>CM064327.1:41182500-42432500 GCA_032595735.1 Pelochelys cantorii | reverse complement strand
GGAGCCTGCACGAAGTGCTGGTCAGACCCGAGCACCTGGAGCTCACCGACGAGTGCAAGGAAACAACCGAACTGGACGTAGAGCGCCTGGCGGGAGCCCCGCCGCTGGAACAAGCCCTGCGGCAGGTGACTCCAGCTCCGCTTGCCGCGGGGCGTCTCTAGCCTCTCTGCCCAGAGAGTCGCTTCCGGCTGCCGTGCCAATAGCCCGCGCCCGGCACAGACCTACCCCCTGCCGGGCAGGGAGAGACTTGACCCTCCTTCCGGGGGGCGCTCTGCTGGGTTTGCTGTAGCTAGCCTGGGACGTACGGGCGGGGGAGCCGCAGTCTCTGGAAAGCAGCAGAAGGCTCTTAGCGCCCACATGGCCCTACTGCGCCCGAGGCTGATGAGCGCATTGGGAGAGGCCGGGATCCTGCAAGGGCCTGCTAAGATGCCGAATCTGCCCCATTCCCTTCCCCTTTCCAGCCTAGGGTAGTAGTAGGTTAAGTTGGGAGTGAGCCACTCGCTCTGAGCCCTTTCACTGGAGGTTCCTTGAAGTTTAGTTGTCTCCTTGACTTTACTTAAACTCATTGAAAACTTTATTTCTTCTCTTCACCTGAACCAAAGGTGGAGACAGCCTCTGTTGTAAGCAGTCTTATCCCTGCAAAGTACCAGGGTGCTCTCTTTCTCTTTCCAAATAACCTGGAGGCTCCCAACTCTTGCTGTAATGCTTCTCCCTTTACAGTGAAGAATAACGTCCCCCAACTCTCAGCCACTGCCAGGAGCTTTAGTCTAAAGAGTTTAGCAGAAATTAATTAGGATGCTTAAAGTTAGGTTTCAAGTATCAGAGGAGTAGCCATGTTAGTCTGGATCTGCAAAAGCGACAAGAAGTCCTGTGGTACCTTATTGACTAACAGAGGTATTGGAGCAGAAGCTTTCATGGGCAAAGACCTACTTCGTCAGATGCAAGAGTTAGGTTTGTGATGCCTTATTGAAGCACCTAAATATTCTAGGATGAGTTTCAAAGGTGCCGAGCACCTATAGTCCCCATTAACTCTAATCAGATTTGTGATGGTTCAGCAGCTTTGAATATTAGCCCAAAGGATTTAGGTGCCTAAACAAGGCAGGGGAATGTGACCTGGTTCCTATTAAGAGTGTTGTATAGTTCTGAACGTTTCCCTTTCCATGTTCAACAAGTTGTTTGTAATGGTCTGAAAGTTACACTGAGCCATTAAAAACAAAGTGCAGGACTTAGTAAACTCTGATACTAACTTGTACTATGTCTATTTTTTTCAACTTTCAGTTTAACCAGTCTGTGAGCAATGAACTGAATATTGGTTTAGGTACTTCCTTCTGTCTCTGTACTGATGGACCGCTTCACATCAGACAGCTTGTGCATCCTGAAGCTTCCAAAAAGGTAAGGTGGTTGTATTCACTGGACATTCCTTAAGGCTTATCTGCTGTGGTGGTGTTTAGGCTTTAATGAAGAATTGTTCTGCTTCTTCTTGCTTTATGATGTCAAATATGACTGCTTCAGCATATTCATAACAGAGAAATCTCTCCTATCAATATTTTTATTAGATCCTTAGGGCTTGTCTACATAGGAGAATTTTCCAGTGAAAGTGGTACAGTTAACTACTAACTAATACCACTGTAACTCTTCATCAGACTGTGATGACCACAGAGCCCAGGAACAGGGAGGTCTGGCACTGGGGCAGGATCACGGTAGGGGAGACCAGTGACTCAGCCGGGAGCCCAATGGGTCAAAAGGGGTTCAGCATGGTGGGGAGTTCTAGCCCTAGTGGGGGCCGTGGAGCCAAGCATCTGCAGAACTCTGACCCCAGCTGCAAAGCTCCAGCTGTGCCGCTCCAGTCCTGGCATCAGTGGGACTGGCGGCATCTAGAAAGCCCTGGGGTTGGGGCAGCAGCAGGGTAGCATGGGCCATGAGGAGCGGGACCTCCCCATGTCCAGAAAATCCCCTCGTTTGGGACCGGTTAGGTCCTGAGGGTGCTGGACAAGGGAAGTCCAACCTGTATACATTTCTCTTCATATGATAAAATTACTTCTCTAACTGCTGCACAATTTACCTATCTTACGCTATTCCTCCACCATGCAACCAGATTGTGCTTTTTTTTAAAAAAAACACGCATATTTGAAAATTGCTTTTGTCATCTTAGTTTAAAAATATTTTGATTATTTTCTATGCATTTGTATAGTGTCTAGAACACAAGGAATTTAATACTGGTTAGGATCTTCAATTGCTATTTCAATGGAAATAGCTGGTAATTTGAAATCTGCTCTGCAGTGACTGTGGATTAAACCAAAAATACAAGCCAATGACATTCTGTAGCTTTCATGTGGATAACAAAATATTGATCTTAAACCCAAAGTGTAAACTAAAACCAAGACTTGAAAATTTACTAGCTGCTTTGGAGTACTCCAGTCTTGGATGTCCAATATGAACCACTTTAATAAGCCCTGACTTTCAGAGTGGTTGTTATGACATAGGCAGGTTCAGATTATACTGAATGATTAAGAATAGGGGTAGAGAGAACTGAAGTGTCATGAAACCATAACTGGGAATTACAAAAGTTTGACCAGCTGCATAAGAGTTTCAGCAGGTGAAGTGACATTTTACTTTAAAATTGTGAAAACTGAACTTTTATTTCGTGAGAGCCAGAGTAGCAGTTTAATAAGTATGTTGCAATTAAAAAAGAATTTGAAGTTCATGACTCCTGTAATAGATGCATTTTTTTCCTACTCTGGCTGTAGAGCTGGTGCTAGGTATAAGCACAGGGTCTTAACAGAGGCCCCATCCTGAGCTGCTTTACTTTTTTTTATGCATTGTGTGTGGTGGTGGGAAAACAGAATATTCCTTCTAAGGGCCCCCATTGCAGTCAGGTACACATAAATAATTTCTGGGGCTCTTACTGCCCTCCCCTGCATTCGGGTGGGTACAAGAAAATAACACTCTAATATTGCAGTTAAAGGCAAAACTTCTGAAAATGGCTGGAATTGCACCATGAACATCTCTTTATATATGTTAAAGAAAACTTTTCCTGCGGGATGAGAGAGTGATGTCATCACATCACTCTCCATCCTGCAGCCACCGCCTCCTCCCCCCTCACCCACTCGCCTTCTCTTCTTCCCTGCTGCTAACCCAGCACGGATCAGCAGCTATAGTTCCCCAGCAGCATCAGCCTGAAGATAAGGTGCTGCTGGTGGGCTTGGGGGAGGAAGGAGGAGGAGAGTGAGAGGTGGGCGGGGGGGAGAGGAGAGTGCAGGGCTTGGTGCAGCTGGGGAGGTGTAGCGGGGAGCAGCTGGAGTGGTGGTGGAGGGGGTGGCTGTGAGCCACAAGACCTCCCCCATTGTGGCGGAGGGTGGAGCCGTGCACCCTCCCCCCTGCAGCCACAGTGAGAGGGCTGGGTCAGCCTCAGTCCAACCCCTGGTGGCTGGTGGGGGAGAGCTGGGTCAGGCCTGGCTTTGGGGGATGGGTGGTGATGGCTGGTGGGAGAGAGCCGTGAGCGTAGTGAGCAGGGGGCACCACCCCCAGTAATGCTTATCAATATTACAAAGCCAAAAAACTTCTTAGTGTCTAAAATCCTTCCAACCCCCTCCGCCCCACCTTCCATCCCAACAGAGAATTCTCCAAGTCAAGACACAAATTGGCCATTAAATTGTCGATGCAAGGATCTTGTTTTGCTGACTTTGGGAGAAGAAGCATTACCTTATGAACAACTGACTAAAACATGGAAGCTTATGGTTATAGGAGATGCTGACTCTTCAGCCACATACAAATAAGGACTTTATATGCAGATGTTATTTTATACTAATTAATTCAAGGTCTTTCCTGACTCAAGACCGAATAGATTTTAATCAACTTTAAAAAAAAAAAAAAATCCTCTTTACAAGGAAGTTCCTAAACATCCATCAGCTCCCACACCTCAATACACCTTTCACTTCTGTGCTTCTACCAAACACCGTATCTTGGCAATCACAAACCTCTAGGTAGATTTTATTTCAATTAAACTGGAGCTAAGCTAATTTCCTGAACAGTAAGAGCTAGAACTACCAAATTCAGTATACAGCTTCCTCTTTTCATAGCTTAAAGTGAAGTAAGGGTTTGCTTGTGCCAGGAAAATGGGATGTGCCTGGGAGGGGATTGCTTCTCAGAAAGTCATACAGAAAAGAGACTGAATCACCAGGCAGGTGAAAGGAGCTGGCTGGGGTCACCACTCTTCTCCCCACCCCCTCATCTGCCCAAGCCTCCCACTCCCCTGGGTGCCCTTTAGGAAGGGTGAGGGGGGGGTTTAGCACCCGTCCCCCTCCCCTGCCCCCGATTCCTATGAGAACATTGCTGGCTGCTCCCCTTCATCAGGGAGTGAGGGGAAAGTGCAGAATTTGATATTCCTCACTTTGGCCAGGGAGCGCAGGAGGCAGATGAACCTGGACCTGCCCCAGGTAGGAGACATGCACCCTTCCCCCAGCTGTGCTCTCTGGAGCTGCAGCAGCCATGGAGAGATGATTCTCATCAGGCCCCAAGCTACTGTGGTGAGAGAGGGCTTGGGTAAGCCTTTAAGTGTGTACTAAGCGTGTACAGGTTGAACTTCTAAAATCCGGGACGCTCTGGTCTGGCAGCATCCATGGTCTAATAGGACCATGCATACTGCTGGACCAGAGAGCCCTGGCTGACAAGTTTCAGAAGTGCAGTCTGAGCTGAGTTGGTGATGGGAGCACATCCCCAGCGGGGCTGGCACGTTGAGGAGCACAGCCCTGGCCAGGGCTGGTGGCAAGGAGTGCAGCCCAGCTGGGGCTAGAGGCAGCAGGGTCAGCAGTGCAGTCCTGGGGGTTGGCAGGAGAGTGCAGCCCCGGCCAGGGCAGGAGGCAGCAGAGTTGGACCCTGTCCAGGGCTGGCGCAGTGGGAGATGCAGCCCTAGCCGGGGCTGGAGGCAGTGACAAGCAGCAGCAGCGAGTGCAGTCTCTCTGTACCTGGGTAGGGAGCCTTGAACTCTGTGGTTCAGGACCACACAGATCCCAAGGGTGCTGGACAAGGGACACTTGACCTGTACTTTTTTCATTTTATTAAAAAAAAAAAAAAAAAAAAAAGAGTTAAGGACCCGAGCAATGCTGGGTACATCTTCTAGTAGGTATATATTTGGAAAAGCTATTTCTTTATTACTGTTGTTGTTACTCCTGTGTTGTGTTTAAAAAAAAAAAATCTGTTAGCATAGTACAACAAAAAGTATGTCAAATACCATTCCACCCCATTTACTTACTGAATCTCTTGTGAATTAGTGGTTTAAATGTGTAATTGGTGATGAGGGATGTGAAAATGGGTTTAAGTAATCCGTGTAACCACAGAAAACTTCAGCTGTTACATGCAAGGGGAGGGAGTTAGGTGGCTTTCTGGATCTGGTGCATAGCCAGTTTTTAAGGCAGGCTCCCTGTGTGTACCAGGAGGCTGTGTGTAACCATGAAGCTTAACCAATGAGCCCAGGCTCATCAGTTAACCATGTGCACAGTTACACTTTCACATCCCTATTGATGATGCTCCTATTGGTGATGCTATCTACACAATAACCTTTGTCATGTATCTGTGGCAGCCCAATTGAGGTCTGCCTGTTGCTAATCAATCTAGAGATGTAAGTGACTAGTGGAGTCACTACTCAACTACTCGCTTCCCCCTGTCCGCCACTGCCTCTGTATCAGAGGCAGCGAGGAGTGTGGAAGGAGTAGGGGAGGCAGAGACTTCATGATCCGGGACCTGGCGTGAGCCAGAACTGAGTAGTCCTGGTTCGCGCCAGATCCAGGAGCTATCGCTGCGATGGCTCTGCCTTTTAAGTGTAGTGAGAGCCAGGTTGCCTGTGTGCCTGGCTCCTACAACATTTAAACTGGAGAGCTGCAGCAGGGATAGCTCCTGGATCTCGCCTCCCCTTATTGACTAATCCTGTAGCAATACAAATTGTATTGACTACACAGATGAGTCAGTCACCCTCTTCTTAACATCCTTAAATCATAAGAACAAGAACATAAGAATGGCCATACTGGGTCAGACCAAAGGTCCATCGAGCCCAGCATCCCATCTGCTGACGGTGGCCAATGCCAGGTGCCCCAGAGAAGGAGAACAGAAGACAATGATCAAGTGATTTATCTCCTGCCATCCATCTCCTGCCCTTGTTATGAAGGCTAGGGCACCATACTTTATCCCTGGCTAATAGCCATTTATGGACCTAACCTGCAAAAATTTATCAAGCTCTTTTTTAAACCCTAATAGAGTCCTGGCCTTCACAGCCTCCTCGGGCAAGGAGTTCCACAGGTTGACTGTGCGCTGTGTGAAGAAAAATTTCCTTTTATTAGTTTTGAACCTACTACCCATCAATTTCATTTGGTGTCCCCTAGTTCTTGTATTATGGGAAAAGGTAAATAATTTTTCTATAATCACTTTCTCCACACCATTCATGATTTTATATACCTCTATCATATCGCCCCTCAATCGCCTTTTTTCCAAACTGAAAAGTCCCAGTCTCTCTAGCCTCTCCCCATATGGGACCCTTTCCAAGCCCCTAATCATCTTAGTCGCCCTTTTCTGAACCTTTTCTAATGCCAATATATCTTTTTTGAGGTGAGGAGACCACATCTGCACGCAGTACTCGAGATGTGGGCGTACCATAGTTTTATATAGGGGAAGTATGATATCTTTTGTCTTATTATCTATCCCTTTTTTAATAATTCCTAACATCCTATTTGCCTTACTAACTGCCGCTGCACACTGCGTGGATGTCTTCATAGAACTATCCACTATAACTCCAAGATCCCTTTCCTGATCTGTCGTAGCTAAATTTGACCCCATCATGTAGTACGTGTAATTTGGGTTATTTTTTCCAACATGCATTACCTTACACTTACCCACATTAAATTTCATTTGCCATTTTGCTGCCCAATCACTCAGTTTGCTGAGATCTTTTTGTAGTTCTTCACAATCCCTTTTGCTTTTGACTGTCCTGAACAACTTTGTGTCATCTGCAAACTTGGCCACCTCACTGCTTACCTCATTTTCTAGATCATTGATGAACAAGTTGAACAGGATTGGTCCCAGTACTGACCCCTGGGGAACACCACTAGTTACCCTCCTCCATTGTGAAAATTTACCATTTATTCCCACCCTTTGTTTTCTGTCTTTTAACCAATTCTTGATCCATGAAAGGACCTTTCCTCCTATCCCATGACCACCTAATTTACGTAAAAGCCTTTGGTGTGGGACCGTGTCAAAGGCTTTCTGGAAATCTAGGTATAGTATATCCACTGGGTGCCCCTTGTCCGCATGTTTATTAACCCCTTCAAAGAATTCTAACAGATTAGTTAGACACGACTTCCCTCTGCAGAAACCATGCTGACTTTTGCCCAACAATTCGTGCTCTTCTATGTGCCTTGCAATTTTACTCTTTACTAGTGTTTCCACTAATTTGCCTGGTACTGATGTTAAACTTATCGGTCTATAATTGCCAGGATCTCCTCTAGAGCCTTTTTTAAATATTGGTGTTATATTGGCCATCTTCCAGTCATTTGGTACCAAAGTGGATTTAAAGGATAGGTTACAAACCACTGTTAATAACTCCGCAATTTCACATTTGAGTTCTTTCAGAACCCTTGGGTGAATGCCGTCTGGTCCCGGAGACTTGTTACTATTCAGCTTATCAATTAATTCCATAACCTCCTCTAATGTCACTTCAATCTGAGTGAGTTCCTCAGATTTGTCACCTAAAAAGGCTGGCTCAGATTTAGGAACCTCTGTAACATCCTCAGCCGTGAAGACTGAAGCAAAGAAATCATTTAATCGCTCCGCAATGGCACTGTCTTCCTTGATCGCTCCTTTTATATCTTTATCATCCAAGGGCCCCACTGCTTTTTTAGCGGGCTTCCTGCTTCTAATGTATTTAAAAAACATTTTACTATCATTTTTTGAATTTTTGGCTAGCTGTTCCTCAAACTCTTTTTTGGCTTTTCTTACTACATTATGACACTTAATTTGGGAGTGTTTATGTTCCTTTCTATTTTCCTCACTAGGATTTGACTTCCACTTTTTAAAAGCTGCCCTTTTCTCTCTCACTGCCTTTTTAACATGGCTGTTTAGCCATGGTGGTTCTTTGTTAGGTCTCTTACTGTGTTTTTTTTTTATTTGGGGTATACATTTAAGTTGGGCCTCTAGTATGGTGTCTTTAAACAGTTCCCATGCAGCTTCCAGGGATTTTAGTTTAATTACTCTCCCTTTTAGTTTCTGTTACACTAAAATGAGGAAGCTAGTTAAATTCCCCTTTTTGAAATTAAATGCCAGAGTGTTTGACCGCTGCGGTGTTCTTCCCAACACAGGAATATTACCTCAATCAATTCCCTCTAGGATTACTTCAGACTTGCCAAACTTCTAAGAAATTCATAGAGGTTTGATTAAAAAACCATTTTTTTTAATTCTTCTTCTTCCTCCAAACGTGAAGTCTTTTCCCATACCTAAAAAATAAAATATATATTACTAGTCCTTTTACTTCAAGCAAATATCAGTCATGCATCAGTCATAGGTTTCAGGACTCTGACTTCCCCTTCCTAGGCCACCGCCATTGCTAGAAAACCTTGATAAACTACACAGTTAGAAAAGAGTTGTGATGGAATATATAGCACTTGTATTCCTGGATGCTTCTGAGATGTTTGAAAATCATGACACTTCTATGTATTAAAAAGGTGTTGTAGGTTAGTTTTAGAGCAGTGGTCTCCAACCTTTTTACACCCAAGATCACTTTTTAAATGACAGAACAAGCCAAGATCTGAATCCCTGCCCCTTCCTCGAAGCCCTGCCCCTTCCTCTCTAGTCTCCTCCTCTCCATCACTTGCGATCCCCAACCCTTATACTGCTGCTTTTTTCCTCCAATTCTTCTGTAGGAAGAGGTTTTTCCAACATTTGGCCTGTCTAGACTGGACCAAATGTCAGAAAAAACCCTTCTTTTGGAAGCCCCCTTATTCCTCGTGGAAAGAGGAATATAGGGGTTACCGAAAGAATATGTTTGCTCTTCCACTAAAAAAAGCAGAACAACAAACACATCCCTGGATGCAGAAGAGTTTTTTTTTTTTTCTGGGATATCTCCGGAATCCTGAAAAACTCCTGCAGTCTAGCCTTACCCTTGCTGGGTTGAGGCAGGATGTGTAGGCTCTGGGGTGGGAATGAGGGATTTGGGTGTGGGAAGGGGTGAGAGGTGCAAGCTCTGGGAGGAAATCTGGATGCAGGAGGAGGTGGAGAAGGGGACACTGGGTCAGGGAGGGGGCTTCAAGCCAGGCAGTGTTGGGGTCAGATGTAGGGTTGGGGTACTAAGCAAGCCACAGGCTTGTGGATATGAGGGTGCAGGAATTTGGGTTGGGGTATGTGAGGGGCTCAGGGCAGGGGGGTTTTAGTGTATGATAGGTTCAGATCTTGGGTCTGGGGGAAGGTGGAGTGCAGGAGTGTTATGGTGCTGTGGGCAGATGGGGGCTTGGCTCCAATTGGGTTTGTTGGCCAGGCTCATTTTTAAATAAAATACTATGTCAAACACACAAAGTTTCTGCATTGTCTTTATTTCTGAGAAGGGCAGGGAACCTGTTTTAAGTCAGGGGTCACTGACCCACAGAAAAGTCAGTTGGGGCCACACAAGTGAGATGCAAAATAAAAACTCCTCCAAAACCCCCACAAGCCTCACTAATGTGGCCCCAACTGTGCTGGTGGGAGCAGGGGACATGGTATTGGGGAAGGGTGCCAGGGGGTGGTGGGGCAGGGTCCTGGGGGGGGGTGGGGGGGGGGGACAGGGACCAGTACCTGGGGATCCTACAGCTGCAGGCCAAGGCCCAGGAAGTGCGTGGGCTGCTCCTCCGAGCCCTAAACAGTAGCATGGTACCCAAAACACTGGTTCGTCGTGTGTCTGATGCCTTCCTGTGCAGGCTGGGAACAGGGGAAAGGGGGAGTCCCGGACCGCACTGGCTCCAGCTGGTGCTCTGGAGACTTTATTCCCCTCTGCCTTCCTGCAGGGGGGGAGAGGAGGACCATGCCTGCCCCAACCTAAAATGCCAGTCCGTCGCACTCTGGGGACTTTGTTTCCCTGCTGCCTTCCTGTGCAAGAGGAAGGGGGTTGGGTGTCCGGGACTGCGCCGGCTCTGGCTGCTCAGGCAGCGTGTGCTGCCGTGGGGAGGGGAGGAGTAAGGTGCAAGCTTCCCGATCATTTGCGGTTGGCATGATCTGGGACTCTTCTCTCTCTGGCCCCGCCCCCCCCCCCCCCCCTGCAGGCAGGCAGCAGGGGAATAAAGCCCCCAGCACGCCAGCTCCAGCTGCTCAGGCAGCATGTGCCTGCCCAAGCGGTTGGGGCTGGCATGGTCTGGGACTCCCCGTTCCCATCCGTCCCCCCCCCCCCCCCCGATCATAAGCACATGCTGATAAAAGTTTTACACCACATCCCACTGTCGTTTTGTCTATTTTATAATACAGACAGCTATCTGAAGTGTGATTATACTCTGAAAATAGACCCTGACTCGTCGTCATTGGAATAGACTGAACATATTAAGTGACTTTTCCAACTTTTTTCTCATGACCCAGTTGAAGAAAATTGTTGTTGCTGCCTGTGAATAGGGATGTTAAATTGCGGGTAATTGACTAATTGAGTCATCAATGGGGCCTCTCGGCCTTCGAAGTGTAGAAACCGCTCTCGGGCTGTTGATACACTTTAAAAGCAAAAGTGCCATGTGGAGTCCAGGATCAGGGGACTCCCTGCTGACCCCAGGCTCTGAGCGGCTCTGCCGCTTTGAAACACCACTGTGGGAGCCTAGAGTCAGGCTCTCTCCCAGCATTTCAAAGCGGTAGCGCTGCATGGAGCCCGGGAGTCGCCAGCTGATCCCGGGCTCCATGCGGTGCTGCTGCTTTGAGGTACTCTCTTCCCTCCCCCCGGCTGTCTCTTTCTGATAGAGGCAGCAAAGGTGGAGGGGGGAGCGACTAGTTGACAAGCTTGTCAACTATCCGATAAGCAACTGCTTATCGGATAGTCGATTAGTCCTTCACATCCCTTGAGCAGAAAGGGCTTACCTTGAGCAGCTCCTGGTCAGCAGTGCAGCAGGGGTGCCAAGGCAGGCTTTCTATCCCTCCTGGAACTGCAGACCATGCTGTAGCCCCGAAGCAGCCGGTTCCCAGCCAATGGGAGTGTGGAGTTAGTGCTCAGGGCAGAGGCAGTGCATGGAGCCCTATGTACTCTTCCCCCACACACACACCCCAAGGAGCTGGGCCTGCTGCTGACTGCTTCTAGGGTGCAGTACTGTCTGCAGTGCCAAGACAGGCAGGTAGGTAGCCTGCCTTAGCCCTCCCACTGGTCACCTGATCACTCTCCAGCAATGAGACCCAGTGCCTGACATTCTATGAGCCATAGTTTGATAATCACTGGTCTATTCAATGTAAAGTGTGTTGTGCAAGTTTGCTTGGGCTCTGTAAATTGAGCTGATATTCCTGGTTTGATAGGGTTAAGTAATGAAAATTGAAACCAAGAACTGTTGTGTAGTGTTGTAATAGTCTCATTTTGCTCTCCCACTGCTATATTGAAGCCACAGTGGTGTTAATAATAAAAAGCAGCAAAAAATTGTCCTTTTTTCAGTAAAAGAAACAAATCTCTCTTACTAAGTCAAGGAAACAGTCTTATTGAATAAGAAAGATAATATTTAAGTCACTGAGAAGCTTGTAAAAATGTTTGCTATAATATATAGTTGGATGAGTGTGGCTATTTTTACTTGAAAACTGTTTGGTTGCAGAGTGTGAAAATGCAAAAGAAAATAGGCTGGATTCACCTTAGTTTACAGTCATTGGTGTGTCCTCTTACAGAATATCTTACTGCCTGAATGCTTCTACTCCTTTTTTGACTTGCGGAAAGAGTTCAAGAAATGTTGCCCTGACTCATCTGATGTTGACAAACTGGATGTTGCTGCTATGACAGAATGTATCCTTTAAAAAATAACTTGAATTATAATGGCAGCCTTGTACTTCTAGAAATACAGCACAGGAGCGTTTATAATGCTCATTTAGAAATTATGTAATTTAGTAAACAATATTGTCATTAATGTGTTTCCTATTAAAGATGCTATTATCTCAGGTAGCTATGCAGAAATGTGTGGTACCTTGCAAAAACTTTGAAGAATCTATAAAACTTTGGAACTGAAGTTTCTTTTTTCTTTACTTGTGGATTTTGCTGGGTTAATAATCAGCGCTTTAGCATCTTGTTTAATGTCAAGTTTTGATAAACTGTGACTTTCAGTTACTAAAATACATGTAGGGAAACATGGAGATAAAGTTGCATGTTAACATAGTGCTTTTTAAATGCTTCCATTTTCACTGCATTTTCTTCATCTTTGTTGGGCAGATATTGGATGATCATGAATATTGTGGGACCTCAGTTTAACTTCTGGAACATTTATTTCTGAAAATGATTATGGTAGTCAACTTTTGAATAGTAAATGGGGTTGCTTTCAATACCTGAAGTATCCAGACACATGATGCTTCCTGTAAGCTCTCCATAGCATATCCTCTAACATGCAGTTAGACTAGGAATCCTGTCACTTCAATGTCTTCTCTTCACATTTGGTATGGAGGGGGCATACAGTAGCTCAAAAGGCTTTCAGAAAGTGTTCAAAAGTAGCCAGTAATCCAGTTAAATATAGCTCTTAAAAAAATCTTAGCTGAGTTATTCTCAGTCTGCACTGGAGACAATCCATAGCAACTGAAACTGACCTCCAGAAATGTCCAATAGCTAGAATCTTCCTCCTGCCTCCCTAGTGGCTAGTCTCTTACATCTGCAGTATCCCTGTTTTGTAACTCAGATGCAGAAAATGCTTGGCTCCTCAAATGACACCACCAAAGAGAACCTGCTTAAGCTGGTTGGCCAGGAGGGATATGAATTCAAAATATTCTTCTCAGCTTTCAAAGCTAAAACATGTATTGATGAGAAACAGTTGGACTATGTTAGACTGTATATGTAAACCTCTTTTGAACGTGTACGGCAGCTGGCATCTGCCACATATTGACCTCTAAGATAGTACAGCCTAAATAAAAATAGGAAATAACTGCAGTTTTTATGCACTGTTGCTACATAGTCATGTGCAGAAGTGGTTGCTGTTGTCATGTTTTAACTGTGGAATACAAAGTTTGAAAGTAGCTTCAGATGTCAGTTATGTAAGTGACTTTTCCACTAAGGAAGATGTGCCACCTTGATCTCTCTTCCCTAAAGCAGATGTGTGTGTAGATTTGTTAATATCCACTATCTCTGCCATTGGTTAGGCTCTCCTGCATGAACCAGGAGTTGGTTAATGATGTGAGTTTATTAATCGTCTTTGCAAATAAGCTAGGAACTTCTTAGAAAACCTAAGAGAAGTCCATGCTTCCAAGAGCAGACAGTCTAAAATTTATTGCAGCATCCCTGAGCAACAAACTACTTGTGTTTTGTACAAAGCGCTTGCGAGAGACTGCAGTGGTGGGACTGCAATGGGTAAGAAGTCTGCTGTACCTCTTTGCACTAACTTGGATAGAGAAGATTCTGACCAACCACAGGAAGGACAAACATTGAGTGACCCAAATAATATAAAAAAGGAGTAATCCTGAAGCATCTGTATTTATAAAAAAAAAAAAAAAAAAAAAAAAAGACACATAGTATCATGAGCTTTTGTGGGCAAAACCCATTTCCTCAGATGAGTAGTAGGTATTACTGATGATACTAACAAAATATATATATATTTTTTGTTAGTCTCTAAGGTGCTACAGGACTATGTGTTGTGTTTTTTTTTAAAGTTAGACGAACATGGCTACCACTCTGAGACTGACCAAGATACAAGGACATTCTTGCTATTGGGAGGGCAATGATGAATAATCTGATGGTGAGAATTTGACTAAAATATTTGTACAGGGACATCCCCACTATACATCCAAATGTAGACTTGAAGCAGAACGATGTAAAGTGTGGAATTTTTCTTCTGTTTTGTGTGGGGTTTTTTGTTTTTTTGTGTTTTATGTCATTCAGAAAAAAAAAGTGGAGAATTGGGGGACTTATAATGCAACAGTTCCTACAAGCGTCAACAACATTGGTGCAGAACTGACACATCGCCCCAGCATATATAGTGGGGACAGCCTGTATGGCCATTGGCCTCTGTTACTGAGACCCACTCTGAGCGGGGTTGGATGGCATGGTGCTTATAACTCCATTGACTACCTGAAGCTTAGTTAAGGGACTATACCTGCATGGAGTGTTCATATGCTGTACACCTCCTAAATATGGGTATTCCACTGGCCACAGTGGGGCTCTTGTACATTTCAAAAGCAGAACTGCAGCAGAAGTGGCGCGAGCAGAGACTGCTTCAGTCCCCGCTTGTGCTGTTTCCGCTGTGCCTCTACCTTCCCTGCCCCCTGTGGAGACAGCGCTGGGGGGAACCAGCTTAGGTGGCTCCCCCTAGCACTGGCTCCTCTCCCTGATAGAGGCAGCAGGGCGGGGGGGGGAGGAAAGGCAGCAAGGGGGGGAAGCAATTAGTCGCATTATTAGTCAACTATGTGATAAGCTTCTGCTTATCGGATAGTTGACTAGTCTCTTACATCGGTAGTTGCCAGAGACTTCACCTGTTGCCCCTCCCTCCACCAGAGCCTTTCTCTACTGGTGTAGCTACACCACACCACGGGTGCAACCTGCTTTTCACTACACCTCATGCAGCTATACTTACCCTACGTGCCACTGTAGACAAGGCCTATATTGCAGCTCTCATTGTTGCTATCCCGGTGAAGTGTCACAGAACATCCTATTGTATACCTGAGTTGTGAACTGGCTAAACTGGTTAGTTGCATCCCTCTCTGTAAACATAATTTTAGTGATTGGTTTGGGGGTGGGGGGGGTGTCTTTCTGGTCCTGATTATTTGACTGATTTGTAGCTCTGTTTGCATTGGTGACTCCTTATTGTGAACCTATTCTGTTTACATGAAGTGGCTAAAATAGTCACTGTCTGTGTGCTTCATTTGGATTTTGTCCTCATAGTAATGTTTCTTTCCGGTTTGTTTTGTGCATGTGGCGTCTTCATTAGTTGCAGAGTGACTTGTTTCATAGTCTGGCAATTTTTGTCAGACTGGGATATTATTTCTGTTTTCAAAACAGAGGTAGAAACTAGCAGAAATGCCTACCAGATAGTTTCCTGATGTTGGGCAAAGCACTGTATAGCTGGCTTGCTTACTTATGATACTGCGGTCTGAAACAATGCACAAAGTATTTTCAATAAATGATGAAGCTATTTCTCTATTCTCATTACAAACTTAAACAGTCACATTTCACTGGAGGAAAATAATAGAAAGTGCCTAATGTGCTAACTACTGCTACCCACTGAGCAAATTTTGTGGTGAAGGTAGGCAGACTCTCAATGAAAGCTAACACAAACTTGAAAGAGGCCTTTAAAAGAAGAGCCAGACCTGTGGAATCACCTTGAAATGAGACTTCAAAAATATTATATACTCTTGCAGGACTTTCCCAGTCTCTCTGCTCTTACAGCTAGTGAGTATCTTCTGTTAGGTATGTGCAGAGGGCCCAGGGTTTGAATCTAATGTGAGACAATGGTGCTTACATCAGGAAAATACACTAAACCAAATTCTCCATTGCCCTGGTCTTTCCATGAATCAGTTTCCCCATCTGTAAAATGGGGATAATTCTTTGAGTGGAGATATGACATCTGTGGAAGGAAAAAAAAAACTTGGCGATTATTGTACTGCGACACAGAAGTGTAGTTATATTGTACTGCTACACAGAAGTGTAGTTGTATTGTATTGCTACACAGAATGATAACCTTGTGCATTCATTCTCACTATAGTAAGTGACTGCACAAGGTGCAGGATAATGGACAACTTAGCTTTGTGTATGTGACTTGCATTGCACATCTGAGTGAGATGCTGTGGGTGGGTGTGCTCATAATTGAAAAGAGACACAAACCATAAGTAGTCTCATGGCAACAGGATCTTATGATGCTTGATCATGTATTTGGTGCAGGGGAGGCAACCTCCTCTGACGAGTACAGAGATATGAAACTGAATGAATAATTGGATGGTTTATTTTGCTTTTAGGGAGAATTTTTATAACTAATTTAATCAGCTAAAACTACCTGCTGTCTATGGTAAGAAAGGGATTCAAGTTTCCAATCCATCCTGTGAAAGCACTCTGCTTTCCCATCCCAGTGGAAATCCTAAGTAACTGTTTAAAAAAAGTTAATGGCTGCTGGGATGCTAAGGAAGGGAAATGGCACCTTTTAAAGCACTATCTCTAATTCAGGGAATTGAGGAAGAACTTGTCCTACCTAACTGGGAATCTTCTCTCCGAGGTCTCTTCTGCTAGCTGTATTAGAGAATCAAGCAAGCAATGTTTTATTGTTAGTGGCAAACCTTATTTGTTTTTTAAGTCAAACCAAAAAGTGAAAATAATGTAACACAAAAATGAACTCCACAGAAAAAGCCATAAAAGAAACAGCACTCCTGGTTTATCAGGAAATTTTGTTCAACTCATGTGCAAATATACAGAAGGGCAGGGAGTGTTCATTTTGCACCTCTGTACCACCCTAATTCACTGCACTTCTTGATTTGCAGAGCTTGCTAAGCCAGTTTCCATTGTTGTGAATGCCTTGAGGGTGGAATGAATAAAGCTTGTATGACTATTCCTAGATCAGTCTCCAGATAACTCGGTACTCCTTTTCCTCAAGATCAGGCGTGCCACTAAATACCAAGTAAATAGAGGATATAATTGGATCAAGAATAGCTGTCTTGCTTCTTTCTGGGCTTAGTGGGAGGAGGACTATCTTACTGAGGAATATTTGCTGAAGGGTAAGCAGTCTATTACCTTGAAGAAAATGTCCCTCCTGTTGGGCTGTATATATATTTCTTTTAAAGCAATGAAAACTCAGAATCTGGTGAACAGAATCTGGATAACAGTGGCAAAAATGCTATCTCAGTAACGCTGTAAAAGCATTCGATGGAGCACAGCTAAAACTCAGTGTTCAGAAAAGTTTTCATCTTAATGTATCTATTAATCATTTTTATTGTGGTAGAGCCCAAAGGGCACCTAATATTAGGGCCTTATAGTGGTAGGCACAGCCTTTCTTTGGGCTTACAATGTTAGCTGTCCAAGTCTAGGTTGATGATATAATTAATTGGTTCAGGTGACATGGAATGGATAGCAGAGACAGTGCCAACTGAAAGCATTTTGGAGCCCCATACACTGTGGCTGCGTCTAGACTGGCATGATTTTCCGCAAATGCTTTTAACGGAAAAGAGCGTCTAGATTGGCATGGATGCTTTTGCGCAAAAAAGCCCCGATCGCCATTTTCACCATCGGGGCTTTTTTGTGCAAAACGGTTCTCAGTTGTCTACACTGGCCCTCTTGTGCAAAAGCATTTGCACAAGAGGGCTTTTTCCCGAACGGGAGAGTCATTGTATTTGCGCAAGAACGCTGATGATCATACATTAGATCGTCAGTGTTCTTGCGCAAATTCAAGCAGCCAGTGTAGACAGCTGGCAAGTTTTTGCACAAAAGCAGCTGCTTTTGTGCAAAATCTTGCCAGTCTAGACGCAGCCCACAGGAATGGAGCAAGGGGTACCTGTGTTCAGTTTTGAGCTGGTATAGTGGAGTCTCAGTGCTACTTAGGTTTGGCCTAACTGCCCCTCTGTCAGGGAGAGAGCAGCTGGGCCAAATCTGAGGGAGTGGTGGTGTGACCTGGAGTGCAGAGTTGAAGTTCCACTCATTTCTGTGTCTCCCTCCTGCCCCCTGTGATTGGTGGGGTCCCTGAAGTAGCAACCAGAGAGCAGAGTACATTGGCTAATCTGGGCTTGGGCAGATGTATCCCTGGAAAATGATAGTGTGTGACATTGTTCAGGCATTCCATAGTTGGATGTCTGTCTGCAGTTGGTGTTTCAGTCACTATACATGGAGAAGCTTAATACATCTGCCATGTGATCTGTGGGGGAGGTTCAAATTTGGACCATGTTCCTGTGGAAAAGGGAGGTGGTCTTTGGGGTGCTGGCATCCTTCCACCTTGCTCACCATTTGTTTTTGGGGAAACCCTGTGCTCTTGCAGTCAAGCCAAAAACATTTTTTTTGGAAGTTGAATCGGAATCTTGGTATATCATTTAGGTCTTGGTGTTCTGAAAGATCCTTGTGCCCTCAAATATGCTTCTTCTGAGGGACTGTCATGCTGTGACACTGGATGCATGTCAGTATTGAAAGCCATGGGGGATAAGCTAAATAAAAAAGGAATGGGAGGAAGTTTATATGTAGCAAGTGTAAAGTGAGACAGAGTGGTAATGGTAGGGAAAGAATGTCTACAAATAGGCCTAATGTGAGTTGGTGTTGGAACTGGGAAGTAAAATTGAGGCATTCCTGGCTCTGTTTTGTACCTAAGCAGGGGTTGGGAACTCTTTTTAGGTTGGAGGCCGCTGATGTGCAGAACAATCAGTCGAGGCCACACACAAACCCAAAAACAAAACAAAAAAACCACCCACATTGACATGACCCCTGACTGAGAAGGAAGTAGACACTCTCCCACATTCTCCTCACACACAAGAGCCTAGAGGGGCCCAGGCTAGTATATTTTGTTTTCCCCATGTGGGGACAATAGAGGGCTGGAGCCCCAAAGGCCAAATCCGGGCAACCTGGGGGCCTATGTGGCCCCCAGGCCTTAGATTCCCCACCTCAACTTCAGAAGTACAGCATACAGTAGCACTACCCACACTCGTGCTTTACAGCCCTTAACTCGATGCCCTTCGAGGGGGGTGTCATGCCCCCAAAAGAGAAAATTACAGTGCAGTAACTTGCCAGTGTAGACAAGCCCTTCATTCACATTAAGTGGAAAATGATTTTTTTTTTTTTCCTTTGGGGAGGGATGGTAGTATAAATAGGAAAAAAAAAAATCCTGAAGTTAGATCGTGTACCACTAGGTAATAGTACATGGCATGAAGTGAGATGAAGAATTTAAAAATAAATAAATTATTATTGGAATAACTCTCTTAGAAGAGATCTTTAAGAGGGTTTTTTTCCACCAAGTAATATTCTTAATATTAAATAAACCTCTAAATTGGACACTTGGATAGAAAAAAAGTCTAGCAAAATATGTTGACTAGAGCTAGTTTGGAAAAAGTGAGTATATTTATGAGCATTTTAGTTTAAAAATGTAATAAGAAATATTCCTGAGTGTGGATTTTTATTATTATTTATTTAGTTAGTTAGTTAGTTTAACAAATTTTATTTTGTTTCAAGTAGCCTTGCATAATCAGCGCCACAACTACAATGGAGATTTGAAAATGTATGTTTTTGTATCACTGTTTGTAAATCAAACGATAGACAAGCAGTAAAAAAACCACACATACTTAACTCTGTAAAGTCTGGCATGGTTGTGCCAGTTCCACAGCATTCCCTTCATTTCAGAGTTCACTTAAGTTGTAATTTGAATGTTGTTCCTTGCTCAAATCTGTACTCAAACCTTTAATGCAAGTGTGGTGATACCGTTAACTCTAGATGTTGACCCACCATGGGGTGTAAACTAAAGCTTGAGTGAGCACAAGTTTTATTTTGCAAGCAGTTCTGTCTGTGTAGGATAACTGCCTTCCCAAACAGTTACTGATGCAGACAGAAGCTTTTTTCCATTAATATAGCTGCACCTACACCAGAGATGACCTCAGCATAGCTATGTCATTTACTTTTTTGGTTCTTTTCACATCACTGTAAGTGTAGACCAAGCTGGTGAGTTGCTATATCTTACCTGAGAGAAGTGAACTTGAATGAATTCTGCGGTGAAGACATAGCCCAGGGGTGGCCAACCCGCGGCTCGCAAGTTGCATGCAGCTCACAAAGAGAAAAATTGCGGCTCCTGATGGAACCGGGACGGAACCCGGAACTGCTCAGGTCAGCCGCTCCCGTAGCCAGGCCGCTGTGAGCCACATGCATGCTCGTGGCCCCCCAGTGCACTACATCCTATCCTGCACATGCAGGCCGGGTCGCACGTGCAGGTTGGGATGCTGTGTGCTAGCCGCTGGCTGTTGAGTGCAGGCAGTGGCAGTGGCTCCGGGACCTGGGCATAAGGTTAGTGAGGGAGGGAGATTGGGTTAGAGAGGGGAGGGGAGGTGTCTGGCTCTGGGGGGGGAGGGGGGGGGGTGCACATGGCGCACATGCACCCCAGCGCCTGGAGGGAGACGTGTGGCTGTAGTGGCGGCAGCTCTGGGACCCAAGAATTAGGTTACAGCGGGGGAGGGGGGGAGTCTCTGGCTCTAGTCTGGGGGAGGGGAGGGAAAAGGACCGGGAATGGGTTCGGGGGACAAGGGGATGCGCACGGTGTCCCAGCCAGCATGTCTCAGGGCCCGGCCACTCAGCGCGCACACCCCAGCGGCTGGAGGGAGATGCATGTGACTGTAGTGGCAGCTCCACCTCTGGGACCCGAGAATTAGGTTAGAGCGGGGGGGGGGGGGGAATTGGTATAGAGGGGGGCCAGTGCCGGAGGGGGGAGATTGTGTCGGGGGGGGGGAGGGCCGTGCTTGGCTCTGGGGAGGGGAATGGGAGAGGGACTGGGTTAGAGCAGGGAGGGTGCCTGGGGGAGTGGAGGGGAAGAGCAGCCAACATGCTTTCTGAGACCTTTTTTTGCATCTCACTTGTGTGACCGCGACTGACTTTTCTGTGTGTCAGTGACCCCTGACTCAAAACAGGTTCCCCGCCTCTTTCATAAATAAAGACAACACTGAAATATTTTGTTTGAAATAATATTTTATTTAAAAAAGAAGCCTGGCCAACAAACCCCCATTTGGGGCCAAGGCTCCATCTGGCTGCAGCATCGTAACATTCCTGCACACTGCCCCTCCCCGACCCCAAACCCGAGCCTATCATACACTGGAACCCCCTGTTCTGAGCCTGTCTCATCCCCAAACGCCTGCATCCCCACATCCCCAGTCTTCTGCCACAACACTCCCGCACCATCCACATGCTGCAAATCTGTGTCCTGAGCCCATCATACTTCCAGCCTCCCTGCCGTGAACCCCTCATGCACCCCAGCCCAAACTCCTGCACTCTCAGCTACAAGCTTGCAGCTTGCTCAGCACCCCAACCCTCCACCTGACCCAAGCGCTCTCCAGCGTGGAGCCCCCTCCCTGAGCCAGCATCCTCTTCTCTACTTCCTTCTGCACCCAAATTCCCTCCCAGAGCTTGCACCTCTCACCCCTTCCCAGGGCTTTTTTTGTGAGCCACAATAGCAGTGGAGATAGCATGAAGAGCCGGGGCAAAGTTGTTGAGCACCTCCCCCACCTTCCCCCCCCCCCCCCGAAAAAAAGGGCAGGGCCATGAAGACCTGGGAAAAGTTAACCCCCAAAAAAGCTGTTGTACACCAGCACCTATTTTTCCCCCCAGTGTGGTGTATTTTTTTTTTTGTTTTGTTTTGTTTTGTTTTTTTGCTCAACAACTTTGCCCCGGCTCTTCATGCTGTCTCCACTGCTTATTGTGGCTCTGTCTGGAACGGGTTGGCCACCCCTGACATAGCCTAATCCAATTCCAGTACCTCTCTTAAATGTCTATGCTTTCCTTTGGGAAAAGTTGAGCCACTGATCTAGACAACTGCAGTGCCTTCAGGACTCTGATTTCTCTTGCATAGCCCCAAAGCTACACCTCATTTGCTTGCAAAATCAGACATAAAAATAGTCACAGCACTCTATTATTGAAAAGTTACTTTCTTTCTCATTTTTATTATACACTTATAAATCTAGGTTGATACAACTGGAATATAAATATAGTATTTACATTTTAGTGTATAGCATATAGAGCTGTATAAACAAGTCATATGAAATTTTAGTTTGTATTGCCTTCACTAGCGCTTTTTATAAAGCCTATTGTAAAACCAGACACACCTAGATGAGTTGATGTACCCCCCTGGAAGACTTCTATGTATCCCCAAGAATATACTTGGTTAAAAACCACAGCTTTAGACAAGAGATTTTTTTTCCTATAAAACAGAAGGCTAACAATATGGAAGAATATCCTAAAGAGCTTTTTAAAAGCTAGTTATAATGCTTATGTAAAGGGGACGGAAGCAGAACTGGCTCCCCTAACTCTTTTTAAAAATCCTTACCCAACAGGGGAAAATTTGATCTATTTTAAAGAACTTTGGAGTTTGATGTAATGACAAGAAATAACATAATAAGTAAAGGTTGTACCTCCATGGTCCAGCACCCTTGGGACCTGACTGGTCCCAGATAAGGGATTTTTTTTCTGGACTAAGGGAGTCCATTTCAGCCCCGTCTCCCCACCCCCTCCCCAGCCAGCTTCCTGGCTCCCTAAGCAACCCAGCTGAGCCACACACTAGCTCACAGCCCCTCCCCAGCCCAGCTGAGCCACATGATGGTTCCCTGATTTGCTGCTCCCCACCCAGCCCAGATAAGCCACATGGCTCCAGCCCCTGTCACAGCCCAGCTGAGCCTTGTGCCACCCTCTCCCCGCCCCCTTCCCCCCAGCCCAGCTGAGCCACCTGCTGGCTGGGCCCCAACTGCCCTGCAGCTCCGGGGCTCTCTGATCCTGGAACATCCATGGTCTTGCTGGACAAGAGAATCCCAGATTTTAGAGATGCAACCTGTACAATTGAGATGATGTGAGAACATGGTGGCATTTGCTATTGAAACTGTAACCATTCTCCAAAGAGAGAAAAGTAGCTAGTAAATCCACTAGATCAGTGTTTCTGAAAGTGCTTCACGAAACCACTTTGAGGATTAACTAGCTTCCCCGGTTTGTTTATTTACTGGCGCCGTGGCTATGGAGCCTCGCAGTTGCCATTGGCTCCGTCTCGCTCTTTGCAGCCAAGCGGAGCCGCAGGAAGTGGTGGCCCGGCCCACGCCACTTTCTGCAGCTCTCTGTGGCTGCAAAGGACCAAACGGAGCCAATGGGAGATGCAAGGCTCCGTGACTACGGCGCCAGAAATAAACGGGGGCGACCAGTTAATGTGTTTCTCAAAGTGGTTTCGCGGAACACTTTCAGAAACACTGCACTAGATATCAATCCAAAACAAACCATTTCTGCCAGTTCCTCCCACCAGAAGATTTATTCTTACTTCGACATCTTTCCAAATGGAAGAAGGAATTCAGGTAGTCCGTGTGATAACAGGATGATATACCCTTAATTAGTCTTACTGTTTTTCAGCATTGGGTTAGCAATCTCCCTTGAAAAAAATAAAAATAAAAAGCTTTGTGCAAATAGGTAAAATTGGAGAAAGTTTCTGACTTGTATCCAAGTTGGAAAAGAGATGCTAGATCTACAGAGTGGAGCAAATTGTCGGAGAGGCCATGTCATCTATACTAGGAAGTACTAAGCTATCTTGATAGTTTTTTATGAGTGTCTAATCATTGTTTTAATATGGCTTTTCCTGACTTGTAGAAAGGAGGATTTTAATCTGTGTGGAGCATTTTACTGTGGTGGTGGTGGGGGGGGGGGGATCACAATTATGGTGAGACTTGAGATCAGACTGCAGTCTAGTCTGGTTTATGGGTGCTCTTTCAACATCTCTCCTGTCACCAAATGCTTCCTAAAATGATCTTGTATTGTTGTAGGTGGTAGTGATTGTGGGAGGGTGTTTGAACCGTGAAGACAATTATATATCATGAAGAAAACAGATTTAAAATAGTAAGTGTAAATAGATTGTCAGGGATTCCGTGGAAGTTTGTTGGCCCATGTGCATTGTGGGGAATTCTGTTCAATTATAAGCTCATTTACTTGATTACTGTTGACCTAACTCCAATTTATAGATTTAAATTTTGAAAAAAGCAGTCCAGCATGGCATTTTGGAGTGTCTCATGTGGAAGATATGGGGAATATTATTTTAACACTAATTTCTGATGTATACAGTAAGTAACTGCTGTAAACTCGGGTTTGGCTTTTTATTGTATTTCTCCTGAATGTTGGGGGGGGGAAATAATTTCTGCTATGTTTTATAGATCACAGATTTGCAGATCCAGAAAGAGTGAACTACAAATTTGAAAGTGGTACCTGGTAAGTGGGTGGGGTTTTTATAAGTGCTACAGCTAGGACATAAGTCTAAAACCTGACATACAATTAAGATTTCTGTACTTGTCTTTTTTTCAAGTCCTTTATTTTGCTTGAAAGTTGCTTTGGAAAAAAATAATAGGTTGCTTAACTGAGAGGAGGGGTTGTGAAACAGAACCATATGCTAGGTATCCTGTGCTGGCCTTGCAGAGTATTGATTAGGAACTGCTACTATCTCCTGAGCTGTGTTTAATGATCCATGATGATAGTGAACAAACTATCCTATTAAACAAGGATAAAGAAGTTCTTGTTAATCCTATTGATATTGGCTTCATTTGTTTCAAGTGATAAGGAAAACAATATACATTTCCACATCACTGCTGTATTAAAAAAGTATCTCGTGTCGAAGACAATATGACAAGCAATGTGGTTTTTTTTTCTAATAAATTATAAATGATCGTGTCCTCTGAAATAGGGATGTTAGCATATAGCCGTCTAAACGATTAACCAGTAAGCCTAGGTTTATTGGTTAATCCAAACGATTACACGCATTTCCTCCTTGCTGCCTCTGTCACAGACTGCAAGAGCAGGGAGGTAGGAGCTGGTGCTGCTGAGCTGCCTGCCTCCCTCTTGCTGCCTCCCACAGTGGGAGCATTGCGGGGGAGAGGTGGGAGCCACTCTTGGGGGGGGGGCAGGGGCAGAATCCTCACAAGCACTGGCTCCACAGAGCTGCCTGTTTTTTCTTCCCCTTTCCCTACCACCTTTTCCCTTCCCTCCCCTCCCTCCCCCCCCCCCAAAAGACAGGGGCTGCTGCCACCTCTCACTGTTGCCTCAATCAGAGGCAGTAGTGCAGGGTGGCAGGCAGGAGCCAGTCTGCATGGGGAGCAGGGAGCTCCATGGGAGCACACTAACTGCTGCCTCCCCCACCCCCAGGGAGTATTATAGTACTGCTAAAAATTGTTGCAGCTACGTGATTACTAAAATACACAGTATCTAATATCCCTACTCATAAATATGTTTAGTAATGTCAACACAGATTATGCATTTGCAGTGGTACTAATTATGATGCAAACTTCATAATCTCGCTCCTCTCTTTTTAGCATTTAGGATTCCTCTCAATGGTGTTATGACCTGGTTTCTAAACAGCGAGTATAGTAGATGGGTATCAGAGAACTGGTCTTATTTAGAATCTTTATGAATGAGGTAGAAGAGGGAGTAAACCGTGTGGTCACAATCACAGATGCTACTTTTTATTTGCAGTTCCTTCTAGCTCAGTAACACACAAGAAATATTGTGATCTAAAACCACCATAAATTTTGGTAGAAAATGACATTCATCTGGTAAAATGCTGTTTATCTAGATTTCCCCCTCTCATTAAAAGCGATGAAATGTGGGTATGACAGTGCAAGTTGAATAGGAATGTGCAATGGAATACAAGAGTGAAAGCGTTAATGCAGTACTGAACTATCTATATAAAGGAATATTCTTAGCAGGGTTAGCATTTGCATTCTGAAATATCAGAATCTTTGTGCTCTTCCTGTAGACTACTGGTAATCTTCTAGTCTGTAAGATGCAATTTCTTCTGTGCATGTCTACTTTAAATGAATCCAGTAAATAGTTGAAATGGACTCCACAGATCAAAGCACGATCTATTCACAAAATAAAAATTGTACTCATTTTTGAGTCTAT
This sequence comes from Pelochelys cantorii, assembly GCA_032595735.1. Taxonomy (NCBI): domain Eukaryota; kingdom Metazoa; phylum Chordata; order Testudines; family Trionychidae; genus Pelochelys; species Pelochelys cantorii. The sequence goes on along the minus strand of CM064327.1, from coordinate 42,406,786 downwards.
AAAATGAGTCTGCCTTGATTGCTGTTGTGTAACACTGGGTTCAATTACTTGTGTGGATGCAATGCGTGGGAGTGCTAGTGAGTAGCAGAGCTTTATTTTTTGGGTCCCAGTGCCCTAACATGGACTGCTAGGCTACGGCTACACTGTAGCCTTCTTGCGGAAAAGCTTATGCAAATTAAGCATGGCATGGAATATTGCCGTGTTTAATTTGCATAATTAATTAGCAGCCACCTTTGCACAAGAGGCTTTTGTGCAGAAAAGGAGCTATGTAGACGCCTCCTTTTTGCACAAAACCCCCCTCTTGCGCAAGAGCTGTTCTTCCTCATTTTTTTTCAGGAAGAATGGCTCTTGCGCAAGAGGGTTTTTTGTGCAAAAAGGAGTTGTCTACATAGCTCCTTTTGTGCAAAGGTGGCTGCTAATTAATTATGCAAATGAAACACGGCAATATTCCATGCCATGCTTAATTTGCATAAGCTTTTCCGCAAGAAGGCTACAGTGTATCCATAGCCTTCAGGTTTCAGAAAGTTGCATGATTCAGACCAGTATCCAATAACTCTGATATCTGTATAGTTAAGAAATTTGCAACTATAATTTTCTATATTTAAAAATGAGGGGGAGATGGAGTCAGAGAAGAGTGACCATGTTCAGAAGGTTAATTTCGTACAATGAAACAATCTCATCCAAAACTAAGCCAGATGATGCAATTCCCAATTGCATAGCACAACTGTCCTTGATTGTTCCAGAAAGCTATTTAGCCATGGCAACTGGATTCTTGTCATGCCCAGTCAAATATGTAAAGGACAATCAATGGACTTCATATTCTGTAAATTTGGTGCTGTGAAATTTGCTGCAGAATCAGCCCTCTGTTGCAGAACTGTGCTCCAGTAATCCAGTCTTTTAACACACTTTCTAGTGCTTTTGATTATGAGCAAAGCTTCCCAACATGAACAGCATGTAAACGTTCTTTAAGATTTTCTTGAATGGTCTTGCAGCACCTTAAAGACTAACAAAACATGTAGATGGTATCATGAGCTTTCGTGCCCACAAAAGCTCATTGTACCATCTGTGTATTTTGTTAGCCTTTCAGGTTGCTGCTAGACTATTTGTTGGCTCTTTTTAACTTTTTTCGGTTACAGACTTAGTCTGTTGTCCCTCTGAAGCAGGTAAACAATGCCATGCTGCCTGCCTTAAAGGTGGGATGACAAGTGAATCTCTAGCTTTCAGTGCAAAGGTAGTCTTAAAAAGGTAAAGAAATAGAAGCCAATTAGTAGGGCTAAAAGACTGTCACTGACTTGCTTAGTGAAGGTCACGTTGATCATCATCACCTTCTATTGGCTTTTGAATCTTGTTTTATGTGGTGCCTTTGTGTGAGCCGGAAGAAGAGATGATGCCCTTGACCAATTTATGGTTTCCTGGGTCTTGCGGAATCCCTACTGATTGCTGTCTGGGGCTGAGTTAGTCCTGTGCTGAGTTGCCATTGTGGCCTTTAGTCACAACATGGGTGGCGGCTAAAACAACATGTGAAATAGCATTATTGTGGCTTGAACATGGGATTTGAATTCTAAGCTTTGGGGAAGGGACTGTCTTTATCCTGGTCATACTATGCTGAGCCCAGTGGGGTCTTGGCTCATGACCAGGGCCCCCAACACTATCACAATACAATTAATAATCACTGTGCAGACCTAGCCACCTCTGGTCCTTGACAAGTACGGTATCCTCTGTTTTTCTTACCTGAAAAATAGTGAAAGTACTTCTGCAGTGGATAGTGCAAAGACTGAGACGAAAAGGGAGAGAACAGTAAACAGAAATAAATGGAAATGGCACTTGGATGGATGGGATGATCCAGATAAGGAAAAACATGCTCATGACTTACTGTTGCAATCTTCCCACATGTATTAACAATCTTAGCCCTTGTTTGACAAATGTTGAACACAAGTTCAAGCTTGTGGATAAACTACAGTTAAGCTTGAAGTCTGTATGGTGAATGTTGAGGATGAGGAAACTTTAATGTGTGTGTTTGGTTTTTATCTGAAGCAGCAAGATGGAACTCGTAGATGATAACACCATAATCAGAGCAAGAGGCCTACCATGGCAGTCATCTGACCAGGACATTGCAAGATTCTTCAAAGGCCTAAATATTGCCAAGTTAGTTACCAGCAATATATACACTTATGGTTTTGCAAGAAGGAAATGTGCTTGGTTTGCTCCAGTGATTCACTTTTGGGCCTCCTTTTTCATTTTCTTGACTCTTTAAGGGGAGGTGCTGCACTGTGTCTCAATGCACAAGGAAGGAGGAATGGGGAAGCTCTTGTCAGATTTGTAAATGAAGAGCATAGAGATTTAGCGCTACAAAGACACAAGCACCACATGGGAAATCGGTACATTGAGGTATGCTACACCAATGTTGGGGTGTTTTGGTGGGTTTTTTTGTGGGTTTTTTTTTTTTTTTTTTTATTTCTTATATGGGGCATGGCATCCATAGTCCCATCAAACTGATTAGTTCCCCTTCTTTCTATAGGTGTACAAGGCAACAGGTGAAGATTTCCTTAAAATTGCAGGAGGTAATCCTTTTGTGTGTGTGGAGATGGGGTTCTGTTCCAATGAACACCTGTAACTTGGCTTCAGTTGTAAACTATTTCTGTCCAACGTGATCTCTCAATTGGCTCATTGACTGAATCGGTTGTTGATGTGCTGAGATTACTACCACAGTCTGCTGATCATGAGTGTTCTTCTCTCCCTCCCCCCACCTTCATTGCAATGCATCAGTTTGCATAAAAACAGTAAGGTGTCTGGTGCAGTGCAGGACTGTCTTCACTCTGTATAACCGGTACTTAGAAATGCGGCTCTGATTCCTGAGGCGCTACTGTTTTTATATGAAGAAATTCTATATGCTCTCTTCCTATCAAGCAGTCAGTTAAAGATTGTACCAGACTTATTGCTGAACTTCACTTGCTACTAGGGCGGTGAATTAACACACGTTAACGCCTGCAATGAATGCAGGGCAGAATTAATGTGTTAATTTTTTTTAACGCGCGTTAATCACTGGTGTTTCCACAATGCTACCCCTTTGAAGCAGCACGATTAATCATGATTAATTTTTTTAATCGCTTGACAGCCCTACTTGCTACATAATTTTCCTGAGGGCCCAGTCTTCCATATAATCAATATTAGAAATACATAACTTAGATTCTTTCAGAACTGTGATGTTGTAATTCTCTTCTTCTTGTTCTCTGTTTTTGTATACAGATGAGTTTCAAACTATAAATGCTAGTTAATTATAAGGATAGGCAAAACTGGTTTTCATTAAACAGCTCAAACATTTCCTGTATCCTAAAATGATCTTTCTTCCCAGGAAAAGTTCATCACCAAACACTGGAAGGTTGCAGAAGAGTGTCTTTATAAACAGTCACACTGTTATCTCTCTCAATGCCTCCGTTAAGACCATGTGGGTGAGAGAGGGGGCCCAACTAGCTGCCACCCACATCTGCATTTGTTGAGTCTCATTTATCAGGGGCCAGACAAGCATGATATAGGAATGACCTATTCCCTGCAGGTTGCAGTAACCTAGTACTTGGAAGCAGCAGATACCACTAATCAAACTTAAAAGGTTCCCTAAAAGGCTACTGTGTGGCTGAGAGGGGTGGTACTGGAGCATAGTGGTGCCTTCCCCTTCTAGAGGTATGGCTACACTAGCAGAGGTATGTGCGATTGGCATGTCTGTGCTTTTCCTAAAGTTTGGCTTTAAATGTATTTCTCTTCTCTCCCACCTTTTTTAAAAATCCTGGTCTAGACATACAATAGGTCACTAGATGGACCCAATTTACAATCTGTTTCCCAGTAGATTCTCCTGTCCATTTTTCAGAAAAAAAGCTACTGTTGGCAACTCCAGCTAGAGACAAAGGACTGAATAGGCATGAACATGAACTCCTCTGACCCTTGGTGATAGTCCCTGGGTTGCAATGCAGATACACTTGTGTTGCTGCTTGCATGGCACTTCTGTAGCTATAGAACTAGGCTGAACTTGGGTCTACATGGTGATCAGTCCACTTAACCTTACACACACTTCCCTAAAATTGGATACAGTAGCGGTTTGCTCAGTCTCCTTCTCAATCCCAGAAATGGAGGATGGGATTTTCAAAAGCATCTAAATGATTTAGGAACCTAAGTCCTACAGTGGGGCTTGTGTTCTTTAGTCACCACAAGTACTTATGAAAACTCCACCCATAAGGAATGTGCATGTTAATCATATTAATAACAATGGCAAATAGATGGCTCTTGCATTTCACCCTGCATAGGTGATAAGGTTTGTGGCTATCTGTACATGCGGCAAAGTATTGTACAAGCTACTGGGAAGAGGTTGATTGGGAGACTGTTGCAAAATCTGACTTTCTTTTTTTAATGCTCACTCTGGAAAGCTAATGTGTTTTGGGGTAAGAATAGAAACTGGCACCCTTTGAACTTCTTACAGCCAGCTGGCAAGCTCTCTTTATTGATTTTACTGTGGTTTTAAATTAGAAGCACAAGAAATGCTGATAGATTCCCCTCTAGTTATTGAAGGCAAAACTGGCAAACTTCTAAAGATGACAGTTGTATCCAAGTGGAACCAAACTCCTGAATCTTCTTAAATGCACTTTTTTGCTAGTAGTTCCCAGGCTATTGTCTGGAGTAGTTGGGTGTCTGAAACAGCAAAATTTCAGAAATAGGTAGTTAAAAACAAGGCTTCAAATTCACCACAAGAGCCATTCCAGCAGCATCTATGATACCATGTGACAGAGTAGTGCTTGCAGACTGGGCATAGACTCTGTTGAAAACGCAACCTGCTTTTTCCCTTGGGTGAAGGTGGGTCTCTCATCTAACCAATCAAAGGAGCCGCAGTCTTGGCATTTCTGGCTTCCCATGAGGATTTTTAATGGGGAGGAACAATGTAAGTTTCAATTCTATGTGCTAGGTGCAAACAATCCACACAGGGAAGGAATTGCTGTCTTAGATGTGTCTGGTATGTCAACTTGGATTTTGTTGTTTTGTTAAAGGTACTTCCAATGAAGCAGCTCAGTTTTTATCCAAAGAAAACCAGGTGATTGTACGGATGCGAGGTCTTCCTTTCAGTGCAACGACAGAAGAAGTGCTGATGTTTTTTGGCCAGCAGTGTCCAGTAACAGGAGGAAAGGAAGGAATCCTGTTTGTCACATACCCTGACAACAGGCCAACGGGAGATGCTTTTGTGTTGTTTGCCTGTGAAGAATATGCACAAAATGCACTAAAAAAACATAAGGACTTGCTGGGTAAAAGGTACATTGAACTCTTCAGGAGCACAGCAGCAGAAGTTCAGCAGGTAAGGTGAAAGCTTCCAAATTGGTCTTGGGCTGTTCAAATCAAAGAACCCATTAGGAATACACAGTGGTAGAGGTCAACACTCTCTTCCCACAATGAGACAAAAAGCAATTTCTCAAGACCCCTAAGGATGATCAAGGTCAAGAAAATGTACCTTGTGAATCTTTTCATCGTCAAGAATTCTGATCCTTGTTTGTATGCTTAGTCAAACTGCTGACTCTAGTGACTAGTTTTTAACTGCTTTTTACTCCTGTTGGCCATGCAGGCAGCATAATAGACAGTAATCCTGTTGATCTTCTATGATCTGACCAGTTGTACCTGTGCAAGCCTACAGCATGTGCAATGTCTGCACAGGCATTGTAGAAGACCTCATTTGGCTTGCAGAACTTTGATTGATTGGAAATGATGCAGAAGATGGCGTTCAGGCTGTGGTCGGGGGCTGGCAATTATATTAAGAACTTCTGAATTGAATATACTTGATGTGGAATCATTGGGATTCACAAGTAGAGCTTCACAATTTCACTTTTCATCTCTTGAGCTGACCTGCATTTCAAGATTGTCTCACAGACCACTCAGGAGTCTAAAAAAAATCATGTAAATACTCTGCTTTCCCATGGTACAGAGCATAAGTTGATGGTCCTAGTAAACGTGTCTAGTATTATCTAAATTCTCACAAACCAGCCACCACCAAAAGAATCCTTGTTCTCTGTGAGTTCAAATTCTTAGTTACCGAATATTAACGTCTGTCTAGCAGTGGCTAGTGGATTAGAGGCTTGATCATTGTAACTTATCAATCTCTGTAGTAAGAAACAGATTGTGAGGGCAGCAGTAGAAGGGAGCTATGCACTCTAGGATATTGTACCACATAAAGACTTGCAAGGAAATAGGATCTGCCAACTGCTTACAGAAACTGAGCCCTCTCCATGGTGCAAACAGTGTGCTGAACTGGCTACCAGCAGTCCATCATGTGCCAGTCTTGCTTACCGAAACTTTGTAGACTTGGCAGTGATGAGGAAACATCCCACCACTGCACTAGCATGCGCATGTTGCTCGGCTAATTGGAATTAACAGTGGGACTGCTAGTGTAGCCTGGCCCTTGGCAGAAATGACATCGTCATGCAGACAAATAGCGATTTTTCATATATCTAGTGTTAGGGCTCTGTAGAAAGTGTCAATCCATTTATGTAACCCCCACACCTGCTAGATGTGGGTCACTGTCTCATGTAGTGGCACTTAAACCACTTAGAGGAAAAATGAGTGTACTCTACAGCCTTTGTGGCGAGCCAGCTGGCTTTTTAGCTCAAATTGTAGAGGCTTGTGTACTAAGCTCCAGAGGTCCTAAGTTTGGTTCTGCCTGTCGGCGCTACATATGCACTGTTGAAAACAATACATAATGTTGCTATATGTATAGAAGTCTTGCATAGATGTGATCAAAGTAAACTATTGAGTATTCAAATAACTTCTAGGCAGAGTTCTTCTTGTTGAAACTAGCAGTAATAAATCTAAAATGTAACCTCTTTTTGGTCAAATCAAATTCCTTTTACCTGACAGATGGTGTTACTATCTGGGCTACTTCAGTCATTAAAATCATTATATAGTGGCTTACACTATACTGTAGCATATGAAACAAATCTTCTAGTTTCAGGACTCTTCTCTTCCCCCTATTCAATGGGGTAGTCTTATGTGTTGGTTAACGGCTGCAGCTTTTGTCATCTGGGGTGGCTTCATTTCTTGCCCACGTAATAGTTCTTTGGGATGCTGCAGGATGAAAAGCATTATATAAATGTAAGATACATAAGCAGCTCGGATATAACTGTTATGTAGCTCTGCAACTTGCAGCCTGATCCAAAACAAACCAAGATGATTGTTTTAAAATAAAGCTCTCCAAAGACTTCAGAACTTATTAATTCCAGCTGTATTTTATCCTTGATTAAACCCCAGTGCCTACATGACTGACTTTCTAAGCATTACATAAGTTGACTGTAACTTACAAAAATTTCAGCTACATTCAATTATACAGAACAAGCTTGAGGACTCGTCACTTTGTTTCTGTGCAGGTGCTGAACAGGTACTCTTCTACACCTCTCATTCCCCTTCCGGCACCACCTGTCCTTCCTGTATTATCTCAGCAATTCGTACCTCCAACCAGTGTCCGAGACTGCGTACGTCTGCGTGGCCTTCCTTATTCTGCCACTATAGAGGACATCTTGGAATTCTTGGGGGAGTTTTCTGCAGATATACGGACCCATGGGGTTCACCTGGTATTAAATCATCAGGTAGGTTGACAACGGGGGAATGCAAGTCAGTGTTGCCAGCATACCATTCACTGCATCTTTAAATATGACACTCTGCAGGCTTGATTGCTAGCAGCATAGGAGGGAAGCAGCCTTGATGATAGCCCTAAATCCTTAAAAGTGAGGCAGCTACTGATTCAGTCCTCCAAGAGTGCAATGGAAATAATCAATAGTCTTTCACAGAACCTAGCTACTTCAACACTTTTTATATTTTTAATATTAGACCCAGTGTACCAGACATTGCTACAAAGTCCACTGTAAACTCTATTGTTATCAATACGTGTACAAATAATTATTTAAATTGCCATGTACTGGCTCCTGCACCCCAGTCCAACTGAGCTGGGTGCTGGGCTCCCGGCCTCTAACCCCTGCATCAGGGCCAGTACACTCTGATCCTGGAACATCCGTGGTCCTGCAGGATCACAGATGTTGCCACACCAGAGAGTCCCAGTTTATAAAGGTGCAACCTGTACAAGTATTCACCCTTTGCCATACCCTCCCCCTGAGATGGGCACTCTTATTCTGCTGTAAGAGTGGGGAGGAGGTTGTTTTGTGTTTGGGTTTTTTGTTTTGTATTTTGGTTTTTGGAGTTTAGTTTAAATCCCTTTCCCAGTAACATAAGCTTAAACTACATAAAGAGGCTCTTATATTGGAATGAGAGGTTCTCTAAGACACTTACTTTTACCTAAACTATACTTGGAGCTGAATTTTTCCCCTCATGTGTGGCATTTTTATTTTCTATTCTGAGCCATAAAAATAATCAAAGCTGTTATCTATCATCCTACCTAGCTGACAAACATGTGGACAGACCATAGGCCCAGGTATTAGTGAGAATTTAAATGCATTAGAACCATTGATTGGTATAGGAGTTTGGGTGGTGATGGTCAAATAGTCTTTGTAAAAGATGCTGCTAACCTTGCAAGTGATGCTTGTTTTGGTACTACATCAGAACTACAGATTTGCTCATCTTCCTTATCTTGGTTTCAGGGCCGTCCATCAGGAGATGCATTTATCCAGATGAAATCTGCAGACCGAGCTTTTTCCACTGCACAGAAATGTCATAAGAAGACAATGAAGGACAGATACATCGAAGTCTTTCAATGTTCTGCAGAGGAGATGAACTTTGTATTAATGGGGGGCACGTTAAATCGAAATGGCTTGTCCCCACCACCATGTAAGTTACCATGTAAGTTTTGCATGGGTCTTGGCGCTGGTCTACGCTGTGTGCTGGTAGGTGTTGGAGCTTCTTTCTCTTCCCAGTTCTTTGTAAAGTACATTAAATGGGAGCGGTAATGCAAGGCTTTTCAATCTGAAATCAGCAGTAGCTGGTGATCATTTTCCTTTTTGGTTGTGGATTACTATGACTGAAGAATTAATTTCAAATTGCACTCTTGCTTTTTCACTGACAAACTTGTTTTCTGCAACCTAACTTGCTCTTGACAAGCAGTGTCTCTGAAAGGAAACTTTGCCACCTAGAGCTCAATTAAAAAAAGTCACATTTAAATATGAATCCGTTTCACTGTGTGTGTGGACTCTGTGCCTCTCCCTTTTTTTTTTTTTTTAAAGACTAATTTGTGTTCTGATCAGGCTTTTTTCAGAATCTAAATGCAAATATTCTACCTTTTTGAACAGCTACTAACCCTTTGAATTCTTCCATGGACTTCTAGAATGCATGGAGTTAAGGTTGCTGGTGTGTGAGTGAAATAGATATCTGGACATGCAGTTTAGGAATGTAAATGGTTAACCAGCAGGGGCTGGAGCTGCCCCCCCACCCAACCTGGGTAGGGGCCTGCTCCAGCCCGGTGGGTAGGGCCTGCTCCAGCCCAGCCAGAACAGCATGCTACAGGAGAGGGTACTCCAGCCTAGCCAGAGCAGTCTCCGCTCACTGCTGGAGCAGCCTGCCCCCATTTAAACAGTTAACTGGTTAAATGGGATTTTACATCCCTAATGCAGCTACGCTGGTCTGATTGTGATAGATCAACTCCTGTCCTTCTCCTATCAGATGGTCTCTTCACAGCTGCTGGTCCCTAAAATACAGCTTTAAGAAACACCCTTTGTTTTTCTGAATTTGCTTCATCCTGTTCAGTGAAGTAGTGACATGGAGGGATGTTTCAAGGAATAACATAAAGGGCCTGTTGAAGGAATGCCTTGTATAATGGGGGAGAATGGACAGGTATAATATTGGACACTCAAGCTTTGCCCTTGTCTTTTTGAAGAAAGGAGACTTAACTGACAAGTGAAACTAGACCAGTAAACCAGCTCATCTCTTTGGAAAGAGACTTTGTTCCCACTAATTGCAGAATTCTAGAAAGGTAGGGCAGGAAGAGACTTGACTAGTCCCCTGCACTGAGGCATGACTAAGACCATCCCTACAGGTGTTTGAGAGAATAATAACAGCCATATTGAGTTAGAGCAGAGGTCCATCTAGCACAGTATCCTATCTTCCAATAGTGGCCAGTGCCTGGTGCCCCAGAGGGAATGGACAGAACAGATAATCAAGTGATCCAACCTCTTCGCCCATACCCAGTTTCTGTCAAAGAGGCTAGGGGTACCATCCCTGCCCATCCTGGATAATGGCCATTGATGGACCTATTCTCCATGAACTTGGTTCTTTTTAGAATCCTATTAGTCTTTGGCCTTCACAACAGCCTCTGAATGCCACAGATTGACTGCATGTTGTCTAACCTGTTGGTAAAACCTCCAATGAACGAGATTCCACACCCTCCCTAGACAACTTGTGATTAATTGCCCTCACTGAAGAAGCTTTTCCTGTTGTCTGGTTTAAATCTCCCTTGCTGCAACTTTATGTCCATGGCGATGTGTCTTATCCTCTGGTTAAGAAGAACAATTTATCATGTGCCTCTCTACAACCTTGAGAGCAAGAGGTGCTTGCTATGTACTATCTCATACCTTTTTTGTTTTGCCATTTCTACGCTGATAACTTTATGTAGATGAAAAATGTGAGGAAGCTTTCTCTGATTTGGAAAGACCCTAGATTTACTTTGCTGTCTTACTGAATATGCTGGAATTTCGTGAAGCATGTTAATCTATCCTCTTTTGATTCCTTTAGGTCTTTCTTCTCCTTCCTACTCACTCCCAGCTTCTGCAGCAGTTATTCCAACAGAAGCTGCCCTTTATCAACCCTCCGTGCTTTTGAATCCACGAACACTCCAACCCTCCACAGCATACTATCCAGCTGGCTCTCAGCTTTTCATGAACTACATGGCATATTATCCCAGGTGAGGAAATGAGGCAGGAACAAAAGTCCATTTACAGCAAATGCATGCATTTCACAAAGGACTATTGGCTGCCCTTCTGAAGACTTGTGCTTTAGAGAACAGCCTGTTCAGTATTTGATCAGGGCAGTTATTTCAGAATCCACAGGTGGAGGTCCAGGTGGGAAATTTTAATGTGTGTGTAAAATATAGGTTACATGAATAGTGTGTGGCTTGATAAATGACTTAGCAGATTTGTTGTTGCCTCTCCCTAGGAATTGTCCTTTTTGTTAAGGGGCTTTCTGTGGTGAGTAAGAATCCCATAGTTTGCATCTTAGAATTAGAGGTTTGCACTAATGTCTTTTACCAGAACTTTGCCTCTTCCTTCCCTGAACTTGTTCTGATGGGTGTCCTCCAGCCTAGAGAGAACTGCTTTTCAGTGGCTTTGTGCAGTTAAAGGCTTTTGTAAACCTTTTGCTGGGGAAGGGCTCTATATGCATATTCCCAAGTGTTTCTGTGCAAGTCAACTGACTTATGTTCTTTCCCTTCTCCATCCCCTGTTTCTCTCCTCTGATGGTGTTTAGCTTTTTCTGGTTAAGGGAAACAAACACCAGTCTCTTGTGGGTGGGGTATAATGGGTTTTATGTGCACTTTGCAATCAAAAGGTAACAGTTCATTCTGACTGGAACAGCAAAGTACTTCATACTCTTGATTATATCATAGACCAGGCTTGGCATATAAAGTTAGATCATCAAATGCCATCTTGTGCCATGCCATGTCATGTAGAAACATGCGCAAGTAGGTTGGCACATCTAAACTTGTCTCCCACTGATGTATGTGCCGCATTACAGCGACACAGTAACACCGCCCCCTTGAGCAGCATTGAGCCATGGTGGGTTTACTGAGGTCAGTGCGGCACAAATGCAAAGGGCTGCCTATGTCAACCCTAACACTCCTCTAGCAGCTGTTCCACAATGCCTGACACTTACCATTGTGAGCAGAGTGGTAAATGCCACTGCTTAGGGGCTGCAGAAGCCAAACAGTCTCCCTTCGCTTTAAAGTCTCATATTTCGGAGTGACTTTACCAGATTGCCCAGCTTGGCAAGCACACCTTGCAGCTCTCTATTGTTGTGTAAAACTGCCCAGCTGGCCATGCAAGCTACATACTCCAGAGATACATTGGGATGGAGTAGACCAGAGATATTGGATTTCCTGGTCCTGTGAGAAGAGGCTATACAAGCACAGCTACATGCTGTCCAGAGAAAGTGGCTATATATGAGCAGCTGGCTTGTGGGGGAGATGCAGGAGAAGTAGTACAACAGGGACTGGCACCAGTGCCATGTGAAAGCAAAGAAACTACATCAGGCTATTGGAAGACCAGCTAGGCCAATGCTCGATCTGGTGCCGAACTACAGACCTGCTACTTTTACAAAGCTGAATTCTGTACTTGGCGGAGACCCCACCACTACTCCACAGACCATTGTGGATACTTCCTAGAAACCCAAGTCACAAGCCCCCAGCAAGGACGTGTAAGAGGTGGATGAGGATGGGGCACTTGAAACCAGGAGGTCCAGCTACACCGTGAGCCAGGCCCCATTTGAGACTCCGCCTCAGTCCACTTGGTCTCAGCAGTCGAGCACAAGTGAACCGAGTGCTGGGGAAGGAATGTTGGGTAAGTGTGTAAATTTATTTTCCATTAAAATGATGGTGCCCTCAACTTACTGGGACAAAGCTGTTGACTCATCATTAATTTACTTACAGTAGAAGACGTAGTGCTACAATCAAATGAAGTGTAGAAGTAAGCAAGTGGGGCTATGTGGAACTTTATTTTATTATTATTATTATTATTATTATTATGTACGCTAGGATATCCCTTGAATCCACCTGAGTGATCTCAATGAAACTTTCATGGAGGTACTCTGCAGTCCTTTCCAGAATGTTTTTAAGGATGGCAGCCTTAATTCTTCCTCCAATAAAAATACTTTCCCATGCCAGTCAGTAATAATTTGAGATGGTCTCTCACCAACCAGTAATTGCACTAACTTCCAAGCCATACAGAGGTCGTCTTCAGATCTGGAAAAGTGACATTCTGAGGACATTTCTTTGTGGCTTGGAAGCTTCTCTATCTCTCTCTTTATCATAAGTTGGTCCAATAAAAGATGTTACCTTAACCACATTTTGTCTCTAATATCATGGGACTGACATAGCTACAACTACACTGCATACAATAATAACTTTGCCAGGTGCCATGGCACTGTACAGTCCTTGGCGGTTTCAGGATATAAGCAGCTGTGCTCTGTATTACCCTCAGGAGAGAGGTCAGATAAAATCACCATTGCCTCTAACTTTTTCCTTGCATTCATGGAATTATTATTTTTTTTTTTTATAAGCCCAATATGGAGGTGATGTGGCAAGCATTGATTGGCGGGATTCTGAGTGTGGGTGGGAGCTCAGAGATGGGGCAGAGATTTGGGGGGTGGGGAGTGAGGCTTCTAGGCTCTGGGGCAGGGCTGAGGATAAGGGGGGTTCAGGGTATGGGAGGTTGGGGGGGGGGAGGAGGGGAGGTGGGGACTCCAGCTAGGGGTGTGGGCTCTGGAACAGGGTCAGGAATGAAGAGTTTGGGATGCAGGCTGCCTGGGGGCAATAGTGAGAGGAGAGAGTACTGCCCCTAGCCCCCTCTCTCCCCACAGCAGCACCTGGGAGAGGTGCCTTGCCACGGCAGCTCCAGGGCCAGGGGAGAGATGTGCCTGTGCAGCCTTTGTTAGGTTACTACACAGCTCAGAGGGAGCTTAGCCTGTTGTCAGTGTCATTGCACTATACGCACAGCTCATGGAACCGAGCAATTCCCTCGTCATTTTCCTCACTCTTGGTTGTCTGTACTCACCAGTGCTCGTGGTACTTCATGTGAGCACCTTGAAGCACAAATGTCAATGACAATGTCTGGTGTAAAATTTTTGGGGAGCAAGGGAAGGGATTTCTGAATCTTCACTTTCCATTGTGACTATATTAACCACGATACCTCTGTGTGTGATCCACAGATCCTGCCATTCCTAGCCTTAAGTGGTTCCCCCTCCACTCCCATGGAACGTCTGAGCAAGCAGAGGGCTTAGGATCTCACTGAATGTGCCATCCTGCAAATCAGTGCTGCAATCAGTTCATGGGCAAGGGGCCGGGAGGGTGAAAACAGTAAGCACCCTGTAGGAAGGCCCAGAAAACTCCGAAGGAAAGTCAGATGCACCAGAACATAGCAGAGCTTTTCCAGCAGTGCAAACAAATGCTGCAGACTCTTGTGGTCCTACAGATTCAACAGTCATGGGCTCTCCTCCTTTGATAGTTCAGAGAACTACATTACTGCATTTCCCTACACGCACGTACACAAATGTTCCACGTGGTATAAGGGGCCACATCCTTTAACTCCTTCCACTTCACCCTGGAGAACATTAAGGACAACCACACTTCTCATACACTGAATTGCAAGAGTCGTGATTGCTGTATGTATAGATAAAATGGACATTAATGTTCTTTCTTTTTAAGTTCTGATCCATTATGGTTTTAATGTATTTGTTTTTAAACTGCACAGATGTTGTCGTCTTGGACTGACTTTGTTACTGAATGAAATTCTATTTATAGAAACTAGGGGGCTGTGCCCCCTGCTTGCTGTGCTCGCCAACCCCCCTGTCACTGGGGGGTAGGTAACCACGGCTCTCCCCCGGCCACCAGGGAGGGCTGGGCTATGGCCGTGGGCCCCTTCTCCCTCCCTCACTCCCCTCCCCCCCCCAAGCTAGGGCCCCTTCTTTTCTCCTTCCCCACCCCCCATTGCACAGGCCCTGATGCAAGTGCAATGGAGCAGCTGTTTTTAAAATGCCAGCAGCCACTCTCCATGTGGCAGCTGCAGGAGCTTCAGCCAGCTACTGTGTAGTGGCTCAGGGCCAGGGTGTACCTCAGTCTGACTCCTCCTATCTCGGGGGCTCTCCAGTCAGCAGCCAAGCCTACACTGTCCTCTCTTGCTGGTTTTCCGTAAGGCTGGTCCTATCTTTCCAGCTTCCTCTCCTCCCCCCACCCATCTGAAAACTAGCTGAGTTTCCTATGCTTGCCTATCATGTCACTTACCAAAGTCAGTCACTTAATGTGAAGAAAATGAATAGCTAAGCACCTCCTAAAACTTGCACAGGCCACATAAAACAAATAATCTTTCTCCATAATAGAAGCATAATAAATGGAGATATACCATCTCATAGAACTGGAAGGGACCTTGAGAGGTCATCAAGTCCAGTCCCCTGCCCTCACAGCAAGACCAAGTACCATCCCTGACAGGTTTGTCCCAGATCCCTAAATGGTCACCTCAAGGATTGAGCTCACAACCCTGGGTTTAGCAGGCCAATGCTTAAACCACTGAGCTATTCTCCCCCCTGTAACATATAGCAGCCTTAATTCTGACCAAAATCACTATTCTTTCAGGTTGGTGATACATACACAGCACCCAACCCTTCTGGAAAAAACAAAAACCAGTCTTGTAGAGCAATCCATGCAGGTATAAGGGTCTGCCTGTGCGGAGCCACTGCACTGCAGTCAAGAGATTCTATATAGGTGCAGGGGTCCTACTGCAAGCTGCTCAGGCTCAGGGCCTGTAGATACTCAACAATGCCATGTATTGATCAGCCTCAGAAGCAAGTCCGAGTTCCCCTATAGCTTATCTTTGACAGTTGTACCCTATTCTTAGGAAACTAAATATGTGACACTATTGCAAAAAAAAATCAACAGGAAGTATTTTACCTTCTTACTTTTTTCCTCTTGATAGGATCTGTAAGGGCACTAGCTAAATAGCATCTAATATTTAGGGAAAGTCTTTATTCATTTAGCAAATGTATGTAGTTTGGGTAGTTGCAATTACAAATCATCATACTGAAGGATCTGCATTTATCAGAGCAGTGTAAGATTTGACTCAATTGCTTTTCATAAATGATGTAACAAGGAAGTAATTTTGTGTCATTGAGCAGCTTTAGCCTTTTTTCTTTTTAACAAAATTATTTAAAATAATGCAGGAAATGTGAACTAAGTGCAAGGAGTTGGAGTAGGCCGCCTCAGTGCTAAATTGTATATTTAAATTCATGTGCATGAAAAAGCAATAAGGAGTCTGTGGCTAATCACACATTGGCCCATAAATCTAGTTAGTGAGCATTTATGGAAATAAGGAAAGTCTCTTTGATCTGCTACCAAAAGGTTCAACATGTGTTGACCAGGTTGAGGATTTCTAGAATGATTCAGTCGTTGACATAGTGCTCTCCTACTTTTTCCTTTACTTTTGCTTTTTTAATTCTCTGTTTGCCACCCTGTCCCTTTAAGTTGGCTTGTGCTTATTACTAGCCCCTGAGGGAGACAGTTTCAACTGTCTGTTTTTCAGTGTACCAGCTATAGTGTTTTTGATAATAAAGCTTGTCAATGTAAAGTAATATGTGGGCTAGAGAGGGGGAATTCAAGCCATGTCTCTACTGCAGAATTGAGTTGTTAAATTAATGATCAGAAACCACTATAATTATATCATTTGTGCATGTTTGTACAACGTACCTAGTGTCTGGAGTACATCCACTGTTCATGCTATAGCACCAACAGAGAGCATCTCTTTAGTCCTCCATGAGCATTCTTTTCCATGTCTGACCCTGTCTTCTCTCCTGGCTCTCAGTTGGTAGTTTCCTGTTGATTCTCTTTCTCTCTCTGATCTGCATTCACTGATCTCACAATTGCAGCAGTTCCCAAAACGTGTTCTCCTTTCTCCTTGTTTGCCTCTTTATCTGATGGAGGTGCTCCTTCAAGGGCACAGCTTCAGAAGCAAAAGAAACAACATACAGAGTCTGTATTGTGTGTGCACTTGGCATTGAATCATTCATTCTCTTCCTTGGAAAACACACCATGGCCAGTGCACTAGATATGGTGAATTCAGCCCACAGGCAAAGAGGATGCAAGATAAGACAGGGTCTGGATGGTTTCAAAAGGGGATCAGTACAAGTGCTTGGGGACACTATTCTGAATAGGGGCATCATTTTCTACAGGCTGGGGTGGTTGAAGTTGAATAGCACTAGTGAAGGTAACTGAAGATGCAAAGGTACATCTCTTGCATGCGTGAACCTTCACAATGGGTCTGTATGCCGCTTGTCTTTGTGCTGTATTTGTTCCTCCAGAAGCAATTGCTGGTTGATGCTGCAAAGTTTCCTACAGCAGGGTTAAAAACAGAGCAGAGGATTCCAGAGTATCTGCAGGAAAGTTTCCTGAAATCTGTAGGGGAGGATTCCTGGGAGATTTTGGTGTGCCTTAACCAATTTTTCTGCAGAGCCTCCACTGCATAACTGCAAAGGGGAATGCAAAGCAAGTACAAATGGTATCCAGTGTTAATTTCAGTCCCTTCTCACGTGTGCATCATGTAATAAAGTTAAAGGACATCTCTGTCATGTAACAGTGCACTTTCAAAGAAAAATGAGTGCTTACCAGAGCCCCTCACCTCCTTAATGCATTCCAGACCTGGGCTTCTGAAACTGGCTAAATACCTCCATTAGTCAAAAAGGGGTCCTGACTCTCCAAACCACCAAATGTGTATATATTGCCTGTTCCACATCTTCCTCCAAATCACCCTCTTCATCCACCACTTCATCCTCAGAGTTGACTCCACTGGTTGCAGCTTCTACTCCCCCGAAGTATCCACAAGGCTCTTGGTGGTAGAGTTGCCACTGGGGATGACATGCAGCTCTTTGCAGAAGCAGCATATTTTTGACATCTCAACAGAGATGGTTGGCCTCCCTTGCCTTCTGATACGCCTGCCTCAGCTCCTTGCTTATGGCATGGCTGCGTGTGTCTCATGTGCCTCTTCTCACCATGCCAGGAGTAAAATTCCCATGACTAGAATGGAGCTGCAACTGTACAACCAGCTCTCTCCACAGACCCAACAGATTCAGCAATTCCTGTGTACTCCGTGTGGGAGCCTGTTTGCTACAGAAAGCCAGCATGGTCAGCTGGTCATGGTGAGCTGTCCATGCTGAGCAAACAGGAAGTGGGTTTTCAAAAACTCCTGGGACTTGGAAGGGTGCATGTTTGTGTCTGGCTCCAAGGCAGAGGTGTAGAAATTGCTTATCAGAGTGGTCATGATGGGCATTGTGGGACGACACCTGGAAGCCACTTTGGGTAATGAGCAAGTGCAGTATCTACACTGATTCTGTTGCTCTTGACTTTGTCTATGCCATTTGTTGAGGAGGTTTTATTATGCTGGTGTAGCAGGGAAGTTACATCAGTGGGAGGATCATTGTTGCACATTACACCTCCACTATTTTGTCTACAAAACCTGAGTTTTGTAAACAAGACTGTATAGTGTAGACAAGGCCTTAAAGTATCTAATCAAGTGTTAGGAGGGAGAATAATCTATCTGGGGTGTAATTAACTCGACAAGTAATTGTATCTCAACAGCTTGGCTTGACAGCCAGTCAACAGGCTCAAGCTCTGTCTGCTCTCATTCTTTTCAAAAGCCTGGGAGTAATAGGATTAAGAGGGTGGCTTGTTCCATTTAATCTTGAATAGAGAATGAATGTATTTGTAATTTTTTCAGCATACTGGTGCCTAAAGAAAAAAAAGCCACACTTCAAACATTTTATACCACCTGCTGTGGGGATTCATTCATACCATGTATAAATTCTATTGCTAAAGGGACACTATCTTCTTCTTTCCTGTCCTCTTCTTCCCCCCCCCCCCTTGTTTCTCCTTGGCATACACACTGCTCTGATAGTTTTGATCTTTTTAAACTGACTCTAATCTTCTGACACCAAAGTTCTTCTTAAAGCGCTCATCCTAATCAGAGCTATGTTTTAAATGTAACTTCTCAGACAGCAAGAACTTTTTGACTTGTAAATTATTGTGCTGCTAACTAAAATAAGAGCAAATACACCTAGCTGTTAAACACATTGCTTCCTGAGTTGAAAATGAATTCATTTAAAAAAGCTGGATGATGGTTATAAACTTATGCTAGTGTGAGAGAACACCAGCATCTAAGGGTTGTAGTTACGTATTTATGAGCATGCTTCATAGACTATCGTGGACAGCATGATGTCTCTTTCCAGTGGTTGGCATCAAAGAGGGTAAGAACCTGCTCGTTACTGGAGTTTTCCTTTAAACCAAATGCTAAGTGATGAGAGGCTAACATACAAGGAATGACATGTCGTTAGCAGGAGTAGAAATCACGAGTTGATATTTTTACTGTCACAATTGGTGTCTTTTGAGCTGAAAAAGTCAGGGTCACTCTTGGTACCTGCAGTGCAAGAAATTCATTAACAGAATTTCCTGTTGAAGTGGAGCGTGTAAAAGAGTATGGTAGCCATGGTGCTTCCCATAAACTTGTTGACCCTTTTAGGGAATGGAATAGTGAGGAGGAACTATAAGATGTCAATCTTCAGAAGCATTTAATTACTAAACTAGTATTTTGCAGCCCGTATCTTGTGTTTGTGTAGCAGCCAGCATGAGACCCAGGTCTCATTCTGCACACTAGCAAAGTATTGATGATAAAGAACAAATGTTCTTCCAGTAGATATTCATGGAGGAAGGATGCCCTTGCTCTTAAGGAGAGATCCACATTTTGCCACTGACTTCATATGGGACCTACTGGTTTTCTTTGGGGGCAAGGAGAAAGGAATTAATCTCTGCTAATTTTGCTAATCTCTAGAACCTGACTAATACTGGTCTAAATTTGCGGTGAAAAGTCTAAAAATGAGATTCTTGAAAGGAGTTGTAAGTGCAAAGTACATTTATATTCATCTAAAAGGGCATCCAGACCAATCTGAATATTCAGTGGAGAAGATTGACTTGTGACAAAGCCCATAGATGCTGTCTAAATTGCATCATTCAGCACGAGGTGGTAGTTGGTTTTGGATTTTAAAATAGATGATGCATCTGTCACCTTATGTGCTGTAATTCTGTAATAGTCTGAAACTTTCACATCTTGCAATGTAGCACTAAATGTTACATAGCAGCAGCGCTGTAACTAGGTATTTTTGTGCCTGGGGCAAAATATTAATTATGCGCCCCCACTCCTTAGATTAGCACACACTTTGCGCACTTTACTTTTGCAGCTTATTTTTATTTATTGCATCTTTGCATTCCTGATCATGATGCACTTGGGGTGAGTGCTCTACTTGCCCTGCCCTTGTCACATAGATAGCAGTGATGGCAAAATACAAGCACTTGTGACTGATACTGGTCATAGTGATTACAAAGTTAGCCTTATTAGAAGTTTCTTAAGAAAACAGCTAAAGGATTTGAGAGGCTGGGGAGCAAGTACTGTAACTGGGAGCTAGAAATGCAGGTTATATGCTAATTGGCATATTTTAGTCTCTAGAGAAGACTTTTTCCAACCACAGTTCGATATACCTTTCAAGAAGCACCCAGGAATGCCCAGCCTTCTCTAAATTTTCCACAATGGCAGACTGTTTGAGTTCCAAAAATTATTCAAAGCTGAGTATTCCCAAAGTAGACACGGAGAAGTACTTTGGGGTCCATGCCTGTCACTTTTTTTTATTTTTCAATTCTATTATTTTTATACAGAGGGTTAGTAGTAACACACTGAGCAATAATGGGAGATGCAGTGTCTTTTGGATTATGCCATGACATTTCATTAAGTAGAAATTGTTTAACAAACATGGATGGCACATTAGTTCCTAATGACTGTGCAATGTTTCAGAAGGGAAGTTGATATGATCTGAAAATATGGGTTGGTAAGCTATAGTCAAAAAACATAAAAAAAGGGTCAGTTGTGGAGAATAGTCTTGTGTTGGTATCTTTATTGAAATGGAAGTCCAAAAAGATGGTTGTACGGTTTATTGGAAAGAGCTTGATTCCAAAAGCATCACTTGCTATCAAAATCTATTTGTTAGATTATCTCTGATCTGTATTTGAGAGCAAATCCCTAAGAAATGGAGGACTAGTCTGGCTTGTCTTGCGTTGCAGGTAAAATACTAAATGTGATGGTCAGCTAATGTAGAAACTAATATTGGGCCCAATTCCAAAAGTTATAAAATAACCTGCTTGCAAAGCTGGAGTAACTATAGAAGACTTTGCTGTGCCATTGTAATGACCGTTCAAAATAGTCTGTACAGTTTTCTATTAAGTCAACCATCCTTCTGAAATGTTGCTGTAACTGTTCCTGTTTGGATGGAAAAATATATACTTAATGTTCTTGAGGCAAATTTTGTGAGTGTAGAGTATTAACACAAGTGTTTCAGACAAATGTTAACTTCGGCAACTTCGTTATGCCTACATGAAATTCAGCTTAGAACAAGAAGTGAAAGTGGTGTATGACTGTGTATCAAATGCTGATGGTAGTTTTACAGTTTTAAGCATATTGGTGTTTTTTCCTACCATAAAGCTGCATTTCACTAGTGAGTGCTTACAGAAATTGCACTTGGAATTTTATTGCAAGCTAAACATGTGCACACGTTGCTATTGGTGCTGTGATATGACAACAGTCTGTCCTTATGTTAGCCCAAATGATAGATCGAAACCATTTAGTCCTCTGAAAGTCAGAGTAGATTTTGGAACCATAACAAGGGGATGATGGTTTAAAAATTCAAAGGAAACTTGGTAACCCTAAATGGTGTACATGGCTTGAGCTTTGGGGATCATTGAAGATGGAATGTGCTATATCAGCGTTTCTCAAACTGGGGTCTGCAGTCCCCTGGGAGTTCCTAAGAGTACCCTGGGGGTCCGTAGGCCTCCTTAATCAATTTGTCCCCTCCTTCCCTTCCAGTGCCTCTAGCACACTGAAAGTCCAGCAGTACAGTGAGGCTAAGGCAGGCTTTCTACCTGCCCTGGTTCTACGCCACTCCCAGAAGTAGCCAACATGTCCCTGTAGCCTCAGATAGGGGGCAAGGTGTCTCCTTGTGCTGACTCTACAGCTCCCATCGGCCAGGAACTACAGCCAGTGGGAGCTGCATGGCAGTGCCTGCAGGCAGGGGCAGCACGCAGACACATCTAGCCCCTTCTAAGCGCCACTGTTAGCGGGACGGGACAGGGCAGTCACTTTTTTCAGGAAGCTTCTGAGCTAAGCACTGCCCAACCAGAGCCTTTGCCCAAACCCCCAGCACAGAGGCTGCATCTCGCTCCCAAACTCCCTCAGAGATGGTACCCTCTGCTCTTCAATTCTGGTATTAGTGACCTGAAAAGCACTTCTGGTTAAGCTCAGAGCTTTCCATAAATCAGATTTTTGTGCAAGCCCCTTGGTAGCTGTCTGTACTGCAGCTTAGTGTATAAGGTGCTGCCTCTCTTATTGCAGAAAGCTAGTCTTAAGACCTTCTTGCATAACATAATTGTAGGTGTATGTTAAGAATGTTATATTGCTACATACCTTTCTGCCTCAACCTAAACATGCAAATACTTGTTCCTGCTCCTTCTCCTACATAGAATCATAGAACACTAGAACTGGAAGGGACCTCAAAGATAGTCCTTTGGGGAGTCCCTTACTTTACCTTACTAATGCAGGAGCCTGGCCCATCCCTGGGGCAGCCTGTGTTGGCTGTCCAGCTGCTCCCAGGACTTGAACTCACACCACCCTGTGTTCTCCAGGTAAACGCGCTATCCCTTAGGTCCTCACGGCAGGACCAAGCACTGTCTAGATCATCCCTGACAGGTGTCTGTCTAACCTGCACTTAAATATCTCCAGCAATGAAGATTCCACAACCCCCCTAGACAATTTATTTCATGGTTTAACCACCCTGACAGGCACGAAGCTTTTTCCTGATGTCCAACCTAAACATCCCTTGCTGCAATTTTAAGCCCATTGCTTCTTGTCCTATCCTCAGAGGCCAAAAAGAATAATGTTTCTCCCTCCTCATTATTAACCCCCTTTTAGATATTTGAAAACTATCATGTCCCCTCTGTCTTCTCTTTTCTGAACTAAACAAGCCCAGTTCTTTCATTCTTCCATCATAGCTCATGTTTTCTAGACCTTTAATCATTTTTGTTGCTCTTCTCTGGAGCTTCTCCAATTTCTGCACATCTTTCTTGAAATGTGGTGCCCAGAACTGGACATGATATTCCAGCTGAGGCCTACTCAGCAGAGTAGAGCAGAAGAATGATGTCTCGTGTCTTGTTTATAACACTCCTATTAATGCATCCCAGAATCGCATTTAGTTTGTTGCAACAGTGTCATACTGTTGATTCACGTTTAACTTGTCGTCCACTATGACCCCTAAATCCCTTTCAGCAATACTCCTTCCTAGACTATCACTTCCCATTCTGTATGTGAGAAACTGATTGATTGTTCCTTCCCGAGTGGAGTACTTTGCATTTGTCCTTATTAAACTTTATCCTGTTTACCTCAGACCATTTCTCTAGTTTGTCCAAATCATTTTGAATTTTGACCCTATTCTCCAAAGCACTTGCAACCCCTCCCAGCTTGGTATCATCTGCAAACTTAATGAGCATACTCTATGCCATCATATAATTCATTGATGAAGATGTTGAACAGAACCCGCCCCAAAACAGACACCTGCAGAACCCCACTTGTTATGCCCTTCCAGCATGATTGTGAACCATTAATAACTACTCTCTGAGAATGGTTATTCAGCCAGTCATGCTTTATAGTAGCCCCGTCTAGGTTGTATTTCCCTAGTTTATTGATAAGATGATCATGCGAGACCATGTCAAATGCCTTACTAAAGTCTACATCAGTGGAGAGAATCCATCCTGATTCTCAGCACTCTCGTGCTGCAGGCTTTTTTAAGGTGAGGCTTTTCTTGTTTGGGAACTTGTCAACTTTAGGTCCAGCTGAGCTGAGGGTGTGCATTTGTTACCACTATATTTAGGGGACGGCAAAGGACATGTTTAGATAGATAGGAAAAATGTATACTTTTTATTGAGGTGCCTACACAGGGACTCGTACTGGTATAAAACTATGTGTTACTCGGTTAAACTTTCCCATGTAGATGAGACCTAAACCTTAGCCAAAGTCTTATTTGCATCCCAGTAAGGCTGTAGCTATTGCTAACCTAACCCCTGGTATAAATGTAGCTAGGTTGACAGGTGAATGCTTCTACTGAAGTAGCTATTGCTGCTTGAGTACATGGTGTTCAATAACAATGGGAAAAAGCCCCTCTGTTGCTGTAAGACGCATCTACACCACTGTTTCTTAAACTTTTTAAGACTGCAGAACACCAAACAATTTTTTTTTTAATGTGGAACACCAATGTTTTGGGTTGAGCAAAAAAAAAAAGCCGAGGGAAATGCGGTCACGGCCCCTTTAATTGCCACATATCCTGACCGAGCTTCCATCAGCCACCGGGAAAAGAAAAACTCGCCAAAAAAAAAAAGGAAGAGGAGGTTGCAGTACACCTCCAACTGGCTCGCATAACACCAGTGTGCCGCAGAACACAGTTTAAGAAACACTGATCTACATTACTGACTAATGGCAGAGCTATGACACGGTAGCTATAGCACTGTAACACCTGTAGCATAGATTCAGCCTGAGAAAGAACTGACTCAGTTAACTAGAGTCAGCGTAAACCGTTGGTGTCCAACACACATCAACTGAGTGTGGCTAGTTTGCTATAGCAGTAGCTACTGCTTCAGAACTAATTGGACACCACAGAACTCTCTACTACTTTTCCTAGTTAAGTTCTGGGCTGTGTCTTCACTGTGGGGGGGAGGGGTGGGAGGGGAGGAGGAGGCAAGTGAGATCACTAGGATTTTAAAGTGAGATAGCTGAGACAAAAAACACAGGTAGCTTTACCATGACTAGGCAATGTAAAAATTATCTGTACTTTGTCCCCAGTAGGATTTTTAGAGAGAGCTCTTGATGTAAAAAAGCACACCCCCTTTACAGAAAAACCGTGGCTTATGGTTTAGTTGTTCAGGGGAAAAACCACAAAACCTATTGTGCTGTATGCTATTTTCTGTCAAACTTTAGAGGAAAGAAGGAGATGACATGTTCTATTTGTATGCAGATTCTACCAGGATAAAGAGAACTCAATAGTTTAATAATCTTATTACTCACTTGTGCATTTAATATTTCTTCAGAAGTGAGTTGTGCCCAGGAAAGCTCATGATACCATCTACGTGTTTTGTTAGTCTCCATGGTGCTGCAAGACTATTTATTGTGTGTTAAGTTTTTCCAGTTACAGACTAACTCGGCTCCCCCTGAAGCTTTTATACAGATTAGGTTGCAATGGTGTGGACATAAATGCACCCTTGAATTTCATACACTGCTTCTTTAGTGCAGAAAGAATATCGTAGGAATTGCTAAATCAGAACACAAAGATCTAATGAAATACCATGTGTCATTAATGGCTCTTGCTAAATGTGGCAGAGGAAGAAAGCATAAAGCCACAGGGTACTGAAATGTTTTGGTGAAGGGAAGGAAGGATTGCTCTTTACTTCCTCATAAATACCTTAACTAAGTGTCATGGTTTTAAATTTCACCTTTTAAATAACATTTCATGTAAGGTATACAGTATTCCTTGAGAGCAGCATCTGACTGCTTGAGCCAGGTGCCTGCTCCTGTTAATTTGTTGTGACCACATGGAATGATCCAGTTTGGAATACTTCAGTCAGATAGGAAATAATATCTGGGATTTACATAGCACTATACGCACTGGGGCGGGGGAAAGGTTTTATCTGCTGAATGGCCTGGTTAACCTGATTTTTTTCTGATCCCTCTCCAGGATACCCATGCAAAACTAAATACTTGATTCTTAAGACTGGGATTACAAATTAATGTAGGTACCATATAGGGATGTAGGCAACTGGTCGACTACCCAATAAACATTTGCTTATCAGGTAGTTGAGTAGGAGCTCAACTAGTCATTTCCTCCCCCCCCCCCCTTGCTGCCCTCTATTAGAAAGAGGCAGCAAGTGGGGGGGGGGGGGAAGGGAGTTGGGTCAGGAGCCAGTGCTGGGGGGGGGGGGGAGTGGGCTTAAAAGCCAACTTCCCCAGCAGCGTCTCTGCGGAGGAGCAGGGGAGGCAGAGGACAGTGCAGAAACGGCATGAGCAGGGATTGAAACAGTCCCATGTGCGCTGGTCCCAACTGCTGCTGCTCTTCCTTTGAAATGTACAAGAGCCGCAGGCAGCTCTTGTACATTTCAAAGGGAAAGGCACAGAAGGGAACCTGTACCACTGGGAGGACCGCTTTGGTCCCTACTGGCACTGGAATCCGCTGAGTCTCTCCTTTGGAAATGTACAGGCGGCTCTTGTACATTTCAAAGGGAGAGGCGTAGCGTGATAGCAAGCGCCCCCTTATCGACTAACCGTAGTTGATTGAGTAATCGATGAATTTCCATTAGCTGATTAATCAAAATTTAACATGCTTACATAGCATATGATTCTAAACTGAAATACTGGCCATCCTTCTTTAGTTCTTGTTCTTGATTACTAGAACAAAATCATTCTGATACCTTCTCAGGTGAGCTGTTCAATAACTCTTTCACTGGATAGCAGAGACCTAGAAATGGTCTACATATGAAGGTAGACATGCTGAGACGCACAGCATGGTGCTGAAAAGCTACCAACTTAATATCCCAGCTTTCCGGATGTGAAGCTCTGGGATATGAATAACTTTTTTGCAAAAAGCATATTTAACCCTTAGTCATGAGATTGACCTACTTCTTACTACTCCTCTTCCAGTCCCCATATCTGTGCAGTACTCTAACTTTTAATCTAGTACCAACTTGCTTGGTGAAACCTTTTGAAGATCCTTCTCCCATAAAGTGTCACCCTGTATGTGCATTTTATATCCTTTTATAGATCTTCTCTGCTGATTCGGTAGTGGTTTGAGTGCCTTCCCTGCTGAATAATTCACTTTTAGGTTCCATGCAGATAAGAAATTACCAGGTGCCCTAAAGTAAGAAAAGAGTTGTGCTGGTAAAATACTCAGAAGAAATAGAGGAAGAAGGGTAACAATGAGGGAAGTATATGGCTCCAGAGACAAGTTTGTGTGTGTAACTTTGGGGGTTTGAGTCATGATTTTTCTAAGTGTATAAACCCAGATGGGGAACCTCAGACCTGGGTTGCCTGGATCCGGCCCCTGAGGTGCTCCAGACCCTCCGCTGCCCCACTGAAGGGCTGGAGCATGCAAAATCAACTAGGCTGGGCCCCTCTAGAGTCTAGACTCTGGTGTGTGAGGGGATATGTGTGGCCACATCAGTGAGGGGTGGTGGTAGTGGTTGTGGGTTTTTTGGGGGGGTGGTTTTGCTTCTTGTGTGCACCCTCCAACTGATTTTTCTGGGGGTCAGCGGCTCCCGACCCAAAAAAGGTTCCCCATTCCTGGTATAAACCAATGATTGATAATCCCTGCCAGCAGCTTTATTGTAGGTAAAAGTGAAACGTGAGGAGAGGTTTGGGTTTGTTTTGGTTTTGGTTTTTGGTGTGGTGTTGGATTGGGTTGTTTTTTTTATGGAGGTCTTGGTAGGTTTTGTGAGTTGGTTTTGAGAAGGACATCTTGCAATAAGGGTAGTGGAAGAAAGTGTGAATGTCCACTTTGTCAGGTTCACAAGTACAAACAGATGTTAGACAAGTGTTACTGGGCAGAGCAAATAAGTGGGGCTGACTTGTGACACAAGCGGAGATGTATATGGTGGAAATTTTTGTAATGTTTTTCATTTTTTTAATTTACATATAGTCTTTACTAGAGGAAGGAGGAGGGACAAGACGGTGCTAGCTTTAGTTTCACTCAATATAGAGATTTAATACATGCTTCAATAAAGGTGGTGAACAGCTTGTGAGGCTCCACCTAGTGGCCAAATTTTCAACATTTTGGTGTATGTTGCTGAATCACATATCTGCTAACCTGGTGGTGTCCAGCCCATTGTTAATTTTGTATTCCATTTGTTTATAGGTAAATGGTTTTCTTTGTCTTCTGACGACCATTCTCTTAAGATAGTCCAACCCTTTTATTTGAGACAGGTCACAACTGACCAATCTTATTTGACAACAAGCTGTTGATTTTAGTCTGTTGGGTTATTAGGTAAGGATGATTCTGCAGCATCACTGCTGTTGCTGAGTTGTTTTTTGCACTGATATCATGGTGACAGGAACATTACAAAAACTCAGATTTGTGAATCTGTAGTCTGAAACGTGCCCTGATTAGCAAAAATGTTGACTGCCTTTTCCTGGTTCTGTCTGAAAATTTGTGCCTTTTTTCTGATCATGTGCATCTTAACTTGCATTCTAGCATGCAGCAGAGGATGGACTTGTACACACAAATGGCACGGCCAGGACAGTGTCCAAAGAATGGATTTGCCTTTAAAGGTCCCAGCAGTTAAACTTCCTTAGAAGAGATGGTAAGGATAAGAGACCCCAAGATATTACTTGGAATGTCAGATTACTATTGGAGTTAACTGCCTTTGATTCCTGATTTCTATAAGGATCTTGCCAGCTGTCAATGTAATCTCCTCCTTTGAAAATTGCACTTTGTCTTTGTAATCTTGACAGAACATGTAATGTCATCGAGTTACAGGGTTCCCTGACAACACTTGCCAGTCTAAGGCATTTTTACCCCCAACTGGCACTTGTGTAGGCAATCTACATCCCAGTTCTCCAGAAACCACAGTGCATTGCCAGTGGTGATGGAGTAATTAGTTTTAGGTAGAAAGTGAGGGGTGAAGACTTTGGAAAAACACCATCCCCCCCCTTAAAAAAAAAAAATCTTAAAGTTGCATCTTGGGGTGTAATATGAATTTGGCAGTGCTGGGAAGTAGTAGAAAATGGTATTCTGCCTCACTGACTTTACCTCTGGGTTGTGCCTGAATTTAATTTCCAACATCTATATGCATATAATTGCAAAACCAAAGCAAACCCCTGGGCTTGTATATTTGGTAGCTCACAAAAGTAAGGAAGTAGAATAGTTGGTGGATCAGACCAGTTCAGTGTCTCTGAGGCCTGGCTTTTTTGATGCTCTAATACGGGAACAATCAGTGGATGAACTCAGCTGAAAAGAGGTAGTAGTGCAGAAAAATGCAAGTTGAACACATTGCTTTTTAATTTAAGGAACAATGTGCCTGCTTTGGCATGTGCACTAGTTCTAGGATAGAACACTTACTTAAACATGCTCTCAGATGCCAGCTGGGATTTGATTTTTTTTTTTTTTTAAACTAGATACATTCAGGGGAAAAGCAATTATTCCAGCCTCAAGAGATGCACTTTTTGATCTGCCCTTTCCATTTGCATAAAAGAGGAATATCCCATGGGCATAATTAATTCCTGTACATAAATCTTCATTTACTATAACTTTTCTCTTTGACTCTAGTGCAGAATATACCACTGCCATTTTAAACAAGATGAAACATTTCAACTAGTTAAGGCTCACCATACAATTCATTAGTTAGTTGGGTTGCTAAAGCCCAGTGTAATGGTCTGATAACCTAAGGATTTTGTTTTGTTGAATAAACTGGGACTTGAGTTTTAGTGAATGTGTCCTACCTTTTCTAGTAAAAAGCCATAGTCTTTACATACAAAGTAGTATGCATGATATGGAGACTTCCAAAATTCATTTTTACTGCTCATTATTATAACTATTCATTTTATTGAAAGAAATAATAGCCTGCAGGTTAAGGAAACAATGAATAAGAGTAGAACAAAACCCATCGTGCTAATAACACTCAAATTCATTGTGTACTTCATGCAGATTCCTCCCAGTTTTCTGATGTTTGTGAACAACTACAGCCAGACAATTGGAGATCGTTTGATTACATTCCTAGTTTTTCTTTGGTCAGGCCAGCTGGAAATCATCATATTGACCTGTATATAATTTTTAAAAACAAAATACACAATCTCCACAAAGACTCACGTACACAAATTGTCACTCAAGCCACTGAGCCCGTCACTAAGAGCACAAGTGCAGAGATCACGAGACCTGATTTTTGTCTTTACAGAAAGTATTAAAATGTTTTTCACATTAATAGAATTTATAGTTTAGTTTAAAGTTTGTAGATTCAGGACATTATGTTAATATATAAAAGTATGTTTGAAACATCCCATAAACCCAAGTTTTTTATCTAATTTGCAGTCAGTTTAAAGCTTTTAAATGGTCTTTATATATAATTCATTGTGGATTCAACATTTTTATAAAACATTGTTTCTTGTCTTGTACATATTTGACTATTCTGTGCAAAAAAACCTCTGTATGCTTTGATAGATTCTACCTAGGATTACTTTACGCAGTGCAGAAATGGTTATGAATGTAAAATGTATTAGCTGAAAATTACTGTAACTTTGTAAAATACATGAGATGTAAAACATTAAATGCTTTCTTTCATCTTGTACGTTGCTTATGTGTAATGTATGTTTAAATGAATTTTACAGAGTATAATGGGAGATATTCTAAAATCAGACTGCAACAGAAATGAAAAGATGGATGCAGTTAGCCCCAACTGACAAGCTAACTGCATCAGTCCTGTTTCTGATCTCCCCATCCTACTCTTAGGCTTTGTCAACACTGAGTTTTTTCCGGAAGAGGCAATGCAAATGAAGCACGAATTAGCATTTAGTATGCAAATGAAGTGCGAGAAAACGCTAATCTGTGCTTCATTTGAATTGCCTCTTGCAGAAAAGCTGAGTGTAGCGGTAGCCTTACAGATTATTTGCATGGCGTGTGTTAAATGACTTTGTCCAAGAGAAGTTCTCATGTTCATGAGCGATTGCAAGATTCAAATTCAGAAGTACTAAAATCAATTTGGAGGCCTGGCTGTCTTAAACTGGCAATGGAAGATGGCAACTCTTTCCTCTAGGTCACCTGTTCTTACCTAGTTCACATAAGTGGTGTGAAAGTTGTGATCTGATGACTGACAAAGAGGATATGTTGTTGTGCTGTTTTTTGAATGAACAGCTTACCATTGGCTAGAAAGCACAATTCTAGAGCTTCATATTGGAAGCTCTTGGAATCATGTTTGCTCAATTTTAAATTAGAAAAATAGATGTGTACAAAATGTAAAAGTTATGTGAAGAGTAGAGGAAAATGTGAAGCTAAAATATCTGACAACTTGTTTTGTGTAAAGGGAATATTTGATAAGGAAGAGTCAATTCAAGAGGATCAAAAATCCACAATGTAATATTTCCCCCATGATCTATGAAGATGGCTCTGCCTTCAGTAATAAATGAAGTGTTACTGATATTTTACAGTTAAAACTAATTTGTTCACTTATTAAAGCAACACTTAGAACTGCTGTAGTTAAATGTTATATCACTTTCTTCCTAGATCCCTGTTTTCAAGGATTTATCAATTGAATAACTTGACTCGTGGTTTAAGTTACCGTTAAGTATTTCCTTTTTGTTTTTTTGGTTTTTTTTAAACAAATATAATGTGCAGGAAAAGTGGGGGAGAATCATTTGTGTTCTGGAAACTGAATTCAGAAATGAGTTCCATATTTTCCTTTCCAAGAAACCCATCTTGAACTGAAATTTCACAGCTAAAGTTTTGTTCTAGATTAATGTAGGTCTGCCTGAGTGAACCAATACTACATGGCTATCAAAAGGTTGTGCATCTTAGAAACCAAACCTTTTAGAAATGTCCAGCTGTGAGTAAAGCTAGAAACATTTGCATTACACTCTGTTCACTTTTTCCACAGCAAATTGGAGACCAATCCTGCTCCTTTGGATATCCTGCTCCCCTGGATATCAGTGGCAAAACTCAATGATATCTGTGGAAGCAGGATCTGATCCTAATCATTCATGTTATCAAGCATTCTTGACACAAGTGGAATCACCACTGAAGAATCAACTCTTTGTAATGTTTAAGATTTTGGGTGGAATTAGAAAACATGAATCTGTGGCTTGTGGACAGACTTGTAACTGCTCTGAAGGTAATATCTGGAATTGATCATCTGGATAGGAACTGTAGAAAGCTCTGTTAAGTGCTAATGTAACTGACATCTCTAGGGGTGTGGTTCACTGTTTCATGTAGTGGCACTTAAACCAGGTACAGTGAGGGATAAGAATGAGGGAGTTCTATAGCCTAAGCTGAGAGCCAGCTGGCTTTTAGCTCAGCTGGAGTAGAGGCCTCTACATTAAGCTCTAGAGGTCCCGGTTTGAATCCGCCTGGTGACTGTTACACTAACAGCTTCCTGCAGTCCTAAATTTAGAGCCATCCACCTTTTTTTAAAAACTATATCCCTAGCAAAATCTGTATTTAATCTGGGTAACATACTTAGGTGTTAAATCTAAATTAATGTGGAGCCTAAATATGCCCTACACTAACTAAAACAGCTTTTTAAACTGATACCTCATTTCACACTTATTTTATAAGGGGAGACATTGAGACATGAGCTCAAGCCCTAGAGTGTTCACTTGAACTTTACATTTCTCAAGTGTGTGGTTGATTTGTACCTCAAACTAACAACTTATTATATTTTGTACTTCCTGTAAACTCTTTGCAAGATGTGAATATTTGTTTTGAATTAGATTTTTTTAAAGAAACATTGCCTTTGTTTAGTCTTGTTTAATGCATAGAATGAAGTTGTAATGCTTGGCTATGAATGTTTACAGTATATGCTGCACTGTCTTGTTTTGAAGCAATTTATTAAGTTCATCATTTTTTAAAGATTTGTGAATATAAGTCTTTAGTGTAGGATTTTTCAAAAGTGCCTGACAGAGTCTTTGAAAATTCTACCTGAAATCTTAATTTTGCTGTTTCTGGCTTGCAGTACACTCTTCTGTTACAGTATTGTAAGAACAGTGGCTTGGCAAGGAGCAGTCATACACAATCTTGCAGCAGCAAAGCCATTAAACAGTTGTAGCCAGATGTACATTCCCATCTTCTCCCCAAGCTATCTGCATTCAGCAGGCAAGCCTCCCTTTGTGGATCTCAAATTAATATTTTCATGTGAACGGGGCTTCCTGCACAAGGTTACTTCACTCACTGTGCTTGCTGCTTCACTATCTGATACATGGGAATTTTTGCTGTTTGCATGCACAAAATGTCATTGCCTTGCATGTGTACAAAAATAGTATTAAGCACCTGATCATGTGCTTAATTTACAGGCTTAATTTTTAAGTAGGTAAATACTCCCATTGAAAGTAATAGGACTGCTCACCTGTTTAAAGTTCAACAGCTGTATATGCAAAAAGAGGGCCATATTAATATTCCAGCACATTCAAGATCAAAAATACATCTGCTCCTAATATGACCGTTTGAATTGCAGCAAAGTATTGTTGTCTAATGAAACTTCATTTTCCATTGTTTCCATTCAATTTTCTGTTTTAGAAAGCAATACATTGGAACTAAAAAGTGTAATGCTTGTATGTGTAACCATGCCATCTCCCTGTCCTGTATTTTCTCAAGATAACTTGTTAAAATGTAGACCTGTAAGTGTGGAAGGCAGAGGGAGGAAACTAGCACACCACATTAATTTTATTACTGATACCTGATTTATTGGATAGTAAGTGTGAATATCTGCTATATAAGTGCAATGGTGACTGTTTAAAGAATATAGTTTTGACTTGTTTGAAAGAGGAAGGGGGGAAACCAATCTTAAAATAAGTAAGTGAGTTCCCTGCTTGCTTGAAAGTGAGTGTTTGGCATGGGGACTTATGCACGTTTCTAGATACTATTTTTTTATTTAATCATTAACACCTTGAATGAAGAACCAAACAATTTCTCATTCCTGCACCCTTCCTTAGAGCTTGTCTAAAATGATCCTTTTAAAATCAGGTTGGACTACTTGAAAAACAAATGTATGCAGGGGAGTGAACCAGAATAAATAACTGAGAAGAGCTCACTTTTAAATAGCTGTCGTAACATGGCTTAAAGGCTTATGTGAAAGCTGTGTGGCACTAATAAGGAAAGAATGAAGCAATGTCTATTTTATTTCATACAAGTGACATATTTGGTAATAAAAATGCTCTTTCCTAACTCTTGAATGTCTTCATTCAAATGAAAATTTAACAAATAGTCTTTAAGGTGCTACTAGACTAACTCGGCTACCCTTCTGAAGTTTTCATTCAAATGACTGATCATTTTTCGTTTAATACAGGCCACCTTGTATTATCTGGGATTACATTATAGAAGGATTTTTTTTCAGTAATGTAGATCGATAGTCAAAACTGGTGTAAAAAGATGAGTTATTTAACAGAATTGGAATATTGCTACATATGTGATAAAGGTATCACCGTACCCATCTTGTCTCTTATTAGACCAGTTTCTGCTCTTGAGAGAGAAACTTTCAAGCTTACACAGAACTTATGCAGAACTGAAGAAGAGCTCTGTGTAAGCTTGAAAGCTTCTCTGACCTATGGAAGTCTGTCCAATAAAATATATTACTTTTTTAATATCTTGGGACCAACACACCTACAACGGTACTGCATACATGTTTGATAATGCAATAACTCAGTTTAAAATAGCAAACAGCACTGTAGCTTTTAACTATTTTTCAGTTTGGGGTAGCCTACAAGGCAGTTGCTGTGTCCTCACTGATGTTCTAATATGGTGTAGCTCAGCCAAGTTGAGAACATACCATTTCAGTGAAGACCTACTCTAGAACAGGTATTTGAATAGGGGTGATTTTAGGACAGGTTCAAATATGCCTTTTTCCAAAGTGAAGACAAGCCGGAGGCGTTCAGTCTCTATGCAGGCCAGTATGGGAGAAAAAAAATTCTTGGGATCTGACCAGTGGAATTCTTGGAATTTGACAAACTCAACAGAAAATCTGTGGCAAAGCTAGGACCCAATCATTTCCTAACTAACATTCACCATAAGTCTTTATGCTCTTAATCTCTACACCCACTTTTTCCATCTGGGGGGGAGGCTCAGTGCCAGCTGTAGACACAGGGTACAGATGTACATTCCTAGCCCATAGGCAGAGGCTACATGTTCAGTCCTATGCCTTACTCAAATGGACAGAATAGTCTTCTCCCTCCCTTCAAGTAGGTGGGGAAATGCTGATTCTCCTTGAGGACTTCAACATGCCTGCATAGGCAGGGGAGCAATAAGCCTATGAGTGAGTAGTATTACTCAGGAGATAGGACTGTCCTGCTGATTTTTGAGACTACACCCTTCAGCACCCACTTAGTGGTTTCTGGAAAGAGAGTGTAGCATTTGGTGCACTGGCAGATTGGGCCTATGATTAAGATAGGCAGCAGCTATATCACTCCCGAGAGCTGGGTGACTTTCAGGACCTTAAACTGAGCACCACATCTAGGCCAAGAGTCTGGCAGTTCCAGGATTGGAATGCTAGAGTTTCTAGCACACCATTGCCTTAGAACAGTGGTTCTCAAACTTTTTGGCCCATGGCCCACCTGGCTCAATGTAAACCTTTCCGTGGACCACTAGTTACTAATGGAAACTTGCTGTTAATTATGTAATTAGGCCCAAGCCATTTTGCTAGTGCTACAGCTAGGGAGAATGGTTTAATTTAACCAGTAAGAAAGGAAATATTAATTTGTTTAATAAATTAAGTGTTTAACTTTCTCATGTTTATTGAAAATTAAGTTTGATAAACTAAGTAAAAATATTAATTTGTGGTCCCCAACTGAGATGCTTCAGTCCTCCTGGTGCTCCAGCCCTAGTGGGGTGAGGGAGTGGGACAGGAAGGACTGAGTTTCAGGGTTTCCTATAGGCCAGATTAACTCTTCTGGGGTTCCAGAGTTAATGCATTTTTGTAGACCCCCACCCTCCCCAAGATCTGGAGTTGGGACAGAAATGAGGGGTTTAGTGTGTGGGACAGGGCTTCCAGCAAGAGGGATGGGGATGTAGGATCAGGGCAGGCCGTGGTGAGGGTGCGAGGTCTGGATGGGAGGTAGGATGCAGAACCAGGTTGCGAGTAAGGGGTCTGCCCAGGGGGAGGAGGCAAAAACAAGGGAGGGTTCCAGGAGCAGTCTGGGGGTAGGTTGTCCGGCCAGCAGAGAGGGTGCAGGAGTGGGCTGGAAGTAGGTGTCTAGCCAGGAGGGAGGGTGCAGGAGCAGGCTTGGGGGGGATAGGGTGTCTGGTCACGGGAAGGGTGCAGGAGTAGGCTGAGGGTAGTGGCCAAGGGAGAGCGTGCAGGAGCAAGGGAGGGTGCAGGAGTGGGTTAGGGGTGTGGGGTCTCAGCAGGGGGGATGCATGAGGGGCTGGTGGTGCATGAGCCTGGGAATGGGGGGGCACTTACTTGCCGCCTTGCCTTGCGTGGGTCCCAGGCACTGCCTTGTGCTGCTCCTATTTGGCCAGATGTTGGCCAATGGAAACAGTGGGGAAAGCCTCCAAGCAGCATACCTGCATGCTGCTGTTCTCCCATCTAGGGGAGTTGGAGGGCTTCTTCCCCTGCAAGCTGGATTGTGCAGCAAGGCTCTGGTCTTCTTCTCCTCCAGTTTATGGTTTTAACAATTGTTAATTTTTAATAAGCCAAAATTATCCTGTACACTCTTTTTAATTCCTGTTTTTCCCTTATCCACAAATTTTGTAGTACATATATAATTTTTTGTAGATATTCTCAACCTCATGAACAAATTTGGTAATTTAGCATACAGGCAGTGCTGAGATTTTCCTGGTTCTTGAATATTTTGCATCTTCTGCCACCTACAGGTCTCCATAACAAATCAAGTTTCTAGATTTCTGTTACTGCAATGCAGACTGTCATAGATGGACCCTTTCCAATTAATCTTCCTTTTTTTAAAAAAAACAAAGTTTACTTTAAATTTTTTCAGTGATTGGGTTTATATTTAAGTGGTTGGACAAAAGTTTTTTTTAAAAAAGATAGTGTAGATGAGATTGGGGCTAGTTATCAAGGGTGGCATTCTTTGGGGCAAGAATATGGTAGTGTCACATTAAAAATAAGAAATCACCAGGAACGTGAAGGAAAATTAAAGAATATGTGACTTAGTCAATAGAATCTGCTCATACAGAATATTGTGTGTTAGGGGTCATTTATTCTTCCTACAGATCCAATATAAATGAGTGTGGAAAGCTTTTAGTTTCTTAGTTTATTCTTAGAACAATACTGTGAAATCCTGGATCGCAGTCTGTATCAAGTGCAACTTGTGGAATGGACACTACAAAGGTGGCTGTAAACCACCTTTGTGGATCTGATATTTGTGCTGTTGCTCACATGTTCTGTCTCAAGAAGTAACTCATAGCCCCCTGCGGGCTGTTCTAACTTGTACAGTTTGTCCTGGTCCCCAAGGCAGTTTTGGCAGTTAAGCATTGCTGGGATACAAAGAAACGCTAGCCACAACTCCTGTCCCCTTTGTTCAAGCTACACTTCTCTGCTACCCTCAGAGGCAAAAAGGGATGATCTAGGTCTCATATAAGCCTTTGCTGCAGAATCCCCTAAAGACTTGTTAAGCTAGCTTTCAGCAGTGGAGCATGTCAGGGTCTGGCCCATAAAACCTATAGGGAGTAACACAGTGACTCTCCACCTGTGACTGTTTGAAGCTCAGCTGGTGGCTTTCAGGTCACTGTATGCATCCTAAACAAATGTGCCAAGACATTTCAGCTGGTGGGATTTTGCCTTCAGTGCTGACAGGACATAATGTGATTCAAATGCTTTTTATAAACCAAAAGTCTTACATGAGCAAAGCTATAAAACGGCTTTGGTTACATAAGTACCTAGGCTGTTGGGACCCGCTCCTCAGACTGTGTTTTTTGGCACTACTATGCTATAAATATTAAATAAGATGTAAAGAAATACTATATTTTTGCTAGCTAAAATCTAATAGAAAATATGACCCCAAACAGTTGGCAACTGAAAATATCTGTATCCATTTGGTATCTAAAGTGCAAGACTAGTCAGAAAAGCAGCTATAAAAATAACATTATGGAGTTCCATATTTATGATCTCGCAGTGGCTTCAGATGAAAAATGCTGCACTGACACACAAACAAAGGTGCTAGCCTCTGCCTCAACCCGACCTCTTAGAGTTAAACTTGGTTATTTTTCTTCTCATGCTTCGTTGCCAGTAATAAATGTTCTGCAGATGAAATGGCCTCGGTGGCAGCTGTCTAGGCCTGTTGATTTCAGATTATGCCCTTCGTTCCACCTGTGCAATGTTGATGTGGGTGAAGTGTTGCACAGGTGCGACTGACTGCCCTCTAACGGGAACGTAGGGAACAATTACGCACAAAAAAGAATAGAATGCAGCTCACTCAGTTTCAATTAGCATTACAGAGTAACAAATACACATAAAACTCAGTCAGATTACATGTATGTAAGCCAATAATTTACAGGGCAGGACAGTGCTGAGTTTAAATCTCTATTCAGATCTGAGCTACACTTTCTCTGGTATGAATGAAGAAGTGGTATTTGGAAAGACTTATAGGGCTTCGTTACAGCTACCTGGTCTGTATAAAAATACTAGCAGACTTACCCAGTGTTGCTTGGGTCCTTAAGGACGGGGGAGAGGGGTGCAGGAGTCAGGGCAGGGACTTCGGCTGGAGGGGGTCTCTGGGCAGGAGGCTGGAAGTATAGGAGGTTAGTATACAAGTAAAAGTTATAGGTTGAAGGGCTTAAGGCAGTGGGCTGGAAATGGGGGTGTGCAGGAGTCATGGTTGGGGAGTGAGAAGGGGCTCAGGTCAAGGAATAGGGTGCAGAAAGCAGAGAAGGGGATTGGGAGGAGGGGGACTCAGGGCAGGAGGAAGGCTGGCAGCTTCTCCCCAGAGTAGAGGAGGCCACCATGCACCCCACTTGCCAGCTTCTCTTTGGGGCCAGACAGCCCCGGAACGGGGGTGGGCAAGAGGGGTGTGTTGCCAGCCAGTGGCTGCAACCAGTGGCTGCTCACTGAGGCACTTGCTGTCCCCTGTGGTCATTTATGAATGTCAGCCCCCCCCTCCCCCATGCTTGCTCATCCCCTGTGGTCATTTGTGAATTGACAGCCCTCCCCCATGCTTGATCAGATATCCGCATCCATTCATGAATGTGAATACCTGTGGATACAAAGCAGCTATCTGTGGCTTTGCAGGGCTTTATATACATGTAATTAACTATTTGAACAAACTGACAGAGGCTGAACTGACTGGGGGGAAGAAGTTGTGCATGTAATTATGTAAACAGAATGGGGAAGTTGGGAAAGGGGTTATTGTTTTGGAAAAGATGTGAGGAATTTCAGTACAAATGTATGTGACTGAATCTTGGTCAGTTTCAAAAGACTATAAAGAACAGACAGAGCAAAGCATACTAAGGGAAAATAACCTGTTTCTACTCATAAGAGAGAACGATGTAGCACTTTAAAGACTAACAAGATGGTTTATAGGTGATGAGCTTTCGTGGGCCAGACCCACTTCCTCAGATCAATATGTGGAAGAAAATCGGCACAACCATATATACCAATGTGATACAATCAAAAAAATGAACGCATGTGAAATTGACAAATCAAATTTTAGAACAGAGTGGGGGTGAGGGGGGAAGGTTAGTTTCTGTGAGGTCACCCCTAATGTCATTACCTCACAGAAACTTCCCCTATTATCACCCCTATGTCATTACCTCACAGAAACTAACCTTCCCCCCTCACCCCCACTCTGTTCTAAAATTTGATTTGTCAATTTCACATGCGTTCATTTTTTTGATTGTATCACATTGGTGTATATATGGTTGTGCCGATTTTCTTCCACATATTGATCTGAGGAAGTAGGTCTGGCCCACGAAAGCTCATCACCTATAAACCATCTTGTTAGTCTTTAAAGTGCTACATCGTTCTGTCTTTTGTTTCAGCTACACCAGACTAACACGGCTGCATCTCTATCACTGTTTCTACTCATGTATTTGTTGGGGATAAGAGTCTGTCTATGTGCCATCTCGTTCTGTTCCTTGCAGGGCATTTCAAATGTGAGATTGTTGTGACTGGTAGGCAACAGCCTAATTTCTCATAGATTCATTCTTTGATAAATTCCAAGGGCAGAAAGGACCATTATGATCATCTAGTCTGACCACTTGCAGATCACAAACTACAGAACTTTCCCCAAAAATAATTCTTAGAGCAGATCTTAAAGAAAAACATCCAATTTTGATTTAAAAATTGTCAGTGCTGGAGAATTCACCCCTGTCTGATAATCCCACCCCAAGTCCCGTATGCTTCCTTTGTGGCTACACACTGTAGAAATGCAAAATAAAAACTACAGTAAAGCACTTTTTAAAAAAAGCTGTAACTCTGTTTGTCATGGCTCCTGGGGGAAAAAGTCTGTGCAAAGTAATGCAATCGCAATTCACATGCATCTATCCAATCATATCACTGAAAAAATAATAAAAAATAGAAACCAGACATTGAGCTGGCTAAACATAATACGATTATAGTAATTAAAAAAAACCTTTCTAAGCAAGTATTACCATGTATTGATGGTTGTTACCAATAAGGTCTGAGGTGGTATTATTCCCTAGCAATGTACTCACTGAAGCATCCTTTGGTTAGTATAAATTGAAATTTATTAATAAAGAAAAATGTAAGACCTGCCCATTCAATGAGCATCAGAGAGATTGGTATGACATCACTCATAGCCAATAAGAAAGCTCCATCTGTGTTCAGAGTTCTACACCCACTCTGCACTATGTATTAATGTATCAAGCAATTTGTATGTTCTCTGCACTGCAGTACGAGTGATTGCTCTAAGAACAGAGCCATTCAGTGCATCAGAAGGGCTCTCAATGAAACATGTAGGGAGAGCTGGAAATCTGTCTGACTGGCAGAGTAATGTAAATGGCAGCAAAGTCTTGTAAATTTTTGTTAAATGAACAGTTTAAAAGGAGAATGATCTGGGTGTACCAAAACACTGTGAGCAGAGTCTTTATTATATAAAGACTTTTCATAGACTAGATATTTGGCTCAGTTGTCACTGGCCCTCAGAGGTTTAGTGTATTTTCCTGTGGGTAACACTTAATGATTATGCACACAGAGAGAAGAAAAAATTCATTGTGACACATTGTGACCCTCGCTAAAGCATGTATTGGGATACCCTGATGAATCCTATACAAGCAATGGATAACATGTTTTGGATACTGACAGATTTACAGAAAGCTGCTTAAGGTAGAAAAATGCCTGTACTCAAAGATGTGAAGTACTCACATGTCCTCAACTTGATTTGTTCGACTCAGTGAACTAATAATACAAAAGCCACTTTAAAAGCACCCTACAGATTACATTCTCTTAGAGCTTCTTAAAAGTGCATTTAGGCTAAAAAGGTAGCTTTAACTTTCACAATCATGACTGTATACAATTGCTTTAGCATTTCATCTCAGCAGCAGCAGCTACACTAAGTGCATCATTTTGCAATCAACTGAGCATAGAATGTATGTCTTTATTATTTTATAGCATTCTTTTGTATTCTAAGTTATTAGACTCTTAAAGGGACTTTGTCAAGCCACTTCTGGCATAAGATGTATTGACAATAAGTAGCACCTTACTATTATATACACAAGTAAACTGCAAGGCAGTGCAGCTGCAATAAAAATAAAAATTCAGGTTTGCTGTTTGCTAAACAATTGAGGCAGTCAGAGAGGAGGGGGGGCTGATATGATGCTTCCAGAAATCACTTTGTCATCTCTGAGTGCCATGTATATGGCCTTATGTATATATTTATATTGATGGACTCCCTCTATTGCTTGAATATGTAGGGTATCAATTTCCAGTCCATTCTGCAGTTGTAATTACAAAAAAGTACATACACAGGCATGCAAGAGTTAGGTTTACCTCCTGTCTGATCAGATAAAATGCCCTAGTACTTCAAAGTGCACCAGCTCCTCCTTTGTCACTGTCAGCCACTGAGGCTATATGTTCACTACCAAGAAAGACAATAGCTAATGCGGGTTATCTGCAAAAATCCTCTTAAGACAAGGCACAGGAAGCGTCTACCTCTCTTTAGCTAAGAAAGGTCAACACTCAACACCTCCCACCAGGGTTGACTTTGTTACCCCGAGGGCTTAGATAACATTCAAATTAAGCACATTGGTGAATGCGCTAGTCAAAAAACCCAGATCCGTCCCCTCCCTCAGGATCGATCACCTGTGAATTAAGGTCGATAGATAAAGAAAAACAGACTCAAATTAAGGGTGAAAATAAAAAGAAACTGTATTAGGGATTTTTATATAGTATCAGGGGAAAGCAGGGAAGAAACCTGAGGCAAACTAGTAACCTCTAACAAAACAGTGGAAGTGAATAGTAAAGACAATTGCCAGGACCCTTAATGCCCGACTGGACTGCACGAAAATAGTGGGTTGTGCCCACGATAACATCTACATGTTTTGTTAGTCTCTAAGGTGCTGCTAGACTATTCGTTGTTTAAGTTTTTCCAGTTACAGACTAACTTGGCTACTCCTCTAAAGCTTTTGAAAATAAATAAGTTATACCCCACTACAGTAAGTGAATATTCTACTTCTCTTGACTTGAGTAGCCAGAGGCGTGGTACCCAGGACCTGCAATATTTGAGCTGATTGGGAGCCCGCAGGGAGGAGCGCTGGGGAGTCTCACATTGATGTGGCAGGAACCCTGGAGAGGACTGCTGGCCGATGACACTGGTGCTGATAGTAAGCAGCAGATGGGGTGTCCTCTTCTCTCCCTCTGACTGGTTCGCAACTGTCGGCTCCCTCGATGATTTCAGATGAGTCTTAATGACCCATGCAAACACTGCCACTCAGATGGACAGCACAGCTTGGCTTTTCTAGGACTTTTGAAACTTCAGGGGCAGGAAAGCCCTGAGGTAGTCTGTACCATATGATTCTCCAGTTCTGAGGTAAATGATGAAAAAGGCAGGAAACTCCAGTCTATGCCAATTCTTGTTTACCATTGTGGTGAAGAGAGCCCCTCCCTGCTCTCAAGTCACCTGGTACAGAAACTCTATCTTGTTTTATTATGTACAGCTCAGAAATAACATTTAACATTCAAAACATACCATTTTTATAATTAACATATTTACATAATTGCTTACTATTACCAGGAAGTCAGCCTACAACTTTACCTAGCTACAATGAAGGTAAAAACTACCTGTGCCTAATCTCAAGGGGATTTCATAGCAAGATCAAGAACTCACTTTAAAAACACACACTTTTTTTCAGAGAAGCCATAACCTAAGTCCTCCAAAAGCATCGCTTCTCCAAGTGGGTCCCAGAGATTGAGAGGGATGGTCCCTAATATGGCAAAGACCAAGGAGCTAAATGAATTGAGTACCAGCCATTTAACCAGCTGACTCACTTTTGTGGGGGTTGTCACTATGTGCTCCAGAATCTAAACTTTCATTTTAAAAATATTTAGCCATATCATTTTAGAGTCAGACAAACCTTTAAAATATGAACAACCTGGAATCTGCAGGCAGGCTGGAAACACTAGTTCTGAGGTGTGAACTGGTCTCTGCTTTATCTCAATGGGATGTTGACTATCAATATTATCAGAAAAACAAGGTAGGTGTGCTAGTATCTTTTACTGGACAAACTCCTGTTGATGGAAGAGAAATGCTGCAGAGTTCACAATGGCTCTTCAGATGTGCAGAAGATAAGCAGAGTAAGCGAAATTCAAGTTGGGATAGATAATTAAGTAAAAGGACTTCACACATGCTGGAGGTGACCACTCAAAATGAACTGGGCAATTAAAGGTTAGCAAGCATCAGGTGTGTTGCAAATTGGTGTAATGAGCAACACGCCCTGTTGCTGTAATGAGAAACCAGTGTCTCTGCTAAGTCCATGCTTTTTACTGTTTTATGAATTTAAGTTCTCAGGCCCATCTTTTGAAAGTTTCATTTGTTTGTTGATGAGGACTGTGAGATCAGATGTGAAAAGGAAGGAGTGAAACTTGCTGGCTAGCCAAAAATAGAAAAGGGCATTTTTAAGCACTATTTCCAGCTGACTGTCCAGAAGCAATGAGACACCTCAGGACTGTGCACAATCAAACCACTTCAGTCAGCTCTCTGAAATTATTCCCATTTTCCACCATTGTCACATCTGACTTGCCTATGGTGATCTTTAGTCAGCTGCTCTTCATCCAACTGCTCCTGTGTCTTGTGCTCTGGAACATCAAGGCAATGAAACTATGTATATTTCATGAAATTAAGAATTAGAGCTAGGTGTCATGATGCTTTCCTGGCACTGAATCCATAACTCCTCGGTGCTTCTGTACGGGGGGGGGGGGGGGGCAAAACTGGATGCAGTACTCCAGATGTGGCCTCACCAGTGCTGAATAGAGAGGAATAATCCCTTCCCTCAATCTCCTGGCTGTGCTCCTTTTAATGCACTGGTCACCAACCAGTAGATCTTGGAAACTCTGACAGTTGATCCTGACTGGTTTGGCCGGGAAGCTATCAAGCGCTGGCACTTCAGTTGCCCCTCCACCCACGGTCATTCTGCTCCTGCCCCCTTCCTTGGAGCTGCCCCCCTGGGAATCCCCTGCTTACTGTGCAGAGTGTGGGAGGGAGAAGAGGGGGAGCACTGATGTCAAGGTGTCCCTCCTCCCCCCATTTCTGTACCCTATCTCCACACAGAAAGAAGGGGATGGAGGGAGCTTGGCAATGCAAATCTCTGTCACTCACACACTGTGTGTCTCTGTCAGTCTCACGAACACACACTGTCCTTCCCTCTCATCTCCCGACTGAATACATAAGTGGGCTGTTGTTTTACTGCTTGCAAAGTG
This sequence comes from Pelochelys cantorii, assembly GCA_032595735.1. Classification (NCBI taxonomy): domain Eukaryota; kingdom Metazoa; phylum Chordata; order Testudines; family Trionychidae; genus Pelochelys; species Pelochelys cantorii. Next base: position 42,362,427 of record CM064327.1, on the reverse strand, counting down.
GGTTACTTTTGGGTTTTGACTGGTCTGTGCATTTCATCATTTTCATTTCTCTCTTACGCTTAAATTTAATTCATTGAGTAGTGAGTTCTAAAATGCCTAACCTGTTGTGACTGGAGTAATTATCCTTGTAGTAATTGCTGCTCCTGGAAGTGTCTCAGTTGCATGGTGCCCAGCCAGAGCCTGCTTTCCGAACCCCTGTCCCAGCCCTGAACTCCCTCCTGCACCCAACCAGTTCCCCTGCACTCTAGAGCTTGCACCTTGAACCCCCTCCTAGACCCCAATCCCCTGCCTGGAGCTAATCCTGGAGCCCCACCCACACTCTGAACCCTTTTTGGCCCAAGACTAGAGGCTGCACCCCAACCTCCTACCCCAGCTTGGTGAAAGTGAATGAGGTTGGGGGAGGAAAGGGGGTGGAGTGAGGAAGGTGAGGCCTTGGAGAAGGGTAGAGTAGGGGTGGGGCCTCAGAGAAGGGGCAAGGGTATTTGGGTTTGAGGTAGATCTTACCACTTAAATTGAAAAAGTGATCTTGTGATTAAAAAGGCTGGAGACCACTGTTCTAATGCAATCCAATATGCTGTTACCTTCTTGGCACCAAGAGCACATTGTTGACTCCTATCCCGCTTCTCAGCTACTGTAATCTCTTGGTCTTTTTCTGTACAATTGCCACTGAGCCCATCAGTCCCCAGCCTCTAGCTCTGCTTGGGATTCTTCCATCTTAAGTGTAGGACTCCACACTTGTCCTTGTTAAACCTCATCAGATTTCTTTTGGCTCAATTCTCCAATTTGTCTCGATCACTCCGAACTCTATCCTTACCCTCCAGCATATCTACCTCTCCTTAATGTCATCTACAAACTTGCTGAGAGTACAATGCAACCCAGTAATGAAGATGTTGAACAAAACTTGCCCAAGTACCGACACCCAGGGTACTCTGCTTGATACTGGCTGCCAACTAGATATTGAGCTGTTGATCACTACTCCTTGAACCCAATGATCTAGCCAGCTTTCTATCTACCTTGTAGTCCATTTATCCAGGCCATATTCTTTAAACTTACTGGCAAGAATACTGTGGGTTATCATATCAAAAGCTTTGCTAGGTATATTGCATCCTTTGCTTTCCCCATATCCACAATTGACTTTAATGGAAGATATAACAGAATTAAAGGCCCAGTCTGTGTATTGTATTAAAGACCCTAGAACTCTAAGTTAAGCACTGAAGAGATACAACAGAAAAATTCTAATTCTATTCTGGGCATTATCAGATGTTATGGCAATAACAAGCTCTGCTATGCTGAGCTGATCCAAGAGAGGGAGCAGAAAGTAAGGAGTAGCGAGGGAGGGAGGGTCAATTGTTTGACTTTTTCTTGTATAAACTAAGGGGCAGATAGTCACCTATATGAATTTTTTTCTGAACAGAAAGCAGGAAACATTTGAGTGGAAATCCATGTCTCTCTGCATCGCTCTGTGGGGATGGTGGAGTTTATTCTCCCTCTCTTCTACCCCTGCAGAATCTGCAGGGAAGAGTCCAGGTACTTGATTAAGCAGCTGTTTCAAGGTCCCAACAGGGCCCAGGAGATCAAGGTAATGCTGGACACAAGTTCAGTTTGGAGCTAACCAAGACAGGCTACAAATTGCAGGCAGGGTCTAAAACAGAATTTTAACTGTGCTATAAAACAGAACTGTAGAATAGCTAGCTAAGTACAGCATAACACAATGCTCAGAAAGAAACAGTCAGCCACACCCAATCAGGGAACTCTGATTTGACTTGATTTCCAAACTCTGGGACAACAACCTTTGTCTTTACAAGTCTGTGGCACCATTGACTCATTACTACAATACAAGATTGAATCATGTTTTTAAAATGTTGGGGGCATGGAGAGGAAGAGAAACTACTGTTCTCTGAACTACCACCCTAGCACAGTATTTGCTACAGTGCAGATTTCCAGGGGGCAGGTAATTCATTTCAAGGCCAGTGTTGTTTGATAAATATTAATGATGTGGAAAAGGGAATACAGCAAAATGGTAGTGTGTACTTAAAAATGCTCAGAAGTTGAAAATTGCCAGTCCTGTTATGGTTTTGTAGCTCAAATAATAAATGATTCAACAACTGTACTGTTACCATGGGGACGGTTTCTCATTGAGCCTAAAATTGCCACGCTGCTGACAAGGAACCTATTTTTAGTATCAGCAGATGTGTATCTTTAAAAACAGTGGAGGAAACCTACTACTTATGTGTGTGTGTCTGTCTGTTTTAGAAAGTGTGTTTTCTGATGTTAATAAGAAATGCAAAGAAAATGAAATAAGTTCAATATCTGAGCTAGATGATGCAGTAAAACAGGATGTTGTGGACAAATTAAGTTATAATTAACATCTGGTAAATAAACCATGAAAAGAGGTCAGAGTGCCAGTATATAACTCAACCCATGCAGAAGTTATATCATCAGTGTCAGTTAATTTGCTATGGTAATAGGTGCATCCTATTTTCAGTATACATTAGTATTTAGTGGTGCATTATCACAAACTTGCTATAACAAAAAACATAGGCTCAAACTTGACACTTACATCTTTGGCACAAATACTGATCACTACAATCCAAACCCTCATTTTCACAGTTGCTGCATTTATTTCATGCAAGGAGGATGTGCAAGGCTAATGTAGAGTGAGTAGGTGCTAATAAATTCTGATAAAGAGGCTGCAGGGGAGTAGATTTTTATCAGTAAAGTCAATAAACATTTATTTCACCCTATGCACACAAACCAATTAAACAATATTGCCATTGATAATCCAAATTTAGAGAGAAGGAGTTAAAAAAAATTCTGCTTGAGACCTACAGTTTGACTTAACATCGCATTTTAAAATATGCACAGTAAATATTCTTAACAGTTTGTGTTAACTATTAGAATTTCAACATCTACTGTCATTAAATAATTACTGTCTGATTGGCCCATAATTTTCCAGGACTAATAATTTAAATCAGAAAAAATGATTTAAAATAAACATTATTATCTGAAATTATTTAAAAAAATGAAAGTCAGAGTCTGCTAAGCCTATTGATAAATGAGATAATAGTATCCTGTAACAACGCCAAAGAAACACAGAGTGCAATGCTTGCTAGCTACATACCAATTTACTACACACTTTCTCCTTCACCACACTGGTATCAATATGAATTGTACTAAAACTCCAGAGTGACTGATACTACTGTAAAGGCACCTGTGCTCTAAAGCGCTGATTCTGCTCCATTGAAATCAATGGGACGTCAGTGGGAGCGTGCTCAAGCCCTGAGCCTTTTAGGGACTGATTATTAGAGGGAGGCCAGAGGAGTTTGCCCACAAGGACACACAAAGTGCTAACACAATACTATTTTGCCCACATATGTGGCCAGACAGATAATGTTTTAATCATGAGCGCATCCAAAGTCCCCACTCTGGAAGTGCCTATGTGATAAATACACATGCAAGTGAGTGTACTAATGGGCCTCTACTTTTCAGCAGCACAGGTTATGCAACACTGCTCTAATATAACATGCTCCACTAGAGTAGTGAGACATCAGCACAGGCAGTGGAGAGCTCTGCATGATCTGCAACTCGGCTCAAAAAAGTGCACAAGTTTTTAGGTTGGGATGGAGAAGAACATGGAAAATATGTTAATGCCTTCATACAGATCAGTGCCATGGCCTCATTTGGAACACAGTGTGTAGTACTAGTACCCCTATGTTGAAAACGGATAATACAAAACTAGAGAGTGTTTGGAGTAGTGCAATGAGCACGAGAAAGCACCTGGAAAAGCTCATATGCAGAGAAAAAGAAAAAATTGGAATTGTTTATTTTAGATAGAAAGGTGCTGAATAAGAGGGGACATGAAACAAGTATATAAAATAATGAATGGCCTGGAGAAGATAAATTGGGAAAGAACCTAATGTTTGTGATAAAAAGTGTACAGGGGATCTACCATGACTGCTTGCAATTTTCCCAATCCTAGAGGCTGAAGTGACCACTGCTAAGCAGGCTGTCTTCATGGACAGAGCCAGGAAAATCTTCCGAACTGTAAGAACACTAGGACAATGGAACAGACTGCCTAAGCAAGTCAAGGACGCTCCTTCGCTGGAGGTTTTCAAAAGGAGGCTGGATAGACATCTGTCTTGGATGGTTTAGATACAACAAATCCTGCATCTTAGTAAGAGGTTAGACCAAATGACCTTTGCAGTCCCTTTGAACCATATGATTCTATGTAAAGAACATAGATTAATATATTAGAAGGACGGAAGAGACGACTGCAATCAACACAATACATGTGTAGTAAGATGAAGGCCTAAAACATAAGCCAATGCAGCATAGGCCCAGCCTGAGGAGCTGAGACTTAGCTAACAATGGACAAAACATGACTAACATAAAGCAAAGCTAAGCTGTGAGCAAGAGGCAGGCCCCAGCTCACAGAACTTGGCACAAACAGAGCTGAGAGTGCAAAACACTAATTGGTAATAGGCCCAAGTGCAGAACAATAATTGGTACTGGTCATAAGCGGAAAGCCCAGAATATCACTAGCTCATTAGAAAGACCTTGGTACCCACTCCTCACAGATACAGACCCAGGTTCAAGAAAGGGTCTAAAATGACAGCATGATGGATAGAGATGATCTAATCAAACCAGGAGGTACAGGGTGATTGGTGGTATCTAAGTAGAGTCAGAAGGTGGTAACCTGACAACGACAGTAGTGAGGTGTGATTTGTTTGTACCTGTATATAAAGTGGTGTCTTGGGTGGACAGTCTTTGTATGATCGGGGGGAGGGGGAGCAGTGGAAATTTCCCATTGATTGAGTCACTCCATTGCGGGAAGTACATGTGCGTAGTGGTTCAGTAGAGTCTTCTGACAACTGTTACTGTACTTTGCTTTACAATAAAACTGGCCTGGCACCTCGATCCTTATCTGGTTTGTGGTCTTTGGGGGCCCTCTCAAGGTCTAGTGTGGTCATTGGGCCCACATCATTGCGCACACATGCAAGCAGCCTTCTGGTTATCATCATCGACGGAGCCAGAGACCTGTGAGGACACCACGACAGTAAATCCGCCTAACTACAACATGCCATAGGACTTCCCTGAATTAATTCCTGTTTGAACTATAGCACCTCTCTTTGCATGTTTTTTTTTTCTATCTTGATTTTAAAAGTACCAGGGATGGAGACTTGGACGTATGATCCAATGGTTAATTACCCTCACTTTAAAAAAATTGCACCTATTTCCATGATACCAGGGACTCAAAAGTCAGATCCATCAATCCAGGTAACACCACATTTAAGATTTCAGTAGAGAAGGGTTTCAACAATAATGGGAATACATTCAGTAGGCCTGAAAGGAATATAGCCACTATAGGAGGTAAAAACACTGTGCAATTAGTGCAATTATGTAACTGCAGATCTAATTGCTGATAACATTAACTAATCTACAATATTTGGAATGTCTAATTCCATTGAAGAAATACTGTGTTGGTGTGACCAAATAAAGAACCTTTTCACATCAATACCTGAGTGATCCTTAGAACAAACTATCTCCATGGAAGTCCACCAGACAACATCTAGGCTGTGAGATACAAAGAGACTGCATTCTGATGTAAGATTGTCCCATTGCCCAAAAAGATTATGTCTGAACACATTGCTAAAGTTATTGGAGATTGAATTGAGAGTCTCATGTGATGTAGGTACCAGAAGTGTCTGAACCAAACTGGTGCTGTCAAAATCATTACTACAAACACTTGTTTGAGAGTTTTTTAAAATAATCACGGTATGCAAGCTATCATCGATTTGTTACAAAATAAGGATTTTAGAAAGGTTTGAATTTATTTAGTAATTAGAGACCTCAGGATAAGTTAGCTTGATTGGGTTTATTAAGAATTATTTAGACAGCATTTAACAGAAAGACCACAATTACCACAATTTGTAAAAACCATTCCTACAGCCTGAAGCCTGATCAGTTAATGTGCACAATATGTTTGGTCCAGGTTTTGAGGTTAGCTTGGTACAATTATAGGAGAGCTGTCTACAATTTTATATCCAAAAAGACATTTTATTTTTACCCATAAATTTCCAGTATATTAACATCTGTTCTTTATCTGCTAGACTAAGTATTTGCACTTCTACTCACTAAAAATATTTATTCTTAAACTAATAATTTCCATCTGGCAAGTGTCTTTTCTTCTTAGCATGACTCCAAAGCATCATGGGGATGTCTGACCCATAGATATGCTACACACCCTAAAATAGTCTGCTTCATAAGTCAACAAGGTATCATACCTCAGAACTGGGGTCCAAGAAGTGATGAGTGCGTTTAAGGGGTCCTGGAATTAGGCCGCCATTGGAGCAAAATATGGGGCATTGGTTTATTTCTGTAGTAAACAATTCTATAAAAGAATGGCCTCACCTTCAAAAGAATTCTTAGAATGATAGTATCCTTTATAGTCTAGGGATAGTCTAGGGATGTTAAATATTGGTTAATTGAATAGTCGAGTAACCTCGTGAATTCTTATCGGTTAGTCGACTATTCTATAGTCCCTGAGGGTGGAACCAGCAGTCAGGGCACTCCAGCCCCACTCCCAAGGAGCCCCCTGCCACCCTGCGTTGCTGCCTCTGTATCAGAGGCAGCAGCGCAGGGTGCCAGGTAGGAGCTGATCCACAAAGACAGCCAGTTTAAAAATCAGCTCCCTTTGCAGACCGGCTGCCTGTTGCCCTGTGCTGCTGCCTTTGATAAAGAGGCAGCAGCACGATGTGGCAGCAGCTCCCATCTGGGATGGGTCTGAGCTCCTGGACCCAGAGTGAGCCGGAACTGAGCTTGACTCATAAATACACTTTAAATGCAGAGCCGCAGCAGGGTTAGGTCCCGGACCTGTCACAAGCCAGGACTGAGCTGGACTGCTGGCCAGCCTGCTAAAAAATTTACAGGCAACAGGGGGAGGGAGGGAAATGTGTGTAGTCTATAATATTAACCTATAAGCTTTTGCTAATGGGTTAATCGGCTACACTATTACATCCCTAGTATAGTCCTGTGCTGGTCATCAAGCTCAGGTGATCTGCTAGAGTGTTATGTAGTCCAAGGAGATGCACATCTGTCCAGATGATGTGGCAATGGTTAGCCTAATTCCACAGTCAGGCTACTTCTTGACACAAATGGGATGATCATGCTTCTCCTTGTCTCTTAATATAGACCAACACATTGGTGCTATCATTACCTGTGCTGTCACCTTGAATAAAGGTAGAAATGCTAAACAAGTGAAACAAATTGCCCTACGATATTTAAGTGAAAGTCAATCTCCTCTTGAGACCCTGAGTCTTGATGTAGGTCTAGATGTGCTCTCCCACTAAGGTTGGAAGAATCTTTCACTGTTGTTCTTGAGAGAAGAGGAAAAGAAAATGGAAACAACTGCATGCCTGATAGGGCTTTTCTATCAATCTAGTGTCTTCAGGATACAAGCTGGCATGTCTATGTGATATCTGCTGGGATTGGTGTATTGACAGCAGCCAATCTTGCAGATATAGTAATGGCTGTGAAGTCTGGGAGCTGGAATCACAAATATGCCTGAGGCCATATGACCTAACCTTAGTGTTGACTGAGGTTTTATCATACCTGCCATAGTTTCGAATCTGGCCTCGGGAAGGTATGTTCTTGCTATTGTGTACTTTATTTTCTGGGAAGACACAAAGGCGGACTTCTTCATGCTGATTTTAAGACTAAGAGAGGCAAAAAGTTGTAGGATGTATTGAACATTGGTTCATACTTGTTGAGGTGGGCTGTATCTGATAAGGTGAAGTACGGGTAAACTTGTATTCCTTGCATCTTTAAATATACTTCTACTACTGAAAGGCATTTCATCAAAACCCTTGAGGCTGTTAACAACCTCAATGACAGGACTCTACATTTAAAATGAAATGTTCCTAGTAGAAACTTTAGGTATTTCAATTATTGAGGCAAGGGTCATCACATTGAACTCTATCCCCCAATAAAGATGTTGAGTTCCCTTGCCTCCAACATAGGGCTCTCTTTCTTGGGAATTACAAAATTAAGGGAATAAAACCCTTTCCCCCTGTGCTGAAGTGAAGAGCTCTATAAATCTGCAGATATCCACTCAATATCATCTGTGTGGATATTGAAGCAGATGTGGATACTTCATAAAGGGCCCTAAACGGATGTTTGTCCCGCTCAGCCATGCCCAGCGCTTACTAGGGAGCAGGGTTGGGGTGCTTCTTTGGAGAAGCATGGTCAGGGTAGTGTGCTTGTCTTACTGGAGAAGCTGATGGACAGCTGTATATTCACCCTGTTGAGTATCAGTTCTGGAGGTGACCCTAGGGTAACCTTACACTGTTTGTACACTGTTTTCCACAGAGGGCCACCCAGAGTGAAATGTCCATATGAACAAGTACTTGAAAAATTTCTGTTCTTCCTCACTCAATACAAGAGCAAGGAAACATTCAACTAGATTAAAAAGTAGGAAATTCAAAACTAAGAAGAAATATTTTTTTCAGACATGTAATTAGACTGTGGAATTCAGTACCACAGGAAGTTGTTGAGACCAAGAACCTTCCGGATTTCAAAAAGGCACTGGCTAGTTACATGGAGATCCAAAATATCTATTGTTATTGTAATTAATTAATTTTTGGGAACAGATATTAAACCTTGTGCTGCTAGGTTTAGGCCAGTCTCTAGCAGTTAGAGATCACTTTGTGAGTAATAGACTAATAATCATCCCCATCTTCCTTCTGTGGGGCTCTTATGACTTCCTCTGAAGCTTCTAGTAGGAACTAGCCCCTGTCAAGATGGACCTTGGATCTAATCCAGAATGACAATTATTGTTTTTAATTAAATGAAGTTGTCTTCTCTCAAAGAAGTGATGATCCATTAATCTTTCCTACTCAGTTATACAAGTTCAAAAGAATGGAAGCACACTGCTTATAAAGTTGAAATAGTCCACTTTTACCATTGAGTTTTAACATCGGGCTAAACCTCCAAAAGTAAAACTTCCTATAACTTAGTTTTGTCCAGGAAATACCAGCATTCTAGCTAGTTTAGCATACTATATTTAGGACTACAAACCAGCTTTTAATATAACCTAACCACAGACACATTCCTGTGTCCCACAGTTTCAAACCATACATCCTGTGGGCTGAAACATTCTATGGTTTGTCTTGTGCAAATGGTGAACTTTTCTGTGTAGAAAAGGCTGTGCAAAAAATCTCTGCAGCCATTTTTATGAAAGTGAGGGGAAAATTATCTTTTTCTTTGGAAAAAAAAAAGTAACCACAAATGTGTGCTTTAAGAAACAATGCAAAAGCAAAAAAGAGAGATTTTAATTAACAGATATAAAGCCAGAAGGGACCATGATGATCATGTAGGCTGCTCTCTTCCATAACATAACTTCACGCAGCAATTCCTGAACGAAATCATACACTAAATGTCTACACTACAGATAAGATCAAAGCAGCTGCAGTTGATCTTCTGGAGTTTGAATTAGCGGGTCTAGCGAAGACACGCTAATTTGAACTGAGAGAGCACTCCGATTGATGTTGGTAGTGCTGCTTCTACAAGGAGTAAGGGAAGTTGAAGGGAAATGTGCTCCCTTCAACTTCCCACAGTGTGGACGGTGCCAAAATTTGAGTTATGATACTTGGACTTAAGCTACGCAATTAACGTAGCTGAAGCTCTGTATCTTAAGTCTAACTTATCCCCTAGCGTAGACCAGGGGTTACTGGTACAGATGAAGCCCTTATTGAAGATGATGGTCTTTGTTTAGGGGGAAATTAAATTAAGATACTATAAGTGACTGAAATCTCTTTTCCTAGCACACAAAGTTTTCAAAGAGCTAAATAAAGTCTCATTCTTTGTCATATCAGTACCAGAAGCTGCCCTTGAGACAATACATCCTGCATGCAAAAGTACTGTTACACTGAGAAAGCAAAATCCTGAACAACTTAACCTGCCATAACATGAACAATAATATCAAAACAGGTTATAAACATGATATAATTTTTGCTGCATAACAAAATAATTAGTTGTTAAATATTTTAAAACACCTCACAAACACCCATCAGAAGACCCTTGAAAGTATTATTATCTTCCCTATTTTAGACACAGGTAAAGGAGATACCAGAACAGAACTCAAAGCCCATCTCTGCCTCAGATGCTGTTGGCATTGAGCCCCTTTCCATTCTGCTTGGAACAATTGTCTTCCCTGTCCTGTGGCCTTATCTGAAAAGATATGTGATTTATCTGAAAATAAGGAGGGAACTGCACTGTGGAAGGGATTGTAAATTCAGAATAAGACTAATGAGAGAAGCTACCACAAGTAGCAGAGGGAAAACTGCTAGGAAGCAAAGACTGTAACAGTAAGGTGAGCAGAGGATACAAGAAAATATACTGTATCTTCCTAACAAGGATTTTAGAAAATATACCAGATTAGAAGGGGATAATCACATACACAACAGAGCAATCTTAGGTATTTAAAATGCCTATCACTAATATTTAGTGATAATAGTAGGGGGTTAAACACCTTTTTTATTATTTTACCATTTTAGGAGAACACAGATGTACTATGTGTGTATGTATACATGCACACATATGTCTCTGCAGTCATTTGGCTGGCAATATGGGGGGAAAAACAGTACTGTAAAAGGTAAAAAGGCACAACAATGTGAATTTAAGAAGGTCAAAGTTTGGGTTATTTGCTTTAACTTTGAATTCTTACTTGTACAGATTTAAGACCTTAAATTAGAACAACCTCAGTGATACAGGTAGAATAAGCATCTGTCTATAGCAGTAAAAAGTTTAGAGCAGCAAAATATTTAGTATAAAGCCAGCCAGAATCCATTTCCTATAATTAAAACAGGTTTCTGCTGCTCTCTCTTGTTCTTCTGGTGCTCCCTCACTACCTAACACAGAATATGCAATGAAAGACTCTTTTTCTTTCTAATTTATTTCTGCTGCTAAGAATAATCACATTAAGCTGTGAAACAGCAGCCTTGCTGGATAGTTAAATCAATCAAAGCCCACCCTCTAACTGGCAACTGACAGAACAAGCATCAGAACACTGAGGCAGGGGAAATAAAGTTTCTTTGAAGGCACTAATGGTGAACTTTTAAGACTGTTCCTACAGTAAAAACCTCTGAAGTTGGAATCTAACATATTGCTGCTTTTTCATGTATAGCTCAGGACAGTATTTCTTGCTTTAGAATCTTTAAGTTAGAGATTTATCGGTTTTAGTAACTGTGTGGGGGGGGGGGTGGTTTTCCCGCAATAGTTTGCTATCACTATTCTCCTGATGCAATCATATCTGCTTGTATTTCAAATAACTTAAGAGTACCTTAGCTAACCTTATCACACTACCTGATTACCCCAGCAGGGCAGCTCACGTACAGCAAAAGTAATGCAATTCACATACAGATTCTTTCATACAAAGAGACGTTCCTTGTAACTGCATATGAATTTTTTTACTAATATTTAAACATTACAATAACCTTTCATGTTTCTTTACAAGGACTTGAATGCATGGGGTGAAATCCCCCAGAAGTCAACGGGAGTCTTATTTTGGCTTTAAGTGGTACCAAGATTTCACCCATGACTCCTGCAGTTCAATTTAAAGTTACTTTCATTTTTGCTGAATTTAGAGAGGATGGAAGAATTAAAAATAAAACGAGTCACATAGCAAGCAAATAAGATTTCTGATATCAAGCAGCAAGGGTATAACTGAGTCCCAGGATAATAATGGGACAAGGTAAGTAAGAGAACATGTTCTGTTAGTGGAAGAGACACTTTTGTCAAGAAGTTGGTCCAATAAAAGATATTATCTCACCCACCTTAGTATGGTAAAACTGATGTAAGATTAAATTGTTTGGTTTTCATGAGAAGTTAACTTGATGAAATTTTAATGCTCTATGGTAATTTAGTAATGTTGGAGATTGCTCTGTTTTGTCCTGCCTTGGTAGAATTGTTCTGTTTGAAGATTTTTGTCTTGATAGAACTGTTTTGTTAGATGTTTGCTTTTGAAATTTCTGCTATTTTGTGTGTGCATGAGTAGGTATGGAATGTGAATACATGAGAGGAGAGATGTCAGTAAATTACAAAAGGGGAAGAGAAGCAGCAAGATGGCAGCAGCATCATCTTGAGACCTTAATGGCCAGACAAGAGTGCAGACCCTAAAATGCAAAATGCATCTGCCCTAAATCAAGAACAAATTACAAGATAAAATCATGGAGAATAGCTATGAAAACAATGTGCTGCTAATGAAAGAGAAACAACCACTTTATGATTAATAATCCAAGCATAATACGGTAAAGCCCATCTGCTTACATGAAGATTTGTTAGTATAAATGATGGGCAAAAGGTGAGACGCTTTGGGTTCATTCAGCAACAACAGAGCATCGGATTGCAATTGACAGAGCCTGGCTCCCCTACTCATGTTCAGTGTAGCTGGCCATTACACTGACTAGCAACAATAAGAAATGGTTATAACAACAGCAGCTGCAGGACCTCTGTGTGTATTGTGTGAATGTATGCATGTGCTGATATCTAGTCTGTACTTTTAAATAAATGCAGTGTATTGCCTTGTCCTCTGAAAAACATTGTGTGCTTTTTAGAAGCATAACACCTTGTCTCTGTCAAACAGATCGACTCAGAGCAAAACTAGAAATCAACAAAGAAAAGCAAGGTAAAGTAAGTGCACTCAAAGAGGGATTTGGGATAACAAGGCTGCTTAGAACAAAGGATGAAATATCATTCATATTGTTCGGACTAGCATGAAAACAAGCAAACAATGTGAGTCAGAGATGATTGCAGGAGCCACAAAATGATGCACAAAGCAGAAAGTAATGAGGAGGATTTGATACAAGTAGAATAGAGAGACTCATGGACAGAGACCATGTGGAAGCTAGTGGTGGTGTTTTGAGTAAATTCTGTGTTAACTAGCCCAAGTTCTTCTTCTCCCTTGTGCTGTATGTCAGTCACATTGAAGTCTTATGAGTACGTAAGCACTCAGGACAATGGCCGTATCTTTCTGTATACCTCTCCTATGCCACAATTTTTTTCAGTGTACCATAGTTGAACAAAGCATATTTAAAGAAATGTAGGAAACAGTTTATTTCACGGTTTCTAATTTTATCTTTATACTATTTAGCAAACTATCAAATCATTCTCAAGCAAGTTTTGCTTCCAGGTTGTAATGCATAGGACAGTGTAGCAATGTTTGCACTGCAATTTAATGTTTGGGGGAAGATTAAAAAATGATTCAATAAAAAGATTATAAAGATTTGTTAATTGGTTCTAAGTAGCGAGAGTCTTGTTTTCCAGAACCAAAATGATAAACAGATCAAATTAGGTCTATTTGTGTAAATAGTGATGCAAGCTCTATTTTGAAAAAGAATTTTCTTAAGATTTATATGGAGGGGAATGTTAAAAGGTTATTGGCATGTGTTTAGTACGTTCATGTTACAAGTGGTAGCAGCATTGGAGAGAGTTTTGAAAATCATCCAAAATGAGTGCCAAAATCTCTTTATACAAATACCATCACACACACTGTACACAATTCTTAACTCAATGGAGCCCTTTTCCAGCCACAGATCTGAGTCCTGAACAGAGGAAAGAGCAAAGTCTACTTTAAATGCAATTTAGAAAGCTTAAAAACCAGCTTGTCAATAAAATTTACTCTTGTATTCTCTTAGTCTCATTTCAATTGGAAGTTTATTGAAATGTATTATTCTGGTAAAATCCTTTGAAGGAGTGGCTCTGTGCTTTCACTGACTAGAAACGGCACTTGTAAAGTTAACTGTTCTCATTAATATACACAGATCTGTATTTGGGTTTTGGAAAGGAAATGTAGAATCTCTGTATATAAATTACAATGATAAAAAGTCCTAAGTATTAGTATGGGACTGTTTTAGCTGGCCTTTACTTTATACACTCATTTAACCAAAGTTGCACAAATACTGACATTGCATTAGCCAAATTAGGTATTTAATAGGATTACTAAATAGGCCCAGATAATTCAGCTGTTCCTTCTAGGTTTTAAATAACCACTGGCACAATAGGTGCAACTCTAACTCTGGAACTATCAGACAAAAATGTGAAAATGAATAGATGTAAAGGCATTATGGCACATAGCCACATTTGCCTCAGATTGTTTTACATATTAGATTTCAAGGATTTAAAGAATGAAATTAAATTTATATTTTAAAATAATTTCTCTGCAGTATTTACAACCTAAATATTGTAACATTCTGCTAAATACAAGAACTCAAGTAAAAGCAAGTCCTAGCTGTGTGAAATGTAGAAGAGTAAATAGCATAAATTATGAAACTTTGATTTTAAAATTGTTTCAAGTGTTAGGAATTAGATGTCACAAGGATTTTGAAGTCTGTTCTTACCATGTTCAAGTTATATGCTTTGTTATGAAAGATCACATTACATGTCCACAAATCTGCTTACAAATTAGAAAAAAGAGAAAAAGCTGGTAAAAAGAACAGTATACTGCTTATTTACTACCATCTTAGGGAAAAAAAACACCATGAAATTAATAAGTCAGATGAACATTAAACACAATTAAGCACCAAAGATAATGTATATCACCACAAAAATATGTCGTGAAAAAGTAGTTTATGGATCAAATTTGACCTTCAAAAAGAATGAACTGTTCAAGTAACTAACTGCTCAGGCTAAGGTAAACATCTTCCATTTTCTTTCATGTGGGATCAGACCTTCAAAGGAACAGCTTTTGCCCCAGTGTTCATGGGTGAGGAGGGAGAGAGAAAAGGGGAAATTGTTGTGTAGTGCACGTATAAATCAAATCTTAACACTCATTTGTTGATTTTAAAATAGTCAAACAAGATTGCCTAGCAAACTAAACATTCAGAATGTTTAAAACTTAATTAGCACCATCATTTTTAATAAACATGATTAAGTCTATTCCTACTAAGATGTACGAGCTTACACCCCTTCGCACGCCATAGCTCAGTTTAGTTGGAAATAAAAAGAACATGAATAACTTCATCTTTCTTCCTCCTTCAAATGTGATATACTACATTATCAATTTTGTGGTCAAGTATGATTTGACTTATGAATTCCTGTGGCAACACTGAGTCAGCATGAAAGGGTGTCCCTTGGTTTAAGAAAGAATGCTGCTGGCGAACAAAGGGGCTCAATTGCATCTCAATGCATTAATAACTGGTGTCCCGCTGCATCAGACTATGCGGATTGTTGTTTTGTCTGCAAAATGGAGATCTCTTTAACTGAAAGGGAAAATGATGATGGGTTATGTTCATTTGTAAGATTGTCACTATTGCTTAATTCATATAAAGGGGTTTACTTCCCTCAATGTCAATAAGACACAGACCCAAGCTAAAAACAAGACCACATTTATTCAATACAGACATGTTAATTAAGACAAGTCCTGTAAACCAGGAACACAATTCAAACACTCCGTTACGAAGTGTATATATTTGACAACAGCCAGCATCTTTTCAATCCAGCCATTGAGGTTTTGTTTTGTTTTTTTTGAAAAAGTTGTTTAGCTACCATATGTGAACAATGTATCTTAGTCTTCACTCACACTTCACAATGATCAGTTCAGCTGCTTTCCAACTTTGAGATTCACATTTAAAACCGCTCTGTAGTCACAATGAGAAAAATGTAGAAAAGAAACCCAGAAGGGGAAAGGAACACGCACCTCCCAATAAGGTATTTTAGACTTATTGCAAATGGCTCCTGTGAGACCACCAGAGAAAGACAAATTTAATCCCGTGTAGCGAGACAGACTCCAAGCCTGAAGCACGCTGGCAGTAGGAATAGCAGGGAAGGGGCGTGAAAAGACAAACAGCCTTCTCTCTGTCCATCCTCCTGGAAAGAGCCCCCGAGCGCCGGAGCAATGGCAGTGGTAATAGCAGGAGGGACGGGGACTGGTGGGGTTCTTAAAGAGCTTGCTGTAATATGACCCTGTTTCTGAGAATCCCACTGGTAGGAGGAGCTCTTGGAAAACGAGGGGGGAAAAAAAAGAGCACAACAACAACTCAGATCGGGCAACGTGCACGTCCTCAGGAGACTCCCAGTGGTTACAAAACACAGAGCTGGCCCACAGTACAGTCAAAACACGCTAAGATAGGGTTACTATCTCCAACGGGCTGGTGAAAACAACACCAGGATGCGTGCGCTGTGTGGATGCGCCTACGGGGGACTGCAAACAGTGACCTTGGGGCAGAGGAAGAGGAGCCAAGCGATTTTAAACCCGCCACCCAAACCTACCTCCCCGCCGCCCCATTCGCGTGCCGCTTCCCTCTACAACACTAAGACAGGGGACCCCTTTCCAAAACAATGTGAGGCCGGGACTGGTCCAGCTGGATGGTCCCTTCCCCCGCCCCGATACACAGCAGCGAGTTGACGGAACCTGCATCTTCGCGGGGTAAGCTCGGTGAAGGGTGTGTGTGTGTGTGTCCGGGGAGGTGTCCCTGCTTTCTCCACCCCCACGAGCGACCTCTTCATAGAGACTTACAGCGCCTCGGAGCTAGCACCATCTTTATACAAAATAGCCGGACCCCCGCCACGGGGTCTTACTGTCAATAAAGAGTCTGATTCAAGTACGTGGGAGCCCTCCCCAGATCCGCCTCTTCGCCGACAGCTGGCCCTTGCCAGGAGGGAGCCCTGCCTGGCCCTCTCCCGCATGCGACGTCCGGATCCCGCCGCGGGACTCGGCGCCACTGTCTCTCAGCAATTCGCGGGGCTATTGCAGAGGTTGCAAGGCTGCTGCTTCCCCCTCCCCGCTACCGCCGGTGGTTGCTGTGGCCACGGCCGCCGCCGCCAGCTGCAGGCGCCTGACTGCCTCCTTGATGAGGTTCCCGGAGAGGATGAGCTGCTGCAGGAGCCTGTGCGGATCCTCCTCTTCGCCGGCCGCTTCCCCGGGCCCCGGCCGCTTCCTCCTGCGGGCGGCGCTCCGCAGCCAGCCGCGGCCGCACAGCTGTTTGGCCACCCTCTGGCTGGTCTTGCCCGGGCGCTGGGGCTCGACGGGCTGGTGCGGCTGCAACGGAGCCGGGGCCAGGAGGCCGCTGCCGCGGGGGGCGTAGGGCGCGACGCGTCCCCGGGCACTAGCGGGCTGAGGGTGTTTGGGGCCGCGGGGAGCCGGGGCCCGCTGGGCGCTTAACTGCAGCACCTCGCCCAGCTTGGCCACCAGCGCGTCCACCTCCTTGGAGCCCGCCTGCCCCACGGCGACCGAGCGCTCCAGCAGCAGGAAGCGCTCCCCGGGCAGGCACGGCATCTCGGCCGGCTCCTTGCGCCGCGGCGGTGCAACACAGACTCGCAGCAGCCCGCTGCTGGGCTTGGTTTGTAAACAATGGGTGACGCGGAGCCCCGGGCACCTCCCACCGCCCTGAGCGGGGGGACCGGGCCAGACCAGAGGCGAGGGCGGGGGGGGCAGCAGGCGCGCACGTGGAGCTGCCGCGGTCGAGCTCCCGCGTCCTCTCTAGGACCCCTGCAGCCGCCTGTCCCAAAGGCGGCGAGAAGCGGTGGGCGAGGGTGAATGAGCCTTCCCCTCGCGATTCGCTCCCCCCTCGCTTCGCAGTATTTGGGCTCGTCCGCTTTCAAACCCCGCACCCGGAGGGACGGGGCGGGGCTTCTCTGTCTGACCGGTAGGAGGAGCGTGATGGGAAGGGGGCGCGAGAGAGTGTGGACAGAGTGGGCGGGGGCGCAGGCCATCTTACGGGGTGGGATGTGGGGGGAACGGGACCTGTTTCCTGAGGCGTCGTTGCGCGGCGCGCGCCTGGGGCTGCGCGCAGGACGGTTGCCCAGCCTGTGCGAGCCCCAGGTAACGTGCCCGTTTGCCGTGCAGCTGATGGCGCGTTTAGCTGTAGTGGGGACTGGTGGGCGGCACCAGCCATTGATTTTTTTTTAATCGCTAGTTTCATTCAGACCCCTTCAAACTGTGTTACCTATGGTGCTGGGATTGAACCCAGTAACCTTGTCCCTTCCTGGACTCCATGACCTCGTGAGGTCTCTTCCAGCCCTAGGATTTTATGAGTCTTTGGTTCCTTTCCTGTATCCTGGCTACACCAGGCAGAGGTACCTTCACCACACTTCTCTGGCCAGCTACAGCTAACACAGATCAGGGAAGCATTCACACAACAGCATATTTTCTAGCATAAGGCTATCAGGCCTGTTGGCCTTTCCACACCCAGCCCACTAAACATCTGTGTTCGAATCAGTACATTCTGGGGAAATCTGGGCAGCTCTCCCTTAATTCCCCAGCTACTAATGCCAGGGAAAAAGAGGTGGTTGTCATATAGTGCTGTGCACTTTAGGATGTCCAATGACTTGGGAAAGGGACAGTCCAGCGATATTAGATGGTACCATCTTCTAACAAATTTGTGTTCCAATCTGAGCGCCCTGTATATGGAAACCCCTAGTAGGTATAGACACAAACTGCTTGGTTTAGAAATGCTTGCCACCTTTCACACTGTAAATAAGCACCCAGACTTTCATAATAAGCCAAAAATCAAGCTACTCCCATTTCAAAACAAGATCAAAACAAGCCAATCCTTAAAAGAACCACAACACTGTATGTGACTAGATCTCTCCCAGCATGCCATCTGAACTGTGGTCTTTTCTGTCCTAGGTTGGAGGTTATCAGAAATTACCATTACGAGCCATTCTATTAAAAAGATGCTATAACTGCAAACAGCAGATGCCTCCTGGCTTTACATTTATGTTTCTGGTCTGTTTCCCTTCCTTCTAGAACTGGACCTTTATTTATGTATATTTGTTTACATTTTCAAAGAACAGCTTTTTCTTATATTTTAATTTGTTTTTATTATTTAACTTAATACCCAGAGCTCTCTGGCTGGGGATGGTGTATGAATGTTTATATGCAAATAGTTCAATTAATTATGTTGCAAGCTCTAAATTTTGCCTTTTAGTCCATCATAATTATGTAGGTTAATGATCTGTCAGTTCTCAGGGACACATTTTATGCCAGAGTATAAAAGGTAATCACATACTTTACCTTCTTTATTAATACAGGTTGAACCTCTCTAATCCAGGACTCTCTGGTCTGGCAACATCTGTTGTCCTGAATCATTTTAGTTAGCCAGATGTTCACTTATCATAGGTGTGCCAAGTTTTCCATGGTCCCATAAAATTTGTTTACAGTCACCAGTCCTGGCTCTCAGTTTTCTGATTTACCCCTCTAATTTAGCTCTAATTTACCCCTAAATGTCTTCTAAGAGCTCAGTAAGCAGTGGAAGTGTTGGTAATGCTACTAGACAATATTGACCTTCTGTGGTTTGGCAAATTCTCTGGTTCAGCATCAGTCAGGTCCCAAGGGTGCCGGACTCGAGAGGTTCAACCTGTACTAGAGAGGTAAGCATATGCTGTGATTTCTGAGCTTCACACCCACTTAGTGCAAAAAAGAAACTCAAATCCTTTTGAAGCCCCTGTAAATCTATGTAATGTAAGGTACAGAAGTGGGAGACTTCTATCAGATATGTGGACAATACATCTCTTTTCCTACTACCAGTCCTTTCTGCCTAGAAAGCAATGCAGTCTTTCCCCTGCTTGCTGAGACTCTCTCCTGCTGTGGTGAGTGACTCCCTTCCTTTCCTAACTTTAATCTTGGGCTGTCAGGTGAAAAGTTCAGTCAATTTAAGTGCATTGCTCAGATGTGTGAAAAATTCATCACCTGAGTGGCATAGTTAAGACAATTAGTCCCCATCAATTTAGCTAGCCTCTCTGGTGATAAGGGGTAGTGGATTAACTGCAGTGATGGGAAGCCCCTTCTGTCACAGTAGTGAACATCTACATAGATGCACCACAGTGGTGCAATTGCAACTGCAGCTGTAGCAAGGTAAGTATAGACCTTGTATTTATTCTAAATTCCAGTACTTGGCTGGAGTCTGCTCTGACTGAGCATCATTCCACTACAGCTTCCAGGTAATCATTTTAGGGAAAGCACCTGATCCCTCTCAGCTCTGCCTCTTTCAGTAATCAGGGTTGTCCAGCCCCAGACCCTCCAGTCCTTACAGTGCAAGCCACTGTAAGATATAATACTGTTAACTAGAAAGATAAACTAGTAACCGATCACCATTTGAAAGTAGGTTTTTTTTTTTGGGGGGGGGGGGATAAATGTATTTTAATTGTTGCTTGCTGAGAATACTTGGTATGTGTCAGCCCTGACTGCCATGTCTTTTTGGTTCTTCTGGCATTCACCAGGCCAAAACTCCTGCCTTCTGGTCATTTAGTCCTTCCATATTCTCAAGGGCAAGCCTTTCCTCTCCCTCTCTGAGGACTCGGTTGTCAGAATCTCCCTCACCTGCTAAGGCAAACCCCCCAGCAGTGATCCCTTAAAAATCCTTCCATGTGCCCTTAATTGATCTACTGAACTGCTAAAACTCGCACAACCTCTAACAGCCAAAGAGTTGGATAAATTTCCTTTTACAGCTCATCAGCCCTGACCTTACTCAGCTACAGAGATTACTTCAGATCTGCTCGTGAAATTTCCTGTTTGGCAAGGATTGTCAAGGTGCTTTGCACAACACTCCCAGTCCCTGCTAACCTAGGAGAGAAAACAGGACTGGAAACACAACTTTCAGATCTCTCAGTGATGGACTAAATCATGAGTAAATCCAGTTACTTATGTGTCTTTTGTTTACTCGCATAATTGAGTCACTTGTAGCTGTCCTAAAAAGTCTGGATATAAATTGTTTACAGTGATATGAAGAGATGGACTGTTGTAATGCATCTTGTGTGATTGTGTAGGTTTTCTATAAAACTTTATAGTGTTAAAATATAGAAATGGGACCAAGTAGAGCTTAAAACTAAATATTGCAGGACAGAAATCCCACAGATTTTTGCTGAAATCTCTGCTAAAAATCCTACAGATATAAGAGAAAATACATTTTGTCAGAATTCCCTGACAAGTTACTCAAACTTACAGTTATACCTCCACTCAATGATTAAGCAGATATTTCCCTTGACAGTTCTGTTAAATCAAGCCTATCTACAATGAATACACTAGAAACACCACAATCAATATGCAAGTGTATAATGATGATGAGAAACCTGTTTCTCAGCATTTAGGTTAAAAAATCTTTTAATTGTAATGAGAAAAGAATTGTTTCAAGTTGTATACCGAGGATCTAATCCAACTCCACTAAATCAAAGGGACTTCGATAAGGCTGCTGCAAGCCTACTCCATTTAAATCCCTCTTCAAAACACTCTTTCAACCTTAATCCACCATACAAAGAAGAATGTTATTTTAAAAAATTACACTGCGTGGTATCTGATTATTATCAGGTACATTCTGTATCTGAACTGTGTTTTCTAATTTAGAGTATGAACCTGCTCTTGCTGAAATCTACAGAAGCATGATCCAGGCAATTTGACTGTAAGCTCCTTGGAGTTGCTGTTATAGTTACAGGGCTTGCTGCATCTCTGTACAGTTCTGGGTCTCTCTGAGTATACTACCTCCGGTGTCAGGCCTTGTATCTCTCCTGGGGTGAATTCTATAGACCAGACCCAAAGCAACTGTACCATGCAAGTCAGCCATCCTCAGCAGGCTCAAGTAGGTTTGGCAGCTGTGATTCTTCCCTTCAGGAGTGTTTGACCAGTGGCATCCATTGACAAAACAGCCTTTTTCAGAGCAAAGCATTTTATATTTAAAAGTAGGAGCAAAGCAAAAGAGAAGGCAAGATTTTTTTTAACAATAATCTTCACATCTGTCTTACCTAAAGTCTTACTACCCCGTTATCTAGGCCTTGTCTTCACTGACCGGGATATCGATGGGGGTCGATTTAGTGGGTCTAGTAAGGACCTATTAAAACAACCTCTGATCAGACTCCTGTCAACTCTGCTACTCCATTGGGTCACAGGAGTAAGGGAAATCAATGGGAGAGTTTCTCCTGTTGACCCCCTGCAGTGTGGAGGCTACACAAATTCGAACTAAGGTATGTCAACTTCAGCTGCACTATTTACATAGCTGGAGTAATGTACCTTAGTCTGACTTTGCCCCCTAGTGTAGGCCTAGCTTCTTCAGACGCATCCAGTGAATGCTTGTGTGTCATTTTGATCTTCTTGTGTTTCAGGATCTCTTCCTGTCCTGGCATTGTCTCTTATCTTAACAATCCTTAAGTCATTTCTTAGTGAACACTTATCTTGGGTAGTTCTTTGCCCTTCTTGTTTCTTTTTTCCATATAGTCCCCTATTGCACCAAAACAATATATTTGTAAATTAAACAACCCAATAACTTGCTCAGCATACAGTACAGTAGAGTCCAGATTATCTGACCTTCGGTAATCCGACATTCCGCTTTATCTGATCCTGCAGCTCCTGGGGACAAAGCGGCGCCGGCAGGAGCGGCATCAGTGGCTCCAGGGCGTGGGCTGGGAGAATGGCCCCGCTCACTGCCCCGTCGCTCTCCTGGAGCCACTGATGCCTGCAGCTCCCGGGGACGAAGTGGCACCGGCAGGAGCGGCATCAGCGGCTCCAGGAGAGCGACAGGGCAGCGAACGGGGCCATTCTCCCGGCCCACGCCCAGAAGCTTCAGGGAGGGAAGGGGCCAGGGCCAGGCAGGGATGGGGACCAAGTGGCGCCGGCTACAGTAGAGTCTCTATCATCCGACATTTTCGGTAATCTGACCACTTGTCAGTCCTGTTCAGGTTGGATAATCGGGACTCTACTGTATTAATACATTACAGAGCCATTCTACTTCTGTCACTGGCACTCCAACAAGGTCTTTCTCTATGTTTTGAGTAGAGCTAATCTCACTTTTAACAGGTAGTGATTCTTTTAGATTCAAAAGAATTTTTTTTCTCTCTCTCTCTCTCTCTGTGTGTGTGTTTTTGTTTTTTAAGCACTCTACATTGAACTGGGCTTTTGGGCACTATCATAATATAAATATTCATGATTAATAGCAAGTGGGTCATAGTATTTATCCTCTTCATAAGTGCACAATCCCAGGTCTGTAGACAGCTGAGCTTCTGCTGAATACTGACTGGGACACTGCTCAGCTGTGTCCTGTGTAGAGGTCTGAAGTGCTATGAGAACCAGAATCTGGTTCCAATTCTTCCTATTGCACTCTCGCTATGGTTATAAATAAATGTACTTTCTCTTGGAGAGATTAATTCATTTGGAATAACCCTGTATCCTGTTCGTGTCATTAAAATTAAAAGCAACAAAATAAAAACCTCACAAAACTGCTGATAATAAAACTGTCTCGCTTTTATAATTGAACAGCATCTTTTCTGTTCCTCTGAATGAGCCCCTCAGTAACCTCTCTCTCCATCAGGTTGAGACAGTCAAGTGCTTTTCACAACTGCCATGGTACACTGATGCCAACACATCACCCTTTTTTGCTGCTGAAAGGACATGACAGTTGCAATGGAGGTGCATGGCTCCATAGGTAAGCTTTTCATTTAAAGCAGAGATTCAACTTCTTTGTTTTGTAAAAAACACAGCCTACCTTCCCCAGACTTACAGAACTTATTCTTTGGAGACAGAATTAGTTTTCTGAGAATTTACAAATAATCCATTAATGTATTTATTTTGTGGTAGTAGCTTCTTTTTCTGGGCCCTTGCTAATTGTTGCACAAGCACATACAGTTCCTGCCTGTAAGGGTATGCCTTAACTGCACAGGTAACTGGAATGAACCTAGCTGGAATAAGAACTGCCACTCTGCAAAATAACACTCTCAAGTTGCTGCCTACTCATTGGTGCTGTATTCGCTTGCATGTGTTGCTAAAACTTCTGAGGGCATATTCCTTGGTCCTTAGTGCTGCAGTAAACCGAGATACTCAGATTTATTTCCCTTCGGATTGTAGGAGAATTTGTCTGAGGGAATTCTGTAATGGCATTGGAGGACTAATGGACTTAAGTGCTGCTATTTGTGTCCATACTATGGAGTGGTTTTGTGAGCAGGTGATGAATTGTGATCTCTAAAGTTTTAATCTATAATCCCTCTTGGGCTACCTAACATGAGGCGAAGGCACTATCAGTCTAGTTAACAGTTTTTGTATATGGAGGGGACTCAAATTATGGACAGCTCATGAATTATAACTCAAGTTTACTTTGCAATGAAGACGAGCCTGAAGAGTTCACAATCTAAGGGCCTGTTTGAATAAGTTTTTAATACATTTTGCAAAAATGGGTCTGTCCACAATGCGGAGGATATGAAGGGTGCATCTACACTGCACTCTTACCTTGAAATAAGCTACACAATTTGAGGTACACAAATTGCATAGCTTATTTCAAGTCAATTTCAAAATTGCTTATTTTGACATTTGGTACTGTCTACACAACACTTATTTGGAAATAACCTGCTATTCTGAAACATCCCTTACTCCTTGTGGAATGAGGTTTACGAGGACATAGGAATAGCGAGCCCATTATCTTTCAATATAACGGGTGCGCTCAAAAGATGTGGAATAACTATTTCGGGATACTGTATCCTGAAAGAGCTGCAGTGTAGATGTAGCCTAAAGGTTAACACCTCTAAGGCAATTTGTCCAACACAAACTCACAACTAATGAACCAATTAATTGAACAGTTGATATTAATTTTCATTATAATCTTCCTCTGAAAGCATATACTAGATCACATCTTCAGTAGCTAGGTCATCACTTAAGTTATGCATGATCAGCAGCATGAGTCTATATATTTCAGACATTTTTCTTATTTGCACTTCTCACAAATTTACCCACACAATCAATATTAAAATGCATCTTTTTAAAATTAGGTTTTAATTGAATGCTGCATTTTGGGAGGAAAATTCCACTGATTTAGCCAGTGTTTTACTGTTGTTCCACCATGGCACTGTTTACAGCTTTCACTTACCATGTAGTTGATTATATTCTGTGGTGGGGCTTTGTTGTGGTAGTACAAGACCTTGCAGATAAACTGCCTCTAAACCAGGGCTACTCAACTTTGGAAGCCCCGGGGGCCACAATGATACTCACAGCACATGTGGAGGGCTGCAACTTAAGTGTGGTTGCATATACATGAAAATATATATGCAAATAGCTTCTTTCACACTGACGGGCATGAATACAAAGCACTTCCCACAGTGCCTGGGTGCTCCCAGCACTTCCTCCCTGAGGGCTAGAAACACTGACGTCCTGGACACGTCTGTTTCAGCCAGCCCCTCTGCTTGTGTCTTTCAGTGCTCATCCCGCCTGGGAGACGCCTCGCCATTGTGGAGTGTGTTCCCAGTGGAGGCCATGTTCAAAGGATCCTGCCTGCGGGCTGCGTGTTGAGCCCCATGTAAACCCAAACTGCACTGTGGGCCTCAAACAAAAGGGCCGAGGGCCGCGTGCAGCCCAGGGCCCATGTGTTGAGTAGCCCTGCTTTAAACAGCACAGTGCCTTTGGGAGTGGAGGGGGCTAGACCTTCAGAGTTTGAAAGACCATTCTATATCCTGTAATCATCCTTGATATTAAAACCTAAGTGTAGTGCAAGGCAAAAATTTAAGAAACAATAGGAGTAGTCCATATAGCAATTCCACATTTGTGATTATTCTTCCCCCTCCATGCTATCCCTCCCTCCCTCTGTTCATATTTATGCAGACTTTTATCACATATGGGCGTTGCTCAGTCTGGCACAGCAATTTGTGGTACACTTGAAAAGGAATTGCATTATGAAAAATGAAATGTTGATGATGATGATGAAAATTCTGCTTGCTGCGTGGATTCCCTAGTGCACTCTTATTATCACTGCTGCCGTCATTCAACTTCTGAAGTCTCCATTCTGTGCTCACTGATGAACTGCAGCTGAACGAGGTGAAATATTACATTGTTGTCTGCTTTTCTTGTGAACCTGAACAGCTTCTTACATAAAATCACCCTGCTATGAAATAACCACGTGAACACAAAACCCCTGAGGAAGAACTCTTCTAAAGCATCTAAAAAAGAAGACTGATAATTCCATCTTAGTAAAACCTTTAACAATAGCAAACTGAAGTGAGTGACCACATGAATATTTTCTGTCCCAAAAACACCTCAAATTTGAGAGAGTTGCAGGTAGTTTTTATTACTCATGAGTAATTCTTATTGGAAGAAGTCAGTATTAGAAAACCTGCCACCAGCATACCCCAAGAGTCTGATAGGGTCATAGTCCTGAAATCATCTCAGAATCAAACAGTGCCTGAAATTCTCCTGCGGTTATTCATTTTGAGAAAGATATGATGATGGCAGCCAAAATAGTAGCTCCTATTTCTATTGTAGAAATATTGTAATGGGGACCCAATTAATGCACCGTTAATCCTGGCATGGCTAAACATGACTATGAATAGTTTATTTATTCAGTGTTTGTAGATGATGCCTGTCGAGGGTCCCCCAAAGTCAATATCTTTTTTGGAGGGCAAATACAGCCCTATAGGCCTAGTCTCAAAGTACAGTTCCCTCTAACCAGGGTAAATACGGCCCTACAAACTGTTACAGAGCAGGGTACCCGGGGGGAGGGGAGAGGAAGGGGGACTCAGGCCCTCCCGCTCCACTGGGTCCCAGTCCAGGTCCCTGTTGGCAGTGGAGGATTTTCACTGCCTGCTCAGTGGGGATGCCAGCTGAAGCATGCTGAGCTCCCGGAGGACAATCCTCCGCCCTGGGCCACTTCCTACTGTCCCCTGTGCTCCACTTAGCTCTCAGGGCATTGCTCGGAGTGTCCAGCCCTTGTTGCTGGCCTCCCTGGTTGGTCTGTCGCTGGGACTGGGGCTGCGGCGGCTGCTGCCGGCGTCGCTGCTCCTGGGGTGGCTGTGGCTGCAGCGGCTGCTGCCAGGGTTGCTGCCCCTGGAGGGGCGGCGGTGGCAGCTGCTGCTGCTGCTGCAGGGGTGGCTCAGGAGCTCCAACTTGAGCTCCTGCCCCTCTGGTGGTCCCCCCTACTGAGCTGCTCTGCTGCCTCTTATACTGCTCCAGCACTTGGAGCATGCCCAGTCTGGGAAAAGGGGCGGGACTTCCTCCGCCCACAGAGTCTTAACCCTCGCTTTTCAGTGCGGGGTATGCTCTCCCTGTCACACACCCCCTCTTCCGTGTGGGGTACGCTCTCCGCATCACAATGCCCTACTTGGAATCATTCCATGTTGCAATGTAGACTGGAACTGTAAACATACTTATCCACAGATATGGTAAAAACACAACTTTTATTATTTAATATTTGTATAAAGCTCCTTTGCAAAACTGAGTGATGAACAGCTGTTTCAGGTGGGAATCAAATCATGTTCTGGCCATTTTCACCCTAGAGTCTTTTGAAATCCAAGTCTTGAATCATCATTTGGGAAGAGTTGAAATTCAATCCCATCCAATACTTGAGGTCAAACTAGGTTTCAACCACATTGGAAGCCAACAGTGAGGTCACCAGGTCCTCCAAAATGGTACCTAAATGGATCTGTAAGTGCTTGTAGGAGATTTGAGATAATATAAGGAAAGACACAGAGTAACTTGTAATAAAATTAATTTGTAATTCAGAGCATCCTACATACAAAGAATTGCAAAAGAGGAAGACTATAGGGATATTCCTTTACAGAACTTGAAGTAGTGAGTATTCAATAGGCAGAAAAGGAAAACTACATACAGAGGTGGAGTCCAATGCTTTCTTCTTATTATGGGAACTGTGAAGGGATCCACTCCTTTTAGGTACACCTCTTAGTAGCTGGATCTAGGAATTAGCCCTCATTCCGTCTCTTACAGTTGGTTGCTTGTGCTATGGCCCCTCTTCCTCATGGTGACTCAAGGTGCTCCCACTTCATGACTCAGCCCTCTGACAAGGTGACTACATAGTCCCCCCTACCTCTGGAATAAGAATGTTCTACTGGACAAGCTGTCCAGATGCTGCCTTGGATAGCCTTTCATTCCACTCCAAGGTCATACCTTTATGGAGAGAGAGAGATGGGATTCTGATGTAATCACAAAAGTGGTGAGGAGTCCTGTAGCACCTTAAAGACTAACAGATAGTCTATGAGGGTATGTCTACACTAGCCACCCTAGTTCGAACTAGGGTGGCTAATGTAGTCATTCAAACTTGCAAATGAAGCCCGGGATTAAAATATCCCGGGCTTTATTTGCATGTTCCCGGGCGCCGCCATTTTTAAATGCCCGGTAGTTTGAACTCCCTGCCCGTGGCTACACGCGGCACGGGCTAGGTAGTTCAAACTAAAGCCCCTAATTCGGACTACCGTTACTACTCCTGCAATGAGGTAGTTCGGGTAGGGAGTTCGAACTACCGGGCATTTAAAAATGGCGACGCCCGGGAACATGCAAATAAAGCCCGGGATATTTTAATCCCGGGCTTCATTTGCAAGTTCGAATGACTACATTAGCCACCCTAGTTCGAACTAGGGTGGCAGTGTAGACATACCCTGAGGTGTTAGTCTATAAGGTGCCACAGGACTCCTCACCACTTTTGCAGATTCAGACTAACACAGCTACCCCTCTGATAGTTGATGTAATCACAGGACATGTAGTGAAGGCATGAGTCTCTCCTGCACAGGGAATAGCAATTATGTTGGCCTTGGGGTGGAGAACCCTGACCAAATAGTTTGAAATGTAAAAGAAGGATGTGGGGAGGTTCAGATTAATTCTTTGTTTAATTAACCAGTTCTTCTAGCCTTAGCAATTTGAATTGCATGGCTCATGATGCACATTTTGAGAGATCACTAGTTACCAGGACTGTGAAATATGTGTAACACAAAAACCATTATATGAAGGACGCTAAGGCTACTAGAAAAACTACAGAGAGGAAGAGAGAGTTTTCCATAGGCAGTGTATGTATTTCCCAGCTGTTATACTATGATATTAAAGAGAAATGATGCTGTTTGCCCTCTAAACTGATTTTATATATATATTGCTGCCTGGACTGCTGCTGGGAGCAACAAAGAAGGCTGCCGTAATGTCAGGCTGTCTGTCTTCAACTAAAATGAGTTGCAGTTATATAATTATCTGAAATGAGATGTTGAAAGACTGCAGCTGTCTCATACATACTCAGCAACATTACTGAGTCTCATGTACATTTTCATAGCTATGATACATACACAAGTTTCCTATATATCATTTAAGTCTCACTGCATTTTATAGCATGGTCTGTGTAACTGTATCACTTTGCTTTGCTGTATAATTTCATACATAAATAACATTTTGTGGTTAGGTGAACGCTCTAATACAGCTCATCACCTACAGTATATCTGTCAGATCTTTTGTGTGTCCTATTAACACTGGAAGAATAGAAATTTTACTCTACCATTGAAAATTCATCTAATATTGTATTCAGCTTTACAGAATGTTTCCCACGTGTCTTTGAGTGACAGTCCATCTTTTGATGTTCATATTTGCCATCTGGATATATTTGCTTTGTTCCATAGTAGAATTATAAGAAGATGCAAATAAACCCACAGGATTAAAATATTTTTAAAAAATGATCTCAAGCAAATGTAGCTGTAAATGGTAAAGAATATAATGTAATTTTGTTTACATCTAATGGCACGGATATCCTCTTTAAAAAGAGGGCAGGTGATTTTTCAAAGGGATACCGTCAACTTAAGAATCACACTTCTGTTTGTTTTTTACTACTATGGCTACAAAAAACAAAGATTAATATTACTAAAAGAAATTCAAGAAATATATTTTCTAGTTTTTTAGTTTGTTTACTTTACAATATAGCACATTATATCTGTTAAGTTTCCCTATTTATGCAGCACTGTTCATAGTTATTCATTTTTCTCTGTTCTAATGGGTCTACCATAGAGCAGTAAAGGAGAAAAATATTTGAACAAAATATGAAAATGTGCCTGTGAATTTACAAAAAGGCAAAGAGTATCAGGGGAGGCGTGTTAACCAATACTACTTTACTTATTATTTTCATAAGCTAGATTTGAAATTGATGGATCCCTTTTAAGTTTTTAATTTAAAGTTGATCTGAAATTTTTTTATAACAGTACCAAATAAAATATTTAAGATCCCAAATTAGTAACCAAATATACGCGTAGACTTAACACTGACATTGCGTGTATTTCTAGACGTACGTGCACATTTATACCTCTCTACATTTATATATGTATATATTCATACACATACTTACATTATAGATTAAATCAAAACATTTCTTCTATTTAATATGTGTAAAACAATCTGAGATCCTGAGATGAAAATGTTTGTTTTGTTTGTTTATGTATGTATTTATTTAGTATACCTACTTGCTAATAGTTGAGTTCAGAGTTCTGTATTTACCTATGCCCAGCTATAGGTGATTCATAGCATTGCAAGAAAGAATAACAATGTAAAGTATGTAGCTTCTTTCTGCTCTGTATTAGGTGTTGGTTATGCCATCAGCAGTTGCAGGGTAAACACTGAATATGAAACACAGATCTTGGCAGGTAAAAAGTATTTTAATTACAGTTCAAAAAATCAGATAATTAAAACGTCATAATTCCCATATTATAAAACGCTTAAATGTATAGTCCTGTAAAACAGAACCAGATCCAAACATTGATTCAAACTTGGAATGCAATTAACAGTAATTTCCCCAGAAATATCTGAATGTTCTTTTCAGCTATTTATGTTGCTGTGATTTAGGCAGACACATACACAGTAGTCAGAGATGGTATGCATTCATGTGTTGTTATGTCAGTGGGTGAGGCGCTGTCCTTTGCCTTTAGCATTTCTCTGCAAACTCACTGCCCTTTGTAAGATGATCTCAACCTCACTGGGTCATATTATGATTTATTACTAACAATCCTCTGTGAGTTCTTTTCTGGTAGTCAGTAGTTAGTTTGGAATCCATTTTCTAAATGCTGATGACTTGGGCTGTTTTCTTGTTTGTTAGTGAGATCATACAGTGAGGACTTTATCTTTTCAGTATTTTGTTACTTCAGAAAATAATTTTCTCAGCAAATCAGGAGACAGTAGCTTTCCTATAAATTAATAAATTCTCCTTAGAAGACACTCAGAAATCTTGCATGTAAGGATGATGAATTTGATGAATTTCCATGAAAGTTTAATATCTCCACTGCTTGTACTTTGTATCTTCATTTATATCCCTCATAAGTGAATGCAGAACAGTACTAAATCAGAATGTGCTGGCAGTCTTAATTATGTCACTTCCTAAGTTTTGAGTACTGCTTTACTTTCCAGTCTTAAAAGAATTTTAAGGTTGGTTGGCTTAGGATTTGTTTAAATGTAACTTTATATTCATCTCCCTTAATGATCTAAAGTTGTAGACATCCTTAATTTAAGGGTTTTTCTCCATGTGCACATCTCACATAGGACAGAGGTCAGCAGAGTTGCAGCTAAGTTCTGTGGGCTAGTATTCACTATGATTTACATTGGCATTATTGCGAACAATGTAGTGGCCATGAATTTAGCCATTGCATCGATGAAGATGCGATAAATGGCACGGCAAGCGCTCTCCCATTGACATCAGTACTGCACCTTAATGAGAGGTGGCAGCTATGTCAATGTGAGAGTGTCTCTTGCCAATATTGCATGGCATAGACACCATGTTAAGTGGATGCACACAACATCGACTAAAGTTATGTAGGTTGTGTAACTTACATTAACTTAACCCTCTAGTGTAGACAAGGCCCATGTGTCTCATCTGTAGGGAGGAGAGACCCAAGGTAAGCTATAACCAAAGACAATGGAAAGTTGGAAGGTGTAAATAAATAAATCCAGGATATCAATATTAAGGGTTTTTCTGCATATTTTTGTTGTTCTTTGCTCTCCAGGCTAGCTTTCATATATTAACCAATGCAACTGATAGATCTCAAATAGCCTTCCCATCCCATATTTTTAAATGGGCAGGGGTACTGCCATGGGAAAGGTTGAGAACAATTAATTTAAATCTCATTTATCTAGGCATTTCTACTATTCTCTTTACTCATCTATCTGCTCACCTAACCCAAATGACCCAAACCAGTTCACAATGGCATTAGTGAAAGAGTTTTCTCTGAGTGAAATGGGAATGGGGTCAAGATGTAGGAAATTAAGGTCTGACATTTCAAAAGTCTCAGTTGTTGGCTGTCCTTTGAGAGACATTTGCTCTGATTTCCAAGGATGCTGAAGACTCACAACGCTGATACAGGTTGGACCCGCCTGGTCCAGCACCCTCAGACAAGGGAGTTTGTCAGACCTGGGGAGATCAGGGCTCTCCCGAGGCACTGGCTTTCTAGCCAGCTCCTCTCCTAGCTGCTGGCCCTGCCCCAGCAGCTACCAACCTGACTGTGCTCCCCAGGCCCGGGGCTGCCATGGCTCCTGGCCCCTGGCCCCTGGTGGCTCCTGGGTTGGCTGGGTTCTACTTCTGGCAGCTGCTGTTTTGGCCAGGCTCTGCTGCTAGTCTATGCTCTGCTGCCAGCCCACAATGATTGCCGGCTGGACTCTGCTGCTGGCTCCTGGGACTGCCAGCTACTGGCCCCGCTGGCACCAGATTCCAAGCTGACAGCCACTGGGGCTTTCTGGTCCAGGGGCTTCCTGGTCCAGCAACATCCGTGATCCTGCCAGACCACAGATGCTGCCAGACTAGAGAGTCCTGGACCAGAGAGGTTCAACCTGTAGAAGTCAGTTGAAATGGAGAGTGCTTACCACTTTTGAGAAATCCGGTCCAAGCTGTACCCTGTCAAAGATTGGGGTACATAAAATTAGGGTCCCTTTTGAAAAAAATTGGCCAAAATTTCTGATACTTTCCAGACAGGAAGTTTGTTTCTGTAATATAACAGATAACCAGTAGCCCATGTTTTAGAGAGAAATAGCTAAATCATTGTATCACGATTTCACTAATTGTCTTTTGTAACCTTCTCTGTCTCTTCCCTTTAATGTCCCAGGATGGGTTTTGCCTCTATTTCCCAGAGTAGTGCTTTCTTATCATTCTGGAGTAGATTAGCATTTCCCTTGTCCTTCATTATTTTCCTTATCCTTTATTATTTAATTTATTTTAATTAAACACTTTGTTTATTCCAATCTCTCTCCTCTGTAGTGACAGCAGTGGGAAAATTCATTTCCCATAGAAATGATGGAGAATAGCTCCCTTTATTATTACTATTCTTTATTATTTGTTAGGCTCTGATTGTGTCCCCTTTAAGTGCTATACAAATTACCTACCAGGGGATTCTGCTTCTTTTAACTATCCAATCTCTAGGTGCTTACTAATTACCAGTTCTGCCTATTTGGTTTTCCCTTTGATATTTTCATACCCTCTGCTCCTTATTTCCCACCCCCTTCCAATTTTTTCCCTTCCCTCCTCTCCCTTCTCCCCTATTTATTTTGAGTCTGCACATCTGAAACTCAAAACTCTGTTTATCTAAAGAAGTGGGCTGTGCCCAGAAAAGTTCATGATACCATCTATATGTTTGGTTAGTCTATAAAGTGCTATCAGACCATTTGTTGTTTAAAGTTTAAGGCCTATATGTTTGACCAATACTACACTGTCTTATCTGGGGCATAGCCATTTACACAGATGCAAAGTGAATGTAAAAAGTTACCACCAGTGTCAGTGAGTAGAGATTTCTCATTTGGTAGCATATTACATTCACTTTGTTCAAGCATAAATGATAGAATTGCCACCCAGAAAGTCCGTTTTTTGGCTTCCCCTCGAGGTGTGATTTAGGGTTGTCAGGTGTGCAATTTTCTGCATGTAGAGGTTTTTAAGTGTTTTGGGATTGTTGGATGAAAGGCGCTAATATAAATATTAGTAAATGAAAGTTACTAGTCTCAGTCATGACTGAAGTTGTTGTAGATCTAGTGTGAATGTTAGAGAGAAATCTTAGTAAGAACAGTAAACAGAATGATTAACAAATATTAACTGGCAAATGAAACTACATCCCAGCAATTCACCAGATTTATAGAATACTCCCTCACACAGTGCAGTAATTTTTGTTTATTACATTTATGTGCTTATAGGTGTACATGGAAGGGAAGTAAATAATTAATAGAACATTGGTTGGTTATTACTTAAGCCACAATCTTACCCATGTTTATATCCCAACATGCCAGTAAGGCCTTATCTACACTTATACTTTTCCCACCATTGGTCTAGCAATAATATAGCTCTATTAATAGTAGCAGTGGTGAAAACTCTAGTTAGACCGTGCATAGATGATATTATTACCATGCGGTCTAAACCCACTGTGGGGTATTGTTTTGCTCTGTGGAATAGTGTAGAATATGGATGTATTTTTACAGCCTGCCTTTAGAGATCAGTCTAATGCACGCATCAACAGACACACATAAAATTAATGTCCATGGGCTTTCAGCAAATAGCAAGGCAGTTTTAGCTAAATAACATCTCTGGTTATTATGTTACAGTGATAGGCATTAAAAAGGAAACATTTTTCTGATTCTGTATTTCATCACAATATTGCAGTCAAAAATAGGAAATATCACAGCTTTTCATGAAGAAGTCAATATTACAGTAATATGTCTTTTTTTTTTTATAGTGGTGACCTACAAAGTGGAAAAAACAGTGTGTATGCCTAAAGGTTAGGATTTAAAAACAAATTTGCTTGTTGTTTACATTAGAGATCAAGGTCTTATCTACCAAGAGCTTTGTGTTGCACTGTTACAGAAATAAAGATAATTCCTGTCCCCAGAGAACGTGTTCTTCACACAAATATTTCAAGATTTTGTTTTCAAAGGTGCCCACTAAAAATCTCCAGTTTTACAACTGGAAGCATGTAAATTCTCCAAAAATCACAGGCTGCTTTTAAAAATGTAAGCTCAAGTTTCTAATGGTAGATCATTAAACAATAAACCAATAGCACAAAGCCTATTTTATTACAATGTTCCGAGTTTCACTGCTGCTATAGATAAAGTTTTGCCAGCACTTTCATTTTAAGTAACCCCTGTTTGTTTTTCATATAACACAGCTATAAATATTTTCTCTGGTTGAAACTTGACATTCCAAGGAAGAATTGTAAAAGAGTAGCTTGGCTATTTTTGAACAATACAAGACTAATGAAGTTGGGAGTTTTGCATGAAAATGTTTGCTTAACTCAGTGATGGTTTTTATTAAATAGAGGAAAAAAACAAAGCAACTAAACAAAATACCATTTTAATGACATTGAAACAGTATAATTAGTAGAGTCATGATTTTGCTGACATGTTCTCTGTGGTTTTTATGTTGTAAGTATGGATCAGATCCATTAACAGTGGGGACATCCACTGACATGAATGTGTCCTTGTGAGTGAAAGGCATTACCCAAAGCGCACTGAGGTTAATGAAATGCATTCCATTAATTTTAGTGGTCATTGGACCCAAATCTTGGTCTGGTTGAAATCAGTGGAAGTTTACCATTGATTTCTGTTGTTTACCACAGATTTGGCCCTGTGTCTTTAATGCATTTTATCCCGCTTCTGAGGCAGCTCTTCATTGTCCCTCTCTGAGGGCAGCTGAAGTTGGGACCAGAGGCACCTCCACAGGTTCCTAAACAAGGTGGAGGGAGGTCAGGACCATGCTCCCGGAAAGGCAGGGCCTCAAGTGAAAGGGGCAGAGCTGGAGCAGCCAGCTCTCTGAGCCAGCTGGAGCGTGCCACCTCCCCAGCCTTCAGAGCCACCTAGAGTGTGCGGTGCTTCAGTGGCGATTTAGAGGGCCTGGGGCTCTGATTGCCACCATTGCTACAGTAGCAGTGGGGGCAGCTGGGAGTTACTGGACTCCATTGAATCATTCCCCTCTTTAAGCTGTTAAGTTCCAAAAAACTTGGACTTATAGCGAATCTTGGACTTACAGCAAGGACAACCTGTACAGCAGAAAAATTATCTGTTGCTGACAATGAGTGGCAGCACAAGGCTCACTGCTGGTTTACTGCACACAGTTCACTGAAGTGTGTAGTCCAAGAAGAATGGACTTGACATAATTTATTCTAGTTTTCGCCTACATTTAAACCATGTGCACCTGACCAAATGCTGAACTTGTTGCCGATACCCGTTCTAGTGTAAAGCAGGACACAAATAATGTCTGTGAATTAACACAACCTGCTTTTTAGGCATCAGGAGCCATATTCAGGGGCCAGAAACTCTCATTTGCTTTTGTCTCTAAATTTGGGTCTCAATGCCAAATATCAAATGCATTTGAAAATGTTAGTCTTGAACTGTTTGGGGTCAGTCTTGTGGAACGATGATTCTTACTTTAGTCAGTGGAGACTGAGCGGGGCACTTGGTGCCATTAATGTCATCTGAGCCAATGTCAATATAGGCTAAATGGGTCATATTTATGTCACAGAGAGTTTTGATACTGACCTAAATGGAACCAGTATTGGGTCATCTGTTTGTTTCCATTTGTAAAATGTGGATAATAATGTTTACTTACTCTAAACACTTATAAGGATGTTGTAAAGATTTATTAATTAATGTTTGTAAAGTGCTATAATCTTTAAGTGTTTAGAATTATTACATTGTCTAGGGGAATGCACTAGATGTCCTAACCAGTCTCTTATGAGTCAATGAAGTTATATAATTACAATGAAGTTATATAATCTATACATGTGCATCAGACTTTCCATATACAAACTACATTCTCACATATTTACTAGGGATTCATGAACTGGTTCAACTGAAGTAAGAAGAGGCACAAATCTTTGGCTATCACTCATGCCTAATAACATCTAACCCTTACAGTTGTCTGCACTCTTAAGTGCTTCCTGACAGTTTATTCTGGAAATATTAATGAATGAATTGGCCAAATTGAGGAAATATTGAAAATCACCCAAGGAAATTTATTTGTGAGATTGTTTTTCAACGCAATTTCTAGGCTACAGTGGCTGCAATGCTTTCTTGTATCAGACCATGTGGGGAGTGTATAATTCCTTTCAGAATTATACAGGTCTTTGAAATTTGCTGGCACAGAGCACTATTTTCAAAATAACTAGAAATATTAACATAAATAGCTGCATTCTAAATCCTGCTCTCATTTAGACCTCTTTAATCCATTGATTTGGGTTGAATGAATTCACAAAACTAGGTCCAAGGTTTGTATTCTGGATTCCAGTCTTCTCTGAAGTACTGAGTAGATTCACATTACTATCAATGTTAAAAAGTGTTCTTCTTTGAGTAGTGTCCCCGTGGATGCTCCACTCTGGGTGCTGGTGCATTCTCATGCCGGCGACCGGAGATTTTTCTAGCAGCGTCTGCCCTGCCGCATACATGCCGTGGTGCCCCCTCATGCCGTTGGTGTCCGTTAGGCGTGCGCGTAACGTGGCTCCCTCAGTTCCTTCTCTACCGTCTTTGGCAGCAGATGGAGCTTCTTTCCTTCACGTTATTCTACAGAGAAATGACAAAAAAAAAAAAAGGTTAATTCCCCTTAGTTTCCTCACATTTCCAAGTTTTAAGCCCTCCTAACCAACCCTAAAGTAAAAAAAAAAAAAAAAAAAAAAAATTTTCATCGGCCCACCACTTTTCATCGCGCCTAATGCTGGGATCTCCCGACTTCAAGAGGTGTGAGTCATGCCGGGATGCCATGCCTGTCTCTGATGGGTATTCTGTGTGTATAAAGTGCCTTGGAGAATTGCACCAAACACAGATGTGCCCTCACTGCTCCAAACTGACGGCCAGAGCACGCCGCGACCGCACTAACAGACTAAAGACCTTCCTCTATGAAAGGCCTCTCCAAACACCTTCAGAGGACACAACAACTGCCTCAAAATCACCATCCGAGCCGAACGGTATGGACAAATCACATCCCTCTGCTTCTTCTGCCAAGTCTATCTCCAACCCGATCCTTACCCTCGGCACTGACTGCCTTGAGGGTCAGCACTGCGCACGGGCCCAGCACATCGGGCATGGCACCGTCCAAGATGCTGGCATCACATAAGAGGGTGCATTCAGAGCCCAAACAAAAACAAGCGGCACCAACGGCACTGGCCGCACCATCCGGCCAACACAAATACCGCTCAGCACTGAAGCAGCCAACTCACTCAGCACCACATCGGCATCAAATTAGACCCTTGTGCCAATATGCCGCCTCGGGACTAATTGGCACCGCCTGCTGCCATGGCACCAAGCAATAAGAGAACCTCGGCACCGTCCCAGGAGCATCGACGGCACAATGCTCCTATCAGGAACCACCCCTCACCGGCACCAGTATCCCCAGATTTCTCCATACAATCGGTGCACTCTCGCAGGTCGCCGAATCTCTCTCGCTCCCCGAGTGAAGCCGGCATCGAACCATGTAGCCGTTTTTCTTCCCAGCATTCCAGCCCAGCACACAGAGCCCCATCTTGGAACACTGGGCCTGCTACATATGCATACCCACCACCACCACCCTGGTATGTGCCTCATTCTACATATCCGCCACCCCCTTACCCGGGGCAATGGCAATCATGGGAGTCACATCCTCATGCGAAGAGTCATCACATTGCACCTTCCATAACATCCAGGGACCCACCTCTTTTTCCCCAACTTTCTACCTCGTTGACAATGCCTAACTCCCCAGTCCAGATGGAGATGAAGGACTCTTTGTTGGAGGGTGAAGAGAGGACCTCTGTACATAATTTGTCATCCTCACCAGCTGATGGGGGTAATATCCACCCCCACCCCCACAGATGACTCAAAGAAGTTCCAAGTACTTCTAAAAGAGTAGCTTTGGCACAAGAGTGAGACTTGCAGGAAATTCAAG
Organism: Pelochelys cantorii; assembly: GCA_032595735.1. Lineage (NCBI taxonomy): Eukaryota > Metazoa > Chordata > Testudines > Trionychidae > Pelochelys > Pelochelys cantorii. The sequence continues at coordinate 42,323,848 of CM064327.1, read as the reverse complement.
AAAAGCAGTATCGTTTCTTGTGAACCTTGCAGCCTCCTACCTCCTCCAGAATTGCCCTCCCCATGGACAAAGCGATTATGGACCCAGCAGACAACATCTGGCAGACCTCGGCATCCATCACTCCAACGAATAAGAGAGTGGATTGAAAATGCTTCATCACACCAGAGGGAATGGATTTTCTTTTTACTCACCCTTCAGCAAACTCCCTGGTAGTCGATTCTGATAGACACAGAGCTAGACAGCCAAACATGAGATCAATGCCACATGACAATGACCACAACAAATAATATGTGGAGATATACCTATCTCATAGAACTGGAAGGGACTTTGAGAGGTTATTGGGTCCAGTCCCCTGCCCTCACAGTAGCACCAAGTACCATCCCTGACAGATTTGCCCTAGATTCCTAAATGACCCTGTCAAGGATTGAACTCACAACCCTAGGTTTAGCAGGCCAAATCTCAAACTGCTGAGCTATCCCTCCCCCCTTTGTGGCCCATAATGCCCATAAAATGGACATTATAGGCCACAAAGTGTATTCCTCAGCTACTGTGTGCTCCTCAGAGCAGCGAATTATACCACTTAGCAGATTATGACTATTCTCATTCCATACTCCAAGAACTTACACAATACTTACCTGAACATAAGAAGCCTATCCTCCTCAACATTATGCAGGAGGGCCATACAATTTCTTGCACAGCACTACAGTCCGCGATGGATGTAGCAGACACAGCTGCACATGTCACTGCCTCAGCAATTGTGATGTGGAGAATATCTTGGCTCCAAGCATCAGGGGTTCCTAGGGATTTGCAGCAGAAAGTTGAAGATGTACCCTTCAGTAAGACCAACCTCTTTGCTGCAAAAACCGACAAAGTACTTCACTCGATGAAGGACTCTTGCACCGCCCTCTGGATCCTGGGGATGTACACACCCCCATTTAAGGCAGCCAGATACAACAATTACCAACGACCCAGGGGCCATACAGACAGCAACGAAGGTATGACTTCCGATGAAAACAAAGACCCCAACAACGTAGGCCTCAACGCCAGCCACAACACCCAATGGCAGCAACCCAACCTTCCGCATCCAAACAGCAAATTTGAAGGTTTGGTCGAGAGCCAGAAAGACACTCTCCTTGTTGTTACACCATCAACCAACCTTCCACAATTCAGTCACTGCCTCCGCCCCTTCTTTCAACTATGGATTCAAATAACATCGAACAAATGGGTCCTAGAGCTCCTCCACTACGGTTACTCCATCCCTCATTTCTCTTCCTCCAGCCATCCTCCCACCCCATCCCAATTCAGGGACCCCACTTACGAGACCCTCCTCGAGCAAGAGGTGCTTCACCTCCTCCGCTTACACGCCATAGAACCGGTATTAACAAAGTTCCATGGCCAAAGGTTTTACTCAACTTATTTTCTGACACAAAAAAAGAACGGAGGATGGAGGCCCATTCTAGATTTACAGAAGCTCAACAAATACATCACTTATCAGTGATGCGAGACGGTGACCCTGGCAACAATAATACCAGCATTGGGTCAAGGAGACTGGCTTTTGGCTCTCAACCTTCAAGATGCATATTTCCACATAACAATCCATTCCGCCCACAGATGTTTTCTAAGATTCATGGTTGGCTGTCACCTTTACCAATACTGAGTGCTCCCTTTTGGCTTTTCAACGGCCCCCAGAGTGTTTTCAAAAACTTTAGCCATTGTAGCGGCATGCCCGTGTCGTCAGGGAGTCATAATATTTCCATACTTAGACGACTGTCTCATAAAAGGCACGTCCCTCCAAGAGACAAAACACATGACCGAGACTACCACAAACCTTTTTCTCTGCCTCGGCTTTCATATAAACTACGAAAAATCCACCCTCCATCCCACACAGGTGCTGGAATTTATAGAAGCACACATTGATACCATTGCAGCCAAAGCGACTTTACCCGTGCACAGATTCAACACCTTACACAACCTCATAGCGGTAGCACAAGCAACCCCTACCATGACAGTTTGCAAATGCCTGAAAATTTTGGGCCACATGTCCGCCACAACCTATGTTGTAAGACTAGCAAGGCTCCACATGAGATGCTTTCAGTCTTGGTTCGCCATACTTTATACCCCATCCAGAAACCCACTCTCCAAGTCAGTTACCATTCTGCCATGGGTCCTCAACTCCTTGCACTGGTGGATGAATCCACACAACATCTTAACCGGCATTCCATTCCATCAGCCAACCCCTACACTTACCATTATGACCGATGCATTACTTATGGGATGGGGTGCTCACATAGGAGCCTTCACAGCCCAGGGCAAATGGTCCTTCACAGAGCAAACCCTTCATATCAACCTTTTGGAACTGAGAGCAGTGCGATGTGCATGCCAGAATTTCCTACACTACATAGCTCGCAAGACTATCAACATCATGACGCACAACACCACTTGCATGTATTATATCAATCGGCAAGGCACTGCACGATCCCCATCCCTATGCACGATCCCCATCCTTATGTTCCTCAAGTTATGGAATTGAGCCTAGTGCACCATATTACCCCCATTGCTACGAACCTCCCAGAGGTGTTAAATGTTACAGTAGATGCCCTCAGTTGCAAGTTTTACAACCACCACGAGTGGGAAATAGACATGCATGCCCTTGGTTATGTGTTTCGCTGACAGGGGTCAATCAGACAGACATTTTCGCAACCAAGAACAATTGCAAATGCCACCTTTACTGCTCCACAGCACCCTTAGGAAAGCACTCCCTGGGGGATGCTTTCGCCATCAAATGGGATGCACCGCTACTCTATACATTCCCACCCTTTCCTATACTCCACAAGGTCATCATCAAACTCAAAACAGATCAAGCTCGCATGATTCTCATCACACTAGCGTGGTTGAGGCAACCATGGTATCCTTACCTCCACAGAATTACAGGGATGGAGACATACGCTTTTCCGCCTCAACATAATCTTCTCTCCCAGAATCAGGCACAATTCTCTACCTCGAACTGCACAAACTCCACCTCCACCCTTGGCTCCTTCATGGCTCCAGGATGCTGAGAACTCCTGCTCTGAAAGAGTAAGAGAAATATTAATCAACAGCAGAAGAGAGTCCACCAGGAAAACTTACCTCTACAAATGGAACAGATTCTCTCAGTGGCTTAAATGCATTCACACCATACTCCCTGAGATGTCCCGTCCTCCCCTCCTACTGCACTACCTCTTGCAACTTAGGGAGTTGGGCCTGGCACTAAGTACTATCAAGGTTCATGCAGCTGCTATAGCAGCCTTCAATTGCACCACTGAAGGTGATTCTTTCCTCTCAAACGCAATCACCAAAAAATTCCTCACTGGTCTACAAAACATCTTTCCATCTGTTCGCCTACCAGTTTCTATCTGGGACCTAAATCACATACTCAATAGCCTGGCAAAGCCACCTTTCGAGCCCTTGGCAACCTGTCCTTGGTCATACCGATCTATGAAGGTCTCCTTTCTAGTCACAATAACCTCCAGTAGGAGGGTGGGGGGACTTGCCACCCTAATGGCGGACCCCCCTTATATAATTTTCAGCAAGGACAGAGTGACACTTCGACCCCCACCCCAAATTTCTCTGTTTCCTCTCCCTTCCACATAAATGAACTGATACACTTACCTGCATTTTTCCCGAAGCCGCACACTGATCCATCACACGCAGCATGGCACATCCTCGATGTCTGCAGAGCGCTCGTGTTCTATATTGATCGTACGAGAGCCTGGAAGATCTCTCCTAGACTCTTCCTATTCTTTGCGGAACTATCTAAAGGGCAGGCTGTCTCTTCTCAGAGGATTTCCAAGTGGATCTCTTCATGCATCCACACATGCTAGACCATCCACAACAAAGAATCACCTGGCACCATCACTGCCCATTCCACCAGGGTCATGTCCTTCTACAACCACTTTCCTCAGAAATGTACCTCTCCAGGACATTTGCAATGCAACCACTTAGTCATCACACCACACATTAGCACAACATTATGCTCTTGCATCCTCCATAGAATCATCCGTGGCTGTCGGACAAGCAGTATTATCTTCCGTGATAACAACAGGGCTCCAAACCCACCTCCACGAGTCGACTACTGCTTTATAGTCACCGAGAGTGGAGTGCCCATGGGGACGCTACTCGGAGAAGAAGAGAGAGTTACTCACCTGGTGCAGTAACGGTAGTTCTTCAAGATATGTCCCCCCCGTGGGTGCTCCACTACCCTCCCTCCTTCCCCTGCTTTGGAGCCCCATGCTCTACCACACAGGTAGAGAAGGAATGGAGGGAGCTATGCCCCATGCGCGCCTAATCGACACCAACGGTAGGCTCCATGGCATGTGCATGGCACGGCAGACACTGCTAGAAAAATCTCTGGTCACCAGTTTAAGGATGCACCAGCACCGAGAGTGGAGCACCCACAGGGGGACACATCTCAAAGAACCACCGTTACTGCACCAGGTGAGTAACTCTTTCTTCTCAGGACAGCTGTAGAAGAGTAAGACTGAGTCATTAGAGTGGAAGACTAGACATCAGAAGATATTGGTTCTCTTCCCCATTCTGCTACTGACACATTGTGTGACTTTAGGGCAGTCACTTTGCCTTCCTGCGACTCAGTTTCCTCATCTGTAAATTGAGGTTAGTAATGCTTACCCACAGTTGTAAAGTGATTTGGGATCCTTGGATGAAAGTGGAAGATTATTATAAACCCGTTTCAGTGGCACAATTGCAAATACTTCAAGATCCCTGGTTATGTATGCTTTGTGTATAAATATTATTTAGCATTTATATTACAATAGTGTTCAAAATGTGTTAAACAGTGTATGAATATATGAATATTCATGAAGATACAGCCCTTGCCTCAAATATAATCTAAAAGCACACAGAAGGAAATGAAGGGCAGGGGGAATTGCTTGGATACAGTACTCAAGCAAAGTGTTCATGCTGATGGCAGGTGTGTGTGTGTGTGCCAGGCCACACAGAGGCCTGGCAACAGACTTTCCTGGGCCCTGGACAATGGGGGCAGGGGGCTCAGCACCGGGAAGGAATGGGGCCTCTTGCAGTAGGGGCAGCGCTAGAGCAGCTAGCCCTCAGCACCATCCTGACTGCACCATGCCTCCCCTAGCCAGTACTCAGCACTGCCTAGACCATGCTACACAGGGCTCTGGAGCTCCAGGCCCTTTTAAATCACTGGGCCCCAGGGCAAATGCCTTCTTTGTCCCCTCCTGTTGACAGTCCTGCATACACACACATCCATGTTTATGTATGTATTAGTCAATTTTAAAATAATTTCACTATTTATTTGAAACTGGGTTTTAGTGGTTGGAAGTCTCCCTAGGGTGGAAATGAAGGAGAATAAGAGATTATGGGACTAACAGAGGGGAGTGGGCAAAGAGAGGGAGGAAGGAAGGTAAGGAGGAGCAAGAGGCTATGAGAGAGACAGAAAGAGAAACATCATAGGTAGAGGATGTGACATTGGTGAACTGAATGGTTGCCATCTTAAGAGAAGAGCAGGATATAGCATGACTAACAACCGACTACAAAGGACTAGATTAAAAATACATGGAGTCCATCTCTCATACCAGGATGCATGTCAAGAGAGGAGACTGTGAACACTTCTCCTAGCTGTTGCTGCTGCTCCCAATATGCAACCGAAACCCACTGAGTCTGGTATTTGGGCCAGGGCGCTTTGGGTCTGAGGTGGGAAGTCAGGGGTCTGGAAGGTCCTCATTTATTCCCTATGCCCTTGACTGTAGTTCAGATTAAAATCAAGTTTTCATTCACTGTTTTATTTCTTCACAGGGGTGTCTGTTAAGGAAGGAGCATCTACCTTAACTTGTAATTTCTTGGATTCTTCCCATTTGTATCACAACAGTAATGTTCTTTAAACACAATACTGTGTGTGTTTAGTATTAGTTCGTGGAAGAATAAGATTGAGTAGTTAAAGTGTAGGACTAGAAATTTATACCCACTTGTGCTGCACTACTTTGGCCCATGACGTACTGTACAGTGTTGCTGAATAGTCTTGCAATTTCATCACGGATCTCATGATATTTAGTGTTTCTCTTAAAGTCCTAGGTCTCTGGGAATCATGTCAGTACATGAGAATATCAGCGTTTTTTTTTTTTTTTTTTAAACGTAAGTTTCAGCCCTTATGGTTGCAAAGAGAAGCTTAAAAATCTGACTGGTGTGTACCCTGAAGGCTCAAATACTGGAAAGCAAATAAAAATAACTCAAAATTAATTATTTCTGTGAAATCCCATGACTTTTTGAGCCTGGATCATGATATTTGAAGGTTTGGGGTTGGCAAGGCTCATAATACCAGTTTTTTCCTTCTTTTTTGGGGGGAGGGTATGGCAACTTGAAAAGCAATTTTAATGTTAACATCCAAGTTTGTTATCTCTATGGCTTCTAGTGACATGGAATGAATCAAGGCTGTCTCTGGAGAAGGATCTTAGAGGGCAGTGGTCGAGTGGTTTGGATGTCTTCTCCACATTCTCATATCAGGCTAGCCTTCATTTGCTGTTTGTGAGTAGGTAATTTCAATACCTGTTTGAGATTCTGATGAAAATTGCTGGTTGGACTGTTGGATCCACAATCAGGTCCTGATTCCTGACCCTCTGTTTTTCCAAGACTCCACTACTTGTCATTTGGTGGCAGGCTGCTGACCAGAAAAGTTTCCTGGGTTTAAGGTGGCATCTTGGAGGTGATTAGATATCTTCATAGATGGGCAAACCTGGGTTCAGTATCACATGGATGTATTCTCGTATTGTTGCTGTTTCTCTTCAGAGGAATGGATAAAAGAGTTATGAAAACCTATAGAAGTAAAAATGCACAAAACTTTCCCATCACATTCCAGCTGCAGGAAACCAATGTCTGCTCTGAATTTATTGCAGCACCCCTAAGCAGGCTGAATGGCACAATGGTGCTATTATTTCTTATTATAAACTGGCTATATAAGATCTCTACTGTGCCTCATTATACAACATTCTGTACAGTACAACACCTACTAGTTTAATATCATTTAGTTCTTTGGTTTTAAAAATAATGCTGTCAATGGGGAAAAAAATCCAGTCTGACATCTGGAAGGAAATGTAGGAAAGAAATAACGGCAAGAGGCTCACCTAATAATGGGATATGAAGTTACACAGCTGGGTTAGATTCTGATCTCTGTTCCAACCTTTTTGCATGACTTTGGAGTAAAAAAAGAGGCTATAAAATTGCCCTAGTGGGGCAACTGAGGGCCTTCCTACAGCAAGAGAATGAGAGTCAGCATAGTCAGCTCTGTGCTACCACCTCTTAGACCCTTAGGCTTGGTCTACACTAGGAGTTTAGATTGAATTTAGCTTCATAAGGTCAATTTTTCTAAATGATGTGTCCACGCTACCAAGCCCATTCCATCGACTTTAAGGGCCGCTGAAGCCCATTTTGGTACTCCTGCTTTTCACAAGGAATACAATTTTCAACATTGCCTGGTCAAATTTATGGTAGTGTAGATGGAGTGTTGAGAGAGGCATCCCACAGTACCCTACTCTCACTGCTATGGCCAGAATTTGCACCTCTACTGCTCTCCCTGCGAAAGTTTGAATGTAATTTCCCATGTGGCCAGCATTGTGAGCACAGCTCAGAGTAGGCAGCATATCTGAGCAGCCATGTGACCATGATCTCAAGTCCTATAAGCTCCAGTTCCCAGGGGCACAAAAGAGTGCCAGGATGGAGCATGGAAAAGAACTGGGACCTCATTCGGGGAGAGGAATCCATTCTCTCAGAGTTCAGAAACAGCAAAAGAAATGCTGATATTTATGTGAAGATAGCAAACCGCCTGGTGGCCAAAGGATGCCCAGCAGTACTGAGTTCAAGTAAAGGAGTTAATGCAGTCCAACCACAAGGCAAAGGAGGCAAACAGATGGTCTGGTGCATCACTGCAAACATGCTGTTTGTACAACCAGCTGCATGCGATTCTAGTGGGGGAACCCGACCAGCTTCCCAAGCCAGCTTTTTAAGCCAAGACACTCCTGGCAGCAGCATAGAGGACAGCATGGTGGCGGGGGGGGGGAATGGCCAGCTGGCGATCTGCAGGAGCCAAGAACTTTTCATGACCTTGGAACTGACCCCAAGGAGGGCACTTCTGGTGAGTTCACAGTTTTGTTTTGTTTTTTCTTTTTACAAGCGGGTTAAGGCTATTGAGTTTGATGTGTGGCATACTGTGTCTATACAGTGCGGGGGGGGGGGGGCGGGCCTGAAACAGCTTATTAACATGTCTGGAGATGGAGCGGGAATCCTCCCTGCATATCTCCATGAAGCTCTCAGATAGGAACTCTTTGATCCTTCTCACAAGGTTTCTGGGGAGGCCAGCCTTTTAACGTCCTCCACGATAGGACACCTTCTCACGCCAACCCAGCAATAAGTGGTCTGGTGTCATTGCAGCACAAAGCATTGCAGCATAACGCCCAGGTTCCTGGCCACATTCAGTCAGCATCAGCTCCCTGTCATTCTGTGTGGTTTGGAGAAGACTGATATCGCTCATGGGAACTTGGATGGAGGAGGAGGGAAAGCTATTAGCTGATGCCATGGCTTCAGCCTCTGACACCCTCTCCCTCCTGCCTTCCTGCCCGCAGTCTTCTGCAGGATGACACACAGGAGGGGAGCCACATGAGCCGCCACCCTCCCTGCCAGCATGACTGGACCTCGTGACCCCCTCCCACCTTCAGGGTCTCATTCAGGTGTCCCTATGCTTCAGGGTGGGGGAGGGGAAGAAAGCCATTCGCAAAGTTCCATGAAAGTGGCCTTGCACATTCAGAAGTTGTGCAGCCACTGCTGATCATCCCATATCTGCAGCACTATGCAGTCCCACCAGTCTATTCTTGTCTCACAGCACCAGAACTGGTATTCCACTATGTCCAGAGAATCAACTGGCAGCTGCCTTTCCACCAGTGAAAGGGCTTGCTTGTATAGCAAATTCATGGGATCCCCAGATTCATCCTCATCCTTTTTCTGGCAGAGTGACGTGTGTACACTCTCAGCATACTGAACCATTAGGTGCATAGAGGTAGACCTCAACATCACAATGGTTTGATGCAAAACAAGATCTATGCTCATGCTGCCATGGCGTCTGCTTGGGTAACCAGTGCCAAAAAAGGCATAAAAAGGCTGTTTCCCATTGATCTCAAGCAAGGGGGGAGGGAGTAGACGAGTGCATTATGGGATGCTGATGACATGAACTTATAACCACCTGCTGCACAGTTTTGGTCCTGGAAGCGTAACCCAGAATGCAAAGTGGCACCGGTACTGTAGGATAGCTATTCACAATTCATCACTCTCAAAGTCGATGGCAGTCTCCCTAATGAGGATGCCCTACTTCAAACTACATTGAATTCTTCCCAGCAGTGGGGACACAGACCTTTGCAAAATTGGGCGACCAGAAATCAACCTTAATAGATTCTACCTGATCTCATAGTGTAGATGTGGCCTTAGTGTAAAGGGTGTGTCAGGAATGGGAGGGCTCTGACCAGAGCATGCTGCACCCCAGTGATTTCTGCTCATTATAATGGCCCTTAAACAGCTCACACAATTTAGGGCTTGTCTACACTCAAAAGCTGAATTGATTTAATTTATATCTATTACAATGATGCAAACCCCATATGTGGATACACTTACATCTGTTTAAACCTGCCTTACATCATTTTAGCTTGATAGATTAGAAATCCCTGTAATGGACAATTTTGGATAGGAATGTTCAAACACACAGTTGTACCCCTCAATTCAGTTGGTTTAAAATGACACTTTCGGTTAACTGGTGCAAGTTTATGTGAGCAGTTCTGAAGCTGCTGTTAACTAGTGGCCAACCAGTCTCCACCAGCCTTGGGAATGGGAGATGTGCAAAGGAGGCCTAAAACTGCTCTTGCCCCTGTCCCTCTGAGTTGCACTGAGTGGAGCCCTGGCCCAGCTGAGGATCTGACCCATTTTGTATCAAATGCTAATAAGTAGGTCAAGTTAATCATCATCTCCATTTAAATGGAACAAAGAAAAACTTCTTTTAACTATTGCATGAAAGTCTATTATTCTTATAGTCTGTGATTGACACAAATTCTGTACTCTGCTGCATGAGACTATACTGCTGTGATACTAAACTAGATAAATGAAGTGAAATAAAACCAGAACTAACTCATCCACACCATTTCAACAGAGACAAACTAGTTCAGCACACTGTGTATGTCTGCAAAGCACTACAAACAACAATTTCCTCACCAATGGAAACAATGAATCAGCTCTGCAAAGGTAATTGTAAAGTATGATATAAACAACTGGGTGTGCATGTGTGTAAACAAGCTAGCTCAGAATACCATACATGTGATTATAGAGAATAAAATGTGCACATTTCAAGGTTTATGTTATGTAATCAGCTCTAACAATTACTTACAACTGTAAATTGATGAGTCTCTATTAAACTCTTCAGGAGTCTGAGTAGCTTGTACATTTTAGCTGAACCTTTCTCTAGGTGAGACGTGCTATTTGATCAATTATTTTATACTTAGTCTCTTTGATCAGTTTGGCAGGTTTTTTTTGTAGATGGCAGTTGCTATAATATCAGAACTATCATGTTTGCTTTCCAACAATATCCTGTGGGCCCTTTGTCCTTTATATCTTGGTCTTATCTTGTTTTGGTCATATCTTACTTCCTTCACTTCTCCGTGTCAGATTAGTTTAGCTAGGGGAATGTTTCAGGCCTACCGAATCACAGCAGTCTGGAGTCAGAGTCCTTTGGAATGTTCAGGTACATCTTTTGTGGGGTGGAGGGGTCTATAAGGCTTGTTAAGTCAAGAATAGGGTCCTTCATATGGTTTCAATAGTTAGTCAGTATCTTTCACTGGAATGCTAAAATAGGAATTACCATATTGGTTCAAACCAGTGGTTTATCTAATCTGGTACCCTGTCCAGGACAATGGCCATTATAGATACTTCAGAGGAAAGTACAAGGAACATTGCGATGAACAATTATGGAATTATCTTTTGTAGTAGTTGGCTTATCCCCTGAAGCATGAATGTTTCTTATATAGAACAGAAATTTGTAACTACAAATGCTTCTCCTTACCTATAGTTATGAACCATTCGGCATACATTTCTCTCCTTTTTATATATTACAAAAAAGAGTGTTGGTGTCTTTAAAGTGCTATTTTACTCTGAAAAGTGACTGTGTATACATGGTATCATCTTAGTCCACAGACCTGCACTCGGGGTTGTGACCACACTTGGTGATTAAATAATTTTTTGCTTCTTTTTATTCCTGCTGACATGGAAGAAATCGCATAGCCAAGAAAGTGTGAGCTGATTTATATTCTGGCTCTTGTATTATCTATAGAATTATAAGGGTCCACTCATCTTTGCAGATGAGGGGGGCAAAAGGGCAACTGCCCTAGTGATTCAAAAGGACCAGGACAAAGTCATGAGATCAAGCAGTGGTAGAGGGGAAGGGAAAACCATAAACTCTACTGTATTGTATTTAATTAATCTTATGATCACCTGTTACATTTTGTATCTCACTAGTATTGACTATAAAACCCTCAGGAAAGGGAATGTCTTTCTTTATGTTTGTATAGCACTGTGTATGCTATTGGTTTTAAGTACTTAAATCTCAATAATACATGCTAGCATTAAGTATGTGTCTAATGGTTCACATCTCATGTGTCCCATATATTTTAACATTTCTTTCTGAAAGGCCTGGCTCTAGCTTACCTTTTACAGAGCCTCTCTCCTCTGATCACATCCCTTGCATTACTAACACTTCACTAATAAACACTCACTCTCCTCTTCTCTTTAGACTTCTAGGGCCCCTGCATAGATCTTTTCTTTTCTTTATAGATCCTTATTAATTTTCTAATAAATGGCACCTCCCAATGCTAGAGATGAACAACGGTCCTATGGTTAGGGCACTACCACTTAGGAAACAACAGGTCAAATCCTTATTCTACTGCCGACTTCCTCTGTGGCCTTACATCAGACACTAAACTTTATTGTGCCTTAGTTCCCAATCTGTAAAATGGAAATAATAGGAGTATTGTGAAGGTCATGGAGACCATGTAAGTACCTGAGGTAGATAGTGTAATTAGTGCTGCTTGGCTAGAACAAGATAATCAAGAAGACTGAAAACAGAAAAATGGACAATATTGAGGCACAAACCATTGGATAGGCTTCCATGTTCCTTTCAAGGGGTTAGCTCACTGTTCTAAGTGTCAGGTTTACAGGTTAAAATCTTTGAAGGTCAATTCAATCTTTTAGTCTTCTCAGAAGGACAAAACTGAATAACACATTGTACTGTCTGAGGGTGTTTGGGTTAGACCTACAGACGTGAAGGTCCTGCCTGCTCTTTAAGATCTTTTCTGTAAAGCTACTCCCCAGGGCAATGTAGCATGTTGCAGTTATTGTCTCACATTGACTCGATAGGAAATTGTCAAGCAAATCTGTTGACAAGTACATCTGTGTCTTTTCTAATGGCCAGGCCTGCAAATTCAGTCCAGGATCAGATGTGAAATTAACACTAGGCTTTTTATGTCTCACCCATCATCAACACTAAATATTGTGCAATGGAACCAGAGGGGCTGACATACTCACTGGGTCCCTGGCCAAGGTGTGTATGCGTGTGTGTGTGGTGGGGGGGGGTAGTGGGAAGGGAAGGGGAAGCTTGGCACTCTGGAAGAGGCAGAGTCTCAGGCAGAAGGGACAGGGCTAGGGGCTAGCCTCCACCAGGCAGCCTCAGTTCTGCCTGAGGCTCTAGCAGTGATTTAAAAGGCCCAGAGTTCTGGCTTCTGCAGTAGCAGTGACAGTGGTTGGTGCCTCCAGGTCCTTTTGAATTGCCAGACCCTGGGGTAGTTGCCCCTTTTGCCCCCCAGCAGCAAGACTGAGTGGAACCTTACAATTCTGTAAATAATGCAGGAGCCAGAATACAAGTCGGCTCACACTTTCTTGGCTATGCGATTTCTTCCATGTCAGCAGGAATAAAAAGAATCAAAAACTTATTTAATCACTAATTCACCAAGTGTGAGTCATAACCCAGAGAGCAGGTCTGTTGACTAAGAAGATACCAGGTATACACAGTCACTTTTCAGAGTAAAACAACACTCTTTTTGTAATAGAAGGGGTTTGCTCTGGTATCCTTTGCCAAAAATATCTCTTTCCCCTGTTCCTTCAGGAGCAGTATATATGCCAGCTGGCTGCCACCCTCTATTCCAGTGATGACTGTATATCAGTGTTGCTGTTTATATAAAGTTTGTGAAGGGATTTAGGGTCCTTTGGGATGAAATGTGATTGTCCTGGTCCAATGATTCTTTAATTAGTTATACACAGTGCAACCACTTGAAAAGGTAAGGTTGAGAAAGGGAGAGTTCAAAATATCTCATAGCCTAATGGTTGAAGTGCTCATCTGAGAGGAGGAAGGCCCCTCCCCATATGAATCCTTTCTCCCCTTCAGGCAAAGTAAAGAATTGCTTTTGGGGGTTCCCACCTCTCAGGTGAAGATCCTAACCAGTGGACTAAAAGTTATAAACTGGGAGGTTCAAGTGTTCCTACAACTGAGGCTAATGGGCAAATTCATCACTTCCATAAGTAAATACAGCCTCTCTTACTTCAGCGGAATTGGTCTTTCTTTCATAAGAAGGGAATTTGCTCCATTGTTTTTACTTAGCATTATTTATTTTGACTTATTAAGTGCCTCTCACAGCCTCTAAGCACTAGATGCTGTTAGAACTACCCAGTACAAAATGAAACATGCACATCATAGGTAGCAAGTGACCCGTGCAATATATTTTACTTGCTTGTCTGAATAATAAAAATCATACAAACCCCTCTACATTTACACACAGTAGCTCTTAAATCACTCAGTTCCCAAAATGCATAGGAAAACAGATGAGCTTTGCAGATAAATTTGGGTTATGGCAGACCAGTAATGTGGAGGGGCAAATTTCAGAGGGAAGGACCACACTCATAAAATGCCCCTCCAGCTACCCCTTTCTTTTTAAACTGTGGCTCGTTCATTATTCCTCACTGCACCAGGGATGGTATATGGCAAGAGAGTTCTCTTAGAGCTAATAAAATGTGTAAAATCATTAGGTTGGCTAATCCTTCTGCCACAGTACCAGTTGAAGCTGACATTTCACTGGTATCCTGACTCTGCATGAGCCACAAAGAAACATCAGGCTACCATTTGTAATTTTGTAAACAGGAATATTAAAAACTATTCAGCTTTGCTTCCTGCAAGTGATCCCACCCAGATGAATATCACTGCCTGTTGGAGCAGCAGTGGGAGGAAAAAATGAAAGGGAATTTCTTTTCCCATGAGGCACTGAGTCTTGAAATGTATTCAAGTTCAAAATGTGCAACAAGAGCAACACAGTTTCTTTAAAGCTGTTTCTTTCATGAGTGCCTCCCACTGGCATTGTGACAAGCCAGAGCGGCAGTGCAGGAAGCTGCTTTAGAGAAACACTGCATAGGATTTCCTTGTTGGAACAGAGGCAGGAGGCAAAAAATGAAAAACTTGTGGGCACTTGCTCTTGGGCAAGGAAAATTAACACTAGAAGAAGTAGACTCATGCCCAAAATGCGCTGGGAGACAGATGCTGAAAATGGGATATTTGCCACATACAGTATACAGGCTTGAGCCTGTGCTCCTTCTTATTCCCATTTGTAAGGGCTGCAGGATCCAGACATCTGTTACAGATAAAGCTCCTAATAGACATTGACATGATATTTTATTTTAGAGGTTACAGTTCACATGGCAGTTTTTCTGTATGTTTTACTATGCAAGCAGGAGTATTGTGTTGAGAATTAAAATGGAACTGCTGAATTTAAATAAGCAGCAAGATTAACCTTGACATCTGACAGAACAAGCAGAATATATAATCATTATTTCTGAGGCATGGGCTTAATCCCAGTCCCATTTAAGAGAAGAAACACCTTCATAGCTTATTACTGCAGAATGAGTGCCTCGCTCCTGGAATCAGTTCCTTACTGTGAGACGCAGCTTGTCTGTTGGCAGAAGTGACTATTCAAGAGAATCACTCTTGGATCTTTTGCTCCCCACACTAGCCTGAAGGTGACAGGCCTAAATTGTGAATTTGGCTTGAAAATAAAGATTACAAATTGTCATTTGGGAGCTCGGCTCTGGCAGTAGCCATCTTGCTGATATCACTTTTGTGACACCAGCAAGATGGGTAGTCAATGTCAGAGATTGCAAACCAAGTTGCAGCCTGTTGTGATACGTGCTTGACAATCCAGAAAACAATATTGCTGTTTAAACATGAAATAGCTTGTTGACATATGAAACATGAATGTTCCTCTTGGTTGCATTAAACCAGTTTTACAACAACATAGCAATTAATCAGCAGATTCTACCATGGTGGATGTTAGTGCTCTGCCTTCTGTGGAACACTGGTCATGATCTCTAACCCCTGGGGGTTTGATTCTTCTTTCACTTTTGCTAGTGTTAAGTAGGGATATGAATGGCGAACTAATTAACCAGTGGGGGCTGGAACTGCTCCCCACCAGTCACAGGCAGGGGGGTGCTCCAGCCTGGCCAGAGCAACTCCTGTTGGTGGCAGGTCTGGCCCAGGTGTACCGCAGACTGGGAGTGCCCCAGCCCAGCTTGAGCAGCACCTGTCCACAGCAGGGGGACCACTCCAGCCTGGCTGCAGCAGACAGCCCCTTCTGGCCCACCAGTTAATCATTACATTTAATCAGTTACATGGGATTTTACATCCCTTGTGTTAAACTGGAATTAGTCCCTCTAAATCAGGGGAGTTATAATTAAAGCTAGTATAAATGGGAGGGGAATCAGGTATTAGATTATATTGCAAAAGTTGTTAGTCATGCAACTCCCATGCTGGGAAACCACAGTGATAAATAGGTGACAGAGAGACAAGGTGGATGAGGCTATATCTTTTATTGGAGCAACTCCTGTTGGTGAAAGAGACAAGCTTTGGAGCTATATGAGCTCTTCTTCAGGTCTCATCTCTCTATTACTTAGTTTGTCTCTCGGGGTAGGCTAATACCGGCCCATGGGCTGGATCCAGTTTACCAGGGTTAGGCCCCGATGGGCTGCTGCAGCTATATTTACCTCCACCTCTGCAGGTATTGGTGACTGCAGCTCCCATTGGCCGTGGATCGCCGTTCACCGCCAATGGGAGTTGCAGAAGTGGAGTCCCCATGCGAGCTACTTCCCACAGCTCCCATTGGCTGGGAATGGTGATCCACAGCCAATGGGAGCTGCAACTGCCCATAGCTGTGGAGATGCAGGTAAATATAGCTGCAACGGCCTGCCAGGAGCTAACCCTGAAAATCGACTGCTGTTTTATTGCCCACACCTGCTGTATCTCTCTGCTTCAAAAAGACAAAGGCAAAAATGAGGGTGATGATATGGGAAATATTGTTAGATGGGGTTGCCAAACCATAAATAGGGGGGTTGAATCTTGCTTAATTATTGAAATCCCTGGAATAGACTTCCAAAGAAGGTTGTGGAATCCCCATCACTAGAAGAGTTTAAGAGCAGGCAAGACAAACTCCAGGGGAGGGCATTTGCCCCCAGGCACCATGCTAGGGGGGCGTCGGGCTGGGGTGAGACCGGAGCGCATGCTGCTCTTGCCCACCTGACGCTTTGAACCAAGACCTGGGAGCTGCCGGCTAAGTGCTGCTGCCAGCTGTCTACATACTGTGAGCTGAAGCAGCCACTGGGTGGGAGGAGCAGTGGTTTTAAAGGAACGTTTCCCCCGCCCAGAGCCAGGCACCGGAGGAAGGATTTGATTGGGTGAGTGCTCCCTCTGGCACTGGGGGTGCCTTGCTCTGGGGGAGGAGGGGTGAGTGCATGGGGGGGCTGGCTTTGGGGCAGGGGTGAGGTGAGTGTATTGGGATGGGGAGCACTATGGGGGGTTGGCTCAGGGGAAGGGGTGAGTGCATTGGGATGGGGGTACTGGGGGGGGCTGGCTCTGGGCAGGGGTGAGTGCATTGGGATTGGGGGGGCTGGCTCTGGGCATGGGTGAGTGCATTGGGATAAGGGGTACTGGGGGGGCTGGCTCTGGGGCAGGGATGGTTATGTTGTACTTAAAAGTACTGCATGGGATCTTTTTTGGGGAAAGGCAAAATGCCACATTTATCGGTAATACACACATATAGCAGTCAACACTTTTATATGCATATAATACATTACACACATGCACACACCCACCATGTCTTGTTTTTACCTATAGTTGTTCCACCTAAGTGCTGGTCAGATTAGTTAGGTGGGAGAGGGTTGGAGCCAGATCAATGCTCCCATGTTCACTGCAAGATGCCTTAGAGATGTATAGTGTCTTCCCTCTCATGCAGAGAGTCATCATATGCATATGCAGTTATTCGTCTATGGCACCTTCTTCTGGGTGTTGTTTTAATGCTCCCCCATTCACCTTCAAAGAGGGACCTTCCAAAAGCAGGCACTTGCTGCTTACTCCCAAGGCATCCATAGGTCCAGTCTTCTTTCAATGAGCCCACTTCACAGATCCCATTGTTCTTGAATCTGGCTTCCATCTTTCCCCAACCATTGCAAGTGTGCAGAGATGCTTTTCTTTCATGCCTTATCCATTCACACCTCATTCACTCAACAAGACAATCAGTTTAGCAAAGGGGGGTACAAAGTCTACAAGATAAAAGGTTTCTATGTAAAAAGGCTTAATACAAAGTTTCTATGTTCTGTAAAAGTATACGATGTTTCTATAAAAGGATTTAATACAACAAACTAAAGACTTATTACAAAACTAAAAGGACTTGATATAACGTTAAAATAAAAAAAATTCAGTGAGAAAATGATTAATACAGAGATTGAGATTTACCTACAGTTGCATTGGTATGGAGGGGGCTGAGGTGCCTGCTCTGGGGAAGGGTTAGAGCAGGAGGGGTGGTTGCATTGGAATGGGGGGTGCCTGGCTCTGGGGGGAGGGGGGAGTGCATTGGGGTTACTTTTTTTTTTTTTTTTTTTTTTTAAATAAAAGATACTTTATAACAAAAGGAAAAACCTAAAAAACGATAATCTGGTAACACTTTAAAGACTAACAAACATGTAGATCAGGCATGTCAAACTTGAAGCCCTCTGAGGGCCACACAAATGAAAACTGATAGCTTTCAGGGACACCAAAGAAAATGTACTTCTATAGGACAGTTGTAATTATTTATTATTATAGATTATGTTTTAGGTATATTTTATAATTTTTTTTCAGGTCTTGTTTTAATATAATACAATAATTTGATGTGTAAAATTATTTGCTCATATAAAATGATTTTTAATTTAAATATAAAGTTAAGGTACTTTAAAAATTTGTATATGATACATAACTTGTTTTGTTGAAATAAAAACAAGTATAGACCATGGTCAAGCAAATAGAACAGGCTTTTGTGAAAATTTCAGATACTTTGTAAGTCTGAGATTTTGCATAAACATATAATTATTCGTGTAATTGCAAAAAATTGACATTTATTGATATAAAATTAATATACATTTTGTAATTTTATTTGGGAATAAATACATAAAAACCAAAAAATTAACAAAATATTCCCCTCCTTTCTCCCAGAGCCAGACACTCCCATACCCCCATTCTAACCCAGTCCCCTTCCGCTCCCCCAGAGCACCAGCCCTCCCACTCTAACTTATTGCTTCAAGTGCTTTCAAAAAAGTGAGGGTGATTCTGGAGTTGTGTGTTACTTTGATTTAAAAATATTTCTGAGTGTTATTTTAATAGGCAAGTTAATCTCTTACATTCATAATTATGATGTAGTTTATCGCTGTGCGACAGTATGAAAAACAACGGGGTTAACTAGTAAGTAACTCAGCAGTTAGGAAGCATTACAGATTGCTTAAAATAAATTTGATATGCTCAGTCTTTTTTACCTTTTTATTCATAAAAGCAATGAGTTTGCTGTAACAGTGGTTTTAAATGCTTGATTGAAATATAGTGATGAAATTCATATTTAGGTTGTATAACATTTATTTCTCTTGTGTTTTATAAAACTTACATATATTAAGAATTTGGCAGTTTTTATGTAAAACACGTGAACCTAATGAGAACAGGATATGAACATATTAAAGAGAAAACATTATTTAACAGAATGTAAACCCCAAAAACTTTATAATTTATATTTTTCTGTAGTTAGTAAAATAAGTAATTCATTAAACAATAAATATCTTAAGAGGTGGATTATTTACAGTGGTGTAGTGAGGAAGGTGTGGGGGGGAGGGGTTGCCCCCAGGTGCCACGCTAGTGGGGCACCAATTTAGTGCCCCTCCACTCCCTGTCATCCCTATGCTTGCCTGCTCCTCCTTTGCCTACCTCTGCCGAAGGGTTAGTGCGTGCGCCCCCAGCCCCAAACTGGAGGGAGTGGGGTAAGATGCAGTACAAGCTCCCCCTCACCGCCAGGGTCCGGCTCAGCCATGTGCCAGGTTTGGGGCCTCGCCACATGGGTGTAGCAGCCGCGGGGGGAGAGGAGGCGCAAATTTTGCCTTCTCCCCCTGGCGCATAATACCCTCGCTACATCTCTGCCATAGCCAACAGGAGCTACAATCGCTTGTACCTGTGGAGGCTCAGGTAAATACAGTGGCGGTAGCCTGCCAGGGCCTAACCCTGGTGAACCGGATCTGGCCCATCTCTCCAAAAGGCTGTAGCTAAGAATTATTCTGTCATCCTAGCTGTGTCTACACTAGGGGATAGATCAACCAAACTACAATGCTTAGCATGCAAAATTTTTCACAGCCCTGAGCTACACTATTAGATTGATCTAATTTTTAAATGCAGACTAGGTCTATCATTTTTCTATTGGGAGCTTTAGATTAGTGGGTCTAGTTTAGGCACATCTCTACACAGCATCATTACAATATTAATCTTATAAAAATTAATGAGGCTTTGAGTGGTAACCATATGAAGGATTTGGGGCCAAATCCTGCATCCCTTTACCACTGAATGCAGCTCGCCCATGAATATGTGAGTATGAAAGCTATAAATATGAAAACCAATAGGCCAGAGTCTTTGGTCTGAAGTCTATTTTATGCTGCTTAGGTACAAACAAAGAGAGGAATTAAAGTATCCTGAGCTTGCCAAGGGAGCATTCTTTCCATGAAGGCACTATTCTGTCAGCTCCTGCATGAGCTGAACCCTCTGTCTCTGTGCAGGGGACAAGGAGAGGAGTTCTACGGTGCTTGTGCCTCATGCTGATGGAGGAACATGAGGGATCCAGCTTTAACTTGCCCTGGAGCTAGATGGCTCAGGATCAGGGAGCCACAACTGGCTCCTAGTGACCTTTTGGCTCATGTAGGCATGGTGGCTACACTGCAATCAGAAGTGTGACGACAGCACCTGTCACCGTATACCCAAGCTAGTTTTGATTTACCTAGCTCAGATAACTATGAAATAAGGTTGTGGCAGCACACAGGATAGCTGCTGGAATGCATACCCAGGGCAGGGTTGTACAGCTCATGCTGCCACTGCTTCACCCTGTGTCTAAGTAGGCTTAGGATGGGTAGAGAATCTGCCTCACTATGAAAAGTGGGTTCAATCTTGTTTGCCTCATCAATGTCACATTGGTTCTTCTTCGAGTGGTGTCCCCGTTGGCGCTCCACTCTAGGTGTCGGGCTTGTCCCGTGCCGCAGACTGGAGAGTCGTCAGCAGTAGTCCAGCCAGACCGCGCATGTACGGTAGGCATCTCGCGTTGTTCGCATCAACTCTGAATGCACATGGTCTGGCTCCCGCCAGTTCCTCCTGTCCGACTACAGCTGTAGATGGAGCTCAACTTCTCTCCTGTATTCTGACAGAAAAGTTTTCAGTTAGAGTTAGTTAGTTCAGTTGTTTGTTATTACAATTCAGTAGTCATAGTTACACTAGTTAGTTATAGTTCTTAAAAAAAAAATGGTTAAAATTCTCCTCACAGTTAAGTTCTGCGTAGTCGCATCTCAAAACGACAATATGTCCAGCTTCAAGAAATACACTACGTGCCAAGACGTGATGCCCGCTTCAGACGGGCATTCGCAATGTATCAAGTGTTTAGACGAGGGTCATATCCTTCAAAAATGCCAGCACTGCGCCAAACTCACAGCACGAGCCAGACGAGACCGCGAAATGCGGCTCAAGATGCTGCTGTTTAATAAGGCCTTACAACCTGCCGAGCCTGATGCCTCACGGCCCCCAGACGCTCTGGCAATGGACAAACATTGGGTCGTCCCAAGCACGCCTAAGAAAAGATCTTCCCCACCCTGCCATTCTCCAGCCAGGTGGACCAGTATGGGGGAAAAGCCGGGCACTTCGGGTTTCTCCTATCATGCTGATAGGCACAAAGCCGCCCTCAGCACATCAGCGCTGAGTTCTGCCCTTTCAGGGGAACTGGCACAGATAGCCCCATCGGCAACTAGAGCAGAATCGGCATCGGCAGCAGCACCGAGAAGATCCTCTATGCTGGCACCGAGAACGACCACGCACCAGCAGTGATGTTGGCATCGACAATGGTCCCAGCACCTGACGTGCCAGCACCGACACAGCAAACTGCGCCAAGCACGGCACCGAGCGTGGCACTGAGCATTCATGCACTTATTTTGGCACCGACATCGCCGGTGCTGCTGTTAGAAATGGAGCCAGAGGTGCCCTGCACCACCTCTTCTCTTCGGCACCGTCGAAGGCATTGCGCAAGTTGAGGAGACTTATTACTCCCTCTCCTAGCCCGGAACCTGTGCCATTTTCGCCTGAGCCTTCCTCTCCCGCTTCACCACGCTCAGTATGTTCGGAGGCTGGGGTGCATGGCAGCCCCATTTTACACCATCACCGTGCCTCTCTGCGTTATTCCCCATCTCCTTAGCGCTATCATTGGCACAGATCCGCACGATCTCCAAGGCACTCAAGAGGCAGGTCACATTCACCTCGATCTCCTACCCTTTCATCTTATTCCCATTATCACCATTCCACAAGGAGGTTATATTCCCCAAGGTATTCTCCACACAGAAGTTACTACAGGCACCACTATGAACACCATTGCTACGATCAACACTGCCCTTTCTCCAGATGACACACTCGCTCAAGATCGTCACACTACCACCATCCCCATGTCTCCCACAACACCGTCAACCTCCCTGCTACATCCGTGGTCACAGGACAACCTACCCCTACCGGAGATGTGCCTTTGCTACCTCAGCACCCTAACCCTGATGCAGGGCATATATCGGAACAGGACCAGCCACAAGGGGAGTCTCTGACAGACTAGTCATCCTCGTCCCCAGATAAGGCAGTCTTTCCCGGTGACTGTTCACCCGCCAACGATGCCCGCCAATTTCAAGACCCGTTCAAGCGCGTGGTGGAATCGCAAAAGGTACAGCTGACCCAAGTCCAACAAAAACAGCACAGGCTCCTTAAAAACTTACAACCATCGCAAAAATCAAAGGTGGCATTACCTCTGAAGGATGCAATACTTGAGGTAGCCAATGAGATATGGCAGACACCTGCCTTGGCCCTTGCAACCAACAAGAGGGCAGACAAGAAATACTTTGTTCCCTCAAAAGGCATGGAATTTTTATTCACGCACCCATAGCCTAACTCACTGGTAGTGGACACGGCGCAGCAGAGGGCGAAGATGCCCCAACATAAGACTACCCCGGCAGACAAAGAAGGCAAACGGCTAGATCTATTCGATAGAAAGGTTTATTCATCAGCCACCCTAACTTTGAGGATGGCAAATTATGCTGCCCTCCTTTCTAACCCTAATTTTGACAATTATATCAAGCTAGTTTCATTATTAGAGCATTTGCCTGAAAACAAGCGTGAAATATTAAAATCGGTGGTACAAGAGGGCTATACCGCATCAGGGACGGTGTTGCAGATAGAATTGGACATCGCCGACAGAGCTGCAAGAACCACCACCACATCAGTGGTGATGTGCAGAGCATCCTGGCTCCAACTGGCGGCAGTACCAAAAGAGCTACAGTCAAAAGTAGAAGAATTGCCCTTCGACAAGCAAAACTTATTCGCCAAAAAAACTGACAGGTGCTCCATTCAGGCAAGGACTCAAGAAGTACACTCAGGACGCTTGGGATGCATATGCCACCTTACCGACGTCAACAATACATGCCTTACTATCACTGGAGGCCTTTCTCATACGCAGCATCCCGATACAGACAACACGATTAGCAACGACCCAGGCAGTGACAGCACAAGAGGCGACCCCAAAACAACAGGGCGCCCAACCAACAAAATAACCGGCAGTCCGTTTTTTGCCTTGGTCGGGGGACTGCAAACCATTCCTTTAGCGTACCATCCACACAAGGCGCACAAACTGTTCCATCATCGATTGAGACCATGCCAACATTGGTGGTTTGCCATCTACCATCGACAGATGGGTTCGCGAGCTAATCACATCGGGCTACGCAATCCCATTTGCTTCTCTACACCCTCTCTCCCCCCCCCCTCCCCATCCCTCTTCAGGAACCCCTCTCACGAGCCTCTCTTGCAAAGAGAGGTTCTCCACCCACTCGCAATCGGCACCGTAGAAAGGGTGCCCGAACAGTTCCGGGGCAGGGGATTTTATTCCCGTTATTTCCTTACCCAGAAAAAGTCAGGAGGGTGGAGGCCAATCCTAGACCTCCAACAACTCAATCGATATCTTTGGAAGCACAGATTCAGGATGGTGACATTGGCTTCCATCATCCCAGCGCTCAATATAGGGGATTGGTTCGTGTCCCTTGACTTACAGGACGCCTACTTTCACGTGACTATACATCCAGCCCACAGACGTTTCCTCAGGTTCCTAGTAGATGACGAACATTTTTAATACAGAGTTCTTCTTTTTGGCCTTTCATCAGCACCCAGAGTTTTCTCAAAGACGTTAGCAGTGGTGGCCACTTATCTGCGCCGACAGGGCATTATAATATTCCCATATCTGGACAATTGCCTAATCAAGGCGCCTACTTTCGAGGAGTCATCACATGCGATCAACAAGACACAAGCTCTATTCAACGCTCTTGGTCTCATAATCAATCTTGCGAAATCTTCCATGACTCCACAGCAATCCCTCGAGTTCATTGGAGCACGACTAGATTCCACCACGGCCAGGGCATACCTGCCCCTATCCAGATTCCGTGTAATTCAAGATTTTGTACAGATACTTTCTACGAGCCCCAAGACTCCGATATTTACCTGCTTGAGACTCATGGGCCATATGGCTGCCACCACATATGTGGTGCAGCATGCAAGGTTACACCTCAGATGCCTCCAGCATTGGATAGCTTCAATTTATCAACCAGGCAATCACAATCTGCACAGAACGGTGTCTGTCCCTGCTACAGTACGGGACTCCCTAACATGGTGGAGTACACCCACCAACATGCTCGGTGGCATCCCTTTCCATCGCCCACAGCCTGCGGTGCAGATTACAGCAGATGCATCCTTGTTGGGCTGGGGAGCCCACCTTGGAGACTACCAAATTCAAGGCCAATGGTCTGCTCAGGAGTCCCTCCAACACATCAATTTCCTCGAACTGAGAGCAGTAGTCCGTGCCTGCAAGCATTTCCTAACCAGTATTCAAGGACGCTCTATACAGATTCTCTCCGACAACCTGATGGTGTTACCCTGGGACGCAGTAACGATTAATTTTAAAGATCTAATAGGCTCGCTCTGGCTTTCAATGATGTTAAAGTCCCAAGTCCCAGAAGACGGGAACTACCCGAGGCCGTGTCTATCACCGGCTGATTGGTTTTACAAACGAGTCCGAGACATAGTTTAGGGCCAAACCATATATTGTAAGAATTTCAATAACCAACAAGTAAACGCTCAACCAAGTCCACCCTAACCCAGAAGTGAAGAATGAAAGAAAGTCCCTGATACAGGAATATACTGTACATTCATCGCGGATAAGCCACAGAAGACTGGGTGCTCACGATCTCGACGCTTTGGCTCAGTGCGAGCCGCCCCGGAGGAACAGTGAGGCGATCCCTCGATGACAATATTCCGGGTCACTGGTCTGCACGGTCAGGTGAACAGGATTCAGGTACAAAGGCCTTCCGCACTCCGTCTGAGCCTTGACTCCTTCAGAGTCTCCCTGACATAGGCTGTTGTATGTCTGGGATTTCCCACAGACAAGCGCCTTCCAGACAGTAACCAACACTTATCCAATCATTCATTCACCTCAGTCATACCAACAAACAGGATAGACGAACACCATTCAAACCTAAGGAGCCACGCACGAACCTATGGAACAAACGAAGAACACGAAAAAACCTCAAAAGGGGTTTATATTGACGCTTGGGCGGGAAAATCTCCATAGGGTCATGTGCATAAGTTTTAGTGCCTAGTGCACAGAGATTGGTGCCTAGTGCAACGATTTTGAGCTGAGTGCACAGGTATTGAGCCGTGTGCAGAGCCAAAATGGGGTCGTGTGCAGAGGATTTTTGAATAAGGGCGGGAATTCCAGGTGGCAGTTACTCCCTTAGTTCGAACCAACAGTTAATCCGAACTAACAAAGGGACTAGTCCTTAGTTCGATCAGCTAACTCGAACTAATATCCAGACTTTAAGCCCTTAGACTCCTTAGCACAACGAAACTAACATTGAACACAAACCTTTTAAACATTCCTAAAGCCATTTCAGGGTAACAATGGCAGGTTCAACCTGTGGAACTCCTTGCCAGAGGAGGCTGTGAAGGCTAGGACTATAACAGAATTTAAAGAGAAGCTAGATAATTTCATGGAGGTTAGGTCCATAAAAGGCTATTTGGCAGGGGATAGAAATGGTGTCCCTGGCCTCTGTTTGTGAGAGGCTGGAGATGGATGGAACGAGACAAATCGCTTGATCGTTGTCTTCGGTCCACCCCCTCTGGGGCACCTGGTATTGGCCACTGTCGGCAGACAAGCTACTGGGCTAGATGGACCTTTGGTCTGCCCCAATATGGCCATTCTTATGTTCTTATGGCAGTATACTACATCAACTGTCAAGGCGGGGCCCGTTCACGATCCCTTTGCGCAGAGGCAGACCGTTTATGGAACTGGTGTATCCGCCACAATATCTCCATCATTGCGACATACCTGCTGGGCAAAGACAACATCATTGCCGACACTCTCAGCAGGCACTTTGTTCATCAACATGAATGGCAATTGAATTTGGAGGTAACACAGCACATCTTCTGAAGGTGGGGATACCCTGCTATAGATCTATTCGCAGTATATCACAACGTGAATGCCCCACTTACTGTTCAAGAGCGGGCCTCGGACTGAAATCTCTGGGAGATGCCTTCCTAATAGATTGGAGTCATCACTTGCTGTTCACCTTTCCTCCGATTCCCAAAGTCTTGGAGAAAATAGACAGAGACAATGCCATGGTCATTCTTATAGCTCCCTTCTGGCCCCACCAGACGTGGCTCCCGTTTCTCCTCCGGATGTCCATATGTCCACCATACCACTTACCAGACCGACACAACCTTCTGACAGCACGGGGGAGGATCATACACCCACAAATCCACTGCCTGCATGTCATGGCCTGGCTCCTACTTGGTTCTGGCAAACAGAAATTACCTGCTCCCAGGAGGTCAAGCATGTGCTGATGCATAGTAGAAGAGATTCCACACGTACTACCTACCTGCACAAATGGCGCTGTTTCTAATCCTGGTGCTCTGCCAACAACCTCGATCCCAATTCTCTTCCTATCCAGCGCATCTTTGATTATGCCCTACAATTAAAACAGTCAGGTGCAAATGGCACAAGACGCCTACTGCACATGCACGGTCCGGCTGGACTACTGCTGATGACTCTCTGATCTGCGGCGCGGGACGAGCCCGACACCTAGGGTATGTCTAGACTACATGGCTCCGTCGACGGAGCCATGTAGATGAGTTTACTAGACATAGCAAAGTGAAGCAGCGATTTAAATAATCGCCGCTTCATTTACATCAAAATGGCCTCTGCGCTGTGCTGACGATCAGCTGATCGGCACAACGGGGCAGTCTAGATGCGCCGCGGTCGACAAAGGCTTCCCTTGTCGACCGCGGCACGTCTAGACTGCCCCGCTGTGCCAATCAGCTGATCGGCGGCACAGCGCGGCGGCCATTTTGATGTAAATGAAGCAGCGATTATTTAAATCGCCGCTTCATTTTGCTATGTCTAGTAAACTCATCTACATGGCTCCGTCGACGGAGCCGTGTAGTCTAGACATACCCCTAGAGTACAGCACCCACGGGGGGACACATCTCGAAGAACCATTGTTACTGCACAAAGTGAGTAACTTCTTCTTCACAGGAGCGAGGGGAGTTGCATCAGGCTCTTCTACAATCTTGTTGATTTATGGGTTTTTTTCCCCCCCTCCAAATTCCTACAATGATGAAAGGCATTTTTATTTTCAAACTGTGGCCATTTTTATTCCACGGCTGCCCTAAAAGTGGAAACTATCTAGAAGCACCTGCCTCGCTTCCCAGCTTTTCATTTCTCTCTTAGATACAGCCAAACTACTTTCAACACATTTTAGTTAAAACATAAATAACGCCTGGGAGCCTGAGTGCTGCCTACTCATGCAACTTGAAGGAGCTAAGTTTTGAACCCTGGAGAAACAGCTGATAGATCCTTAGCTACTGAGCCACTACTGGGCACTGCAATAATTATACTGTCCTAATCAAGGGCTGTGAAGTCTCAGCCTCAGTGACATTAAAAGAAAAAAGCAGCACTACTAATGGAATGTCATCATAATGAGAGATTGTAAAGCATTCGACAATATATTATCTCCTGGCTTCTATATAGGCTGCTGTTTTTACTCATGGTGAGCACATCATCATAAGTGAAACATGGGATCAGTGCCAGCCTGACATTTTAGAGGAAGAAGGGGACGCATAATTTTTGCCTGTCCTTTTTGACCCCTCTTCTAGGAACTCCTATTATTCATTCTTTCTCCATAAGGCTCCCATACTCAACCTTTCCTCCCCACTATTCTCTGACCAGTCTCACCCCTTTTAGCTTCCAATTTATGAACTTGTTTTATTGCTCCCTCTCCCAGCTCCAGAGTTCTGCCTGCTGACAGGGCATGTTGAGATGGGATGGGAATGTTGCTATTGTGTACGGTCTGCACAGCTCTAGGATAAGATGTGTTTGGGATGAACTAATTAGATAAATTAATAAGCAAACAAGTGGTGAAGAGAATATGCTGGTGGTGATGTGGCAAAGGCATTTGTGGGTGACAAAGAACTAATGAGGGATTATAATTCTCACTTCCCAGCTCTTTCAGGAACTCTTGATTTCCTTAAAGACACAGTTGAGATCTATGTATAAAAAACATCCCATATGGATCAACTTGTGGGGAGGAAACCAAAGCCTGTGATTCAACATCACAAAAAACCCAGATCTGTTTGAGAAGTCTGACTGCTGTTTGTACCTGAGCTGATTACTCCTCCCTGTCCATATGCAGTGTTAGTTATGCCATGAAAACTTATATCTGGGCAATTCTGAGCAAGAGAGGGCTAGCAAGAACAAATGTAGGCACTCTAAAGAAAAGGAGTGTGAAGAGGAATAGTATTCCTCTGGGGTGAGAGGCCTTCATCTGGCTGGCTGAAAAGACTGGCAACTTAACAGTCTGATTCTGATAAAAGGAGCAGAAAATGGGAAAAGGGGACTGTAATACCTGCTGGAGGATGGAGCATCTCCAAGAAACAGAGGGGAAGATGAGGAAATTCCTTTTATCTGAGGTAAGAGTCAGGAGCTCTTGGGCTGACAAACTCTTGGAGTCAGGGATAAACTTGGGGAAAAGGAATTAAACTGTACAGTCTTTGTGGGGAAAGGATGAGACATCTTGGTCCTGTTTTTGTTAAGTTTTTGTTAAGAAGTTTTGAAATAAAATCCACTGCTTCGTCCCAGTCCAGTCCAGCCCCTGCAACCTGAGGTCCTGGAATGGCAGAGCAACTCCCCACCGAGCCCAGGAGCCCAGCAAGGCTGCAAGCCTGGCTGGACCTTAAGACTGTCAGATGTGGTGCTGAAACCAGTGACTGATATAGCCCTTACCTAGATTTCCCAACTCAAAAAGCATTTTCCCTCAGACATCCTGAAAGCTCTTTGCACATTTCCCACCCCCTTCTCCTCTGATTTTCCTGAGAGTTGGGCAGGGGATCAGGAGTGTTCTCTCATCTGTTTAGAATGAACTTCTGGGGTCCAGATAGTGTGCAGAGCAACTAATTAGTGGCTGATACCTCAGGGTCTTAACTTGCACCTCTAGCAATCTAGCAATACTTTGATCCAGCTATTCCAGTGGCTCATGGTTGAGCATGTGGGAACTCATGAGAGTCTTTGGAAATCCTGAATGGACAGTCAGCCCCTTAACCGTGCCCTCTGGGAAAATTCAACCGCCAGAGCACTCAGAGTATTTAAGCATTACTGTGACGGCTCCCTGTTCGGGCGTGAGCGTGTAACCCTCCCACGTGGGGGTTACGGCCCTGCGAGCCCGCCGCCTGTAAGTTAATTCGGGGTGTGTACCGTTCAGTTAAGTCCAGGAAGTGCGGGAGGGGAATGGAGGCTAGGGGGATCCGGGCCCTCCCTCTCCACCAGGTCCCAGCCCGGGGCCCTACGGGTTCGGGTCTTTTAGCCCTTACCCGGCTGACGGGGTTCCACCCCGTAATGCGTCAGCCCACGGGCGCCAGAATGGCCCTGCCCCGGGCTGCTTCCTAGCCCTCCCCTTGCTGGTCTGGCGAGGCCGCGACCTTGGGGCTCTTACCTCCCCGGCGATGACCTGCGTCCGGCTGACTCCGTCCTCCTCCATCGTGCGGGGCTTGCTCAGCCGCGGTGGGAGGGCTCGCCTGCCTGGCGTCTGCCCCCTTGCTCCGGCCCCGATCCTGGGTTTAAATATCCCACTGGGGCCGGCGCCTCTGGTGTCCGCCCCACCCTCGGTGTGGCTGGCCTTCCTACGTGGCAACGTAGGAGGCGGGGCTACGCACTGGATGGCTCCGCCCCCGATGCACCCGGACTCACCGGCGTGGCCGGGGAATACCGCCTGCCCCTGCCCCGCGCCGGGCGTGGGGAGTGTGGCATCCCTGCAGGGGCTCCGCCGCGGCGCACCACCCGAGCTTCCCGGGGGGGTGGAAGCCGCGGCTTCCCCCCCCCGAGTGCGGGCCGGGATCGGCCCGTCACAATTACTACCATGTTGCTCTGAAAATCCTAAGTGCCTGAACATAACACTGAGTCCCATTTGGAGCATGCATCAGGCTATTTGGAACTGCACACGTTTTGGGGGAAGGTCTTTTTGGATTTTTTTAGTTCAGCTTTACCATATTTTTGCAGTGTGTGAACCAAAAGTTCATTAATGGGAGTGGATCAGGCTTTTATGTTTACTGTATGATCTCCATTCAGGGCCACCGAGAGACGAGATTCACATGGCTTATTGAAATAAATGTGCCTCTGTATCTTAATATAAATGACATTAAAATTATTAAACAAAAAAAATCAGAAAACATATCACTAAAGCTAAGCTAATACTAAAAATAAAATAATACAACAGCTAAATCAAATGATGGTCAAATCAATAAATTTCAGTGTTGGGTTTGAATTACATCATCATATTAATACACACAAAATAGTCAATCCTTATCAGTTCTAAGAAGGAATCTCAGGAAGTAGCTGTCCATTTGTTTATAAACCCTCACTAAAGAACTATACCAAAATCAATCAGCTCTCTAACTCAGCGCCAACTAAATAATTTAAGACTGAAACCAAATTATTATCTAATGTCTGATCTACAACCCCAGAGCCAATTTTAAAACTTCCTCGTTAGATTTCAGTTCTTGTGTGGGAGTAGCCCTTCTCCCTGTCCCCTCCCTGAGATTGTGTAACACAGACTTTCACAGAATATTTCAAATAAGCAGAAATTCTGACAAATCTTATCTACCAGAAATTCCCAATGACAATTTCAAATCTCTTAGAAGATTTTATAAGACAATATTTAGGGCTGTTTAAACCTTAGTGTGAGACCTGGGGAGTCTGGCAAGACACTATGCAGGTTACAGCTCCTGTCCCTTCCCTCCTGTACCGTGCTGAAAGGCTGCTGCTGGCCACATTTTGGTGTGAACATGGCAGAAATCTAGGGAAGTGACGTGATCCTGCATGCCCCATCCCACATGTTGCCCCATGAAGACAGCGTGCCAGGTATTAGGAGAGGTGGGTCCACTCTGGGGGCTTAGCGAGGTGTGGAGAGCAGAGAATGCCAGGCAGGAAAGGTTGAGTCACTCAGTCACACACACACCCTATGTGAGATAAGTGTGCAGGAGTGTGTGGTGTGTGTGTGTGTGTGTGTGTGTGTGTGTGTGTGTTTTACCCCTCCTTGCTTGACCTTTAAAGATAAGGTAAATAAAAAGAATCCAATTTCTTTTTAATAGGGGCTCAGTCAACTTGATGTTAATTTGAATGTTTGTATGATTGCCATTAAACTCTCTTGAATATGAGCAATTTTACCAGATGTCCCTTATTCAAAGATTCAAACCAATCTGTTAGCTTTCTTTGATAGGATAACGAGTCTTGCGGATAAGGGAAAAGCGGTGGACATGGTATACCTAGACTTTAGTAAGGCATTTGATACAGTCTCGCATGATATTCTTATCAATAAACTAGGCAAATACAACTTAGATGGGGCTACTATAAGGTGGGTGCATAACTGGCTGGATAACCGTTCTCAGAGAGTAGTTATTAACGGTTCACAATCCTGCTGGAAAGGTATAACAAGTGGGGTTCCGCAGGGGTCTGTTTTGGGACCGGCTCTGTTCAATATCTTCATCAACAATTTAGATATTGGGATAGAGAGTATGCTTATTAAGTTTGCAGATGATACCAAGCTGGGAGGGGTTGCAACTGCTTTGGAGGATAGGGTCATAATTCAAAATGGTCTGGACAAATTGGAGAAATGGTCTGAGGTAAACAGGATGAAGTTTAATAAGGACAAATGCAAAGTGCTCCACTTAGGAAGGAACAATCAGTTTCACACATACAAAATAGGAAGCGACTGTCTAGGAAGGAGTACGGCAGAAAGGGATCTAGGGGTTATAGTGGACCACAAGCTAGATATGAGTCAACAGTGTGATGCTGTTGCAAAAAAAGCAAACATGATTCTAGGATACATTAACAGGTGTGTTGTGAGCAAGACACGAGAAGTCATTCTTCTGCTCTACTGTGCACTGATTAGGCCTCAGTTGGAGTATTGTGTCCAGTTCTGGGCACCACATTTCAAGAAAGATGTGGAGAAATTGGAGAAGGTCCAGAGAAGGGTAACAAGAATGATTAAAGGTCTAGAGAATATGACCTATGAAGGAAGACTGAAAGAATTGGGCTTGTTTAGTTTGGAAGAGAGAAGATTGAGAGGGGACATGATAGCAGTTTTCAGGTATCTAAAAGGGTGTCACAAGGAGGAGGGAGAAAACTTGTTCTTCCTGGTTTCTGAGGATAGAACAAGAAGCAATGGGCTTAAACTGCAGCAAGGGTGGTTTAGGTTGGACATTAGGAAAAAAGTTCCTTACTGTCAGGGTAGTTAAACACTGGAATAAACTGCCTAGGGAGGTTGTGGAATCTCCATCTCTGGAGATATTTAAAGAGAAGGTTAGATAAATGCCTATCAGGGATGGTCTAGACAGTACTTGGTCCTGCCATGAGGGCAGTGGACTGGACTCACTGACCTCTCGAGGTCCCCTGTCCTAGTATTCTATGATTCAGCACAGGGAAATGTGGTCACCTTAAGCAACAGGGTCTGAGAGTGAGAAGTTCTGGACTGCTTATCATAAGGGGTTTGGTTCATCTACCAGCCACTGAAAAAGTGGCACAGGACCTGGAGATGTGGAATGAAAGATTGTCTGAGGCAGCATCCGGAAAACTTGTGTGGTGATCCTTTGATAACCTAGGAGGAGGACACTGTATATAATGACCTAGCTGGAGGGCTGAGTCACAAGGAAAGAGGGGGCCCCAGAGCAAATAATAGATGGAAGGGGGTGCCAGATGGAATGAGAACTAACGCCTAAAGCAGGCTACAAGGTGGTGCATCTAGAGTGGACTAGTTGACACTAGGGATGTAATACTATAGTCGATTAACTGATAAGGAAAAGCATTTCCCTCTCCCTGCCAGTACATTTTTCAGCAGCCTTGCTCAGTCCTGTCCTGGACAGATCCGGGACCTACCCCTGCTGCAGCTCTGCATTTAAAATGTATTAGGAGCTGGGCAGATAGGCAGCCTGGCTTAGTCCTGGCTCACGTTGGGTCCGGGACCTACCTCCGTTTTAGCTCTGCATTTCAAGTCTATAAAGAGCCAGGTGGGCAGGTAGCCCAGCTCATTTCCGGCTCGTGCTGGGTCCGGGAGCTCAGACCGCCCCTTACATAGGGATTGCTGCCACCCCGTGCTGCTGCCTCTTTCTCAGAAGCAGCAGCACAGGGCAACAGGCAGCCAGTCTGTGAGGGGAGCTGGCTTTTAAACTGGCTCCCCTTGCAGACCAGCTCCCACCTGGCACCCCACACTGCTGCCTCTGATACAGTGGCTGCCAGCCCCACCTCCAGGGACTATAGAATAGCCGACTAACCAATAAAATTTCACGAGGTTACTCGACTATTTAATTAACCAATATTTAACATCCCTAGTTGACACTTGGGAACTTTCAGGAGCCTTCCCCATGTGGACTTTATGGATGCACGCTAGTTATACTTTCACACCCTAAAGTTAAAGAATATAAAAAGGCTGGATCATTCCTCAGATGATAAAAACAAAAATAGAAAAAAATATAACCAGTCATTTAAGATAATGGGAGCTGGTGAGCTCAGCTCTCACGTTCTTATGGATTCTGGTAGAAAATGAGCTGAACTACAGTCAAGGAGCCTGACAACGATATTCTGCTGGCACAGTGCTTTGGGCCACTAGGTTAATTGTCGACGTAATGGTTTCCTCTCCCCAAGATTCTGGAAGGTCAGTCTTGGGTGGCTTGTTGAGCCAGAAGTCAAGGCTTCTCAGCCTTACCTTTTATTATTATGGGTGATTAGCTTTGCTTACCCCACCTTGCAGTGCCACCCTCTAAGGCCTTTGGATAAGACAGATGTGAGGCCTATTCTGGAGTGAAAATTAGTCAATGTTTTGCATACCACAGAAACTGGCAATGGATCTCCCCCCAAAAAATCAAAAAGTGGATATATGAGACCACTGTGTGGAATTTGGTATGCTCTTATGTGACATTGTCTCACCAAAGTTTGACACAATACTGTAAAAATAGCTGATTGCAAGGGTTTTCTTTCAGCAACCAGTCACTTGAGATTCATTTACCAGTAACATTTTTAAAAATTCTTAATTTATGACTAATGTTCTGGAAAATATAACAATTTCTAGTAATCTTCCTAGTTGGAGTTTGGCTATAAGTCAAACAGCTTATCTTTTGGATTCTTCATCTTAAGAGAGAAAAAATACTCTAAAACCTCTTGAGCTGGAAATGTATTTAAGAAATAAGGTATTTAAAGTTTACATAAAGTCTGGATTCCCATATAGTCTAGG
This sequence comes from Pelochelys cantorii, assembly GCA_032595735.1. Taxonomy (NCBI): domain Eukaryota; kingdom Metazoa; phylum Chordata; order Testudines; family Trionychidae; genus Pelochelys; species Pelochelys cantorii. Next base: position 42,289,333 of record CM064327.1, on the reverse strand, counting down.
AAAGGAGAACGAGGTTATAGTGATACCAACATGTGGTTTCATCAGGTAGCTGTCTGAACTTAGAGCCTCTGTATCATATGAACTTTCTGTTTAATAAATCAAATGGGCTCTTCTCAGCTGCCATTTACTTGGCTGATTGCTTCATGAGGGATTTGAAGGAGGAAGAGGGACTTGTCTGATAGAATAGTTCAACTACTCTTGAATACTGTCTTATTTATTTTACTGGCATGTGGGGACCTATAAAGGCAGAGTTCTTGCATCAAGAAGGCCTTGTGTAGGCTTTCTACAGTAGGGTAGAAGGTGAATTTTACCCGCATGTCTGCACAGGATTGTCAGCACCAAAACTATCTTTGTAAAAGAAATCAAGTATGTACATTTTGTTTTCCAAAGAGGAGAGGGAAAAAAGAATTGGAGCCACTAGCCTGGTACAAACATTAAGGGATTTTGCATGCTTATGTTTCTTTCTGTAGAGACAAATTGTACTGTTTTAGGTTGCTATGGTTTTTAGTTTCCTTGGTTACCCCTTCTGTGGTGGGTTGGGGGGAACACCTGGGGATGAGGGGAAGGAGGAGGAGTCCAAAAAAGGTGGGAACCAATTGAAAAGAGCATGGAGAATGCTGTTGATGTGTAGTTTTTTCTAGGAGAAAAACAACAAAAGCAAATATCCTGGCTTTGTTGTGTCCTTTCAGGTGTTTTTTTAATTAAAAAAATGAAAATATTGTGTAGTAAAATTGGACTACTGTTTTCTCTGAAGATGAATATTTCAGATTCCATTAAATTTAGAATTGCAAGAGAATCAATAGATCGAGAAGAGATATGGGGCAAAATGAGGGTATGCTCAGTTGTGGAACTTTGTGGTACCTGAAAGTGTGTTGGTGAAACCTTAGAAGGAGCATTCCCAGTCACTTCACAGCTATTTGTAAAGAACATAATGCACCCTGTTACAAAAAATATAAATAGGGGAGGGAGATGGCAGAGTGAGCTTTACCTATGTTGTTAGCTCCTGATTCTGCAAATTATGGGTGAAGGTAGGGCTAGGAGAGGCAAGCCCTCTGCCCCACCCTCAGCCCTACCTCTTCTGCTGAGGCTCCACCCCTCCATGGGAGTCAAACCGCCTCCTTGCCTGCCCAGCACAGAGAGGGCAGGCAGTTCATGACCTCAGCCTCCCCAGTCCCAGAGCACAGGGAGGGCGGGCCCTTGGGGGTAGCAACACTTTGCCCCCAGTATGCCTATAGTATGCATTCTGGGAGTGGAGCATGGGCGGGCCAGGCTGGCAGTTTGGGAAGGCAAAGCCTTCCCCTGCCTAGCATACCAGCCAACCATGCTGCAAACCTTGCACAAGCAATCCTTAAGCAAGAATCCTTGAGGAAGGCAATGGGACTATATACTTGAGGAATGCTTGCTCATGAGACTAACGCTTTGGATTGGGCCCTGGGTCCTTTGTTAGTATCCCTGTTATCACTTGGGTTAAAACTCATAGAAACTGGTGAGTATAACAGCTGCCCGTCATTACCCACAAATGTAAGAAATAACTAAGCTTATTTATGGAACCAGCTAGTTAAAACAATTACACTAAGGCACAGAGGCTGGAATTGAAACCTATTAAAAACCCATTGAAACTCATGGGAGACTTGAAACTGACTTTAATGGGCTTCAGATCAGGCTCCAAGTCAAGTATCTAGTATAGATCCATACGGGGGGAGTGGTGAGGCAGCATATGGAGGCCCACTGGCCACGTGACCCCTCATCCCAGAGGAGGACTGGGACAGTCCCCTTCTGCCCTAGGTTCCACCTCTCCCTGCCTTGCTCCACTCTCTCCCCTTCTCTTCCCACCGTTGCTACGCCTCCATCCCACCTCTTCCCCCAACCCTATGTGCCTCAGGGGACTAGTGGGGCTGGGGATCCAGCACTGGCAGTGGGGATCCAGCCCCCAGCACTCATTGACAATGGTGGGAGAAATGGAGCAATGTGACTCCAGCTCACTCTGCTCCCTGGGCTGCATCACTCCACTTCCCTCTGGTGAGTGCACAGGTGGTCCCGCCCACTCCCTTGAGTGATGCAGCCAGGAGAGCAGAGTGAGCTGGCGTTGCATTGCTCCGCTTCCCTTGCCCTTGCTGGTGAGTGTGGGTGGCTGGACCGCTGCTGTGGGCTCCAGGCCCCGCCCCCCACTAGTCTCCAGCCCACTCAGAGCCTCTGGCCCCACTGTTTGCTGGCCATTCCCTTGCCCATGGCATTTAGGAAGCATGTGCCTCTTCATGTTGCCCCTGGACTCCTACAGCTGACAATGAGATGATTATCAAAAACACTTCTTGCCCATATTTACTGGAACTATCATTATTTTATGGTGCAGTGTCAAAAATATTCACATTTGAGCCAGAAGCTAGAAATATCAGAAACCTTAATATAGCAAGGACAAGTTTAAAAATCCTGGATGTCACATCATCTCCGCCATTGGTACCTTTACAGCAGGATCATCTGGCTATGTTGACTCTCTCCTCAGACGCTATACTACCAGTACTCCTAGCTATCTTTGAGACACCACTGACTTCTTGGGGAAACTACCGAACATCAGTAATCTTCCTGAAAACACCATCCAGGCCACCATGGACGTAAAAGCTCCTTACACCAACATTCCACATGATGATACATTACTGGCTTTCAGGAATACCATCCCTGATGGCACCACTGCACACCTGCTAGCTGAGCGATGTGACTTTGTCCTCACTCACAACTATTTCCAATTTGGGGACAATTTATTCCTTCAAGTCAATGGCACAGCTATGGGCACGTGCATTGCCCCACAATATGCCAACATTTTTATGGCTGATCTCAAACAATGTTTCCACAGCTCCCATACCCTAGCACCCTTCCTTTACTTATGCTACATTGATGACATCTCCATCATATGGACTCACAGGAAGGAGACCCTTGCAGAATTCCACAGAGATTTCAACAGTTTTCACCCCACCATCAACCTTAGCCTGGAGCAGTCCACACAAGCTATCCACTTCCTTGACACTACAGTACAAATAAATGATGGCCATATAAACACCATCCTATACTGGAAACCTAATGACCACTATTCTTACCTACATGCCTCCAGCTTCCATCCAGGACATATCACACGATCCATTGTCTATAGCCAAGCCCTAAGATACAACCAGATTTGCGCCAAACCCACAGACAAACACCTACAAGATCTTTATCAGGCATTCTTAAAACTTGAATACCCACCTGGGGAAGTAAGGAAACACATACTACTTCAAGACAGGCTCAACATGGAAAATAACAGAACACCACTGGTCATCACCTACAGCCCCCAACTTAAACCCCTCCAGTGCATCATTGACAATCTACAACCTGTCCTGGAAAATGATCCCTCCCTTTCACAGGCCTTGGAAGGCAGGTCAATCCTCGCTTACAGACAACGCCCCAGCCTAAAGCAAATCCTTTCCAGTAACCACACAGCATACCTCAGATATACTCACTCAGGAACCTAACCGTGCAACAAACCCTGTTGCTAATTCTGTTTATGTATCTATGCAAGCGACACCATCACAGGACCTAACCACATAAGCCAAAACAGCAGAGGCTCATACAACTGCACATCCTCTAATGTAATAGATGCCATCAAGTGCCAGCAATGCTCCTCAGTCACAGTGTGTCAGCAGGTCCCCGACCTTGCACCTCCATTTGCAGTCAGACATGATTCTCAACCAGCAGGAAGAACAGAAGATTGATTCACAGGGACACAGCGTAGCATAGGATCGATGTTAGCGCAGGTACTAAGAGCAGACAGCATTATTAATCTTGGGGAGAAGGGGTCCCGGATCCTTCTCCCCCCTTTTCCTGCTCTAAGCCCTTTCTCTCATCCTAGCCCAGACAAGACTGACTCTTCCCACAGCCCTATCTCCCAGCCTGGTGTCAGCCCTGCCTATCCTTTGTCTCTCTTCCTAGGCAGGAGTTATCTCCTATGTGTGGCCCTCAGCTGTCTGGGCCCAATACACAGCTGGAGTGAGTCATGCTCAGCCTCTCCCTGCTCATGCAGAGAGTGCTGCAGTGGCCGGGGGAAACTGAGGTACATGTGTGTGTATATACACACACACACACACACAGCACAATACAGCAAAGAGTGAATGTAACAACACCCCCCCTCAGTCACATCTCTTCCCCCTCTGAGACCGAACTGAGCAGGGTCACTCTGCCAGTGGCCTGGGGAAGTTCAGATCCCCACCTCCGGAATAAAGCATTGGCTGTGACACTGGCACTCCCCTTCGCATGGACCCTCCATAGCAGTGTTCTGCAGGAGCAGGTTCCACCTCATCCGGCTGCTGGATGACCTTGAAGGGCCATCCCAGGAAGCTTGCAGTGTGTTTTTTTTGCATGGGGACAAATCCCAGCTCCTGGCCCCCAGTGGTGCAGGTGCAGACCCGTGTGCTGTGGTTGTACCAGCCCTTCTGCTTCCCTTGGGCTCTGCCCAGGGTCTCTCTGGCCATGCCCATGAGCTCAGCGAGCTTTTCCTGGAAAGCCAGGATGTCCTCCACCACCAGCTCTCCATCAGGGAAGGCCTCCCACTCCCATGAATCTCTCAGCAAGCTCAGGGGTCCCCTCCCCCTTCTCTTGCACAATGGCTCAGATGGGGAGAACCAGGTGAACCCTTGGGGCATCTCTCTGTGTGCAAACAGCCGGTGGAACAACAGTACTTGTCCCAGTCCTGCAGGTGCTGGTGCAAAAAGGTCTTTAGCGTCTGTTTTAGGGTCCCATTGAAACATCCCCACCACCACCACCACCAGCCTGTTGGACTGGAAGTGATATGCTGAGGCCCAGGAGAGCTGGATCCCATACTTCTCCCACAAGCACCGGAGCAGGGCAGACATGAAGTTGAACCCCTGGTCCGTGAGGACCTCCTTGGGGAACCCCACCCTGTTGAAAATGGCCAATAGTGCGTCTGCCATGGTGTCTGCCTCGATAGAGGGCAGAACTACGGCCTCAGGGTGGCGGGTAGCGAAATCCACCACTACTAGGATGTATTTCTTCCCCGTCCAGGTCGCCTTGCTGAGGGGCCCCACTAGATGCATTGCCACCCTCTGGAAAGGCTTCTCTCGGATGGGCAGGGGCCTCAAGGCAGCTTTCTTCCTATTTTGGCCTTTCCCCACCCGCTGGCAGGAGTCACAAGACCTGCAGTACCGCTGCACAGCTGCAAAGATCCCCAGCCAGTAGAAGTTCTTCAGCAGCCTCTGCCGGGTATGCCTCTCCCTTGATGTCCTGAGAATGGGATGTCATGGGCCAGGTGCAGCAGCCTGTGGCGATATCTTTGGGGAACAACCAGCTGCTGCTGGACACCCCATAACTCCACTTTCCCTGGGGGGAGCCATTCCTGGTACAGGAATCCCCTCTTCCGGCAGCCTCCCCCCAGGAGCTGAGCTGCACCAAGACCAGCCCAGGCCCTCAGCTTCTGCAAGGAGGGATCTGCCTGCACCTCGGCCTGGAATACAGCAACCGGGGAAGGGACGGGGACCTGTTCCCCCTCACAGCCTTTGTCCAGAGTCCTAGCTCTGTTGAGCCCTGCCCCCTGGGGCCCCTTGTCTGCTGGGATGAGGCCCTGCACCCTCTGCAGGGTGCCCTCCCCAAGGTCCAGGCCACGGGCCCCTCGCTGGTTCTGGCTACAGGCAGCAACCAGGGCACTGTGGGGTCCTTTCGGCCAATCCTCTAAGTCACCCCCCATCAGCACTCCAGTAGGCAGGTGGTGCACCCCCACTTCCTTGGGGCCCTCCTTAGCCCCCCATTTTAGATGTACCTGGGCTACGGGTGCCTTGAATGGGGTCCTGTCTATGTCCCTCAGGGTCAGCTGAGTGTTGGGTACCAGGCGGTCTGGGGCCACTAGCTCGGGTCGGGCCAGTGTCACCTCTGCCCCCGTGTCCCAGTAGCCCATAACCTTCCTCCCATCCACTTCCAGGGGCATGAGGCACTCGCTCTGCAGGGGCCACCCTACCCCCAGCCGGTACACGGAGAAACCTTCCTCTGGAGCGTCAGGTCTCCTCCACCTGAGCTGAGGGCCTGCCAGCCCCTGCCACTGGGGCAGCCTGTTCCTCCTCCAATCCCACCCAGTTAACCCTGGAAAGTCTTGGTTTGTGGGGCCTGTCCTGGTGCTTGGGGCACTGAGCCCGCTTGAGTCCCCTTTGCCCACAGAGATGGCAGATCAGGTCCTGCAGGGTCCACCAGGGTACTGGCTGGCCCTCTGGGGGAAGGGTTGCTGGGCCCTCCCTCCTGGGACCCTTCCATAGATGCTTCTCCCAGTTGCACAGCCACGAGCCGGTCTCTCCAGGATTTCCTTTCACACCCGGACCGGCTATTAACTCATCGGCCAGTTTCCCTGCACTGTGTGCATCCTTCGGCTTCCTGTTCTTCAGCTACAGCCTCAGGTCAGGCGAGCACATTTCATAGAATTGTTCCAGGACCATCAGCTTCACCAGGTCCTCTGTGGGCCCCAGCCCCGAACACCCACTTGTGGAAGTATTGCATCAGGCGGGAGGCCAGGTCTACGTAGGTCTCCTCAGGGTCCTTCTGCGCATTCCGGAACTTTTTCCTTTATGCCTCAGGGGTCAGCCCAAACTTGTGCAGCAGGGCTTGTTTGACCCGTTTGCAGTCCCCCTGTTGCAGCCCTTCCAGCTGGCCAAACACCCCTGCGGCCTTCTGATCCAGTAAGAAGGTGAGCTGCTGGAGCCAGTCGGCTGGGAGGACCTGGTGCAGCTCAGAGGCTCGCTCAAAGGAATTAAGGAATCCATCCAGGTCCCCCATGTCCTTACATTGGGACAGCACGAACCTCTCAAAGTGACCTGCAGTCCTGGGCCCCCAGGGTCCCTCCTCACTCACCGCAGCTGGGGCCCCACTCTTTCTCAGCTTCCGTGGCCCACTCATGCTGCCGCTATTCCCTACGATCCTCCAATTCCTTTAACCGCAACTCCATTTCCAGCTTTCACAACTCTGCTGAGGGGGACCCTGCCCAGGACGAATTGCTGCTGGCTGAGCGTGGCCGGGTGGGCACTGCATCTGTCTGGCGGACTCCAGCCCTCTCTCCTGCCTCAGAGCCTGAGACACTCCCTGGGAGTGTCTGGCTGCCACCAGTCGGGACAGGATCCAGTCCCCTGGAATGATCATTCTCTTCCAACTGGGCAATTAGCTGGGCCTTGGTCAATTTTCCCACTGGCAGGCCTCTCTCCTTGCACAGTTCCACAGTGCCTGCCTTAAAGAGTTGGTTGTAGGCCATTTCCCCGCTGTTCCCAAGGGTGCAAACTCACAGGCTGATGCTGCAGTGCCCCACAACTCCCAGGAAGAACCCTTTAGTGGGCCAGCCTCCTTGAGCGCCACTCCCCATCCTGGGGAACACTCCTTCTCGGAGGCCACACTCGGGTTAAGCCTCCTGCCCCTCCGCTTCCTGGAACCGCTTCTCACTGCCTCCAGCACGCCTGGTTCTTGCAAGCCCCCCTTCTTTCTACTACACCCCAGTCACTTACTGCCGGATGCTCCATCCCTGGGGTGCAGTCCATCCCATTCCTGACACCACTGTCACAGTGTGTCAGGAGGTCCCCGACTCTGCACCCCAATTTGCAGCCAGACGTGACTCTCAGCCAGCAAGCAGAACAGAAGTTTTATTGGTTCACAGGGACACAGAGTAGAATAGGTTCGATGTTAGCACAGGTACCAAAAGCAGACAGCATTATTCATCTTGGGGAAAAGGGGTCCCGGATCCTTCTCCCCCCTTTTCCTGCTCTAAGCCCTTTCTCTCATTCTAGCCCAGACAAGACTGACTCTTCCCACAGGCCCTATCCCCCAGCTTGGTGTCAATCCCGTCTAACCTTTGTCTCCCTTCCGGGGCAGGAGTTATCTCCTATGTGTGGCCCTCAGGTGTCTGGGCCCAATTCACAGCTGGAGTGAGTCATGCTCAGCTTCTCCCTCCTCATGCAGACAGTGCTGCAGTGCTGGTGGACGGACGGACGGACGGACGGACGGACACACACACAAAATAGAGAATGTAACAACACCCCCGCACAACGTCACATTCTCTGCTATGTCCATTGGCCAAACTGGACAGTCTCTGTGACAAAAGGATAAATAGACACAAATCAGACATCGGAAGTGGTAACACACATAAACCTATAGGGGGACATTTTAATCTGCCTGGTCACTCAATTATGGATTTAAAAATAGCCATTCTTCTACAAAGGATTTTCACTACCCAATTACAGAGAGAGATTGCTGAACTAAAGTTTGTTTACAGATTTGACACACTTACTCTGGGCTTGAATAAGGACATTAACTGGTTATTGCATTGCAAAGCCAATTTCCCATACCTTTGACATTTGTTGGTTCATTACTACTGTGGTAGGAACACCATTGTAGACAAGATGCAGGCAGATTCCAGCACTTTGACCACCATACCATATAATTCTGCTTAATGCAAGTCTAAAGGACATTTGGTAAACAGCCTGGTAGCTGCAGTATCTCTTTGCATACTCAGATTTCCAGTGTTGCTAGTACCACCAGTGGAATGGTGCTGGTGAGAGCAATGGTGGAATTTTATGGCAAAAGCCTGGTGAGATTAGGCCAATAAGTAACTAACTTTCCAACACAAGTATTCAGCAGTGCCACTCACAGAATAAATCAAAGAATAGGACTGGTGAATGTGCAGGGCAAAAGTAACTAAGATGGTGTGTCAGTATCTTGGAGCTCTGGCTTGTTTGTTTCATATCAAAGGTAAATATACAGTTTAGTGCTGATTACAGCTGAGTTCCACTTGAGGTTGATTCTGTGAAAACAACAGGTAACCTTCATCAAAAGATGCAGTTGTTGTAGCTGGATTTGAAGAAGTTTTACAGTACTGATGGCTCGAAATATATTTTTCAGCATTGTGATGTGTTATAAACCGGGGCTTTTATGTATCACAAGTGAAGCAATAAATGCCACGACAGATTTACTGGTTATTGCTGCTCTGATAAAAGGGTCATTATAAGTTGTAGAACTCTAAACGTTAATGGGAAGATGTTGTAAATACTATAAATGAAGAGAATGAAAGAGCATGATGTATTAATCATCCGAGGTCACTTAGTCATTTATTTTGAACAATGAAGGAGAAGCAAGGGATTGCCTTTTGAGGAAATAGAAAATGCAGATTCAATTACTGCCACTTATAAGAACAACCTCAGTGACAGCTCTTTTATAGCACTATTCTGATAGGACCTAATCTGAAGCCCACTCATATCAATGGGCTTTTGGATACATTGCATTTCAAAACATGTGACTGGCCTGTGCCAACTGAATTGGGATGGGCTAAGGCAGGGGTGGGAAACCTTTTCTGGGGCGGGAAACCTTTTCTCGCCTGGAATGTTAAACCTCATTCCAGGAGGAATAACAGGTAGTTCGAACTAGGGCTTTATTTCGAACTAGTGGGTCCCTGCCGCGTGTAGACGCAGGCAGTTAGTCCGGACTTGTAAATTTCAAAAATGGCGACCAGCTGGGAAGATGCAAATCAAGCATGGGATATTTAAATCCCGGGCTTGATTTGCAACTTCGAATGCCGACATTAGCCTCCCTTGTTCGAACTAGAGGGGCTAGTGTAGACATACCCCCAGAGCTTATCTGAGGGGCAGAGAGGCTTCCCCGGTCAGTGCTTTGCGGGGCTTTGCCACATGCAGAGCTTGGTTTCTCCTGGCAAATGCTCCAGGTTAGAGAGTCATGGGCTTTCCTGGGACACTGGCTCAGCCAGAGGCAATGGGGGAAAGGAAAGAGCCTGCTGGCCAGGGTGCTGGTGAGCTGAGCTCTCTGACCAGAAGCTGGTTCTCCACATGGTGCTGGGAGTGGGGTGTGCTCTGCTGGAGGGGAGAGAGAAGAATATGGAGAAGCTGCGGAGCTGGTGGAGAGTGAATGGGCAAAATTGGGAGAAGACAGTAAGAGGAGGCGCACATAAGGACTGGTGGATGGGCACCATCGTTCCCTGTAAGTTGTGTGCTTGAGCAGGCACTTAGGAGAGATTCAGATGCTGCCCAGCTGATTAGCAGAGTGCCAACAGCTAGGTTTTTGTCTCTAGTGGAAGAGGGGTCATTCACACATGCTTTGGTGCTTATAAACAATTTTATTCTGCACATGGATGAAAAAATCCTCACATGGATTGAAAAGATTAGAGGGAACACTGATGGGCAGCAGAAGCGATGTAACTGACTATTGCCAACTTTGTAATATTTAAAACTGGATACTCTAGTAGGAATGCTGGAACCTGCCCTATCCCACCTGTTCCTCCAACTCCAAGGCCCTGTGCTTGCTTTGCCTCTTGTCCCAAGGCTCTGCCTTGTTCATTCTTCCACTGTGTCACTCTCTGTTTTCCCTTTTTCTGTCCTCTGCCCAAGTTGGGGGGAACTTACCTGTGGAGCTAGGGCAGGAAGCTGCAACCGCCCAATGCAGGCAGGAGTTGGCTGAGTAGGGGCTGACACAGGTGATAGCCCAGCTTCTCTCCTGACCACAGCAATAGGATTTAGGGTGTCAAGTTCCCTTTTCAACTCGACTTTTTGGTCAAAAACTGGACATTCTACCCCCTCCATATACGCAGGCCTTGAATGTTCCTTTTGTTTGGGGTGACAACATGAGCCTGTGTTTTTGGTGAAGGCTCCTATTGTTTCAGCTACCTGGTTCCATAAAGGACCTTAATGGCATCTTACCTGGAGTGCTGATTATTCCCTAGTCATAACGATATTTTACAGATACATGAAGACGTGCTCCAGGGGAAAATTTATCCAAAGAAACCTTTTCACTGGCATTTCCTGAAAATATTCCTGTTCATTATCTGCCAAATTAATCTCTTCAGTAACTCTGCTGAAGTTTGTGGCATTCCATCCAGGAGGAATTTATGCTAATTCCTTTGAAAAAGGGCTACACACTACAAATAAGCCTATCTGGGCAGACTTCTGCAGAGCACAATAGAAATACAGGTGGATCAGTTTGTAAGATCTAGTCCTTTTGCATGTGGCTTTTAATGTGGAGAATTTGGTTTTAATCTGCATTAATAGTATCTGGTGTTTTTCCTATGTGGTATTTTTTATTATTGTTGTGGGAAGGTTTGTTTGGTTTTTTTTACTTTTTTTTTCATTTGAATTCATTCACTAAAGGTACACTAGTGCTGTTAATACCTTTGTTTATTAATCTGTCTCTTCGCTGGGCTTTTTACTCAGTTTGAATTTCTGTCTTTTTTGTTTTTTTTCTCTACAGTAACAAAGTAACTGTGTTTCAGGAATTGTCAAAATATTTAAACACGCTTTTAGCATACAACTCAGCACCCAATATTGTACCAACCTTCTAATTGCTGTAGTTATACAGTCACATTGTATAGACTCCATTGTTTTTACATCCATTAGCAAAGCACATGAAAACACTATGTATTTCCCAAACAAAGAACTTCTTTAATTTTTAGTTAAGGTTGCTAGCCACCCAAAAAACCCAACCCCTCCCCAAAACAACAGCAACAAACACCCCACCCTTGTAAAAAGCAAGGAAATAGACAACTGAATCATCCAGTCTACACTCCACTCAATTTTTTTCTTAATTTCAGCTGCCACGTTTTCATTCTTCACCATCCACTCCACTCCACTCTCATCCAAAATAACCAAAAGGTGGGTGTCCTTGAATCCTGACTACATGTGTTGCTCATACCTTTATGTGTTTTTGATAATTATCATGGGGTTGGTGTTGTTTTTATAAATTATAGAGTCCATTGTAGTAGACCAAAGCTCTAAAAAAATCTTGATTCAGGCATCAAAACCACGAAGTTGTCTTAAAATCATGAAATTGTAAAAATCATGAAACATTTTAGGTTTGTTTTATTTGCCTTCTAGATTTTCAGTCTTTATGGGTCAAATTTTGAAGTTGTTCTCTGCAACTGAGGCTATGTCTAGACTACAAATGTCTTTTGGAAGAAGCTTTTCCAGAAGAGATCTTCCCGAAAACCTTTTTTCAAAAGAGAGTGTCTACACAGCAAAAGCACAATGCAAAAGCACTCTGATTTTTCGAAAGATAGCGTCCACATTGATTGGATGCTATCTCGCATTTCAGTTGTGATTACTGTGGATGGAGTGGCCACCAGGGCACCTGTGCTTTTTCCTGGAGGCCTCTTCTTTTGAAAAAAACACTCTCTTCTGCATCCACACACACCTTTTTCTGAAAAAGCTTTTCAGAAAAAGGCTTCTTCCTCGTACAAAGAGGTTTACCGCTGTCGGAAAAACCCCTCCGTTCTTTCGACCTTCTGTCAAAAGAATGCAATAGCAGTGTGGACGTAAGTGTAGTTTTTCCTGAAAAACGGCTGTTTTTCCGGAAAAACTCTGCAGTATAGACATACCCCGAGACGTAGAAACCCACTTAAAAAAAAAGAAAAATGAGATTCTTTTAATATTGCATGACTTCAAAAACTGGAATTTTAAGAAAAACACAAATGGTCAATGTTGACAACATTGATGAGTGCTGTGCATGGTTTTGCATTGATATGTGCAGATGAGGCATGGTGTCAAATAGCAAAAAATGGCTGAGAGATATATTTTCCATGTTTAACAAACTAAATGTGAACCTAATAGTTTTCTTTGACACAGTAACAAAGGGTGGGGGAAGGAGGAGAGAAGCCATATTTTGACTTTAGTAAGTTTTTTGATACTGTCTCACATGACTGTCTCATAAACAAACTAGGGAAATACAACCTAGAAAGATGGAGCTACTATAAAGCAACTGGTTGGAAAACTTCCCAAAGCATAGCTATCATTGGTTCACAGTCGAGTTGGAAGGACATATCAAGTGGAGTCCTGCAGGGATCAGTTCTGGGTTTGATTCTGTTCAATAACTTTTTTCATTGTGATTTAGATAAGGGCATAGAGAGCACACATATAAAGTTTGCAGATAATACCAAATTGGGAGGGGTTGCAAGTGCTTTGGAAGACAGAATTAAAATTCAGAACTATCTGGACAAACTGGAGAAATGGTCTGAAGTAAATACAATGAAATTCAATAAGGAGAAATGCAAAGTTTGCTACTTAGGAAGGAACAATCAGTTGGAAGGAGAAATCAAAATGGGAAATGACTGCCTAAGAAGGAGTATTGTAGAACGAAGTGTGGGGAAGAGGGGGCGGCCATAGTAGCAAAAAAACCAAAAACAACCCCCCTCCCCTCATTCTGGGATGTATTAGCAGGAATGTTGTAAGCAAGACATGAGAAGTAATTATTTGGTTCTACTCCATGCTGATTAGGCCTCAATCTAAAGGATTTCAGGAGAAAATTTTTGACCAGATCTACTAACAACAGACCAGGGGTAGGCAAAAGTTTTGGTCTGAGGACCATAACTGGGTTGTAAAATTGTATGTTGGGCTATGAATATAGGGCTAGGGAAGAGGTTTAGGGTAGGGATGTAAGCGAGTAGTTAACTAGTCGACTGACCGATAAGTTTAGACTTATTGGTTAATCTAATTGACTACTTGCTTCCCCCCCCCCCCCCCCCCCGCCGCTGCCTCTGTATCAGCCTATGACCTGACCAGGACTTTTACCTAAAATACCCCCAACTAAATCTCTGCTTCTGGGCCCTGCTGTTCAGTTAGTTTCTGATTTTGGGGGGGAGGGTAGCTCCAGTGTATCAGAGGCAGCGGGGGCAGAGGGAAACAGGAGTCAGTGCTGGGGGGAGCCAGCTTAAAAGCTGGTTCCCCTTAATACTGTTTCTGTGGTGCCACCTGCCTCCCCCCTGCCTGTGCTGCCTTCCTCCCCCGCCCCCCCCCCCACCTGTGAAGCAGCCTCTCTGTGAGGGGTCCCAACTTTTAGTACATTTAAATGGCAGGGCTCCAGTGGAGGTAAATCCTGGACCCAGCGTGAGCCGGAACTGAGCTGAGCTGCCTTCCCTTATCGATTAATCAGGTTGTTGATAAAAATTATATTGACTACTCAATTAGCCAGTTAACTGCATCTTAACATCCCTAGCATGTAGAATAGTAACAGAGATGTAGCCGTGTTAGTCTAGTCTAGCTGAAACAAAAAACAGGACTATGTCCTGTTTTTTGTTTTAACATCCCTAGTTTGGGTGCAGGTATAAGTAGGGACTCAGGGCAATGGGTTGGGATGCGGGAGGGTGTGCAGGCTCTTGCTCAGTGCCCCTTTCCTTGGACAGCTCTAGGATGGCAGCATAGTGAGGCGAAGGCAGGCTCCCTACCTGCCCTGGCTCCACACTGCTACCGGAAGCAGCTGGTGGCAGCATGTCCGGCAACGGCTTCTGGGATGCGGAGAAGGCAGATAGCTCTGCATGCTTTTGCTGTCCACAGGCACTGCCCCACAGCTCCCATTGGCTGTGGTTCCTTCTTCCCTGCTGTCCCCACACCCAGGAGCCACAGTGACATACTGGCCACTTCCAGGAACAGCACGGGGTCACAGCCAGGGCAGGCAGGCCGCCTTCTTTAGCCTTTCTGTGCTCCTGGACAGGTAATCCCATGGGCTGGATTAAAAGCATTGAGGGGCCACACCTGTACTAGGCTGTTAAATTTAAATCTGCTTTATTTTTCTCTATTTCTGCTCTTTTTACAGCTCACTGGAACAACGATAAAAAAGATTAATCACATTTGCTTTTTGTTTCTAATACCTCCTGGTTCTCCAGTGTTTGCACAATGTTGCACACGTTCACACCAGAGGAGGAAAAGAACTGCTGATCAAAAAAGGAATGTAACGCTCTGAAACATTCCTATTAATAGCAGATTTTGTAAAACTTTATTTTTAAACAAAACATAAATGTTGGGCAGAAAATGCTTGATTGTGTTTCCCTTTAAACTATCTGGTTTTGTGAGTCCATTATCAGCAAAGGCAAAGCTGGCCTGCTGGCCTTCAGAGAGCAGCACTTCCTCAAAAAAACAACCAATTTTATTATCAAAGTCACATGGCCTCAGATAAACTACAAAGACTGAATGGGGCAAAGAGCAGGCAAGAAATCAATACATCATTATGAAACAAAAGGCTATTACTCTTAGGAGTAAAACAGATAAAAGAGAGCAGATCACCTGACTTTGTTGTTCACTGAACAATCTAATAAAAGAAAATTAGTGGCCTGACTAATCTGATATCTACCAAGGATTCAAAAATAATTTGAAGTTCTCCTATAGGATAGAAGCTATAATAATATTTTAAAATATATTTTGCATACAAAAAATTGCACACTAGCCTTAAATAGGTATCATTAAGTCTAAGATTTAGTCAGGAATGTTTTTGGTAGAAATCATGGACAGCACTGGCAATAAATAAAAATTTACAGCCTGTGACTTGAGGAGGACTTTTACCCAAAATACTCCCAACTAAATCTCTGCTTCTGGGGCCCTGCTGTTCTGATGGTTCCTGATTGGGGTGGCAGCTCCAGTGTTGGGGGTTGACTGTCCCCTGGCCACCGCTCTCCAGATGGCCTCTGGGCACCCCTGCAGCCGCTGCTGCGTGGGTGGTCTTCAGGGCACCAGGTCTGCTGGTTGGGCACTCCTCAAAGCCAGCTACATCAGTTTCTGTTCCAGCAGTCCCTGGAGTCAGCTACTTGAGCAAAGACCAGTGGGGCTGGCCCCAGGGTAGCCCCCATGGCCTCTGTTCAGGTGCTCCCCATGGCCTCTTCAGGGACTGCTGCTTGGATGGTCCCTGAAACCAGTTGCCTGAGGCTGTCCAAGCAGTGACCAATGTGACTGGCTGTGAGACAGCCCCCAGGACCACTGCTTGTGCACACCCCAGGTTGCCCCCAGAACACTGGGTTACTATAGCAGTGGCTGGTGCATCTGGCTGTGGGGCACCTGAGCAGCTGACAACTGCAGGGCTCTCTGCGTGGGCGGCCCTGAAGTCAGCCACACCAGCAGCTGCGGAAGTCATAGAGATCATGGAAAGTTTTAGGATCCATGACTTCCACAACCTCTGTGAAAGAATCACAGCCTTAATTATCGTGAAATGGCGAACAAAACAACCAAACTGTTTGTAACCTTTTATTTAAATATGCTTGTGGATCCAAAATATTACAGCTTATAATGTTTCTACTGCCGCATTTGAAACTATTTGTGTAGAATAATTTAGGTTGGTTGATTTGTTTTGCTGTGATAAGAGTGACAATACATATGTTACTTATGTGGGTAAAACATTCCTGAAAATGTTCTTGAAGTATGGGTGAACATATATATATTTTTCTGCCTGGTATTGGCTGCCACAAATCATTTTGGGCCAAATGCTTCTCTATGTTAGGATTCCCTCTGAGTTCCACTCCCTTTATCAAGAATACCTCATCCAGTTCTGGGAGAACACTTTGTTCTATTCCCTGGGATCCAAAAAGCTCAGTTTAACTCCAGCTCATTACTCAGGTTACTTTATTAGGCTTGTAACAACTCTTTCCCTGCACTGGTCAGGCCCAGTACGAGGGTACAGATTTAGGTACAGAGTGGTACCACAATTTTAATTAATATCACACAGTTTTATACATCTTTCCCAGCTACAAACATCTATTCTTTTTACATGTAAAGACCAAATTGCTTTGCAGATTGCATGAGGCAACCTTTTCAGTTCAGCTTGTTTCTATCCACTTTATTTAGTATAAATATACCCACAATAGTTAGTTTAGTTAGATTCTGCCTCCCTTAGGCAGCTTTGATCAGTTAGATCTAGTGATAATTACAATCTATTTAGGGAAATAGAAAATTGGCACACATACAGATGTTGCACAAGTTCGTATTTACTGAGTGCCATTTATTTATAAACATAAAAATCCAGCATTTATTACTACAGCTATACACTACAATGATGTTTGGAACTGAGATGCTCATATTAATCAGTTTACATTACAGGAAATCAATGTACTATATTCTTTTGTCACAGTTTGAACCACAGCTCAAAGTACAGGTAGCACAGTGTAGGCTGAAAAAGAACATAAGGTGTCTAAATAACAATACATTGTCATAACATTTCTAAGAAATATCAGCTCTCCTGGGAGTGGCATATGTGACACTTTTTTGCCTCAGTGCTTCCCTTTTTGTTTTAAATACAATTTCTTTAAGAATATATAGGCTAAATTCTGTCTTGATTTAGTTTCTATGAGGTGATCAGCATTGTGTCACATTCTTGAGTTCAGGACCGTAAATCAGCTTTTTACCCCCTTGCCTCTAACAAGAGGAAAATTTGCTCAGGTTTAACTGGATGTCAGATCTCATCACCAGGCTATTAGCCACTCAATCTCCTCAGGGCTTTTCTGTCCCCCACTTTGCTTTGCAGATTAACAATGGGTGAACCACAGCCTCTGAGCCCCTCTGAAAGCATTACGCTGTAGTATCCAGTCCCTCGGACTGGATACACAGAAAATTTACTGTATTTGTTGTCCCCAGGAGAACAGTATATGTACAAGCTTGACTGGTATGACTCAGGATCAGTCCTTTATAAACATCACATCACTGAGATACATTTATAGTGAAAATAATCTTAAATTTATTATCAAAAGCTAAGATTTAAGAGATACTGAATAAAGTTAATGGAAAAAGAAATGGTAATAAAGTATAAGATGCTTCTTAGACTCTAAACTTAGTTTTAATAGACTGAATTCCTGGTCTAAAGTAGTTTTTCACCTAAAGCAGTCTTCCAGCATCACCACCAACATGACTAGGATCCAACTTCCATGAATGCAGAAGTTTGCTTCCTCAGTGAAGGATAAAATGGTGTCCTCTACCCTTTTTCATGTAATCCCAAACTTAATTATTTTGTTCCCAAAGTCCGGATGACTCCTACCCCTGGAATTTATTCTTCAGTGTCCTGTTTCCTATTGACTTCCATCATCCTGTTAACTTGTGCGTAAATGGGGCCTCCGTTGTGTTGGCCCATAATGCTTAATGTACATGACCGAGAAACACAGATGAATAAATGTCCTTTGTTTAACACCAAAATCAGTTAGCCAACCCTGCCTGATTTAGACTTTGAAACATGTCTTTAGTACATGAGTCCTGGCAGGCCAGTCAGGCTAGTGGTTGGAGTACTTGATTTTCTGCCCCTGCTTCTGTGGTTGAGGTGCCTCAGTTAAGGCAGGGCAGTTGGAGGACCTGGGTCCTGCCACTCAGCAGGTCCGCCCAGGGCCCTGTGTAAGTCAGCCTCTTGAGTAAGGAAACCCCCTGGTGGGGTTTAGACCAGGAATTTAATAGACCAGGAATTCAGTCTATTAAAACTAAGTTTAGATTCTAAGAAGCATATTATACTTTATAACCCCATGCTTCATTTGCATAATCACGTAATGGCGCTCTTGTGAAAAGCTCTATTTCAAAATTGAAACCGCAGTCTAGACGCGGTTCTTTCTAAAATGGGGTGCTTTTTCGAAAGATCCTGTAAACCTCTGGATCCATAAAATGAGGTTTACAGGATCTTTCGAAAAAGCACCCTGTTTTCGAAAGAACCGCGTCTAGACTGCGGTTTCAATTTTGAAATAGCGCTCTTTCGAAAGAGCGCCATTATGTAATTATGCAAATGAAGCGCAGGATATTTAAATCCCGGCTTCATTTGCACTTTCAAAGTGCTTCATTTTCATCCCTGTGCCAACAGAGGGATGTAGTCTAGATGTAGCCTAATAGAGCCCCCTCATGGACCCTAGGCAGTGTCCTGCTGTGGTTCCAGGTTCCTTTGGGCACATCTGGCAGGGTAATAACCCTGCAAGGTCTCCATGCTTTGGTTACCTACGTTCCTCTTAATCTGGGTGCTTCTAGGCCTCTTTCTCTGTCTCCTTTGATCAGAAAGGCAGTGCGTGGTTCTTGGTGTCTGCCTCAACTAGCAGGCTAGTGAGCCTTCCCTCAGGTATGAAGGCAGCTATTTCCTGCCTCTTCACCAGTCAGCCACAAACTGAGCCAGCCTCCCCCTTATCCATTAAGGTAGTAAGCAGAGAGGGATTGGGAAAAAATTCCCTGCATTTGTTCAAACATTTATAATCAGCTGTAGTATCTATATCAGTTGATTTTTGCATTCATGTTTGAGGAAAAGTAGGAAAAAGGTAGAAAACTTATTTATCAGTGTGGTAGCTTATCACATATTTCAATCCCCTTTTTCCTTCCTCCATGTATACGTATATGCTTTGTCCAGCCCACCCTGCTAATTATAAAGCACTTAATAAAAGTTACTATTGGAGACAGGTGATTGGATTTGCACTCTACATATCTACAATTAGTATGACTATGAGGAGCCCTAGACATGGATCAGGACCCCATTGCACTAGGTGCTGTATAAACACAGAACACAAAGATGACCCCTGCTCCATAGACCTTTACACCTCATCAACCCAAGCCCTGTGCAGTGTTTGAATTTAAGAACATTTTTAAACACTTAAGAAACTTTCAGTTTAACAAACTAACCTTTTGATTATTCAGTGTTGTTGGGTTTCTGTAATTTATAGTAAAATCCTGATCACCTTACTCATATGAGTTGTCTCAGTGACGGTAGCAGGACTAATTGAGTAAATAAGGCAATCCAAATTTGTCCCATAGTGTTAGTCATTTTATCATATTAAGTATGCGAGGATAAGAGCTTATGATTGCTGTTGCTTTGGAACCCTTGTAGTGAGATGTGCACTGTGTCTTCTGAGGCTATCTCAATGAGAATTTTAATGTACATGAATAACCTAGCCCAGGGGTGGGGAATCTCAGGCCTGGAGGCTGGATGTGGCCCTCAGCTTGCCTGGATCTGACCCCTGAGGCTCAGGGGGCGCCCTCAGCATTGGGGAATCCATGCTGGTGCTCCAATCCCCCTGCTGCTTCCCTGGCAGCTGGAGTGCACAAAATCTACTAGGAGGGGCCCCCCCTAGGCTCTGGTGTGCGAGGGGAGTATGGGGAGTGTCTTTCTCCTTCTCAGTCGGGGGCCACAATGAGGTTTTTTTTCCTGCTTCTCACTTGTGTGCGGCCCCTGACTGATTTTTCTGCGGGTCAGTGGCCCCTGACCCAAAAAAGTTTCTTCACCCCTGACCTAGCCCATCATCACTCAATTCAAAGGAATCTTCTCTCCAGGAGGGAAATCCATGTTTTGTCTAGGCCTATGTCTCCTGTGCTCCCTTAACACCTCTTCTTCTTTCTTTTTTCCCCCCTTTATGTTGCTTTTTTGGGTGAAAGTTGCAGCAGTGATATGGAAAGTAGGGAGGACCAGACTTCCTTTTCCTCTGAAACAGGTTCCAGCTCCTTCTGGAGGATTCCCCAGTGTTTCCAGACCAGCTAGGGGATATAATCGCTCCAGTGTATCCTGGGTAAGCCCTGTGGCCTCTGCCCAGTGGGATGTACTTGGTAGACCTCCAACAAAAGCCTCCCAGGAGACATTCTTATCAGGTACCCGAACCATCTCAACTGGCTCTTCTTGATCAAGAGGAGTAGTGGCTCTACTCCAAGGCCCTCCCAAATAGCCAAGCTCTTCACTCTCTCTTGAAGAGTAAGCCCAGCCATGCTGTGAAAAAAAATCATTTATGCCACTTGTACCTGTGATCTCATCCTTTCAGCCATTATCCCAAGTTCACAACCATAAGTGAGGATGGGGATGTTCAGCGATCTGTAAACTGCGAGCTTCTTCCAGGAATTCAACTCCCACTTCCCCACAACGGATCGGTACAGCCTATATATCACTGCCATCGCTGCACCAATCCACTGATTGATCTTATGCTCCTGCTTGCCATCACTCATAAATAAGACCCCTAGATATTTGATCTCTTCCACTACGGGCAGCTGCTCCACACTGACATGGAGAGAATAGCCCACTCTTTTGGGAGAGGACCATGACCTCTGACTTGGATGAGAATCAGCACCTCCCAGCCACTTCACACACCGCAGTGAAACATTTGAGTGTGTGTCAGAGATCGCAGTCTGAAGAAGCAAGGACATCTTCTGCAAATAGCTGAGATGTCAGCTCCAAGTTCCTGTGCTTGATGCACATCATAGGTTATCTGCTCCGTGGACTTGTGTCCATGAAAATCACGAACAGGAGTGGGGACAAGACACACTCTTGACAGAGTGCAGTGCCCACTGAAAGCGGGTGCGCCCCACGCCCTATAGGCGCGCCGCCCCGGGATCCCGGTCTGGGTCCCCCCTGCGGACTCCAGTCCTGCCGCCTCTACAGCCTGTTCCCAGACCCTCTGGAGTGTGGGGTCTGCTTTCTGTTCTTGGAGGAAATCTCCCTCATCCACCTCCATGGTTGGGGCTGGTCCCAAACTATTCCCTCCGCCAGTACCAGGTGCCGAAGGGGGGGGAGGGTATGTTGTCGAGTGGCCAGGGCCTCCTTTATCTCCTCTCTCGCTTTCTCTAGGGGTCCCCTCCGAACGCATGCCTCCAGGATATGTTCAAAGCCCTTCCAGTCTCTACCCAGGAGAGCTTGGTACGTCAGTGCGGGGGCTAGGGCCACATGGCAGCATCCTGTGCTGTGACTGTCGTTAGTGTGGACCCAGGCGGTGGGGTACGGCCGCACATAGCCATGCATGCACTGCATCCAGACCGGCTCCCCCTCCTGGGCCTTGTTTTCTGCGAGGCTGACCCATATAACTGCCTGCAGCCCGAATCTACCAGGGCTTCGACCGGTTTCCCTTCAACCTATCGTGACGAGGACGAGGTCCACTTGTTGTGGGTCCTGTGCTGCCTCGGACCCTGTAACCCACCTGAAGGTGCAATCCATTACTGGACAGTCGTGGTGAAAATGGCCTTCTTGTCCGCACTGGTAACACACCACCTGGGTTCCTCTGCTGGGTCTCTTCCCTTCTCCACGTTCTGAGGTTTAGGGGTCTGGGTCCCTCCCCACGCCGCATTGGCCCAGACAGGTGCCAGTTTGCGTCCCTCCTGCCATCTCATTGGGGTTCCGGACGTTCAACCCGGGTTTCCTCGGGGCCACTGGGAGCGATCCGTACGGGGCTTTACCATCGACACTGCCTTGGGTTCTTTCCCTCTGTCATCTGCGGCTTCAGCGGCCAGATAGTCCTCTAGCAGCATCGCCGCCTCGCCGAGAGTGGTGGGATGATGCCTGCGCACCCATTTCTGTCCCTCTGTGGGCATATCTAACCCCCGATGCTCGGCCCGTTACACCACGACTGCCTCAGCATCGGCCCTACTCCCCCACCTTCCTCCCGTGCACTCCTCCGCCCTGCTCACCTCTCCTGCTTCTCGCCCCTTGACCAGCGGTGGGTCCCTTTTGAATATTGCTTTGCAACGTCGCCCTGGCCATATGGAATGTGCGCTGCCCCGTCACCCGCTCTCCCTCCCCTTACGTGGGGGAGGGGCTGACTCACCACGGCCGCCTGCCTTGGCAGTGCATGCGCAGGCGTCTTGCGGCGGCGGCGCCACCCCTGCCTCCTCCTGCACGGTCTCCAGCCCCGGCACACGGAGCACGGCGGCTCCACCACAAGCGTAGCCCGTGCTGGCTCCTTGTAGCCGCACCGCCATGCGGGTCTCTTCCTGTGCGGCCCCTGCCCCGGGAATGTGGAGCCCATCGGCTCCATCACACCCACCTTGAACAAAGGTGACTTAATGCCAAGAATACAAACACAACTCTCATTCTGAGAATAGAGGGACAGGATAGCATGAAAAAGTGATACTTCATACTCCTACAGCACTTCCTACTAGACATCTTGGGGAAGGTAGTCAAGTTTCTCCAGGTCTACAAAATAACAGCAGACTGGATTAACAAAGCCCCATGACCCCTCGAATATTTATGAGCGAGCAAAGAGCTGATCTTTTGTTCCACAGCCAGGATAGAATCCACATTGTTCCTCTTGAATCTAAAGTTCAACTCATGGATATAGTCTCCTCTGTCACTGTGACATAGGTTTTGCTGGGGAGGCTGAGGGATATGACTTTTATATTTGGAACATACCCTTTGGTCTCCTTTCATAATGGTGTGGCAGGGTCAGTCCCCCTCCTGGGACCCTGACCCCTGTTCCATCCACTATCCGACCCTTTGAGGGCTGCAGCAGGACCCTAGCTTGCAGAGTTTTTAGCCCTGGGCCTTCCTAGACCTCAGCATACAGCGTGGTGTATTGGGCTGAAGTCCTGGGCCGGTCACAGCTGAGTAGTAAGCCCTCTTCTAGCCCCGTGGGGATAGAGAGCCGTTCAACACTCCCTGCTCAAGCTCTCACCTTCTCCTGCAGCCTTTAGCAGGGCTGGTAGTTCCTCCTGTTCCACTTCTCTGGGTCTCCTTATCACCAGACTGTTACTGTTGTTGTTGTGTTGTTTTTGTTTGTTTGTTGTTATTGCTGCTCACTTGCCCTCTGCCCTAGGGAAGGCTTTTAAAGAGGCCCTGTGGCAGCCTAATTCAGCTCACCTGGCCCTTGGTTAGTTTGCAGCTGCCCTGTCTCAGCTGCCTCTTTTCCCTTTTAACAGGCCTTTTAACCTTCCCTGTCACAATGGTTAAGACCACCAACCTGGGTTGCCAGTCCAGAGGTACTGCATCTACCTTCCACGTAACATTGAAGAGGCACGTTAACCATAACACCCGTGGGCAGCAGGTTTGTATAATTTTTGGTGCTGCCCTGTTAGCCACGCCCTCTGCCCCCATTAGCCACGCCTCTAGAGGTAACACGCTTGGGGCAAGATGGACACATGAACAGAAGTAAAAGGTGTCATGTCACCCCTCTCGAAGGGCTTTTCCCACCATCCTTCTACCAACAGGGATTAGTTTGGCCCCCACCAAACCCCCCGCATGCAACTATCCTGCAGTTGCATTAACCCAATGTGTGTGACATTAACTCGGGGGCAGAGAGCTGGAGGAAGTGTTCCCTCTGAGGCTATGTCTACACTCGCGGCTTCTTGTGTAAGTACAGCCGTTCTTGTGCAAGAACCTACAGAGCATCCACACTGCCCGCCTGTTCTTGCGCAAGGAAATTTACAGTACGACAGGGTAAGAGAGGGCATCTTGCGCAAGCGCTACGCTCTTTTTTAACAGGTGTAAGCTCTCTTGCTCAAGAGGGCAGTGTGGATGCTTGGCAGGGATTTCTTGAGCAAGAAACCCCTATGGCTAAAATGGACATCGGAGCTTTCTTGGGCAAGAGAGTGTCCACACTGCCATGGATGCTCTTGTGCAAAAGCACAGCTCGCACATGGCAGTGTGAACGTGTTCTTGCGCAAGACTTCTTGCACAAGAACCCTTGCGCAAGATATTCTTGTGCAAGAAACCACTGGTGTAGACACAGCCTAAGAGTTTCCTCCCATGAGCAGAATGAATTTTGTGTTGTGCACCAGTACTGAGTTCATGTGGCTTGTTTGGATGTGCCACTGTGGCACCCAAGTTATTAATACATATTTTTAAACCTTTACCTTTTCTCTCTGCTGCCATGTCTCCTCCCCTTGTTCCATCAGCCCCCCAGGTGCCTGCTGCCCCCCCCAACCCCTCACCCTCCTCTGCTGTCCTGACTCCTTCCCTTCTCACTGCCCTCAGCCCTCCTGAGACCTGCCCCCCTCCATCAGCCCTTTTCTGCCCCCTGTGCCCACTCTTCCAGTATCCCCACTCTGATCATGTGAGCTACCCTTCCTCATCCCCTCTCCTAACACCTCCCTCTACACACCTGCCCTGCCTCTCTCCTCTGGTGCTGGTCCCTCCCCTGAAGGTGTCTGCCCTTCTGCTTCACCCCCAGAATCCCCTGGCACCTGCACCCTCCTGGTGCCTCCCCCTTCCCTCACTGCCCCTGTCCCCTTTGTCCTATTTTTCCCTGATGCCGACCCCCTCACCACCCTCTGCTCCCGTTCCCCTCATGCCCCTGTGCCCTCACACATGACTTGCTCCATCCCTGCCTTCCTCATGCCCAACCCCTCTTTCAAACCTTCTCCCAGCACCTCCCTCTCTCCCCTCTAGCCCCCAATACCCTTACCCTCTCCTCTCCCAGCATCACCCTGTCCCTCTCCCACTGACACCTCCCCTCCTGCCCTTTTCCTCATTGTCTGCACTTGGCCTCCTAGCATTTGTCTCTTCTCCACGCTGTCTTTTGGTGCCTTTCCCTTTCTTCTCCTGACCTGCCCCCTTCCCCTCAGCACAAGCCCCTTCCTCTCTCACCCCTTCCCCCTCCCCTACCTTCTGCCTTCCAGTTTGCGGGGCAGCGGGGCTGGAGTCTGCGATCAGGCCCTGCCGCCCCGCTGTCTGTCGAGGGGACATAGGCCGCTCTGGCGTCCGCTGCCCGTTTCTTCAGGGGCTGCAGAGTCTGAGCGTCCACCCCGCGGGGTTGCCTGCCGGGTCCCGGCTGCCACAGGAGAGTGGGTACCTCCCTGAGCTCACCCCACGGGCCCGGGCCTGGGTGGACTCCCTCCCCCTTGCCTGCCACGCTGCCGGCATTTAAAATACCTGGTGCGGCATGAGTATGCGCTGCAAAGGTGTGGGGGCGGGGCTGGCCCACCGCGCCCGCTCGCTGTAGCGTCCGCCCAGTGGCGAGGCCCCTGCGCCCTGGTACCCCTGTCTGGAGCGCAGTGTGTGCATGCGCCGCAAGGGCACAGGGGCGGGGCCAGCCTGCTGTGACAGCTTGCTGTGGCGTGACCAGTGGTGGAGCCCCTGCGCTCTGTCACACTGGGGCTGCGGGCGCCTGTTATAAGTCCTCTTTTCCTCTGGGGACGCTCTAGGGCCGGGTGGAGGAGCAATATTCAGAGCCAGAGGAGAGACCCAGCTCCAAATATTGGTGGAGCAGGGCCCCCGGCTCTAAATATTGCTGGAGCATGGGCACCATGAGCCCATATAACTCACCGCCCATGATAACACCCCAACATTGTCCAGTGCTTGCCACTTGTCCTTGACAAATCTGAATTCAAGGAATAAGCCAAAATTCCCTGCCAATTCCTGTCCTGCTCTGATTCTGTTGACATCCAACCCCACCAAGGAATTGAAAAGAAAGTAATTATCTACTTGTCTCAACAAATGTCATCCACTTTATTTGCAATCCTTAAGGCAGGGCCAACTGTTCAACTATGAGTTCAAAGTTACATAACTCTGGGAGGGATGAGAACAATAGTCAAATATGCACTCTCACAGTGACGTGTACAGGAAAAAGTAAGACAGTCAACAAAACTTAACCACAAAGGCTTGCTCTCAAGGTTTTCCCATCATAGTCACATTGTCAATATCTGGCACATTTACTACAAATATGTAGCAACATGTTATTAGTACAAAATCTCTTCATAAATTATTTGGTTAAGCTAGTTTTCCAATGACTCTACTGATCAGCATGCCTGAAAGAATTCTTTTTCTTTTTTTTTTGTTTCGTTTTTTTGTTTTATTTAAAGTACAGGAGTATCTGTATAGTTAATTCAGAAGTTACCAGCAAGATTAACCAGCAAGATCTCCTTTTTCCATGGGATTAATGCATTCAGATCTACCATGGGACTTTCTACTTCAAGCAAGGATTGAATAAACAGTTTTCTCTGTCAGCTTCCATGTGCCCTTGCATAGCTCTTACTTCTGCACGCTTTACAGAAGGCAGATATAGTAATAAAATAATAATAATAATAATACATTGCACTAATATGGCCCCTCTAAAACCAAGATAGACATCCCACAATGCCAGTATGGGAATGTAACTCCTTTTGAATGGAATAAGCTGAGGTCACTGTGGAGCCTAACTGGATCATTGTTTCCTTGTGCTTCCCTGTCTGTTTGTCTCTGCAGTTGTGCTTTGTCATGTACATAGCTAGTAAGCTCTGTGTTCTTTGTTCAGTGCCTACGACACAAGAATCCTGGTCAATAAGTGGAGAACCAAGCTGCTACTGCAAAACAGCCTCTTCCCTAAAAAAGAACAAAAACACCCTATTAACAATGTCCTGTGAAACCTCCCCGATACTGGAGACTGTAATGGCCCTTCAGTCACAATGAATGTAAAACATAATTCAATTCCTTCATGGAATAAGGACTTTTCCATGTGGGGACTTCCTGTGCAGCATGATGGTGTGTAACTCTACAGTGCACCAACCTGCCCTGCCATGTTGACCCTCCTGCCCCACACTAAGGGTGTGTCTATACAGCAAAGTTATTTTGGAATAATGTCCATTATTCCAAAGTAACTATGCAAGCACTTCAAAATAACAGACGGCTTATTGTGACTTCTGTAAAGCTCATTCTATGAAGAACAACGCCTATTCCGAAATAGCTATTTCAATAAGGTGTGTATAGACACTCCACTTCTCCTATTTCAAAAGTTATTCCTCTTGAGTCTCTAAATTGAGATAGTACGTCTGCACTAGGGAAGCCTGCCTCGGAGTAATTTTGAGGCTTCCCTGCAGTGTAGATGTGCTATTTTGGAATAACCATTCCAGAATAGCTTATTCTGAAATGACTGTGCAGTGCAGATGTAGCCTAAATGTTCCTTTAGTGGGCTTTGAGCCGTTCCTGTATGAATCTAAAGCATAACAGCCTTTCGCATACTGTATTGTGGCTTTGTGGACCCTGCTGCCACACACCATATATTTCAAAGCCCAGATTGTTGTGCATTAAATCTCTGTGTAGACAAGTCCTCAGATAGTTGAAACAATAGAAGCCACTATGCAAAACACAGTCCAGATCCAAGGCTGGTTAGGAATTTGTGCAATGCGGACAGAGGCATTTGATTGAGGGCTGGATACAAATGTAGGAGAAGGCAAGGGAAGATTACTCCTGAGGAAAGTCTGCATCAAAAATTAGAAATTTTGCATAAAATTAAAAAAATAAAATTCTGCACACAATATTTTAAAATTTGGCAAATTTTGTCAATAAATACACATGGGGGCTCCAGCATTATAGTGAGGAGCATGGCTGCACGGAAGTGGGAAATCACGCTGCAGTCCTCCCTACCCCTTAAAAACAGACTGGCTCCCAGCACATAGAGAAGGGGAGCATGACCGGAACAAGGACCTAGGAGGTGGCATCCAGCTGCAGAGTCAGTGGAGCCAAGTGACGTCCTCCTTCACTCAGGCTGCTCTGCACTCACAATATGGGGGAGGGGAGTGGAAAGTAACCCCATGTGACCCCCATATCCTGCGTCTGTTTGGAGGGATAATGCCATCCACTTCTCCTAAGCTATGCCGATGGGCATCCCTAGCCCACCTCCAGATGGCTTCCGAAAAAACTTATTTCGAAAGAGAGCATCCACACAGCACAAGCACATCAAAAAAGCGATCTGCTTTTTTGAAAGAGAGCGTCCACATTGACTCCACTTCAGCCAGGGCATTAGGTCAGCAGTTACTTCTGGGTGCTGTTGCCTAAGGCTATCTGAGACGTGTGCTTAAAGAGACCCCCCTGGACAGCCTTTTCTCAGGTTCTGCTGCGTGCTTGTCTATGAGGGACATCAAAGCTTTATCAGTGCGTGCTCTGGTTGCCCAGCTTTGTTGGATGCCACAGCATTTATACCTTTCCCACCACAACCCCTCCCTGCTCCCCTTCCTTGTACAATCAATAAAAACAACAGTTGTGAGTTGAACAATAAAAACTTTGTATATTTTTTTAACAAAAAGTAACTGGGGAGGAGGGGGGCTGAGAACCTGGATGGGAGAGTGAAGAGGGGGCATCAGGGATGGGAGTGACATGTGGTGTGGCTGCAAGTGCCACCTCGGGTCCGCGGATCTCAACGAACTTGGGGTTGGCTGGGGCCTGGCACAACAGGGGGGCGGGCAGGAGGGGGGCTGGAGTGGGGTCAGGTCTGGCAGGGGGGCAGAGGAAGGGGGCATGGCAGGGGGAGTGGGAGTGGGGAGGGCTAGAGTGGGGACAGGAGCCGGGTGTGCCATCACTTCCCAGATGGTGGCGCACATGTTTTCGCCCTGCTGCACGAGCTGGTCCCACATGCCGTTGCACCACTTGGCGTCATTGTGGACCTTTTGGGCCAGGGTTTGCTGCATGTCATGCAGGACTGCAACATGCTCCCTCATGAGGTCCTCAGGGACCTTCCAGTGATTGTTTGGGTGGCTGGCCCTCCGTGGGGCCCACACACACACCTACACTAGGCAGTGTTGTCTGTGGGAGTGGGTGATGCCTCGCACATGCAGCCATGGCCATGTGCTATGTGCGGCACTCCTCGGTCTGTGTGGGGTCGTGCATGCGCCCTTGTATTCAGCCTGCTTCCGGCGGTGGCTGACGGGGGGATGACTCCCTCTCAGTGGTCAGACCTGTGTGTGGCCTTCCCCCAGCCTGTGAGCAGCTGCCTGTGTGTGCTCTGGGACTGGCTTCTGAGACCACATGGTGCACACTGCCGCTGCATGTGCTTGCACATGCACAGATAGCTGCACACTGTCCAAGCCGAGCATGCCAAGCGACACTTGCACCCCATTCCCTCTGAGCCCGCCTCCCCAGCCCTGTGTGTGTGATAAAATGAGAGCATTCACCAGATGATCCCTCCCCAGCATCAGATGGTGCCTGGGAGACCTCCAGGGCCTGGGGTACCGGCTCCAGGCTGAGGGTGATAATGCTGCCAGTGTTCTCTTCCTCCTGCAGCTGTTGTTCATTGTTGTCATCCTCCTCCTCCTCCTCAAGGAGCTCTGGGAGGATGAGCATGGATGTCTCCAGGCCCGAGTCCACCAGTCCACAGGATCTGGTGTAGCTCTTTGTAATAGGGGCAGGAGTGGGGTCCTGCCCCGGAGCGAGAGCTATGCTCCCTGTCCCGGGTGTACCCTTGCCGGAGCTCCTTCACCTTGCTCTGTACTTGGTCCAAGGTGTGGGGGTGATGTCCCCTTTGGGCCAGAGCTTCGGCCATGCGCCCATAAATATCTTCATTATGCCTCCAGGAGCGGAGATCCTGCATTGTTTCCTCCGCACCCCACAGCTCGAGGAGGCACAGGATCTCTGCCCTGGACCAGGAGGGCGCCCAGCATTTGGTGGCCCTGGGTGGGTCCTCAGAGCCCTGGTGCTGCTCCCTGTGTGGGCCGGGGTGGTTTCAGGGGGCTTGTGGCTGTGCCATGGGTCAGCAGGCCTTTAGCAGTCAGAGCCACACAGTTAGGGTGCTGCTGCAAGGCTGGCTTTCTGCCACAAGACTCGTCCAGGGTGCCTGCAGCTTTAAGAGCTGGCAGGAGACAGGAACTATAGAGCTGTGACTAGTTTGGACGCAGTATCCACCAGGGCACCTGTGCTTTTTCCTGGAGGCCTCTTCTTTCAAAAAACCTCCCTCTTCCGTGTCCACACATGCCTTTTTCCGAAAGAGCTCCTTCGGAAAAGGCGTTCTTCCTTGTAGAATGAGGTTTAGCAATGTTGGGAAACCCCCTGCATTCTTTCCATTTTCTTTTGAAGGAACGCAGTAGCAGTGTGGACGTAAGTGAAGTTTTTTCAGAAAAACGGCCGTTTTTCGGAAAAAAACCCTGCAGTCTAGACACACCCAGGATGGCAAGCCTTATTGTTGTAGAATAAAGACTGGATTATGAAGGAGAGCTATCGGAGCAGAGTGACACAGATGGACTGACATGGCAAGTTCAGGTGGGGGAGGCTCTAAGTGATATTTATTGAAACAAAATAGCCAAGTTGTGGAAGTGCTTGATTTCTACCCTAGTAAGGGAAATACTATTGTCTATTATAGAAGAGGAAGAATCATTTTGCAAATGGGTGGATAGTATTGTAGTGTTGCCCCAGTAATGTTGAGAACTTTGATATATGGAACAAACCATTCTCACTAATCAGGCCTTTTTTTCCCATAACAGATCCAAAATTTTGCATAATTAACTTAATTGTTTACCTTCATGAATTATTACTGGAAAAAGCCCTAAAGCTGTTACCAGTTACAGGTAGCAACCCATTTATTGTAGAAGCAGGAAACAAAATATTATGACTCACTGCCCTAACTAGTCTAAACAGGATAGGCAAAGCAAGCTTCGATCACTAGTGATTCCCAGGGAAAAACTTTTATGCAACAGTTCAGTTTTGCATAATTATAAGGTGATTCATGTACTACACACTTGTTACATCTATTCGTTTATGTTTTTCATAATTCCCTGCCTTATAAAAGGCGTTATCCAGGATGATAAAGGTAGCAATACAAATAATAATTTCAAATGCTGCAATTTAATTCACACAACTACAAACTTGGAGAGAGTGAATACTGACAATGACGTCAAAACCATGATGATGGTGACCATGATTCAGATAATGCAAATAAATAAATATAAATATAAATATTATATAGAACAAAACAGCCCTACTTTCAGGGTTCTTGGGTTGAGGTACTTTGTTAGCACTCTGCCTTCCACAAGAGGCAGAATTGCTTATGCTTACCTGGGTATCGGCTTCCTGACAATTCCAGTCTTTTAACCACCCAAGCAATCTCCTCAGGGCACTGTCAACCCTTACTTTTGTACCCTGGACCCCTTACTCCTTTCATCTGAAGAAGTGAGTTGTGCCCACAAAAACTCATGACACTATTTACATGTTTTGTTAGTCTCTAAGGTGCTGCAGAACTATTCGGGGGTTTTTTAAGTTTTTTTCAGTTACAGACTAACACAGCTACCCCTCTGAGACTTTTGCCTTGCATGTTAACAATAAGTGTTCTCTTGGGGTACATCTAAACTGTGGAGCTATTTCGGGATACCAGAGGTATCCCAAAATAGATATCCTAGCACCAGTCCTATTCAACTTATTCATAAATGATCTGGAGAAAGGGGTAAACAGTAAGGTGGCAAAGTTTGCAGACGACACTAAACTGCTCAAGGTAGTTAAGACCAAAGCAGACTGTGAAGAACTTCAAAAAGAGCTCACCAAACTAAGTGATTGGGCAACAAAATGGAAAATGAAATTTAATGTGGATAAATGTAAAGTAATGCACACTGGAAAAAATAACCCCAAGTATACATATAATATGATGGGGGCTAATTTAGCTATAATTAATCAGGAAAGAGATCTTGGAGTCATCGTGGATAGTTCTCTGAAGACGTCCACGCAGTGTGCAGTAGCAGTCAAAAAAGCAAACAGGATGTTAGGAATCATTAAAAAAGGGATAGAGAATAAGACGGAGAATATTGCCCTTATATAAATCCATGGTATGCCCACATCTTGAATTCTGCGTACAGATGTGGTCTCCTCATCTCAAAAAAGATATACTGGCATTAGAAAAGGTTCAGAGAAGGGCAACTAAAATGATTAGGGGTTTGGAACAGGTCCCGTATGAGGAGAGATTAAAGAGATTGGGACTTTTCAGCTTGGAAAAGAGGAGACTAAGGGAGGATATGATAGCGGTATATAAAATCATGAGTGGTGTGGAGAAAGTGAATAAGGAAAAGTTATTTACTTGTTCCCATAATATAAGAACTAGGGGCCACCAAATGAAACTAATGGGCAGCAGGTTTAAAACAAATAAAAGGAAATTCTTCTTCACACAGCGCATAGTCAATCTGTGGAACTCCTTGCCTGAGGAGGTTGTGAAGGCTAGGACTATAACAGGGTTTAAAAGAGAACTAGATAAATTCATGGAGGTTAAGTCCCTAAATGGCTATTAGCCAGTATGGGTAAGGAATGGTGTCCCTATCCTCTGTTTGTCAGAAGGTGGAGATGGATGGCAGGAGAGAGATCGCTTGATCATTACCTGTTCGATTCACTCCCTTGGGGACACCTGGTATTGGCCACTGTCAGCAGACAGGGTACTGGGCTGGATGGACCTTTGGTCTGACCCAGTATGGCCATTCTTATGTTCTTATGTTCTTTTAAACCAGCCCGTTATTTCAAAATAGTTTTCAAAATAACGATCTCATTATTCTGACGACCCTGTAACCCTTGTTCCATAAGGGTTAAGCAATGTTTTGGAATAGTGATTTTTAAAAATTTGGTGGTGTGTAGACAGCGCCAAATTTCAAAAAAACACAATTTGTGTAGTTCAAATTGTTTTTCTTATTCCAAGTGAAGGGTGCAGTGTAGACGCGCCCTTGTAGTAGTCAGAGCCTTATCCACTGAACACTCATGGAATTACCATGTCAGCTGTTCTCAAAGGCACAGTGTATACATCAGCTTAGATGATTCAATTTAGGATCCATGGGTGCTAGAGCAGTTTGGATAGTGGGGGTGCTGAAAGCCATTGAACCAAACTGTAAAGTATTAACCCTATATATGATGGAAATCACTTCAAGCCTGGGGGCATGGCAGCATCTCTAGTTCCAGCACCTATGTTAGGATCAGCTTCATGTATATCACCATAGCACTGACATATATTTAAGTAAAACACAAGGACACGTTTATTATCAGAGATGAAATCCAAGTGATGTTGAGTAAGAATATTGAAAACAATGTTCCATCAAAAATCACAAATCAAGTACTAGAGACTAATTTGCTAACCTTCTACCCAATTGAATGTGTCCCACCCCAAATATTCCATGCAGCATTTCAACCAAGCCTGATAGAGATCTGTTTTCATGAACTGCATTACCCAGTTCTTAAATACAGAATACAGGGGGCGTCTCCTTGGCTTCTATTTTTACCCCCTCAAGTTCGTTATCTTTTCACAAGGCCAGGCTAACCTCCATGGTTTGCGATTTTCTGTGTGCTCCTTGCCTGTTAATTTAATAGGTAACTGGGGCATCTAATGTGTTGGCTTACATTGCTTAATTTACATAGACAGGTGATTATACATCCTTTTTCTCGCAGAAACCTGTTTGTCCATCCTCCCTCAATTCAGACTTTAGGAACATAATTTCACTGTGCATATATAAATTCTTACATGATAACTGTACATACATTTGACAATGGTACTAATGATCAGTATGATCCAGCTTTTCATTTAAGTTCTTATTATTTATGGATAAAGACCTAGAAGGTTCTAGGTGTAATGAGTTTGTCAAGCCTATTAGGTGTTGCTTTACAAAACAGTGGACCCATTGCCAGCTGGCACCAATGGACTTCTGTCACATCAACACTGTGGAGTCATATTCCTTCATCCCTGCTTGACCCACCTCTGCAGCTCAGAAATGTACAGCAGAGGGTTTTCAAAGGTGCCTGGAAATAAGGTGTCCAAATCCCTTAAGCTGCTTTAAAAATTGCACTCTGTGTTCTGAGCCATACACAATCCAAGCTGTCTCATGCTACTGTATAGCAAATTCAGTATTCCAATATACAAAATACAGTGCAGTATCCCAGCTGAACTACTCATTTGCATTGTAGTCTGTTACTATAGATCTGTTACTATAGTTCCTTGGAAACAAAGAACAAGTGCAGAGAGCTGCCAAAGTCTGAGCATGTTTTAGTAATGTCAGAGACAATCCTTGCAAAGGGTAATATCAATTTGATGTCAGGGATGTTAGCTATATTACCGATTGACAACCTTCACATGTCAGGCCAAACTCATACTGTTTAAATCTGTTTAAACTCTGCTTAAACTTATGCCAGAAGTGAATATAGCTTATCATACTGAGAATATAGAACAAAGCACCTGATCCTTTGACTTTAGTGGACAAAATGTGCTTGGTTAGTATTATTTGAAACACTGAAATCAGAATAAATTGAAGTTCTACTGTGAAAAGAGCTTACATAAAAAAGTACCTTCTTATTCAGAAGATCTACTCCCTGTGTGCAGTCAGTCATATCTGCTGACCTGCTCAGTATTGTGGCAAAAATAATATTTTCACTGATTTCTACTCCTGATAAGCCTCATCTACAGAATTGTTTATTACATTCTAATTAGATATACCTTTGCAAAAATGCACTGACACTGTACCTTTGACTCTGAGGGCACAATTTGAAGACTGAAGTTGCACACCTATCTAAATAACTTTGATTATTGGTGAGTAAGAAGGAAGAACCCAACTTGGTCCTCAGAGCCTAAGCTGAATTTGAAGGACCAGGCCCACCGATGACAGAGGGGAGTGGCAAAGAGGGCAGTTACCTTGCGGCCTGGCAATTCAAAGTGGCCCAGGGCTGCTCTGGGTGGGGCTAAGGGTTGGCTGCCCCGGCTCTGCCCATTCTGCCCAAGGCCCATTCTGCCTTTCCAGGAGTACAGAATTGACACCCCCCCTCCCACACACACACACCTTGCTCAGGGGCCTGCAGAGGCTGTCAACTCCCCTATGTGGGACTGACTGTTTGGTTAAAAATACCTTGTTACCTAGAAACTGAGCACATTTATTCCAGAGTCTTTGAGAGACAATAAATATGAAATCCCACAATGTCATTTTAAAGAGTTACTTTTCAGAATAGAATCACTCTTTTAAGTTTGAACAGCATGAACATGCAAGACAATATGAGTAATCTGTGTATTACAATTCAATTTACAGAAAAAGTCCATCATAACCTGAAAAGAAATAGAAGATTGGAAGATGCAATTTAAGAATTGAAAATAACATGAAGGGTTCAGAATAGGGAAGAGAGTTCCAGACAGATGGGACAGCATGAGCATAAGAGCAAACCCCTTCTTGCCCCCCACCCCTGCCACAAAACATGAGACAAAGAAGGGGGAAAGCATAGGAAAAGTTGAGTGAATAGGTGGATTTTAAATCAGTGACTATGGACAGACCCCTTAAGGCAGGGGTTCTCAAACTTTGTGATACCGCGACCCCCCCCCGGGGGGTCAGGACCCACAGTTTGAGAAACGCGGCCTTAAGGGTTTAGGACAGCATCACAAAGAGTGAACTACAGTAGTTAAAATATGAAGTGGACAAGTGAAGGCTTAGACAACAATTTCAGCAGAGATAGAATCAAAGAAGCAACATCAAGTGATAGTCTGGAAAAGGGAAACGTTGGAAGAAAAGGGGCCTTTGGAGTGAAAGGTGACTTAATCGTTGTTGGCCTTGGAAACCAACAGAGCTTGTAAAA
The DNA here is from genome assembly GCA_032595735.1 of Pelochelys cantorii. Taxonomy (NCBI): domain Eukaryota; kingdom Metazoa; phylum Chordata; order Testudines; family Trionychidae; genus Pelochelys; species Pelochelys cantorii. The sequence goes on along the minus strand of CM064327.1, from coordinate 42,253,627 downwards.
AAAAATTAAAATGAAAAGCTATTTGACAAAACACAGAAACATACTTCTCATGAACTTTAAAAAATATGTGCGACCAACTATGGAAAGAAAGTTAAGGTCTGAGTTGAAGAAAGTGATAGTGGAGTCAGAGTCATGGATAGCAAAGATTTCGCAATAGGAAGTTGTGGTTTAGCCAAGAGCTGACAAAGGTAAGGTGCAGAGCTGTGTGTCATCCACATAAAAGCGTTTTAACCTTGGACAACAATCAAAGAAACATCTAAGAGAAAAAGACAGGAAGAAAGAAAGAGGTCAATGACATCACCTTCAGCCTCTTCATAATGCTGAAACAGAACTGGGGGTGGATAACAATTCATTACTATAATTTATAGTTACTTCGGGCAGCACACACAATGTGCTATGTGCTGGACAAACATAAGGGCAAGGCTCCTGCATGGAAGATCTTACAGTCTAGAAAACAAACACAAAGACATAAAAACAAATGGAAGAGGGAAATGATATTACAGGCAAGTAAAGGCACCAAAGCGGTGACTGGGTGAGTCATCTTAATATTATGGTTTTTACAGTATCTCTTTAACTATTGCCAATTGCCCTTTTACTGTGACATTATTAGTTTTTTGATTCCTTAAGGTCATCCAATTCGATATAAGTTTTAATGCAGTGTCAGCCAAAAAGATCCATGTATTTTTGGGCTGCGTATGAGGAAGTATCACGTCCTGCAGAAGAAAGAAGATACTCCCTTTCTATACTGCTCTCATGAGAGTGCAACTAGCACAGTGTTTCTTAAACCAGGTCTTTTCGTGCAGCCACAACAGCCTCCTGGGCAGTGATGTGGGTAGTGTGCAAAGTATTGGCCTCGTCTCCTCCCTCCCTGTTGCTCCTGGAGGTGCTGTCCAGCACAACCACTGGAGACAAGTAGGGCACAATACTGTAGGAACAAGGCAACTTTTTGATCCACCTGAATGGAGGGCAGTGAAACTTCAGCCCTGGGGTGGTTGGGTAGCAGGCTCCAATGGTGGGACTTGGAGAGCCTGGCCATGGAGTTTGGGTGCTGACCCCTGGTGCCTGCCATGTGGCCCTGTCCTTGATTCTGTCCCCTAGTTCTGGTCCCAGGCTCCGTGGGTATGACTCCTGCTCCGATTGTATGATGCAGCCTCCAGCTCTGATCATGCAGCAATTGGTGCTGACCAGTATTCCCTGTAAACTGTGCGCTTGTGTGGCCACTCAGGAAAGATTCAAATGCTGCCCGGCTGATTAGCAGTGTGCCCACAGCTAGGCTTTCTGTTTCTACTGATGGTGAAATTCACACATGCCTCAGGGCACATAAAAATGCATACTGTACATGGATGGAAAAATCCACACATGGATGGAAAAGATTAGAGGGCACATTGGTGCTGTAACCTGATCTGAAGTTTCCCATATATTACTCTGAGGGTTGACAGGTCCTTATCCCAAGGTCAGGCCCAGTAAACTCATTGTTTCTATTATTTTATAGTTGGGAACCCCGATGTGCACAGGTGAAACACTCACACTATAGGAACTCTTTATTTAAATTATTAATTTACAGATATACACATTAACTGAGCAAGGTAGATAGAAGTAATACAAAAAGTACATTGGAACATCCATACTTACACCATGCCTTGCAGAACAACCTGGATGTTAACTCTTATCTTCCTCATTACTGTCACCTTCTTCATCTTCACCAGTGTCTACCATTCTGGCCCCTCCCAAGGTTTACATCTCTACCTTCGCTGCCCTAGGATGCTACTTTTATATGTTATGCTGATGTTACCATATCTAATGCATATTTAATAGGGGGTTATCTTTATTTGTATTTCCTCCCCTGGCCAATGCTAAGGTGTCCTTTTCCTATAGGTTAGTATAGCTATGATTTCAACCCATTATCATATTTGTCAGTTCATTGCCATGGAGCACTTGCTGTCGGATGTGCCATCCAGAACCTTCCAGAATCTGGTGTCAGTTCTTGTTCTGTGGTCAGTTGATATCAAGGCTCTCCCATACATCCTACTTCTAGTTTCTTATAACCTATGAGTTACTTAAGTATATCTATGCCAAAGTTAACAGGCCTCAAGCCTCTTGTTGACTGCTAAAGCTAATTTCTTACAGGATTCGAACCTGTGGGTTCCTTGCATTACTACTGAATATAATAAAGTAAAATATATTGCAAAGCAGTGAATATAACAAAAGTAAGCTGATCCGCTGGGCTACAGTGCTGACCCCCAGCTCAAGCCATGCAAGCTGACCACCATTCCCAATCACCCAGGTCCTCCCTGCTTTCCCTGGCCCTGCATCCATCTCTCTGTCTCTCACTGTCTCCCCTTCTGATCCCCACCATTCAGGGCTTAATTTGTCCTGGGGCTGCTGAGAAAAGTGGTATTAACAAACATGCAATATCACAGCAGAGTTACTAGTTAGCTGGTGCAAATGATTACTTGTATGTTTGTTAATACCCCTCCCAGCTAGTCACTAAGTGTATGTCTACACTGCATGCTTATTTCGAAAGAAGCTATTTCAGAATAGAAACTCTGAAATAGCATGTCTACACAGCAAATGCCAAACTAAATAGTGCTGAGCTATTTCAGAATAGCGTGTCCACACTGATTGGAGCCTCAATCACATTTAAAGTCCCCTAGAAGCACTTCAGACAGGGCATCGGGACAGTACTCACTTCCTGGAGCTGCTTCCTGTGGCTATCTGAGGCTTGTGCTTAAAGAGACCTCCCTGTACAGTCATGCCTCAGACTCTTCTCCTTTGCCTTGAAAGATGGCAAATTCTTCTCACTGTGTGCTCTGGTTGCCCTTGCAGACACCACAGCACTCCAGCCATGGAGCTGGACCTGCCTCCAAGCAATCAACAGCTCTTAGACCCCATGCCACACTTCCTGCTGCAGTTATTGTGGGCTGCCTTTGTGGCCCTGCAGGAACAGGACCCCCAACTCGCTGTGGGTCACCTCCTCTCCTATCTCCATGTGCTGCTCATACAGCACAATCCCTCCCACCCTTCCCTGTACACCGTGCACTGCCACATCTGGCGGCTGGACACCAGTTCCGAATGGTGGAACTAGATCATCATGGAGTGGTTGGACAGCCAGCAGTGGCTCCAGAACTTTCGCATGCAGAAGGACACCTTCCTGGAGCTATGTGAGTGGCTCGCTCCTGTCCTCAGGCGACAGACACCCACATGCCCTCCCCCTCCAGAAGCAGGTCACCATCACTCCATGGAAGCTCGCCATGCCAGACAGCTACTGCTCCATCAGGAACCAGTTCAACATGGGGAGATTGACCGTCAGGGCCTTGCTCATGCAGGTATGGCACTCTCATGCTATTGTCCCAGGAGGGTGGTAAACTGCTGGAATGAGTTTCCCTAGGGGATGGGGTAAAGTAGGGGGGTTGGTCCTGGTGTGTCTGTGGGGAGAGCGTTTGGGCTCGGGGACCTCCCAAGGGCCCTGGCAACCCTGTTGCGCCAACTCATCATCCTGGGTGACGTGGACCCCATCATCACTGGTGTTGTCGCCATGGGCTTCCCCAATTGTGGGGGAACTATTAAGGGGTACTTTTCTGTGGTCCTGCAGGCCCTTGTGGACCACTGAGGCCAATTCACCAACGTCAAAGGTCGGGTGGTCGGGGAAGGCGTGTGCGACTTTCGCAACTCCAGCCTTTTCCAGACGCTGCATGCTGGCACTTTTTTCCCTGACCGCACCATCAGGATTGGGGAAGTGGATATGCCAATGTGCGTCATGGGGGACACTGCCTACCTTCTGCTCCGCTGTCTGAGTAAGCCGTACATTGGACACCTGGACCAAAGCAAGGAATGTTTCAATGCCAGGCTCAGAATAAGAAGCCCGTTATTTCGATATTATTTCAAACTAATGGGTTTGCTGTGTAGACATGCCTTAAGCTATGGAAAGTGATATTAACAATCATACAAATGTCACTTTTCACAGCATTATTTTTATTATTGAGTCTGCAAAATAAAAAAAACCCACATAAATAAACTGCAATGATTTGGACATCTATATGTGCATATGTATTCATTTTTCCTAAAAAGTTAATTAAGTCTTGTAGGGGAATATGTCAGTATAGCCACCAGTAAGAGTGGGTGGCCAAACAGAGGCTATTAAAAATTTGCCTTGAAAACCCCTGACCCAGAGTATCATGTTTAGTTCTGGGCATCACAAAACAAATACGAAATAGATGAAAGAGAGTGAGCTCAGATAAGAGCAACAACAATTATTAATCAGCACAATGTGAAACTTAGGAAGAAAGTTTAGCAGTACTAAATAAGAATATAAAATTAAAAGTCAGCTAAAGGGTCTCATTTTACCCTTTCCTCCAAATTTGGAAACATGTACTGTAAAAGAAACTGTCATCAAAACCTGTGAAGAAATGCTGTGATTCAGGAAGAAACACCACAATGAATGGTTGCCTAAGGATATATGACAGAAAATAGAAGAATAAAACTGAAAATAAAACTGAAATTAAATCCAAAAGGAAAGAATGAGAACACTGAAACAGTGACTCCAGCAGAAATATGCTGCAAAGAAGAAGGTGAAAAAAAGTTCCAGGAAAGATAAATGAGATTTTATAGACAAAATGGCAGCAGAAGCATAGATTGCTGCAGCACAGAATTATATGAAGATGCTGTATAATAACCCTACTAGACAGGAAGAATAAACACTAACCAAAACAATTTAGCAACAATGACATCAGAACAATTTCATATATGGAAGCAATACTTTAGTCAGCTACCAAAGCGTAAGCCCCTGTTCAACTCCCCAGATAGAGAGGAAGGAAAAGGTCTGGACATCCAACTCGGGCTTGTGACTAGAATAGAAATAGAGATGGCAATCGATCAGTTAAAGAGTGGAAAGACACCAGGTCTGGACAACATCTCAATGGAGGTCCTTCAAATAGACTCAAAGAATATAGTAGACAAACAAGATGCAGAAGAAGAAAAAATACCAAACAAGTTGCAAAATGATCATCTAGCAAAACTGCCAAAGAAAGGAGATCTCAGGCAGTGCAAAAACTTCAGGCGCATTCACTTGCTGTCAATCCCAAGAAAAATACCTACATGTGTTATCCTAGACAGCCTAAAGAAGGCAGTAGAGCAGCGAGAGCCAACCTTTTAAAGCACAAGATCACTTTCTGAATTTAAATACAATCCAGGTTCTACCTCAGACTCAAATACCCTTGCCCCACCTCCTTCTCTGCCCCTTCTCTGTGGCCAGGCCTCTCCCTCATCCTTCTCTCAGGCCTCACTCTGCTCACTCCATTCCCCCCCTCTCACCCCCCCCCCCCGCTTCTCCCATTCTCATTGACTTCACCAGGCTGGGGCAGAGGGTTGAAGAGCAAGAGGATGCAGACTTCGGTCTTGGGCCAAAGGATAGAGAATGGGAGGGGCTCTGGAGTGAGCCTGTGGCAGGTTGTTGGAGCGCAGGAGTGAGTTCATTATGCAAGTTCTGGGAATATGTGTGCAGGAGGGGCTCAGGGCTAGGATAGGGGTGCAGGATTCAGGCTACAGCAGGGCACTGTTTAACTAAGGTAGCTCCCAGGTGGTGGCACAGTGGAGGTAAGGCAAGCACATCTCCCCCCACCCTCCCCGGCCCTGTGCCACTCCCAAAAGTGGACAGCATATCTAGCAGTGGCTCCTGTGTGGGGAGGGGCAGGTGGCTCTGCATGTTACCTCTGTCTGAAGGCATTGCCCCCACACCTCCCATTGGCTGTGGTTCTCCATTCCCTAGCCAATGGGATCTGTGGGGGTAGTGCCTGCAGGCAAGGGCAGTGTTGAGACTCTCTTCCCTGCCTTCCCCAGGGGCCACAGGAATGTGCCAGCCTCTTCCAGGAGAAGGGGGGAGTCTGTCTTAGCCCTGCTGCGCTGGTGGACTGTTTGTGGCCAATTTCACAATTTGGCTGTAGGTGTTTCCAGGAAATCAAGCCCGATTCCATGAGATTCCCGGTCAGTGTTCTGCACTTGGATGGAAAAAATAAGAGGGAATTAATTTTGTTATGAACACTAAACATTGAGGTAATGTGTGGATGTGCCCCATTAGTCGAAACCAAAAAAGCTACATACAATATATATTTTTTAAATTACCATGGGGTGATTACTCCAGTCACGATAGGTTAGGCGTTTTAGAACTCACTACTCAAAGAATTAAATTATGAAATGCACAGGCCAGCCAAACACCTAAAATAACACACTTTGAAAGAAATAACACCACAAGTATGTGTTGGATCAGGAGGTAAGTGTGAACGACAGAGTATGTTTGCATGAGTGACAGGGCACACATAATGTGTGAGTGACAGAGATGCATGCTGCCCCTTTAAGTATGTTGACCATGTTCAAACATAGGAGCAACTGCCAGTATAGCTCCCTCCATCCAAAGCCCTGTCATGGCCCTCCTCCCCTCTGTGGAAAGGTGGTACAGGGGTGGGGTGAGAGGGACATCCTGACATCAGTGCCCTCCCTCCTGTGCCTCCCTCATCCTGCACAGCAAGCAGGAGATTCCTGGCAGGCAAGGCAAAGAACAAGAGCTGAGGGGGAAGGGCAGCTGACATGCCAGCACTTGATAGCTTCTGGGCCAGACCAGTCAAGATCACTTGTCAGAAGATCCAGGCTCTACCAGTAGATCCCAATCTACTGTTTGGTGACCACTGCAGTAGAGACAAGGTTGCAGAAGGAACCCTGCAGCAGGCAGGGTTCTGACAGGAGAAATCATGCATAGATCAAATAGCAGCCCTGCATTTAGAGACAGTCACCACTCTGCATGAATTTCATAGATTTCCAAAAAGTGTTTTGGTACATTAGGTTGAACAGTCTTAGGGAAGTTGCCACACCATTATGTAATTGCCCAGAAATTTGTGAATATTGTCTAGATTAGAACTTCTATGAGATTATGACATGACAAGCAATACATAACAACTAATTAACTAAGTGATTACAGGTAACTGCTAGTGTCAGATAAGGATGTCTTGTCACCCATGACCTTACTAATGGTAATGGATTGGGTAATCAGAAAGACCACAGATCAGCCAAGATGTAGTTTCTTTGTAAAAGTCTATTGTACTACACCTTGATTTGGCAAACATCAACCTGCTGTCCCATACCCACCCTGATATGCAAGCTAAAACTAATTAGCTCCAGACTCATGCACTGTAAGTAGGGCTACAAATCAACACCAACAAATCTAAAACCAGGAAAATAAACACACAAGAAACAACTACACTTGCTTGAACTCACACACAAGGGTTTGGCACTTCATAGATCTTGGCAGCATCATAAGAAAAACAGTGGAACAGATGAAGACATTAAATCCAGAATAGTGAAAGTCATGCATCCCTTTGCAACCCTGAATGCACAGGCCAATGAAGTCAGTCAGGAGAAACAGAAACCTTGTCTTCTGAACTAAACATTGAGGCTTCGTCTACACTGCTTCCCTTTTCCGCAAGAGGAAATGCAAATGGGGCACTCATTTGCATGTCGCACTCGCATTTGCATTTCCTCCTCAGATCCCTTTTGCGCAAGAGGTTTTTGTGCAAAAAAGAGCTGTGTAGATGTCTCCTTTTTGCACAAAAAACCCCTTTTGTGCAAGAGCCATTCTTCCCGAAAAAATGAGGAAGAATGGCTCTTGTGCAAAAGGGATCCAAGGAGGAAATGCAAATACGAGCGTGACATATGCAAATGAGTGCTCCATTTGCATTTCCTCTTGCGGAAAAGGGAAGCAGTGTAGACATAGCCTGAATGTTTAACATCATTGTAGAGTCTGTCTTACTACAGGGTACTGAAACATAGAGATTTATCAAGGCCTTACTATCTGAACTCCAAATATTTATAATCAGCTACTTTAGCCAAACTTTCAATATTAGAAGGCCAGAAAAAAATCACAAATGAAGAACTTTGGAGGAGAACAAAACAGAAAATTATGTGCAATCATTCTGCTAAGTGTACTCAACAGCACCATGGGACATGTCAGTATGAAGTGCACCTCTTAACAATACAACATCGAATTGGCTTGAGCCCCAAACCAATAATCTGGGAAAATGTAACACCATCCCTAGGCATTTGTCAAGGCAAGTCCACACTATGTTGATAAGTACATCTAAGCTTCACAATTTTAATTATTTTAGTAGCGTAATTCAAATCAACGTAGCTTAGATCTACTTACTGCGGGGTTCACATCACGCTGGGTTGACAGAATAGACTCTCCCATCAACTCCCCTTACTCATCTCATTCTGGTGTAGTACCTGAGTCAATGGGAGAGAGTGATTGGTGCTTGATTTAGTGTGTCTTCTCAAGACCTGCTAAATTGACTTCCTGTGGATTGATTGCTGCAGCATAGATCCACCCCATACTGGAGACATACTCTCAGAGGTAATAGTTCCCTTCTCACAAGCACTGAATATGTGTATAACAAAAAAAACTTTTTATTAAAAAGGGGAAAGGAACCCAGCATTAATTTGGGAAAACCCCACAACCATGATTCAAAGCATTAGAGTTACCAACTTTTCCAACTGGACAGACCAGACACGTTTACCGCAAATGGTGTCCGGTCCATCCAGTCAGAAAGCTGTCAACCCTAGAAAGCAAATAACCATGAATAAAACACTCAACACAGAGTGCAATGGGCAGTGTCCTTTGCCTCAGTTTATTTATTGTTCTTGCCTTGAATAAGAAGTCCATGAGCCCAATTATGTCAATTCCTTCAGTGTATCTCCAGTTTAACACTACTAATGTCATTGGAGGGGGTCTACATTTACACCAGTGTAACTAAGATCAGAACTTGGGACTGTGTTTCCAGCATTCACCTTTCCTCACTTGTATCCTGTGGCACTTGTCTAGCTTCTCCTTCATTTATTTCTAAAAGAGGCTTTGCATCTTTTTCTCATCCTCCCTGCCACTATGTTAAAGAATAGGGATTAAAATACTATACCAGTTCAATCATCTACACCGTCCTCTACCCATTCAGAACTACACACCCTACACAGTATATTTTCTGTACATTTTTTTCCATGTTTGTTTAAGGCGTCCCAAGTATTGCGGTTTACACTACTATCTTTGGAAAATCATTCCTAAATCTAATTTACCCTAAATTTTCCTTTCTTTATTTCATCCTATGATTGCTAGTATTCCACTATTGTACCACCTTAAATAATCCCTCTGTTCTTTGTGTTTTCACCCATCAAATGTTTGTATGCCATTATCACACACCCCTTTGATTTTCTTGACTAGTGTGCATCTTTATTTTATGCAAACCACAAAGCCTTTACCATTGCTTCCAATCTTTGGAGGTCTATTGCTGTAGTCTGAGCTTCTTCTCATGTCATGTTGATCGCTTCTGTTGTGAATTTCCATGTTGTCATTTGTCTACCCTGTTGCCTCTTGCCCCAGGAAACTCCAATGAAACACTTGTCTTATTCTGTTGTTCAGTTCTTTCCTCTATGTGTGTCTTAGCTCTGTCTGTTTTTATTCCATATGTAAGCAGGCTCTGAATAAACTCTCCCCTGCCAGCTAATGATGAGCTGGGGGGAAAAGACTTCAGACATAAACCATATTTGCACAAACACAACTACTTTGCCTAGGTAATCAACAATGGGAGTGAGTGCAAAAGTAATGAAATATAATTATCCTCATTGTATGAGTAAAGGGCAGCAGAACTGTACTTAGCCTGCCCTGAAGGGGGGGTAGGGGATGTCATCCTAGATCAAACCTCACTTGCTAAGAAGCCAAATTCTAGTAAACAGAGAGGGGGTGAGTACAGCTGTTCCTATTTGGTCTGTCTAGGAGTCCCAAACACCATTTGATCTGTCCCCCTCCAGTGTTTAAAAACAGTGCTGGTTAGACTCAACTGAAAGTCCTTATTTTGTTCAGAGATTCCTAGAGCTGATATTACTGCTATGGAGGGGTAGATGTTAGTTCTTAGGTGCAGTATGTTGCAATGAAAGACACTGCACAGCCTGTATTAGTAGTGAGGTTCCTCTCTATCCTTCCTAGTCACTGAAACCTGGATTAAGTGGTGGTGCTTCAGAATGTGGAGTAGCAGTAGAGAGGCCGGTGACAGCAGGGAAGGGAGGGGGGCAGAGTGAACAATGGTGCAATGGCTGTCAGCAGCGGAGTGAACAATGGTGGCAGTGGGAAGCAATGGCAGAGTGAGTGGGGTACAGTAAAGGGACCAGGAGGTGATGTACTAAAGGAATATTCTTTTATTAGACCTTCCCAGGACAAAGGGAAAGTCCGCTTTTCACCAAAAAGACTGAAGTGATCAAAAGCATTAGAAGCTTCAATGGGATCAAGCAGGAGAGGAGAAAAATAGGGTGGGAGAATTCTGAAGATTATAACTAGGCAGCAGATAATCCTTCAAGAAGAAAAGTCTGTAAATCTTTTCCAAAGGACAGGGTGCTTTTCGGGTCAATGTAATTTATGCAAATTAATATTTCATTATGAAAGAAACATATTCCTTAGATATCTCCTCATGTATGTAGCAAAAGACATGACAAGACATGTAAATAAACATGGATAGGGGACACATACACATATAACAAAATAAAAACATCTGTAACTAAATAAAACGTGTATGCTATGGAAGACAGCATAATATATTATACATTAGGAATTGTCAGATCTGCCAATTTTGTCCTGATCTCTCTATGCTGCTGATAAAACAGAGGTAGAAGAAAAACAGCACACTCTGGAAGCACACATGTTATGTACAGTTTGTGGCTCTTTCATATATTTTTAATTCTCTGTATACTTACACCTGCGTTTGGTTTCTTCACTTTCTTTTGCAGTGTCATCCCAAATTTTTGCTTATTTTAATTATTTCAGACAGTTCTTCCTGCCTCTTTCCCCTTCACACACATTTATTTACATGTCTTGTGACAAACCTACTGTAATCTCTTTTGTTCTTTTTTCTTATTAAAAATGTTAGGCAAGATGAAAGAGTGCACTGGGCCCCCTGCTGGACGCTTTATGACTCTACCACACCCTGTCCCAGAAAAGAGCAGTAGAGAATTCTTCTAATTTAAGGCCATATTTCCACGTGCGGCACTGGAGTTTGATCTTCTGGTGTTCTATTTAGCAGGTCTAGGTAAGACCCACTAAATCAAATGCTGAGGGTGGCTCTGGTCAGCACAGGCATTTACTTCCATCAGCCTTCCACTGTGAAGATGGGGCAAGTTCAACTTAAGGTAAGCCAACTCCAGCTACATGTTTTATATAGCTGGAGTTGTGCACTTTAACCCAACCTTCCAGGTCTAGAGTAGACCTGGCCTAAGAGCCCTGGAGCAGGTGTATGAGAAGCAGTCAAACAGGGCCCAGAAAACTAGTATTAGCAGGTAATAGAATAATTGACTAACCACATGAATTCTCATCAGTTAGTGGACTATTCTATAGTCCCTGGAGGCAGGGGCAGGGCTGGAGGCTATTCCACAAGGGCTGCTGCTGCAAAGAAGCCCCTGTCCACCACCCCCCATGCTGCTGCCTCTGATAGAGGAAGTAGTGCGGAGGGGGAGGGGGGAGAGCAGTACCACAGAACTGGTGTTGCGGGGAACCAGCTTTTAAGCCGGCTGCCCCCCGCATCAGCTCCTGCTTCCCGCCCCCCTTGCTGCCTCTGATAGAGAGAAAGTAAAGGGTGGGGGGAAATGCAAGTAGTTGACTAGAGTAACTGATAAGCCTACGCTTATTAGTTAATTGACTACTAGTCGACTACTTGTTCAAAACCCATTCATTCAAGTTCCACTGCTATTCTAATCCCCTGGGCCACTTCCCCTCAGCCGTTCATCATTTTCTCTCTTTCCTCAGGGCTTTGTCCAAATAGAGTCCCAGCACCTAACTCAGGGCTCTTTCTCATTCTCCCTAGCAGCCGGCCACACCACCCATTCCCTTGCAGCTCCAGCAAGAAACCAACTGATTCTGGCCCAGCATCCCTCTTTATACTAGGGATTTGAATAAGTAGTTGCTCCCTACTGCACCCAACCTCCATCCCAGACCCCGCATCTCCTCCATTAATATCATGGAAGAGTGCGGCCCTCAACCACTTTCCAAAATCTTGGAGTGGCCCCCCATCAAAAATTATTGCCCACCCCTGTCTTATAGGGTTTGCTGGGATTGCTCATGGTGGTGAGGATGGTACTGTAGCTGCTGGCTCCTTGGCTTCACAGGGGGCGATGCTGGGGCTGTGGTACCTGGGCCTGGCTGCTGACTCCTCTGGTGGGGAGGGCAGTCAGGGGACTGGGGGTGTAGTACCTGGCCCAGGCCACTGGTGGGGCTTCTCCAGGGGCCAAGGTTGGGCAAGCGCAGGGCTATGCGGGGAGCGCAGGAGGGCCTGGGGCTGTGTGGCATGGCTCTGGGGGAGAGGGCCAGGATTGCTGGCTGACGGGGCTCCATCCCCAGGCTACGTCTAGACTGCATCCCTCTGTCGACAGAGGGATGCAAATCAAGCACATCAAAATTGCTAATGAAGCAGGGATTATATATCCCGTGCCTCATTAGCATAAACATGGCCACCGCTTTTTTTTTAAACAGAGTTTTTAAAAAAAAATGGCAGTTTAGACACGGATCTGTCAAAAATAAAGCCTTTTTCAACAGATCCTGTATTCCTCAAAAAATGAGGTTTACAGGATCTGTCGAAAAAGGCTTTATTTTCGACAGATCCGCGTCTAGACTGCCGGGGTTTTTTTTTTTCCGAAAAAAACTCCATTTAGAAAAAAAGTGGCGGCCATGTTTATGCTAATGAGGCACAGGATATTTAAATCTCTGCTTCATTAGCCATTTCGATGTGCCTAATCTACATCTCTCTGTCGACAGAGAGGTGTAGTCTAGACACACCCACAATCCAGTGCCATGGCAGAAGGCTGGGGGGAGGTGTCTGGGAAGAGGGGCCACTTACCCAGGCTGGTGGCCAGCAATATAGAGAGCCCTGGCCCTAGCTGGCCACTCTCTTCCTGGTGCGGCCATCTCCCTGTGGTCATCCTGCAGTATAGCTGTCCCCCATGCTCGCTGTCTCCAGTGGTCACTCTGCAGTTATAACTGCCCCTCCTATCAAGCCCTTCCCTTTCCATGTGATGAAAACCAGTCCGTTTCCAGGCACATCTCATTTTCTTGGCACAACCAGACCTTGACCTTGCTTTAAGTTAGGGTAAGAGGAACAAATGGGCTCACAGACTGATGCATAAACTCTCTAATATATATATATAAAGGGGAACAGAACTGTACATACCCTGCCCCAAATGAGGGGGGTCAACCCTCAGCTGAAAGGACCTCATTAAGCCAGTGTCTCAAATGCTAAGATCCTCATGGAAATAAGAAGGGTGGAAACAGGTCTCCTACTCAGGAGGTGTGGCTCTCTGTAAGGGTCCCTTGTCTGTTTTAACCTGTTCATCTCCACTCTTTAAAGATAGAGCTAAATAAACTTAATAAGGAACCTTTTGTTATGTTTTGAAAATCATGAAAATTGTTATGTTAAATACACAATGATAGCTGAAATCACTTGGGGTGCGTCTAGACTGGCAAGATTTTGTGCAAAAGCGGCTGCTTTTGCGCAAAAACTTGCTGCCTATCTACACTGGCTGCGAGAATTTGCACAAGAACACTGACTTTGTAATGTACAAAATCAGTGCTTCTTGTGCAAATACTTTGATGCTCCCGCTCAGGCATAAGCCCTCTTGCGCAAGAATACTTGTGCAAGAGAGCCAGTGTAGACAGGAACATTAATTTCTTGCGCAAGAAAGCCCGATGGCTAAAATGGCCACCTGAGCTTTCTTGCGCAAGAGAGTGTCTATACTGGGCACGGATGCTTTTGCACAAAAGCAAATCTTTTGCGCAAAGGCACATGCCAGTGTAGACGCTCTCTTGCGCAAATACTTTTAACGAAAAACTTTTCCGTTAAAAGTATTTGCGCAAAATCATGCCAGTCTAGACGCAGCCTTGTTGTGGGGCAATGTTTCTGCTCTGCCTGCTAAAAGCTGAAACTCACTAAGGATGTGTCTAGACTACAGGGTTTTGTCAACAAAAGTGGCCTTTTGGCGACAAAAAGTGGCCGTTTGTTGACAAAACAATACCTGCATCTACACTACCGCCGCGTTATATCGACAGTAAGTCGACAGAACGCGGCAGTTTTGTCGATGGCTGTAAACCTCCTTTTACGAGGAATAACGCCTTAAGGTAAGTGTGGATCGCAGGGAGCCAGTTCTGTTGACAAAAAAGGCCTCCAGGAAGAAGCCCTGGTGGACAGTCTAGCCTTTACAGGTACAGCACGTCTGTGGTTCCTGGCCGCAGCCTCTTAAAGGCAGCCAGCCACGGCATGCCCTCGGGGACAGTAAGGGTGCACACAGACAGTGATTGTCTCCTCCACTTTTCCTCCACAGCCTGATCTTCTACCCAACAGGGGAGCACTTCAGCCACCCCACCACCATCCCGGACCCATGGCACCCCAGCACTGGAGGGTCTACACGGACCTGCTAAGGGAGCACGTTGAGGCCCTGCAGAACCTCAGCAGGACCCTCCAGCAAAGGACGCAGGCAGAGGCCGAATGGCGCACCAGGCTGCTGGACGAGCTGGTCCAGCAGCGCACGGAGATCTGTGCCACAATGAGGGAGCTCTTCGCTTTGCCTGCCCTGTCACAGGCACCGCTCCTCCTGTACGCCAGGCCCCTGCTCCCCCTGCTCCTCCAGCTGCCCCTGCTCCTCCAGCTCCCCCAGCCCTCCCTTCCCCCCCAACCCCCTCTTCCCTCCCTGCTCCTCCAGCTCCCCCCTCTCCCCCAGCCCCTCCTGCTCCTGAGCCCTCACAGGCCCAACAGCTGCCCTCCCCTGCTGCCCAGGCCAGGACTAGGTCTCGCTCCACCTGATCCCAAGGCCGTGGTGATGCCAGGACAGAGGATGGTGGCAGGACCCTGCGCTCAGGGAAGCAGCAGCCCTCTTGAGCCTCCCCTCCCCCCTCCAGGTTTTCAGTCCCCCTCCCCGCTCCCTCCAGGTTTTCAATCCCCTACCACGCCAGTTAAGGGACATTTGAGTTATGTTATAAAATCTTTATTTTTGACAGACACATTTACTCTGTGGATAAATAGGTGAACAGTTAAAAGAGAAAGTTTTGTTCAACAGTTCACGCATTTTCTTTACTGCTAGTGTTTGTAATAAAGCAATTTTCTGTGTACAAAGAAAAGTGGGTCTTCTATGTGTTCTGAATGGGAAGAAAGTGAGGGTAGTGGAGGGAAAGGTAGGGGTGGGCCAGGCCAAACCCCCCATGGGGGAGGCCCTGGGGAGAGTCAGTGGGCTCCTTCTGAGAATCTCTCCCTCAGGGCCTCTCGGATTTGGACACCAGCCTGGTGAGCCTGGCGGACGGCAGCCGTCCAGGGCTGCTGAAATGGCCTCTCCTCGCCATCAGCACCTGTCCCCCACCCCGGCAGGAAGGCCTCCCCTTTCCTCTCACCAGGTTGTGGAGGGCACAACATGCGGCCACCACCTGCGGGATGTTGCGTTCCCCCATCTCCAGGCATGTGAGGAGGCAACGGAACCTCCCTTTCAGACGGCCGAAGGCGCATTCCACCTGGATGTGAGCCTGGCTAAGATGCGTGTTGAAAAGCTCCTTGCTCACATGCAGGTGGTCGGTGTAGGGCTTCATGAGCCACGGCATCAGGGGGTAGGCCATGTCAGCCACTATGCACACCGGCATCTGCACGTCCCCGAGTGCGAGGTGTCGCTGGGGGAAAAATGTTCCTGCCTGCAACCTGTGGTACAGGTAGGAGTTCCTGAATATGCGGGCATCATGTGCCCACCCCGACCACCCTGACACAAATGTCCATAAAGTGTCCCCGGTGGTCGATGAGTGCCTGCAGCATCATGGAATAGTAGCCCTTCCTGTTTATAAACTGGGCTGTTTGATGGGGCGGTGCACAGATTGTGATGTGTGTCCCATCGAGGGCTCCTCCGCAGTTTGGGAATCCAAGGGCGGCAAACCCGGTGATGATGTTGTCCAGGTCCCCGAGACAGACGAGCCTCTTCAGCAGCTCTGCATTGATGGCACCGCATTGATGGCCCTCACCACCTGCAGCACGAGACGAATAGACAGACAGAAACCAGGGAGTTAGACAGGTTATCTAAGCACTTGGGGGGAATCCTTCCCCCCTCCCACCCTACCCCTCCCCTTGTCAGGATGCCCCCTTTCCCCTCATCAGTGTTGGGGTGGCCGAGGAGCAGCCTCCAAGTGCCACTCCATCCCCCACTCCCTCTTGCCCTTGCCTGGCAGTCCCCCTTTCTCAACCCCCCCACTCTTCAGGGCCTGTCCCTCGAGAGTGACTTACCTCCATCAAGACGGCCCCGACGGTAGACTTCCCCATGCCAAACTGATGCCCCACAGAGTGGTAGCTGTCGGGGGTGGCCAACTTCCACAGGGCGATTGCGACTTGCTTCTGCAGGGGGATGGCGGGCTGCAGGTGGGTGTCCTGGTGTTCCAGAGCAGGGGCGAGCCAGGCACACAGCTCCAGGAACGTGGCCTTCCACATCCGGAAGTTGCGGAGCCAGTGTTCGTCGTCCCAGAGCTGCATGACGAGCCAGTCCCACCAGTCAGAACTCATCTTGTGCCTCCAAATCTGCCTGTCCCCAAAACATTTGGGGGCAAGGGCAGAGCTCCTGCAACCCGGAGGAGGGTCTCCTCGGTGCGGTCCAGATCCATATGGGGCAGGAGATTCATGACAGAGTCATGCAGACGCAGCAGAAGCTGCAGTATGGCAGTGTGGGGCCATCGCCTGCCCAGGGGCAGCTCAGGCTTCCTGGCCAAATAAAAGGTGAAAAGCAGAAAAAAAAACCCCAGGAAATAAACTTCTGTGGTGTCTGAGGAAGCAGGGCAACCAAAGCAAAAACTGCAGCAGCTTTGCTTTCCCTCTAGGAGGTAGGCAAGCCAGAAGCAGGAGCAGAGCAACGGCTGTCCAGGGGGATCCCTTTAAGCACACATCTCTGCAAAGAGCATGCAGCGATGCCTGGGCTTTAAGAGTGCCCCTGTGACCTTCCAGAAGCACTTCTGGGTGCCTTCTTTTGTTGACAGAGCATCCGGCAGTCTGGACGCTCTTTGTCGACAAAGCGGATCGATTGTTTGATCCGCGTAATGCAGTCTAGACGCTCTTTGTCGACAGAAGCTTTGTCGACAGATTCTGTCGACAAAACTTCTGTCAACAAAAGCCTGTAGTCTAGACGTAGCCTAAGAGACCTACAGAGGTTATAGCAGAGAGGCAGGTGGCAGGACAAAGTAACGGATGGAGAGCTGGCAAAAGTGACAAGCAGCCAGCAGGATGGCCAGGCTCAGATGGCACAGCAAGCCAGCTGTCTTCTTCCCTGGCTGGAAGGTAAACTCACAGATGCACTTCTGAACCCTGGGTTCCCATAGACCAAGGACAACCACTGTGAGGCGGGTATGGCAAGGAAGCAGGAGGCACAGTAAAGGAACTTTTGGCTGTAGAACTCAAGAACATGAGGCAGAAGACTTTGCTCCACACATTTGGTGTTGAGGATCCTGCTCATAGTTTTAGGTTTATGAATCCTACTTGTGGCATTTTCTCTAATTAACATTGGCTGACTTCCCTCCTTTCATTAAAAGTTTATTTTCTACACTCAGATTCTTTGCCTGCAAGTGGGAAAGTATCATCTCTCGGGCACCCATGGTGGTGTGTAATTTTCCTAGGTTACTGGATGGAGGCTCACGTTGGTTCTGTGTTGTATTGTTATAAAGGAACTTCTATATATTGAAACCAGCTCTGGTTGCTGCTGGCTTCACCTGGCAGAAGGGCTAAACTCCACGAGAATACACAGATTAATTTCCTTTTTCCTTGTGGCTGCTGCTAGATTAGTAATCAAATTGGTTTTCCAGTAGTTGATCAGACAGTGGCTTGCCATGGAAAATTCAGTTCTTTAGAGGCAATTCCCACCAACCTCTTCAGAAGCCTTGTCAGACAATTTTCTTCTGAGTCTTGTAAATAAATGTGTAAGCCCTTCTGTCCCACTAGGTCTGTGATGTCCTCAGAGGTAGTGGAGTGTGATAGCTGCAGGAAGTTATGTGTGATTCCCTGATTCAGAACAATGAAGCCCCAACACAAGGTTGTGCCAGGGCAACTCAATCTTCCACAATTTGAGAACAGGATAGTACAGCTCTTCTGTTGCTCCCCTGCCCTGGTCATAGTCAACCCCCAACATGGTCAAATATGACACTTGGGTAATACCTATTATGATTTGGTTTCTGTTATTTTGTTCCAGTTCTTTCTAACCTATCTGTTTTCAAAGTACAATGTCTTAAGAAGTATTTAGGAACTCAGAATGTGCACTTGTTTCAAAAGATGGTGGACCAAATCTTGCAGTCCACCCTTAGTCCTCACTCAGTGGGATGGCAGAATTTGGCCTAAATGATATACAAAGGGAATGTTGTCTGGCATTCTGTAGAGTGTATCTATGGTTGCCTAACCACGTATGCCCTGAGGCCTAATCCAACACCCATCAAAGACAACAGGCTCCATTTGATTTCAGGAGGCAATGGATCTGGCTTCAAGATACCCAAGTCTTTCACTTTGAACTCATTGATGCAGAAGCTTTCTTCCAAACCTATGTCCTATATTCCTATGACAAGGGTGGGCAAACTGTGGGCTGTATCTGGCCCATCAGACCTTTTAATCTAGCCCTTGCGCTCCCACTAAGGAGCAAGATTGGGGGATTGCCTTGCCCCATTCTGTGTGGTTCCCAGACAGAGGGGCAGCCAGGGGGCTCCAAAGGCTGCCACTGTCTCAAGCATCAGCTCTGCAGCTCCCATTGGCCAGGAATTATGGTCAATTGGAGCTGAGGTGGTGGTGTCTGCAGATGGAGTAGTGCGAAGAACCATCTTTCCCTGCCTCCACGTGGGAGCCACTGCTTCCAGGGGCCGCTTCAGGTAAGCATTGCTTCCCAAGGCAATTCCTCAGTTAAGGGACACAGTACATCTTTTCTTGCACTCTGCTTTAGTGAAAACAATTTTTTGTTTCTATTCATAAACATGGCACAATTCTGTTTATGTTTCTTTTCACATTCTTTTTCAAGAGGTTTTGATTGTTTGATAGTGCCTCTAATGATTTGCCATTGATAGTTTTGGACAAAAGGTTGATTTAACTGAATCTTGTGTTACCACATCAACTGATTAGGGAAGGGTGATAACTCCCTCTTGCTTGGATGAGCCATTCCTGAGGCCCATTACTACATGGTGATTAATTTCTACTCCAGGTCCATTAAGCACACTTTCACTGTAAATACATTGTCAATACACACATCTCACAATGGTTATAAGTCTGGAGAAATTATGAGCTTTCTGTAAACATGTCACATGATATCCCTTATGAGCAATTACCCTGCAAGAAATGTGTTTGGTATAATGAGTTCATCAGGTCTTAGGTAACAGCTGTTTTAAGAAATGGAGGATCCCTTGTTATGGGGTCTCTGTGATACAGATGTCACAACATAGTGACATAATCATGTACAGCCTGTAGAATGAGGTTGAATATTCCCATGGAGTAAAAAGATATAAGAGGAAAGCTGTGATCTCAGTCCCAGAGAATAGAGACCAGGAGAGAAAATCCCACCCTCCCTTAGCAGAGCCCTAAGGGATGACTCATTAGTAGCATCTAAAGCAGTGTTTCTCAAACTTTTTTTATAAAGTACCCAATTAAAAAAAAATTAAAATTATGAGTACCCTCAGTACCTACAGTTTTCAGACACACAACATTTTTTTCTACTATTGCAACACATTTGTTTAAACAACTTAATCATAGCCGGGCAGGTGATACAATTTTTGGGTGTAAAAAGTACAGAAATAATAAAGTGCTGTAAAACTTAAAATAAAAATTCAGTTTTCTCCAAATTTCAGGTGTGTTGACGTACCCCCCAGACTTCTCTCGAGTACTCCTAAGGGTACTCGTACCACTGATTGAGAAACACTGATCTAAAGTACTCTCACAAAAAATCTGCCGTTTTGACAGGAGACAACTCCCCACAAGGGTGCCCATGCACAACCACCCAAAGCAAAATGTATGGCTATCCATCATATCAAACAATGCTGTCACACCAACTGTATGTTTTCTTGTGGTAGTGGACCTGTGAGCAATATCATGATCAGAAGTCTCAAAGGAATGCACAGGCTCCCACAGAAGACTTGCTGGGATACAAGGATGTTTTTCACATTTGTCTTTCTCAACCTGTTTACAACATTTATTGATAGCTGCTCTCCATTCAGGTCTGTCCTTGGAACCTATGGATGTTTATGCAACATGAACTGAAATTCTAGCTGAAAGATATCTTTGAAGCATTTACGTTGACCACCCTTCTTGTGTTTTGCAAGTCTCAGCTCACTGTTGAGGACTTTTGCTGGGAGTCTATCCTCATGCATTCTGATAACATGACCTGTCCATCTAATTGTGCTTTGATAATCATTGCCTTGATGCTGGTTGTAACTAAAGGTAGCTATAGCAGGGTCCTAGGGCCCTCGTGTGGGAAGTGTAAATGGCCTGGGTTGTCTTGATCTATAACTTTATGATAGAAGGGGATTTAAAGAATGATGTCCCTACGCCCATCTTAGAAGATCCTCTCACTTTCTGTGTGTCTATGGGACATAGGAAGTCAGGGCTGTGCTAAGTGCAGAGAAGATCACACAAAGGTTTGTGATAATGCAGCCCCAGTTTTTAGCCTTGTTAATTGTGAAATTACCATGTCAGGGGAATAGGATATTGAAAATGTTTTCTAGTTACAGTGTTGCTAACATTCATGATTTTTATCATATATCATGATATATGGTGCTCTTCTTGAAGCTGCAGGAGGCACAGGAATACATGAGAACCTCGTCTTTCACTTTATTTTTATAGCACACTAGAGGATTTACAAAGCATTGCTCAGGTCCTTGTAGGGGCTCAGGGCAGAGAAGTGGTGTGTGGGTGTGTGTGCACGAGTAAGGACATGGGATGGTGGGTGCAGTAGTCAGGACAGGAGACTGTGTGTGTGGGGGGGGGTGTCTCAGGGCAGGAACTAGGGGGTGCAGGAGTCAAGGCAGAAGGTTAGGAGGTGGGGGCTCAGGACAGGGCAAGGGTGCAAAAGTCAGGACAGAGGGCTTAGAGGTGTGGAGGGGCCTCAGAGCAGGGGTTGCAAGAGTTAGGGCAGCAGACTAAGAGATTAAGGGGGGGGGGAGGCTCAGGGCAAGAGACTGAAAGGTGTGAATGGGCTGCATGGGGCTGTGCTGGCCAGCAGCGGTGGCTCCCCAAGGCCTAGCAGGGGCTGTGCTGCCCATTTGGATTCTCCTTCCCCTGTCTGGTACTGGGACTTTAGGGCAGGGGTGGGGGGGAAGTTGTTTGACCTCTGGTTATGGCAGCCAACATGGCAGGGGGAACCATGTCCAGAACCAACATGGGAACCTTACCCGTGGATGAAAACATCCAGAGGCACACCCCCAGCTAGACACACTCTTACAGGCACCCTTTCCCTCCCGTGGGCATTCTGCAGTATCACTGTGCCTGCTAGCAGATTCCTCCCTTAGCATTTTATGAGAAATAACCCCATTCCAGGCATATCCTATTTTCCTGCCACAACCACACCCTGACCTAGCTTTAAGTTATGGTCAGAGGAAGCTGCAGACCGAATTTGGCGTTCCTTGCTCTTACCATTTGGAGGAGTTCTTGAACAAACAGACTTACACATGGAGGGACAGACTAAATGTCCCAAACACATAAGTACATTTCTAGCCCCGGGGGTGCAGTGAGCGGCTTGAAATGACAGCCCAAGTGCCTCCTAATCTAGAACGCAAGGAGTAAGAAACCCAGCCAGCGTATGTATCTGGGACACCCCCATGGCACCGCCCCTGGGGTGCGCACGTGAGTCTCAGATCCGTGGGCCCGCCTCAGGATAGAGTGGAGAAGGAAGCTGTCCCCAAGGGAGGGGAAGTGAACGTCCCCCTGGGTTCGCGCCCGTCACACCGGAAGTGGAGCGAGGCCCAGCGTTGCCTCGGTACCCGCCCTGGTGTGCACCGCACACGTCTCCGCTCCCTGAGACTTGGGTTCCCTCTGAGGCGGCGGCGAGGGCACCAGGAGCGGCGGGAAGCAGGAGCGGCCTCCTCCGCTTGTGTGTGTGTGAGGCGCTCCGCTCCCGGGACCACGGAGAGGAGAGGCCGCGGGGAGCGCGGACCAGACGCCCTCGCCCTGGAGAGGGGGCGGGAGGAGCAGGCGGGAGCCCTTGCGGCTCAGCCGGAGCCTGGCGATGGAGGAAGGTGAGAGGCTGCCTGGCGTGTGCCCCTGGGTCATCCTCCCGCGGGGCGCCGGGTGGGGGGCAGTGTCCGGAGCCGCGGGGGAACGGGCGCCAGTGACAACAGGGCGCTCGTGCCTGGCCCCTGCTCGCGCGGACGCGGCGGCGAAGTTTGCAGAAGCGAGGTGGTTCGGTGGCGGGGGGGGGCGAGGTGTTGCCCTGGTGATGCAGCTCGCAGTGAACGTAAATCAGGTGGCTGCTCCGGACTCGGCTTCCTGCGCTTTAAAAACACGCTTTTAACTGAATTTCAGGAGAGTTTGGTAAGAGCCTGGGCGAGCCCCAGAGTTATCTTGTTTGGCAACAAATAAGTGAGGGTCTCACCAACCCCTGCAGTCCCCTGTCTGGTGGGAAGGCTCAGAGTTTGCTGCTTACAGACCTCTTGTTGCCTTATTAATTGCAAATCTGTGGAGCTGTTTTCAGGGCTGCGGACTGTGCAGGATTTTAATGATCACAAATGCAGCTACTCCATGTCACTTCCCTTTTCCTCTAAATCACACCGGATGGAACAATGATACTGCTTAAAATAGTTGAATTCGTATAAAAGTTATTGAAATGGGAGATTTCTGTAGGTGCCAGTATTGACTTTATAAGCCTTCTTCTCACCCCCCCAAAAAAGGAACCAGAAAAATAGTGTAAAATCACAAAAGCTGGCAGGGAGTGTAAAGGGCTGGGCTGTCTTCTGGAACTACCTTTGAGATCTCGTCTGCTTTATAACATGAGTTACGTTGGCATTTTCTCCTTCTAAGTTATTTTAGCTCCTTCAGAAACACTTTATTGTCCCAGTCTTGCAACTGGACCTGCATGGGTGAACGTGAGGGTCAAACCTAACTGCATATAATTTAATAGTTTTTAGGATAAACCAGAAAGCCTTGATGATTATTATATGCTGGTCATTACAGTTGCATAAAAGTATCAAAAAATGCATTGTTTTGGTGGATGGTGCTGGATATCCAGATGTGAGATCTATCTTTATTTGTCAAATCTGCAATCTTGGCATTGCACATGTAAAAGAATTGAATAATCCTGAGCTATAAATGAACTTAACCCTCTTATTTTATAATCCTTCTATAAACAATTAATTCAAAGCCTTCCTGCTGTGTCTGCACAGAAGGTTGAATAGAGGAGGTCTTTAACTAAAAGTTGTAGACAGTTGTACTGGGAACCTTGGGACACTATGAAGTGGTCATTTAAGATGAGAAGCTGCCTGCTGGAAGTGAGGGAACTAGAAGCTGTGTTATATCATCAACATCCGGAACTTATTTTTAGTTGTCACATTTTTTGGCTTTCATTTCACCTAATTAAAAGGACTTACAGAAGTGTCCGCAACATTTGTTTTCTTGTTCAAGGCATCTGCAAATCAAACAAAAATAACATACTTGTATATTTTGTTTATTGATTTTGGAATCTCTTGAGTAATTGAAAAAAACAATGTCCCGATAACTTTAACTAATCTGTATTTAGATCAGAATTGGAGGTTTTAAGTTTTCCTTTTGTGATTTTCTGTGAATACTGATAAATTCAGATTTTACTACAAGCATCTGTTGTCATTAGAATATAGATTGCCTACATATGTATTGTTGGCACTAGTTGTGGTAGTACCCTACTGTTATTGTTTTTGTAATAGGTAGTATTACAGAGTAAGGTATCTAAGATTTCCTTCTAAAATGCATGCAAAATATCAACACTTATTGTTCATCCGAACGTGTAGATTTTACTTTTGTATATTGTATAAACATAAATCATGTGGCTGTTCGAGTGCACTAAGTTTTTAACATGATTTCTTTTAAATGCCTTTGATGCAAAGTGGGAACTATGTTTATATTTATTATTTGGATTTTATATCATCAAATCTGAATGCTCTAAATTTTTTTTTTATCAATCACATTCCCAAACCTCCTCCTATTGAAGTAGATGGAAAATTTTCATAAGTTAAAAAAAAAAAAGTGAGATTGTGTGTGATTAGGGATAATTTATATATTATGCTAAAAATATAATTTAAAACATGTTTTGTAATAGACCAGTCACCAGTTTGAACTGTTTACTTGTACTCTGTTATATCCTTTTCCTGTTTTTCTAGGTCTAATAACTGGAAGTTGAAGCTAGACAAACTTAAACTGTAAAGAAGTGCAAATTTTTAACACTGAAAGTAATTGGAAAGGTTTGCGAAAAGATGTGAAGATTGATGTCTTTAAGATTGGTTGACTTTTTAGAAGAGATGAACCCCCAAATTACTGCATAAAATTCTGTGGCCTATGTTATACAGTAGGTCAGACTAGATGCATCAGAATATTCCCTTGAGGTCTTTATATGCATCAATTGGCCTGTTTGCCCTTTGGATTGTAAAATCTACAGGATAGGGCTTGGGCTTACTTTATTTTTGGAAAACATTGATTCTACAGAAATGAGAGCAGAACCAGGCTTATAAACTTACTATGTGCCTTCTTTACACAACTGGCTTTTTTACTACAGGTTGGACCTGCCTGGTCCAGCACCCTCAGGACCTGACTGGTCCTGAATGAGGGAGTTTGCTAGACAAGGGGAAGTCAACGCTGGCCTCCGGTCCCTACTCTGGCTGGGCCACAGCCCTGGTTGGGCTCCCAGCTCCCCAGCTGGCCGGTCCAATTCCGCTGCTGCTGGCCCTACTGTCAGCACCCCAGCAGGGCTGCTGACTCTGCTGGCCCCTCTGCCCTGCCCACTGGTCCTGTTGTTGCTGCTTCCGGCAGGGCACCTTCTTGCCGTCGGCACTTTCTGGTCCAGGAACATCACCACAGATGTTGCTGGATCAGAATAACTATATAAAAGTAGTAGTAACAGGCACTTCTTTTAAAAAAGCAACCTGGGCCTGATGCTTATCTAATTTACACTAATGTAAATCAGAAGTCTGTGAAGTTACACCAGTGTGAGAACAGAAACATGTTGGTATCTATTAGGGATGTGAAGGACTAGTTGACTATCCGATAAGCAAATGCTTATCGGATAGTCGACATGCTAGTCAACTAGTCACTTCCCCCTCCCCCTTACTGCTTCTATCGGAAAGAAGCAGCAAAGAGGGGATACTTCAAAGTAGCAGTGCAGCTTGAAGCCTGGGGCCAGACCCCGGGCTCCACATGGCACTGCTGCTTTGAAATGCCGTGTGCAGCCCAGGGCCAGTTGGGGTGTCCCCAGGTTGCATGCGGCGTTTTAAAGCGGCAGTGCCATGTGGAGCCTGGGAACAGCTGAGGGCTCCCCCGCTGGCCCCAGGCTGCACACAGTGTTGCTGCTTTGAAATGCCATGGGAGCCCGGCATCGGGCTGCACATGGCATTTCCAAGAGGCAATGCTGTGTGGAGCCCGGGATCAGCTGGAGCCCCCAGCTGATTCCGGGCTCCACGCAGCACTTTTGCCACTTCAAAGGCAGAATCACCCTATCGACTAATCCAATAGTCGATGCAAAATGCTACTATTCAATTGGTCAATATTTAACATCTTTAGAATCCATTAAAGTGAACAAACTGCTTTCTTCATTATATGCCAAAGTCACTATTAAATAAAATGCAAACTTTCAGTGACAATTCCAGTGACATCACAGTTCTTCTTCGAGTAGTTGCTCCTGTGCATTTGAGTGAGGTGCGTGCGTGCGTGCCACGTGCACAGTTCAGCGGATCGTTTTTCCCCTAGAAGTACCCATAGCACCGGCAGGTCACCCCCTGGAGTGGCGCCGCTATAGCAGCACATAAGTACCCCTGCCGGCGCTCCTCCTCTCCAGTTCCTTCTTACCGCCAGTGCCAGTGACGGTTGGTTGGAGCGTGTCAATTTCAATTAGTTAGCTTAAGGTTCCCCTTATCTCTTTTGTGTAAATAGTTTCTCTGTAATTATCCCATTAGTTAGGTACTTAGTCAGGTACCCCCTCTGGGGGTGGGGAATGCCTGGACCGCAGGGGTTTAAGCCTTGTGCGTCCTGCACGAAGTTTATGCCTAGATGTGACCCCCATGACAACTGCTTGAAG
Source organism: Pelochelys cantorii (assembly GCA_032595735.1). Taxonomy (NCBI): domain Eukaryota; kingdom Metazoa; phylum Chordata; order Testudines; family Trionychidae; genus Pelochelys; species Pelochelys cantorii. The sequence goes on along the minus strand of CM064327.1, from coordinate 42,227,338 downwards.
TGTCTGGGGGGAGGTCACTTGACAGACACCTGCAGAATCTGTCGGGCATTCAAGCCCTGAACGAAAAAAGACAGGGACTCGCGCTTAAAACTGTTATTGATGGAGGAGGCTCTGCAACCGGCACCAGTTCTTCAGACCGCGTTAACCAGTGCACTGGACACAGCGTGTGCCGTGCCGGTATGTGATGAGGCATCGTGCCTAAGCCACCAGCACCGAGACACCGATCACAATCCCCGGCCCCGAAGAGGGCTAAAAGACCAACTTCAAGGGGTTGGTCGCCTAGCCGGAAGCCTGGCGCAGGCAAGCACCATCGCCAGCGGAGATTTGAGCAGTCCGATGCTCCCCCCTCTGGGACTCAGAAGGATGGTTTTGGCAGTAGTCCAGGCGTGCTGTCAATGCACCGGCCATCAACGCCTGAGACCTTCAAGGCGGCTCATGAGTTGATCCACCTCATGGCCGCCCTGCACTCAGCGCTGGGGCTAGTAGGATCGCGGCCACCAACACCGGGGGCCGTGATGGCACCGGTTGCCCCCCTGCAGGGTGAGCCTTGGCCAGCGGCGATGCCGCAGCCTCTTATGGTGCTGCTGCCCCTGACAACTTCGTTACCGGCGCCGGTGACAGAAGCACAGTGGACACCAGGAAAGACATTGGCACCGCTTCCGGGGTCTATCGTGCCCTTGTCGGGTGCCCCGCAGCCAGCCCAGTACCAGTGGGCACCGTTTCCTATGGCTCCACCGCTGCAGCACCCTCTGGTCTGCCGCCCGGTGCCGTGCCAAGCAGGGGCACCACCCTCACCCCCGGCGCGTGCTACTCTCACTCCCACTCTGGCACCGCTGCAGGCGCCGGCTGGCACCACCTCTACTACGGCACCGGTGTCAGTTTCAACACCGGTGCGGGCATCCGCCTCTTCAGTAGCGCCGGCATCCGACTTGGCGCCGGGCTCGGCACTGACATAGGGCTCGGCGCCCGCCTCGACATCAGCATTCGACTCGGCGCCCGCCTCAGCACCAGCACAAGCACCAGCACAAGGACCCGCCTTGACTCCTGCCGTGGCACCAGCTTTTGTCGCGGCACCGGCTGGTGTGCCGGCACCCGCGCTGACAGCGGTTCCATCTGGCACTGATGACCTGGTGCCGGTGCCGGAGGGGAGGGAGCACCATCAGCCAGCATCAGCTGTTGCCGGCACTTCATTAGCACCGGCTCAATTGCGGCTTCCGGCACCGGTCCGCGCTGGTAAGCCTCAGTCTATGGCCATGCTTAAACCCCCTCAGTGTCGGGGACAGCCTGGCTCGGCACCGCCTTCGTCCGCCTCCGACTACTTGTCGGAGTCAGATGTGGAGTCGCTCCACTCAGAGGCTTCCTCCAGATCCTCATTTAGACACCGTTCCCGTTCCCGGCGCCACACGGGCCAGTATGGTTTTCAGCAGACCTAGGCCCCTCAGCCGCAACCCCCCTGGCCTTTTTGGGCGCCCTGGGCTTATCACCAGTGGCAGGGTCCTGTACTGCCCACGCAGGCGTCCGCCTCCTCCCGCCGACGCACCCCCGTGTCAGCATCAATTCCCAGGCCTCCGTCGCCCCCTGGGCCTGTCGCTTCCCATATGAAGGTCGCGGACCACCTGCCTCGGGAAGGGGTGCCACCGCAGCCGAGTCCCCAGCTTTCTCAGATGCCTATTCTGCTGGAGGTGCTCCCGCCTTTGGAGCCCACGAGAGAGTCTTCCTCATCCTCCTCCCCAGATGAGGCTTTAGCCGACCCTGCACCCTCCATGCCGGCGATGGACTCCAGGTCCCGCCAGGACCTCTTACATCACCTCGCCTCCAACCAGGTGTACCGGTGGAACCAGTGCCAGAAGAGTCAGATCCCATGGTGGACATCCTATCAGGGGATGCTCCTGCCAAGCTGGCTTTGCCGCTGAACAAGACGGTAGCCAAGATTACTACCACGCTTTGGCAGACCCCTGCCTCACTGACCCCTACCCTTAAAGACGTTGAGAGGTGGTATTTTGTCCCGCAATCTGGTCATGAGCACTTGTACTCTCACCCCATCCCAGGATCCATCGTAGTCCAGGCCGCGGCACAAAAAGAAAAGCTGCCGCAACCCGGAGTAACCCCAAAGGCCAGAGAGCCTAAGCAGCTGGACTTATTGGGGCGTAAAGTTTATGCTGCGGGGGGACTACAGCTTCGCATTGCTAACCAGCAGGCAATGCTAAGCCGGTATGCCTATAATACCTGGCAGGCTGTCGACAAGTTTGGGGATAAGCTCCTGCCTGAGGCACGACAAGAGTTGGCTGCCGTCACCGCGGAGGGCAGGGCAATCGCACGCACAGCCCTGCAGGCCTCTTTAGATGCAGTAGATTCAGCTGCCAGGACTATGGCATCTGGCGTGGTTATGTGCCGCAGTGCCTGGCTGCAGGTATCTGGCATACCACAGGATGTACAATCTACCATCCAGGACCTCCCATTCGAGGGGAAGGCCCTCTTCTCAGAGCATACAGACTCTAGACTGCACATGTTGAAGGATACTAGATCGACACTTCAGTCATCGGGGATACCCACGCCAGCTCCTCAAAGGCGTCAACTCCCCTATAGACAGCCGGGTAGACCACAGTTTCAGCAGAGCCGTGGAAATTCCTGGAGGCGCCAGCCTCATGCTCCCAGTGGGGGCACGGGGGCAACAGCGGCTTCAGCCTCTAACCGCAGGCGCCGTTGTCCTCGCCTGGATAATGCTAGGGGGGCCGGTCAGCCCCCTTCTCACCCCTCTAAGCCCCAGTTTTGACAGCATCAGCGAGGACCGTCAGCCAACCCCCCTTTTCTCCCCCTGGTTTGGGGACAGGCTATCCCACTTTGCACAAGCATGGGCCAAGATTACCTCGGACAGATGGGTCCTCGATCTCGTGAGGATGGGGTACTCTATCCCGTTTCAGGGTTCCCCCCCTTTTTCCCCTCCCTCCCCCTCCCTTTTCAGGGACCCGTCTCACAAGGCCGTCCTGCACCAGGAGGTCCTCTCCCTTCTTGAAAAGGGTGCGATAGAACAGGTGCCCTCCCGTTTGGAAGGCAAGGGGTTTTATTCCCGTTATTTTGTTATCCCAAAACCAAAAGGGGGGCTTCGCCCTATTCTGGACCTCCGGAACCTCAACACGGAGATGATAAAGATGAAGTTCAGAATGCTAACCCTGGCCTCCATCATTCCGTTAATGGAACAGGGCGATTGGTACGCAGTCCTCGACCTCAAAGACGCGTATTTTCATGTAGCGATAAGGCCAAGTCACAGGAAGTTTCTACGATTTATTGTGTCCCCCAACCATTTTCAATTTACTGTTCTTCCCTTTGGTCTCTCTACGGCCCCCAGGGTGTTCACGAAATGCATGGCGGTGGTGGCCGTGTTTCTCAGGACCCAGGGCATCCAGGTTTTTCCCTACCTGGACGACTGGCTGGTTCGGGGGCGCTCTCAGAAACAGGTGACAGCTCACGTAGACTTTATACAGTCCCTCTTCACGAAACTGGAGCTTTTACTGAACTATGAGAAGTCAATCTTGACCCCTTGTCAGGAAATAGTTTGTCGGGGCTCTCCTCGACGCTAGGGTGGCGCGAGCCTTCCTTCCCAGGGTAAGGTTCGATGCCATACTAGCCATGGTAAATGACCTAAAGCGTTCCCCCCCTTGTTTCGGCCCGCACCTGTATGAGGTTGCTGGGCCACATGGCGGCGTGTACCTACGTCGTTCCCCACGCCAGGCTAAGACTTCGGCCCCTCCAGGCGTGGCTGGCGACCGTTTTCAACCAGACTTCAGCTCACTGGGACATACTACTCACTGTACCTCCGCGAATAATTGCCTTCCTTCAATGGTGGACTCGGAGGGAGGTGGTATGCGGGGGGATACCATTCCAGATCGAGCTGCCCTCAGTCACATTGGTGACAGATGCCTCCGACGTCGGCTGGAGAGCCCACCTACGCCGCCGCAGAACTCAGGGAGTGTGGGCACCTCTCGAGAGAACTCTACACATCAATGTAAGGGAGTTACGGGCAGTCAGGAGGGCATACGAGGTGTTCTTGCCCATGATCTCGCAATGCTCAATCCTGGTGCGCCTCGACAACGCAGCAGCCGTGTTTTATGTGAACAAACGGGGGTGCACGATCGTCCCCTCTGTGCAGGGAGGCGATGCTTCTATGGGACTTCTGCATACAGCACGACATCCACATTCAGGCCGAGTACCTGCCAGGTGCAAGAATTTGCTAGCAGATGCACTGAGCAGGTCCTTCGGAGCCCACGAGTGGTCTTTAAAGGGTTAGATAGTGGGTCAAATTTTCCACAAGTGGGGTTATCCCTGGGTGGATATGTTTGCCACGGCAGGGAACAAGAAATGCCCCCGATATTTCTCATTTCTGGGGCTGGGTACGCACTCCAGGGGGGATGCGCTAACAAAGGAATGGCCTCCGGAAGTACTTTATGCGTTCCCACCGTTCCCGTTGATCCCCAAGGTGTTGGCCAGAGTCAAAGCTTTCACAGCTCGAGTAATCCTGATAGCCCCCAACTGGCCCAGGCAATTTTGGTTTCCAATACTGTGGGACATGCTGTGCGCGAAGCCGCAGTCCCTGCCCATGGTCCCGGACCTCATCACCCAACCCTATCAAGGAGGACTCTTAGTCCATGTGAATCTCAAGTCACTCCACCTCACGGCGTGGCTTATCAGTGGTTAACACGTGACGAGCTGGCTTGCTCGCATGCAGTTCAGATGGTTCTGTTAGGGAGCAGAAAGCCCTCCACTAGAAAGTCGTATGCGGCTAAGTGGAAATGCTTCACTATATGAGCATCACAGAAGGGGCTGGACCCATCCCGAGCTCCGGTTCCACGGGTACTCGACTACCTGCTTGGATTACGGCAGACGGGCCTATCTACCTCGTCTATTAAAGTGCACTTGGCTTCCCTTTCTACCTTCCACCCTGGTTGGGGGTCTAGTTCCCTTTTTACTGATCCGATAGTCAAGAGATTCGTGAAGGGCCTAGACAAAGTGTGCCCTCATGTGAAGCCACCCATTCCCTAGTGGGACCTCAACCTAGTGCTCACAAAACTGATGTCACCTCCATTTGAGCCCTTAGCGACTTGCTCCTTAAGGCACTTGTCCCTAAAGGTAGCCTTTTTAGTAGCCATAACTTCAGCACGCTGGGTCTCCGAGCTTCGTGCCTTGACTATAGAGCCGCCTTACTTGGTGTTCTCAGTGGATAATGTTAGACTCCGCCCACACCCGGCTTTCCTCCCCAAGGTGGTTTTGCCTTTCCATATGTCGCAGGAAATTTTCTTACCCGTTTTCTTTCCGAAACCGCACCACTCCCCTAAGGAACAAGTGTTGCATTCTTTAGATGCCAAACGTGCCTTGGCTTTTTACATAGATAGGACAAAACTTTTCCGTAATTCAACACAGCTGTTTATTGCATATGCAGACAGAATGAAGGGCCTTCCCATTTCGACCCAGAGGTTATCCACCTGGGTTTCCTCATGTATCACAGAGTGTTATAAGTTGGCCCACAGGGAGCCACCCCAGGTTAGGGCGCACTCCACTAGGGCTCACGCATCCTCCACAGCGTTTGGGGCGCATGTTCCCATTGTAGAAATCTGTAGAGCAGCCACGTGGTCATCTGTCCACACGTTTACGGCGCACTATGCATTCTCCCAGCAGGCTAGAAATGATGCCGCGTTCGGTGCCACTGTTCTTAGTTCTGTACTGTAAAAAAAAAAAAAAAAAAAAAAAAAAAAAATTACAGAGAGTTTTTTTGTCTTATGTTCTCTCCCTTCTCTGTTAATAAACTATATGGTGGTTGATTTAATCTCTCGCTTTGTGGTTCTAGAGGCTTACTCCGACCCCTCCTCCGTAGGGGTTTTTCTGCTTGTGAGTCACCTCACTCGAATGCACAGGAGCAACTACTCGAAGAAGAAAAGAACGGTTACTTACCTGTAACTGTTGTTCTTCAAGATGTGTTGCTCCTGTCCATTTGATTCCCCCCCTACCTCCCCTTTGTCGGAGTGTCCGGCAAGAAGGAACTGAAGAGGGGAAGTGCCGGCAGGGGTACTTATGTGCTGCTATAGCGGCGCCACTCCAGGGGGTGACCTGCCGGCGCTATGGGTACTGCTAGGGGAAAAATGCTCCGCTGAACTATGCACGTGGCGTGCACACACCTCACTCGAATAGACAGGAGCAACACATCTCGAAGAACAACAGTTACAGGTAAGTAACCGTTCTTTTCCCAAAGCAGTCTTTAATTACTTCTTAAATGATCTCATGATGGAATAAATATATGTTACCCTGTTTTATGTTGTATATTCAGTATAAAAGTAGAAAATTGATTATAACATGTTTTCCTTTAACGGGACTTTTTGTTAAATATACCTGGTGTGAGGTTGTGTCAGTAACAATAACTTTATATATTATCTTCAGAGGGGTAGCCGCATTAGTCTGTAACAGGAAAAACTGAAAAAACAACAAATGTTTCGTTAGTCTGTAAGTTAAGGTGCTACTAGACTATTCGTTGTTTTTTAAGTTTTTTTAATATATGCTGCTGTGTCGATTTCTTAAAACATATAGTATATATTGCAATAACTTCTGGGACTGTCTTAAGGGGCAGCAGACTTGCGACAGAGAAAGAAGCAAAATTGCACAGAAACTGACAAAATCTCTCCAGATGAGAGAAACAAAGAGAACTCAAACCTGGGAAGATCCCCAAACCTGGGAAGATCCCCAAAATGTAAGCTGCAGCATTTTCTGTTAATTTCTCATTTTTATTTTTTTAAAACTGCGTAAACTGTATGGAATTATGTTTCTAGTACAATAAATATAATTACAATAATTATTGAGTAACTAAGATATGTCCGGTGTTGCTCAGGTCTTTAAAGTAATGTTTTTGTGGGTTTTTTGCAAAATAAAAAGGAAAATGTACATGCTTTATTTAAATGATTTGATTTTTCAAAAAATGGAGGAAAAAAGTGTGCCTGAATAAAAGAAGAAAAATAATTCAAACATTAGCTAGATCTTGTTGGTAGCCAATATTTGCAGTTTTTCTGTCTTTTGCTAGAATAAAAATGGGGCGGGGTTGCAGGAGTGAGAGCAGGGGGCTAAGAGGGTTGGAGGCAGTGTTCTCTCTTAACTGCACGCAGCACAGCTTCACAGGTGATTTAATCACAGCCCCCCCCCCCCCCCCCCAGTCAGCTCCATGCATGGAGCCCTGAGCCTCTAACTCAGCGGTTCCCAACCTTTTCCAGATGGGGACCCATTTTGACAATCCAGGAAGACACGAACATCAGGGGGTAGCCGAGTTAGTCTGTAACAGAAAATAACAACAAATGGTCTGGAGGCTGAGGGAAGGAAGTCGGGGGTGCCAGAGTTATGTCAAGGAGTGGAGGGCTCAGAGTTAATGGAGTGTGGGGTAGGGGGCTGAGAGGGTTGGGGGAGCTCAGGGCAGGAAGTGGAGGGGGGCTAGAGTGAGGGCAGGGGGTAGAGGGTTCAGGCTTTGGTGTTTGAGGGGGAATCAGGGCAAGAGGAGGTAAGTGGCAGGGCTCGGGGAAGGGGGTGGGGTGCAGGAGTGAGGGCGGGGAGGCAAAGGGCAGAGGGTGGCACTGCTGCAGTAGCAGCTCCTTCCAGAGGGCTGGGGCTGCGCTTCCCAGCTGGCAGCTACTCCTGGGGCCAAAACTGCGTGGGCCAGCCCCGGCCTCCAGCTTCTCAGAGAGAGCCTGGGGCTCCATGGGCCATCTCCGACCTCCAGCACCACCACCAGCCTGTTGGGGGGTGGGACTCCAGGGACTAGCACGGCATCCCGCTGCACCCGCTTCTTGGCCCTGCAGCAGTTTGGGGGTGGGGGGGAGGCAGAGCTCTGGAGGCTGGCCCTGGCAAGTAGCTGCCACCCACCCCAGCCTGCAGCTGGTCTGGGGGGGGGAGCAAGGTTCCGGAGGCTGGCCCTGGCCTCCAGCAGGATCCATCCTGAAACCTGTCTGTGAGGGGGGGGGAGGCTCCAGAGGCCAGCCTCAGCCTCCAGCTAGCTTCCCCTATCTGCAGCCTGTCCTAGGCCAGGCCATGATTCCCAGACCTGGCCTCTCCTTGGGAGATGGACCTCTCCTTTGTGGGGGTGTCAGACCTGGTTTCTGGCCTTTCCTGAGTGGGGGGAGCTGGTGGCGGCTCCTTCCCTGCTTGTCTGGCCCTCTTTGGAGGAGAGGGGCCACTAAACTGGTGCAGTGGCTGGCCAAGTGGAGCCCCATCCCCAGCTGGCCACTCTCCTGCTGGTGCAGCTATTCCCAGTGATTACTCTACATTATAGCATCCCTCCTCTCTGCCCCCTTTCTTTCCGTACACTGGAAGACATTCCCATTCAAGGCACTTCCAGTTTTCCTGGCACAACCAAATCCTTGCCTTGCTTTAAGTTAAGGTAAGAGGAAGCTGCATATCAAATTTGGTGTTCCTAGCTCTTACCGTTTAGGAGGAGTTTTTGAACAAATGGATTTTGCAGAGAGACAGATATAGAAACTCTCTAAAATATATACATTATTTTGAAGGAGATTCTTTGGTTTATTTAAAAAAAAATGTGCCCGAGAATCTACTTACGGTGAAACTTTGTATATCACGAAGTAAAATGAGAGTGCTTGATCATTTCAGTTTTTTTGCAGTGTGCAAATTTTTTCTCTTATAATAGAAAATCTCTGCTTAAAATTGCACTTTTTGCCAGTTTAAAAACAAAATACTCCATTCATTTATGAATTGTGTGTGTATTTACATTCATTTACATCCCTTAATGAACTCTGGAATTTTCTAGTCGCTTATAAGAGGAAGTATGAAGGTTATTTTCTTAGTTCTTCAGCAGGAATAGAGGAACTAAAGCAGTTCGAGTTTTTTAAGAAATGGAACAAATAATAGCTGTTGTATTTTTATGTATGGGTAGTTCAGTAAGTTTGTTATAAACTCTTGATTGTCTTGTACTAAATAAATACAAAATAGAGGGAGCTGATTTGAATTAAATAAATGAGGAAATTCTAACATGGCTCTGCCCCATCACTCCTGTAGGGGAAAAAAAAAAGGAAATGGTAATAGTTAAACTATTGGTGGTAATTTTCTTCAGAGATAATGAATTGTTACCTTCTGTTAGAATCATAGAATCATAGAGCTGGAAGAGACCTCAGGAGGTCATTAAGTGCAGCCCCCTGCCCAAGGCAGGACCAGTCCCAACTAAATCAACCCAGTCAGGGCTTTGTCAAGCCAAGATATGAAAACCCCTAGGGATGGAGATTCCACCACCTCCCTAGGTAACCCATTCCAGTGCTTCACCACCCTCCTAGTGAAATAGTTTTTCCTACTATCCAACCTGGACCTCTCCCACTGTACCTTGAGACCATTGCTCCTTGTTCTGCCATCCGTCACTACTGTGAACAGCCTTTCTCCATCCTCTTTGGAACCCCCCTTCAGGAAGTTGAAGGCTGCTATCAAATCCCCCCTCACTCTTCTTTTCTGCAGACTAAACAAACCCAAATCCCTCAGTCTCTCCTCATAGGTCATGCGCTCCAGCCCCCTAATCATTTTGGTCGCCCTCCGCTGGACCCTCTCCAATGCGTCCACATCCTTTCTATAGTGGGGGCCCCAGAACTGGACACAATACTCCAGATGTTGCCTCACCAGAGCCGAATAAAAGGGAATAATCCCCAGGTCCTTTTCTGCACAACCGCTGCTTAGCCATTCAGTCACCAGCCTGTAACAATGCTTGGGATTCTCCTGTCCCAAGTGCAAGACTCTACACTTGTCCTTGTTGAACCTCATCAGATTTCTTGTGGCCCAGTCTTCTAATCTGTCCAGGTCACTCTGGACCCTATACCTGCCCTTCAGCATATCTACCTCTCCCCCTAGCTTAGTGTCATCTGCGATCTTTCTGAGGGTGCAATCCATCTCCTCATCCAGGTCATTAATAAATATATTGAACAAAATCGGTCCTAGAACCGATCCTTGAGGCTCTCTGCTCGAAACCGACTGCCAACCTGACATCAAGCCATTGATCATTACCCATTGGGCCTGACAGTCTAGCCAGCTTTCTGTCCATCTTACAGTCCATTTATCCAATCCATATTCTCTTAACTTGCTGGCAAGAATATTGTGGGAGATCGTATCAAAAGCTTTGTTAAAGGTATATCACATCCACTGACTTTCCCATATCCACAGAGCCAGTTACCTCATCATAGAAGCTAATCAGATTGGTCAGGCATGACTTGCCCTTGGTGAATCCATGTTGACTATTCCTGATCACTTTCCCCTCTTCCAAGTGCTTCAAAATTGATTCCTTGAGGATCCCCTCCATGATTTTTCCAGGGACTAAGGTAAGGCTGACTGGTCTGTAGTTCCCTGCATTGTCCTTTTTCCCTTTTTTAAAGATGGGCACTATATTTGCCTTTTTCCAGTCATCCGGGATCTCTCCCGATCTCCACGAGTTTTCAAAGATAATGGCCAAAGGCTCTGCAATGACATTTGCCAACTCCCTCAGTACCCTCGGATGCATTAAATCCGGGCCCATGGATTTGTGTATGTTTAGCTTTTCTAAATAGTTCCTAACTTGTTCTTTCCCCACCAAGGGCTGTGCACCCCCTTCCCATACTGCGTTGCCTAGTGCATTTGTCTGGGAGCTGACCTTGTCCGTGAAGACAGAAGCAAAGAAAGCATTGAGTACTTCAGCTTTTCCCACATAATCTGTCACTTGGTTACCTCTCTCATCCAGTAAGGGCCCCACACCCTCTCTGATCATCCTCTTATTGCGAACATGCCTGTAGAAACCTTTCTTGTTATCCTTCACATCCCTTGCTAGCTGCAATTCCAATTGCACTTTCACCTTCCTGATAACTCCCCTCCATTCTCGAGCAACATATTTATACTCCTCCCGAGTCATCTGCCCAAGTTTCCACTTCTTGTAAGCTTCCTTTTTGTGTTTAAGCTCACCAAGGATGTCCCCGGTAAGCCAATCTGGTTGCCTACCATATTTGCTTTTCTTGTTGTGCATCGGGATGGTTTCTTCCTGTGCCTTTAATAAGGCTTCTTTAAAATACTGCCAGCTCTCCCCTTCATGTAAGCATCCCAGGCAATCCTGCCCATCAGTTCTCTGAGGGAGTCGAAGTCTGCTTTTCTGAAGTCCAGGGTGTGTATTTTGCTACTCTCCTTTCTTCCTTTGGTCAAGATCCTGAAATCTACCATCTCATGATCACTGCTTCCCAGGTTGTCACCCACCTCTACTTCCCCTAGTAGTTCCTCCCTGTTTGTGAGCAGCAGGTCAAGCTGCGCATGGCCCCTGGTCGGTTCCTTCAGCACTTGTACCAAGAAGTTATCCCCAACATTCTCCAAAAACTTCCTGGATTGTCTGTGTACTGCTGTATTGGTCTCCCAACAGATGTCTGGGTGATTAAAGTTGTCCATGAGAACCAGGGCTTGAGATCTGGAAGCTTCTCTCAGTTGTCCAAAGAAAGCCTGGTCTACCTCATCCACGTGATCCAGTGGTCTATAGCAGACACCAACTACAACATCACCCCTGTTACTTCCACCTCTAAACTTAACCTATAGACTCTCAACAGTCTTTTCTCCCTCCTAAATACAGGAGCTCCGTGCAATCATACTGCTTCTTACATACAATGCTATTCCTCATCCTTTTCTCCCCCGCCTGTTCTTCCTGAACAGTTTATACCCCTCCATGACAGTGCTCCAGTCATGCGAGTCATCCCACCAAGTCTCTGTTATTCCAATCAAATCATAGTTCTTCAGCTGGGCCAGGGCTTCTAATTCTTCCTGTCATTTCCCAGGCTTCTCGCATTTGCATACAAACACCTTATATAACCAGTTGATCTCCCTACTTTCTCCATCCGAATCAGGGGTCCTCCTTTGTTGCTCATTCCTCCTTGTGATTCTTCCCGGTGTCCGACTTCCTCACTTACCTCAGGGCTTTGGTCACCGTCCCCCAATGAACCTAGTTTAAAGCCCTCACTAGGTTTGCAAGCCTCCCTGCGAAGATGCTCTTTCCTCTCTTGGTTAGGTGGATCCCATCGCTTCCTAACAATCTTTGTGCCTGGAACAGAGTCCCATGGTTGAAGAAACCAAAGCCCTCTCTCCGACGCCATCTGCACAACCATGCATTTACTTCCTCAATTCGACGATCCTTACCCGGACCTTTTCCTTCAACTGAAAGGATGGACGAGAACACCACTTATGCTTCAGACTCCTTGATCCTTCTTCCCAGCTCTGTGTAATCTTCTGTGATCCGCTCAAGGTCATTCTTGGCAGTATCGTTAGTTCCTACATGGAGAAGCAGGAAGGGGTAGTGATCCGAAGGTTTAATCACTTTTGGAAGACTCTCGGTCGCATCCTGAATGCGAGCTCTTGGTAAGCAGCACACTTCTCGAGATTGCAGGTCTGGATGGCAAATGGATGACTCAGTCCCTCTTAGAAGGGAGTCCCCGACCACCACCACCACCCGTCATCTTCTTTTGGGGGTGGTGGTTGTGGAACCCCCATCACTAGGACTACTTATCCCATGCCTTCCAGTACATGGTGTTCCCTTCTGATTTCTTCCCTGAGAGGTCTGTGCCAAAGCATTCTCCACCGCAGTGCCTGTGGAGAAAGCCTGATAGTGGTTACTTACCTCTACAGGAATGGGGGATACCTGAGTTGGCCGCCTTCTCCTTCTAGAGGTTACATGCTGCCAGTTTTCTTCTTTGTCCTGTAGGATTAAAGGCTGCCTTCAGCCTGCTGTGCCTGCAGGATTAAAGGCTGCCTTCTGTCAAGGAAGTCTTCATCCTCTCTGGTAGAACGTAGGGTCAATGCTTGGGCCTCAAGTCCTCTAATTTTTTCTTCCAAAATGGTGACCAGCTTGCACTTAGTGCAGATGAAATCCCTTTTTTCTTCTGGGAGGAAGACAAACATGGCACATGCTGTGCAGGTAATGACAGCAGACCTTGAAGGGCAGGAGTATAGTGAAAAGGTTTTAAAGAATGGCGAGTGTATCTCACCCCCTTTCCAAACTCCCTGTTAACAGCCCCTGTTTGCAAGCTCCCTGGTCGCTGACTCACTCCTTTATAAAGCCCTGGACTGCCTGATAGCCCCTCTTCCTGATTAAGGCTCAACCAATGAGCAGAGGCTTCTAGATTTCAAACTCTGATTAGAAACTCACAGCTTCCACCTGCCAGCCACAGCACACACTCCGTGGGGAGGGAAAAGAGAAAAGAAAAAACAAAAAAACAAACAGCGAAACACAAGCTCAACACATAGCAAGAAGACCACAAACACACACTACAGACAGCCAGTTCCCTCAAGGGTCTTGTATTAGCTTCTTCCTTTATCTGGAGAACTCCCTCTCCAAACTCCCTGTTAACAGCCTCTGTTGCCTATATTCATCTGTTACAGTGGGTGTAATAAAATCCAAAGTTCAGTCTGTTTTTTCTCTAGGATGTTTTTTGTTCACTAGATTGTTTTGGAAATTATGACTGCTAATATGAGGCATAAATTTTCAGCATGATGGATAGGTATTTATCAATAAAATCCCTTTTCAGCATTAGTGAGGACTGAGGGATAAAATCCCCATTTTAAGGAATGCAACTCTGTTATATGGTTTCTTCATGCGTCTGCAATGAAATATTAGGTTACTTTTAAGGGCCTTAACTTTCTGAATTGTAAGTAAATTAGTCATAGTGAACTGATTTTAAAAAAAGTTGGCATATTAACAAGTGCTGTATTTCTCTGGCATATTTGAGCTTTTAAATATTCTTTCACAGATGTCTTATTTCAACGTTTTGCAAAGCTTTTCTTTGGCTGTGTCGCAGCTGTCACTAGTGGGATGATGTATGCAGTGTACCTCTCAACATACCATGAACGGAAATTCTGGTTTTCCAGCAGGCAGGTAAAAAAGAGTAGTTCTCAAGTCATGTGTTGTGTTGTGTTGTGTAATCCCCTCCATTAATGAGGATGTCAGATTGAAACTTCTTGTTCCTACTTTCAAATCTCTAAATCATGTAGCCTTTGCTTACATTTGTGACAAGGTCATTTGTTTGTATCCTTTGTGTCAGTAATGCCAATCTTAGTTTCCTTTGGCTCCTCTAACATAGGTCTTCATGCCATTTTCTGTCCTGCTCTTTATGGTTTGAACCGCCTTCTAAAGTCTCTTGGAGAAGCCACCCTCAGCTCATTCATATCATTCCTGAAACTGACTTCTTGCTGCAGTGCCTACATAATATTGTATCTGCTATAAAAGAATTCTAAAATTGAGCCACCCACATGTACATATGTCATAAAGAGTAACTGCATAATGGTGGATGTAATGTATGTTTGCCCTTTCCTCATCCCATTTTGGTGGCTGTTATATCCTCACTCATTTAAAATTAATCATTTAGGTTGCAAACTCTCTGAGAAGAGACCTGTTTTATCTGCTTCTGGACATGAGAAACTTCTTCGGTTCTAATTCCAGAGCTGACCCCAACTCTTTCTTGTGTCTTGAGCGTATTATTCATGTGTTCCTGTTTTCCCATAGGTAAAATGCAGATAATGCTTTTTACAGGCACTTTGCAAATCTTAACTAATGAATCCAAAGAGAAGAGCTGTTATACCCCATGTATATATTTTAGTATGTAATCATCCAAACAAGCTGCACTGGTTTCCGTGTGGTGTTTTTTGTTTCGACAGTATCAGCACACTAACTAGCTTTGTGCTTGTCTTATTAAGAAAACACTCTTTATGGCTAAAATAACCTAGAAGTTTTAAAAGGTATGTTGCAGCCATATGATGAGTTTTACCTGCTTTACATTGGCAAAAGGTGCTGCACTATAGTGTTGATATTTAAGTTGTCCTTGCAAATAATTTTACAGACAGGTAGTAGTGACCTCTATGTTTAGGTTGCTTAAGGCTTTGTATAAGATTCTAGTGACCTCTTTTTGAGATGCTTTAACACCTATGTTGTATGGAGTAAGCCCTTGGATTAGAGTAGTGCCTTTTCTTTATCCTGTGAAATTCTGTTTGCTGAGATCCAAACCGAAAATCACCATTTTTCTTGTGTCACTTGCATTGCTGCCAATATTTTTCTGAGCATTTCAAAATAATGTCTGAATATGAACAGTCTAAAACCAGGCCCATGTCACTAAAGCAGCAACAGTGGGGACTGCAGTGGGAAAACCTGAGTGCTGCTAGAACAGCTGTAATAGTGGGAGTGGGAGGACAGAGCCTAGCCAGTCTTATCCACTGATTTTTCCATGTGACTTTGGGCAACTCACTTTGGTTCTCAGCATCAGGGTCTATACTTATAGATAGCAATACATATATGAAAGGGTTGCAGTGAAGATTTGCAGTTATATCCACATGCTATATTACAAAACTAGCTTATCTAAAAATATGTGGTCTTTTAGAAGAAGAAATATAGGAGGTAATTATAGATTTAATTATTTGATTTTCTTTTAGGAACTTGAAAGAGAAATTACATTTCAGGGTGACAGTGCCATTTATTACTCATTTTATAAAGAACTGCTAAAGGCTCCTTCCTTTGAAAGAGGTATGACAAATGCTTATTCTAGTCTTCTCTATATAGGTTTTTATACCATGCTTATCACCAGCGCTCGACAAACTGCGGCGAGATCTACTTGCCAGCCCCGCACCGTGCATGTGCCAGAGCGGCACTGCGCATGCGCGCAGCACTGGTGAACAGGGCGAACGGAGCGACCGCCTGAAATCTACTCAGTTTGTCGAGCTCTGTTTATCACCATAGTATCTGAGTTCCTTCCAGTAGTACATTAAGCAGCAAGAGAACACGTGTCGTGTGTTGTTTGTTTTCTCATCCTCTCCCCAAAGGGAGATGCATATGCAATGGAGTGTCTTGTTTTAGTGGTGTTGTCTTTTAAAAAGAAATATATAAAATGAAATATACCAGTTAACTGGTAGGGGCTGGAGCCAGCCCCTCCCCTGTCCACCCTCCCTTTAATCGTTTAAACTTAACGTTTAACCACATAACTAATTAAACAGGATTTTACATCCCTAGTCTTGGACTGCCCTGGAGATAGTCTCCTACACAAACAAACTTTACTTTTTCTGTTGAGGGTTCTATCGTGTCAGAGGAGCATAGTTTTTGACAATATTCTTTGTTCTGTAGCTTTAAACAGTCCTTTTATTTATTTATTTATTTATTTATTTATTTATTTAACATGTATTTATTAATCTCAAAAAAGTCCTTTTTTCCCCCCTTTGAGAGAGTCAAAATATCTTGTAGACTAAGAGAGTTGGTTTTAGACTCCTATATTGGTGTAAGGGTCAGAATAATTAAGAATTACTAACTGAACATTTTCTGAACTTTGCAAAATATAATCTCATATCTACCCTATATTCCTTTGAGCCACATTAGTTTACTAATGGTGTTAATTGAAATTAATCTGATTCTGACACTAACCTGTATGTAAATAAATTCTGATTCCCATTTGTGAAGTAGTTGCCCTGTCTTCTGGAAGTTATGCAGGCATGTTTGTTTGATAAATACATGGGGGCTGTGTCTAGACTGGCAAGTTTTTCTGGAAAATCAGCCGCTTTTCCGGAAAAACTTGCCAGCTGTCTACACTGGCCGCTTGAATTTCCGCAAGAACACTGACGATCTCATGTAAGATTGTCAGTGTTCTTGTGGAAATACTATGCTGCTCCCATTCGGGCAAAAGTCCTTTTTGCGCAAAGCTTTTGCGCAAAAGGGCCAGTGTAGACAGCTCAGATTTGTTTTGCGCAAAAAAGCCCCGATCGCGAAAATGGCGATCAGGGCTTTTTTGCGCAAAAGCGCGTCTAGATTGGCACGGACGCTTTTCCCCAAAAAGTGCTTTTGCGGAAAAGCATCCGTGCCAATCTAGACGCTCTTTTCCGCAAATGCTTTTAATGGAAAACTTTTCCGTTAAAAGCATTTGCGGAAAATCATTCCAGTCTAGACGTAGCCATGTCCTTTTGTAAAAGATGGGGATGATCTTTAATTTTTCAGTGGTTTTTCCCTTTCTGATTTTCATGCTATCATCAACATTTGATTAAGAAAAATACATACCAAAGTCCATTGTTTCGGAAGGATACAACGTATCAAGTAATAGTTTAAAAACCATGTTCTATATTAGGACCTTAATAGTTTATTTACACTTTTGGCAATTAATTAGGACTCTACATTTAAAGGCTAGCTCATGGGATGTTTATGAATGGAAATAACTTAATGCTGCCTTCCTCTAAATTATCAGGCTATGGTTGCATGTAGCACAGTCCTTTCTCCTTTCTTTTAAATTGTGTGGGTGTATTAGTAGTTTGAAGTCTGATCTAGTGCCATCTTGCTCTTACACTACTGTTGTCATTCCTACAATCAAAGTAAGTGATTTTAGAACAAAATCTTTTCTGCCTTCAGGTGTTTATGAGCTGACACACAACAATAAAACAATCTCTCTGAGGACTTTAAATGCAGTGCAGCAAATGACTTTGTATCCCGAATTGATTGCCAGTGTATTATATCAAGCATCTGGTAGCGAAGTAGGTGCATCTCTTCTGCTTTGCTTTTATTTTACAGTATATTATGGGTATGACGTTTTGTTTGCTATGTGTGTTGAAAGGACGTGGTCTGAGCACAACACTGGGATCCTGGATCTACTGAGCTCTAATCCAGTCTCTGACATAGGCTCTGTGGTCTAGTCTATGCTAGATGTGTAAAGAAGTAAACATTTGTAGACTGTTTCAAAGGTGTGGGGCGTGCCCACACCAGTCTTTACAAATGTTAACTTCCTGAGTTAATTGACAGTCAATTTGTATGTCTACAGGAGTTTGTTGCAGACATATACCCCATGTGACCTTGGCCAGATCACAAAAGGAGGATAAAATAAAATTTTGGAAAGGACTTTGAAATCTAAATCGATCATACCAATTTATATTGTTTCTGCAGTATAGGCTAGAAGGCCCTGCACAGCCTAGCCAGGTTCTGTTTTGAGGAGGTCTGCACTTCTATCATCATCAAGTTTTATCTTCATAACAGTTGGTTGAGGGGATGATTTTTTTTCCATTCACTAAAACATCTAGCGTAGATTTAGCTATAGTGGTAGAAAGGTGCTTACACAAACGTAGCTTAAAAATAGGTTCCCAAACGGGAACAAGTATACCGGTATAACTGTGACCTGGTCTGCAGTACAAATGCTTTGCCATTATAGCAGTACCAGCCAAGCCCTGTAGTGTAGACACAGCTGTGGCAATAGAAGGTGTTTTTTTGTTGGCATAGTAACATCACTTCCCTGAATATTTTGTGGACAGAAGCGCTTTTCTGTCAACATTGCTGCATCTGCACTGGGATTTTGCTGGCATAATATGTTGGCTGGAGGGTATGGTGTTTGTTCACACTCCTGACCAACTGAAAATTTTTTTGTAGTGTAGACATGGCTTCCTCCTATGTGTTTTTTGGGTGTGCGTGCAGAGAACTTAATCAGTATAGATTAGGGATGTTAAAATGCATGAAAATTTCAGTGGTTGCATGGTTACACATGGGGCGGTAGGCAGCTCCCTTGGGAGCCTGCCACCCCATTCAGTTGTCTGATACAGAGGCAGCAGTGCAGGATGGCAGGCAGCTCCTCGGGAACCGGTGTGTGCCAAGAGTCTGTGTGTAATCATGAACGTTAACCGATGAGCCCAGGCTCATCAGTTAATCATGTACGCTATTACACGTTCATATCCCTAGCTACCGAAGGAACTTATTTGTCTGTAAAGTATCTAGCACCCTGTTAGCAATATATGCATAGTAAATAGTCATAATTTACAGCAATGAGGGGCAATGTAAGCTAGTGAGTGAGCTGCCTGAGTGGCCCTCCTTCATCTCAGTGAAATGCAAGATTGTCATAATTAAGATGGTCTTCCGGGATAAGATGGTTTTCCTAAGTGCACTTGTGTACCTACAATTTGCAGGGTGTGCTGACTGAATCATAGCAGCACTTTGATTGAATACGGAGTAGGGATGTTAAAATGAGTTTATTTTGGTAAACTCATTTAAAAAAGTGGGGGGAGGCAGCAGCGCGGGGGGTAGGGGCATGTGGAAGCTGGCTGAAAAGACAGTTCTCTGCGTGCACTGACTCCCTCAGGGTATTTCTACACTACAGCGCTAATTCGAACTAGCTTATTTCGAATTAGTTAGTTCGAATTAGCTTATTTCGAATTAACGCATGTAGACCCAAAAACTAATTCGAATTAGCGTTTTGCTAATTTGAAATAGCGCGTCCACACTGATTGGACGCTGCGTCACATTTAAGAGCAGCTGAAACCGGTTCCGGCAGGGCATCAGGTCGGTAGTTGCTTTGTGTGGCTGCTGTCTGAGGCTATCTGAGTTTTGTGCTTAAAGGGACCCCCCTGGACAGCCGGTCCTCAGCTTTTCCGCTTGCTTGCCTACCTCGCCGAGGGACAGCAAAGCGTTTTCCTCTCCACCTGCCTGTGTCGGTGGTTCCCATTGGGGACGCTGCCGCAGTTGGCACCATGGAGCCAGAGCTCGCCCGGGGCATGCTGCTCCAGTTTTTGGATTTGCTGCTGCAAGCCTGTCAGCAATGGCTGGAGGCTGCCTGGCACCATCTGGTGCACGTCAGCCCCCTGCCTCTCCCCCTGGCCTCCCTGGGGGTTGTGGAGGAGCCGCAGCAGCGGCCAGACGCCAGCGTGCCCCGCCGCATCTGGCGTCTGGACACCAGCAGCGACTGGTGGGACCGCATCGTCCTGGAGCGCTGGGGAGACCAACAGTGGACCCAGAACGTCAGGATGAAGAAGGACACCTTCCTGGAACCCCTGCTCTGTGGTGATGGGACACTCGCATGAGGCCTGCCATCCCCCTCCAGAAGTGTGTTGCCATCGCCCTGTGGAAGCTATCCATGCCGGACAGCTACCGATCCATCGGGAACCAGTTCGGCGTGGGGAAATCCACCATCGGAGCAGTGCTCATGCAGGTACGGCACTCACCAGCCACTGGGCCTGGCGGGAGGGGGGCTGCAAGGAGGGGATGGGCTGCCCCAGGGAAAATTGGGGGGGGGGAGGCGAAAGTGCCCCGCGCGGGAAGGTTCGGTCTGTCCTAGCTGTACTACAGGCCGCCTGTGGCGGCCAGGATCGCAGCGGGGGTCGCTTCCGGGAGTGGGGCGCAGGGCAGTGCCAGGGAACGAACACTCCCAGCCACCCGGGCGCCCTAGCGATTTGCGGTTTTGCTGTGTCTCTCTGCAGGTGGTCAAGGCCATCAACTGGGTGCTGCTCTGCAGGGTGGTCCGCCTCGCCGACCCGGATGCGGTCATCCAGGGTTTCGGCACCCTCGGCTTCCCCAACTGCGGGGGGGCCATTGACGGGACGCACATCCCCATCCGTGCCCCGGAACACCAGGCCTCCCAGTACATCAACCACAAGGGGTACTTCTCCGTCCTCCTGCAGGCCGTGTCTGACCACCAGGGCCAGTTCACGAACGTTAATGTGGGCTGGTCCGGCAAGGCACACGACACCAGGGTGTTCCGCAACTACTCCGTGTGCCAGAGGCTGCAGGCCGGGACCTTCTTCCCCGACCGCCATATCAGGGTCGGGGACGTGGATATGCCCGTCTGCCTGGTGGGGATGCGGACTACCCCCTACAGCCCTGGCTGATGAAGCCGTACACGGGGCACCTCAACCCCTCCTGGCAGGCCTTCAATGCCAGGCTCACCAGGGCCCGCATTGTGGTCGAGGGGGCCTTCGGACGCCTGAAAGCTCGATTTCGATGCCTCCTCACCCGCCTCGACCTCGCCGAGCACAATATCCCTCCCGTGGTGGCAGCATGTTGTGTGCTGCCCAATTTATGTGAAAGGAAGGGGGAGGCTTTCCTGCCAGCCTGGATGGCTGAGGCTGAGCGCGTGGCTGGCCAGTACGTGCAGCCCCGCGCCGCCGCCGTCTGGGAGGCCCAGCGGGGGGCCGTCCAGATCCGGGAAGTCCTGTGGGAGAGCTTCCAGGTGGAGGAGGACTGAACTCTCCCTGCTTGCCCCACTGGGGCCTCCTTCCCCTTTCCCCTCCCTAACTCCCCTTCCTAATGTAAAATAAAAATACCTGTTTTGCCCAAAAAACCTCTCTTTATTATACATAACTGGGGTGGGGGGAGGGAGGAATGAGGATGGGAGAGGGGAGGGGGAAACCTGGGAGGAGGGAGCTGGAAGGGGGAGGAAGGGAAGGGAAAGCTCAGGGTTGCGGGTCCTGCTGGCTCTCCTGTCTGACAGCACTGCTTGTGCGGGGGCGTCGGGGGGGGGGGAGTGGGTGTGGAGGGTGGGGCAGGAGGGACAGGGGGTGCGGAGGAAGCGGGAGGGGGAGCAGGGGTGGGAGGAGGAGTGAGAGCTGGGGCGGCCGCAGGGGCTGGAGCAGGAGGAGGCAGGAACCTGTCCACCAAGGTCTGGAGGTGACCTCTGAGGGCACGGCCCTGCTCCTCCAGCGCCTCCAAGCTCCGCTGCCGCAGCCGCAGGTCCTCCCAGACCCAGTGGTCCTGGGTGCAGAGCTGGTGCTCCAGTAGCCGCAGGTTTCGCCGGTGGTAGTCCTCCAGGTTCCTGGTGCGCCTGCTGGCCTGGGTGCGGGTGGCTGTTGCAGGCGGGGTGGTGCACCCTGCAGTCCCAGGTGCTGCGGCTGTGGTGAAACAAGAGCAGTGGTCAGTTCTCCCTGGGGACACAGTGGGTGAAACCCAGCCCCCCTCTGCAAGGTGAGGTCGGCGTGTGGGGAACGGGCCAGGGCCCCTGCATGACACCCAGCTGCTGCTCCATGGTGGGCAAGGCCCAGGCGCACAGTCCCTGGGCCCCCTCTTCCCCCACCCCCCACATACACATAAGGATGCAGTCCAGGGCCTCATAATGAGGGCATGCCTCCGGGTCGGCCCCTGGCTGGGAGGCCCTGGAGTAGGCCTGCCGCAGGTCCTTGATTTTGCAGCGGACCTGCTCCCGGGTCCGCATGTGGTCTCTGGTGGCCAGGCTGTCAGCCATGCGGCTGTAGACAGCCGCGTTCCTGTGGCTAGTGCGGAGATCGTGGACATTGGAGGCCTCCCCCCAAACCTCGATGAGGTCCACGATCTCCGCACTAGACCAGGCGGGCGCCCGCCTCTTGCAGCCCCGGGCAGGCTCCTGGGAGCCGCCAGCCTGGTCCTGGGAAGAGGCAGAGGGCTGGGTGACAGCGGGTGGCTGGCTCATCTTGTGCCAGGTGCAGGGTCTGCTGGCTGGGTGCTGGCAGGCACTGTAGCCAGACCGTGCCCCTTTAAGGGCTCCGGGGCCGGGAGGGGGGGCAGAAGAGTTTCCCTGGTTTGGCCCAGAGTGGCCACCAGGGCAAGCTGGGAAGGGCTAGCCTCCAACTAACTCGAATTATGTGTATACTCAGCCCTTAATTCGAACTCGGCGTTAGTCCTTGTAGAATGAGGTTTACCTAGTTCGAATTAAGCACTCCGCTAGTTCGAATTAAGTTCGAACTAGCGGTTTGCATGTATAGACGCTATGAAAGTTAATTCGAACTAACGGCTGTTAGTTCGAATTAACTTTGTAGTGTAGACATACCCTCAGAGATGCATCTCCCCTTCCCCAGTGTAAATGTGTAACCGCTGCAAACTTCAGCAGTTACATCCAGGGATGGGCAATAATTTTTGAAGGGGTGCACTTCACAAATTTCAGAAGTGGCTGTGGGCCGACTTGGAAGGGGTGGGGGCTCAGGCGGAAGGGCAGGGTTGAGAACTACCCTGTTGGGAGCTTTGTTTATCCTGGGGTCCCTGCCCCCTGATTTCTGGCCAATGGAAGGGACCTGGAGCAGATGGGAGGGTGCCAGAGGCTAGCCTCCTCCCAGAGTTGTCTGGGGTGGAGGCTTAGAATTCATTTAACATGGCTGGCAGCTCCTGGCCCTGCTACTAACCTGTTGCCTGGCAGCTGCCCAGCAGGCACAAGCCCTTTGAATAGAAGCAGTTGAAAGGGCTCACGCCTCCTGAGCAGCTCCTAGGCAATGGGTCAGTGGAAACAAGATCTGGGAGCCCTTTCATTTGCTTCTGTTTAAAGGGCTTGCGCCTGCCGGGTGTCTCCCAGGTAACACGGCTGCCTAACAAGCGTGAGTCCTTTAAATGGAAGCAGTTGAAAGGGCTCGCGTGTCTCCTGGTCCCAGGCAATGCGCTAGGGCAGGGGTCAGCAACTTTTCAGAGGTGGAGTGCCGAGATTTGACTTACTCGCGTCTGTGTATGGGTCTGAGTGCCGGTGATACTTTTTAAAGTCAATAGTAATCCTACTTACAGCAGCTTCATTAATAAATAAAGATGCAGATCTTACCTTTTAGTGCAGGGGCTGGTAGTCTTTCAGCAATGGCGTACTGAGATTTAACTTTCCCATGGATCTGTGTGCTGTGGGTAGGAGGGGGGAAGAGAGGCAAAGGCAGGCTGGGTACGGTGACCTTATTTTCTGAACCAGTTGCAGCTAGTGAGAACCGTTTAATTTAAATAATGAAACAGATTAGGCGTTTTAACTTTCTCATGTTAGTTTATCAAACTTCATTTTAAATAAAGTAAAATATTATGTCGAACACAAAAGGTTTCAATGTTTTTTTTATTTATGGCAGGTGTGTGGAACCCGTTTAGGGCTGGGAGTCACTGACCCACAGAAAAATCAGTTGGGGACCACACAAGTCAGAAGCAAAAAAACCTCCCCCAATCGTCCCCCCCATGCTCACTGATGTGACCCGAACTAAGACACCTCTCTCTTCTGGTGCCCCAGCCTCAGGGGGTGAGGGGAAGGGAGGGGTGGGGGACTGAAGTTCAGGGCTTCCTATACCCCAGATTTACTTTTCTGGGGTTCTGGAGTTAGTGGATTTTATGGACCTCCTTAGGCTCTGGGGTAGGGACAAAAATGAGGGGTACAGTGCAGGAGACAGAGCTTCCAGCAAGTAGAATAGGGATGGGGTGCAGAAGCAGGCTGGGAGTAGGGTTTCTGGCCAGGTGGAGGGAGAAGGAGCCAGGGAGGGTGCAGTGTGTGGCCAGGAGAGAGAGTCCAGGAACATGGGAGGGTGTTGGAGCAAGCTGGTCTGGGGCCGGTCCTGGAGGCTGGAGGTGCTGTTTTCTGTGGCCACGTGGTCCCAGATTGTGAGGCGATGGAAACAGCGCCTCCAGCCTCCGGGGCTGGCCCTGGTACCTCCAGTCCCTGATGAGGAGCCACTGGGAAGCCTCAGCCCCAGCACTACCTCCTCCCACCACAGTGTAACCTACTGCAGGGGAGAGGGAGCGCTCTCCAGCGGCTGCATGGGGTAGAGGGGTGAGGCTGAGCTCCCTCTCCCGTGCTGCTGAAAATCGGCACGTGTGTTGTAGGTTGCTGACCCCTGCACGAGGGGGCGGGGCCTGGGACTCCCTCGTGGGCTGGATCAGAGCCCTAGGCGGGCCGGATCTGGCCCATTGAGAGGCTTTTGCCTGCCCCGGGTTACATGTTTACCACAATAAATGCACTTCGACATCCCTACTCTGCATCCAATCAAAGTGCTGCTCCAGTTCAGTCAGCACACCCTGCAAATTGTAGGCATGCAGGTTGCCGGCAGGGGAGGGGTAGGTGGCTTTGTGGGAGCCAGTATTTGTGGGGAGCCTCCCTAAACGCTAGCTTCCCATGAGCACCATCTCCAGCCTGCGGTGGGGACTTGTGTGTAACCATGAAGGCTAACCGATGTGCCTAGGCTCATCAGTTTCCCATTAAATGTGTACACAGGAGTGCACACTTCTCACAATATTGTATGAAGTCAGCGCGCACCCTACTTGATATTCCCTTGCTTTAAGTGCATGCCACTTTTTTGTAATATCGATAGGAAAAAAACGATGTTGACGAAAATCAGCAGAATCTAGCAGCCCTGCATGTGGGTTACGATGAACAAAATGTCTCATGGGCCACACGTAGAACCCCAGTGGGCTTCATGTGGCTCTTGGGCTGCAGGTTGCCCAACACTGATTTACAATGTCAGCTCATTTGCTGCAATGTCTTTTCACTTTTAATTGTAATTTCAGGAGGTTATCGAGCCAATGTATTTCTACATTGGTATAGTTTTTGGACTGCAGGGCATTTATATGGCTGCATTGTTTGTAACCAGTTGGGTTATGAGTGGAACTTGGTTGGCCGGAATGCTGACTGTAGCATGGTTCATTATTAACAGGTAAGAAAAACACATTTTACATAATCTGGTTTGTCAGTAAGGCATTTAAAAAATCTTAGTAGAGCTAGTCAGAACATTTTTGTTGAAATATTTTTTTAAAATATATTATTTCATAGAAGCTGAAACATATTATGGAGATACAGTGATTTCAAAGTTTTTGACAGGAAGGTTTTGAGGTCAAAGATGAATTATCTGGTCACAGAATGAGAGAGAGCAGATGTTTTAACAAAATTACATTTGGCAAAAATACTTGAAAGGTTTCGTTTTTGTTGTAGTGTGGAAGGGAAACAAATGTCAAAACCTTGAAAATTGTCATGAAAGGGAAATCTCATGCTCTGCCCAGCCTTAACTGTTTTGGGTGTGGTTTTCTTGCCTTGAACTTCATGCCACGTGCATTTGTCTTCAAAACCTCTTGCCTTTCTGAACTTACTTTCTGTTGCAAAGTAGAATCTCTCTAGAAGACTCTGGTACCCAAATTTGTTGTTGAATGAGTCACTTACCTGAAAACTCCCTTCCTGCTCTGAATCTCATAAAAGTGTGTTGAAGAGTTTAATGATGTGAACTGGCTCTGAGAGTAAATGATTGAACTTTTCTCCTAGCTTTGTCACTGGCTTACTATATATATGTGGGTTTTTTTATTGGTTATAAAGCACTTTTAGATTCTTGGAAGGAAATAACTATGAAAGTGCAAAGTACTAATAATGTACAATAGATAGAATCCTAAGGCTAGAAGAGACCTCAGGAGGTCATCGAGTCCAGCGCCCTGCCCAAAGCAGAACCAACCCTAACTAAATCATCCCAGCCAGGGCTTTGTAAAGATAGGACTTAAAAAGCTCTAGGGATGGAGATTCCACCCCTAGAGGTTTTTAAGTAGATCGGATGTTAAATTTAGATTAGTTAATTAATCGAATAGTCAATGGGATTTCCATTGACTGTTCGATTAGTCTATAAGGGCTCCTCCGCCTTTGAACTTTGCTACAGTTCAAAAGTGGAAGCCACGCAGGGAGTGTGGGACCAGAATGGGACCCCTCTGGCCCCACGCTCCTTGTGGGGCTTCTGCACTGCAGGGAGTGTGGGGGCAGTGGGGACTTCCCTGCTGGCCCCATGCTCCCTGCAGTGCTTCAGCCTTTGAAATGTACATTGGGGCTCTTGTATATTTCAAAAGGAAGCCCCACAGGGAACATGGGACGAGTGGGAAGGACTCTCTCACTGGCCCTGTGCTCCCTGTGGCACCTGAGCCTTTGAAATGTACAGAATTGCAGCAGAAGAGGCGCAAATGGAGACTGCTTCAGTTCCTGCTCAGGCTGTTTCCACTGTGCCTCTACCTTCCGTGCCTGCCGCAGATACAGTGCTGGGGAGAACCGGCTTTTAAGCAGGCTCCCCCCAACACCGGCTGCTGCTCCCTCCCCCCGCCCTTACTGCCTCCCTCTGATAGAGGCAGCAAAGCGGGGGGGAAGTGACTAGTCACATCACTAGTCGACTAGTCTCTTACATTCCTAACAGTAACAGTAGAACCTTGTTTACCTGACTGTCCATTATCTGTCTCTCTCTGCTGAACAAATAGCACACACAAGTAGAGAAGCAGACAGTCTCTTCTGTGGCCACTAGATGGCACTGCAGGTGCACACTTTCCCATTCTCTGGATTGTTCAAATTTTTGTTTATCCAATCTGGACCTGGTTCTAATTAGATCAGATAAACGGGATCCTGCTGTGTTTAAGTTAAAATTGTTGAAGAGCATCTTCTTTGAGGGAAGGTATAAAGTCATCATTGTTCAACTGTGATCAGAAAATAAAAATGCTGTTCATTAGCTGGCTGGCTAAAGTGCATTAAGAAGAAGGGAATGATAATAGTGAATAATCCATGTATTTTCCATGAGGAAGCACAGTTTTGGAAATTGAAAGCAAAAGTAAATACAGAGCTCTGAATGGACCACTGTGAGGGTATTCCAAGAAGCAAAATGAGATGGGGGTAACATTTTTTTCAAAAGTGCCTACATTATTTAGCAATCTGAATACAATTTTCAAAAGTGATTTAGGCATTTAGAAGCATAAATTTCACTGAAAGTCAGTGGGCCTAGGTTCTTCCGTGGGATTTAGGTATCTATATTATTCAGACATTTTTGAAAATGTTCCTCTGATTCAAGCTGTGTGGAAGCTTTTTAGTCACTGTTGGTAAGAAAATTCTAATACTTTTCTAGGCTTTGCACCCCATTAATCAGTAATCTCCATTTTATCAGCAAAAGTCTCAAAAGCAAGTAGACAATCAACTGTTGCTGGATTGTTGTTTGGTAATGTTGCATGACTCCCGAGATGTCATTCAGATATATTTTAAGCAGTTGAGAAAATATTTGTCTAAAAAGTATATTGTGTAATTGTTGAAAAGAATCTTAGTATATTCTCTGCCATAATCTATACTTATGGGCCCTGACCTACAAACCTTAGTCATCTAAGTAGTCCTGTTGACTACTTATATGCATAAAATGGCAGACTACTCATAGCTAAATAAAGATTTTAAGACCCTTCATTTTGACTATGTTAAACTTGTGACTTTTACCAATATTAAAACAGGTTTTTGTTTCTAGTAAATAATGCTGTGTATTAGTGCACCAGTAACAGAAATTATTTGATAATAAGACATGTGATAACCAGAAGTGGTTTCTCGTAATATTTTCATTCCATAAACAACTTAATCTGTTTTGTTCTTCTACACTTTGTTTTAGGACAGATACAACAAGAATCGACTACTCCATTCCTTTAAGGGAAAATTGGGCACTGCCATATTTTGCATGTCAAGTTGCAGCTCTTACAGGCTATTTAAAAAACAACATAAATTCTTCTGCTGAGGTAAAACACAAGTATTTTCTTAACAAAACACAATTAGTAGAAATGTGCTCCAAAGTAATTACATTTTTTATCACCTGTCTGTCTGTCTAGGCAGAAAAAGAAGAGAAAAAATTGTTTGTTTTTTGCAAACCAGCCATCTGGTACTTTAGTTTCACTGCAGATTAAATCTTAGAGTATGTCTAGACTGTGGCACTATTTCAGGATAGTGGAGGTATCCCGAAATAGCTATTTGAACCAGTCTGTGGGCTCGCTCTTCCTACGTCCTTGTAACCCTCATTCCACGAGTGTTAAGAGATGTTGTGGAATAGTGGTTTATTTCAAAATTAGATTGAAATAAGATGCAATTTGCATAGCTCAAATTGCATATCTTGTTTTGACCTACGGGTGCAGTGTAGATGCACCCTTAATATTACTATGGTGGAGCAGTATGGGAATCAACCTTACAGTAATGCCAACAACTCTCTCACTTTTGAAACTTGTCAAACTTACGTGGGCTGGGGGACATGTTTGGTGGTGGTGGTGGTTTTTTTTTTATTGCATAAGGTTATAGAGAATTGGTTTCTTTCTTAACTTCTTAATGCTGTGGCCACATTTCAAAGGGGCAACGCCACATGGAACCCGAGATCAGCTGTGTGGTGCTGCTCCTTTGAAACGCCATGGCGGCGTTTCAAAGGGGCAGTGCCTCCCTATCGACTAATTGAATAGTCAATGCAAAAATGCATCGACTATTCGATTAGTGAATTACATGCTACTTAACATCCTTACTTCTAACATGACTCATATGATTTTGATTGCTTCATATATAATCTCTTCTCACTGAATAAAGCTAAACTAGGGCAAAGAAAAATTCAGGTAGAAAAATGTGTTGCTTATCAATGATAAGACTCCTTACTATGCCCTCCCTGACCGTCCAGTGCAAAGAAAATGAAGCCACCTTCTGAAAAAAAATAATTTTTCTTATTAATGAACTGATGTTTTAATTATCTCACAGTTTTTCTTATGGCAGAAATATATGATAATTAAGGTAATGTTCTTTTGTGTTTCCTTAGAGGTTTTGCTACCTTTTGGTGAGCGCTTCAACGTATACTTTCATGATGATGTGGGAGTACAGTCACTATCTGCTGTTTGTCCAGGCTGTCTCTCTCTTCCTGCTGGACAGCTTTGCTCTTGTGCAGACAGATAAGGTATTATGACTTAAAACTATTGACGATTTATTGGAAGCTTGCATTAAACAGCTACAGTAACTGCAGTGATTTGTTTCCACAAATTCCAAAGGGCATAGATTATTTCTGTTTTTGAGTTAAAGAGCCAAACTGGAGTCCAGCTAAAGTGTACATAACACTAGTCCTGAGAGTAAAGTGACTTTAAGCTAATCTTTACACTCTTCTCTTCTGAGGATCAGAGTTCGGTAGGGCCTAGTCTTCTGGCAAGAACAGTTTGAGGTTTAGAAAGGGCCTGATGGCTTCTCTAAGACTCACTGGCTGTAACACTGCCTCCCCTTAAAAAGGGGAAGCTTGAACTGCAGCCATGAATTAATGTACAGCCACATGTGTTTTGCTCTGACAAGATCCCCTTTTCTTTGGGAGCAAGGAGGCGCGTTGGGTTTTGTGCTGGTTCTATGCTACTGGAAACTCACCTTTGCATTGAATGATTCTCCCCCCACAGTTCGTTAGCAGCCTTTAAGGCTGGATAACTTATATAACCAGGAGGTTCAGTAGGGGAAAATATTTAAAAAGTTTGGAGCTACTCTGAAAAATGACTGAATATAAAAAAGAATACTCTCTTTTATTTAGGTTCTTGTACTATACTCCTTAGCATGGTATGTTTGTGCCTTCCGGATTTCAAACCAAAACAAAAAAGTAAATCTCCTTCCTTCCCAAATACAGAGTGACTTATATGAACAAATTAGCTTCCTTTCCATTTGTTATGCACACTGACTCTTACATGCTTTAGTCACAAACTGATGAGACCATGTTGCTGGTCTGTTGAAGAAACCACCGTATTTTAAAATACACATGGTAAATTCTTTCACTGTATATTTGCATAAAGAATTGTGAGTATCAGAATGCTGCATGCTGGATTACTCATGTTTACCCATAGGTAAATAATCGTGAACGAGTTGCAGTACTTACATGTGAACATTCTAAGTTGTGTCACATGGTCAGGTGATATGCAAGTGAAGTAGAAGAAGAAAAGTCCTGCACTTTTAGAAATGTGTATTGAGTCACTGAGCAATAATTATGGAACCCCACAAACACTGCTTTTATATAGCCACCTTTCAGAGAAGAACTGTACTTTCCCACGTCTCTTGATGGGAGGACAGGTACTCGGCTAGAGTCTGTCTTCTTCAAGGTAAGGTTTGCAGAGCAACACTGTTTACATCATAGGTTCCTAAATTGGGGGGTGTGCTCCTTTGGGGGGGGTGTGAAGAAATTTCAGGGGGGGCATGAGGCAACCCAGCCCCCCCCTCCCCCCGGCCAAGAAAGAGCCCGGTCTGTCCAGTAAAAAAAATTCAGAAAATGTCCGGTATTTTCTGTTTTTCCTGGCTCAGGCGTCTTCCGGAACATGCACAGCTCAAGCTGGCTGGGGCGGGCGGGGGGGGGGGGTGGTAAGGGGGAAGATGGAGCATGCCAGGCAGACTTCAAAATGGCCACCTATGGCCACCTTAAAAGGGCAATCCCTGCTCTGCTCTTAAAAGGGCAACTTTTTGGTTTTTTTGGGTCAACAACTTTGCCCCTGGAGTACCGGCACCTTTTTTTTTTACGCTGGTCCCAGGAATTAAAGGGAGTCACGACTGTTTTTCGGCCCCAGTCAGTTCTTCCCCCCCCCCCCGCCCCCCCCCTCAACAAGTTTTGCTGCTATTCTTTGGAAGGGGGCGTGTGAGGGTTTCTCAAAAATCAAAAAGGGGGTGTGATGCCGAAAAGTTTGGGAACCACTGGTTTACGTTTTACATGGTCCAAGCAATTTTTGCAATAGACAAAGATGGGACCACTTTTAAAATACTGAATTCTTAGGATTGTGCAGTAAAAGGATTCACAGGTTGCTTATACCTGTTTTTGTTCCACTTTTTGTAAACAAGGTATGAGCTATAGGTTATTTTATTTTTATTTTTTTTCCCCAACAGGTGCATGAAGTGTACAAAATCTATCTGTTCTCTCTCTTCCTGGGATATCTCTTACAGTTTGAAAATCCAGCTTTATTAGTATCTCCATTACTGAGCCTTGTAGCAGCTTTAATGCTTTCTAAATGCCTTCAGGTAATTGGGATATCGTTCTCTAATTTGGTGCGTAGTTTTTGTTGTTTACATTGAACTCCAAATAATACACATTTTAAAATATTTATTTTTGCAGATGAATATGAAAAAGGGCACATTTATTTCAAGGATGCTAAAAATAATGTACTTTTACTTGGTATTTACGCTAACAGTGACAATGAATTTCTTACTGAAGGTAAGATTTACCTTTAGAAAGAGACATTTAATTGAATGAGGTCCTCCATGGAGGGATGCAATTATGTCTTTATCAAAGTAATTTTAGCAAAAGAACCTTTTCAAATATGTGAAGATGTTGTTATTGATCTAAATTAATGGAAAATAGAATAATTAAATCTTTAGCCACTTTTGTTTTACAGAGGAAATTAACAAATGAGGGCTGTCAGTTATTCACAGTTAACTCAAGTGATTAATGCAAAACAAGTTAACTACATTTAAAAAGTAGTCTTGATTAATTGCAGGTTTAATTACATTGTTAAACAGTAATAGAATACCAATTTAAAATTACTACAAATATTTTGGATTATCTTCAAATATATTGATTTCAATTACAACCCAATACAAAGTGTACAGTACTCACTTTATATTGTTTTTATTACAACTATTTGTACTATAAAAAAGAAAAACAAAATAAATAGTATTTTTCAGTTGACTTCCTACAAGTACTGTAACAGTCTCTCTATCATGAAAGTGCATATACATATATAGAATTGTTTGTGTGTAATAACTATGCTCAAAACCGAAACAATGTAAATCTTTAGCTCTTACAAATCCACTCAATCTTACTTCTTGTTCAGCCACTCACAAAGACAAAAATATTTGTTTACACTTACAAGAGTTAAATCTACCCGCTTTCAATGTCACATGAAGTGAGAATAGCTGTTTGCATGGCACTGTGAACTGAATTGAAAAATACTATAATTTTTGTTTATATTTTTACAGTGTAAATATTTGTAATAAAAATAATAGTATAAAGTAAGCATTTTGCACTTCGTATTCTGTGTTATAATCGAATTAAATGTATTTGGAAATGTAGAAAAAAATCCCAAAATATGTATACTTTTCAGAGGGGTGGTTGTGTTAGTCTGTTTCAGCAAAAACAGTGAGAGTCCTGTAGCACTTTAAAGACTAATACATTTATTTGGGCATAAGCTTTCATGGGATGGCACCCGCTTTATCAGGTGTATCTGGTGAAGTAGGTTCCAGCCCATGAAAGCTTATGTCCAAATACATTTGTTAAAATATTTATAATACATTTAAATTGGTATTCTATTAATAATTATTTAAATAATTATTGACGGCTTTTTTAATCTCTTGATTTAATTTTTTAATCGTTTGACAGCAGTAATATAAGTGTGAACAAAATGAAAATGTGTAGTTACCTCTCGTAACTCAAGTATTTTTATCCAAAATACCAAAACCTTTTGGGTCGAAACTAAAGCCCAGTCTACTCTGGCATAGAAACAATCTGTGGAAAGAGCCAGCAACAAGAAACAGATGTGAGACACTTTAAGGTAGACATTAATTCTCAGTTTCATCTGAAACTTGGGAAAAGGGAATCTTTTAGTGGGAATCATCAGAGTCTGGGGTATGACAGTGGGATTTTACTTTGGCTTGATCTTAGTTTTTTTGTGACTAAAGTACTATTTCTAGGCCAAGTCCTTTAAATAAAATCCTGCACTCCCCTCCCAAATTCTTCTTGGTTGTATTACTCTAGATAAATACAAACAAACAAACAAAAAAACCCTTCAATACTCTCAAGATCTGTGAAAGAAGACTCAAATTCCATCCTCTGCTTGCTGCATTAAGCCCTAATCTTATTCTCTTGGAACTACAGAAAAGTTTGCCAATTTCATAAAATGCGTGAGCTGAATTATCTAGACCAGTGGTTCTCAAATTTTTGTACTCGTGACCACTTTCACATAGCAAACATCTGAGTGCAATGCCCCCTCTTATAAATTAAAAATGTTTTAATATATTTTACACCATTATAAATACTGGAGGCAAAGTGGGGCTTGGGGTGGAGGTTAACAGCTCCTGACCTCCCCATGTAGTAACTTTGCAACCCCCTGAAGGATCCTGGTGCCCAGTTTGAGAAACCCTGATCTAGGAAAAACAAAGTGAGTTAAGAAAATGAGTGTGAATACTAAGGGAAGTAGTTTATATGAAGGTCTCTGAAACACCCACAGCTTTTGTTTAAGCCAGAGCCTAATTGACCAAAGGAATCAATTACCATCCTCTTTGGTTTGCTCTCTGCTGGGATTATACCATGTTCGCAGTTTTCCTCCCTGCTAGTGGCTAGTCAGGTGGAAGCTGGCTGGCAGCTATCCACTCTTCTCTCCATTAGGAGTATCTGAATGAAGTGATACTCCCTAGGGCATTCTGTGCCAAAAAATTTAAAATTCTGCACACAGTATTTTAAAATTCTGCAAGTTTTATTTGTCAGTAAATAAATGCAGAAGCAATGGGAAGCACAAGCCATTGACTGTACAAAGATGGGAGATCAAACTGCTGACCCCTCACTTTCCACCCCCAGAACATGTAGTTAGTGGTGAGGCTGAACACAAACCTGACACGGATTAAGACCTGGGCCTACCTCAGAAACACCCTAGGACCTTGCCCATCTGTGACGGGCACACTAGATGTGGAGGAGTTGAGTATGGGGTGTGAGGTGAGAGGGTTTTCTGTAGGACAATCTGGGTACAGGTAATTCAGTGGGGGGTCTAGGTGAGGGGAGGTATGGATGCCCAGAGGCTCGTTGGGGGATGTTTCTAGGTGCAGGGGCAATGGAACTCTGAAGAGACTTCCAGGTGAAGGTGGTTGGGATTCAGCAGAGGGGAGTGGGTACTCAGGGAATGAGGTTTTGTGTGATGGGAGTCTGGGTGCAGCTAGTTGCGGGTCAGTGACATGGGGTTTAGATATGGGGACTCAGGGTGATGTAGGGGTGTGGAGATCATCAGGGAGTCTGTTAGGGGGTGGTCTGGGTGCAGGGAAGCTCCAGATGCAGGGGCTGAGGTTCAGTGGAGTGGGTTCAGTTATGGAAGTCTTGAGAGATTCTGGATGTACCAGGTGAGACTTGGCAGGAGTGTCTGCACATGGATGGTCCAGATGCACAGGGAATGAGTGGATAGAGGAGCAGTTTCCCATACAGTGATCCCCTCCATCCACTTGTGAGCAGTGATGGGGGTAGGAAGCAGGGGAAGATTCTGAGTTTCTTGCAGCTGGAAGCAATCTGACATAGCCCGAGCAGCTCCTTGAAGGGGAAGAGGAAGTCTTTTCCTTTCTGGCCTCTAGCCCAGCTGGGACTTGCAGCTGATTCTAGCTCAGGGTAGAAATCCCCGACTGGGGTGTCCCCAATCCTGTGGTGATTTACTTCTCAGCTGGCTGCTCTGAATGTCTAAAGCCATGTGCCTGTATGGCTAGGGAATGGTGCATGACTGTTCTTGCAGCTTCCCTTTGCTTCCCCGTCAGAAAGTAATTTTTTCTGTGGGAAGCAAAGAAATCTGGGGGACATGAATTCTATGGATACACAGTGGCACAGAATTCCCCCAAGAGTAAAGTGAAGATTATACAACTTTCTGGGAAACACTAAGCAAAATTTATTTTAGTGAACTTTTACTGTATTATGGAATTCCTGAACTGATGACAGCTTTGTTTTAGTTACATTTTTGGGGTGCGTTGTTATTCCCTGCACTGCTTCATAATCTGAAAGAAAAGAAGGATGTGTTACAGGTATTACTTAGTTACCTTCACTTAACTGTTTTTCAGACATTTATTCCCCATAAAGAAAATGAGCATGTGTTGAATTTCCTTGAAGTAAAATTTGGATTAAACACAACTAAGTAAGTTTGAGCTATTTATTTACAGCTGTCTAAAATACATAGAATTTCAAAATTACTTGGCATTTGCACAACATGCTTGGGTTTTCTGGAATTTTGTAGTGCCATTTCCTGCAGTAAGGATAAAAGTTTCTGGTTGGGGTGTGTATATGTATATGTGTTTGTATATGTATGTGTAAATATAAATAAAATAATCATCCTACTTCTAACCAATATTTGTAGTAATATTCAGAGGCTAAGATGATGATGGGGAACCATGGAGCTAAATTTGTGTGTGTGTGTGTGTGTGTGTGTGTGTGTGAGAGAGAGAGAGCGAGAGAGCGCGAGCATATTGTTACCTCAGTAGTATTTTTGTAAGTAAACAGCGGGAATTATCGAAAATTTTGGAAAGTTTGTACAGCAAGACACTGTAACACTTACAATACCACTTCTACATTCCAGTAGTGGATATTGATTTCTAGCAATACATAAAATTAAGGAACGTGCTTTCTTCTTCAAGTGGTATCCCTGCGGGTGCTCCACTCTGTGTCAATGCATTCTCACTCTGGCAATTGGAGGTTTTTGGAGCACTGCCTTGCTATGCTACGCATGTGCAGCAGTCGCCTCATGCCATTGTGTCCATTGACTAAGCACAGGGCACGGCCCTCTCAGTTCCTTCTCTGTTGTCCTCGGCAGCTCTGTCTCATCCTCAGAGCTCCTTGGCAGCGCGACTCTTCTTCCTAGAAATAACAAAAACAGTTTGATTTATCCTATCTCTTGTCTGTTCTCACCTTATTCATATAAAAAAAAAGAAAAACAAACCCAAAGAAACAAACAAACAGCTTTTTCTCTCTTCCCCATCCCCCGCCCCATCCTCTTCTTCACCCTGGGACGAACCAGGCCCACGATGCACATCCCTGGTTCCAAAAATGTGACTCTTGCAGGGAGTCCATGCCCATTTCTGATGGGCATTTCTCCTGTGTTAGGTGCCTGGGGGAGGGCCATGTCTTCCAAAAATGTCCACATTGCTTGAATATGACCACCAGGGCCAGACGTTACAGAGAGTTGAGGGCTCAAGATGATCCTGATGGAGAAATCTCTACAGCTTGGAGTAAAATATACTTCAGAGTCTCTGAAAACTACTCCAATGAATAATCCTGCCTCAGTGGAAAGGGCCCTCTCTTCATCTACCCGGAACACTTGCAAGTTGCGGGCATCCCCAGCAAGGTTGCTGCCCACCGTGCCAAGCTATTCCAAGACTAGCTCTTCTGAGGCACCAGGCACACTGAATCATGGAAGCCTGTACTGACTAAAGCCAAACAGGAGCCGAAACGTAAAACAGTCTCCATGGCACCATTGTCACCGACCTGCAACATGGCACCAAAGACCAAGCAGCCTGACATGCCACCGGCAAATATTGCCACAAAGGCACACTGCAGCATTGGTGTGCGCTCTGGCACTGCTGGCTAAATACCACCTGGCACCAGCTGTGACTGGTAAACCGGCATAGAAATATACCAAGCCTCAGCAAAGAGCAGCACCGACTCAGTTCCTCAACACTATTGACATTCAAGTCGAGTTGGTGCTGCAATCTCCGCTCTTCGATTCCAATAGCTCACCTCGGCACTGCTTTGATCTTCACGCTCTGTCGTCTACACCTTCCTCACCTTACAGTAAGTTAGGCACAGGACAAGAGAGCAGATTCTCCTCCCAGCTTTCTTCTCCAACTTTTGGAAGGTCTCCCTGGGAGACTGCAAATTATAAGGTGACTCAACCTTGATGTAGACATCCATGGCCCTACCCACCACCACCTTATCTGCCATAATGGCCACCATGGGACCATTGGGCAGCCCACCAGCAGCCTGTCCCATCACTATGTCTCTAGCCCAGGTCCATGACACAGCTTCAGCTGTAGCGGAGGAGGAAACAGTAGAGAAGGAGGATGACCTAGCCCATTCCGACAATGAGGACCTGTCTCAGGCCATCAGTTCTTCTTCGTCAACTAATGAGGCAGTGATACCATCAGTCTCAACACCTGTGAACAACCTCAAACAGTTTCAGGATCTGTTTAAAAGAGTTGCCACAGCTCAGGACATTACTCTGCAGTAGATGCAGGAAAAACAACAAAAACTGCGGCAAAAACTACAACCTTTAGTAACCACCAAAATTGATGAGGTGGCAATGGAACCATCAGAGACCATATGGCAAACCCCAGCATCAGGGGTCCCTGTAAGGTGCACTGGTGTGCACCAAAAATTTCAGTCCCACTCACCCCCTCAGCAGATCTGCGCAGTTGCAGCCCCAGCTGCTTGGGGGTGGGGGGACATGCGGTGGCTGTTGGAGCTGGAGCCTGGACTGCAGGACTAAAAATAGCACCGCAGCCCCGGCTCCAGTTCCAGCACATGGGGCAGCTGCCCGCCATGTGACCCCGCCCCTGGGGGTCACGGCGGCTGCAGCTGGGACCACAGTACTAAAAATAGCACCGCGGCCCTGGCTCCAGTCCCGGCACAGGGGGCATGCTTCCCTGAGAGCCCCAAGGAGCGGTGATGGGTAGTCACCGCTTCAGTCCTCAGCCCTGCAGGAAGTGGGGAGGAGGCGGTGGCATGCTGGTAGCTGGATCTGGCCTTCAGCTAGCAACCAAGCCGCGCTTCTTTCTTCCCCGGGAGGTGCAAGGGCCAGTCCTGCACTGCGCCCCAGGGCCACCTCTCCATGCATGCTGGGGCCACCTTCCTCCCCGTCTTCCCTTGTCTCCCGGCTTCTGCTCCTCTCTTCACTCCTCCCCACAGCCCCACCTTCTCTTCCCTTTCCTGGGTCCATCCTTCCTACCCTCCTGGTCTCCACCCTGCCTCCTCTCTTCACCTTCCAACCACCCCCTACCAATGCCTCACTAGGGTTGGCAGCTCGGTGGTAGCAGCCTCAGTCTTTCAGCCCTGCCTCCAGCTCCCCACACCATGAAGCTACAGCTCAGCGCCTGGAGCCAGTTCTGAGGAGGCAGGAGCTGCTGGCAAGCCTCGGCCTTCCAGCACAGCCTTTTGTTCCCCCGGCCAAAAGTTTGTGTGCCAAGGATCGTCCACCCTCTCAGCTGCCTTGTGTGCCAGGACTAGAGCTAGGCCACAGTGCAGCTGCTTTTGGGCCGGGGCCAGAGTACTAAAAATAGCACCGTGGCCCTGGATGCAGCCCAGGGGTAGCCTGGGGTACATTGGGTAGCCACCCGCTATGCAGCCCTGCATTGGCACCAGGAGTTTGGGGGGGATTGAGGTGTGCAGGTGTAAGGAAGGTGAGGGAAGGGGCACGGGGAGAACTAAGGGGAAGATGGGGGTGAGAAGAGGAAGGGGCTTGTGCTGAGGGGAGAGGAGGGAGCCAAGGCAGGAGAAGAAAGGGGAAGGCACCAAGGGGCAGGGTGGAGGAGAGACAAATGCCAGGGGGCCAAGAGGAGACAATGAGGGGGAAAGGGCAGAAGTGGGGTAGGGAAGATGTCAGTGGAAGAGGGGAAGAGAGGGGCAAGGGGGGCAGAAGGAAGGAAGAGGAGAGGAGAGGGGCGGGCATGGGGAAGGCAGGGGATGGAGCAAGTCATGTGTGAGGGCACAGAGGGACATGAGTACTGGGGCAGAGGGTGGTGAGGGGGTGGACACCAGGGAGGAAAAGAGTGGGGGGGGGCAGGTAGTGGGAAGGCAGGGGCAGTAAGGGAAGGGGGGGCACCAGGAGGATCCAGGGGGTAAGGTAAGGTGCAGGGGTCGGGGGATTGTGGGAATGAAGTAGAAGGGCAGACATGGGGAGTGCAGAGGAGAGAGGCAGGGCTGGTGGGTAGAGGGAGGTGTTAGGAGAGGAGATGAGGATTAGAGGAGGGGTGAGCACAGTGGGGAAAGGTAGCGCAGGTGCAGGGGTCAAAGAGGATGGGGAGGGGGCCAGGTCCCAGGAGGGCTGAGGAGAGTGAGAAGGGCAGGAGCCAGGACAGCAGAGGAGGGTGAGGAGTTGGGGGCAGCAGAAGGCAACAGGGGAACAGATGGGGTGAGGGGAATGTGGGAGACATGGCAGCAGAGGGGAAAAGGGAGAGTTTATAACTTGGGTGCCACAGTGGCACACATCCAAACAAGCACACATCTCAATATTGGTGCATGAGACAAAACTCATTCCACTCATGGATGGAAAATCTTAGAGGGAACACTGCCCCGCATCCATCCCCACCCCACCCCACCAACAAGAGGGTGGATAGAAACTATTTTGTTCCCACCAAGGGACGGACCTTTTATTCTTCCATCCACAGCCAAATTCACTCATGGTAGATGCCGTTCACCACCACACAAAGCAACCACAACTTAGATCCACAGGACAAAGATCACAAGTGTTTGGATCTTTTTGAATGGAAACTATGACAATTTTAACTACTCTAAGCTTCAAGACCTATTGGATGATCTGCCAGAACAAAAGTACCCACAATTACAGGCCATCTTCCAGGAAGGTCAGACTGTAGCATGTACAACTCTTCAGGCACTTTTGGGTGTGGCTGACACAGCCACCAGAACTATTGTCCCCGAAGTTGTAATGCATTGGGCTTCTTGGCTGCAGGCA
This sequence comes from Pelochelys cantorii, assembly GCA_032595735.1. Taxonomy (NCBI): domain Eukaryota; kingdom Metazoa; phylum Chordata; order Testudines; family Trionychidae; genus Pelochelys; species Pelochelys cantorii. Next base: position 42,187,701 of record CM064327.1, on the reverse strand, counting down.
TTGGGGATCCCAAAAGAACACCAGCTGAAAGTGAAAGATAGATCACAACTTTTCACAGCTAAAATGAATGAAGTACTTCACTCTGTGAAGGATTGTTGTACCTCACTCCGTACTCTGGGCATGTATCCTTCCCAGTAAGAGAACAGTACATACCACATAGAGGCTCATGACACATCCTTCCAATGCCACCAGCAACATCTGTTCAAGCAGAGGGCAAAGCAACAACCCGGTAGAAGGTGGGCACCTCACACCCAGTCCTCTTTGAATTAGCCTTCAACTTCCAAAACACAGTTTTGAAGGTGTGATCAAGGGCCTGAATTACATTTCCTCCAGTTGCCTATTTGGCCACTACTTACGCCCTTTCTACCAACAATGGGCTAGTATTACATCGGACCAGTGGTTACTAGAGATAGTATGGGCAGGATATGTTGTTCCATCTCTCTCAACCCTCTTCTCCCCTGTCCCAGTCCCTCTTGAGGGACCCCTCCCATGAGCACCTCCTCCAGCTGGATGGGATAGAACCAGTTCCACACCCATGTCATGGGAAAGGGTTCTTGTATCTTCTGTTCAAAGTACTTCTTCACACAAAAGAGAACAGGAGGATGGAGACCAATCCTAGACCTCAGAAGGCTCAAGCAAGTTTTCCAAAACCATGGGTTCAAGATGGTCACACCAGGAACTATTATACCAGCAGTGGACAAGCAAGAATAGTTTTCAGCCCTGACCTTCAAGATGCATACTTTCATATAACAATCCACCTTTCACACAGGCACACAGAGATTCACAGTGGGTCTCTAACATTACTAATACGGTGTTCTGCCCTTCGGTCTTCTCCACCACATATCACGTTTTTTCCAAGATGATTGCGCTCACTTCAGATGATGGGGAATAATAATATTCCCTTATTTGGACAACTGTCTATTCAAAGGCATCTCCTAGCAACAAACATTAAACATGCTCAACATTACTTGGGACCTCTTCCAACGTCTGGGTCTTCTGATTAAACGTACAGAAATCTACATTAGAATCCACACAATCAATAGAATTCATAGACGCCCTATTGGACTCCACTTGAGCCAGAGCAATACTGCCTCATCACCGATTCATCACGCTAACCATCTTATCAACTCAGTGTTGCTAAGTCCATTGAAAACAGTAAGGACCTGCCTTCGAATTCTGGGCCACATGGCAGCTACCATTTACATGGTAAATTTTGGAAGACTACACATGCACTACCTCCAAAGCTGGCTCACAACAGTCTACATACCTACCCGACACAGATTGACCAAAGTCGTTTACGCCTCAATCTCCTGGAACTACATGTGGTATGCAATGCTTGTCACCATTTTCTTCCACTAATTCGGAGCAAAACAATTTGCATCCTTGTAGGCGTTGTTACCTGCATGTTTTTATATCAATTGACAGAGGGAGCCCAATCACACTCACTCTGTTTAGAGGCACTCAAACAATGGAATTGATACATCAGGAACAACATAACCCCCACGGCAGCATACTTACCAGACAACCAGAACATTATGATAGACACCCTGAGCCACCATTCTCTGAGCAACATGAGTGGGAGATCAACCCCACAATTCTCACCATGAGATCCTGCAAATGGGGAATATCCCCAGATACTTATTTGTAACCAAGAGCAACTACAAATGTCCTCACTTTTTTGTTCCAGAGCAGGCTCAGAAACAGGATCACTGGGAGATGCATTCCTTCTCAAATGGGAAGCACCACTCCTCTGTGAATTCATGTCCATTCCCTTGATATCCCAAATAATACACAAGATAAGGGTGGATGGTGCACAGTAATTCTAATCATTCCAACTTGGCTCAGACAGCCTTAGTTTCCTTACCTTTGTCTCCTCTCTATATGTGTACCTTAGGTGCTGCTGATTATTCCAGACCTCCTCTCCCAGCACCAGGGATGCTCGTTACATCCGAATCTGCAAGCCCTACAACTCAAGTTGTGGCTGCTCCATGGTTCTAACATGGGGAGCAGACCTGTTCTGACAGAGTGAAACACATCCTATTGAACAGCCATCATCTCTCGATACGCTACCCTATTGAAATAAGTGGCGATAATTCCAAGTCTGGTGCCAACAGAGACAATTACAGACTACCCACGCCGCTCTACCAACATTCTAGACTATATATTAGACCTGAAGGAATATGGCCCAGCCCTCAGTTTTCTAAGAGTTCACCTCTCAGCCATTGCAGTCTTCCACAACCTAGCGGATGGCTTATCGCTCTTTGCCCAGCCCATCAGCCGGCACTTCTCACAGAATTCATAACATATACCCTGAGATACAGCCCACACCACCATCGGACTTGAACCATATTCTCAAGAGCCACATGAGACACCCCCCCCCCCATTTGAATCCTTAGAAACCTGTTCCCTTCTCCATATGTCAATGAAGTTTGCATTTCTGGTGGCGATCGCATCTGCAAGACATGGGCGAGATCACAGACCTTATGGCTGATCCCCTTTACGCTGTCTTCTCAAAAGACAAAATCACGTTACAACCTTACCCCAAATTCTTGCCCAAAGTCGCCTTAATTTCCATATCAGTGAACCTATACATCTCTCCACATTCTTTTGCAAGCTGCATAGTAATGCTAAGGAAGCCTCACTCCACACTTTGGATGTAAGATGAGCGGGTGGCCTTTATTTGGACAGAATTAAACCATTACACAGCTCTTATCAGACTATTTGTTTCTATAGCTGAACAATCCAAGGGCTCAGCTGTTTCTTCGCAACATCTCTCTCAATGGATATCTTCTTGTATCCAAACATGTTATACAATTTGTGACAAATGTTCCTCACAGGGAGTTACGACACATTCTACACACACGAGGGCAGCTTCAGCAGCATTCTTCAAGAATGTACCTCTCACAGTTATCTGCAGGGCAGCAACCTAGTCTTCTGAACACACATTTTACCCAACATTGTACTTTATAGCATGTCCCTATCCCCACTACTGCTGTGTGATTTGCTGTTCAATCTACCTAACGCTTTGGACACCAAAGCCCACCTCCTTATACAATCACTGTTTTATAGTCACCTAGAGTGGAGCACCCACAGGGACACCACTTGAAGAAGAGGAAGTTACTCACCTTGTGCAGTAATAATGGTTCTTTGAACTGTATGCTCCTGTGGGTGCTCCAATACCAATCCCCTCTACTTTGGAGTCTATCCATATATGATTCTATGGTAGAGAAGGAATGGAGGGTGCCACACACACGCAATCAACAGAAACAATGGCACAAGGCAACAGCTGCGCATACACGTCAAGGCACTGCTAGCAAAAACTTATGATCACTGGTGCAAAGATGCATCGACATCTAGAGTGGAGCAGTCATAAGGACATACATCTTGAAGAACCATCATTACCACACAAAGTAAATAACTACTTCTTCTCTGTTCTCTAACTGAATTTGTCATAGGAAGGAAGGATTGTCAAGGTATTAAGACCCAGGACTGGAACTTGGGAATTCCATGGGTTTTTTTTTTCCTTGCCTGTACTATAAGCTTTTTTTCTTGGCTGTACTATAAGCTATCTATATGATCTTTGACAAACTAGCTCAGCTTTCAGTTTTGTTCTCTGTGAAATGGGAATAAACACACTTTCATGACTCAAAGATAAGTTTAGGTTTAATTCATTGATATTTGTGATTCCCTGGAACTAAGTTTTTAGAAATGTTCGAGGGTAAGTCAAAAAGTATCTGCAATATATTTATTAAAATTAACACAACAGCAATACAGAACTCATAAGTGTATCATTTTTCAACATAGTTCCCCTGCTTTTCAACACACTTGGTCTAGCGTTGCACAAGCTTTTGTATGCCTTCAGAAAAAATGTTTTCGGCGGGGCGGCAAGCCATATATGCACCGCCTCCTTCAAATCATGGTTGCTGGCAAAATGACAGCCTCTTAAAGCATCTTTGAGGGGTCTCTCTGACGTTTGCTCTCCGGCTCATAGTGGTGGATCCACGTTTCATCACCAGTGACAATGTGACTCAAAAAAGCGTCACCTTCCTCATGATACCAGTTCAAAAGGCACAGGTGTCCAAATGGTTACGTCTGTGCTGTTCTCTGAGTTGTTTGGGAACCCACCTTCCACAAACTTTACTGAAGCGAAGTTTGTGGTGGATGATTTCATAGGCAGAACCGTGACTAATCTGCAGTTGATTTGCCACTTGATCGACAGTTACCCTCCTGTTTTCAAGAATCAGCGCGCGGACTTGTTCAATGTTCCTTTCAGTAGTTGATGTGGATGGGCGCCCTGATCGTTCTTCATCAGTGACACTTGTTTGGCCATATTTGAACATGTCAATCCATTCGTACACGCTTCGCTGTGGCAAAACACTGTCACCGTACTGTGCTGATAGTCTTCGATGAATTTCCGCACCTCATACACCTTCAGCCCACAAAAATTGAATCATTGCACGCTGCTCTTCTTTGGTGCATGTGGTAGGTGGAGCGGCCATGCTGACCCCATTAGTGGTGAAAGACATCTGAACAGTCAAGGCCAAATATGTCACTATAATATAGGGAGGTTCCATGCTTACGGCTGCACGCAAATTCAGCAGTTGGACCTATCGCAAAAAAAAATACGAACACTTTCTGGATATTTTTTGACTTACCCTCATATTTGTCTTTGTATAGAAGTGCCTATAAAATGTTATAACCTGCTCTTTTCGGATCACAGAATATAGATTTAAAGGATGAGCTTGTGATCTTTTTTTTTTAAAAGCATGCTTGTAAAAATTGTATTTGAAAAATATTTATTATTGGGGTAGAAATATATTAATTGGAATTCATCTGAGCACATTAGCTAATCATTTCTTTTTATGTATGATATTTCTACCTTACTAGGAACTTTACCGTGAACTGGCTTCTTTGTCAAGAATCCCTTCAGATGCCATCTCAAGACTTTTTTTTGCGGTTAACTCAGTCATCTTTATTGCCTTTCTATGTTTTAGTATTAATTATCTGCCTTTCTTCTGTAACTCAAGTCATTTTTAGGAGAATTAGGTAAGTGGCTTATTTTTAGCACTTATTTTTTTTATTCAGCTGACTTCAGGATTATTAAATTATGTATAAAAGATATATTGTAATCTCTTGATAGACTAGTGTTTTAAAACAGTATAAAATATTTATGAATTTAGCCATAGCTTGATAGGAAATATGAGTGGAAGGGAGCTTTGTTGGTAATTCCCCGGTAAGTAGTACATCATCCACCAATGCTGCCAGAAGAGAGAAGACTTAGATAAGGGGCAGGGAACCTCAAGCCTGGAGGTTGGATGCGGTCCCTGGCTTGCCTGGATCCAGCCCTCAGGGCTCAGGCCCCCCAACATTGAGGAGCCCGTGCTGGCACTCCAGCCCCCCCACTGCTCCACCATGGGGCTGGAGCACACAAAATCTACTAGGCTGAGCCCCCCTAGGCTCTGGTGTGGGAGGAGGATGTGGAGAGTGTCTTTCTCCTTTTCAGTTGAGGGCCACATCACTTGTGTGCAGCCCCCAACTGATTTTTCTGTGATTCAGTGGCCCCTGACCCAAAAAAGGTTCCCCATCCTTAGCTTAGATCCTTCTAAAGAGCTCCTTCTGTGTCAGCCTCTGATTAGTGTGTTTCTGGAAGAGAGAAGGGGATTTTCACCCCCTAGCTGCAGAGTCTCCTGCCACTGCAAGGGAATTTGTGCTTCTCTGGTACTTGCCTCCTCCACAACCTCCTAGCTGCCAGGAATAAGATGGAGGAATGGAAAGGATCTCCAATAGTCTGCCTCTCCTCTGTCCTTTTTTGGCCCTGGTCTCCTGAGATGACCCTGTGTCATCTCCTGCTTAGAGTAATAGTGTCCTGATTCCTTTCTTTCACTGTAGCCCACAAGATTATGAAAAGAACCAATGGAACTGACTCATGTTCTCTTTGAGTGTGTTTTCACTGTATTTGCATATTACTTTGATTGAGATATCTCGCTAAAAATAGTGATAGCACATCAGCTGAGGCAATTGCATGGGTTAGTCAGCAGAGTACAAGTCTTTCTGGATAGACACTAAAGTGTCTAGCCCAGGGGTGAGCAATAATTTTTGAAGGAGGGAGCACTTCACAGATTTCTGAAGGGGTCCCGGGGATGGGCCTTGGATGGATGGGGTGGGGCCAGGAGACTTCCCATGCTCCCCTGCCCACAGAATCTGATTGGCCTGGGGGTGGGGGAGCATGTGAAGTCATTGCCCCTCCCCCCCCCGGCGCCTAGAGAGAACTGCTAGCTGTTTAGAACAATTGGTGGTTCCCTCTGTTGCTGCGCAACCCTGGTGAGGGAGGAGACTTACCGCACTCCACATCCCCAAGCCTTGATTGTCCTGAGGGCAGGGAGTTGCAGGGTGGCCACAGGCTGGATCAAACGGCTTGGTGGGCCTGATCCAGCCCACGGAAGCAGTCTTGCCCACCTCTGGTCTAGCTCATACAACTGGCCATGCTGCTGTAGCTACACTACTGTTTTTAGTGAGCTCAAAGTTAGCTCAGGTGTGCTTACACATGCACCAGTCAAATCCTCTGAATACAGTGTAAACATACATTTAGTTTGAATCTGTTTTTGCTTGATAAAGCTATGACCAGTAGAAGAGGCAATAGAACTGTCTGCAAGCTTAGAACCAGCACAACTGCGTAGAAGTTAACTTTGAAATCTTAAGTCCTAGAAAATAACCATACTTTATTTCTGAAAACTTTACGTTGTGTTGAATATAACAAAAGGTGCAGATTCCCTCTTATGTCAGGTCAAGCTTTCCACTTGGTAAGGGCAAAGATGAGAATGGATTTTTCAAAATTTATCATAGATTTCATAGGTATCATAGAAGACTAGAACTGGAAGGTACCTTGAGAGGTCACTGAGTCCAGTCCCCTGCCCTTACGGCAGGACCAAGCACCTTCTAGCTCATCCCTGATAGATGTCTATCTAACCTGCTCTTGAATATCTCCAGTAATGGAGATTCCACAGTCTCCCTAGGCAATTTATTCCGGTGTTTAACCACCCTGACAGGCTGGAAGTTTTTCCTAATATCCAACCCTAAACCTCCTTTGCTGCAATTTAAGACCATTGCTTCTTGTCCTATCCTCAGAGTCCAAGGAGAACAATTTTTCTACCTCCTCCTTATAACACCCTTTTAGTTACTTGAAAACCGCTATCATGGCCCCTCTGTCTTCTCTTTTCTAAACTAAACTAAACAAGCTCATTTATTTCAGTCTTCCCTTATAGGTCATGTTTTCTAGACCTTTAATCATTTTTATTGCTCTTCTTTGGACCTTTTCCAATTTCTCCACATCTTTCTTGAAATGTGGTGCCCAGAACTGGACCAGTACTCCAACTGAGGCCTAATCAGCACAGAGCAGAGCAGAAGAATGACGTCTCGTGTCTTGCTCATAATGCTCTTGTTACTGCATCCCGGAATCATGTTTGCTTTTTTTGCTACAGTGTCACACTGTTGATTCATATTTGGCTTGTGGTCCACTATGACCCCTAGATCCATTTCTGCAGTATTATTTTCTAGATAGTCACTTCCCATTCTGTATGTGTGAAATGGATTGTTCCTTCCTAAGTTGAATATTTTGCATTTGTCCTTATTAAACTTCATCCTATTTATCTCAGACCATTTCTCCAGTTTGTCCAGATCATTTTGAATTATGACCTTATCCTCCAAAGCACTTGGAACTCTCTTGGTATTATCTTCAAACTTAGTAAGCATAATCTCTGTGCCAATATATACATCATTAATGAAGATATTGAACAGAATCCGTCCTAAAACAAAGCCCTGTGGAATCCCACTTGTTATGCCCTTCCAGCATGACTCTGAGCCATTAATAACTAATCTCTGAGAATGGTTATCCAGCCAGTTATGCACCCCTCTTAGAATAGCCCAATCTAGGTTGTATTTCCCTAATTTATTGATAAGAATGTTATACGAGACCATAGAAAATGCTTTACTGAAGTCTAGGTATACTACGCTTCTCTCTCATTCACAAGACTTGTTATCTTATCAAAGAAAGTTATCAGATTGGTTTGACATGATTTGTTCTTTACAAATCCATGGTGGCTGTCCCTATCACCTTATTATCTTCCAAATGTTTGCAGATGAATTCCTTAATTACTTGCTCCATTATCTTCCCTGGCACAAAAGTTAAATTGACTAGTCTGTAAGTTTCCTGGGTTGTTCTTATTTCCCTTTTTATAGATGGGCACTATATTTGCCCTTTTCCAGTCTTCTGGAATCTCTCCCAACTTCCATGAGTTTTCAAAGATGATAGCTAAAGGCTGAGTTACCTCTTCTATCAGCTCCTTGAGTATTCTAGGATGCATTTCATCAGGCTCTGGTGGCTTGCAGACATCCAACTTAAGTAATTTTTGACTTATTATTTTTTTTATTTTAACTTCTAAACATGCGCCCTTTGCACTACCATGTTAGGAATCCTGTCACCATCCATCTTCTTGACGAAAACTGAAACAAAGAAGTCATTAGGCTTCTCTGCCATTTCCAGGCTTCCTGTTATTATTTCTCCCTCTTCACCAAGCAATGGGCCTATCCTGTCCTTGGTCTTCCTCTTGCTTTTAATATATTTGTAGAATTTCTTCTTGTTACCCTTTATGTCTCTAGCTAGATTGAGCTTGTTTTGTGCCTTTGTCATTCTAAGCTTGCCTCTGCATACTTGTGCTATTTGCCTATATTCATCCTTTGTAATTTGACCTAGTTTCCACTTTTTATAGGACTTGCAGCAGGCCTGGCCCGGTCTGTCTGGAGCAGCATGTCATACTCGGGGGTGCTCCTGCCTGGCTGCAGCAGCCTCGTCCTCTGTGGGCCCGGCCCACCTGAAGCAGCAGTGGGCCACTCCAGCAAGGCTGTGGTGGACAGGCAGCTGCTCCAGCTAATCTGTGCTGAAGTGACCCTCCGTCCATCCCCATTTAAGCAGTTAACTGGTTAAATGATTAAATGGGATTTAACATCCCTAGCTTGAGTCCAGGTGAGAAGCACTTGTCCATGGCTGCTGCAGGGAGTAGAGAATCCTGTACCCCAGCTGGGGTCAGACAGACACACAAAAAGACAAACTCTCTGAAAAATATAGTAGATAGTTGTCTCTTTTGCTACCCCTGCTGGCACAAGGGATTATAGCTATCCCAGTACCCATATCTGGACCCTCTGTGTAGTCATTCTGCAGTATAACTGCCTTCTATCACATCCCTTCCTTTGTTTCTCATAAAATGGAATCAAATTGTATGTACATCTCATTATCCTGGCACAATCAGACCCTGATCTTGCTTTAAATTATGATAAGAGGAAGCTTCATGTCACATTTAGTGGTCCTAGCTTTTACTGTTTAAGAGTTCTTGAACAAATGGACTCACAGACAGATAGAGAGACACATTTCTAAAATATATAGTAATGAAGATAACAACCTAGGACTGATACTGCTGGGATTTGTAAAGATAAGATTGAACTGTCTTCCATCCCTTTTTCTGTCCTCAAATAGTAGGTGCAGTCACACTGATTCTACAGCTTATAGTTGGACTAATAATATGACACAGCATAGTTTAGCTCAGGGGTGGGCAATACTTTTTGGTGGGGGGCCACTCCAAGATTTTGGTAAGTGGTCAAGAACTGCACTTTTCTATGGAGGGGATGCGGGGTCTAGGTTGGAGGTTGGGTGCAGAAGAATGCAGAGGATAAGGGACTGGGGTGCAGGAGATCGTGTGGAGTCTGAGAGGGTGTTTGGGTGGAGGAGGGGATTGTGACCTGGCTATGGGGATTAGAGTTTAGGGTCAGGGAGGGAGTGTGGGTGCAGGAAAGGATTCTGGCCTGGGGGAGGAGTATAGGAGGGGTGCAGGGTCTGGGAGGGAGTTGTCACCTGGGGCAGGAGGTGCAGAGGATTTGGATGGTGACCTGGGAGAGGAAGTAGGGGTGCAGGAGGGTTTGGGGTGCCAGAGGCAGGCGCTGGCTGGGAGGAGTTTACATAAGTGTCTCCTGGCCAGCAGGCTGCAGCACCCCCAAGCCAGGCTGGGCTCCCTGCTTGTGGCAACCCCAGCCCTTGAAAATACAGGCTGCTCCCTCCCCATGGATCTCAACTCCAGATGGGGGAAGAGGCTTGCACTGCCCCAGTGTCTCAGGCCAATCTTTTAGCTCCGATTGGCTGGCTGTTTCCTGCCAATAGGAGCTGAGAGATTAACTGAGGTCAGTTCTTTTTGGCCAGAAACAACTGGCCAATAGGAGCTGAGGACTTGGTGGGTCAGGGAGATTGCGTGAAGCTGCCTCTTCCCTGCAGAGCAGAGAGCCATAGGGACTGTGTTTTAAACTGTAACAGCTGCATGTGTCTGAGGATCAAAGCAGGATGGTCCCTGAGCTGGATCTGGTGGCTTGGCAGGCCGGATCCTGGCCCCCGAGCCATATTTTGCCCAGCTCTGGTTTAGCTGAAGTACAGCATACTTCAATGCAGAATAGTTATGTTTGTGAAGGCTTCTTACTTTTGAATTAGGTTCTCTATTAAAGTTAGTTATTATTTGTGTTTATTGTAGTGACTAGGAGTCCTAGGTATGGACCAAGCCAGTGTGCTAGACAAGCATAGAACATAGAGCTTGCAATCTAATTACAAGATAAGAGACAGAACATAAATACAGACAGTTTGACAGGGGGTATAGGATACAATAAAACAGTATTGGTCAGAATGATAGATAGTGGTACCAGAACACAATGGCTGAACTGTTGTCAAGTTTTTTTGTAGTCTGAGACAATGTGTGAGATAAATACTGTTTCATTTTCTTCCAACTGCAGAGGTGAACCACTCAAAGAAAAAATTACGTTTGATGGCCAAATTGGAGAGAGGCCAGAAATAGCTTACCATGTAATCCACACATTGTTAATGGGCTCTCTTGCAATGATGTTGGAAGGGTAAGTTTTATATTCATATTTCTGTTTTGAACATGGCAAAATATTACTAACTAGGTTAGTCACCCTTTTAGAAGTTGTCCAAATTGTCCCCATCTCTTATCCTTCTCAGAAACCGATTTGACATACAAAACTACTAATTATATTTGGAAGTAGCTTAGTGAACATATATCTAAAAAAAAATAGAATATTCTTAAGTGTCTTTGGTTTCTTGAAACAAAAGACAGGACTATGTCGCACTTTAAAGACTAACAAGATGGTTTATTAGGTGATGAGCTTTTGTGGGCCAGACCCACTTCCTCAGATCAAATTGTGGAAGAAAATTGGCATGACCATATATGCCAAAGGGATACAATCAAAAAAAGTGAACACACATAAAAAGGACAAATCAAATTTCAGAACAGAGGGGGGATGAGGGAGGAGGTTAATGTCTGTGAGCTAATGATATTAGAGGTGAAAATTGGGGAAGCTATCTTTGTAATGGGTAAGGTAATTAGCATCTTTGTTGAGACCCAGGCGTAAAGTGTCAAATTTAAGCATGAATGACAGTTCAGAGGTTTCTCTTTCAAGTCTTGTGTTAAAATGTCTTTGAAGTAGGATGCAGGTAATCAAGTCGTTGAGACAATGCCCTTTCTGGTTGAAATGGCAAGAAACTGTTTTTTCTTTGTGATACTGTCTGATATCTGTTTTGTGTGCATCGATTCTTTGGAGAAGTGTCTGAGACATTTGTCCAATGTACATAGCAGATGGACACTGTCGGCACATGATGGCATAAATTATATTTCTGGATGAGCAGGAATATGTGTTCTTGATCTTATAACTGAATTGGTTAGGTCCTAAAAAACAGTTTCTTGCCATTTCAACCAGAAAGGGCATTGTCTCAATGACTTGATTACCTGCATCCTGCTTCAAAGACATTTTAACACAAGACTTGAAAGAGAAACCTCTGAACTGTCATTCATGCTTAAATTTGACACTTTACGCCTGGGTCTCAACAAAGATGCTAATTACCTTACCCATTACAAAGATAGCTTCCCCAGTTATCACTTCTAGTATCAGTAGCTCACAGACATTAACCATCCCCCCTCTGTTCTGAAATTTGATTTGTCCTTTTTATATATGTTCACTTTTTTTTATTGTATCCCTTTGGTATATATGGTCATGCCCATTTTCTTCCACAATTTGATCTGAGGAAGTGGGTCTGGCCCACAAAAGCTCATCACCTAATAAACCATCTTGTTAGTCTTTAAAGTGCTACATAGTCCTGTCTTTTGTTTCAGCTAGACCAGACTAACATGGCTACATCTCTATTTGGTTTCTTGAACACATTTTCTTGTTTTTTCCCCCAGCATAAATCTGAGAAGTTAAATGGAATAATTTTTTATCATTCCCCTGTTTTTCAAGTTCAGCTGCTGTGCTAGCACTCTTTCTACATTCTGATGTTCTATTGAAATCTTATGTAACTTTTTGATGCACTAGATAGTTCAAGGTTAAGGCCATACTTGAATCACAGGATGATTGTCCAAAAATTGCAGCTGAGTTGCAGATGAGCCATGGAAAAATCTCAGAAAAGTAATAAGTAATTTGTGGCAATAAGGTCCATAATTATTTTTCCATTATTTTGTTCTGTCAGCAGCCTGGGGTTGAAAATGGGAGCCTGGGGCTGAAAGGAGGGGCCCCAGCTGTCAGCCATCTGGGTCTCCCGTTGTCATAATTGCAGTAGAAGCCTAATATTGCAGGGTGTGCAATTTTCTCAGTATTGCAAATTAAGTTGGGCCTGATTCATGGTGTATCACTGTGACGGACCGGGCCGGGTCTGGGCACCGCTGAGGGCATCCGCTCAGGGCGAATTGCTCAGACTCAAGGCTCCTTACAGCCCATGACTGGAGACCCTTACCAATAAGGTCATAGACCAGTCACACCAAGTGTCTCAGCTGCCAATCCGGATAGCAGGAAGCCTCGTGAGCAAAACCCCTCTGACGCCCCAGCTCTTTCTCTGCCACAATCAGCTGTGAGTCTGTGCACACAGGTGAGGGGTTATAGAACCCAATCTCACCTACCCCAAAGGGTCTTTCCAGTCCCAAAGAACCAGCCACAAATCCCTGGTCAATTTACACTTTGGATCTTACCCACAAGAGCATGCTGGGCCAGTCCTTTAGAATCTAAAATCTAAAGGTTTATTAACAAAAGAAAGAAAAGCATGAGAGTAAGCTTAAGGAGAATACATTACATGCATCGAATCACCAAGTTCTCAATGCAGGCTCTCAGCAGAGATGTTACAAACTGCTATATTAAAAGTCTCTGGTGTACGTCCTATGTCAGGATGGGCCAACGATTCTTCCCTGCTCGCTGTTCCTTGCAAGGTTGCATCTGGAATCAGTAGCAGAATTGAAGGCAAGATGGATTCCGCCTCATGGCATTTTATATCCATCCCTGGTATCTTCCAAGCTGGAGCAGGTCACATGGACCAGTGACCTATCCCTGTGTCCCAAGTCAGCAGTCATGATATTAGCTGGTTTGCAGGTCCCAGACATATTCCTCCGGTGTGTATTGGCCTCTCTGAGAGCCTTGTCCCTGGAGCCTTGCTAATTAGCATAGTCACTGACTGAACATTCCTGGCCCATTGCTCTGTCTCAGACAGAGAATCTTCCAGCATCAACACAGATAACTTATTTATAACTCCATATACAGATATCACACAAGTACATGAATAACATAAATAAAATCAGTAGAACATAAGCTTTCATTTGACATCTCACATCCCCTTTGTGCAGACTTTGGGGCAACCTCCCCCCCCGTCCCTTGGGTGAAGCAGTGACCTGTCTAATCTCCTTAAAATCCAGTAACGTGACACCCCCAACGCAAAACTGATGCAGGAAGTGATGCCAGTAACATCAGTGAGGGCATCACAGGCCTCCCCATATTTTGGCTCTGTGTTATTACAGGTTCTAATCCCATATTAGAAACGAGAGTACAGAACTGGACAAGTGTACGAATACCAGGCTTGCCTACAATAGGCTTCCTCATTGCAAGGTCTGTCATAGCGACAACCATGTCCTTGTACTTTTTTATAAACCCATATAAAACTTGGTAAGAACCACAGCCAATCGGATCTGCTTTTGCAGCAAGATTCCCATGTGTGTCATGAGATCTCGCCCAGAGCTGAAGAAAATGGTAAATTTGTCCAGGCCAGCTCTGGCAATGGTCTGAAATCCAATTAACATTGTGTTAATGTCGGTATTCTGACTCCTCATAGCATAGGCATCTTGGCCCTTAGCCATGAATACTTAGCTACATAGTCCTTCCCCTGAATCTGAGAGAGACTCTGTCCACCCTCATAATCAACCTGGGAACATTCCTGTCCCAACCACACTGACTTCCCAGCCAGCTGGTCAAATCCAGTCACTTGGTTACCAGACTGTTCCAATTCTCTGGCTGTTTCTGCCTCATCTGAAATAATCCTCAGTCTCTCTGAGACCTCTCCACAACCATCCACACTGAATCTTTCTCAATCCAAGTCAGTGGAGTCACTGTTAACAGATAAATTCTGGCCCATCAGGCACTGAAACAAGTGTCTCATGAAATAAAGTGCTACCTCTTTCAGGCAGAGCTTTCTCCTGATTTTCCTCAAAGAAGGAATTTTTACTCTCTTCAGCTACCACCAATTCCTGCAATTCCTTTACTCCCTGAATCCTCTCTGGCCTCTCGGGTGGATTCCTAGACAATCCCCTTTCAGGCACACAGACAGACTCATGAGATACAAGGTCAGAGACATTTTCCTTCCCTTTGTAACTCTCTGGACTGGCACCCTGAAGGCTCCCTGTCCCAGCACACACAAGGGTAGGAATCATTCTCTCTTCCTCTGGTAACATACAAGCATCAGAACCATCTGATCTCTGGGATCCTGGCAAGACACTGACTGGATCTACCCAAGTCACAGCATCCTTCTCCCCAGCAGACACAAACATAGGGCCATCCCTTTCTGGGCTTTAGCTGTATCCAGTCCCAATTCTGGGACAACAGCACTGCTCTCAGCCATCACAAGCTGCGGGGCACCTTCCTCAGACAAAAGATTGGGAGGAAACCCTTCCCCCACAGGCATGCTGCTGCCACACACACAGATAGACAACTAGAGATAGTCTCTCCTTTGTCCCAGCACCCCTGGATATTCTCAGGCACACAGCTAGCGACTGAGACAGCTTCTTTCACTGACACACTGCTATTCTCAGCAGCCAAACTGCCAGCTTGCACACACTGGCTGCTCACACTGTGCTTCTTCACACAACTCACTTCCAGCTTTGTGCAAGTGCAGTTTCACAAGCACTACCAGCTAATGATCCATCACCCCCCCAGAACTTTATCTTGTCCCATGGTGAGGAATCTACCCTGGCCATCCACTGCAACCTACTCCAGAGAAGCATTGTCCTGGTCCTTGGAGCCCCCCTGCACAGACACACAGCTATCTGCCTCAGGCAAACATTTAGAAATACTTTCCCCTTGGTTGCAATAGGACTGACTAGCCCCAGACAACAGCCCAGAATCGCATTCACCCCCTTCACAAACCCCATACATGATTTGGGGCTATGTTAAGACATCAGCCTGGTTAAACACATCTGCCATGACATAATCACATCACATACCCACACGATTATACACCGAACTCCCAGGAGGATACAGTCTCTTCAGCTCTTCTATTTTCTTAAGCTGAAGCTCGAGTCTGGCAGATCTGTCATTGGCTTGTGCCATCCTCTTTGCATGTTCTAGTTCCAGCTTCTGCCTTCTCTCAGCAGCTTCATTGATTAGCTTTTGCTCTCTTTCAGCAATCTCTCTGGCTTGCTTTTGCGTTCTTTCCTCTGCTTCTCTTTGTGCCTTAGCCCTTCTCTGCTCAGCTAGCAGACAAAATTCCTCCAGTTCTTGTTTATATTTAAGTTGCAATCTCCTCACAAGTTGCAGTTTCCTCACTGGATCCTGCACTCTCATTTCTTCTGCAGCATCTCTGGCCACTAACAAACATCTCAGTTCTGGCTTAAAAGCTTTCTCTCTAAATTCAATGCCTCTTTCCAAATCTTCCAGAACCCTTTTGTCCAGACTCTCATACTGTTGCTGACTCATTGCAGCCACCCTTTAACCAACTGAACTCTGAATACCAAAGTCAAATTTAGATAGCGTGGGGCCCTGATCCAAAGCTCAATTGATCAAGGTCTGTGGATCCTGCCAACTGGGCATCGCTGAGGGCGTCCACTCAGGGCGAATTGCTCAAAATCCAGTAACGTGACAATCACGGAAACTAGAGATGGAAAAGACCTCTACTCCATCTCCTTGTCTGTTAAGGACATCACAAAGAGTGTTTTAACATGTCAAGCAACCACAAAGCAGTTGAAAAAGATATTCTGAACATTTATTATTATGGCACTAGATGTCATGCTGTTGTTTAGACTAAAAACAATGGCATTTAACAGACTTACCTGCCAAATAAATTTTAGAGACAGGTGTATGTTTGTGTCTAGAGACTGAATATGATCTGTGCAGAGTCTCATCTTTGATTGTTATGTTGTTTCCCAGTATGAAGTACCTGTGGACTCCCTATGTGTGTATGCTTGCTGCATTTGGTGTATGCTCTCCTGAGCTTTGGATGACCCTTTTCAAGTGGCTTCGACTGAAAGCTGTACACCCAATATTGTTGGTGAGTCATTAGTATTAGTCGTTAGCAATTGTTGGTAGAAGTTATATCTGATGAGTTTATCTCTTTTTCAAGTGGTGATAGAGAATTCTAAAGAAACATCAAAAGGTAGAAAAATAAAGCAACCTGGACAAATGTATATTTAATTACTGGGCAAGACTGAAAAATTGTCAAATTTAAACAATAGCTGAAATTATTTATTTAAGATTTGTTGCTGCTCATGTTTATGCGACAGCCCCTAAGAGGCATCAGCGTTTAAGAGAAATAAATGCTGCAGTGGGAATCAGGACCACCTCTCTTGTAATACCAGCTCTCATTATAGAAATTACCACAATTACTCCTCCTTTGCAAGAGAAAGATGAATACCTGGAATGCTGCCATGCTGAATAACAGGATGTTGTTTTGTATTAATACTGTGATTCTGAATGAGAAGACAAGTAAGCTTAAAGGGAACTGAGTTGCATTTTTAAGAACATAAGTACATAAGAATGTCCATACTGGATCAGACCAAAGGTCCATCCAGCTTAGTATCCTGTCTGCCGACAGTGGCCAATGCCAGGTGCCCCAGAGGGAGTGAACCGAACAGGTAATGATCAAGAGAACTCTCTCCTGCCATCCATCTCCACTCTCTGACAAACAGAAGCTAGGGACACCATTCCTTACCCATCCTTGCTAATAGCCATTAATAGACTTAACCTCTATGAATTTATCTAGTTCTCTTTTAAACCCTGTTATAGTCCTAGCCTTCACAACCTCCTCAAGCAATGAGTTCCACAGGTTGACTGTGCACTGTGTGAAGAAGAACTTCCTTTATTTGTTTTAAACCTGCTGCCCATTAATTTCATGTGGTGGCCCCTAGTTCTTATATTATGGGAACAAGTAAATAACTTTTCCTTATTCACTTTCTCCAGACCACTCACGATTTTATATACCTCTATCATATCCCCCCTTAATCTCCTCTTTGCCAAGCTGAAAAGTCCTAGTCTCTTTAATCGCTCCTCATATGGGACCTGTTCCAAACCCCTAATCCTTTTAGTTGCCCTTCTCTGAACCTTTTATAATGCCAGTATATCTTTTTTGAGATGAGGAGACCACATCTTTACACAGTATTCAAGATGTGGGCATACCATGGATTTATATAAGGGCAATAAGATATTCTCCATCTTATTCTCTATCCCTTTTTTAATGATTCCTAACATCCTGTTTGCTTTTTTGACTACCGCTGCACACTGCATGGACATCTTCAGAGAACTACCCACGATGACTCCAAGATCTTTCATTATTTTTTCTTTGTCTCTTGATCACCTTCATGAGAGAGACACCTCTTCAGTCTTGCTTCCTTCCCCAATTCATATTTGCACTTTATCACTGTTTCTTGAAAAACTATTCAGACCCAATACTACTAAAGTTGCATAGTGCTAAATTCTGCAGTGTTTAATAAGTAAAATCCTGTTTGCTCATATTGAGTTTTGCTTGGCTAAAAACAGCAAAATTTGTCCAAATGTCATTTAATGTCCATGTATGGGACTTGTTCTATTAAAGCAGGGCTACTCAACATGTGGCCCAGGGGCCGCATGCGGCCCACAGTGTGGTTTGGGTTTACGCGGAGCTCAACACACAGAGCGCAGGTGGGAGCCAAAACAAAAAAGTAGTCAATATAATGGTCTTCTGTTGATATGTGTTTTAGTAGTTAAATTCCTGTACTGTCATTGCTCATTAAAAGTGCTGTCATATGGGTGGAAATGGGGTAAATATTACATTTTATTAATATAATCCAAACGGACTTAAATGGGAACTATGTGTTGTGTAGTCTTGCCTTAATCTTTGTATTCATGCCTGTCAGTGTGAAAAAAGCTATTTGTGTATATATTTGCATGTATATGCAACCACACTTAAGTTGCGGCCCTCGGCATGTACTGTGTGTAATATTGTGGCCCCTGGGACTTCCAAAGTTGAGTAGTCTTGGATTAAACTGACAGCTTTTAGATATGCAGTGTTGTTGTATCTATTTTGGTCCCAGAGTATTAGAAAGATGAGGTCCATTAAAAATTACCACTTAACCCACTGCTTTGGGCAAATAGCCCAAGTTCCATGTGTTGGGAATAAAGGGAATAATCAGTACTAGTTTTCTCTCTCTCTTTTAATATTCTAGGCTCTCATTCTGAGTATGGCAGTTCCAAGTATAATAGGTTTCAGCTTGTGGAAAGAGGTAAGAAAAAATATTTTGAATGTTCATTGTAGGCACAGTATACATAATGTCTTGCAGGTGAGAGAAGATAGTGCCTATGTGAAATAATTAGTAATATCAGAGAGTGTTCTCTAATACAGTGTTTCTCCACCTTTTTTTTATAAAGTACCCCCTTTAAAAAAATTATAAGTACCTCCAGTACCTACAGTTTTCAGACACACACACATTTTTTTCTACCATTGAAACACATTAGTTTAAACAACTTAATCATAGTCCAGCAGGCAATGACGTTTTTGGGTGTAAAAAGTACAAAAATAAAGTGATGTAAAACTTAAAACAAAAATTCAGTTTTCTCCAAATTTCAGTTGTGTTGACATATCCCCCAGACTTCTCTCGAGTACCCCTAAGGGTACTCATACCACTGGTTCAAAAACACTGTTCTAATGAACACAGTTCTTTATCATTTTATTTACTGTTTGTATATAGTTATATGTGCAAGATTCATAACACTTGTGGCTGGTGCAATTAAAAATGCATTAGTTTGTAGGCTGAGGACAAAAGGCCTTGTAACAGGGCAGGCCTCACCACCAAAGGCACCTCCAGCTGGTCACTCAGGGAATTAGCATTTTTGGTGCTGGAGCCCCCCCTTCTGGGTGGTGTCTCCCCTGCTGTTATTACTTACTCTCCACCATACTCGGTCACTGCCCACATCTCTCCCAGACTGTGGCGCCCTCCTACCTGCATACTGTCCTACCGCAGTACCCCCACACTCTGGAGTCCTCCCCCTCTAGAGACCCTCAATCCCCCTATGCCCACCTTGCCTCACTGACCCACTGCCAGTCTTCATCTAGCCCCTGCCACAGGGGCAAACTGCAGTCTGAAATGGCCACTCATTATTGGCAAGGGGTTGTGGACCTGCTGCTTTTGCCTGTCCTGGCTGCTTCCTCATAGTCCTAGTACTCTGAGGCCTTGCTTCAGGCCCTGCAGCCTGGGAGATTACCTGGCCAGAGCTTCCCCAGCTCTGCCTGACTTTCCCCAGCCTTGCTCTAAATCAGGAAGCCTCTAGCTTCCCTAGCCAGTGCAAGAGTGTCTCTCCCTTCCTCCCTCCTGGAGCCTTCATTTATACAGCCCACAGATGGGCCCTTATTGGCAGCTATCTGCTGCAGCTGCTTGCTCCATGGCTCCTGCCCTCACCCAGGGCTGTGTTTTAACCCCTTAAAGGGCCAGTGCGGGGCAGATGCCCCATCACACACCTTCACTTAAATTTTGGATTCATAAAATAAAGTGATTTTTACAGAGAAAATATTGCAAAAGTAAAATGTTGGACTACTTTGAGTATATCGTCCCATGTGTGTTTTCACTGAGAGGCAGTTAGATAAGTTGGAAGTAGAATTATAGAAGGCAGTTGCAAGTACCTTATTTGGAAAGCTCTAGTCAACAAGAAATAGAATTCTTAATTTAGAACAGGGGTCTCAAATTCAAGTGCCATGGGCCATCTATGGCCAGAGCATAATTGCTATCTGACCTGGGGAAGGGTTCTTGTCCCCCAGAGGATGCTGCCTCTGGGATTACCAGTGCATGGAGTATTGGGGGGCCCAACTGCTGTTGCTACCTCATGCTGGTAAGCCTCAGGGTGGGAAGGAGCAGAGTTTGGGGGGACAGGAATGGACACACACACACGCATTATATATATAGATATATATATAGATATAGATATAGATATAGATAGATAGATAGATAGATAGATATAGATAATCTCCCCACTCGGGTCACTCTAGATGTTCAAATACTCCAGTAAAGGATGTCATTTAGGAACCTACATAGATATGTCCTGGTTTAAAAAAAATTAGTTCTATTGCAGAACATAAGAATGGCCTACTGGGTCAGACCAAAGGTCCATCTAGTCGAGTATCCAGTCTGCCGATAGTGACCAATACCAGATGCCCCAGAGGGAAGGGAACACACAAGTAATCCTTACATGATCCCTCTCCTATCACCCATTTACAGACAAACAGAGGCTAGGAATACCATTCCTACCCATCCTGGCTAATAGCCGTTGATGGACCTAACCTCCATGAATCTGTCTAGCTCTTTTTGGATCCCTGTTAAAGTCCTAGTCTTAACTGCATTCTCTGGCAAGGAGTTCCACAGGTTGACTGTGCGCTGAATGAAGAAAAACTTCCTTTTGTTTGTTTTGAACCTGCAGCCTATTAATTTCATTTGGTGACCCCTAGTTCTTATATTGTGGGAATAAGTAAATAACTTTTCCTTATTCACTTTTTCCACACCAGTCACAATTTTATAGACCTCTAACATATCTCCCCTTAGTCTCCTCTTTTTCTAAGATGAAAAGTCCAAGTCTTTTTAATCTCTTCTCATATGGCAGCCATTGCAAACCCCTAATAGTTTTTGTTGCCCTTTTCTGAATCTTTTCCAATGCCAATATATCTTTTTTGAGATGAGGCGACCACATCTGTACACAGTATTCGAGGTGTGGGCGTAACATGGTTTTATATAGAGGCAACTAGCTGGACTTACCCAGTGTTGCTCAGGAAACCGGAGGAACAAAATTTAGGAAAGGAGGGGACCCTGCGCCAGGGGACACCCAGAGCCACAGACCCTGGGAGCTGATGGCTCCTGGCCCACACCTGACCCTCTGAGAGCTGCAGGACCCTCCTCCCCCCAGGACCGAGCAGCCAGCCCCCAGGAGAACAGTACACAGTCATGCGGCCAGTAGCAAGGGGACTTCTCTTTGTAAGGTCGGCTCAGGGATCCACCTGCCCTGCGTTGGCAAGCAAAAGCTCAGAGCTCACATCTAACCCCGATGGCTGGAACCAGACCCAGAAGAGCCCCACTCACAGTACGAACAGCAGCTGGCTGGCTTCACAGCAGTGTAACGCATCGAGGGTTTAACCTGGCCCCTCTGCCCTGCGCTGCAGCAGGCACACAGATTCCTTCTGCTCGGATAAGCCCAGCGAGCTGAGCAGAAAGACTGGCCGGCTTTGGTTTTGGTTTCCTGAGGGGGGGGTGGCAGGTGGGGAGCTACCCTGGGTGGAGGGGAGGTTACATGTGGGAGGGGCACCCCAGCTTGCACCTGGGACTGCAAGTGCCGCAGGGGGCAGGGCAGGTGCCTGAGCTGTTGTGCGCATGGGAGTGGGGGCACTGCATGCCAGCGGGCGGGGGAGGGAGTCGGTTATGTAACCTCGCGGGCGGGAGGGAGCGAGTCTTGGGAAGCTACACGCAGAAGGGGCGCCCCAGCTCGCGCCCAGGGCCTTAGGTGCTATGGGGGGCAGGGCGGGACCCCGATCAGGTCCAAAAGTACCTTAAAACCTTCTTCTGGATGAAAGGTTCTCCCATGCAAAGTTTGGTTGCGGTAGCTCTTATAGTGTCCAAGGAATTAGCGCACAAATTTACAAACATTCTTCTTTACATATTAGATAGGATGGTACTTGAACAGATGTGGTGGAAGAAAATCAGATTCTCTGTCTATGTGGGGCACAGGCTGGCAGTTTGGGAGATGGCAGATGAGGGGTGGGGAGGAGATAGGTGCTGTCTGTGTGGGCACAGGGTGACATTTAAGGAGGTGGCGGGGGAAAGGTGAGGAAGAGGGGGCGCTGTCTGTGTGGGGCACAGGCCGGCAGTTAGGGAGGTGGCAGGGAGGGGTGGGGAGGAGCGGGGCGCTCTCCAGGTGGGGCACAGGCTGGCAGTTTGGGAAGTGGCGAGGGAAGAGTGGGGAGGAGCGGGGCGCTGTCTGTATGGTGCACAGGCTGGCAATTTGGGATGTGGTGGGGCAGGGGTGGGGCGGAGCGGGGCACTGTCTGTGTGGGGCACAGGGTGGCAGTTAGGGAGGTGGTGGGGAGGAGCGGGGTGCTGTCTTTGTGGAGCACAGCCTGGCAGTTTGGGAGGTGATGGGGGAAGGGTGGGGTGGAGCGGAGCGCTGTCTGCATGGGGCACAGGGTGGTAGTTTGGGAGGTGGCGGGGGAGGGGTGGGGAGGAGCAGGGCACTGTCTTTGTGGGGCACAGGCCGGCAGTTAGGGAGGTGGGAGGGAAGGGGGGGGTGGCAGCATGCAAAAGAGCCTACTCCACTCCCCCTTCCTCCTTCTCTCTCCCCCCGTCCCCCCCCTTGTGTTTGGCCCAGTGCCAGTTTTAACCGTCAGCGCCCTTTTCCACGCCGGCATCCCTGCTCTCCCCGGGTCCACTTGCCTGCCGGTTTTCATGCTGGCTGAGGTGCGCCTGCGCCATGAGGGCGGTCCTCCGCATGCCGCCTCTGCGCAAGTGCCACAGGCCCAGAACAGCGGCAGCCTGGGAGCGCATTGCTGCCGACGGAGCTAGTGCGAGGGGAGGGGAGAGTTGGGCCCCCGTCACACCCTCCCGCAGTACCTTAAAACCTTCTCCTGGAGGAAGGGTTCTCCCACGCAAAGTTTGGTTGCAGTAGGTCTTATAGGGTATGTCTAGACTACATGACTCCGTCGACGGAGCCATGTAGATGAGTTTACTAGACATAGGAAAATGAAGCGGCGATTTAAATAATCGCTGCTTCATTTACATCAAAATGGCCGCCGCTCTGTGCCGATCAGCTGTTTGGTGGCAGCAGCAGGGCAGTCTGGACACTCCGCGGTCGACGACGGAAGCCTTTGTCGACCGCTCCGTTATGCCTCGTGCCTTCTTCTCTATCCCTTTTTTAATGATTCCTAACTTTCTATTTGCTTTTTTGACTGCCGCTGCACGTTGAGTGGATGTTTTCAGAGAACTATCCACAATGTCTCCAAGATCTCTCTCTTGACTAGTTCTAGCTAAATTAGCTCTGCTTTTGCCCACCTGAGACAAAGGGTCTTTGAGAACTGGGACATCAGTGCCAAGACGAAGCACCTTGTGTACTGCGCAGTGGTTGTTCCAACACTGCTGTACGCATGTGAAACCTGGACAACATATAAGTGTCACCTGAAGGCACTTGAACAATAGCATTAAAGCTGCCTCAGGTGAATCCTAAATATCCCTTGAGAGGATAGGCGCATGAACACTAGCACCTTGGAAGCATTGAACATGACCAGCATTGAAGCTATCATCATCTACCAACAACTTTGCGGGACTGGTAACGGTGCCTCATCAGCGCCTCCCAAAACAGATTCTGTTTTCTGAGCTGAAGGAAGGATGAAGGAGCGTTGGGGGCCAGAGGAAGCGATTTATGGACATGTGGAAGGCAAACATGCAAAAGTGCAGCATCAGTGTAGATACTTGGGGGAAACCTTGCCCAGGACTGTCCCCAGTGGAGAGTGGTAATCTGTGAGGGGGTGGCGCAATTTGAGAGGTCCTGCCACAGTGCAGATGAGGAGAAGCAGCGAAGGAGAAAAGAGTGGCAAAAATTGCCCCATGTACCTCCAGTAGCCACCAACACCTGTCCCTATTGTGATAAGATCTGCAGCTCCAGAATCAGGCTTGTCAGCCATCTAAAGATCCACAAATAGGAGGGTGACAGGAGACTGCTGAGAGAGTCCCCATCAAAAGTTCAGAAAAGCTTCTGTAATGTGGAACTAAACATTTTTTAAACCAAGATAGTTTGGAGTGTTATTTAGGAAGTGTTAACAGGTTTATAAATCCTTGCCGTGTAAATGTCAGAAACAAACAATCATTGCAGTAGTGAGCTTTTGCTAAATAAACATTATAAAGGAATCAGATTGCTCTTGTAACATCTGTTTTCATAGAATCATAGGACTGGAAGGGACCTTGAGAAGTCATCTAGTCCAGTCCCCTCACTGATGGCAGGACTAAGTACTATGTAGACCACTCCGGACACGTGTTTTTTTAACCTATTCTTAAAATTCTCCAATGATGGTGAGTCCATAACCTTGCTAGGCAATTTATTCCAGTGCCTACCCACCGTGAAAGTTAAGGAAAAACTTCCTAATGTCCAATGTAAACCTCCCTGGCTGCAAATTTAAGCCCACTGCTTCTTGTCCTATCCTCAGAAATTAAGAATATTTTTCTCTGTTTTCCTTGTGACAATTTTTTATGTATTTGAAAACTGTTGTGTCTCCTCTCAGTCTTCTCTTTTCCAAACTAAACAAACCCATTTTTTTCAGTCTTGACTCATAGGTCATGTTTTCTAGACCTTTAATCATTTTTGTTGCTCTTCTCTGGACTTTCTCGTATTTATCCACATCTTTCTTGAAATGTGGTGCCCAGAATGGGAAACCGTATTCCAGCTGAGGCCTAATCAGCACCGAGTAGAGCAGAGGAATTACTTCTTGTCTTGCTTTCAGCACTCCTGCTAATGCATACCAAAATGATGGTTGCTTTTTTTTTTTTGCAACAGTGTCACACTGACTTACATTTCACTTGTGGACCCATGTCTCCCAGATCCCTTTCTGCAGTATTCCTTCCTAGGCATTCATTTCCTTATTTGTATGTGTGCAAGTGATTGTTCCTTCCTAAATGGAGTACAGTAAAACCTGTGTTATCTGGCACACTTGGGGATTAGGGCGTTCTGGTTATCTAAAAATTCCAGTTATCTGAGGGTTCCATCAACCTAGGAACAACCAATGGACAATAATAGTAAAACTCAAGTTCTTAATATTGGTAGTTTTGTAGTTGGTCTCTCATTTCTATTTTGAGTTAAAGATGATTAGTACTTCTTAAATAAAAAATTGTTAAGTCAATCATGGTAAACCAAACCAGGCCTATGTGCCTGAAGATGTGACAGTATTGTGGCTGGGGGCAATGCCAGTTAACAAAGTTTTCTGGTTAACAGAGTGCCGGATAGCAAAGGTTTTACTGTACTTTGCATTTTTCCTTATTGAATTTCATCCTATTTACCTCAGACCATTTTTCCAGTTTGTCCAGATCATTTTGAATTTTAACCCTGTCCTCCAGAGCCTTGCAACCTGTCCCATCTTGGTGTCATCCATAAACTTTATAAGTATACTCTCTATGTCATTATCCAAATTACTGATAAATATATTTAACAGAACTGAACCCAGAACTGATTCCTTTGGGACCCCACTCACTACACACTTCCATTATGACTGGACCATTGATTACTCC
Organism: Pelochelys cantorii; assembly: GCA_032595735.1. NCBI lineage: Eukaryota > Metazoa > Chordata > Testudines > Trionychidae > Pelochelys > Pelochelys cantorii. The sequence goes on along the minus strand of CM064327.1, from coordinate 42,161,857 downwards.
TCTCTGCGAATGATTTTTCAGCCAGATATGCACCCATCTTATAGTAGTTTCATCTTGGTTGCATTTTCCTAATTTGTTTATGAGAAAGTCATGTGAGACAGTGTCAAAAGCTTTACTAAAGTCAGGATATACCACCTCTACCACTTCTTGCTTATCCACAAAGCTTGTTACTCTTGTGACAGAGTGAATAATTGATACAATTTAAGTTTGTAGATGGCAAAAGAAAATTGTAACTGTTCTCTGCACTGAGATGAGGTGGGCACATGAATAAATACATAATAAATTAGCCATGAACAAGTTTAGGCTTGAAATTAGGAAAAGGTTTCTAACCAAGAAGTCAAGTTCTAGAACAGCCTTCCAAGGAGAGCAGTGAAGGCAAAAAACCTAACTGGCATCAAGACTCATCTTGCTAAGTTTATGGACAGTATGACGAGACTGCCTATAATGATATACTGCTCTTTATATTGAAGTATAAGTACCGTATTGTATTCCAGTTGATTTATTCTGTAATTAGAAAGTAAACAATTTGTCAGTAATAATGTCCTGTGACACTTTGTATTTTTGTCTGATTAGTACTGTAACCTGAAGTCTTTAAAGCATGATTTGAGGACTTGTGTATGTCAGCCAGAGGATGGGGGTCTATTACAGGAGTAGATGGTAAGGTTCTATGGCCTACAGTGTACAGGCCAGATTAGAGGATCTGACTATAAAAATGTATAGTAATAGTATTTTTTTTTTTCAAAAAAGTATCAGACACGCATCCAAAATCTTACCCATAGTATTTTAGTGGTTAAGGTATAAACATCTGCCTCAGGTATTGAGGGAGTTGGCAAATGTCATTGCAGAGCCATTGGCCATTATTTTTGAAAGTTCATGGAGATCAGGAGAGGTCCTGGATGATTGGAAAAAGGCAAATGTAGAGCCCATCTTTAAAAAAGGGAAGAAGGACAATCCAGGGAACTACAGACCAGTCGGCCTTACCTCAGTCCCCAGAAAAATCATGGAGGGGATCCTCAAGGAATCCATTTTGAAGCACTTGGAAGAAGGAAAGTGATCAGGAATAGTCAACATGGATTCACCAAGGGCAAGTCGTGCCTGACCAATTTGATTAGCTTCTATGATGAGGTAACTGGCTCTGTGGATATGGGAAAGTCGGTGGATGTGATATACATTGACTTTAGCAAAGCTTTTGATACAGTCTCCCACAATATTTTTGCCAGCAAATTAAGGAAGTATGGATTGGATTAATGGACTGTACGGTGGATAGGAAGCTGGCTAGTTTGTCTGGTCCAATGGGTAGTGATCAGCAGCTCTATGTCTGGTTGGTGGTCAGTTTCAAGCGGAGTGCCCCAAGGATCGGTTCTAGGGCCAGTTTTGTTTAACATCTTTATTAATGACCTGGATGAGGGGATGGAATGCATCCTCAGCAAGTTTGCGGATGACAGTAAGCTAGGGGGAGAGGTAGATATGTTGAAGGGCAGGAATAGGGTCCAGAGTGACCTAGACAAATTGGAGGATTGGACCAAAAGAAATCTGATGAGGTTCTACAAGGACAAGTGCAGAGTCCTGCTCTTGGGATGGAAGAATCCCAAGCATTGTTACAGGCTGGGGACCGACAGGCTGAGTTAGCAGTTCAGCAGAAAAGGACCAGAGGATTACAGTAGTTGAGAAGCTGGATATGAGTCAATAGTGTGCCCTTGTAGCCAAGAAGGCTAATGGCATATTAGGGTACATTAGGAGGAGCATTTCCAGCAGATCTAGAGACATTATTCCCGTTTATTCGGCACTGGTGATGCCATGTCTGGAGGATTGCGTCCAGTTCTGGGCCTCCCACTATAGAAAGGATGTGGACACATTGAAGAGGGTCTGGCAAAGGGCAACCAAAATGATTAGGGGGTTGGAACACATGACCTACGAGGAAAGGCTGAGAGGGATTTAGGCTTATTTAGTCTGCAGAAGACAAGAGTGAGGGGGGGATTTGATAGCAGCCTTCAACTTCCTGAAGGGAGGTTCCAAACAGGATGGAGAGAGGCTGTTATCAGTAGTGACCGATGGCAGAACAAGGAGCAATGGTCTCAAATTATAGGGGGGGAGGTCTAGGTTGGATATTAGGAAAAGCTATTTCACTAGGAGGGTGAAATACTGGAATGGGTTACCTAGGGAGGTGGTAGAATCTCCATCCCTAGAGATTTTTAAGTCCCATCTTGACAAAGCCCTGGATGGGATGATTTAGTTAGGGTTGGTCCTGCTTTGGGTGGGGGGAGGGGAGCCGGACTCGATGACCTCCTGAGGTCTCTTCCAGCCCTATGATTCTATGATGATTGATTTCCTGATACAATGGTATGTATAACAATACAGTAAGGCTTTATCTGCACATCTTCTGACTTCAGATATGCTGACAGTGCATTTAGATTTTTTTGAGACAGTGTGATTCCTAAAAAGGGTTGGCAGATATAAAGCTATTTATAGTAAATAAAACTTGTTCAATTGTCTATGGAATTCTTTACTACAAATTGTTCTAACAAAACTATTTAAGGGTTTGGACACTAGAGGACTCCATATAAATCCAGTTTAAGGGGGTTCTGTCATTATACCACAGCAGTGGGAAATTGCAAAATGTTAAAAAGATCCAGATGTTATAATAATTTTCTCTCAGAAACTTTCATAATTTTATGTTGGGGTCATCTGAGGGATAGCAGGACACTTCAACAAAGTGCATTACTAGATTAAATTACATATCCTTGCTAGACCTACTGTTACCCTCTGTAGAGGGACAACTGTGATTTAGTTTACTATTGTATGCTTCAAGTTTCTGTCTCAAAAGCCAAAGGGGAAGACTTTGGATTTTTTTAAAAATAAGGGGTCAGATTAATTCCTGGTATAAATATTTTGGCATTATTGGTACTAAATCATTGAATTTGGATCAAAATGTAGAACTTTTTATTAAATTGTAATTGGTCATCTGTAGCAATATTTCTTTTGTGAAAATAAAGACTGCAGTGTACTCTTATGTATACTGTTATGGTATGTGATAAACTTCTGTTTATTTTCTTCAGTATTTTCCAAGGATAATGGCAGAGCTTTCAGAACTACAAGAATTATATGATTCAGATACAGTAGAACTCATGATGTGGATAAAGTAAGTGTGAGCTCCTGGATATCTGTATTTTGTTTTATTCAAAACATTTTTCTCTTGAGTAATAACAGCATATTTTATCAAGTTATTAAATCAGCGTTTTCCCTCCATGCTTGACCATGTAGTTTGGGGAAGAGAAAGAAGACTAAATTATGGGCTTGATATTGCTCCCATTGAAAGCAATAGGAACTTGCCATTTAATTTTAGTGGGAGCAGAAGCAGCTTCTGCATTATGTATGATTAGCTTTCATATAATTTAGTTACCAATCTTAATGGCCAATTAAAAGACTTCAGATGGTGAATGTTCTTTATAGGCAAATTCTTAGTTCTTTATATGCAAATTTCCTGATAGGCATTTACAAAAAACATTGTTAGATACAAATACCAGGCTTGATTCTGCAAGGTGCACAACCACTTACATTCTTAGTTGTGTTGGGGCCACTGTGCTCAGCAATTGGGAGGAGCAATCCTACTGAGGTGGGAAATAAGAGATTTAAGTGTACACAGTAACATAATGTAGTTGGTTCAAGACTTCCACTTAGACCTGGAGGCTGTGCCTGTTCTTGTCCATGGCTAGTTGTGTTGATCATAAATTCTGAGAGTACAACTGGCTCTTACTTGAAGAAAAAAATAATTTATCTGTAAAAATAAACTGTCTTCCAATGAGAACTACATGCCCTGTTTGGCCCTCCTACAGTCCAACTTCGATTTCATTGATGCTCCTGAACTTGATAGAATTGGGCCCATTGTGTTCAAATAGCTTAGTGATTTTAACTGTACATCTTCAGAAAAGGCTAGACTGTTAATTGTGATGTTTCAACTAATATTTTCTTTTTGTTAATAGCAGTGTAGGATATTTGTCATCCCCTGTACATCTTCATGGCAGCAAGTAGAGCCATGTCAGGTGCCTCCTGACTTTTGCGTTAGCCTATTTATATTACGCATCAAGTAATTAATCACAATGAATTGTTTTGTGATATATCGTCTTTTAGCGAATATACCCCGCGGTTTTTGCAGTTTGATTAAAAAAAAATCTTGTATATCCCACGCACAAGTATAACCTGCAGGGTATACAAGACTTTTTTTCAAACTGTGCGGGGGGGAGGGGAGAATTAGCCACCCTCCGGACGGGGGAGCACTCACCCCACCTGGTTCCCGTGCAGCCGCACAACCTCCAGGCGGGGGAATGAGAGTGCTCCCCCGCCCCTCCCCCCGCTGTGCAGTCTCTAGCCTCCGGGCGGGGGAGTGCTCATCTCCCGGTTCCTGTGCAGCCGCAGGAAGGGGCAGAGGGAGCGCTCCTGTGCAGGAACCGGGAGATGAGCGCTCCCCCACCTGGAGGCTGGCGGCTGTGCAGCGGGGGAAGGGGCGGGGGAGCGCTCACCACTAGGTGAGTTTAAAAAAAAAAAAAAAATGTATACCCCGCACCCAAGTATACCCCGCAGGGAGGGTGCAGGGTTTGTAAAAACTAATATAATCCACAGGTTATATTCGCTAAAATATAGTACTCAATAAAGAGCAATCTGACTACCACTTTTTACAGCTATTGTTTGTATTTTTAATGAAAATTAGGATTTTTCACGACATGACTGAATTATTGGCTACCTAATTAAATTTCACCGATACAATTCATTTTTTCTTTTAATTTTATCACTTAGAAAATACTTAAGCAAAAGATTAAATCAAAGACCCACAAATATCTCCTTTTCATTCCCATCTCCCACCTTACCACAAATTTCTTATACTAGTACTTACTGGTAGAGAAGCAAAGTACATCATCAGTTTATTCTCTAATAACCCTGTCTAGATCATCCCTGACAGGTGTCTGTCTAACCTGCTCTTCTCTGGACCTTTTCCAATTTCTCCACATCTTTCTTGAAATGTGGTGCCCAGAACTGGACCAGTACTCCAACTGAGGCCTAATCAGCACAGAGTAGAGCAGAAGAATGACTTCTTGTGTCTTGCTCACAATACTCCTGTTAATACATCCCAGAATCATGTTTCCTTTTTTTGCAACAGTGTCACACTGTTGATTCATATTTGGCCTGTGGTCCACTGTGTTTCCTAGATCCATTTCTGCAGTATTCTCTCCTAGACAATCACTTCCCATTCTGTATGTGTGAAACTGATTGTTCCTTCCTAAGTGGAGTACTTTGCATTTGTCTTTATTAAACTTTATCCTGTTTACCTCAGACCATTTCTCTAGTTTGTCCAGATCATTTTGAATTTTAACCCTATCGTCCAAAGCCGTTGCAACCCCTCCCAGCTTGGAATCATCTGCAAACTTAATAATTGTACTGTCTATGCCATCATCTAAATAATTGATGAAGGTATTGACCAGAATCGGCCCCAAAACAGACCCCTGCGGAACCCACTTGTTATGCCCTTCCAGTATGATTGTGAACCATTAATAACTGCTCTCTGAGAATGGTTATCCAGCCAGTCATGCACGCCCCTTATAGTAGCCCCATCTAGGTTGTATTTTCCTAGGTGTTCTTAAGAACATAAGAATGGCCGTACTGGGTCAGAGCAAAGGTCCATCTAGCCCAGTATCCTGTCTGCTGACAGTGGCCAGCACCAGGTGCCCCAGAGAGGGTGGACCGAAGACAATGATCAAGCAATTTGTCTCCTGCCATCCCTCTCCAGCCTCTGACAAACAGAGGCCAAGGACACCATTTTATCCCCTGGGTAATAGCCTTTTATGGACCTAACCTCCATGAAATTATCTAGCTTCTCTATTATAGTCCTAGCCTTCACAGCCTCCTCTGGCAAGGAGTTCCACAGGCTGACTACACGCTGTGTGAAGAAGAACTTTCTTTTATTAGTTTTAAACCTGCTACCCATTAATTTCATTTGGTGTCCTCTAGTTCTTCTATTTAGGGAACTAATAAATAACTTCTCTTGATCGGCCCTCTCCACACCACTCATGATTTTATATACCTCTATCATATCCCCCCTCAGTCGCCTCTTTTCTAAACTGAAAAGTCCCAGTCGCTTTAACCTCTCCTCATATGGGACCCGTTCCAAACCCCTAATCATTTTAGTTGCCCTTTTCTGAACCCTTTCCAAGGCCAAAATATCTTTTTTGAGGTGAGGAGACCACATCTGTACACAGTATTCAAGATGTGGGCGTACCATAGTTTTATACAGGGGCAGTAAGATATTCTGGGTCTTATTTTCTATCCCTTTCTTAATAATTCCGAGCATCCTATTTGCCTTTTTGACCGCTGCTGCACACTGTATGGAAGTTTTCAGAGAACTATCCACGATAACTCCAAGATCTCTTTCCTGATTTGTCGTAGCCAAATTAGCCCCCATCATACTGTACGTATAGCTGGGGTTATTTTTCCCGATGTGCATTACTTTACACTTATCCGCATTAAATTTCATTTGCCATTTTGTTGCCCAATCACTCAGTTTGGTGAGATCTTCTTGGAGTCCCTCACAGTCTGCTTCTGTCTTGACTATCCTAAACAGTTTGGTATCATCTGCAAACTTTACCACCTCAGTGCTTACCCCTTTCTCCAGATCATTTATGAATAAGTTGAACAGGATTGGTCCTAGGACTGACCCTTGGGGGACACCACTAGTTACCCCTCTCCATTCTGAAAATTTACCATTTATTCCTACCCTTTGTTTCCTGTCTTTTAACCAGTTCTCAATCCAAGAAAGGACCTTCCCTCTTATCCCATGGCCATGTAATTTACACAAGAGCCTTTGGTGGGGGACCTTGTCAAAGGCTTTCTGAAAATCTAAGTATACTATATCTACTGGATCCCCCTTGTCCGCATGTTTGTTAACCCCTTCAAAGAACTCTAATAGATTAGTAAGACAGGATTTCCCTTTACAGAAACCATGTTGCCTTTTGCCCAACAAATTATGTTCTTCTACATGCTTCACAATTTTATTCTTTACTATTGTTTCAACTAATTTGCCTGGTACTGAAGTTAGACTTACCAGTCTGTAATTGCCCGGATTGCCTCTAGAGCCCTTTTTAAATATTGGTGTCACGTTGGCTACCTTCCAGTCATTAGGTACAGAAGCCGATTTAAGGGATAGGTTACAAACCACAGATAATAGTTCAGCAATTTCCCATTTGAGTTCTTTTAGAACCCTTGGATGAATGCCATCCGGTCCCGGAGATTTGTTAACATTAAGTTTTTCTATTTGTTCCAAAACCTCCTCTAATGACACTTCAATCCGGGACAGTTCCTCAGATTCATCACCCACAAAGGATGGAGCAGATTTGGGAATCTCCCCAACGTCCTCAGCCGTGAAGACTGAAGCAAAGAAATCATTTAGTTTCTCCGCAATGGCTTTATCGTCCTTGATTGCGCCTTTTATAGTTCGATCGTCTAGGGGACCCACAGGTTTTTTAGCAGGCTTCCTGCTTCGAATGTACTTAAAAAACATTTTGTTATTTCTTTTTGAGTTTTTGGCTAGCTGTTCCTCAAAATCTTTTTTTGCTTTTCTTATTACATTTTTACACTTGATTTGACAGTGTTTATGTTCCTTTCTATTTATCTCACTAGGATTGGACTTCCACTTCTTAAAAGATGCCTTTTTGTCCCTCACTGCTTCTTTTACATGGTGGTTAAGCCACGGTGACACTTTTTTAGGTCTCTTGCTATGTTTTTTAATTTGGGGTATACATTTAAGTTGGGCCTCTATTATGGTGTCTTTAAAAAGTTTCCATGCAGCTTGCAGGGATTTGGCTCTAGTCACTGTGTCTTTTAATTTCTGTTTAACTAGCCTCCTCATTTTTGTGTAATTCCCCTTTTTGAAATTAAATGCCAGGGTGCTGGACTGCTGAGGTGTTCTACCCACCACAGGAATGTTGAATGTTATTATATTATGGTCACTATTCCCAAGCGGTCCTGTAACGGTTATTTCCTGGACCTGATCCTGCACTCCACTCAGGACTAAATCGAGAATTGCCTCTCCCCTTGTGGGTTCCTGCACCAGCTGCTCCAAGAAGCAGTCATTTAGGCCATTGAGAAATTTTATCTCTGCTTCTCTTCCTGAGGTGACATGTACCCAGTCAATATGGGGATAATTATAATAATGGGGGATTTTAGAGTTCTTTATTTTGGTAGCCTCTCTAATCTCCCTCAGCATTTCAATGTCAGTATCACTGTCCTGGTCAGGTGGTCGGTAATATATCCCTACTGCTAATTTCTTATTATTGGAGCATGTAATTACTATCCATAGCGATTCTATTGAACATGTTGATTCACTTATTTTTATTTCATTTGATTCTATATTACCTTTCACATACAGTGCCACTCCACCACCCACCCGGCCTGCTCTATCCTTTCGATATATTTTATATCCCGGTATGATTGTGTCCCACAGATTTTCCTCATTCCACCAGGTTTCAGTGATGCCTATTATGTCAATCTCCTCATTTAATACTAGGTACTCTAGTTCACCCATCTTATTAGTCAGACTCCTAGCATTTGTGTAGAAGCACTTTAAAAATCTGCCACTGCTTATTTGTCTGCCCTTCCCTGGTGCATTGGATTCCTTTGTATGCGGTTGTTTGTCTGCTCTGGCAGAAGTGCTCACAGTGGGAATTGGTGCGAGCAGGGTCTGAAGCAATCCCTATTTGCATCGTTTCCCACTATACATCTGCCTCCCCTGCCCTCCGCAGAGATGGTGGTGGGAGGGAACCAGCTTTACTAGCTCCCCACCCTCCCCTTGCTGCCTCTCTCTGATAAAGGCAGCAATGGGAGTGGGCAGTGACTAGTCGAGTTGATTACCTGATAAGCATTTGCTTATCGGATAGTCTACTAGTCACTTACATCCCTAGTGCAGGTTGAACCTCCCTAGTCTGGCACTCTGGTTCGGCAACATCCGTGGTTCAGCATGATTTTAGTTAGCCAAATGTCCACTTATCATGGATGTGACCAAGTTTCCTGTGGTCCCATAGAGTTTGTTTGCAGCCAAACAAACAAACCAACCAACCAAACAAACACACAAACACAAGCTCAGTACACAGCAAATAACTCCCCCCCCACACAAACACACACTCCAGACAGCCACTTACCACAAGGGTCCCGCTTTTACTCCTCTTTTACTTGGAGAACTCCCTCTCCAAACTCCCTGTTAGCTGTTCCTTTTCCCTCTTTATAGATGGGCACTATATTTACCCTTTTCCAGTCTTCTGGAATCTCTCCCAAAGTCCATGATTTTTCAACGATGATAGCTAAAGGCTGAGATACCTCTTCTATCAGCTCCTTGAGTATTCTAGGATGCATTTCATCAGGCCCTGGTGACTTGCTGACATCTAACTTTTCTAAGGAATTTTTAACTTGTTCCTTTATTTTAACTTCTAATCCTACCCCATTTCCACTAGCATTCACTGTGTTAGGCATCTCATCACCATCCATCTTGACAAAAACCGAAACAAAGAATTCATTAAGCATCTCTTCCATTTCCAAGTTTCCTGTTATTGTTTCTCCCTCCTCACTGAGCAATGGGCCTACCCTGTCCTTGGTTTTCCTTTTGCTCCTGATACACTTGTAGAACATCTTGTACTCTTTATGCCTCTAGCTAGATTTAGCTCTTGTTGTGCCTTTGCCTTTCTAATTTTGTCCCTGAATACTTGTGTTGTTTGCTTATAGTCATCCTTTGTAATTGTCCTAGTTTTCACTTTTTATACAACTCCTTTTTGATTTTTAGATCATGTAAGATCTCTCAGTTGATCCAAGGTGGTCTCCTGCCATAATTTTTATCTTTCCTACTCAGTGGAATAGTTTGCTTTTGGGCCCTTAATAATGTCCCTTTAAAAACCTGCCAATTCTCTTTAATTGCTTTTCCTCCTAGTCTTGCTTCCCATGGGATCTTACCTACCAGCTCTCTGAGTTCACTAAAATTTGCATTCCCGAAATCCATTGTCTCTGTTTTGCTGTTCTCCTTTCTACCATTCCTTAGAATCATGAACTTTGTGATTTCATGGTCACTTTCTCCCAAGCTGCCTTCCACTTTCAAATTTTCAACCAGTTCCTCCCTATTTGTTAAAATCAAATCAAGAACAACTTCCCCCCAGTAGCTTTCTCAACCTTCTGAAATAAAAAAATGTCTCCAACTCAGTCCAAGAACTTGTTGGATAATCTGTGCCCTTCTGGGTTAGTTTCCCAACATGTGTTTAGATAGTTGAAGTCCCCCCATCACCACCAAATCCTGCACTTGGATGATTTTTGTTAGTTGTTTCAAAAAAACAAAACAAATTATCCTAGTATGTCTGAGTTTCCACCTAGCAATATAGAGGACTTTGATCATGCTACTAGGCCTTCATAATTGATTGCTAAGAACAAAATTTCAGTTAAATGTATAGGTAGATGCATAACGGTAGCTTCATGAACTGGATTTTTACCTTAGTAGGTTGTAAGAGTCACTTGGATATTAGACTTTATATACAATATTATTTTAGAAAATATGTCCTTGTCCTTAAACCCATGAAGTGATACTGTTTTTGTAGGTTGGTTGTTTGTTTGTTTTCTCCAGAAGACAAGCTCCTGTTGCTGCTGTGTTTGCTGGAAGCCCACAGCTAATGGGTGTGATTAAGCTGTGTACTGGGTGGATGGTGACAAGTCTACCTTTATATAATGATTATAATCTTCTACAAAGAAACGAGAATGTGAGTATTTTGATTCCATAAATATACTGTGGTATCAGTGTTTCATTTTTCCATTATGTGGAAGTTGAGATGAACTGCTTAAGATGTGTAGGAATACTGAAAACTGTACATATCGAAGATATGTCAAGGCCACATGATGGTCTTGTGGAGTTGGAGTTCCCCTATGTCCCTCATTTCCTAGGCAGCTGCGGTGAGGAATTATTATGTATTTATGGGAATGCCCACCATATATATATGATAGGAGAGTTGTGGACTAGCTGGTGAGCTCAGGGAGGTTTTGCCATGAATACAGGGCTGTGGAGGAAAGTCTCAAAATGATTGTCAGACAGGACAATCGCTACCCCCTGTCCAATGCTTCCATCACCTGATCCTCTCCCTCAGGACCTACTGCCTCCTATCCATCCTCCTCTGCTCCTTCACTGCCCCCCCCAGCACTGGGACCCTGACTCTTTTTCCAAACTCCCTGCTCCCCATACTTGATGGTGCCACCCAGCACATCAGGCTAGTGTCCAGAAATCCATTTCAGCTACAAAAACATATTTTCCCTTCGATATTTAGGGAAATATATTGAGTAACAAATATATACAATTATTTTTAAATAATTGTCTTTTTATAATTTGATATGTATGTAACTTCTTACTCCAGATTACCCAGTGTATTTAATATGCATTTAATTTTCCATGATTCTACTTTGTGTTGATTGTTTTTCTAATCTAAAGATTTATCAGATGTATTCAAAAAGGTCTGCTGAGGATATTTATAAGATACTCACATCCTACAAAGCCACCTACCTAATTATAGAGGATTCAATTTGCAATGAGGTTGGACCTGTGAAAGGATGTAGAGTTAAAGACTTATTGGATATTGCTAATGGCCATGTAAGTAGCACCTGCAAAAAGTTAAATGTTTGAGTGGATGACGTAATTTGTTAAATTTAAAGAAAAATTAAATGAATGCCACAGGAATACTTAATTTGACAGTTACAGTTGGTATGTAGTCTGGATTTAATAAATATTTTAATGAATGTTAAGCTTTTGTTTTGAGAACTCCCTTGTTTGTGAATGTTTTGAAACATATGATACTTTTTCCTTGTTGCAGCATCATGGTATAGATATTTCCAATGTGGAAGGTGCTTTTCCATAAGTGTAGGTAGTCTGCTTTCCCAGGCAGCAGTAGCTAGGTTGGCACAAGAATTATTCTGTTGACCTAGACATATCTACGCCAGTGTTTAGATCAGCTTAATCTTACTATATATTTTAGAAATGTGCATCTGTGTGTCCATCTGAGAGTCCATTTGTTCAAGAATTCCTCCTAAATGGTAAGAGCTAGGACCACCAAATTTGGTATGCAGCTTCCTTTTCTCCTTATTTAAAGCAAGGTTGGGGGTTGCTTGTGCCAAGAAAATGGGATGTGCCTGGAATGGGATTTTTTTCCATAACATGGAAAGGGAGGGGGCTGCTAGGAGGGACAGTTATTCTATAGAGTGACCATAGGACAGAGTGGGCAATAATTTTTGCCCGGGGGCCACTTAAAAAATTTTTGAAGTAGCCTCAGGCCACCCTGGAAGGGGCGGGGCCTAACCAGGAAGGGATGGGGCTACCCCACCCCCCGACCATGATTGGTCGGGGGGTGGGGGAGCCCCTTTGCCTCCCCTTCCTACTAGGCACCCATGCCCTGGAAGAGACTTGGCACACTCTCCCACCCCCAGGCCAATCAGGAGCGCGGAAAGCCTCCTCCCGCCCTGCAAGGAGCACATGGCTCCTTGGACGGGGCAGGAAAAAGGAAGCTTCACGCAGCTCCCCCACCCCCAGGTTCTGATTGGCCTGGGGGCGGGGGAGCACGAGAAGCCTCCTCTGCTCTCTCTGCCCCCCCCCACCGCCCTTCCCTCCCGAACAGCATGCAGTGCTTCAGAGTGCTTCAAAATGCTCCTGGCAGAGCGGGAGGAGACTTCGTGCTCTCCCCGCCCCCGCCCCCAATTAAGGCATGGGGGCTGGGGAGCGTGCAAAGCCTTCTCCGTGCTGCTCGCAGGGCGGGGGCAGAGCGGAGAAGGCTTCAGGGTGCTCCCTCGCCCCCAGCCCTAATTGGCTTGGGGGCGGGGAAGCAGCAGGGCCTCCGTGGGCCGGATCCACCCGTTTAGCGGGCCGGATCTGGCCCGCGGAGACCCTTTTGCCCACCCCTGCCATAGGGGGTGGCCACACCAGTAAGACAGTGGCCAGCTTAGGGAGGGGCTTTGAATGTTGCCATTCACCATCCATGGTGAGGTTCCCATGCTGGTATGGGGCAGGGCTCGCCTCCCTCCCATGCTGGCCCCATGCTGGCTCCCATTCTCCCACAGTTCAGGGCCGTCCTTAAAAATTACGGGGCCCTATGCAACTGAGGATTCTTCCCAGCTTCTGCCAGAGTCCAGGTGCTTCCCTCTGCCTTTTTCCCCCCACGGCTCCTACAGAGGCTTATCTCCATCCCTCCTCTTTGCTGCTTACCAGAACTGAGGGTTTCCCTAGTGGAGCTGCAGAGGCTGGGAGCTCCTTTCTGTCCTGCATCTGGCAGCAAGGAGCCCTCTGCTGGCTGACAGGAACATGTGGGAGAGGGGGCAGTGAGAAATCCTGCAGCAGCTGTGGGCATACACATGCACATGTGTCCAGAGGGGCACCCGAACATTTGGTGCCCCACATTTTCAGGTGCCCTGCACAGCTGCATATTTTGCATATGCATAGGGATGGCCCTGCTACAGTGGCAGCCCAATTCAAACCCCTCTTGGCCCCAGTGCTGGATAGCAGGGGAGAGCCCAGGCAGGCAGAGCAGCCCTCATTGCACCTGCCAACCTTGGGGAGCAGCTGCTGGCTGGCCAGCATGGTCCCCGCCACTGAGTGTGGCCATGGAGAGCTGCCACCAGCTGAGCACATGGCACCCGTCACTGCCAGCTGAGCGCACAGCCCCAAGGAGCTGCTGCCGGCAGAGCAGTGTGGTCCCGGCAAGCTGCCACTGCCCAGGCAGCACTGCCATGGGTGGCCCCAGGGACCCATCGCCGCCTGGACAGCATCACCTCCACCACTGCAGATGGCCCTGGTGAGTCCCCATTGCCCTGAGCTCCCTGCTCATAGCCCTCCATCTCCCTGGCCTGACTCCTGCACCCCCTGCCGCCTCCCTTGAGCCCCCCCCCCCCAACCCCTTGCCTTGTCTGGTGCATTCTCACCCCCCTGTCCTGATCCCTTCCTCATCCCCTGACCCTGACTCCTGCACCCCCAACACGCTGCCCTGAGTTCCTCCATAGGTACCCACAATACGCTGGGTCACTTCGCTAGTTTATAACTGTATATGAAATTACAGTTCCACACCTTTACTGTCTGCTTGTCACAGCCCTCATGTTCATTTGTCAAGCACTTTTCTTTCTTTTTCAACTCTTATCTTAAATCCCATTTCTTCTGGAGGAGCTTCTCTTCAATAATCACCACATCTTCCCTTATCTGAACTGTTTTCTTATGTCTTGTTTTATATTCACCTTTTCCTTGACTATAATATCTTGGGTGCAAGGAATGCAAATGCATGAAGTAGTAAAATGACTCAGTGATTTCTTGATTAGGGTGGCTGAAGAGCAATTGCATTGTTTTTAAATTGCCTGAGGTGGTAGGTTCAAGTTTAATTTATATAATCCAGGGCCATTGCAATTAAGAAGAGAAAGGGAAACTTCTGTGCAACTTGTAGTTTTTATTTCCCTTTACTTTACACCCCTTAAATTCTCTGACTTTACATTTACAAGTAGAAACTGTAATTAAAGAAGTAAAGCACATATTTAAAATTAGAAAAGCTGTGTTTTCTGTAACTGCAGAGGTTAGCTGACTATTTCTATTTATGGACAGGGCCATATTATGCTGGAGACTCAATTTAAACATTATGCAGCAGAAAGGTCCTTGAAATGGTTTGACTGGTCAACATGATAGGAATAAATCATGTTAGAATTAAAAAGTTGTGATAGCCTGCTTTCAGAGCTGATTTGAAATAAACTATCTTACTAACATATAAGAATAGCTCAAACTTTTCTGTTTATGTAATATTTAAAAACTGTTGATAGTTTCAGATTAAAGCCTGCTTTACATTACATGGTTTTGTTGACGTAAGCTGTCTTCATCTACCTAGCTGTGCATATGTATTCACTTAAATTTGGCTCCTGCTGACATAAGTGTTTCTTCAGCCAGTTAGTGACATCACCTCTACAAGCAGCATAGAATTGTGGTCAGTGAAATTAGGTCAACACAGTGTCAATATAGACACTGTTATTTATGTTAACTGTTTCTGGTTTCCAGGATCCCTCCCACAATGCCCCACACTGACAATGCCATCAGTACAAGTGCTCCTTGTGAAGATGCAGACTGCTGACGCAAGAAGCCAAGTGCGCACACAAAGTAATTTAATAACAGCAGTGGCTGTATGCTGACTTAAGTTAGGTCAATATAATTTTGTAGTGTAGGCTAGGCCTTAGTCAATAGTTATTTGTAACTAGAAGATTTACCCAACATTGCGTAAATCCTTAACTCAAATACGTTTTGTTTTTCTTCATATAGATCATTTCTCTGGGGTGGGGATGGGACTGAAGGGTTCAGTATGCAGGCTTCCTCCGGGGAGAGAGGACAACCCCTTCCCTCTCCCACCGCAGAGCTTGGGGCCAAGTGAGAAGCACCTGTTCATAAACACAAGACAGACAAACAAGCAGACAAACTCTCTGAAATATATAGTCATAGATATCCCTTTCACCATCCCTGCTGGCCCAATGGGGTTATAGCTGTCCCAGTTGTCATCTCTGGCCCTTTGCCGCTCCCCTGTGGTCATTCAACAGTATAATTCCCTCCTGCCAGACCCCTCCCTTTCCATTTTATGAGAAACAATCAAATAACAGGCACATCCCTTTGTCCTGGCCCAATCAAACCCTTACCATGCATAAGAGGAAGCTGCATATCAAATTTGATGGTCCTAGCTCTTACCATTCAGGAGGAATTCTTGAAGAAATGGGACAGACAGACACATGCACATTTCTAAAATGTTAGACTAGCAGATGTACTCAGTGTTGCTTGGGTCCTTAACTGTAGTAATATTTGTTTTTGTTTTTTGGAAATTAAAAGGAATATATACATGCTATATTTAAATTACTGGATTGGAAGGGGCTCAGGGCAAGGGATGAGGGTGCATGAATCAGGGCGGGGGCTGGGAGGTCTAGGGGGGCTTACGGGGTTTCCCACGGCACCAAGGGTGGCACTCAGTATCCCTCTAACATTTTCTGTCCTTGGATGGGTTGAATTTTCTTTTGGGCAGGTTGAAATTTTGTATATGCAACACCAATATTGAGGTAGTAGATAGATGTGCACCTCCAATCCAATCCAATCCAAGCGCATGTCCACACACATTTTAAGCAGTCCATATGTATGGAAGAAAATATATTAAAATAAGGGATAGTTAACAAGGAGCAATGCTCATATTTAATATGAAATTAAATACAAAGGAAAAGTAACACTATACTTGGAGTACATGTATCATCATCCTTTTTAACAACTCAAGCTAGTAAACACACCAAAATGCATATTATCCATACATAGCTCAGCTTTAAGATGCTAAACAATTCTATGAGTCAACTAGAAATAGTATTTGCAAGGAGAGCATGACTAATACATATTTACTGACACTGGAAAGGAGAGTAAAAGGCATTCACTAAAGCTTACACAGTTTCTCTGGGGAATATTTAGGATCCATGCTGTACAAACAGATAAAAGTTCTCCTGATTTGAAATTTCACCTTGTGTGTGTCACCAAGGAGGGATAGCCATGTTAGTGTGTAACTGAAAAAAGAACGAATGGTCCTGCAGCACCTTAGAAACTAACAAAACTCAGAGTAGAATCCCCAGAACAAATTAACACATGGCTTCAGGGTTTGTAGATAGATGCATGTTTCAAAGAGCTTGCAAATAAGGTTTTATCCTAAAAATGAACTAGCATCACACCTAGTATTTGCTACTTCTGATTCATAAAAGCCAGAATTCTACCACATAGCAAAGATCTAGTTTTAATGCAATACAGTATACCATGTATTAATTAGTAACACAGGATTTTAAAAAAAATCATTAAGATCAGAGTTATAGATATCTGCAACACTCCAAAAAAATCTGTTAAAATAATCTTTTTCTTTCTTATATTAAGCTATTAACACCTATGTAAACTTTGTCTGAAATCTAATCATGCAGATGTCCTGGCACACACCCACCCCATGCAGCCTGCTTTCCCCTCCACCCCCAGCCCCAGATAGAGAAGACTGCAGCAAGTGAGCCAGGGACACCCAAACAAACTCCCACCCCCTCCACTTCACTGCACAGATGCCAGCACCTATCCCTGTACAATCTGCTCCCCAGAGCCCAGGTGGGGGCTGGGATAAAATCCTGCTTCTCAAACTAGCAGGCATTAGCAGTCTGTCCTGTCCTAACTCCCAGCTAAAGCACAAACAAATTATCCACACCTCCCCACCTCATAGCACAAACAAACTCCCCCCGCCTCCACCTTGCCAAGTGCCAGCACCCATCCATCTCCTTTTTACCCCACTTACTCCATGCAGTCAACCCCTGATCTCCGACTTCCCAGGAGGTTTGAGAGTGCTAAGTTTCTGCCTCTCTTTTCTTCCACAGACAGGACCCTCTGAACTCCTCTGCCCTTCCCCTCAGCCAATTACTCCCTCCCTCACTTCCTCCTGCTCCTCCTCCCCCATCCCTCCCAGACACTTATTCCCTCATTATCTCACTTTGTACCTGATCTGGGAACAGCTCAGTTTCAAGCAAGCAGCTAGCTCCATTTAGCTGCTTGCTTAGCAAGATGAATTCCCACCCCCTGCTAGTCAGCTGAGCTCCCTGCCTCCGTGGGAGCTTTGAACTTTTGAGCAGAGCTCAGCAAATAGCTGCGTGGTAGCGCAGCCACGCAGCTTTCAGGAAACTAAGGTGGCATTACTCTAGCAATGACTCCTTGGGGGAGGGAGGGCTGCGCTGCCTGGCCTGAAGCTCCTGGGGTGGGGGTCAGGGCTTTGCAGCCCAGTCCCAGTTGGCAGCTGGGCCAGGACTGTGCTACTCTACCAGAGGGTCCTCCTGGAGTTGGGGTGGCATAGCAGTGGTCCTTCCCCCTCTCCCCAGTCCAGGGGTGGGTAAAAGGGTCTCCATGGGCTGGATCTGGCCTGCCAAGCAGGTTGATCTGGCCTGTGGAGGCCCTGCCGCTCTCCTGCCCCCAGGCCAGTTAGGGTCTTGGGGCAGGGGGAAGCGCACAAAGTTTCCTCCGCCCTGACAGGAGCACATGGCGCTTTGAAGCGCCGGGCGCTCCTGGCAGGACGGGAGGAGGCTTTGTGTGTTCCCTCGCCCCCAGGCCCTGATTGGCTTGGGGGTGGGGGAGCACAGGAAGTCTTTTCCCACCACCAGGGACACGGGTGCTTAGTTGGGAAGGGGGGGCAAAGGGGCTTCCCCACCCCCAGACCAGTCATGGTCTATGGGTGGGAAAGCCCAAAGCATCGTGGCCCCACCCCTTCCTTTTGAGGCCCCACCCCTTCCAGTGCAGCCCCGGGCCACTTCACAAATTTTTGAAGTGACCCCGGGCAAAAAATTATTGCCCACCCCTGGGTTTGGGGCATGCAGGCCATTGGCCCAAGTTAGTGCCCCCAACATACAGAGTCTTGGCCCCTGCCAGCCAGTCTCTTACTGGTGTGACCCCTTCCCCCCTCATGGTCATTGTGGAGCATAACTGTCCCTGCTCTCAGACTCTTCCTTTTCTGTGTTATGGAAAACTATCAGATTTTAGGCACTTCCCATTGTCCTGGTATAACTAAACAATGACCTTGCTTTCAGTTAGAAGAAGAAGAAGCTACATTCAAAATTTGGTGGTCCTTGCTCTTACCATTTAGGAGGAGTTCTTGAAAAAAATGGACCCTCAGATGAACAGGCAGACAGACAGATGCACATTCTAAAATGTATAGCAAGAAGATGATTAATTTATGTACTGGTAACTTGAGAGTGAGGAGTTCACTTTACTTAATCCAAAATTAACAGGGAAGACAGAACTCTTAGTATTATTGCTATAGGTGCAAATGTTAAACAGTGCTATATTTAAGAAGAAAAGGGTAGGCTAAATGGCTTTTAGATAATGATATTTTAAGCCTTTTGCCTCTATATTGATTTTCAGGGGTAGCAATCTAGGACTAGTTTTAATCAATTCACAAGCATTAAAAACCACAAAGTATAGGGGAAGCTGTTTTCAGCCATTTATGTATATTTGTGTTATGCCTGTTGGAATTGTATAATATAGAAATGAAAGATTAATCATATGTTCTGTTACTAGATTTCTCTTAACAAATTTCTTCTTATCTGATAGGTGGTTTGTGATGAAGGTGACAGTTATGCCTATTCTAAATATGGACGATTTTGTCATGAGATCAAAATGAACTATTCTCCATATGTGAATTATTTTACTCGGGTATACTGGAACAGATCCTACTTTGTGTATAAAATAAATACTGTGATATCCTTCCAATCTTGAAAAACCATGGAGATGTCTTTTTGAAGAGTGACCGTGTATGAATTAATAGAAGGAGTTCTTATTTTCCAAAGTGACTTTTTGCAGAGAGAAGTGGGAGCATGCCAAATGCTCATGCTGTTGGTCTTCCAAACTGGAATTCTGCGGATTACAGCTCTACAATCAAGAGTATCGTCGTCTAAGCAAATGTGAGCACTAGTCAATTTTACAGTCTCTACAAAGTGTGACCATTTTCCATAATTCTTACATTTTTCTTCCCAGTTTTTCCCATTTTGAATCATACTAATTTTCATGTAAATAAAATGTCTAGCCTAAATGTTGCAAAAAATAAATAAATTCTAGATGAACCTACTTTGGTAAATACAGAAAAATTATAATCAGACATTTGAGGTTGATTTAAATTCAGGTCATTATAAAGCTTTTGTTTTCTAGCATTTGAAACCATCAAAGCATCCATGCAAATAGTTTGATTTTTCTGCTACCGGGACTGTCTTTAACTATGTGCATTACTGTGTTAATTACAGACACATTCACGTTTTCTCTGTGCATAGATACAGTATTTTTGTGTGAGCCAAATCCTGAAGATTTTACTTAGGCCAAAACCCCCATAAACTTTTACTTTAATGCATGGACAAAGGGGGTCCACCTACGTAGACATGGATTAGGAGTAGGTCTTTGGGATTTGGCCACATTAAATAATATTTGTTCATTTTATTCAGTTTAATAGGTGTTTTGTGGTTAGTATTGGTATAACATTGCCACACATTTTATTTAAGCTCACACACACACAATGAAGCCATGCTAAACCAGTGGATAACTTTTTAAAAATATATGCATAGAATGAATTGAGAGTATACTGTCAAGATATCTTTTTAAGAATTTTGGAAAATATTTTATCCCTTAACTTTGTTTTAGCTTCCCCATACCTTTCTAATCAGTTTCCTAATGAATTCTCTGTTTATGCAGTTTAGTTAGTTGCTATTTGATGTCCTTCTGCTATAATGGATGCTTGTTTGTGTCCTACTTTTGGCCTGATCTAGGTGTCCTGAAACAAAACACTGCAAAAGTGTTTTTGCCTGAGTGAGGAGTGCAAAATCATTCCCACTATCCCTGCTGGAAAAATGTAAATCCAAAGAATTTAACTTCTATGAAATGAGCATATGCGGCAAGAACATGGTGCATGTGTATGCTTACCATTTCCTCTGTGAACATTGGTTTGTTTATTGTTATACTAACAGTGCTGCATTATCAAATAACTGTGGTCTTTTTTAAAGACTTTATTGTTGCAAATGTCCTCATATCTGTAGTCCAGTTTTAATTTCTATATGTGCTAATTTTTAAGGCTTAAAAACCTTGACAATGTTTTATATTATCCACTTTATTTTAAACCAGGGCAAATCTATAAAACAAAATAATAATGGGTTTGGTGATTTGAAGGAAAAATGGTTTTTAGTATAGTTGAGTGACAGGATATAGTAAGTAGCCTTATATCAGATGTAGCCTTGAACATTCATTATATTAAGAATGTGTGTGCGTTTGTATTGTATATAAAGTTCACTAACAGTATGCGTTATTTGTGTATTTATACACAAGTGCATATGTGTATCTGCACTGAACATTAAGACTTTTCAGTCACCACAGTAAACTAATGCATTATCTTCAGCTACTGCAAGGTGTGGGAACCTTTTAGTGATCTTTTTTCTGTGTGATAGATTGAATGTAGATGTATTTAATATTTTGAAATAACTCTAGAACTCCATATGCAGTTGGAGTTTATTATGATTGACTGTCAGGGATGTCATACCTATGTGTCTCATTCCTAGTAAATGTCTGAGTCTAAGCGTTCATGAATTCCATTTCATAATAGCCCTAAGGCATTCCAGTAGTTATTTTTAGGGTGACTGTTGCACTCATTAGTGGCTAAAATCACTTAGTCAGTGGCCTCTTGCCTTATAACAGCATTCAATGTGCAATATTTTAATTATCCTGCAATGGGCTGCCTGTTGTGTTTTACTTCAGTGTATAGTACTAAGTAATATATAGTTTGAATACACACACATAGAATACATGTGTAGAGAAAAATACAGCTAATGGCCATTGTACACATCTGAAAATAAATCCAGTCTATAGCACTTTGGCCTTTATACATCTTTGAATAGACATATTAGCTCTTGTTTCATCCATGACATAATATTCTTAAGTTTTGTCATTTTTAGTGATGTTGCTACTTCAGTTGATTCTGTTTTGGAGGATCAAAATCAGGACATTTTTTAAGACAGACACACACACACTCTCTCTCTCTCACAGCGGCATTGAGACATCAGGTTAAAGAAAACAGAAAACAGTCTTGTAACTGCAGGGAAATGTTGCCATTGTAATTCCAGTTATAAGGGAAAAATATTTAAATAATTTAACCTAAAAAATCAGAACTTTGGTTTGAACATCCAATCTGCTTGCTGGCCTGCTTATGAAATAACCAAAAAAAAGTGTCATCTACTAAAGGTCTATTCTCATTCCAGCTTTTTGTGTAGAACACAAGTTCCATGGTGCTCCCAGGAAGGGTTAAATAGGGCTCTTCATAGAAGTAAACTGCAGTTATTTCCAACTTGCTTTCCATCATAGGTCACTAGCATTACAAGGCTACTGAAAGAATAAAAACTCATAGTTCAGAGGCATGAGAACATACTGAAAAATCACATCTGTTTTACTGTAGATGTTGCAATCCATTTGAAATATGTGCCTTGAAAACTTTATTAAACAAACAAAATAAACTTGTGTTTATTTTTGTGAAGATTTTTAATCCATTTCCTTTGTGGCTTATGGAGCTTCAATTGTATCTTATTTTCAGCGGGAAAAGATCCTAGTAACCTCCTATTAAGGTGATGCTGATGTGAATCGCACAGTAGCGTCTGTGCCAGCCATTTTATTTACAACCATTGGCTACAGCAGCCCAGAGAAAATGTTGAATTTACATGGCAAGATGTTGCTTTTGTTCTGGCTTACTTCCTCCTTCCCACGGTAAACCCTCAACCCCTGTTATACTTGCTCAGTCTCAACGAACAAAAATATTATCTGAAAAGGTTATAGGTGGAAGGTAGGAGTATTTTATTGCTCTAACCCAGTGGTGGGGAACCTGCAGGCCAGGCACCACTTTCCACAATTCCCATTGGCTGGGAATGTTGAACCACGCCAAATGGGAGCTGCAGGGCTCTGTGCCTGTAGACACTCAGTAAACAAACCATCTTGCAGCCCACTAGCAGCTAACGCTGATAAAGGTTCCCCACCCCTGCTCTAACATTTCACCTTCAAATTTAGTCAGGTCACAAATGAAATGAGATTGGCAATATCAGCCTAATCCCTAAAGCATACTTGTCCAGGGACTACTGGTTGAACCTCCCTAATCAGGCATCCTCAGGACCTGACCAGTGCTGAACCAGAGAATATGCCATATCACGGGAGGTCAATATTGTGTAGCAGCATTACCAATACTTCAGTTGCTTACTGGGCTCTTAAAAGAGATATAGGGGTAAACTAGAGCTAAATAACAGACAAGAACACTGAGAACCAGGACTAACGGCTGCAAACAAACTCTATGGGACCACAGGAAACTTGGTCACATCCATGATAAGTGGACATTTGGCTAACTAAAATCATGCTGAACCACGGATGTTGCCGAACCAGAGTGCCAGACTAGGGAGGTTCAACCTGCACTAGGGATGTAAGTGACTAGTAGACTATCCGATAAGCAAATGCTTATCAGATAATCAACTCGACTAGTCACTGCCCACTCCCATTGCTGCCTTTATCAGAGAGAGGCAGCAAGGGGAGGGTGGGGAGCTAGTAAAGCTGGTTCCCCCCCACCACCATCTCTGCGGAGGGCAGGGGAGGCAGATGTATAGTGGGAACGATGCAAATAGGGATTGCTTCAGACCCTGCTCGCACCAATTCCCACTGTGAGCACTTCTGCTTTTGAAATGTACAAGAACCCTGCAGGGCTCTTGTACATTTCAAAAGCAGAAGTGCCTCAGGGAACAGGGGGTGAGCAGAGACTCAAGCAGTCCCCGCTTGCCCCGTGCTTTCTGCAGCACCCTCCTTAGCTGCCTCTATAAGAGGCAGCAAGGGGAGGACAGGAGCCAGTGCTGGGGGGAGCTGGCTTAACAGCCGGTTCCCCCCTAGCACCCTCTCTGGGGTGCTGCCTGCCCCCATCCCACTGCCTCTATCAGAGGCTGAAGGGGGGATAAGGGATGCTGCTGTGAAGCAACCCCTGTCTGCAAGGGTCCCAGTGGGGAGCTGTGCCCCCAGCCCCCACAGACAAGGGCTGTTGCCGACAAGCAACCCCTATTTGCGGTGGCCAGGGCTGGCCACGGGCAGGAGCTGCTGCCTGAGCAGGCCCTGGCCACCGTGAATAGGGGCTGCTCTGGCACCAGCCCTGTTCACAGTGGACAGAGTTGTCCGCTGCAAATTGGGGCTGCTTGACTAAGCACAAGCTGGGACCAAGCAGTCCCGGCTCACGCTGATTGCTGCCCCTCTGCATTTTAAATGTTGTAAGAGCCCAGAGGCTCTTAACTACATTTAAAATGGAGAGCCACAGTACAGGTGACTCCAGAGCCAGCAGGAGTCAGGACTGCTCAGTCCCGGCTCGAGTCGGCTCCTGGAGCTACCCCTGCTGCGGCTCTGCAGAGGCACTTATTGAGTAATCGTATAGTCGATATAAATTGTATCGACTATACAGTTAGCCAGACAATCTCATTTTAACATCCTTAACCAGTACTACATAGTTTGACACAGTTTTGCATAATTGTCTAGAAGAAATGTAGGACTGGATTAACAAGAATGATTGAGGTCATGGTTAAGATTTGTTGTCCAAGATATGTAACGCTTTGATTAACTCTTAATACATTGAAACAGCACTTTCGCTTCCTCCAAAATAAATTAATTTTTAAAGGTAACTGTAACCATTTGGGAAACACACAAGTTTTACAAAGATCAAATGTTTAATTGATGTTTTAGGTTTTTTCCAATTATTCGCATTGTTGCTATTAACACACAAACAGTAAGTCTTTAGGGACCAAATCTTGCTTGCCTTACTCATGTAATTAGTGTCTGGGTGCCCAAATCCTGAATCAGTCAAATTATCCCTTTGGTTTTACAGAAATAAGAGCTTCAATATTAGTCCTAGATCTGCACATTTTCAGTGAACCACATGTTGAGTACCAATGTTAACTTTACACAATCCCTGTACTTTAACAGTATCAACAGGAGAAATTACTATGTAGGTGTGTATACATTTAGAGAGTTCTTCTATCCTGCTGTCATGTTTTAGAGACTTTAAATGTGCAGTCTTTATTACTAATGACATTTAAACTCACAAATCCCCTGTGTATATGCAAATAGAATCAAAGTACATTGGAATAAGGATGTAGCAAAAATCGAGATTATTTCAATTCAAGTAGGCTTGGCAGAGTTGGATTATTTTGATGGATGATAAATATGTTTAAGCATGTTTTTATTTTTATCTAATGTTCAGTTGTGATAAATTATTGGGGGGTCAGATAATTATTTACTGTAGATGTTGAGATTCAAAAAGTTAAATCTCTATAATCATTAAAACATAAATTGTCAACATCAGACGTTAAAATGTTCACTGTAAATACCCTTTATCAAACTCTAAGTTCTCAGGCATCATTTTTCTTACTATGTCCATCTGTAAATTGTCAATTATTGATGGAAATATTTTATTTGGTTTGTGTGTATACAGTGAAGTCAATGTTTGCCTATATTTCCTGATAAAAATCTAATCCTTCCAAGCCTAAATACAAGCAATATTTCACTGAAATAATACCTCATCTTTAAGATGGTTTAATTGTGTGTTGAGTAAAGAAGTGGAATCTAAAGGAACATGCAGTGCATGTTTATATAGTAACCATGTTTTTTACATTGTCTGTGCAGTCAACATGTATTGTGTTCTTATAATTATGTTTCATGTTTTAAAAGTTGTCTACATACGGGGCCAAAAATGTTTAAAGACTTTTTTGAATTCTTTGGTACCTTAATTGCTGTTCAAGTGCGTTATTAGAACTGGTGGTATTTTAGACATAAATATACAGGTAAATGTATATGTGACTGTACTTTTGAAGGTGATGATATTATAAAGGTTTTTTATTTGATGGAAAAAGGGATGTGCAGTGTATTATAGAAAATTTTAACTTTATACTTTGAGAATAGAAACATTGTCCTGCCAATGCTTTATTTTTTCCTGTTGACACTAATTGGTAGAGTGTGTGGCATAATTAACATACCTAATCATGTGCAGGTATTTGATGACAAATCTAAAAGGAATTATATTGATTGTCTGTTGGGACAGGTCGCTGTCGATACAATTAGTATACAGTAACTATTTTCTCCTTTGACAGAAGTTTTGTCTTTGCAAAAGAATAAATGCTAAAACTGATGAATATGGATCACTTGAGACACAAACCGTTTTTACCTCTGCTTTTGAGACCTCAAATATTCTTTCAAAGAAAGAAGTTTCTTAGTTCATGGTAAAGTAATGTGCTCATGCTGTTACAGTAATAAAATTGTTTTTGTATTGTTATTGTGGGTTTTTTTCTTATACAACAGCTTTCAAGTGAGTTAAAAGACTACGTAAGGTTCTTCAAATATTTGTGTCGTTTAAGACCATAAGAACAGCCATACTGGGTCAGACCAAAGGTCCATCTAGTCCAGTAACCTGTCTTCCAACAGTGGCCAATACTAGGTCCCCTGAGAGAGAATGAACAGAACAGATAATCAAGTGATCCCTTCCCGTCACCCATTCTCAGCCTCTGACAAACAGAGGCTAGGGACACCATTCCTACCCATCCTGGCTAATAGCTATTGATGGACTGAACCTCCATTAATTTATCTAGCTCTTTTTTGAACCCTGTTAAAGTCCTGGCCCTCATAACATCTTCTGGCAAGGAGTTCCACAGGTTGACTGTGCATTGCGTGAAGAAGTATTTCCTTTTGTTTGGTTTAAACTTGCTACCTATTAATTTCATTTGGTGATCCCTAGTTCTTACTGGAACAAGTAAATAACTTTTCCTAATTCATTTTCTCCACACAAGTCATGATTTTATAGGCCTCTATCATATCCCCCTCTTAGTCTCCCCTTTTCTAAGATGAAAAGTCTCAGTCTTTTTAATCTCTCCTCATGGCAGCCATTCCAAACTCCTAATCTTTTTTGTTGACCTTTTCTGAACTTTTTCCAATGCTAAGATATATTTTTTTGAGATGAGGTGACCACATCTGTATGCAGTATTCAAGATTTAGGTGTACAATGGATTTATACAGAGGCAATAAGATATTCTCTATCTTATTCTCTATCCCGTTTTTAACGATTCCTAACTTTTTTGTTTACTTTTTCATTGCTGCTTCACATTGAGTGGATGTTTTCAGAGATCTATCCATGGTGACTCCAAGATATCTCTCTTGAGTTGTAATAGCTAATTTCGTCCCCATCAATTTGTACATATAGTTGGGATTATGTTTCCCAATGTGCATTACTTTGCATTTATCAACATTAAAATTAATTTGCCATTTTGTTGCCCAATCTCCTAGTTCTGAGAGATCCTTTTGAAGCGCTTCACAGTCTGATTTGATCTTAACTGTCTTGAGCAGTTTAGTATCATCTGCAAATTTTGCCACCTCACTGTTTACCCCTTTCTTCAGATCATTTATGAATATGTTGAACAGGAGTGGTCCTAGTAAGGACACCCGTGGGTCACTTTTCTCCATTTTGAGAACTGACCATTTATTCCTACCTTTTGTTTCCTATCTTTTAACCAGTTATCAGTCTACGAAAGGACTGTCTTTCTTATCCCATGACAGCTTACTTTACTTAAGAGCTTTTGGTTAGGGGCCTTGTCAAAGGCTTTCTGGAAATCTAAGAATACTACATCCACTGTATTACCCCGCCCCCCAAATCAACATGCTTGCTGGTGCCCTCAAAGAATTCTAGTAGATTAGTAATGCACAATTTCCCTCTACAGAAACCATGTTGACTTTTCCCCCAACAAATTATGTTCATCTATGTGCCTGACAATTCTGTTCTTTACTATAGTTTCAACTATAGGTTTCTGTAAAGGAAAATTATTAATTGTTTCACCTATTATGTTTTAGAGCAGAATAGTAATCATGAAGCACTTCAGCAATATCCAGCCTATTAAAGCTGGATCTGTATGCCACAGTGGCAGTGATAGCTGTTGAGAAACACATTGGTACAAAGTAGATAAGCAAAATAAAAGATGCTTCATGTCAAATGATAGGGGGCGGGAATCTAATTTTCTAGATAAACAATCTTTTTCCCCCCCCCCAAGGATAAAGAACACTGGAAGGGAATCACTAAACAAACTCAAATACTTAACCATAAAATTGTGCCTCAACTAGTATACTTACTAATCTTATGTAGGTGTTGTATGTGCAGGTAATAATTTATATAGTAGATTCTTACTATTATGTTTGTAGAGTACTTCTAGTACAATTGAGAATTTTGAACACAAGTTGTGGGTTGTATCAGTTTACTGCATAGTTATATGAAAATTGGAAATTACTTGATTTTTTTCTGAGATTTTTACAGATGTTGGAAACATTTGATGAAAATTTGTCAGAAAAAGGTGATAGTAAAACGTACTACTAAAAATTGTAAGTTGCTTGGATGCTTGAAGCCCAATTCCTAACAATGCCATATCTGTTTAATAATTAGTTCATCAAAACTTTTACCTATAAACCATGCAAGAAATGAGTTTGATCTTAAATACAATATATGTTACTGAATATCTTAAAATATCCAAGTACATCAATGACTTTTTTTTCTAGCAGCATATCAAAATGAGCTGGTTTTAGCTGTGTGATGAGAATCAAGTCTATTGTAACCATGTCTGTATAAATGTACACAACTTATTTAAGACTAAGGCGCTGACTTACTTAGTTTGCTGATTAGCTGTGATTTAAAGCAAAATACAGCATTCTGGTACATCAGTTTAAGACACTTTGGATAAATCTAAGTGCTAAGCCAAAGCACCAATTAATTTTGGCAGTGTTGGAGCCTCTTACCTCCAGGACTTTGCCTCCCAAATTCTTTTGTTCTTACTCTGCCTCACTATCTGAAGCATATTTCAGTTCCTGTGTGACTAAAAATAAATTAGATAGGTGATAGAAACCTTAATTATAGGGTGACCAAATGTCCATTTTTTAAAGGGACTGCTCTGTATTTAAATCTGCCTGCAGGTGTTTCTCCTTTTTTTAAAAAAGGGTCAATTGTCCCATATTTTCTGCTCCCCCCTTTGTGGGTCTTATTGCTGGCCAGATCCTTACTCACCAGCTGTCCACCCAGCAGAAGTGTGTGTGTGAATGTTTGCCTGATGATGGGATTGGGAGTGCAAGGCTGGTGGTTGGACACAGATGCAGCTTACAGAACCAGCCATCCCCCAGCTGGTCCACCAGTGCAGTCCTTGCTGTGGTGCCTCCTATTGGCCAGCAGGATCCCTTCACTTCCTGTCTCATTTCCAGCCCCTACTGGTTGCTCTCTGTAGTGGTTGGTGAGCGTAGGTTGGTGGCTGACAGTTACGTGTCACCTCTGCTGCCCATTCCTCAACCCTTCACATGCTTCCCCTCTCAGTCCTCTCCCTGCTGTGCCTGTTCCCCTTCCCCCCCAATCCCGCTGCTCCTCCATACCCCCTCCCGGCAAGATGTGTTCCACTTACACTGCTGTGCAGAGATTCAGACCCTGATGGAATCTTTCATTTCACTAACAGCCTGATAGCCAGGCTCCTTCCTTAGCCCAGCCAGAGGCAGTGGGGAAGTATTTGGTCTCTTAATGTAAGGGATGATGATGTTTGACTGGCATACTGTGCATCTGGGTTTTCCTGAACATGACTTTGGTTTTGGTCCTCCAATCTCCATCGTGGAAGATATCTGAAATACGAAAACATTCTCTGAGAATCTACAGCCACTTCCATGGAAGTGGTGGGAAAGAGTCTGCCAAGAACTACTAACTATGTTGGATCTTGGAATTGTAGAGGAGTCCCCGAGTACAGCATTTCTCAGACTGGGGGTCCCACCTCAAAAGGGGGTGGCAAGGTAAATGCAAGAGGGCATTAGTAGAGTCACCATACGTTGGGGTTTTCCTAGCTATGACCTCTTCTCAAGTTCTCTGATCTCTGTCCAGGCAAACTTTGGAAATATGAAAAAATTTCCATGATTTTTTCTTGCCTTTAGAGCTCGGGGTCTGGAGTGATAGCTGCTCTCAGCTGCCCAGCCTGGAAAACATTAGCCAGGCTCTCTTGCTGCCTAGCTTGGAAGTTAGAGCCACTGCAAACAGCAGCACAGATGGAAGGCTGGCAATACCATAACATGCTACCCTACCTTCTGCGCTGCTACTAGCAGTTGGATTGCCATCTAGGTTGGGAACCTGACCAATTACCACCACTTCCTGGCCACCTCCCTTAGAAAGCAATGCCACTGCCATCTGTGGAACTCAAGAAAGGAGGCAATACTATACCATGCCACTCTTCCTTTTCTGCCACTGCTGGTGGCGACACTACCTTCCCAGCAGCCTGGCTTAGAAGATAAAGTGCCACCAGCAATGGCGCAGAAGAAAGGACAGCAATACCATCACCTGCCACACTTTATATGCTACTGCTGGTAGCAGTGCTGCCTTTCAAGTTAGATGCCGGGCCAGAGGCTGCTATGCCCTGCAGAGCTTATAATCTAGGTGTAAATGCAGCTGGCGAGTGGGCCTTTTTACATCAGTTTGTATAGATGTGCTGTGAGCCTGATTAGACAACACAGAGATGAAAATTGGAGTGAGGCTGAATCGCAGCCAGTGCACTCAGTAATGTTGCAGTTGTGGCAGAGGATCAGGGACACAGCATTTTAGGCATTGAACGAACCGAACAAAAACTCCCTCTGCCCTCAAAGAGCATACAAACTTCAGTGGAAGGGCTCCATGCAATTCCTGAGAGTGCCTGCCATGCCACTTGCTGAAGTCCTGGGTCCCTGACAGCTGATCTCCAGGATGTGAGAGGGGAAAGGGTCACGTAGCCCTTCTGTTTCCTTACTGACTGTCCCTTTTCAGTCTTTCCCACTGTCCCTTTAATCATAACCTTTGGTAATAAAACTTGGGATTCTTTTCACTATCAGTGCTGTGATGCTCTCTGGAAGCCGATCCTGAGGTCAATCAAACAAGTGGGGATGTGCTGTTCCTTTGGGGACAGCAGGCCTGGTATTGCTGTGGGTGTTCAGTGAAGAAAGGGCTGGATGCTGCAAGGGAACACCTCAAAGGGACGTGGGGACTGGGTTTCTCCTGTTTGTACCCTGCCTGGGCAGAAGAAGGAGCTCCAACTTTGTCCAAGATCTGGCCTCAAGGTCCCACTCTGCCAAATTCCCTGCATGACCTAATCCCACTGCTTCCATATCTGTGCAGTGGGGATGAAACATCTCCATCTCTGTGGTGATTTTAGGTGGATCATTTAGTATTCTAGAGGAGGGGAAGGGGCTTATCCCCACCTCCTGCCCATTCATGGCATTCGTTCTCTGCTGCCTACTGGTGCTCAAGAACTTCAACAGCCACCTGTGGAGATCAGAATGTTTCCACTCCTGCTAGTTCCCTCACAGTGAGAACGTCAGCGTCCTTTATCAGGACAATCCCCACAAGGTACAGTCTGTCTCGCTGTAGTCCCAATCTTCCTTCCATCCTGCCTGGGGGATGAAGGAGGACACATGCACTGGGAACAATGAGAAACCAGATCTGGCACAGGTTGAGATGCAGTGCCAGACTCCCAACATTGAGGAAACTGTTATGCCAGAGGGCACCAGTCATGCCACAGGGAGGGTCAGGTTCAGGTCTTTCTGCTAGTCTCCTCTCCCAGCACTGGGATTGCCTCTCTTCTGGCATACTAAAGAGGGCCCTGCCTAGCCAGCGCTTGGGTTGGAGTTTCCCAGGTTACTCAAAGAGATGGTGTTGATGAGTTGCTGACATTCCAAGTCAATCACATAGGGGGCACTGTGCTGCCAGGGTATGGATAGGATGGTGACTGATCCCCATATCTAGGGTGACCAGATGTCATTTTTAAAGGGACAGGCCTGTAATTAAAGCTTCCTGCAGATGTCCCTACTTTTTTTGTTAAAAAACAAACAAACAAACAAACAAAAAAGGCAAATTGTCCCCTATTTTCTGTTTCTTCCCTTCCATCAGTACTGGTTGGTTTTACTTCTGGCTAGCTCCTTGCTCGGCAGCCACCAATCCACCAGCAGTGAGTGGGAGGTCCAATAGCTGATGATGGGGGTGAGTGTGCAAGGTAGGTGGTCAGGCAAAGCTTCAGTGTGCAGGGCCAGCTGCTCCCCCTGCTAGTCCATCAGTGCAGTCCCTGCTGCATGCAAGCTCTCAGACAGCAAGCTCCACACTCCCACTTGCACCTCTCCCTTTTTCCAGCCAGCCCTGGTTGCATGCTGCAGTGGCTGGCTACATGTCACCTCTGCTGCCCACCCATCAGCATTTTACATGCGTCCTTTTTCACTGTGCTCTCCCTGATGTACCATTCATCCTCTCCCCGGCCCTGCTGCTCCTCCATATCTACCCTAGCGGCGTGCATCCCACTCCTAGCCCTCTGTGGAGAATCAGCTCCCTAACAGCCTGGCTGGCAGACTCCTTCCTTTCCCCACTGCCTCTCACTGGGCTGGTACCAGGGAAAGCTCAAGCCCTCTGGCCTGGGGCGCTGGCCAGGAGAAGCCATGGGGAAGATTCTCCACCCCTTGTTTAGGCTCTGCAGTGATGGGGAAGAAGCTATTTCTAGCCTGTTTGCAACCCAACCCTGCAGGTTCCCAGGTGGGGGAGCTTAGTCCCCTCTTCATGTGCTGCTCCCTGCCCTAAGTCCTGCCCCCAGGGAACTCAGGGTTGCTTTGTCTCCTAGGCACCCTCCCCTGTTGAGCCACCTCTCTGGCCTGGTTGGTGGAAGCCCCTGCAGTCAGGTTCCCTGGGCCCCAGTGCTCAGTGCAGCCTTAGGGCTTTATCCCTGCCTTCCCACACTGTAGCTAGGGGACAGGAGGCAGCTGGCTTATGTCAGTGGCCAGCAGCAGTTTGGAAGTGTTAGCTGCCTTTTTACACTGTGTGGGCAGGAAGGGACTAGCTGCTTCTAGCCATATGGGAGCAAGACGGGTGGGAGGAAAGGAAGAGATGACCTCTGGAAAAACATAGGCCAGGTTATCCCTCTGCCCACCCCCAGTCCATTGGAATCTGTTGCACTTCCTCAGACCTTCTGAGAACAAACCCACACAAAGGGTGGGCTAGAGCAGTATTGCTTTTGGGGTTGTATATTGGTAAAGATGTATAAGAGTAAGGACGCGCGCGCACACACACACATTCATGCTGGCAGTTTAGAGGCAGGCTGGAAGTGCGGTGTAGATTACTTTTGATTTTGCTGGTGGCTGGAGTGCTGGCCAGGTGGCAGCTTCTCGGAGACTCAACCATGATGTTCATTGGGAGATCCCTTTGGATTTGCAGGAGGCTTTACTTTCCCTAAGCTATTCCCAGGTTTCTGCTGTGATATTACATCTTGTCCAAGAGAGAGATTTTCTGGCAGCTTCTCAGTGAATTTATCTGCTTGCAGAGTCTTTGTCTGCCTTAAAAGGTCATCGATCCTAAACTGCCCTTTTGGTTGGGTATTTCTCATTCACACCTCACACACATTCCACAGGTTACATACGTATTCATAAACAATATGGTTTCTAGGTAAGTAACCAGAAACCTATCATAAATTGGATTGCTTGACATACTAAAAGGACCTAATGTAAATACTATGGGTTAACATTCCAAAGGCATGATAAAGCAGAGGAGTATGTCCAGTTAGCTAGATGCCTGGGGGGGGGGGGGGAAGGGGGTCGTGTCCGACTGGTTGCAGAATCAACTCCCATTCCTTCCCTCTTGCACAACACCAAAAGGCTGATGATGATGCTGTAGTGTAAACCCTGACAGAAATCTGTGGAGGGGGAACCTGTGACCCTGCATACCCCCTTCATGTTCCCTGAAGAAGACATGGTGCTAGGCACCAGGAGAGGCGGGTCTGTCTCTGGGGCCCAGTTACGCATGGAGGGCAGAGAGCACTGGGTAGGGATGGTTTGGTCAGGTCGGTCAGTCACCCCCATCCCTGTGTGAAGGAGATGTAGGGAATGTGTGTGAGTCATCTCTCCCTGTGCAAACTTTAAAGATAAAGAAGGTAAATAAAAAGACTCCAGTTACCCAGTATTTAATGGGGGCTCAGTCAACGTGATGTTAATTTGAACATTTGTACTGCACAGTTCTGATTGACTGCCATTGAATTTGCTTGAGTATGAGTAATTTTACCAGGTCTCCCGTGTTCAGCATAGGGAAATATGGCCACCCTAATATTGTTGCATGTTATGTGTTGGACTTTTTTTATTTGGTCACTTAGTCTCTATTGCTGTCACAAATTGCTGTACATTTGGCTCTTCTTTCAGCCTTCTCTGTTTAAAAGTCATTGAAGCATCACACATGAAATGTGGAAGAGCCAAGAGGTAATGGAGAGTGCTGGTGTGATGCCCCCCATACTTTGTGAAAATTGGCTTATGAATATAAATATGCATAACTCAGAGATGCTTTGAACAAAATGCCTCATGTAACCTATCAATATTTATGTTACAGTCTGCTGGATCTGCATATCCTATTTTGGTGCATGTATCATTCTTGTGTGTAAAGTTAGAAATATGAAATGTGGGACTGTTTATAGTTTTAAATGTGCTAATAAGAGCCATAACTGGTGCCTCCCCCCTCCGCAAGCCGTAAAGACTTGGTGATCAACTTAACAATTTGTAAACAGCCTCCTTTGTCCAGTAAATCAAAGGTGATTGGATTAGTAAGGCACCTGACCATACCACCTGGTATTAGGATTCCATTTAGACCCAGGCATTTTTCCATGGAAGAGGGAATGTAGAATAAAAGATTCCTGCCCTGGGGGAAAAACTATTTAATCAAGGGTAAGTTATCAACCCTTTGTCTTCTGCTGGCATGACATACTCCAATGAGGGCTAGGATCCCACGTCAAGAGAAAAGAGGTGGTCTCTGACTTGAAGATTATGCCTAGAACAAGAACAGTTCTTTAGAGTAAGAATCTGCATGCAATATGTTTTTTCAGTGAATTATAACTAGCTATGCATTTTCTTTTTATTCTTTAGTAACTTACTTTGATCTGTCTTCACTTGCAATCACTTAAATCCTACTGTTTGCACGTGTATAAGCAAAAGTGTGTTTATTCAGGCCCAGTGTAAGTAATTGTTTCCTGGGCAGTACCAGTGTGCATATCTCTCTTTCATTAATAAAGAGGGTGAATATCCTCATGAGTTTTCTTTGTGCAAAATTTACTCAGAGAAAGATGGATTTATTTGGTTTTTTATCCCTTTTGAGGGTTGGTTTCCTGGGAGCTGTGCCCTAGAGCTGCATTCTTCCAGAGCTGAAGTGATTCAGTTTCTGCACTGCTGTTCAGGGGGACAGTAACCCCAACTCTCTGTTCTCCCCCTGATAAGGCACAGAGTCTGGATCGCAATACATAGTGGTGGAGAGCCCCAACGTACGTCTACACTGTGGGTAGGGTTGCCAGGTGTCCAGTTTTGAATCGGACAGTCCAGTATTTGAGCTTTCTGTTTGGGAAACAAATTGAGAAAATATAAATGAGACAATATAAATGTCTGGTATTTTCTAAATAAGATACAATTTAGATTGTGATGTAATGTCAAGTGTGTCCGGTATTTTTGTTGAAATCATCTGGCAACCCTAACTGCGGGGGTTTTCCGGGATACTGGAGTATCCCAGAAAAACTCTGCCGCGTCCAGGGAACGCATTTGCTGTTCCACTTTGTTTTGCAGAAGTGCAAACGTGCTCTTTCGGAAGCCCTGTTTTCCTCATTCCATGACGAAGAAGGGATCTTCTGAAAGAGGGGGATTTTCCAAAATTTGGCCCAGTGTGGACAGGCCAAATTTCTGAAAAGCCTCTTCTGAAAAAACTATCAGAAAAAGCTGTAGTGTAGACCTAGCCCCAGAGAGCGAGGAGGCAGGTGTCAGTGGCATAATCAGCACACTAGGGAAACAATCCCAACGTGTCTTCTGTGACTGCACTCCATCACAGTTGGGTGCCAAAATTTTTATCTCAATTTGACTGATGCTTCTGGCTGATAAAAGCGGCTTCCAGACAGATGCAGTAGAGATGCAGAAACATCATTTATTGGTGTCAAGTATCAGAGGGGTAACCGTGTTAGTCTGAATCTGCAAAAGCGGCGAGGAGTCCTGTGGCACCTTATAGACTAACCGAAGTGTTGGAGCGTAAGCTTTCGTGGGCAAAGACCCACTTTGTCAGATGCATGTAGTGGAAATTTCCAGAGGCAGGTATAAATATACAGGCCAGAATCAGGCTAGAGATGACGAGGTGGATCCAATCAGGGAGGATGAGGCCCGCTTCTAGTAGCTGATCTGGAGGTGTGAATACCAAGAGAGGAGAAGCTGCTTTTGTAGTTAGCTAGCCATTCACAGTCTTTGTTTAATCCTGAGTTGATTGTGTCAAACTTGAAGATGAACTGTAGCTCAGCAGTTTCTCTTTGAAGTCTGGTCCTGAAGTTTTTTTGCTGCAGGATGGCTACTTTTAGATCTGCAATTGTATGTACACAATTTCAACAGCTTCCACCCCACCATCAACCTCAGCATGGACCAGTCTACACAGGAGGTCCATTTCCTGGACACCACAGTGCAAATAAGTGACGGTCACATAAACACCACCCTATACTGAAAGCCTACCGACCACTATGCCTACCTGCATGCCTCTAGCTTCCTTCCCGGACACACCACACGATCCATTGTTTACAGCCAAGCACTGAGGTACAACCGCATATGCTCCAGCCCCTCAGACAGAGACCTACACCTACAAGATCTTCAACAAGCATTCTGTAAACTACGATACCCACACGAGGAATTGACTAGACAGATTAACAGAGCCAGACGTGTACCCAGAAGCCTCCTGCTACGGGACAATCCCAAGAAAGAAACCAACAGAACACCGCTGGCCATCACCTACAGTCCTCAGCTAAAACCTCTCCAACACATCATTAGTGACCTACAACCCATCCTGGACAATGATCCCTCACTTTCACAGGCCTTGGGAGGCAGGCCAGTCCTCGCCCACAGACAACCCGCCAACCTGAAGCATATTCTCACGAGCAACTATACACCGCACCATAATAACTGTAACTCAGGAACCAATCCGTGCAACAAACCTCGGTGCCAACCCTGCCCACATATATACACCAGCAACACCATCACAGGACCTAACCAGATCAGCCATACTATCACTGGTTCATTCTCCTGCACATCTACTAACGTAATATATGCCATCATGTGCCAACAATGCCCCTCTGCTATATACATCGGCCAAACTGGACAGTCCCTATGTAAAAGAATAAATGGACACAAATCAGATATTAGGAATGGCAATATACAAAAACCTGCAGGGGAACACTTCAGTCTCCCTGGACACACTACTGCAGATCTAAAAGTAGCCATCCTGCAGCAAAAAAACTTCAGGACCAGACTTGAAAGAGAAACTGCTGAGCTATAGTTCATCTTCAAGTTTGACACAATCAACTCAGGATTAAACAAAGACTGTGAATGGCTAGCTAACTACAAAAGCAGCTTCTCCTCTCTTGGAATTCACACCTCCAGATCAGCTACTAGAAGTGGGCCTCATCCTCCCTGATTGGATCCACCTCGTCATCTCTAGCCTGATTCTGGCCTGCATATTTATACCTGCCTCTGGAAATTTCCACTACATGCATCTGACGAAATGGGTCTTTGCCCGTGAAAGCTTATGCTCCAACACTTCGGTTAGTCTATAAGGTGCCACAGGACTCCTCGCTGCTTGATCGTTTATTGGTAGTGATTCTAGTCAAATGTGCCCTACTCATATTGGTATCTCTTGGGGGGGGGCAGGTGTTTGTTGTGGTTTGTGCCCTTGTGTACACTTTTGTCCTTGTGTACATTTTTATTTTGCAATCAGATGCATTTGTTTGTTAAGTAAAAGAAAGGCCACTGGGCTATTATGTAGCCTAGGGGGGTTGTTCTCTTCCTCATGTGCATGTAAATGACATCAATAGGAATGACATGTGTGCATCAGGGAGGAAATAGATTTCTAAATTTAGATCACTGACATTGAGTGTTGACAAATGAGGTCTAGCTTCTCAATGTGAGAGAGAGATTGTGCATATTCTCCTCTCCCCGCCACAGAACATCACATGCACAATCTGATTCGCATTTCAGAGGGATTGCACCTTTTCCCGGGCTACACCCAGGCTCATAAGGTCGCGAAAATCTCCAGCTTGCTCCTGAATTTCAGTCCTTTCCAAGACTGGCTCCCTTCTTGGTGGGGAAGCTGGGAGGTGAGGTCTGAACTGATGGTGCGGGGACAGTAGAAGCTTACATTCTGCATAGGCAGTGGGGCTACCAGCTGGGGAGTGCGGACATGGTGCCATCAATTGCAGTCCTGCTAGTGGGAAGGGGAGAGAAGGAATTAGACACTAGTAGGAGAAGAGGGTGGACAACCCTAAAAGAATATCTGATACAGCAACTCAATTAAAGGGTTCTAGCCATGTAAACTGAAGGAT
Organism: Pelochelys cantorii; assembly: GCA_032595735.1. Taxonomy (NCBI): domain Eukaryota; kingdom Metazoa; phylum Chordata; order Testudines; family Trionychidae; genus Pelochelys; species Pelochelys cantorii. The sequence goes on along the minus strand of CM064327.1, from coordinate 42,123,844 downwards.
ACAAAGGCAGGAGAAGGAAAGTTGTAAGCATTACATTCTTGGAAATCTGGTAAATGAAACACAAATAGCTCACAGTGATTGAGTGCATGAAGAGGGGCCCTGGAATGTGTGTAGGAACATAAAGGAGTTTCTGGAAAACCATATCAACAGCCTCAAATGTTCAAAAACCCTGAGACTGCCTTAAAATTATGAGATTTTTTTAAGTGCTAGGATCTTTTCCTTCACCTGGTGTTTGAGCCTGGAGGGGTCCCAGCTTTTCTTCATACCTACTATGACTAGAATACTAACTTTGCTTTAAGGAAAGCTGAGGTTTTCACTGAATCACTTGACTCCAGAATGTGGGGTTCTAGGAGAAACACAAAACATAGTGGCTACGTCTACATTGCAGGCTTCTTGTACAAGAACTGTTTTGTGTACAGTTGTGGAAAAAGTCTTGCGCAAGAGCGCGTCCACACTGCCATGTGCTTTTGTGGAAAAGATGTGCTTTAGCACAAGAGGGTCCATGGCAGTGTGGATGCTCTCTTGCGCAAGAAAGCTCTGATAGCTATTTTAGCCATAGGGCTTTCTTGCGCAAGAAACCCTTGCCTGTCTGCACTGCCTTCTTGTGGAAGAGCTCTTGCGCAATAGGGCTTATTCCTCATGGGGAGAGGAATAACTCTTGCACAAGAAGCCCTGTTTATCTACACTTTACTGTAAATTTACATGCGCAAGAACGTGTGTGCAGTGTAGACACTCTGCAAGTTTTTGCGCAAGAATGGATGTTCTTGTGCAAGAAGCCTGCAGTGCAGACATAGCCAGTGAGACTTACAATGAAAGAGTAAGAGTTGGTGACACTGGGAAACATCAGCAACTGAGCCTAGGTGAGGGCTGACCAGGAAGAACCACAGCATCTTGCCAGAGGAGGCTGTGAAGGCTAGGACTATAACAGAGTTTAAAGAGAAGCTAGATAATTTCATGGAGGTTAGGTCCATAAAGGCTATTAGCCAGGGGATAGAAATGGTGTCCCTGGCCTCTGTTTGTCAGAGGCTGGAGAAGGATGGCAGAAGAAAATCGCTTGATCGTTGTCTTCGGTCCACCCCCTCTGGGGCACCTGGTGCTGGCCACTGTCAGCAGACAGGCTACTGGGCTAGATGGACCTTTGGTCTGACCCAATATGGCCATTCTTATGTTCTTATGTTCTACTTTGATGGGAGAGAACCCGGACTGCAGCCCTGAGTCAGAGCTTGCTTGCCAGCCTGATGAGTTGTCAGATAGGTTGACCAGACCAAGAGGGATCACAGATGGTTGCTGGACACAAACATCTGTCATATTTGTTCTGATGGGCCACAAGAGGGCACCACCTGGGCAACCCTGTTGCATATAAAAATACCTGTACGTTATCTAAATATTGGTTGACACAAATAAGGAGGTTGGAAGGTACCTGGGTCTGTATCATCTCTGCCTAAACCTTCCCCATTCCATTCCCCAATGGGCAACTAGTTGCAAGCAGTATACAAACATGGCATCTGAAGGTACGAGTGGTGTGTTTGTCACATCCAATACAGCCCAAAGTGCAAATACAGCTACCTACTAAAGAAACATTGCCCCCATAATCTAAAGGCAGTTTCTGGTGTTCGTCAGTTCAACTTCCCATTTACTGAAATTACCAAAAGACTGCTACTGGTGTACTTTATGAAGTTTATGAAGAAGGAAAGCTTCCCAGTGCTACAATTGGTAAAACTGGAGTAGCTTGGTTTGCCATACTGATCAGCAAAGCCAATGCTGATGAACTGCATGTAAAAGTTGTAAAACCCCAAACCTCTGGACTGCATTGACATGCAGAAGCCAGTCACTGTCAAAGCCAATTTTAGAAGCAGTTAACGAGGCTGCTAAGAATGCTGGAACACACAGTTTATAAGAACAAACATTGCAGCTGCATTATACTTTTTTTTTAAGCAAGAAATACCACACGCTACAACCAGGAGGTCAATGTTAAATGAATTGTCACTGGTTCCGGTCACAACAGCTATAGTTAGCGTTTTTTTTCAAAGAACGCTCACAAACAGGGAGGAACTAATAGGGGAAGTAGAGGTGGGTGACAAACTGGGAAGCAGTGATCATGAGATCATAGATTTCAGGATCCTGACCAAAGGAAGAAAAGAGAGTAGTAAAATACACACCTTGGATTTCAGAAAAGCAGACTTTGACTCCCTCAGAGACCTGATGGGCAGAATCCCCTGGGATGCTAACATGAAGGGGAAAGGAGCCCAGGAGAGCTGGCAGTATTTTAAAGAAGCCTTTGTGAAGGCACAGAAAGAAACCATTCCAATGCGTAGCAAGAGAAGCAAATATGGTAGGAGACCGGATTGGCTTACCGGGGAAATTCTTGGTGAACTTAAGCACAAAAAGGGAGCTTACAAAAAGTGGAAACTTGGACAGATGACTAGGGAGGGGTATAAATGTATAGCTCGAAAATGCCGGGGAGTTATCAGGAAGGCGAAAGCGCAATTGGAATTGCGACTTGCAAGGGATGTGAAGGGTAACAAGAAAGCTTTCTACAGGCATGTTCGCAAGAAGAAGGTGATCAGAGAGGGTGGGGGGCCCCTACTGGATAAGGGTTGTAACCTAGTGACAGATGATGTGGGGAAAGCTGAAGTACTTAATGCTTTCTTTGCCTCTGTCTTCACGGACAAGGTCAGCTCCCAGACTAATGCGCTAAGTGACGCAATATGGGATGAAGGTGGACAGCCCTTGGTGGGGAAAGAACAGGTTAGGAACTAGTTAAAAAAGCTAAAGGTACATAAATCCATGGGTCCGGACTTAATACATCCGAGGGTACTGAAGGAGTTGGCAAATGTCATTGAGGAGCCTTTGGCCATTATCTTTGAAAAGTCGTGGAGATCGGGAGAGATCCCGGATTATTGGAAAAAGGCAAATGTAGTGCCCATCTTTAAGAAAAAGAAGAAGGACGATCCAGGGAACTATAGGCCGGTCAGTCTTACCTCAGTCCCTGGAAAAATCATGGAGGGGATCCTCAAGGAATCCATTTTGAAGCACTTGGAAGAGGGGAAGATGATCAGGAATAGTCAGCATGGATTCAGGAAGGGCAGGTCGTGCCTGACCAATCTGATTAGCTTCTATGATGAGGTAACTGGCTCTGTGGATATGGGAAAGTCAGTGGATGTGATATACCTTGACTTTAGCAAGGCTTTTGATACTGTCTCCGATAATATTCTTGCCAGCAAGTTAAGGGAATGTGGATTGGATAAATGGACGATAAGATGGATAGAAAGCTGGCTGGAAGGTTGGGCCCGGCGGGTAGTGATCAATGGCTCGATGTCAGGATGGCAGTCGGTTTCTAGCGGAGTGCCCCCATGTTCGGTTCTGGGACCGGTTTTGTTCAACATCTTTATTAATGACCTGGATGAGGGGATGGATTGCACCCTCAGCAAGTTTGTGGATGACACTAAGCTAGGGGGAGAGGTAGATACGCTGGAGGGCAGGGATAGAGTCCAGAGTGACTTAGACAAATTGGAGGATTGGGCCACAAGAAATCTGATGAGGTTCAACAAGGACAAGTGTAGAGTCCTGCACTTGGGATGGAAGAATCCCAAGGATTGTTACAGGCTGGGGACTGAATGGCTAAGTAGCAGTTCTGCAGAAAAGGACCTGGGGATTACAGTGGATGACAAGCTGGATATGAGTCAACAGTGTGCCCTTGTAGCCAAGAAGGCTAATGGCATATTAGGTTGCAGTAAGAGGAGAATTGCCAGTAGATGCAGAGATGTGATTATTTCTCTTTATTCCGCTCTGGTGAGGCCACCTCTGGAGTATTGTGTCCAGTTCTGGGCCCCCAATTACAGGAAGGATATGGATGCATTGGAGAGGATCCAGCGGAGGGCGACCAAAATGATTAGGGGGCTGGAGCATATGACCTACAAGGAGAGGCTGAGGGAGTTGGGTCTATTTAGTCTGTAGAAGAGAAGAGTGAGGAGGGATTTGATAGCAGTCTTCAACTTCCTTAAGGGAGGTTCCAAAGAGTATGGAGAAAGGCTGTTAACACTAGTGATGGATGGCAGAACAAGGAACAATGGTCTCAAGTTGCAGTGGGAGAGGTCCAGATTGGATATTAGGAAAAACTATTTCACTAGGAGGGTGGTGAAGCAGTGGAATGGGTTACCTAGGGAAGCAGTGGAGTGTTTAAGTCTCAGCTTGACAAAGGTGTTTAAGTCTCGGCTTGACAAGGCCCTGGCTGGGTTGATTTAATTGGGATTGGTCCTGCCTTGGGCAGGGGGCTGGACTTGATGGCCTTCTCAGGTCTCTTCCAGCTCTATGGTTCTATGATCACTGAATAGAATTTTGTGATCTGACAGAAGTCTCCTTCAACTTGATTGTTAATGAATTAATGAGCATATCAGCTGAAGGACTGTTAGTAACAGGCACACACAGATAAATGAACGGCATTTGAGAAGGTGGGTAAGAGAGCCTCCGTGGCTGGTACTAGCGTGAAATTGATTTCACTGTCCAATTATGACACTCGTTCTCTTGCCTATGTCTTACCGATCTACATTTTCTTTGCTGTAAACTGAGACCACTGTTTCCTGCCTTCTGGTGCTGATTAATTACACCTAAAGCAGTGGTGTCCAACCTTTTTAAGCATGAGATCGCTTTCTGAATTTAAGTGGAATCCAAGATCTACCTCATATATAAATACCCTTGACCCGCTTCCTTCCTACCCCTTCTCCAAGGCCCTGCCTCTGCTCACTCCATCCTTCCTCTCTTGCCCATCCTCACTCACTTTCACCAGGCTGGGGCAGGGTTGGGGTGCAGGCTTTAGTCTTAGATGAAGAGATTTGGAGTGTGAGAGGGGCTCTGAGCTGCTCTCAGGGCAGGCAGTTGGATATAGGAGGGGGTTCTAGGTGCAGGCTCTGAGAGGGTGTTTGGTGTTCAGAGTTAGGATAAGGGCTTGGGGTACATAAGGGGGTTCATGACTGGGGTAGGAGTTTGGGATGTAGGCTCCATCTGGACACTGCTGCTGGCTCCTGGGTGGTGGTGCAGTGGGGCTAAGGCAGGCTCACCTTGGCCCTGGCCCTGGCCCAGGCCCTGGCCCTGGCCCAGGCCCACTCCCTAAAGCAACCAGCAAACGCCATCCCTGGTCCTGTTGTGCCCCCTCTCTGCTCTGTGGAAAAAAGATACAGAATGGGAGAGGGGGCACTCTGACATCAGCACCCCTTTTTCCCCTCCCCTCCCCTGCACAGAAAGCAGGAGACTCCCAAGGGGCGGGGCAGCTCCAAGGCAAAGGGCAGGAGATACTCAGCAGTGGGGGGGGGGGGAGGGAAGGGGCAGCTGAGGTGTAGGTACTTGATAGCCTTTTGGCCAAACTAGTCAGGATCACCTGTCAGAGGCTCCAAGCTCTACCAGTAGATTCCAATCCACTGGTTGGTGACTGACCTAAAGCAACTAAGGGGTTCAGTCAGATGCCTGTTTGGTAGCCGGTTGGCCACGCTTGCCGCCACTTCAAGGGTTCACGTTGTAAGAGAGGCGGGGAATAGGCTGGCTAGCTCGCCCTCCCCTGCTCGAAGACGCAGGCTCGCTTGCTCTAGAGCAGGACGTCAGCTCCGCCCCCTGTTGGTGGTTGGTCGCCGGGCAGGGGCGGCGCGGGCGCTCCGCGTGCAGCGGGAATACCGAGTTGCCAGGGCAGTCAGCTCCACATCTGGAGCCAGGGCCGCAAGCTGCAGCGCCCGCCGATGCTCTCTGCCTTGCCAACGGCTCCGCACCGCCGCCGGAGGGGCACGGACCCGAAGCGGGGCCGGTGCGTCGCTTGGATGCTGCTCGTCCTGCTGCTCCTGGCCGGCAGCGGCCGCCAGCTCCTCTGCGGGGCGGCGGGGCCTCAGGCTCGCAGCTCCCCTCGCCTACTCCGCTTCTACGGGCAGGTGCCGGAGAACAGCCCGGCGGGGACGCGGGTGCGCGGGCTGCGGGTGCCCCTGCGGCGGCTGCTGGGCCCTGGGGAGCCCCCGGGGGCCTGGGCGCTAGAGGGGGCTGGCGCCTCTCGCTTCTCCTTGTACCGGGGGCCTGGGGCGCTGCTGCTGCTGCGGACGGCCGCGTGCCTAGACCGGGAGGCCCGGGCGCGGTACAGTCTGGCTCTGCGGCGACCGGGCGCGGCTGGCGGCTCCTCCCGGCGGGCGCTGGTGCGGGTGCGGGTGCTGGACCGGAACGACCAGCGGCCCCGCCTCCGCGCCGGGCCGCCTGTGGCGGTGGACGAGCTGGCGCCGCTGGGCAGCGAGGTGGCCCGGCTGCGCGCCCTGGACGGGGACGAGGGAGCCAACGCGCTGCTCACTTACCGCTCGTGGCCGGGCGGCGCCGGCAGCCGCCTGCTCTTCGTGGTGCCGCGCAGCGGGCAGGTGCTCACGGTGGGCTCCCTGCTGGGGCGTCGCAGGCTCAGCCTCCGGGTCTCGGCGCAGGACCACGGCCTGCCCCGGCCCCTGCGGAGCCCCGCGCGGCGGCTGCAGCTGGCGGTGCGGAGAGAAGGCGCCCGAAGGGCCCGCTCGCTCCTGGCCCCGGAGCAGCCGCCGGGACGCGGCCCCATCTCCTACACGGCGCGGGTACCGGCTGGGGCGCGGCCCGGGGACCCCATCTTCACCGTGCCGGACACGCGCTACCAGGAGGCCGGCGGGAGCTGGTTCGAGCTGGCGGCTCCCGCAGCCCACGTGGAGCTGGAGCGGGCGTCGGGCCGCCTCCGCCTGAGCCGCAAGCTGCTGCGGGGCGGCCGCAGCGAGGCGTTGGTGAGAGTGCAGCGGCGGGGCGGGCCAGGTAAGGCGGGGCGGCCTGGACGGGGCGCGGGGACCTAGGCTCTCTTGGCAGTGCGCGCGGGACGCCCCGTGCATCCCGCCTCTGGTGGCGGGGGGGGGGGGGGGGGTGAATGCCCCAAATCTCATGCAATGGGTTGAGCTTAGAACCCCCTTCCATAGACACCATGCAGTGTTGCACAACCCCTCGGGATGTGTGCCTGTTGATCTGGTAGGTAGACATCGGGCATTTTTAAATGGTCTTCTAGATATCCTGGGATTTCCCACGCCCGTCCAAATCAGGCTTCAGGAACCCACCCGTGAGTCAGGGGCAGTGAACATAGGGCGGCTGACTGGGGGAAGAGCATGGTATGATTTGAAAACCAAGTACTTGTGAATGAAGTTCAGTGGTGTGTTAATCCTGACCTGTGGTTCTTGGAAAAACAATTTATAAACCTAATTCGAATATAAAATCATCTTAAGCTGCCAGAACTCTTGGCGCACAGTGTGCCACGTTTGCTAAGAAGCAATGTGTCTACTAGCCTTATTTGTATGGAACCATAGGACAAAAAATGAACTGACTAAAAACTTGTCAGGTTTTGCTATTTGCATGCAATTAGTTGTGATATGGAATAAAGGATTTTAAATCCCTTGAAGTAGTAGAAACTAGAAATGAAGGTCGAAATTATCAAGAAGTCTACTGTTATATTCGCTAAAACGTTTCTGTCCTCCAAATTGTGCCTGGGCTGCTATGGCTAAGTAAGGCTATGTCTACACTCACCCCTTTAGCCATAGGGGTTTCTTGTGCAAGAAATCCCTGCTGAGCATCCACACTGCTCTCTTGCACAAGAGGGCTTACACCTGTTCAAAAAGAGCATAGCTCTTGTGCAAGAAGCCCTCTCTTACCACGCCATACTATAAATTTCCTTGAGCAAGAGCAGGCAGGCAGTGTGGACACACTGCGGATTCTTGCGCAAGAACGGCTGTACTTGCGCAAGAATCCGCAGTGTGTCCACACTGCCTGCCTGCTCTTGCTCAAGGAAATTTATAGTATGGCGTGGTAAGAGAGGGCTTCTTGCACAAGAGCTATGCTCTTTTTGAACAGGTGTAAGCCCTCTTGTGCAAGAGAGCAGTGTGGATGCTCAGCAGGGATTTCTTGCACAAGAAACCCCTATGGCTAAAATGGCCATCAGGGCTTTCTTGCGCAAGAGAGCGTCCACATTGCCATGGGCGCTCTTGCGCAAAAGCACAGCTCGCACATGGCGGTGTGGACGTTTTCTTGCGCAAGACTTCTTGCACAAGAACCGTTGCCAAGATGTTCTTGCGCAAGAAGCCGCTAGTGTAGACATAGCCTAATTGTCTCAGTTGTATGTCACTTCAGTTCTCTAGAAATTTGCCAATATGACAGTGGCTTGTGACTTTTGCCTATGGTGAGACTTTTACAGAGTTAGGAAATTTTTTTTATAGAGACAGGTGTGGAGGTAATATGCAAACATAGACCTGTTGAACCACACTTGGAGTTCTGCTTTCTCTCATCAGACAACTGTGTGCATTCTCTGAGAAGCAAATAGCCTCCAGATACACACTTGTTCTTATACAAATGTGCAACTCAATTTAATAGAGAAATACTATTTACTGTGGAAAAAAATTGAGACCTTTATGCAAAAGAGTCTATGGCTATATCTGCACTGCAGTGTTTATGTTGACATAGTCTGCTTGTATAAACACAGCCTATAGCTAAAAGAGTTTTTCAGTCTATGTAAGAACACCATCTCCCAGAACTTGACAGCAGTGTTTATCCAGATGATTATCTGTTTTGTTCATTCACTCTGCGGCAGCTGGCATTGGCCACTGTCAGAAGACAGGATACTGGGCTAGATGGACCTTTGGTCTAACCCAGCATGGCTGTTCTGATATTCAGTGACATTGCGATGCTTGCACTGGAGGTTTTGTCAGTGTAGCTGTGTCACTCTGGATTGTATTGTTTTTCCCACTACTGCTGATATAGTTTAAGATTAGGCCAAGTCTATTTATTAAAGCAATCAATTGACAATAGAATTTTTCATTCAGACATAGAGGGCTGTAAAGGTTTCATATTTATTGAAGGTGTTGCATGTTTGTAATTAAGTAAAGCAAATACCACTATACACTGTTTTATAAAGTCATTCATACAGTTATCTTTAATGTAGTGCACTTTAAAATGTTGCACTTTTACCATTAATGTGCCCTGATACTGTATTGACATGAGAGGAGCCACAGGGTGAAAGAAATTCAATAATAAAGTAGGACAAGGTCATTTTTATACGCCTTCTCTGGGCTGGTTTTTAAATTAAAGTAAAAATCTATCATAATTTTGGATAATTGCTAACTTCAGACCTCTCACTTTTTTAAAATCACTTTTGTCAGGTGCAGATAATTTTGAATAGCAATAATGTGGTGGGATATGTACAACTGAACACATTTTTCCCCTCACCCAGTTAAATATTTTTGACAGTGGCTTTAAAGGCTGTGTGTTAATGGCTATTATGAAACATGTATCAAGCAGACCCTTTCTAACTCCTTAATTCTTGATTTAGAAGTTTTAAAGGAAATTAACACTTTCTCGTGTGCTGCTTCACCACTGACATGTTTGCTTTTTCATGTTTTAATATTTTAGAGAGGAAAAAGGGCAAATTAAAAAATCTGCTTCCATTAATTTTTCTCATGTGCTTTATTCTTGAGTAATCTATATCACTTTTCCAGCATGCCACCTGTAGAAACAGAAAATACATGTTTCATTCAGTTAGGTCACTGAAATGAGTTGCAGAACTCATGTATACAACAAGATTAATTTGACTTTTGGGATTAATTTGAAGATAATACAAGATTAATTTGAATCTTAATTGTTGGAGTAGCATCTCTGAGCCATACTTGTATAATGGGGTTCTACTGCACAAGGCACTACAAGAATACAGAACAAAAAGCTGGTTCCTACTCCACAGAATGTACAGTCTATACTTAGAATATACATTTTATACAGTGCTTAAGAATTGACTTGTTTACTTGTGAAAATACATTGTAAGAATGAAAATTTAGATGTACAATGTTGTCTGTCTACAGTTATTTGTATTCTGGTCAAGGTTTCTGGATATTATCATAACTAGGGCTCAATTGTGTAAGGCAGCGTACTGATATAAAGGTGAACGTGGTCCCTTCCTCAAATAGTTTACAATCGATATTTGTATGTGAAGATTAAATCTCTTTCCAGGGATGCTGACTACTTGCAGCTCCCACAGAAGTCAGTGGGAGCTGTGTGTATTCAACAACTCTGAAAATCATATCATAAGCTCTTGATATGAAAGGGCAATAACTATGGTGTAGCTGAATTCACATGCTGACTCTCAATGTCCAGAGATGTACATTGATGCTTTCAGCATGTTGTGATTTTAAAAAATGGAACAAAACAAAGTGTCCATTACCCTTAGGATCCAAAACACAGTCCTGTCCTGACAGAATAAGCTTCCAGATCTTAAGTGCTTTTGAAAAATCCCACTCTTAAATGGCTTAGGACTTCCCAAGTCCAATTAACTGTCAGTGGGTTTCATACTTCTGAGTGGCTTATGTGTTTATGCAATATCAACAGTGGGATTTTCAGAAACTAATGTGCTAAGAACAACTGATACAGTGTAAAATCAGAAACTGTGGTAAGAGGCATTGTTATTGTAGTTTTGCTCTGCAGTTGGTGCAGGATGCTCCAGGCTTGAAATAAGCACCAGGGACTGAGAATAGAGTCAGAATAGATAATACTGAAATAAAAGCCTCTTCAAATAGCAGTGTGATCACAAGTGCTCAGAAGTGCACCTTGAGTTCAGTGTTCTAAAACCTGGGATATTTCAAAGTGTAATAGAGAGCCAATAGTTTATTGTTGACATGTCTAAAATACTTAGAGCTTGTCTCTGCTCTTGAATTGACATGGATCTCGTGCTATCCTTTTCACTTGTGATGTTTAGAATACTGTCATTGAATTCAAATTGGAGAATCTCAAATGAAATTGATCTTCCTCCATCTGATGAGGAGACTGTGGTGTAGAGCAGCAGGGCCAGGGAGGAGTTTTTTGTGTGTAGAGTGTCTGTATAGTAAGCGTTCAGCCCCTAGGACTCTCCCTGGAAACTAGCCTTGGTTTTAAAAAGAATTAAGTTTGAGTTGAAATTCCTGAGAAAACATCTTAAAACGTATTTAAATACAGTTTAGGTAACCCCATTTTTTTTTTCACTTTCCTAATAGCTCTTTTGCTTAATAGCGTATAGTCCATAGCCTACAGATCTTAAAATTGCATATTGAGAATGCTTTTTGTTTCTAAATGACTGGTTTCAAATTGAGATATGGGCACTATTTCTGCATATTTAAAAAATTATTTTTCTCTCAACAGTCTAGAATAACCCTAATTGCTGAATCAGCAATCCAACCTAGGTTGCCAGAGCAGAGGTCATAACAATCCTTTCTGCTCCCAATACCAGACTGATTAAAACCATATGTGCATAGCAGGGGCATGCCCTCTAACTACCAACAGAGGGGCTTGATCCACTTAAACCATGAAACTACTGTAACAGCAGCTTATTAGAAGGAGCAGCAAGTCTTAGCATTAAAATTGTGTTCCCCAACATATATAAATCTTCAGAAGCAGTTCACTGTAAAGAATCATGGGCTAGACTGCTTTTAAACACATACTTAAATATTGGGCTGTTTATTACTTGTGAGACCCTCGATGAGAGAGAGAGAGAAGCAGAAAATAAGATTTTTTTTTTTAGGATGAAAATGATGAGACTTGTATGTTAAGTTATTGCACAGTATTGTATGCAAGGAGCTGTGTTTTGGTCTTCAAATAGGCTCTCTAGTGAAGAAGGTTGAAAAAGGATAAGCAAAAGAAGATCCTTAGGATAGTTCATTCTCCCTTTTAGTCATGTCTGGCATGTTACAAAAGACAGGACTATATAGCACTTTAAAGACTAACAAGATGGTTTGTTAGGTGATGAGCTTTCGTGGGCCAGACCCACTTTGTCAGATCAAATTGTGGAAGAAAATTGGCGTGACCATATATACCAAAGAGATACAAACAAAAAAAAGTGAACACATATAAAATAGACAAATCAGATTTTAGAACTGAGGGGGGGAGGTTAATGTCTATGAGGTAATGATATTAGAGGTGATAATTGGGGAAGCTATCTTTGTAATGGGTGAGAGAGTAACACGGTTACATCTCTATTACTATTTGGCATGTTACAGGCTCTGAAGAGTTGACTTGACTTCATACCTCAGTTTTCATTGTTACAACAGTTGTTGTAATTTGCAAATCCATTTCAAAGTCTGATCAAAGCTGTGAAATATACCCTAAAATGTTAAATCTGGAAGACAGTTTTAAAATAACTTCATGGATGCCTTTCTTACTGTATGTATGTGCTTTATGATGTTGACTAGAAATGTTACCAGTACTATTACATTTCAGTGATACTTATACAGATTTATTAATTTGTGTTAACTTTTTAAATGGTGGTTGTGATGCTTTCAGGTCACAAAGAAATCCAGTTTTATGTCTTAAAGTTATTCAGAGTAACAAAGGAACGTAGATGTTAAAATGACCACTTTGAAATGTGTTGCTGTCCATTGTTTATCCCCATTTCTATGGTAATGGCATCACTTGACAGCATAATAGACACTCAGGTCTTCAGCTGTTGGGCAAGCACAGTCATCTGTACATAATTTTGGATAATACAGTAAGTAGGGATGTGTTAACATACATGTTTAAACGGTTAACCGATGAGCTTGGACTCATTGGTTAACCTTCATGGTTACATGCATGGACCACTCCCACCCACAGGTTCTGCTGTCTCTGTAATTACTGAAGCTACTCAGAGTATGTCAAACTAACAGGCACTTACTATTAGGGATGTTAAAGTGTTTATTTAGTAAAGTGCTGACGTTTTCAGAAGTTACATGTTTACATGCAGGGGACAGCTCTGCAGCGGCGTGGGTAGAGGGACAGGCAGACTTTCTTTTTTGCATATTCTATTTTTTTTAAAGTTTAGTATTAAGACCTGATGAGAAACCTAAATATACTTGTTGATGCTTTTGGCAAATTTCTATAAGAAACCTGTCTGCAACCCTAGCATCCCCTAGTGTTTTGAAACCAGAAAGAGCACTCAAAGGTAGTAAATGTAGCTGTGTAACTATAAATGCATTGCCCAAATATCTGCAGGTTCCCACTTATGTCCTTTCTCTTTTGTCTTCCTCTTTGTTTTCTCACTAGTAGTCGTGTCTAAATTCTAGATTGTAATTTTATCAGAGCTGGGCGCTCGTTGTTGTGTCTCTGCCTGACACTCACTGCACATTTTCAGGAACTGTAAAATTATTACACCTTGCTTGCATAATTGTCCTATTGTGACTTTAGGGGCTAACCAGTGGGAAAACACAGGTGAGACATGTGCTATCTTAGCACCTTGATCCAAGCATTTTCCACTTAAGTAGAAGAACACAGTTCTTTCTATGGTGTAGCTATAACTCTTTGGTATGTGATTTTACATATGTTTGGTTACATTATTGGTTCCTTTTTATTAATTACACTTAAAACTATATTGTCAGCAGAGAGAGGGATTTTTTTTGCCAGTTTTCCCCCCCGTATGTTAGGATGAATTCAGTTAGGTATTCTTCCTTCTTCTTTGAGTGGTCCCCGTGGGTGCTGGTCCGTCCTCGTGCCAGTGACCAGAGACTTTTTCCAGCAGTTACTGTCGCGCCGCACAGGTGCCCCAGTGCCCCCTATTGCCGTTGGGATCCTGAGGCGCCTGCGCGGCATGGCTCCTCCGCTCCTTCTCTACCGTCCTCGGCAGCTGACAGAACCTCCGAATTCTCTCGTTTTTCTGTTTAAAAATAGACAATTTCCCGGTTTAATCCCCCTAGTTTCCTCAGAATCCAAGTTTATTAGTACCCCTCTCCTTACCCAGTTGGTTAAAACAAAAAAACAACAAAAAAAAATTTCGTTGCGGCTTGCCGCTATTCCCCCGGACGCCTCATGCGCGGCTCCCCGGGCTTCAAACGTTGTGAGGCATGCCGTGACGCAATGCCTGTGTCTGACGGCCACACGAAGTGCATCAGGTGTCTCGGGGAGACTCATCAGACCCATAAGTGCTCTCATTGCCTAAAGCTCACGGCGAGAGCACAGCACGACAGAGCGAATAGACTTAAAACGCTCTTATACGAGAGGTCCCTGTGACCACCTACTGAGGACTCTCCAGCAGCTCTGAAATTGGCTTCACAGGACAAGGGTACGGATAAGAATCGTCCCTCTGCCCCTCCCAGCCATACCATGTCTAAATTGGGCCGTTCCCTGACTCCCTCGCTTCCCTCGGCTTCCACAGTCGTACGGGCTAGCTCTGGAGACAGACCGGGGACTTCGGGCGTGATGGCACGCAAAACGGGGCCGTCTCATAAGAGAGCCCTCTCAGAGCTGAAGCTAACTTCAACAGCACCGCAAGCTACGGCACCGCAGGTGCCTGATCCTCCCTCGGTGCCTATAAGCCACGGTGCTGATAGGATGGCACCGAGACATCACACCAAATCATAAATCAGTTCTGGAGCCGGCACCGAAGAGACCCCACACTGACATCCCGCCAGATCAACTGGTGCCGATACCATCCCCGGCACCGAGGTCGCCGCTGCCACCCACAACATCCACGTCACCGAGATCGCCATCCAGGCGCTCCGCACCGAGGGAGGGCCGTACTCGGCACCGATCCCCAACGCACAGTATTACTCCTGCGGCACCGCTCTCACCAGCTTCCTCCAGTAGGTCCGCACGGTCCCGACGATCACCCTCTCGCTCACCAAGTGTAACAGGCACCGGATCTAGGAGCAGATTTTCTTCACATCACCCCAGCCGGGCGCATAGACCGTCATCCTGGCAACCTACCATGGTGCAATATGCATACCCCCCTCCACCACCATGGTATGCACAGCAATATGTTTATCCTCCACCACCATATGCCACTCAATGGCAGCAGTGGGAACCGCACCATAAGAAGCCCCACCATCACACTTCCTCCACAGTGTCTCGCCCTCTGCCCGTTTCACCATCCGACACTGCTCCCGCTACAGAGCCGCCCTCTCCGGACCACTCGGATGTACAGGACTCCCTTTCTGAGGGAGAAGAGAGATCCTCACTCCACAACTCTTCATCCCCGGATGACGCCGTCACATCTGAAACCCCACCACCGGGTGATGACGTTAAGAAGTTTCAGGAGTTGTTTAAGAGAGTGGCCCTGGCACAGCAACGAGACCTCCAGGAGGTCCAAGTAAAGCATTATCCACTTCTGCGTACTCTGCAACCTCCAACCACCTCTCGCATTGCTATCCCTATGGATGAGGCTATTATGGACCCTTCTGAGATCATTTGGCAAACTCCAGCTTCTATAGCCCCAACCAGTAAAAGGGTCGACCGTAAATGTTTCATCGCCCCCAAGGATGCAGATTTTCTCTTTACTCACCCTCCTCCAAACTCATTAGTGGTGGACTCTGCTCGCCACAAAGGGAAACAACCGAATTTCAAAAATACTCCCCAGGACAAGGATCATAAGAGAGTTGACATTATGGGTCGTAAGATTTACACCTCTGCTACTTTGCTCCTCAGGGCATCCAACTACACTGCCATGCTTGCAGATTATGATCACGCGAACTACTCTAAGCTACAAGATCTTCTCCAATTCCTATCTGAACAACACTGCCTGACCCTGTTGAACATTATGTATGAGGGCCATAATGTCGCCCGTATGGCTCTGCAATCCGCCATGGATGTGGCAGACATGGCGGCCCGGGTCACAGCGTCTGCCATAGTCCTGCGCAGACTCTCGTGGTTGCAAGCATCCGGCATCCCTAAGGATCTTCAACACAAGGTAGAAGACCTACCTTTTGATAAGACCACCTTGTTCTTGGCGAAAACAGACAAAATATTGCATTCCATGAAAGATTCTCGTACGACCCTCAGAACTTTGGGGATGTACACTCCCCCCCTTCAAGAGGACCAGGTACCAACGCCCTAGAGAACCCTTCTGGCAACAGCCAAGACAGGATTTCCATCAGAGACAAAGACCACAGCGGTGTAGGCCTCAACGCCAGCAACAGCAGTGTTCGGCTACCCAGCAACCAGTGGCCAAGCAACAAATTTGAAGTTCATGTCGAGAGCCAGAAAGCCACTCCTGCAACACCAGTAACCGATACTCTTCAATTCCACCACACTCTTCGGACCTTCTACCATCAATGGGTCCTCATTACATCAGACAAATGGGTCCTGGGGTTGATCCAATTCGGTTATGTTATCCCATTCATTTCCCTACCACCTACCCATCCCCCTTCCTCATCCCTCTTCAGGGATCCCTCTCATGTAACCCTCCTCGACCAGAAGGTGTCACATCTTTTACAACTGGGTGCCATAGAACCAGTGCCACCAGAGTTCCACGGTCAGGGATTCTATTCAACCTACTTCCTAACCCAGAAAAAGAACGGGGGATGGCACCCCATCTTGGACCTAAGACGACTCAACAAGTACATCGCCTACCAACACTTCAAGATGGTTACTCTAGCTACAATAATCCCTGCCAATCTCGACCAAGGCGACTGGCTTTTGGCTCTTGACCTGCAGGATGCCTACTTTCATATTATGATCCATCCTGCACACAGACGGTTCCTATACTTCACAGTAGGCACTCGACACTACCAATACAAAGTGCGCCCCTTTGGCCTCTCAACTGCCCCAAGGGTCTTCTCCAAAACCCTGGCAGTGGTAATGGCAGCACTTCGACACCAAGGGGTGAAAATATACGCGTACTTGGACGACTGTCTCATAAGGGGTTCCTCCTTTCAAGAAACGAAGCTCATGACCGACACCACAATGCACCTTCTTGTCAGCTTGGGGTTCCACATAAATCACGCAAAATCCTCGCTACTGCCAACGCAGAAGTTAGAATTCATAGGCGCTCACCTCGATACGTTAGCAGCAAAGGCCACTCTGCCCGAACACAGATTCGTAAACATTCGCGATCTGATCAAGGCCACGTGCTTAACTCCCACAACAACTGTGCACCAATGTCTCAAAATTCTTGGACACATGGTGTCCACCACGTACGTAGTCAAAATGGCCAGACTCCACGTGAGGGCTCTCCAGTCATGGCTAGCAACATCCTACAGGCCTTCCAGGGATCCACTTTCCAAGGTAGTGGCGATCCCACCTCATATCCTCAAATCCCTCAACTGGTGGACAGACCCATGAAACATGTTAGAGGGAGTTCCCTTCCAGGCTTCGCCACCTACTCTTACACTGGCCGCAGATGCCTCCCTCATGGGCTGGGGAGCCCACTTGGGCAATATTACAGCACAGGGCAAATGGTCGCTCACGGAACAAACATTTCATATCAATTTCCTAGAGTTGCGAGCAGTCAGATATGCCTGTCAACGTTTCAAACAATACATAACACGCAAGTCAATCACCATCATGACAGACAACACCACGTGCATGTATTACATCAACCGCCAGGGCGGAGCAAGATCCCCGTCCCTATGCGCAGAGGCCATCAAGTTCTGGAATTGGTGTCTCATGCACCAGGTGACCCCAACAGCTCAATATCTCCCGGGCGAATTGAACGTTACAGCCGACATATTAAGTCGCACGTTCCACGACATGAATGGGAAATAAGCAGACGTGCTCTCACCCCAGTCTTCCTCCACTGAGGGCAGCCATGCATAGATCTCTTCGCCACAAAGATCAACAGGAAATGTCACCTCTACTGTTCCAGAGGGGCCTTCGGCAGACATTCCCTCGGGGACGCCTTTTCCATCTCATGGAACACGCACCGCCTCTATGCCTTCCCACCTTTCCCTCTGCTACACAGGGTCCTCAACAAAATCAGGGCAGATCAGGTGCATGTCATTTTGATGGCTCCCGCGTGGCCCCGACAGACATGGTACCCTTACCTTCACAGGATGGCGGTGACAGATCCACTCCCACTCCCGCTTTATCACAATCTTTTATCACAAAACCACGGGAGGACGCTCAATCCCGATCTTCACAAGCTCCATCTCCATGCCTGGCTCCTTCATGGCTCCAAAATGCCGAGACTTCCTGTTCGGAGCCGGTAAAAAATGTACTGATCAATAGTAGACGACATTCTACTAGGAAAACATACTTATACAAATGGAAGAGATTTTGCCATTGGTACAGCGCCTCACATTCCTCACAACCAGAATCCGCCCCCATTCCTGTCCTCCTAGACTACTTACTTTCACTGAGGCAATCAGGCCTGGCCATCACCACAATTAAGATCCATGCAGCTGCCATTGCAGCCTTTCATCATCCTATTGACAGCACGTCCTTTTTTGCTAATCCATTGACTAAGCGTTTTCTGAAGGGCTTATCCAACACCTTCCCAGTCATCCGCCCACCGGTCCCTATCTGGGATCTGAACCACGTTCTGAAAAGTTTAACGAAACCTCCCTTTGAACCCATAGCTACCTGTTCCTGGTCCTACCTGTCCATGAAGGTATCCTTCTTGGTGGCAATAACCTCCAGTAGGAGAGTAAGCGAACTGGCGGCCTTGATGGCCGACCCTCCATACACTGTATTCACAAAGGACAGAGTAATACTCCGAACCCACCCGAAGTTCCTCCCGAAAGTGCCCTCGCCTTTTCATGTTAACGAACCGATTCACTTACCTGCCTTTTTTCCGAAGCCGCACGCAGATCCCATCCAGGCTGTTTGGCACACACTCAACGTTCGAAGAGCATTGGCTTTCTACGTAGATCGCACCAAACCTTGGCGTCTATCTCCTAGGCTATTCTTGTCTTATGCCGAACGATCTAGAGGGCAAGCAGTCTCATCTCAGAGGATTTCGAAATGGATCACATTTTGTATCCGAACTTGCTATACATTATATGATAAACACTTACCTGAAACTATAACCGCTCACTCCACTAGAGCAGTTGTGTCTACGACCGCCTTCCTCAGCAATGTTCCTCTTCGTGACGTCTGTAACGCTGCCACATGGTCGTCCGAACACACTTTTGCTCAACATTATGCACTCTCATCTTCAATTGCCTCCTCCATGGTGGTGGGGCATGCAGTGCTATCCACAGTGACTACTAAACGGCTCCACACTCCCCTCCGCAAGCTGACAACCGCTCTGTAGTCACCCAGAGTGGAGCACCCATGGGGGCCACTCGAAGAAGAAGAAAGAGTTACTCACCTTGTGCAGTAACGGTGGTTCTTCGAGATGTGTCCCCGTGGGTGCTCCACTACCCTTCCTCCTTCCCCTGCTTTGGAGCCTCGCTCTATGGCGGGTAAAGAAGGAACGGAGGAGCCGCGCCGCACAGGCGCCTCAGGATCCCAATGGCAATAAGGGGCGCTGGGGCACCTGCGCGGCGCGACAGTAACTGCTGGAAAAAGTCTCCGGTCGCTGGCACGAGGACGCAGCAGCACCCAGAGTGGAGCACCATGGGGACACATCTCGAAGAACCACCGTTACTGTACAAGGTGAGTAACTCTTTCTTCTTTTACTTCTAAATCAAATTAGAGGATTTCAAATGCCTGCTTAAATGTTATGAAATTGTCTTAAGTATGACATCTACTTTTGTTCAAATTTGATGTACTTGCAGATAGTGACTGGTATTTGTGTCATGTGATGATAATTGCCCCAGAAGAGGATTGTATATTTTGGGGCATGTATCCATACCCCTATTTGGCACATGTTGATCCTGATGCACGAAAAAGTACTTTGATTTACCGGCTTGTGGCCCATTACAATAACAAGGAAAACTCGAGTATTGGGATAACTTATGCACTTATTGCAGGTAAATCCATTCTGAATCAGCTGATTAATCTGCATGATTGTGAGATTTTTATTCTAGCAATTTCCAATTTTATTGTTTAGCTAATAAGATTTCAATAGAGTAACTTTGTTTAGGCATACTTGGTGAAGGTTTGGGGGGGATGAGTCAAAGTGTAAATTCAGCCAGTGTGAGGGAGTTGGCTACTCCCTTATAAAGTGTCTAGAATTAGGTAATAGACTTATGCAGACCTTTCCATGGACCACCAACTGCTAATGGAATCTCTCACAGTTAATTTTATAATTACCCCCGAGTCATTTGCTAGGCCTGCAGCTAGGGAGAATGGTTGGTTTAATTTAACCAGTAAGAAAGGAAATATTAATTGAAATGATTAAACAGATTAAATGCTTTAGCTTTCTCATGTTTATTTAAAATGAAGTTTAGTAAACTAAGTAAAATATTTATGTCCAGCACAAAAGCTTTCAACACAGGATCTGGGTGGGAGGTAGGATGCAGGAGGGGATGAGGGGGTGTAGGAGTGGAGTGTCTGGCCAGCGGGGGAGGCTGCAGGAGCAGTGTGGGGGTGTGGGGCCTTGGCGGGGTCTGTGTGTGTGCAGTGTGCATGAGGGGCTGAGGGTTCAGGGTCTGGGCATGAAGGGTGAGGGGGCACTTACTTGCTTTTATGCCCCATGCCTTTCCCAGCACTGTGTCCCAGATAAGATCTCCTGCTGCTCCCATTGCCCAGATTCTGGCCAACGGAAGCAGCAGGGAAAGTCTCAAGGGAGTGCATCCATGTGTTGCTGTCCCTACCCCCACCACCCCAGCCTGTGGGTGGGGGGGAGGGAGTGGCGGCGTATGGAGTCACTCTTGGCTCTGCTGCTTCCCTGTGAGCAGCATTAGGTGGGGAGGCTCGGGGCTTTCTCCCTCTCTTCCTCACTGCCGCCCCCAACAGGAAGCTGCACTGGCACTCCAGCCTCGCAGTGTGGGTATGAGGCTGGAGTACCAGTGCAGGTTCACTGTTGTGGGGGAAGGGAGGAGGGCTGAGCTTGAACTGCAAAGCATCCGTGGATCCCAGTTTGAGAACCAATGTACTAAGGGCTTGTCTACACATGATATAAACGACTGATGTTAAATATCAGTTAACCTCATGAATTCTTATTGGTTACTCGACAATTTTATAGTCCCTGGGGGTGGGGTTGACAGCCAGGGCGATCCGGCCCTGCCCCCGAGGAGCCCCATGCCACTCTGTGCTGCTGCCTCTGTAGCAGAGGCAGTAGTATGGGGTGCCAGGTGCAAGCTGGTCCACAAGGGGAGCCAGCTTAAAAACCAGCTCCCCTCGCTGACCAGGTGCCTGTTGCCCCATACTGCTGCCTCTGCTACAGAGGCAGCAGCATGGGGGGGCAGCAGCCCCTGTCCACGGAGGGGGAAGTCTGAGCTCCCAGACCAAGCACAAGCCAGAACTGAGTCTGCCCACATGGCTCCTAATACACTTTAAATTCAGAGCTGCAGCAGGGGTAAGTCCCAGACACTGCGCAAGCCAGGACTGAGCTGGGCTGCTGGCTAGTCTGCTAAAAAATTTACTGGCGGGGGAGGGGGAAGATAGGGGGAATGCATGTAGTCTATAGCATTAGCTGATAAGGAAAAGTTTATCAGTTAATCAACGACACTATTACATCCCTAGGATAAACCATATCAAATTAATCTGGTTTGAAAACATTTGTGTACGTCATCCATCACTGCATATTTATTGCAAATTGTGAAGTCCTCTTGCAAAACTGGTTTGTTTCAAATCAAATTAGTTTGGTCTATTGTGCGTATGCAATTGCTATGCACCATTACTTGTGTGCTTCCCATAGTGTGTTGCAGGCTGTTACAGACCTGTCCATCTACCTGTGTGCCTTCCCATGCTCTGCGATCAAATTCCTAGGACAACACCTCCCCACCTTTTTAAAAAAAAAAAAAAAAAGGTTGGCATAGAGTCCAATTTTGCCTGTTTTGTTCCTGGTGTATTAGCCACTCCTGACATCACACAGCATGCCTCACATAGCTGCATGTAGCTATGTTGAGACCTCTGGACAGGAGTGGTAGGTTGTAGACATTTTGGTGGTGCCCAGAATGCCCAGAGCCTGCTCCTTCTCCCCCACCTGCCTACGGCTCTGGTGGGGGAGGAGATGCAGGAGGGATTTTTAAGTGAAGTTGCAGGCTCTGGGCGCTGTAGAGGTTATCGGGGAAGAGGTTGGGAGGATGTGGTGCTTTCCTGGGGAAACCTCCCTGGCTGCAGCTCTTAGGCTGAGGAGGTGTGTGTGTGTGTGTGTGTGTGTGTGTGTGCGCGCGCGTGTGTGTTTTTGACTACTGCCCCCCACAGCTCGCATTGGCTGGAGGGCCATGCAGAACACACTCCTGCCAGAAGCCCCAGGGATGTGCTGGCAGCCGTGTGGAGTGAGCAGGCAGGAAGCTGCTCTAGCCCTACTGTGCTGCTGACAGTGTGGGTTGGCGGAGGAGGCTGTTTTAAGTGACCTTGGGTAGCAGGTGGGGGCAGGAGAGAGACTCTGCCCTGAACTTCGGTGGAGCAGGGCTCCTGGGCTGGAGCTTAGGCATCATGGACCCATATAACTCGCTTGCCCCTGAGCCTGGGTCTCATCACCAGCTGGGAATAAGCTTTAGTTCAGGAAGCTCTTCTGGCCAGACGCTGCAATAGTACCTACAACAACAAAACCATGCAGGACAACAGGGCCTCTGTGTGAGGCTGATCAGTTGGCCATCTTGAAGGGGGCCTGAAAGGAGGATTCAGGACAAGATGTTGATAGAGCTTTGGGCAGAAAGTCAAGCCTGGTTCTCCTCTGGTAAAGAATTAGAGGCTGTCTGTGCAACCCAGCAGCTCTTGGGAGACTGTGGCAGTAGCCAAGCACAGCATTGCCTTAGCCTAGAAGAGCAAGGGGGCGGGGGGGGAAATGGGAGAGGAAGAGGCAACTCATGGTCACTACGGGGAGCCAGAATGTTCTCCCCCAAAACCGCTCCTGTTAGGCCAATACTCCTGGCAGCCTGGTAATTTGGGACCCAGCCATATCCAACGTACCTTGGGCAATACAGGTTGAACTTCTCTAATGTACCCTCAGGACCTGACTGGTGTTGAGCCAGAGAATTTGCCAGACCACAGGTAGTCAGTATTGTCTAGCAGCATTACCAACACTTCCACTGCTTCTTGAGCTCTTAGAAGACATTTAGGGGTGAATTGGAGCTAAACAGCACAGACTAATTACAATGAGCAGTCCTGGCTCTTAAACTTTATGGGACCCTGGGGAACTTGGCCACGCCCATAAGTGGACGTCCAACTCACTAACATCGTGCCAGACCACGGATGTTGCTGGACCAGAGTCAACCTCTCCTGGGACCAGTAGCAAGTCCTTCCCACCATTACAACTACAGTAGTACTATCAGCAGTCACGCCCCTCTGAAAACAGCCTTGCGGCACCGAGAACGTTGGATCCTGAAAGACTTTTATTTAATCCAGTAGTGCCCCTGAAAATTTTGAGCCACAGCACTAACTTTAGAGCTCAGCTGGGCAAGAGGAGGCAGAGGCCTGGTTTATACTCAGCTGTAACGCTCTAAGGCAACCAGCTGCCCCCTCGTTGTGCCTGTGCTGGTGCACTTTCAGTTTTGTTTGCACTGTTGCTTCACTTTGTTTAAAGTTTGTTGATTAGTTAAATGTATTTTCAAATATAAAAACATCATTTTCCCCATTAATTCAATTAACTGTTTTTGGCTCAGAGTGGTCGTCCTGTGAGTCTGTAGCTTTAAAAAGGAGTGGTCCTAGGGCACCTTAGAGACTAACATCCTTACTATGTGTTAACATTTTTCCTGTGGGACGACGGAAGCAGTGTCACGCGTCACTCTGTGTCCTGCTGCCCCCTCCCAGGGGGAGGGGGACCTGCCCAGGGTGGGTGGCTGTTCCGGGGCCAGGCTGAAGTGGTGCACTACAGCACCGAGGGGCCCACCTCTCTTCCGCCGCGCCCCCCCCCCCACTTGCTCCCTCCACAGGTGGCCCACAGTCTGGGCAGCTGCTTCCAGGCATGGTCCCCTGGGTGCCTCCTGGTTTCTTCCTCTCTCCCCTGCTCTGCAGGAAGCTGCCGCTGGTGTGCTACTCTGGCGGGGGGACATAGGGTTTAAGGCTGGAGCATGGGTGGGTGGTGGCTCAAGTACTCCTGGCCTAGCAGCTGGAGGTGGCAGCTCCTCACTGGGTCCTAGAGCATTGGGGCTGTGAGTGCAGCGAGGAGCTGCTGCCGCTGCCCTCGCCATCCCCTGGCTCAGCCCCAGCCCTCCCCGGAAACTGGCTGCTGCTGGCTCTATGCACTGCCGCCCTGACAAACTCCTGTGTGTGTGGGAGGGTGCAAGTGTGCGAGAGCCCCAAGTCTTGCTGCACAGGGAAGAATCGTCTTGGGCAGGGGTAACAGCAGTGTGTGAGTGTGCTATCTGGAGCCTTTCCCTGCGCTCCACTGACCAGATTTTCCCCAATGGGAGCCCTGAAGACAAGTAAGTGCCCCCCACCTCCTCATGCCCAGACCTGCACCCTCAACCGCTCTAAGCTGTGGCACAGTGGCTGGCTGAAGCTCTGGCACCTGCCAAGTGGGGAGTGCGGCTGCTGTTTTAAAAACAGCTCATGGGGGCACTGGCGGTGGGATCCACATGGTGGTGGGGCTATGGTAAGATCTGCGTGTGGAGGGGGGAGGCAGGAGTGGGGTGCACCCTGGCCCCCTGAGCTGCCACACATCAGTTGGCTGAAGCTTCAGCAGTCACCAAGTGGTGGGTGGTTTTAAAAACAGCTGCTCAGAGGCATGGGCAGTGGTACCCATGCAGCGGGGGTAGGGATGGAGAAGGGGCCTGGACTGGCGCAGCTGCAGCCCAGCCCTCCCCAGTGACTAGGGGGAGAGTTGGGGTTGGCTTCCCCTGTGACAGGGGGGTGGGCAAGCGCAGCCCCCTGGTGTGTGTGTAGCATGAGCTCTCATGGGCAAAACCCACTTTGTCAGGTGAGCTGGAATGGAAAACCATTTTTGGTTTTGTTCTTTCATAATAAAAACTGCTTTGTTAGTCCTTTGCCTATTGCACTTCATGAAAAACCTTTAAATAAAGCTAAAATAAGTCGTTGGGATTTTCAGAAGTTTATAAAGAGCATTCCACTTCCCCCCACTCATACACTCCACCCACTGCTTGTAATGGAGTTGTCGTGACAGTTCCCCCGCTCCCATGGACCACCACCTGTACAAGTCAAACATGAGGCTTAGCACGAACAATAGGCATCCTTGACAATATTCTGGCAGCATTTTCTATGGGGCTCCTTGCTGGCTGCTTGAACCACTACGTAAGTTTCTGAACCTCAACCTCCTACCTGTTGTCTCCATTTCTCTAACACATACTGTGTGGTGCACCAGGCACTGAATGGTCAGAACAGCTTTTTTTCCCCTGCTGTTCCCAGCCTGTTCTATAAACAGTGCCCTTTGCTCTTTAAACTGACAAAGGCATAGGTGCCTGTGCAGCTGGAACTGCTTGACCAAGAGCTAGTGTTCTTTCCTGCTGTTGAGGTGGCCTGTGTATGGCTCCATTCATCAGGGAATGCCAGGAAAAAACAGGTTTTCCACAGTAACCAGACTACTTCCAGACCATTAATGTCCATAGTTGTCCTGGGAGGAGCCACTCATTTCTCCATTCATCTACAGAACTGGGCACTAAAAGATCATAGAATCATGGACCTTTCCAGATGACCCTGCATTTGTCTGCAAGTCTCCCACCAAGAAGAAATGCCTCTTTCTTGTTTTGTGAACTCAGTGCTTTAGTGGGGGAACAAATGGTGGACACCTCTGTTCTACTGAGTGTCCCAGTGCTGTTTGGGACCTGGCTGTGTGCAAAGCCGTCCACTGTCTGTGGAGAGTTCCCCAGCTTTAGGACCCTGTTATATAGAACTTTATCCATGACATGACAGACCTGCTTGAGATTGTTGCCAACAGTTGATCTTCCCATGCCAAATTGCTGGACTATACACCAGTTGTACTGTGACGGGGGGAGGGTTGAGCTTACAGAGGACACGTCGGTATACGGTTGCTTGAAGCTCCAAGATCAGTTCTGCACAGATCTCAAAAAAGTTAGCCCTTCCCATCCTGAAATCCTGTGTTCACTGCTAGTTGGCCCCAGTCTGCAGTGTGATCCTCCCACCAATATGTGCTGGCTTCTTAGGCCTGGAAATGGCACAAAGCACTAGGTAGGCAGTCCAGCTAGGATCTTTGTCCTCTTCCTCCTCATCCATCTGCCACCTCTTCACAGTGTTCTCCTGCTGCCAAGGGAGCTACTGCTGCTATAAAATTTTCTTCTGTTCCCACATCATCTGCTCAGTGGTGCAGCAGGCAAAGTCCAATGCTAAATGCTCCAGCTTTGCTGTGATGCAGCCCAAGTTGTTACCGCAATGAGTGGGACATAGCTAAATCCATGTTGGCAGACAGGAATTTGAAAATAGCACAAGTCTGCTTGTAGAGGAATATGTGGCAACATGGGATTTCAAAAAAAGTAAAATCTATCCCATCTGATGTCCCACAATTCCCAGTGAAAAACAAGCCCAGGGCTCATGCTGTTCAGCATGCACAGGGAACGACTGCTCCATTCTCTGTTCACATCATCTGAAAACACAGAGGTGGTCTGCTGCCAACTGAGGTGTAGTGTTCTTGGGGGTGGGGTGTCCTGAGCTGGTCACCTATATAGCATTCTGGGACTGGGAAGGCAACGTGGATTGGTGGAAGAGGGTTGTTTTGCAGACTGGGGCTTGTGAGGGGTGGGATCACCGGGATCACCTTGAGACTGTCCCCTAAAGCACTGATCATGTCACTGAGCCACCTATCCTGCCATTTGGGGCAACTGCCTGCCCCGTCCTGCTGGGCCAGAATCTCTGGTCTTTCACAGCAAAAACACAGAGTTGGGGTAACCCTCCCCCCCATACACACTGATATCAGCTCAGCTCTGGAGGGCTCAGTTATAGGGACAGCACCTAAGATTATGCACCCTTCCCAGGACAAAATGCTTCACGAAGCCATCTTACTCTGTATAAAAGTTTCACACACAGAAAGCTCATATAGTTCGCTCCCTATATTAATAAAAGAGATGCACAGCTGTTGTTCATCTACACCCAGTAACAATTATTTACACTGGGTTTCACAATAAAAGTGATTTTGTTAAGTATAAAAAGTAGGATTTAAGTGATTGCAAATGATGGCAGATAGATCAGAGTTACTATGCTAAAATAAACATACACCAGCTACACCTGATACACTATGAGAGAGATTGTTACAAATCGTAATTTCTCACCCTTGTTCTTATTTCAGGTAAAGTCCTTCTGGCCAGAGCTGATCTTTTTCTGAGCTGGGTCCATCTGCTTCTCCTCCCTTTCATTAGAGTTCTTTGCTTCCAAGTCTCTTCATGTGCCCTCTTGTGATGGGGAGCAGTCCAGAAAGCCAAATGAAGACAATCATTGTTTGCTAACCATCTCTTAAATAGAATTTCCCCAGGGTGCGTAGTCTTTGTTCCATCCTCTCCATTCCAATGGAAAAATACCAAATTCAAGATGGATTCCTGCACCAGGTGGCAAGGTCACTTAACTTTGTAGGATCTGCTACGATGTCCAGGAAAAACAAAATTGTTGCCTTGTGCACTGGGCCATTAAGTTCCGCAAGTACCACTAATGCCTTTCACTAGAAGACCTAGATTGGGGTTGGCAACGTACGGCATGCATGCCATAAGTGGCACACCAGCCAATTTTGAGTGGCACGCGCAGTTTGCAGTGGAAACTCAGCTTCCCCTTCTCCGCCACACAGTGGGGAGCCCGCACAGCAGCGAGGCTTAGAGCACCAGCTCCAGCTTCTGGGTGCACTGGGTGCGGGGAGGTGAAGAAAGCCCTGACCAGACCGGCTCCCCACTGTGTGGCGGAGAAGGGGAAGCTTAGTTTCCGCCACAAATTGTGTGTGCCACTCGAAATTAGCTGGTGTCCCCGAGAGCTGCCCTGGCTTCCCACCCATCTCCACCAGGTGGCTCAGGGACCCTGCACAGAGCTGCTCCGCCTGCCCCAGCCCCATTGGCATGCAGGGGTGACTGGTGGAGAAGAAAGAAAGGGGGTGCGGGAGTCCACCCCCCCGGTGTTCCTGAGAGCCGCCCCGGCTCCCCGCCCGCTTCTACCGGGCAGCACAGGGACACATGCAGAGCCAAGGGACTGAGGTCCTGCCCCCCCACTGCTGCTGTTCCCCCAGCCCCGGTGGCATGTGGGGAGCCACAGATGGGGGGGTGGGAACAGGCTGCCCTGCCCCCAGGGCCTGGCTGGTACCATCCCTGAGCAGCTGCACTGCGCGAGATGGGCAGGGGGGATCTGGGATGTCGAGGTCTGGGGGGTGATGCAGGGGGGGCAAGAAGGAATCATGGGGGTGGGGGAGTCTTCTCCCGGTGTCCCTGAGAGCCACCCTGGCTCCCCACCTCCGCCATGGGTGACACATGGACCCCGCACAGAGCTGGGACCCACTGTGGGAGAGGTGGGGGAGGAGGGTCCAGGGGCGGGGGAAGCGGGGGCTGGAGTGAGGCGGTAATGGGGGGACTGGGGTGTGATGGGGTCAGGTTCAGAGATCGTAGGACCTGGGGGCATGTGGTAAAGTGTGCAAGGAGCAGACCCCAGGGACTGCTCACAGCTTGACCCATGCCAGGGAGCGGGATAGACAGACAGACAGACAGGGCGCAAGCCCTGGCCCGATGCAGGGGAAGAGCAGGCCTGACCTGCTCTCAGGGAGGACACGGGTGCCCAGGTCAGTTTGTTGCTCTGAAATCACCCCTTGCTCTAACAAACTAGGCCCCCACCCCAGCTGGGGACAGACCATCGACCCCTTTAGCAGCACATCTGGGAACTGAGGTCAGAGTCAAACAACTGTTCTTCCTGAAACCCACTAAACAACTGTGCAGAGCTGCTTTTGCACAGCTCCACCCCAGGGGTGGCTGCATCTCAGCACTGAGCAGGGGATCCCTGCCCCACCCCAGAGTCAGCTGCTTCTCAGCATCAGGTGAGAGATCCCTGCATAACTAGCCCTAGTGTCAATGCTGCACAGTCCCTGGTTGCCTTGTGGCCTGTGGAGTGTCCCTGAGAGTCCTGCTGTGGTGGGACGCTGGGAGCCAATGTCTCTAACAAGGTAAATGAACTGGACAGTCATGGGAGTGGGGAGCCCAGGAGCTACTCACTCCCTCCCCACCCTGCTGGGGGAACAGCAGTGCAGTGATGCGCTGTCCAGAGGCTTCCCCCGCTGCAACAGGGCACAAGGCCAGGTAAACATCCCCCCTCATGCCCAGACACCCCCCCCCACACCAATCCCCCTCACTCATTCCCCTGCCCCTGCCAAGATCCCACACCCCCAGCTTGCTCCTACACCATCCCTTGCTTTTGCTCCCTTCCCCCTGGCCAGATACCCTACTCCCATCCTGCTTCTGACCTCATCTCCCACCCAGACCTCACTCCCTCCTGCACCCCACTTCCTGCCCAGATCCTGCACCTCTGTCCCTATGCCACTGAGTGGCAGCCCTGTCCTGCACACTGAACCCTCATTTTTGTCCCCACCCCAGAGCCTTGGGGGGGGGGTCCACAAAATCCAGTAACTCCAAAGGCCCCCAAAAGTAAATCTGGCCTATGGGATGCCCTGAACCTCAGTCGTCTTCTTCCCTTCCCCTTGTCTCGTGGGGCTGGAACACCAGAGAAGTGAGGTGTCTCAGTTCGGGGCCACGTCAGTGAGGATTGGGGGCTTTGGAGGAGTTTTTTTACTTCTCAGTGTGTGGTCCCCAACTGATTTTTCTGTGGGTCAGTGGCCTCCGACCCAAAAAAAGTTCCCCACCTCTGCTACAAATAAAACTGTGAAATCTTTTGTGTTGGACATAAATTAATATTTTACATTATTTAAAATGAAGTTTGATAAACAAACATGAGAAAGTTAAAATGCTTAATGGGTTTAATAATTTCAATGAAACCATTCTCCCTAGCTGCAGCACTAGCAAAATGGCTCGGGCATAATTATGTAATTAACAGGGAGTTTCCATTAGCAACTGGTGGTTCGCGGAAAGGTTTGCGTTGAGCCAGATGGTCCATGGACCAAAAGGTTTGAGAACCACTGCACTAGAGGGTGAGTGCTGCCTGGTCTGTAGCTGCAGAACTGGGTGGTAGCAGGGGCTACTGAGGGGAGAGGAAGATGCATGGGGGAACCCCCTGCCCTAAAGCCATGTTGGCCCCCGGGTGCCTGGGTCCCTAGTAGGAAAGTGAGGGCACCATGGACTGGCCCCCCATGGGACCCCACCCCCAGTGGGGCTGGACACCCTTGGGTCACCCACTCGCCCATTTCCCTGAACCCCTCCCAAACCACCCTGACCCCAGCCCATGTTGGAGATCCAGCATCGTGCCCCCCGGCAAGATTGGACCCAGAGCTGGCTTCCTGCAGGGGGCGGGAGGAAGCCCAGAGGCTCCGTGCTGCATCCAGGTTCTGGGGAAGCGAGCCTACTGCTCCTCCCCTCCTCACAGGAAAAGCCAGAGTGGAGCCCTGGGCAGGAGACCAAGCAGGGCGCATGGTGGAGAGAGCCCCTCCCAGGAGATCGGCGCAGCCCAGGGCAGGAGGGTTAAATCTTGGCACGCCTCTTTGGAAAGGTTGCCGACCCCTGACCTAGATTAATAAGCAAGTTTACACTTCATATTTCACACTTCATGTGCAAGAAAGATACATGCACACAAACAGAATATACACATTCAGGGGATCACAAGCTCTTGAATGCTAGGTTACTTGCCCCCTTTTAGATAGAGCATATTTGAGTTATGCATATTTACATTCAAAAACATATTTCCATAAAAATATGTGGTTGTGTCACAGGGCTGGCTGCAGTGGGGAGAGAATTTCAGGACGGAGAGGGCTACGCTAGGGCTCGTTAGGGTGAGATAATGAGCAGATATCTAATGCAGCTCTATAGTGCATTAAGCCTGAAGGCTGATGAGTGAGAGTGTGAGACCGCTTGCCTCAGAGCTGGGATTGCGTCCTGCCTCTCTTGTGTTACTGCACAGTACTGGGGAAACTGGCTCCTGACATGAAGTCCATTGTCCATATGTTCACTATCTCTCAATGCACAGTATGACCAAGGGCTATCATTAAAAAGGGAGAACATGCAGTTAAGAGTGAGGGATTTAAAGCTGAAGTTTAAATGTACTGAAGATGCAAATGAATCTTCTTACTCTGATGCCTTTACTAGAATGGTTTTTCTGCATCTATTCATAGGCGGTGAAGAGCGATTTGAAGTTGATATGGATACAGGTATTATAATGACAACCGGTTTGCCTTTAACTTGGAATAAGGAATACGTGGTCACAGTGCAGGCCACTGATGAATACGGCAACAAAAGTCCTTATGCCTCCATCTCTATCCTGGCTGGCTCCAGACTTCCCCAGTTCACTAACGTGTCCTACAGCGTGTCTGTCCCTGAAAGTACTCTAGCAGGAGAAAAGTAAGTGAAAGAAAGCCAGGCTCCAGTGCTTTGAGAGACACTTCGTGAAGCGCCACATAGCGGCCCATTTGCAGCCAGGGTTGTTTGTTCCTAGGGCTACGCTTAAATTGATATTCCTGTATTGCACTTCAAGAGGAAAATGTGGCTCTTCCAAAGGGAGGAGAAGTATAGAGGAGCATTAGGCTGGGAACAGGACAGATGAGATTCAAATCCCAGCTCTGACACTCATTTGGCAAGGACAACTCATTTAATCTTCTAAATGCCCTCCATCTTCCATCCCTTGTCAACTGCACACATGCCAAACATCTCTCTTTAGAAGACAGGATCCTTGACTTTCTAAAAATACTTACTTTTTCCCTATTTTGGTGCCTCCAAACACTTTCTCCAAACTAAAAGAGTTTCAGTGAAACAATGTGTTATCTAGGTTATTCCTGTAGTACTTGCCAAATGGTCCCTGTTTTCCAAATGCTGGTTATTAGAATGAGGGTTGGGTTTTTTTTGCCGCCTGTTTGTCTCCAAGATGGTAAGGATTCATGTTTGCACAGTGCTTTTGTTATGATGCCTATGTGTGCTGTGTTTGTTCAGTGTTTTTTAAGTAACACTTAGTAATGAAAATTATATCTAGCAATGTGGCCAATAAGTTAATTTAATTGTATTTAATCTCTTAGGGACATTTACATTTAAAAAAACAACACTTTAAGTTTTGGGTACCTTGACACCAGAAATTTGTAGGCAGATTAAAGTGGCTTGAGAGGAGATGATAAAATTTAAAAGGCTGGGGGGATCTGATTCATGAGCAGCTCTTAAAAACGACACCCACTAGCAATAGGCAAGTATGGCACCACTTGTTAAAGGGAGATCCTTAACTTCAAAAATCTCACTGCTGTCTAAATTTATTTTACTTACTGTGACAAGTGACACTTGAGATTTCTCTGACGAAGTCATTAGAGAGAAACTTTTTCTCTCTTTTTTAATGGTCTTGCTTTGCACAACTTTCCCAGTAGAGTCAGTTGGTATCCTGCATCCAGGGGTGAAAAATCACTTAAATTTCTTACAGGTATTGTCCTATTGCAACCCTCCCTTGAGGGGGGCTCAGTGTAAGCTGTGGGAGTTATGATACAACAGCACCTGTATAAATATTGAAGTGTAGGATGGAGTGCAGGGGCTCAGTTCGGAGGGGGATGCAGGAGTCGGGGTGAAGGGCTCAGGGCAGGAGACTGGAGTGTGTGTGGAGGGGTACAGGAGCCAAGGAAGGGGCTGAGGACATGGGAGTGCAGGAGTCAGGGTTGGAGAAGTGTGAGGGGCTCACAGCAGAGGTTTGGGATGTGTGAGGGAGTGTAGAAGTCAGGGGAGGGGACTAGGTTGTGTGGGAGGGGGCAGGAATTAGCCGGAATCTGGGAATGTGTGGAGAGGCTCAGGGCAGGGGGCTGTGTGCAGAGGGGCTGTGGCAGTCCCCGTCGATGCCAGGTTACCGTACCTGGCTGGTGAACGGTCTCAGGCCCGCTGCTCCTGTTTGCTGAGCTGCCACAAGAGAACTAACTGTGGGCCCACTGTGGGGGGCATTGCCACTGGGAAACCAGTGGCAGTGCAAGAGACCCCACTGGCCTTCCACTCCCTTCTCCTGGCTTCGTCTCAGGGGCTGCTGGCAGCAATGCGCACAAGGGACTGCATATGCACTGCCTGGTACCCAGCGAGAGAGGGACAGCAGGACAGGTGCAGACACACCAGGAGCCCCATTGGGAGCATGCCCCCATTTCCTACAGTGCCTCCCCCCAGCTGACTCCTTTTGCACCTGCCTACCTCACCTGGCTGTGGGGGGGGAGGGGCTGCCAGAACCAGCCTGCAACAGGAGCCTTGGGAGAACACACTGCAAGCCGCGCCATGTGCACCTACAGCAGACCACCCCAGCCAGCTCTCAGTGGGGTGCACTGCCTTAATTTCACCTCTGCCATACTGGGTCAGACCAAAGGTCCATCTGGCCCCAGTATCCTGTCTTCTGACAGTGGCCAATGCCAGGTGCACTAAAGGGAATGAACAGTAATCATCAAGTGATCCCTCTCCTGTCATCCATTTCCAGCTTCTGACAAACAGGCTAGGAACACCATTCCTGTCCAGCCTGGCTAATAGCCATTGATAGACCTATCCTCTCTGAATTTCTCTAGTTCTTTTGGAACCCTGTTATAGTCTTGGCCTTTGCATCATCCTCTGGCAAGGTTAACTGTGTTATATAAAGAAATACTTCCTTGTGTTTTAAACCTGCTGACTATTAATTTCACTTGGTGACCACTAGTGCTTGTGTGGGAGAAGGACTAAATACCACTTCCTTATTTACTTTCTCTACATCACTCTTGATTTTATAGATCTCTATCATATCCCCCCTTAGTTGTCTCTTTTCCAATCTGAAAAGTCCCAATCTTACCCATAATCCTTTCTGATGCCCTATTCTGAAACTTTTCCAATTCCAGTATATTTTGAGATGAGGCAACTGCATTTGTATGTGGTGTTTAAGATATGGGTGTACCATGGATTTTTCTCTCTTATTATCTATCCCTTTCTTAATGATTCCCAACATTCTGTTCACTTTTTTTTAAACGATCGTAGTTTATCGTGATGTTGGTACCTGGAGCCTTGGATAGAACCCTTTTATTATTTTAAATTTAAATAAATACCTGAAAGTTCTCTTACCCGTTTTTAATAGACTAGATTTCAAGCTGCCAGGTGAAGTGTGTGTCAGAGGGGAAGCCTTTTTTCTAGATTGTGAATAAATCTTCCAAATGTGTATCCAGTGTGAACAGAGTCAGCTACACTGCCTCTGCTGCTGTTATAGAGTAGCTTTGCCAAGCAGCAGCAGGGTGAGACTGACAGGATTGGTCAGTTTTATTGCTGCTTTGAGAAGCCTCTGAGCAGCTTCAAACGGTAAAGCTTTGAGTAGCAGAACAGGCAAGTGCTGGAGTTAGTTTCAGGAGAGGAGAAAATAGGCAGGAGAAGCCGTGAAGTGATGGAGGCCTCTCTGCTACCTCTTCAGAGACTCTGATCATGAAAGTACACAGTTCCTCTTGTGTCCTGCAGATTGGGAGGCTGTGGGGGGAGTAGCACTGAAACACGTCAGAAATACTAGACAAAGGCTCTCTGCAATGGAGCCCACCCGAAACAAGGCAGTGACAGTACCTGGTAGAAATCCCAGCCCCTTTCTACTTCTGGCTGGAGCTGAGTTTCTCACCAAGTCATGGTTCTGGGCCTCACTGGTGGGGCCTTCCCCCTTTGTCTTCCATATCTACTTCTGGCTAAGTGGGTGTCTCGTTAAGATGTTTTCAATCTCAGCTTCAGAAGAAAAAATAAAAGAAATAATGTAGTTTACTGCATGATAACTAAGGTAGAACACTTAACCATCTTCAAGGATTTGAATGGTGTAAACACCAAGGAAGGAGTAAACTGTAGTAATTGGGAATAATGGGTTGAGATGAAGAAAAAGCAAATTGTTACCCAAGAGGTAATAAGTGTGGAAGTGTCCTCAGGTGAAAGGCAGAGTCCCTGCTGCAAGAGTCCTTGTAAATATAGACCAGATCAAATATAAGAAAATATTTGCAGGGACCAGTCCCGCACTGTTCTGTAACTGGACTAGGTGGCCTAATTTGTCGTCTGTCTCTACCTTCTTTGACTTTCTCCACAAAACAGCCTGTAACAAGCTGGATAAGAATTGTGCTATTCCTCTTCACAGAGTAGCAGTTGTGGAGGCTATTTCCTTCCAGAGCCAGCCTCTTTCCTACACCCTGCTGATGAACCCCAGTGGCCTGTTCAGCCTGAGCCAGGAGAGTGGAGAGCTCAGTTTGACCCATACAGTGGATTATGAGAACGAGCACCATCTCTATCGCTTACTCGTGAAGGCAGTGGAAGCTGAGAGTGGGCTTAGCAGTGTAACTGAGGTACAGTGAATCACTTGGCTTCATATGACTCCAAAGAATGACCTCACTATAGTCACTATTTCCTCCATCAAGACTTCATTATTATGTTTAGTGATCTTGTTACATACACTGATGATCTAAGCAACAACACAAAATTGCATGTAGATTGGGAGGGAGGATGGCTTTATTCTCAAGGCATGGGACTGAGAGTCACATCTGGGTTCAGTTTCTGGGTCTGCAAAAGTATTTCCTCTGTGACATTGGCCAAGGAACATTTTATCTTTGCCTTAACTTTAAAACCATAATCTGTTTAGAAAAACGGGGTTGCAGCTTTTTTGCTCGCAGAGGTGTTATGGTAATGAATTCAGTAGTGCCTGAGGCATTGAGATATTACAGTAAATATATGCAGTAAGTACCTAGATATTCAGACTGAGAGATGTGCAACTGATGCATTATGAACTACAATATGCTGAGCAAGCACTGAGCAAAAACAGCAAATGTGTAACAAAATATTCATAATTTATCTTTTCTACCCACGACTCAAAACCCAAAGCTTTTTCTCTAGTATTAGCCTCACATTGAAACATAACATTTCATGCATTAAGATGTGAGAATTAATTTTGAGCCGAAATTTTAATTTTTGAGGGTTTTTTAAAATTGTATTAATTTTTTACGAAAATCGGACACTTCTAATCAAGTGATCCTCATTTTGATTTTTTTTAAATGGCAGGAGAAGGAATGCTTTTCCTGAAATGTAATTAAATTTGTAAAGTATAAAACGTGAAAAATCTTCCAAATTTGAGGATTGCAGATTTCATAGCAAATATTTTGCTGTGCTGCATTGTACTAGAACTGCTAGCATCCAACAAACATTATTTTAAAATGGAAAGGAAAATATTTTGTAAAAGTAAATACACTGAGGCTGTGTCTATACTGGCGCGATCTTGCACCAGAGCTATGCAAATGAGGCTCAGCGTGGAATATCGCCGAGCCTCATTTGCATAACTAATGAGCCGCCATTTTTGCGGAAGAGGCTCTTGCGCAAGACGGAGCTGTCTACACTGCCCCTTCTTGCGCAAGAAAAACCCTCTTGTGGAAAGCCGTTATGCTGATTATTTTCAGGCATAACGGCTTTGCGCAAGAGGGTTTTTCTTGCACAAGAAGGGGCAGTGTAGACAGCTCCGTCTTGCGCAAAAGCCTCTTCTGCAAAAATGGCGGCTCATTAGTTATGCAAATGAGGCTCGGCGATATTCCACGCTGAGCCTCATTTGCATAGCTCTGGCACAAGATCGCGCCAGTATAGACACAGCCTGAGTGATTAAATGTGAGTGAAAGGGGGCAAAAGCTAACATGGCTGACCAGAACCAGTACATCAGTGTTCTCTCACATTTTATTTCTGGATAGAAGCAGGTCAGTCCTGGTGGACCTCTCTTCAGCAAACATCTGTCATTTTCTGTTTAGTTTTTTCTTCCTCCTCCATCTCACACAGGTCATAGTTCACATCACTGATGACAATGACTGCTTTCCAGAATTCCAGAACTCCATTTATAGTTGTGACAACATTCCTGAAACCATCCCAGTTGGCACATCTCTGTTGCAAGGTGATCATTTCTCTACTATCTCTCATTCCTTCTTGTCATGAGAGTTCATTTAAATTGACTCTGGTCTACATAATCGGATCAGTTCAAATTTTTACCATGCCCATCATCATGATATTGGAGTACCTTCCAGAAGTGCATTAAAAGATGTGACTAAGATCTGTTGTATGGCTCTTTTCTTTTTTCTCTTTCAAGAGGAGATGTTGTTCGTGGATTTTCGTTCTATGTATAATGTACTGTGTAGCATCTTTTTTTCTTTTTAAGTCAGGTTGAAGAAGTGTGCCTTGCACATGGAATGGAAGGTTTGAGGGTAGTTCTTATATTCTGCAGGAGTTCAAGTTGTAATTGTGGACTGGTCTCCTGAGAAATTTGTCTCCGACGCACATACCACCTTGGCAGTAGGTAGTTGCACGTCCCAGAAAAGCAGAACCATTGATCTTTTCCCAGAGCCTTAGATGATCTTCTGGGTATCTTGCACTGAGACTGTTAAATGTGTTGAAGAGGAGGCTGACTCTGAGATCTTGAACCTGAAGCAATATTCGGTGGAGAAGCAGTGTAGTGAGAGGACAAGTTTGTGCACTCATAGTAACTTGCGTTGGTGACAGGGCAAGCAGTGGCATTCTCTACTAGTTGCTGTTTCCTGGGCTGGTCTTTGGAGTGGGCCAAGAAGACCCCCATCCAGGGTGGCCCACCAAAGAGGGCACTGTAAGCAGGATTTGGATTCCTGCCTGGCCTGCCGAGAGCAGCTGGGCTTATGAAGGTGGCAGGCAGGCAGCAGCACTGGTGGTGGGGAGCCTCAAACTGCAGGGAGGAAGCTGAACAACCATCCGTCTGAGCCAGCTGACTTCTCCAGTCTGGAGCAGGGGTGCCCTTCCTCCTCCTGCTCCATGTGTGCAGCTGCTGCTGTTCCTGTCCCCTCATTCCTTCCTCCCTGGAACAACCACCCCGATCACTCTCGATAGAGACCATTCTCCTGTCTGCTGTGGCGGTGGGGAAGAGGGAGGAAGATGTTGGGCTGACCCTCTCGCCAACCCCTCTGAGCTGGAGAAATGGGACAGCGGGAATCTGTGTGTGCTGCTGCCTCTCGGGTTGAAGGGGATGCAGTGCAGGGATTAGGGGCACAGGAGGTACAGGGGTACCAGTGAAGGGGGCAGGGCCAGGGCAACCCCGCTTCGCAGGCCCGGCCCCTGCTACAGCCCTTCCCCCAAGTCTTGCCCCTCCTGCCCCTGCTCCGCCCCTTTGCCCCCTCCCCTGTACTGTAAAAAGTATTAGTTCAGGGATGCCAGCAATCTGAGCCTCTTAGACATACTCAAGGAAGAAATAGCCCACATCCTTGAAGCTTAGAGGTGAGGCGTATAGTCAGGGAAGGAATGTCGTTATCTGTCTTTAACAAAATGGCAGGATGTAAAATAAAATAGACCATCTGTAAGTCTTCCACTTCTGCAGCAGACCCTCCCGGGCAGATGAAACCCTTCCTAGCATGGAGACCTTTTGCAGCTGACTGCAAGGGTTCCACACCATTAGTGACACTGATTTAATTTGGCCATCTCTTGTCTTTTATCAATTACAGTTTGTTTGTTTGTTTGTTTGTTTCCCAGTCTGTTAAAAAGGCCCAAACCTCTTCCAACGTGCAGGCATTGTGGTTTATCAGTTCTCTTGGCACTCAGAGGTTTTGTAAAATAGATTTTACCATGGTGTAGTTGAATAAAATACGGTGAAGGAACAAAGTGCATGTACAGTATATATTGCTATGCTTGTGGTTTATTGTGCACATGTGGTTTATCACAAGAAGATAAAAGTGCATGGAAATGTCAGCTGTTGAAAGAATAGAGTGATAGAAAGTATCTATGTACCAAAGTAGCATCACAATTGCAAGGATGTTATCAGCATACATTTCATATGTTTATGTTATCAATAACATCATAGATTAAATCTGAATGAATTATTTAAAGTCTAATACTTTTCACTATTTCATTGATTCACTCTTTTTATTTCGCTTTGAAATGAAAGTGCTTAAAATAGTTGTAAAGACCAGTTTCATTTTCCAGTCTTTCTGAAACTATCATGATGTTTGAATACGTAATGTTGCAAGAAATTGTTTATCTGTTAAGCAGAAAGGTTAGATTTAATGTAATGAAAACACTGATATTTGTAATTTAGTTTAAAAATCTCGTGCAATAATTTTTTTTTTAAATCTAAGTGTTGAATTTACAGTAGTTTCTTTTCAAGTGAAATAGAGTTTTCTGGACCTAATAACTTACAGAAAGGTAGATATGGAAAAATATTTCTACATGATATGCCTTAGCATTTCATCAGCTTTTATTGTTCATTTAAATATCTTTTATTTTTCCCTTTTATATTTTGAGTTAATAGATCTGTAATTAATTATTGTTCCCTCAATCCTTTATTCTCTGTTTTCATTTTGAATAAAGGAACAGTTTTCATCTGTTAGCTTAAACATCCCATATGCATGCTGCTGTCTCTGTCACACCGTATCTGCAGCATCATGTTCTGAAAAAGTGTTTAATTTTGAGATAAAACCCCTTCCATCTACCAATTCGATTAATGAGTTGGTTTAAACTGATGCCAGCCCAGTGTTGGTGTGATGTGAAGCCTCCTCATTTGGTGAGAAAAACAGCATGGTAATTAAGAGAGAGCTAATTTTTTAAGATCACTTTTGATACAATGGTTAAACACCAGCCCTTTGTTAGATTGACTTGCCTGCCTCTAAACAGATGGAGCATTGAGTACTCTGAATAAACATTAACTGGAGAAGAACATTTAATCACTCCTTGTACCTTGAAGCAGCAGGTAATGAAGAAGAATATTAGCTGTCATGTTGCTAATTAAAATTTGAAAGACATCCCCAGAGGGAGTTGGAAATATGTGTCTGCAGTGATGAACACCATGCTGTGAAAAGCCCTAGTCTGAGCAGCATGATCTGGTCCTTGACCCAACAGCAATTGCTTAAATTAAAAACAAACAAACAAACAGAAAAAGTGGAGCCCACAAACATAACATAAATAAGTGGAAAAGCCCTTGGCCCTCAAGACTTTCATCTACAGCTCTTTTGTGTTCCCAAGAGGCTGAGGCAGCCTCGAGCTTGCCCCTCCTGCAGAGAGTTGCCCTATTGTAGTCCCAAGCTTTTTTGCCCCCTTGCTTCCTGTTTCTCCCTCTTTTTTTACTTTGGTTTGCCCCCTCGCCTACAGCAGCTGTGGGCTTCTCTCCATAATTGACATTTCTCACAACTGAGCAGGGACAGGTTTGATTTTGCTTTCTGCTGTCAGGATAGGTTCTTAACCTCTTTATGCCTCTGTTTTTGCATGGGGGTTGTTGTTCCCCAACAGGAGACACTATTTATGGCTGATATTGTTCTTGATGC
Organism: Pelochelys cantorii; assembly: GCA_032595735.1. Lineage (NCBI taxonomy): Eukaryota > Metazoa > Chordata > Testudines > Trionychidae > Pelochelys > Pelochelys cantorii. Next base: position 42,083,820 of record CM064327.1, on the reverse strand, counting down.
CTACTGATTATATGTGGTAATTGTCAGTGTTAAACTACTTACACAAACATTGTGATATGCTATATTCTGGAACATTCTTCCGTAGCAAACTTGTGTCTCAGGTCAATCCAATTTTTTGCCTTTCAGTCTTTTGTTTGGGTCCTAAACAAAAGCTGGCAACGTAGGTGGTTGGGTGGTGCTGTATCAGAAGAGTTTTCATGGTGGCTGTTCACAACTTAGCATGCACCACAGTTTTCTGTGCAAATAAGTAGTGTCACCAAACCTGTGTGTGTGGCCTCACAGTTCTACTACAATGTTTTCTTGTAGTTCTTGCAACGGACTGTGACTCTGGCGCTAATGCTGAGCTCACCTACTTCCTTCAAAGCTCTGACTTCTCCATCACTCCTGAAGGGATCATCAGTTCTCACCAGCAGCTGAATTTTGAGCGAGCAAACCATATGTATGAGTTTGTAGTCATAGCTGTGGACAAGGGCCATCCTCCTCGGACAGGAACTGCATCAGTGCGTGTCAGAATGACTAATGTGAATGATGAAGCACCTGTGTTCTCTCAATCTGGGTATGCAGAGTTTAAACACTGAATTGTTTTCTGTGTTGCAATTCAGATTAATCATCCTGGATTATACTTTGTTTAAGGAGCATAGCTGTCAGTTAATAATGTATGTTCTGAGCACCCTTCACTACCAGAGAAGTCAGTTGAATAACTTACGTGAGTGTGTGAGGGATTGGATTGCAAGGTTCTAGATTGCAAAAAGTGAATACATGGATTGTGACATAGTGCATTGGATCCTTAGATCCATTATTATATACAGAGAGAACATAATTAAGTTGTATTTAATGGAATGGATGAAAGATCTAATTTCTAGGAGAATATTTTTGCATGTGCTGGTGCCTTGGTCTTACGATAACTGGTCCACTAAACACCTCAGCCAGAAGGAGATGGTGGGTATCAAATGCTTGATCAAAACAAGTGTCAGTTGAGAAAGATTGCATTGTAAATAATTTTCATTAAATTCTGTTTAGTTAAAATGAATTTTCCCTCTGTAATAAATGTATGTTTTTGTCATAAGTGTAAAAGACAGCCACTTAGAATAAACTACTAAATGGTTTAACATTTTATACATTTAAGATCTTAATTCCCAAGCTATTTATAGGCTCTTATACCATCCTTTTAATGACAGTACACATTTGGGTATTCTGGGATCCATTATTGCATTGAGACTTCACTAACATCAGTCACATGAAGTTTATTCTTGTTCTCTCCCCAGGGGGAGAGCTGTGCATGCCATGCAGTGTAGTCTTGTTTTTTGTTGTTTTCCAAAAGGTCCTTAGACGTATGTGTAGAATTGCAGAATCACAATGATATAATGCACATTTCAAGCCAGAACTCCATTCTTTAGATATTTAAAAGGTTTAACTGGTTAGAATTTGAATGCCCAGAGGTAAACTATATTGCATTCACAGTGAGTTTGGACCATTGGCAGCTTATTAATAGCTACCTTAATAGTGAATGTGCATTGATTGTTTGTCGTTGCATCAGTTACAAAACATTCCTCTCGGAAGATGCTGGCCCCAGGACTTTAGTGGCTACCGTACATGCGAAAGATCCTGATGGAGATGGGGTATTATACCAAATTTCTGGAGGTAACGAAGAGGGCATCTTTGAACTGGATAGCCAGAAAGGTAGGAAAAGAGGCTTTAAAACGTTATCCTACTGTTTGAACTGATGGTAACTCTGCTGTGTGTCCATGTTGAAAATAATTCCTATTGTAATTCAATACACAAAAACAAACTGGTGTCTCATTCACACAGTCTGTGAACCAGTAATGCTTTCCATAAGTTACACTAGGATCTCTGTTGGGCTAGGCATTATACAAAACCATAGGAAGACTTGGGTCTCTCACAAAGGCCAGGCCTACACTACAGGGGAAGGTCGAATCAAGATACGCAACTCCAGCTACATTAATTATGTAGCTGGAGTTGACATACCTTGATTTCAGTTTCCCTGCCATCTCCACAGCAGGAGGCTGAAGGAGCAAATACTCCCATCAGCTTCCCTTACTCCTCACAGGAGCAGGAGTACCAGCTGCTGATGGGGGTGCCCTCTGAGCTCAATTTAGTGGGTCTTAACTAGACCTGCTACATCAAACTCCAGAAAATTGATCGTGGCAGTGATCTTCCACAGAGTGTAGACATGGCCTCAGGGAGTTTACAGTTGAAGGAGAACATCCCCGTGTCTTTCAGGCAAAATTCAAACTCACCCCTATATATAACAATATAGAAATATGACATTTTTGTTTATATTATCAGTAAATTTACATTTTTTCCTCTAAAATCTAGGCATCATTAAACTGCGCAGGTATCCTCTACCCAAACTGAAGGGACCGCAATACATATTAAACATCACAGCAACAGATGATAATGCTTCTGGAGGACCTAGCCCTCTGAGCAGCTTTGCAGAGGTTATTGTAGCAATTAATGACATTAATAACAACAAACCTGTCTTCAGAGAGGTAAGAAATCTGTCTCTAACCCTTTTCTTCAATATACTTCATCAACTTGGGGATGACACTGCCATCTTTAATCGGGGATATGTTGATTTTAAGGGATTATGTTTGTAAGTGTGGTAGATCCTCTGCAATGGAATAGACTCACCATTTTCTGCAGTCTTCAGTATTTAAATAGGGAAAGGCTTCTTTTCAGGAAAACTCTTTGAATTCTCTAAGGCAGTAAGTAATTGGAGCACATTTTCTTTCATACTCATCTCAAATGTACTGCAAATACAATAGTGCTATAGAAATTAGCTATGATGTGTCCTATATGTAATAATTTTGTGTTTAATTTGTAGTGTGCTTACTATAGTGACAGCACTTGGGTTCTAGAAAACCAGCCCCCAGGCACCTACGTATTGCAGGTAGAAGCCTATGATGCAGACCTGGGACTTAATGGAGAAGTAAAATATGGGCTTATGCACAGAGATGGAGCTTCACCAGGCTTCAGTGTTGATCCTGATACTGGTGAGTGACTCTGCGCTTGCTATGTTAAGGCAGAATTGCAGTGAATTTGGGTGCATGATTCTCTGGTATATTAACAGGGAACTGCTATAGCCAAGTGGAGAGTCATAGGAGAGGTATTAAGCATGTTTTCATAACCAAGTCAATGTCAAACAGTCTGACATAAATGCTGAGGAAACTGAAAACTTAGCTTTTGTCTGCGCACAACAGAATACTGATAAAATTGAGAAATCATACTTAAAAAAAATAAAGAATAGTCCTGCAGCAGCTTAGAGACTAACAAAAATGTAGAAGTGGCTTGTGCCCACAAAAGCTCATGATACCATCTACATGTTTTGTTAGTCTCCAAGGTGCTACAGGACTATTCGTTGTTTTTTAAAGTTTTTCAGTTACAGACTAACGCAGCTACCCCTCTGAAACTTGAAAAAGTATTCAATGCTATAAGCATGATGCAAAATACAGTAAATCTTTGGCTGATGTTTACCATCCAAAACGTTATATTTGATGCGGTAAACAATAAAAGAATCTAGAATATGTGAGTGTTCTGCTATAACTGACAAGTCACCAAGGAAAAATGGAAACCTCAATTTACTGAGGTATAATAGTTTTCTCCACCATTAACTTCAGCGTGGAACAAATCTCACTATAGAAATATAAATAGGCTGTACTTGGTAGAGGAGGAAACCTGAATGGATCTATATTTCCACTTGTGTATATATTCACCCTTTTGATGTGAGCTAACAACACTTTGAACTGGTTAATGTCTAACAAATATAGATTAGAAGTCCAGAATTCAGTTTCACATTACTCCAAATACTGTGGGTATTGCGCTAGAAGGAGAGGATAGTAAAGACTGCCACAAATATTGTCACTCTGTACATACATACCGTGCCCTGCATGTAGAATGGCAATTCGGGATGTTCATACCTAATATCAGTGACCAAACTATATAACAGAGAGACCAAAGTCTGAGATGGGGAAGAGCAGAAGGCGTAACAAAACTGAGATGCCAAGAAAGAAATGGTCAATAGAGAGTGAAAGATGAAGGTTTATCTTTGCCAAATTTAACTATAACAACTATATTTTACTCTATTTTACTGTATTTCACGAGGCTGTTACTTAGATCTTAAACTAAAGATGATTTCAGTTATATCATTTACATTTGCTGTGCATTGATTTTTCACTTAGCTATCTTTGAAATACTGTCTTGGGTTAAAAAAACTTAAAAAACAAGCGGTCCTGTAGCACCTTAGAGACTAACACTAATATGTATATATAGTATCGTGAGCATTCATGGGTACAACCCACTTCTTCAGATGAGTGGAAGAGGAAGGGAAAAAAAGTGGGCTGTTGCTACACTTCAAAGGCGAAAGTGCCGTGTGGAGCCCAGGGTCAGCTGGGGACTCCCCTGCTGACCCTGGGCTCTGTGTGGTGCTGCCAGCCGGCATGGGGAGCCCAGTGTCAGGGCTCCATGCGGTGTTTCAAAATGGCAGTACCGCACAGAGCCCGGGGTCAGCCCCCGCTGATCCCAGGCTCAATTTGGTATTGCCCATTTGAAATGCCACATGCAGCCTGGGGACACCCCATCTGGCCCTGCGCTGCACGTGGCGTGGATAGGGTTACCAGATGGCTTTCAAAAAAATATCGGACACACATGATCTCAGAATGGGATGGTGGGGACTGGCCAGGAGGGGAGCGGGGCTGATTGAGAGGGGGTCAGGGGAGCAGAGCTGATCCGGGGGGACGGACCGGCTGGCAGGAAGCAGGGCTGGCTGGGAGGAGGTCGGGGGAGCGGGGCTGGCTGGAGGAGATGGGGGGGAACCGGCCTGCGGGGAGCGGGGCTGGCCGGGAGGGGGTAGGGGAAAGGAACCGGCCGGCAGGAAGCAGGGCTGCCTGGGAAGGGGTCAGGAGGAGTGGGGCTGGCCAGGGCAGATCAGGGGAAGGAACTGGCCAGCAGGAAACAGGGCTGGCCAGGAGGGGGTCGGGAGGAGCGGGGCTGGCCGGGGGAGATCGGGGGAAGGAACCGGCTGGCGGGAAGCAGGGTTGGCTGGGAGGGGGTGGGGAGGAGCGGGGCTGGCTGGGGGAGATCGGGGGAAGGAACCGTCCAGTGGGAAGCAGGGCTGTCTGGGAGGGGGTTGGGGGGAGAGGGGCTGACCTGGGCGCACGCAGATCCTGGGGTGCTGCCCGTCCCACACACAGTCCCGGTGGGGCACACGGGCGAGTCTGGCCCCAGGGATTCCATCCCGCCCCAGCCCCGCCTCCACCCCCCTCCTCTCTACTGCATAGTTGCGTACTGCCTGGCTGGTAGACATGCTCATGCAGTACACAGCTACGTACTCATACTTGTGATAACAATAAAACTTACTTAATTAGGAAATACCGGACATTTATATGTCTGGTATTTTCTCAATTTGTTTCCCGGACAGAGAGCTCAAATACCGGATTGTCCGGTTCAAAACCGGACACTTGGCAACCCTAGGCGTGGAGCCTGGGGTCTGGCTCCAGGCTTCATGCAGTGCTGCCACTTTGAAGAACCCCCTCCTCTTCCCTCTCTCTTTGCTGCCTCTTTCCGATAGAGGCAGCAAGGGGGGGAGTGACTAGTTGACTAGCCTGTTGACTATCCGATAAGCATTTGCTTATCAGATAGTTGACTAGTGGTTCACATCTCTAGTTATTTATAATGTTCATGCTGTCTTAGGTTGTTATTGAAATAACTTCCATGGACATTTATTAGAAGCAGGGGCGGCCCGTGCATACAGGCAGATTTGGCAGTCGCCTAGGGCGCTGCATTAAACGGGGCACCCAATGATGACACACCGCCGTTGAGGGCTTTGGATGCGGGGGTGCCAATCTCACATTCTGCCTAGGGCTCCAGTTGCTGGCAGCTCGTCTCGGAGGCGGGGGCGCTGATCGCGCATTCCGCTTGGGGAGCCAGTTGCCGGCAGCTCGTCTCGGAGGCGGGGGCGCTGATCACGCATTCCGCTTGGGGCGCCGGTTGCCGGCAGCTCGTCTTGGGCCGCCCCTGATTAGAAGCAAGGGGAACGACTTGTTTTCTGGGTGAGGACAGGGAAGCGAGGCTCAAGGTATCTAGCCTGAAGCTCTCTATCCAGGCGGCCCAGGTGAAAGATGCTGGCGTCTGTCGACAGAAAGTGGCAGAGATAATGCAAGCTGGTGACTGCAAGGAGTGGCTTAAACAGGGAACCTTAAGTTAGTCATATTTAATCAACACCTTGCACAGTTGTGGTGCAGGTAAACTGAGCAATGTGGTCCTGGTGTGTCCAGTTACTATTTTTTACTGTGTGAATGATGCCTGGAGTGGTTTTGCTGGTGGAATCATGGTGTGACACTCATTAAGATGTTTCTGTTTTTAGGAATCATCACTACGACTCAGAGCTTTGACCGCGAGAAGCAAAGAGAGTGCACACTCTCTCTTACAGCTACAGACCAAGCTCAGGAGCCACTGATTGGTGTTTGCCAAATCACCATCTTCATTGCTGATGTCAATGACAATGACCCTAAGTTTGAGAACAGTCGCTACCAGTGTGAGTGATTTAACCGTGTACCCTCTATCCTGACTTCACACAGGAGTGTTAACATGATTGACGGATTGAGTTCTTTTTGAAGTTCATCAGTCTGTGAAAAGAACTCTTCATGGGGTAACTGCATCCCTCTGTCAATTTTGGGTAGCCTTATTCACTATAGGTTATGTCTAAACAGCAGGGCTATTTTGGGACACTGGAAGTATCCTGAAATAGCAATTCCATGTCTTTAAATGTGCCTGTTATTGCAAAATAATGGGTGCACTATTCCAGCGTCTCTGTAACCCTTGTTCCACGAGGCTTAAGGGACTTATTGGAATAGCGCTTTATTTCAAAATTTTGACTTTTTTTCCCCAGACACAAGGGAGATGACACTCTTAATCTTTCCTGGAGATAGTTAAATCCTGTCTTTCTGTGTGAACCTTTTACGATATATCCTGCACAGTAGGAATATATTTGTTGTATTGTTTTTCTGAAGGATTACAGTCAGATATAGAGGACAGTAAGATAGGTTGGCAGAATGAGTCAATATTTTTTTCTGTTTCCTAGACCAGAACCATATTTCTTGAATTTATTTTACCCCAAAGTAATAGGGAAAGTGAGACACCAGAGAGCCTGCAATTTATGTAGACATGTCTTTGGCGTGAAAAGAAACTTTGTGAACATTCGACAAGGAGACCCACTTCGTCAGATGCTTTGCCCACGAAAGCTTATGCTCCAATACATCTGTTAGTCTATAAGGTGCTACAGGACTCCTTGTCGCTTTTGTAAATCCAGACTAACACGGCTACCCCTCTGATATTTGTGAACATTGAGAGGTCTCATGAAAGGCCTTGTCTAGACTTGGCTAAAAGGTGGTTTTGTTTAGCTAACGGTGTTAAACCCATTTTAAATCCCAAGTGTGGATAGGGCAAGTTCTGTTTTAACACTTGTTAGCTAGCTGTGGCAAACAGTAGGGCACAATCATTTAACCGTTTTTAAAAATGTGTAAACTTGTGTGTACCTGGTGGAGGCAGATTTTTAAGCAGCACTGAATTAAAAAGTGTTGGCCAACATACTTTAGGAAAAGGAGTATGTGCGGTGGTGGTGATGATGTGGTTTGTTTTTCTTTTTCTCAAACACCTACATTGAGCTAGGCGTGATACAGTCATGCATCGTTCAAACTTTTCCAGACTTGCTAGTGCATCCTGATCTCAACTTGAAATTCTGAAACTTTTGAACAATGACAGGCAGGTGTTGTATTTGAGGAATAGGGATTAGGAGGCTGCCAAAATTGTCACCTGTGGCTTGAATTAGATGTAAATGTAAGCAATTAAAATACAACTACATTTGAGGTTTAAAAAATCCCAATTCCAACAAAAGTCAAGAGGACACATAATTTCAAAAGAGGAGCATAGGAACTGCTATATAGGATCATATTTAATGGTCCATCTGATCTCGTGCCCTGAGTCTGAGAGTGGTCAGCACCTAATCCTCTGAAGGAAGGTGTCAGAAACCCTAGACTGAAAGTTATGAATAACCTGCTCATAGAAGTAATTAATTTGGCATGTGTGAAAGTAATTAATTTGGCATGTGTGATTGGACACCAGTATGGTTCCTGAGGTCAGGCAGATCACAAGCAGCTGCACTGTAAACTTTCCTGTTTCCCTATGAATGTGTGTCTTTTGTGATCTGGAAGGGACTTGCCAAAACAGTAACAAGGTGAGATAATGGTTTCTGTGATGCAGACAATTGTTTCAGTTGGAACTGGCCTGACTTGTAACACACATGAGCCACTAATGTCACTGGATGACCACCTCTTTTGGTCACTAATGTCCTGGCTTGGACCAATTGCCTAGACATGAAAAATTCTTCTTTACCAATCCATTGAGCGGTTCAGTTTCCCAAGAAACTTTGTTTGTTTAAACTGAAATGAGAGTGTATGGATCTAATTTACTTGTAATGTATTAGCTTCAATTTTGAAAGCTTTGCATAAAAAGAAATTAAAAATGTCTTATATACATTTGATTGTAAGAGTTTTACATTTTCATATGTAGGTGTGTGTTACCTTAGCTTAAGTTAACTCCTATTGGTTCTCAGATTGCTCTATAATTAGTCTGATCTTGGTAAAACAAAAAAAGCAGTCATGTAGCACTTTAAAGACTAACAAGATGGTTTATTAGATGATGAGCTTTCGTGGGGCAGACCCATTTCTTCAGATCTTATCTCAGCTATACACAAGCTAAAAGTGGGAGCAAGTAGCTTCAAGGAAGAAAAATGCCTGTGGCTATAGAAATAGTCATGTAGATATTAAGGATGTTAAATTGCATTTAATCAGCTAATCAAGTAGTTGATGGAATTTCCATTGACTACTCGATTAGTCGATAAGGGGGGAAACTGCAGAGCTGCAGCGGGATTAGCTCCCAGCCCCAGGAGCTAACCCTGCTGTGGCTCTACCTTTTAAATGTAGTAAGAGCTGCCCGGACTTGCGCCCAGTCCCCCACTGTGCCTCTGCCTCCCCTGCCCTCCCATAGAGATGGTGCTGGGGGGAACCAGCTTTGGTAGGCGCAGCAAGGGGGGAGAAGTGACTAGTTGAGTAGTGACTCAACTACCCGATAAGCCTAGGTAGTTGACTACTTGACTAGTTGCTTACATCCCGAGTAGATGTGCTGGACATCCATACAAATGTAAAAGTGAGAAATGTAGACTGTTTCTAATTGAACCATGAGTAGGACAAGAGCAATATCTGTTTGTGAACTTAGGCTTAATCCAAGGATATTAAATGTGCGTAAAGGCTACTTATGATTTCATATAAAGAACATTTATATAAAATTGGAATGTGCTTTGCTTTAGTGGTCTCATTGTCTTATATTCTAGAAATGAGTTTGAATCTGGTTTTAAAAGAAATCAGGAGATGTGGGTATTTTGGACAACTTAAAATAATAAACCCCTATTTATTGTGCTGCAGTAGTTGGAAAAAAATATTAAATTGGATAAGGAATGGGATAGAAAATGCTGAACATTGTTTAATATCATTATTTAAATTAATAATAAACCTTCACCAGGGAATCAATGTTCAGTTCTGGTATCCAGTGATAAAAAAGATACAACAGAAATGGGAAAAAGATATGGAACAATTTCAGGTGAACACTGAATTATTAGAAATATGGATAAACTTACACACGAAGAGAAAGTGAAAAGACTTAAGACTGTAAGCCAAATCAGAGGGGACGGGATAAAGGATTAAAAAGAGGATTGACATTGCTATTCACTCTCCTAATATACAAATTTACTTTCCTAATACAAAAATGAAGGGACATTTCATGAAACTGGAAAGCAGCAAATATACTTCTGATAAAAAGGAAATACTTTATTGTATGTATTTATTGTGGGGAATCCGTGAAAATCATTGCCACAAAGATATCAGTAAAGCCCAAAGTTTAGCAGGATTCAAAAAAGGATTAGAGGCTAATGAGGCTAATAAAGGGGAAAAACAAAGTTCTGGAACTGATATAAACCTTCACACTTCACAGCATCACCCAGCCTTGGAAGATAATAGGAAAAAAGTTAGGCTCTTCCATAGCTGCCCACTAAAGGGTTTCATACACCTTATTCTGGATCATCTGTACTGGCCACTATCAGAGTCACAAATTACAGTGGTGCTTTCTGGCTCTTGAATCATGTATTCTGACTCCCTTAGAACATAGGCCATAGACCCTCCCCAAAATAATTCCTAGAGTAGAGACTTGATGCTGATGTATATGGTGCACTGGTCCAATGTGGCAGAGCAGTATTTTTGTTCCTGTCTACCACTGGACTTTGCAAGCATGACACCACTGCTGCTCAGTTTGGTATGAATGATGGGACAGAAGTCCTAATAGTGATGCAAGCGTTTTGTAGGACAGAATAGGGAAGTCTTGACAGAGAGGAGGGTTGGGTTTGTTTGAAGGTGAACCTCACTCAGTGCTTTCAACCATGCTGTTGATTCAGTGCTGCCAGTATCTGCCTTGCATGAGCACTTAAGCTGAGGTTGAATTTGGAGTTCAATATCATGCTGATGCTTCTGGGTGATTGACAAGCTCCCTGCTCTCTTCCTCGTGTGGAGAGCCAACTAGCAGAAAGCACTTCTTCAGGATTGGGAAACTGTTCTCCTACCCCAGCCATAGGGCCACTCTGACAAAGTTGTTCTGTTATACTTGAAATAATTTCACATGATCTTTTTAAGGGGATAAGGCAAAATGCCACATTTATTGACAGTGTAACGTTATTCTATTTAATGCATATTCACACAGATGCACGCTCACACACCCACATACCCTGTCACGTCTTGCTTAAAGTTACCAGTTTGTTGCAACTCACTGGCCAGGGAAGTTAAATGTGAGGGGGGAGGAGCGGGGGCTTCTCTTGGTCCAGACCGATGCTCCGATCGAGACAAGACGAGACCCAGAGATTCATGCAAGACACTCCATCTTTTAAAGGACTTTTCTCCCATTCAGATCTATACATTTTGCTGCTCCAGTTCTTAATCAATCACCATCAGTTTGTGTAACATTTGTTTATCTGGAAGTTGTTTTTCTTTGTCATCTGGCATCAGTATGTTGGTGCCTGCTTCCCAGTGTTTATCTGTAAAGGGGTGCTTGCTCTTAATTCCAAAGCCATTTATATGTCCTGTACCAGACTGTCTTATATTGGGCCCCATTGATGGCACTTTGGCACACCTCAGTCTTATGGCTTCTTCTCCCCCTTCTTTGACCATCTGGACTCTGAAACTGCTGAGCCTTAATCTTTCTCCAAATACTCACATTCCACACTTCTTCACTCCCCCTCCCCAGGAACTACACAGTTGTTTCACGTGGAAAAAGAGATACAATTGTCTATAAAAGGTATCAGTCTATTTCCAATACAAAGTTTTTGTTAGTACAAACCTTTAATCATTCATCATATTTTCTTTTTAACATAATCTGTATTCTAACTACTCCTAAGAGCAGCAGTATGATCATGCTGAATCACAAGGATCCTTCTGATCTGTTTCTGCGTTAACATCAGATACAGATACAAGCAGTCTGCCTGATGTATCTTTACCAAGGACCTAGAACAGCATTAGGGAACCTTTTTTGGGTCGGGGACTGCTGACCCACAGAAAAATCAGTTGGGGGTCGCACACAAGTGAGAAGCAAAGTGAGAAGCCCCTGAATGAGAAGCAGAAAGACACTCCCCACATTCCTCTTGCACACCAGAGCCTAGGGGAGCCCAAGCTAGTAGATTTTGTGTACTCCAGCCCTACAGGTGGGGGGCTGGGAGGCTGGAGCATCAGCGCAGGCTCCCCAGTGCTGAGCCTCAGGGGCCAGATCTGGGCATGCCGGGGCCACATTCAGCCCCTGGGTCTGAGGTTCCCCACCCCGGCCTAGAAGACTGTTCCTCCCTGATAACCAGAGAAGAGCTGCCAGGAGAGTTATAGTTGTTTAACATTTATTCTCACACTACCCATTAAGCACATTACATAAAACATTATAAAATTCTGTTGCCTACAGTTCTAGTATCTGTCTATAAGCAATCAGTGTTTGCACGTCATGGAATTAAAACCACTGTCTCCTCTTTATAACAAAATCAAATGTAATTAGTCATGGATTTCTAATGTTACTGGTGACTGATGGTGCTCTGTTCTCATACACAAGGGTTTTATTCAAATACTTTGGTTTAAACAATGAAGCCCTATTAATTGTCTATGCATGTCTGAAAGAATAAGTTGTACTCAGCTGTTTAACTGTATATAATAATGACACCCTAATAATAATTACAGATGTGCTTATTGCAAACAGGAACACATGATACAATGCAACATCATGTCCAGTTCAGCTTTGAACATTTTGCTACAATGTATTTTCACAGGAAACTATTTTCTAAATGTAAAATCTGTTGCAGGACCAATCTCTTGCTGTGTTTCCTAGCAATACATTCCACTGATATTCCAGCACCTGCAAACCACCTCCTGACATAGTTCTACTTGTAAGAAATGGCATGACTAGGCCATTTGTTCTTTGGCAGTCATTCTTTGGTGAGCAAGGAAAAATGATGTAGATGAGAGTAGGGAGCAGTAAACCTGCTTTACTTAACAGCTTTCATAACAGTAAATAATACGGTAGAGACAAACAAGAGAAAACTTAGATTTTTTCTGGTGTAATAATGTAAAAGCTACATAATCAAAGCAATGTTTTAGCTTGACTGGATACCGCTGATATTTTACATATTGTGTTGACTTACAAAGTGATGGTAATTCTATTTTCATGTGAAACCAACTTCTCTGGCATACCTGTTCACTTCATCTAAAGGAAGGACTAACTCTGTTTTCATACAGATATAGCCAGGTCTTTAGAGGCTATTTGATAGTGCAGATGCCAATGCTATTGGGCAGCAGTGATTTGTAAAGTGGAAATACTGCCATGTAGTTCTGTGATCTTTCTCTAGCCTGGAGCTGAGAATCATACATGTCCTCTAGACCAACCAGCTCCAGGAATATGGCTGTTGTACGTGAGAATGAGGCCTGTTCAAAATAAACGTATCATTCTTTTTTTCAAAGACTTCCTTCGTGAGGACACCCCAGTGGGCACAAGTTTTCTCCGTGCTGCAGCTCATGATGATGACCAAGGTGTGAATGCTGCCATCATATATTCCATGTTACAGCAACAGCCAGAATACTTCCAAATCAACCCCAGCACGGGCTGGGTGTATGTGAACCATCTGATCTCCCAGGTAACAAGACTCTTATTCAGAATGTAACGCAGATTTCTTCCCACTGAATATGTTGCAGAGAGTTAATCTCAATCTGCTGATTTGTGAAAATCAGTTTTTAGATTTCCTTAAACTTTTTGTTGAAACTACTTTGTAGACAACTCAAATCAGCCGGTATATTGTAGCAACCGATGGAGGCAACAGAACCAGCACTGTGAAGTTGACTGTAACGATCACTAATGTACTCAATCAACCACCCCATTGGGAACAGAGCAGATACTGGGTTACAATTCCGGAGAACACCATTCGTGACACCAGGATAGTGGTATGCAATAAGAGAGCCTTTTTCTCCCTCTGGAACAGCCCCCCTCTCCTCTTCCTTTCTTCTCTTTGTCTGTATATGTAGAAGGAGGTATATACACATACACACCTTACCACTGTGATACTGTCAGATTTCACGAGCTGGGTGCTTTTAGTTTTTCTTGGGGGAACTCCATGAAAATCCCAGAAGGTGCAGGAGATTTGTGACTTGGATGGCAGCACTCTTCTCTTTTATTCTGCAAAACCAGTGCCCCATCAAAGGGGCCTCCCGGAAGGAGCATCTTTTGGATGAGTTGCAAAACCAAGATTTTGCCCATATTAAAAATCCTGAGCATTTTTCACAAGAGTTGAGATGTTAATTCCAGCTTGAGTGATTCCACTCTGCCTATCTGAGTTCTTCCTGCAGGTTTCAGTGCCATCCGTAACTGCTGCTTCAGTGATGGAGCAGCTCTGCTATATTTCAGTGGTGCATTAAATGTGTATTGTTTGTGTTTCTTAATCAAATACGTTTTTTTAAACTGGACACATGGGTTGCCTCAATCCAGGCAGTTTTTTCTGTAAACCTTTCATTGCTACTTCATTCCTGCAGTTCCTATTAATCTCCCAGGCATAAGATAAATCCAAGCACTTGGAAACAGTTTGTTTTATCCAGCCAGGTTTGTGCACAGCTTGTTGAAGAGTGAGCATCCTTATAGTTATCCTCTTTTGTGTGCTTTTGGGAGAAAATTTCCTTTTCCTTAATGTGGTGTTCTTACTCTTTGCCATATTTACAGTGCAATGAAATTTAATATGGATTAAAACTTGGAACCACAGTAAAAAAAAAAAAAAAAAGATAAAAATTAGACAGAAATCTCCAGAATGAGGGCAAACTGTCTGCTTGTTTCATCATGCATGCACAACTCAACCCCCAAACTGGCACCTAAAAACTTAGAATCATGCACTTCATAAAGAAATACAGTGGCTTTTTTTCTTTTCAGACAATCAAAGCGACATCCTCTGTTGGTGATCCCAGGGTTACATATAACCTGGAGGAGGGTCAAGTTCCAGAGACTAACATGCCTGTTCGTTTCTATCTGAAGCCAAACCGAGTGGATGGATCTGCTTCTCTACTAGTCTCTGAACCGCTTGACTTTGAGACAACTAAGTTTTACACTCTGAGAGTCAGGGCACAAAATGTAGCAATGATTCCTTTAGCTTCATTCACCAATGTCTGTATTAATATTACAGGTAAGTACCATTGAATTACTGTAACTAGAACTGGTAATTTTAGAATGACACTCACAATATTTCTAAAATACCAGTACATGAAATTATGGAATGAAGTCTGGACTTAACAGCATAAGAATTCCTATAAGAGTTTTCCAATGGTGTACAGTAGTAGAAATAGCCTTTTCACCTGAAGAATCCCCAAAATGTGATTTAACAAGTCAGATGTAGTATTTAAAAGCATACATTTTTTAGCACAGATGTTTCTGTATTAATACAATGCTATGCAAGTATAAAAGCAAAGGAATCCTTATAAATGCCAGAAATAGCGCAGTCAGGCTATGTCTACAGTGCAGCGCTATTTCGGGAATGCTATATCCCAAAATAGCTATTCTGCGTCTTTTGAGTGCACCCGTTATTTTGTAATAGAATGGGGTCGCTATTCTGACATCCCTGTAAACATCATTCCATGAGGATTAAGGGGCATTTCGGAATAGCAATTTATTTCAAAATAAGTGCTGTGTAGACAGCGCCAAATTTTGAAATAAGCTATTTCAAAATTGACTCAAAATAAGCTATGCAATTTGCGTACCTCAAATTGTGTAGCTTATTTCGAGGTATGGGTGCAGTGTAGATGCACCCTAAGGGTGTGTCTAGACTATAGGGTTTTTTCGAAAAAAGTGGCCTTTTTTTGAAAAACTTCCCCTGCATCTAGACTGCTGCTGCGTTCTTTTGAAAGTAAATCGAAAGAATGCGGCAGTTTTTTCAACCACGGAAAACCTCGTTTTATGAGGAAGAACGCCTTTTTTTGAAAGTGCTCTTTCGAAAAAAAAGCGCTATGTAATGCAAACTGTGCTTTTTCCAAAAAGGGCATCCAGACTGCCTGGGTGCTCTCTTTCGAAAAAGTGGCTTGCTTTTTCCAAAGTACTGGTTGTAGTCTAGACGCTCTTTTTTTGAAATTGGCTTTTTCGAAAGTATCTTTTGAAAAAGCCTCTTTCGAAAGAGGCTTGCAGTCTAGACATAGCCTAAGTGTCCTGACTAGTGAGAGGAGAGTGTACAACTGTAAATATTTTAAATATTATGGATATTTGGGAATTATTGAAACAATTGATTATTGGAACAGGACAGCTAAAATATTTATTTAATAGTTGTCTGTCCATTTAAAAAACAACAACCTTTGCACTTTCAAGGAAAAGAGATACTAGTAAATAATTTAATAAATTATTAAAATTATATATGTTACTAGTTTGCCCTTTACATTAAATAAACACAATTTAGAATTTTGTACTTAAGGTTATAGTTGTTGAGAATCAAGTATTAGGAACTGCAAAACCAAAGGTTCTCATGTTGTCACTAATTCATTCAAAATTGCATGCAGTGGATGGGGTTTTCGAAAATTTGGGGTGTAGGCCTTACTCTGCTCCCTTTGAAGTCAATATTAAGTCTCCCACTGATTCTAGTGCCAGTTGTTAGCCATTGCTGAGTGCTCTCAGAACTTCCACTCAGTAATGTATTATGGTGAAACTAACAGCATAAAGAGAGTTCAAAAATATTCTAAGCCTGTTTTTAATGTCAGTAACTACAGCATTTACACTAGTGTAAATGCAGCAGTATGTGACTTACAGTTGTTTAAGATCAAATATGGTGAATTAGATTTCCAGTGAAAACATTTACCTTTTGTAATTGAATATTTCAAGTCTTAAAAGGGTAACTTAATGGGAGTAATTGTATCGTATTTTTCTGCTTAAGAAAAAAATAATATTTGTCTTTACTGATTTCGCCACATCTGTAATTGCATATTCATCTGTGGAATACTTCCATAATACACCAACATAGAAACAACTGTTATTTCTTTATGTAGTAACTAGTACCTACCGCTAGGATCAGGGCCCTGTTGTTGTTAAGCGCTGTACATGCACACCTGTTTGGAGTAAAGAATCTCTTTTGAAATGAAGGCATTCTGTGCTCCAAAGAGAATACAATCTAACTACTACTAATCAATACTCATTAGTAGCATTGTTCCATAGTCCTATTAATAGTGTTGCAACTGTTTAGTGGCAACTTCATTTTGGTCAGGAATTAAAATCACTTTTCAATAACTTAAAATTGCATGCAAGAGACTCTATTTGAGGTGGTGGAGGGAATGCAAATTAAACTAGCCTCAGCTTATAAAATGTGAAACACTTTTTGTGAAGGCATATGCAAAAAAATACATACACATTATATACATAGTGAGATTGTATTTCCCAATTTCTCAACTCAACAATGGGTGAATATATTTACTAAAACTGAAATCATATTAATTAGGGATGAGAATGGGTAACCAGTTAACTGGTAAGCATCACCTTTACCAGGTGATGCTTACCAGGTAACAGTTAACTGATGCCGGCAAAATCCTCAACCAGGTCCCTGCCTGCCCTGCCCCCACTCGGCACTTAGGAAAGCCGCTGCAAGGCCATGTGTGTTTTTGAATGCTGAGAGTCTGGAGGAAGGGGAGCCAGGCCTCTTATGCTGCCCCTGCCCCCAGTAGCTCCCATTGGCACGTTTTGGCCACTAGCAGGTGTCTGTTTGCAGAACAGGCAGCATGGAAAGTGAACTTCCTGCACTCTCCCTTGCTCCTGTACATCCCCCCCCCCCCAGCATCTACCATTTGCTCTTGCTCCCTCCCCCCTGGCCAGACACCCTATTCCCGGCCTGCTTCTGTACCCTACCTCCCACCCAGACCTCGCATCCTGCACCCCGTCCCTATCCCACTCGCTGGCAGCCCTGTTCCATACACTGAACCCTTCATTTTTGTCCCCACCCCAGAGCCTAAGGGGGTCTACAAAATCCCCTAACTCTGGAACCCCAGAAAAGTAAATCTCACCTATAGGAAACCCTGAACTTCAGTCATCCCTATTCTTTCCCCTTGCCCCATGAGGCTGGAATGCCAGAGGAGTGAGGTGTGTCAGTTGGGGGCCACATCAGTAAGGGTTGAGGATTTTGGAAGAATTTTTTTGCTTCTCACTTGTGTGGTCTCCCAACTGATTTTTCTGTGGGTCGGTGACCCCCAACCCCAAAAAGGTTCCCCTCCCCTGCCATAAATAAAGAAAACCTTGAAACCTTTTCTGTTGGACATAAATTAATATTTTACTTTATTTAAAATGAAGTTTGATAAACATGAGAAAGTTAAAACACTTAATCTGTTTAATAATTTAAATTAAACCATTCTCCCTAGCTGCAGCACTAGCAAATAGGCTTGGGTCTAATTATGTAATTAACAGTGAGTTTCCATTAGCAACTGGTGGTCCACAGAAAGTTTTGCTTTGAGCCAGGTAGTCCATGGGCCAAAATGTTTGAGAACCACTGGTCTAGAATAGAACACATTTAGCAAAATATTTTGCCTGTTTTTAATTTGTGTGCTTTTTGCATTTTACAGCACTTGCTGTAGCTTCAGTTTCATGTATTGACTTCAGTCAGCTCTTCTGTTTGGCTCTTCTGTTCCAGCAACAGTGGACATTTTTTTAAATAGAAAAATATGGTTGTGAAACTGAATAAATTTGCAGGGGAGTGCAGATGCAGCATCTGAAACTACTTTTAATGCGTATTTTGAAAATGGCTGGATTTCAAGTTATCAGTACCTCTTTAACTTAACTACACTTAATAAATGCAGTTACTGACACCAAAGCAGTGGTGGGCAACGTATAGGCCACATGCGGCCTATCAGGGTTCTATGTGTGGCCCACGAGGCATTTTGTTTACCGCTGCCTATGCACACAGTTGCCAGGTTCCACTGGTTTCCGCCCATGTAGATATTTTTCCTACTGGTTTTAGTAAAGTGACACGTGTGTAAAGTGGGGGCATGTGAAGTGAGTTGCATGCTGATTGCACACAACTGACTGTGAGAGCCATGCACTACCTCTGCATCCAATTTATGTGCTGCTCTAGTTCAATCAGCACACCCGGCAAATTCTAGGAACGCAAGTGCAGTTAGCAAAACTACCCTATCTCAGGAGACCGGCTTGGTTACACTAATCTTGTGACCCACTAAGATGAAGGAGGGCCACTCACAAGCCTAGGTTGTGCATCACTGCACTGGAGTGATCCCCAAAGCTCTGATCCTACAGAGACGAGGGCAGGCCTGTGCACAGATTCCTCAAAGTAACAAAAGGAGTGAAGTAAAAACCAGTTTATTTTGGTGGTAGTCCCATCTTGCATTTAGATCCCGTGAACAATCCCTTTGGTTTCAATAGGTAATCCTGAAGTGTATTAAATAGGTGTCTAAATCTTTGCCAGGGCCAAAGAATATCCAGCTCCTGGTATCAGTGAGTTAATAGGTTTTTAGGTTTATTGGTGTTTTGCATTATACCTGAAATCATTGCATCAATTTGTCTAGAAACCTCACGATCAACTAGAATTACAAGAGCTTCTGCCTTGAGAATGGGAAGGTAGAAAACAGGTTTGAACATTAGCAGGAACTCTGTGATAATTTTTCTGACCTGTCTCCTGATTTTTTTAAGGGTGGTTTCAAGGTTTTTAACCTCTTCTCATTATGATTTTAACTTCTCTCTCTGCAGATGTCAATGATAATGTTCCCTTCTTCACATCTTCTACCTACAAGGTGTCTGTACCTGAAGAAGCAGCTATTGGCATATCTGTTGCCCAGGTTTTAGCAACTGACTTGGATTCTGGGCCATATGGAGAGGTTTAAATTATTATGTACTGTTTTCCTCCTGGTAGTTGTGATGGGTTGGGTCATCGAGAGCCCCTTGAGACTGTCACTTGATGGGCTGATAATACCACTGAGCCCACCTACCTGTTCTCTGGGGCATCTCACCACCCTGTCCTGCCTAGCAAGAAGCTCTGATCTCCCCCAGCAAGGCACAGAGTTGGGGTTATAGCCCACAGGAAAGTAACAGACACCGAGAACAGCTCTTCTGGCAAGGCTCAATCTCAGGGACTTGACACAGGACCCTGGTACATTGCACAGCCCTCAAAAGGGACCTAAACCCCAAATAAATTGTTCTTATTCTGTACAAAAGTTTTACACAGTGCAGGCTCATAAAGTTCACTCCCTTTATCAATGAAAGAGAGAGATGCACAGTTGTTGTCCCCTTCCCTGGATAACAGTTATTTACACTACATTTATTAATAAACAAAAGTGACTTTTTTAAGTATAAAAAGTAGGATTTAAGTGGTTGCAAGTGATAACAGACAGATCAAAGTAAGTTACTAAGCAAAATAAAACAAAACATGCCAGCTAAACCTCATATATTAAGAGAGATTGTTGTGAATCATAATTTCTCACCCTAGTTCCTATTTCAGGTAAAGTTCTTCTCAGGCCAGAGTTGATCTTTTTTCTGACGTTGGTCTAGCAGCTTCTCTTCACCCTGTCTCCTGTATCTCATGGTGGGGAGCAGTCTATGAAGCCAGCTGATGACAATAATTGTTTGCTTCCCATTTCTTATATAGAATTTCCCTAGGGCGGGAAGCCTTTATTCCATTCTTTCCATCACCTTTGAAAAAAAATATAAAATTCAAGATGGATTCCAGCACTAAGTGGCATGGTCACCTGTCTTTGTAGACATGTTCCAGACCCAGACGAAAAACATGACTATTCACAGATCATTGTCTTGCATACTTGGCCATTAAGTTCCTTAAGGTTTATACTACAGGTTTATACTACATATTTCTAACTTCAAATTCAGGAATGATACGTGCACACAAATAGAATATACACATTCAGGGAATTACATGCTCTCCAATGATCAGTCATATGCCTCTATTTTGCATAAAACATATTTGAGTTATTCATATTAAAATCACATTTTCATAAATATGGGGGTGCATATCACTGTAGTATTAATCTGTTAAATTGTATCGAAGCAATTAAACAGAGAGAAAAGACAAGTAGCAGACAGGATAATAATGAGCCATAGGTACCTCTCCCTTCTTGTTTGAGGTTTGTGACTAAACTTTAATTAAGAGCTGTTTCTGATTTGTATTTAAAAGGATGGATGATCCAAAAGTTAGGGTATTAGCCTTGAGGGATCTGGGTTCAGTCTCTGTTATACCACTGGCTTTCTGTGTGACCGTGGGCAAGTCACAGTCTCTCTGTATCTCAGTTCCCCATCTGATAGCAATGATAATAGCACTGCCCTACCTCACAGGAGTCATGTGAGGAGAAATACATTAAAGATTGAGGCAGTCAGATCTTACAGTGATAGGGACCATACAAGTACCACAGATAGGTGGGTAGGAAGGATGTGTACAGTCTGCTCCATTTCAGATGAAAGAAGGCTCTAGGACAGAGAGGGGCAAACTACAGTCCCTGGGCCACATCCAGCCCATTGGACCCTTCAGTCCGACCCTCGAGCTTCTGCCAGAGAGTGAGGACAGGACAGGAAAGAGGAGTTGCCTAACTCCCAGGCAGTGTGGCTAGCAGGGGTGGCTGGTGATGGGTCTGCTTGGGGAGATTAGCCCCTGGGCCCTTCCATTCTGCCCCTACTCCCCCAGAGCTTCAGTTTCTCCAGCACCTGGGTGGCATGGTTGCCATTCCACTAGCCCTGGTACTCTGGGTGGTGCAGTTAGTGAGTGGGGGAGATTTTCAGAGGCTTTCCAGGTAAGCCTCATCCAGCCTTATCTTCACTCTTCGGCTGCTTCCCTGGTACCACCTCTGTAGAGCTCCCCTCCCCATCATGCCACATCCCAGGAGTCCCCCTCACTCCATCTTGGTAACATCCACATTCGTGGCCCTCCATACAATTTCCATAACCAGAGGTGGCCCTGAGGCCAAAAAGTCTGTTTTCCATCAGAACAACTTCGATGAAAAATGTTTTTGATCAATCCTAATTGTGTAGTACCAGGAACATAGGGAGTTATTTTAAATAAAGTGTTCTAATTTTGTTTGCAAATTGAACAAAGGCTTCAAGAATGGTCTGTTCAAATAAGAGCCTCTTCACATATTCTTTTGCGGACCATTCAAAAGAGCAGCGGGACAATGTTCCCTCTAATTTTTTCCATCCATGTGCAGAATAAATTTTATGTGAACCAAGGCATGTGCAGATGTGCACTACCAGGAGAAACACATGCTGCCAGTTGTGGTCGCTCTGCTAATCATCTGGGAGGCACCTAAATCTCTCCCGGGTGACTGCCCAAGCACACAGTTTACAGGGAACACTGCTGTGGGAGGATGGGGACACAGCACTCAAATGAAATGGTGTGCATGGAACCTCATATAACATTTCTGAACTTCAGGTTCGATATTTGATATTGAAAGACCCTAGTGAAGATTACCGGTTCTTCACCATTGAGCCCGAAACAGGAATTATTTCCACCAAAGCATCTTTTGATAGAGAGGAGAGAGGATCTTACTTGATTGAAGTTCAGTCTCAGGACTCTTCAGAGTCTGCCCGGCCTGGTGTTTATGGACAGCCCAACACAGGTAAGCTTATGGGTTATATATGAGATGAGAAACATCAAAAACTCACATTCTAGGGTGAATGGGGGTTCAAGGAATGTCTGAAATGGTTACAAAGACAAGCTGGGTAAGATAATATTTTGGACCAATTTATGTGGGTGGGAGAGAGAAAGAGACAGACAGACACACACACACACACACAGAGCCTTTGAGCATTCCCATTGCCAAACCTCCAGGATTGTCCTGGAGTCTGTTGTCCATTCATAATTGACAACTCTAAAGGGCTTGTGCAGAGCTCTTCTTCAAGGATAGGTTAGGCTAGCCTACAAACAACTTTATCTCTGGTCTGCATTCTCAAAATTTTCATTTTATGTCTCCTTTTCAGATACGGCATACGTAAAGATTTTTGTCAGTGATGTCAATGACAATGCTCCAGCTTTTCCTCGCCCAGTGTATGAAGTCAGCATAGAGGAGGACATAGAAGTTAGATGTGCTGTTGTGACAGCAACTGCAGATGATGAAGACGAAGGTGTGTAAGCGTACTTCTCCAATATTTGTCTTTTTCAGTGATTTTCACTAAAGTTTACTATAACAACTTCTCTTGTGAGAGTATGATTTGTGTTTTAATAGGGTGATTATTGTATTAAGAAGAAACTTTAAATGGATTTCAGTAATTTGGAGAGGAGAAGAACCTCTGGCTTAAATGTGTCAAAAACTCTTAGCAGTCTGCTCATGTTTCCAATATACTTGTGAACCTTTTATTTTAGAATAACGTAAGTTTAAATCCTCACAGTTCTTTTATTCAGTGGCGATGTGCCAAATGCTCTTCTTAGTCTGGTTGGTAGAGGAGAAAGGATGGAACCTGAAACGTGCTGCTAGAATTGAGAATTTGCCAAAATATCATTTTAATAGCTGGGCTACACCTGAGGCCTAACACTTTTCAGGATCAAACACTGAAATACAGCATTTGTTTTCTGACTTGTATCAACTACTGCTTATGTTGCTTCAATAATATATGGATATGACATTTGATAATAAATTAAAAGGTTGAAAATGTTTCCTCCTCTCTACTAAGAGCTTGTATATTCTGCATGGAAAATGACCGTTTGCCCCTGTGCTAAGTGGAGTGAACTTGATTTGAACGTTCAGAACAGCTTCAACGTATCTAGCATTGTGTCACATTTCTTCCATTCTTTCCTTTTCAAAGAACAGTAGCTTATCACTTTTCCATATTTCCAAACGTTTTTCAGCAATGCAAAAGAAAATAACTAGGATCGTATAGATGGAATGTATTTTGAAAACAAATGTTCTTCTGAAACCTTGCTGTTTTGAGATTTTGGCCACACCTGTTGATAAAAATTAAAGTGAGTATGTAGTAACAAAAGATGTTTGGCTTTAACATCTGGGAAAAAAACTATTAAACAAAATTAGTTTCTACTGTTTAATACATTCTTTTTAGCATCAGCAAATGAATGCACATTGGATGCATAGGTCTAAAATTAAAAAGCAAAATGGCACAAAAGAATTGCCTAACTTCTTGCAAACTATACTTGCATAAAACAAAAACCTAGACCCTTCACTATTTACATGGATATGGAGCCAATAGTGAGTTCTGCATCAATGAGTACACAGGAGAGATCTGTGCCATAGTGATCAATGTCTCGATGTCTGGTTGGCAGTCGGTTTCAAGTGGAGTGCCCCAAAGATCGGTTCTGGGGCCAGTTTTGTTCAACATCTTCATTAATGACCTGGATGACGGGATGGATTGCACCCCAGCAAGTTTGAGGATGACACTAAACTAGGGGGAGAGGTAGGTATGTTGGA
The DNA here is from genome assembly GCA_032595735.1 of Pelochelys cantorii. Taxonomy (NCBI): domain Eukaryota; kingdom Metazoa; phylum Chordata; order Testudines; family Trionychidae; genus Pelochelys; species Pelochelys cantorii. The sequence continues at coordinate 42,059,812 of CM064327.1, read as the reverse complement.
GGACAGGGATAGGGTCTAGAGTGACCTAGACAGATTAGAGGATTGGGTCAAAAGAAATCTGATGAGGTTCAACAAGGACAAGTGCAGAGTCCTGCTCTTGGGACGGAAGAATCTCAAGCATTGTTACAGTCTGTGGACCGTATGGCTAAGCAGCAGTTTGGCAGAAAAGGACCTGGGGGTTACAGTGGATGAGAAGCTGGATATGAGTCAACAGTGTGCCCTTGAAGCCAAGAAGGCAAATGGCTTATTAGGCTGCATTAGGAGGAGCATTACCAGCAGATCTGGAGAAATGATTATTCCCCTTTATTTGGCATTCGTGAGGCCACATGTAGGGTATTGCATCTAATTCTAGGCCCCCCCCCCTACAGATAGGATGTGGACGCATTGGAGAGGGTCCAGCGGAGGGCAACCAAAATGATTAGGGGGCTGGAGCACGTGACCCACAAGGAGAGGCTGAGGGTTAGGGCTTATTTAGTCTGCAGAAGAAAAGAGTGAGGGAGGATTTGATAGCAGCCTTCAACTTCCTGAAGGGAGGTGCCAAAGAGGATGGAGAGAGGCTGTTCTCAGTAGTGACAGATGGCAGAACAAGGAGCAATGGTCTCAAGTTACAGTGGGGGAGGTCTAGGTTGGATATTAGGAAAAACTATTTCAATAGGAGGGTAGTGAAGCACTGGAATGGGTTACCTAGGGAGGTGGTGGAATCTCCATCCCAAGAGGTTTTTAAGTCTTAGATTGACAAAGCCCTGGATGGGATGATTTAGTTAGGGTTGATCCTGCTTTGGGCAGGGGCTGGACTTGATGACCTCCCGAAGTCTCTTCCAGCCCTAGGATTCTATGATTCTATGCAAACAAAAGCTAGACCATGAAAAGAAATCCATATGGCGCTTTCTTGTCCTTGCTACAGGTGAAAATGGAGGAGGACTAACTGGTTTTGCAGATGTAATCATAGAGATCAGAGCTGTGAAATGACAATCCACCTCTTTCTTTGCATGTCAGAGGGCTGCTTTTGGGACATGTTCCTGAAGATTACACAGCAGACTTACAAACACAGAACTCTACAGTTATTTGTTTTAATATCTTTGTCTAATATACATTCTCACACATACGTATTTCTGTGTATAGTTACTTTCTCGTTAAGGCCAGTACAAGTGCTTGTCTCTTGAAAAGATTGACCTATGGTGTCCAAGGCAAATTGTGCATCCCATGAATAAATGCAGCAACTATACTGTATGCTTTGAGAAGTATAAGATGGCATGCATGGAATTCTATACTAGCAGCAAGGAAATATTTTCTGTGTCATACAGGTGCAAATGCCAAACTAAGGTATCAGATTATATCAGGGAATGCGAAAGGAGCTTTTGATGTTGAACCCGAAGTGGGAACCATCTTCATTACTCAGTGTCTGGACTATGAACAAGAGCAGAATTATGAGCTCCGGCTTGTAGCCTCTGATGGAAAGTGGGAGAATCACACACTCATCACCATCAATATAATCAATAAGAACGATGAAGCTCCAGTATTCACTAACCATGAGTACCATGACAGTGTCTTGGAGGAACTAACAGATCTGCCTGTTGTGGTTCTAAAGGTAAATCCATTTGCGTGTAGCAGAGAGGCAACTTACATTTTTATTCAGCTTGAACATGCATGAGTTACTGAGAGCCAGAGATCATCAGATGAGGGCAAACTCTGACACATGGAGTCTGTAGGAGTCTGCTGTCCTGTTTTCCATGTTTTCCAGCAATCCACACTCTTTCTATAGAATATATTAAACAAGAATATGTCCTGGTTGGAATTGAGTGATAAACTTAGTCACTGGTCAGTATAAACATAAACAAACCTACCGACCTGTAAGAAAAGTGGAAAGGGAAGACAGACTTGTGATTGAGACATGGGACTGAAAATCAGAGCTCTTACCAGCTGTGACAGGCTTCCATTGTGACTTTAGGTAAATCACTTATTCTGTTGCTGCATTCAGGCTATGTCTAGATTGCAAGCTTCTTTCGGAATAAGCTTTTCTGTAAGAGATCTTCCAGAAAAGCTTATTTCGAAAGAGAGTGGCCACACATGCCTTTTTCCAAATAAGCTTTTTTTGGAAAAAGCCTTCTTCCTCATAGAAAGAGGTTTACCACCCTCTCCGTTCTTTCAGTTTTTTTGTCGAAAAAACACAATTGCAGTGTGGACACAAATATTGTTTTTCTGGAATAACGGCCATTATTCTGGAAAAACGCTGCAGCGTAAACACCCTCATTTTCACATCTGTGAAATGGGGGTGCAAACCTACTTACCTGGGGAGTTGAGGCTTAATTCATCAATATTAGTAAAGTTCTTTGAAATGTATGGTTATGGAGACAGTTTAGAAATGCCATGGGTGTAGGTGGTGATTTCCTCATCTGAAGAGTGTAAGGAACACAAGACCCAGACTCTGTCCAGTTTCTAAACCCTCCTGTCTGCTCCTATAGACCATTTATCTATTTACTTCCCTAGCTCATCTGTCACTGGATCTCACTGCAAATACTTGTTCAACTGATCTATTACCGCTATTTCCACCTTGCTTTCCCACAGATTTTTTTCCTGCATCTCAAATGCACTCTTACACCGAATGCGTATTAGTCTCCCTACACACAATCAGCTTATGTCTCCAGGCCATCTATAACCTTCACAGAAAGACCTAAATGGCTCAGGCCAATTGATGTTTGCTCTTCTTTAAGGCTGTGTCTAGACTACACCTCTCTGTCGACAGAGAGAGGTAGATTAGGCATGTTGAAATTGCTAATGAAGCAGGGATTTAAATCGCCTGTGCTTCATTAGCATAAACGTGGCCGCTGCTTTTTTTCGAAACGGAGCTTTTTCGAAAAAAAAAAAAAAAAAAAAAAAAGCAGTCTAGACACAGATCTGTCGAAAATAAATCCTTTTTTGACAGATCCTGTAAACCTCATTTTTTGAGGAATACAGGATCTGTCGAAAAAGGGTTTATTTTCGACAACCCAGCAGTCTAGATGCGGATCTGTCGAAAATAAACCCTTTTTCAACAGATCCTGTATTCCTCAGAAAATGAGGTTTACAGGATCTGTCGAAAAAGGGTTTATTTTCGACAGATCTGTGTCTAGACTGCCTTTTTTTTTTTTTTTTTTTTTTTTTTTCGAAAAAGCTCCGTTTCGAAAAAAAGCGGCGGCCATGTTTATGCTAATGAAGCGCAGGATATTTAAATCCCTGCTTCATTAGCAATTTCGATGTGCTGATTTGCATCCCTCTGTCGACAGAGGGATGCAGTCTAGACGTAGCCTAATAGGCCTCCATAAGACTGCAGCTTGGTTGCAGTAGAAGTAGAATGAATTTCCAGTTCTGTGTGTCTCTCACCTCTCCTATGGTTTGTTCTAGGTTTCTGCAACTGACCCTGATCAAGAAGCTGACCGAAGTGCCCTTCGCTACTCTTTACATGGACATGGGGCCAATAGTGAGTTCTGCATCAATGAGTACACAGGAGAGATCTATGCAAACAAAAAGCTAGACCGTGAAAAGCAATCCACGTGGCGCTTTCTCGTCCTTGCTACAGATGAAAATGGAGAAGGATTGACTGGTTTTGCAGATGTAATCATAGAGGTCAAAGATGTGAATGACAACCCACCTCTTTTCCTTTGCATGTCAGAGGGCTGCTTCATGGGACATGTTCCTGAAGAGTCCCCAGCAGACACCACTGTAATGGAAATGAATGCAGTAGACCTTGATGACCCCAGTGCGGGGACAAATGCAGTATTAACCTATAGAATTATTCAAAATGTCCAAAATGAAATCAATCTCAATTTGTTTTCAATTGACCCAGTTACTGGCACCATCTCTACTGTGCTTAGATCCTTGGACCGGGAGAAGGAAGATAAGTATCTGGTGGTGATTGAAGGAAAGGATGGAGGCGGACTCACTGGGACAGGCACTGCTACCATTTTGGTGTCAGATATAAATGACCATGCTCCAGTCTTTACACAAAAGATGTATGTGGCTTTTGTCTCTGAAAATGCAGGAATCAACACTGAGATCACAATGGTATCTGCTACGGACAGAGACGAAGGAGAAAACGCGGTGGTGACTTTCAGCATTGTTGATGGAGATGATGATCGTAGATTCTCCATAGAGACAGATAAAATCAACAAATGTGGAGCTATTTGGTTGCGGAAACAACTAGACTTCGAGAAGCCTCATGAGAGAGTATTTAACCTGACAGTAAAAGCTGAAGACATTGATTTCTTTAGCATTGCTCACTGTGTTGTCTACGTGGAGGATTCCAATGACCATGCCCCTGTGTTTTATCCCCCGTTCTATGAAGTGTCAGCTCTGGCTGAGGACGTGCCTCTCGGTACTAAAGTTGTGCAGGTCTCAGCTGTTGATCTAGATTCTGGGCTGAATGGAAAATTTTCTTATCACCTGGAAAATAAGTCTGATCCAGGTGGACAGTTCTCTGTGGGAAATGATGGTTGGGTAGAAGTTGTAGGGTTGCTGGACCATGAGGCTGTGACGCAGCATCACCTTGTGGTCATTGCCACTGATATGGGACAACCTCAGCTGACTGGCAGTGCCACTGTTCTTGTGACTTTGCAGGACGTAAATGATAATGGGCCTGAGTTTGAGGCTCAGTATAACCCAGTCATCTGGGAGAACGCTGCTTCGCCGCAAATAGTCCAAATGAACGCGACCTCTACTTTGTTATACGCTAGAGACAGGGACACTGCAGCTAATGGAGCGCCTTTCTCCTTTCGCTTACTCAGCAGCTTTGACAGCGTAGCTTACTTTAACTTGCAGGATTTCCACAATGGAAGTGCACTCCTCACTGCACTGCATACCTTTGACAGAGAGGTGCACAAGGTGTTTCACCTGCCTGTTCTGATAACTGACAGTGGGACTCCTCCAATGAGCTCAACCAACACATTGACTGTCAATATTGGGGACCGAAATGATCATCCTCATTCTGCTGGGTACATGGAATGTCTCATCTACTGCTATAATGGTAATTGATTTGGAGCTTATTTCACTGGGCTATACTCAGGCCATGAGCAACAGGGGTGAGATTCAGAGGTATCTGTCCCATTCCACAAGCACTGTTTTCCATGATAAATTGATATTTCAGAGAGAATGAGACACTGCCAAAAAGTTGATTAGAGCTGAAACTTGGTGTGTAAGGTCTGGTCCCTGGTGATGGAGTCAGCTGGTGTGTAGAGGAGATTGAATTTGGGACTGAAGGAGGGTAATTGGCTTCTATTTTTTGTGCACGTCTATAAAACTTGAGTGAATGGTTTTCAGATGCTATTTTGTTTCCCTTTAATAACAAAATAGCTTGGTTTATTTTATACTGATGTTGTTCATTTAATAATGTTGTTGAGGGCTGTGATTTGGATTCAAGTCTGACTACCCTAAGAGATTGCCTGAAATTAGAGGTTAAACAAATCAGGCATATTGTCTGGTTAATGTTTTAAAAATGAACTTGAGTATGAACCACCTGCACTCTCTGAAAAGCTAATGCAGGACTTAAACTGCCCAGAAATAGAAAGAGGGAAAAATCTTCCATAGCTGCTGCTTTCTATGCCCTCCCCTAACTCATTGTAACCATTATGAGGCAGGACATCTTCCCTGGCCCTCAACTCCCAAATCTCCTGCAACCTCCAGTGTCCTTATAAAAGCCCCAAAACAGAGTAAAGAGTGAATGGTTATGTTGTGCCTATGGGGCTTGCATCTGTGTGGTGTCAAACTACTACTCCCTATCCCCAGATCCAATCTTGTGCCCTCTGGTCATGTGGCATCCCCTCTAACTGGTGTCCCTGATCAGGAGGAATTTGACCTCACTCTCTAGGTAGAGGTATAGAGCTGACATGAGAACATGTCAGGAGATGTTTATATATAGACAGCTCCACTATATTGGATGACTATTATACTTGACGTGTGCTTGTTATAAAGTTTAGTTTGATGTACAGAGTGAAATTTTATGTGGCTGCTAATTACACACAAGGCCTTGGATGTTGTTGGCAGTCCCCAAGGGTCTGTTCTTGGACTTCAGTGATGGAATATTGGATTCTTCAAACTTAGTTAGACTCCATTTCACTGTACTTCACAAGATGAACTGGTGTGTTGTTATCAGCACCTGTGAATTTAAATGTTTTTTTTGTTGCAAGTCCGTTTAAATAAAAAAAATGTACTTATACTGAGGTTCTGACACATGATAAATGAGGAAGGCTTTGCATTTCATGTTTCCTGTTACATTCAGGTACCGCAGGGGTTTAACATTAGTAAAGAATATTATGTCCTATATATTGGCTATTGCAAATATATTTATCAAATAATTACTGTCACAGTTGCAGGGCTAGCTGCTGAACCTCTGGCTTTAAGTCTTTTCCTATCTCAGTGTGCAATTTACAGTGCTCCCACTCTTAGAGTGGAGTACAATAACCTACGTATCCACCATTCTTCTCTCCCAAGTCCAATTAAGTTCAGATCACTGTGGCTTTTCCTTTGAGAGCCTGTAAGAGGGGTATTTAGCAACAGAACAGCTTTCCTCAAGCACAAGTATTACCGCTAATAACGCTTTAAGAGAAACAAGATTTTAAAAACAGTCTACATGGCTCTTTGTCTTACTGCCCCCATATGACAATCTACTCAGGGCTAACTTCTGCACCAGGGTCCTGTGTCTCAATCAATGCCCCATTCTTGAGTGTCCTTTTTAATCCAGCCTGAAATCTTTTAAACTTCTGTGTTCACAGGCCTTCTTTCCCTGTTCTGGTCCAGGCTGTCTGGAGACAGGCAGAGTCATCAAAGCAAATTGCTGGATTTTCTTGAGACATTCTTTTCTTTCCTGCCTGTTTTTCCAGCCTCCTGCTGAGTTAAACCAATATCCTCATACGGAAAACACCGCAATAACCAGACTAACATAGAGTATTCATAAATATTACAGATCTGCCTTTAATCTATCCCAGATATTTATACAGAGATTTGAGTTAAGAAAATATTATCATTGCATGTTTGTTAATATATGTGTGTATAAGTGACAGGTTCTTTTTAGTCATGTCATTCTTATATTTATTATAGGTGTCTTGCCCACAACTGTACTGGGCCAGGTTCATGCACCAGACAACGATGACTGGGATCACAAGACCTATCAATTTGAAGGGAAAGCATCAAGGTATTTGAAAAAGAAAATGATGAGCTGACAAAATGATTGAAACTCTTTCAAAAAATGTAAACAGAAAATATTTAAACTTTCTCTGAGAATCACATGCCGAAGTATATTTATGTGACCTCTAATTTGTGTGCACACCATAAGCAAACCCCTTTCCTGTCTGAGAAGTCACATTACATACAGTCATGTTAGCAGCTCCAGTTTACTCCTAGGCCAGCAGTTTCTGAGATGAAAAGCTCATCCCCTGACAAGCAGTGCCTTTAGTCACTCCACGCAACTAGAAGGCGTGCTAGCCAATTAAGAAGTTGCATATATATATTTAGAGGTGAGTTGCGATTCCTTCATGCATTCTTGGAAAGGCTGCAGCATGGGATTTTGGTGATGGAAAAGGGGGGAAATGTAATAATTTCAGGGGTAATTAAATATTGCCAGGAATGGTGGTATAGCTGCTGGAAGAAGATGTTGGGACATTTCATTAGCAGTGGTTGTCTTTGGCCCTTGTGACCGCTTAGGCTCCCACTCTGTCTAGGGCCCTGTACTATGCACAGACACCTCACAAACCAGCTGGAATTCCATCCCAAAGTCCCTGTGTATAGTCCTATCCTTTGCCAGGCCAGTGGGGCCACAGTGGATATGCATTGTCCTAACTTCCTTGGAGTAGTGGAGTTTTGGTGCCCCCACTTAGTTTTTGAGATCTTGTCTACACAGGGAGTTTTTGCCTGTGTGTAGCTAGATTAGTGCAACCACTGTCTGTGCAGAACAGAAGTGACTTGTAACAGTGCAAGTTGGCTTTTGTGGCAGAGGGGAGCTGTACCTTTGCAAGTCACCTTTTTTATACCCCTGCATCTATACTAGGGGTTTGCACACGTAGAGCTACATCCATCTGGTGACACAGTGCAAAGTCCTCAGTGCAGAGGAGGCCTTCCATCCACATGGGCAGGTAAACAGGGGAAGGTCACAGTTATTCGAAGGTGGGCAACACAGCTGAGGGTGGCAGTCTGCAGGCAGCTCATAGACTCATAGACTTTAAGGTCAGAAGAGACCATTTTGATCATCTAGTCTGACCCCCTGCACAATGCAGGCCACAGAATCTCACCCACCCACTGCTAGAATAATCCTCTCACCTATATCTCAGATATTGAAGTCCTTGAAACAATGGTTCAAAGACCCCAAGATGCAGAGAATCCTCCCGCTAGTGACCCATGCCCCATGCTACAGAGGAAGGCGAAAAACCTCCAGGGCCTCTGCCAATCTACCCTGGAGGAAAATTCCTTCCCGACCCCAAATATGGCGATCAGCTGAACCCTGAGCATGTGGGCAAGACTCACGAGACAGACACCCAGAAAAAAGTTCTCTATAGCAACTCCTATCTTCCCACCATTGGCCTATATACCACTGATAGTGAAAGGTCAATTAATTGCCAAGATCATGTTACCTCATCAAACCATCCCCTTCATAAACCCATCTAGCTTTTTCTTGAAGCCAGATAGGTCTTTTGCCCCCACTACTTCCCTTGGAAGGCTGTTCTAGAACTTCACTCCTCTGATGGTTAGAAACCTCCGCCTAATTTCGAGTCTAAACTTCCTAATAGCCAGCTTATATCCATTTGTTCTTGTGTCCACATTGGTATTGAGCTTAAATAATTCTTCTCCCTCCTTGGCATTTATCCCTCTAATATATTTAAAGAGAGCAATCATATCTCCCCTCAGCCTTCTTTTGGTTAAGGTAAACAAGCCAAGTTCCTTGAGTCTCCCTTCATAAGACAGGTTTTCCATTCCTCGGATCATCCTAGTGGCCCTTCTTTGTACCTGTTCCAGTTTGAATTCATCCTTCTTAAACATGGGAGACCAGAACTGCACACAGTATTCCAAATGAGGTCTCACCAATGCCTTGTATAACGGCACGAACACCTCCTTATCCCTACTGGAAATACCTCGCCTAATGCATCCCAAGACCGTATTAGCCTTTTTCACAGCCATGTCACAATGGCGGCTCATAGTCATCCTGTGATCAACCAGGACTCCGAGGTCCTTCTCCTCTTCCGTTACTTCCAACTGATGTGTCCCCAGCTTATAACTAAAATTCTTGTTATTAATCCCTAAATGCATAACCTTACACTTCTCACTATTAAATTTCATCCTATTACTATTACTCCAATTTACAAGATCATCCAGATCTTCCTGTATGATATCCCAATCTTTTTCAGAATTGGCAATACCTCCCAACTTTGTGTCATCCGCAAACTTTATTAGCACACTCCCACTTTTAGTGCCGAGGTCAGTAATAAAAAGATTAAATAATAATGGTCCCAGACCTGATCCCTGAGGAACTCCGCTAGTAACCTCTCTCCAGCCTGACAGTTCACCTTTCAGTATGACTCGCTGTAGTCTCCCCTTTAACCAGTTCCTTATCCACCTCTCAATTTTCATATTGATCCCCATCTTTTCCAATTTAACCAATAATTCCCCATGTGGTACTGTATCAAATGCCTTACTGAAATCGAGGTAGATTAGATCCACTGCATTTCCTTTATCTAAAAAATCTGTTACTTTCTCAAAGAAGGAGATCGGGTTGGTTTGGCACGATCTACCTTTTGTAAAACCATGTTGTAATTTGTCCCAGTTGCCATTAATCTCAATGTCCCTCACTACTTTCTCCTTCAAAATTTTTTCCAAGACCTTGCATACTACAGATGTCAAACTAAGAGGCCTGTAGTTACCTGGGTCACTTTTTTTCCCTTTCTTAAAAATAGGAACTATATTAGCAATTCTCCAGTCAAATGGTACAACCCCTGAGTTTAGAGATTCATTAAAAATTTTTGCTAATGGACTTGCAATTTCATGTGCCAATTCCTTTACTATTCTTGGATGAAGATTATCTGGGCCCCCCGATTTACTCCCATTAAGATGTTCGAGTTTGGCTTCTACCTCGGATTTGGTAATATCTACCTCCATGTCCTTATTCCCATTTGTTATGTTGCCATTATCCCTAAACTCTTCATTGGCCTCATTAAATACTGAAGCAAAGTATTTGTTTAGATATTGGGCCATGCCTAGATTATCCTTAATCTCCACTCCATCCTCAGTGATTAGCGGTCCCACTTCCTCTTTTTTTGTTTTCTTCCTATTTATATGGCTATAAAACCTTTTACTATTGGTTTTAATTCCCTTTGCAAAGTCAACTCAACATGACTTTTAGCCTGTCTCACTTTATCCCTACATGCTTGAACCTCAATAAGGTAGCTTTCTTTACTGATCCCTCCCATCTTCCACTCCCTATATGCTTTCTGCTTTTTCTTAATCACCTCCCTGAGATTCTTGTTTATCCAACTTGGTCTAAAACACCTACCTATACATTTTTTCCTCTTTCTTGGGATACAGGCTTCTGATAGCTTCTGCAACTTTAACTTAAAATAATCCCAGGCCTCCTCCACTTTTAGCTCCATAGATTCTTTAGTCCAATCCACTTCCCTAACTAATTTCCTTAATTTATTAAAATTAGCCCTTTCGAAATCAAAAACCCTAGTCTCAGATTCATTTGTGTTTATCCTTCCATGTACTTTGAACTGAATTAGCTCATGATCGCTCGAGCCAAGGTTGTCCCCTACAACCATTTCTTCTATGAGGTCCTTGCTACTCACCAAAACCAAATCTAAAATGGCTTCCCCCTTGTCGGTTCAACAACTACTTGATGAAGGAATTCATCAGCTATCACATCTAGGAAAATCTGAGCCCTATTATTATTACCAGTATTTGTTCTCCAGTCTATATCTGGAAAGTTGAAGTCTCCCATGATTACACAGTTTCCATTAGTATTTACTTCTTTAAAAACATTAAAGAGGTCTCTATCCATATCCAAATTAGATCCTGGTGGTCTATAGCACACCCCAAGCACTATCCCAGGGGAGGATCTAATAGTTTTCTTCCCCAATGTAATTTTTGCCCAGACAGACTCTGTCTTCTCCATTCCTTCACTTTTTAATTCTTTGCAATCTACCTCATCATTGATATACAATGCTACTCCACCACCTTTACCTTTATTTCTGTCTTTCCTAAACAGCACATACCCTTCAATACCTGTACTCCAGTCATGCCTAGTATTCCACCATGTTTCTGTTATTCCTATAATATCTGGTTTCACTTCCTGGACCACTAGCTCTAGTTCCTCCATTTTGTTACCTAGGCTCCTCGCATTGGTGTACAAACATCTTAATTTTTGCTGTTTCACCTCACTCACATTCTTTACCAAATTTGGCACAGACATTGTACCTCCAACATGACCTATTAGACTAGTATCCGCTCTGCCCTTCCTCCTTATGTACATTCTCCTACCCCCGGCTATATCCTTTCTTACTTCGTTTTCCTCCCTCTCAATGCTAAAATCCGGCGTAGAGATTACCTGGACATCTCCCAACCGTCTCCCCCAAATTCCTAGTTTAAAGCTCTCTTAATCAGTTGTGCCAGCCTCCATCCTAGAAGTCTGTTTCCTTCCCTACTTAGGTGAAGTCCATCCCGAGAGAACAGTCCTCTGTCCGTGAATGCCTCCCACTGGCCATACATCCCAAAGCCCTCCTTATAGCACCACTGCCTGAGCCACCTATTGAGCATCATAATCCTATCACACCTTTGTTGCCCTTCTCTAGGAACAGGCAGAATCCCACTGAAAATCACCTGAGCCTCGATTTCCTTAAGCGTCCTCCCCAACCTAGCATAGTCTCCCTTGATTCGTTTCAGCGAGAATCTAGCCGTATCATTTGTTCCTACATGAAGGATGATCAATGGATTCTTTCCCGCTCCCTTTAGGATCCTCTTCAACCTTAGTTCCACATCCCGTATCTTAGCACCTGGCCGACAGCACACCCTTCTGTTCTCTGGATCAGCTCTGGTTACAGGCCTGTCTATTCTTCTCAATAAGGAGTCCCCAATCACATAGACCTGCCTTTTCCTGGTGACAGTGCGATTCTCTGGTCTATCCCTTGTTTCCTCTGGCTGCAAGTCCTTTCCATTCCTGTCTTCTCTTGTAATCTTCTTCAACCCATCCTGTATCCTCCTGGTGCTCATTATTGGTGTTGTCTCCATCGACTCTTCCCCTTTATGTATGGGACTAGCCACTCTTCTCTTCTTCCTTGCCTTTCCACCTTCAGTGGCCACCTGCTGTATCCTTTCTCCATTCTCCAACTCCGCATTCCTGTTCTTGAGCTCTATTTCTCCTTCACTGGCCCACCTTTTCCTCTGCCTGGTTCTCATAGTCACATGCTTCCACTGTCCATTTTCTTCGCCCAGCAGTCCCCCCTCAGAGGCCTTTGATCCTGCTTCAGTCTGCATGTCTAAGCTTTCCCTTTCAGCCACCTCATGCCTTTGCTCCATCATCTGCTCAAACCCCCTTCTAAACTCGACCAGAGTTTCCACCTGCATCTCCAATCCTCGGATCTTTTCTTCCATCAGTTCTATTAGGCGGCATTTCATACAAACAAAACTCCTTTCAGGTACCCCCTCCAGATCATATACATACCACAGCTGCCACATCCACTCAGTCTCATTGTGTCCTCTACTGCTTGGGTTATGGCCACTGCTATCTCTGTGTTAATCAGCCTTCTCACCTAAATCCTGTTAGTCCGGCAAACACAAAAACAAAAACAAACCAAAACACCCCCCTATGGCAAAAAGAAACCCTAAACGAGTCTGTAAGCGGCGGGGTGACAGTCCTGTCCCGTCAGGTGAGTACTGAGCCCCCCCTTACTTGCGTTTCCCCGACCCGGGGTTAAGTTCTGAGAAGCTCTCGGGTGTGCTGGCCTGTGATTCCGGGCTTTGTCTGCCCGCTGCTGCTAGGAGGGTGGGGTAGGGGGGCCCGGGCCCGCCCTCTCTCACGGGCCCCAGCCCAGGGCCCTAAGGACAGGTTCGGTGGGACCCGTCCAGCCGGAGGGGCTAACACCCGCAACGCACCAGCTCACCGGCTCCACGCCCCGCCCTGGGCTACTTCCTACCCCACCGTCACCCCCTGGACCCCTTTTCTTGACCCCCTTCTCTTCCCCCACGGGTGCGCCCGCCACTCAGGTGCCCACTCTCCCTCCTCCTTCTCCTCCGGCGTCTTCCCTTTACTCCCTCTCCTCTCTTGGCGTCCTCCCCTTTCCTCCTTCCCTCCTTCGGCGTCCTCCCCTTTCCTCCTTCTCCTCCTTCGGCGTCCTCCCTTTTCCTCCTTCCCTCCTTCGGCGTCCTCCCCTTTTCTCCGGCGTCCTCCCCTTTCCTCCTCCCTTCCTTCGGCGTCCTCCCCTTTTCTCCGGCGTCCTCCCGCCGTGACGTCGGCCGGCGCACACGTCACGGCCCACGTGGCGTGCCCTGGCTCCCGTACACCGGCCGGCACGCCCCTCCGGCGCCGCCCCCGCCTCTCAGCTGAGCGGCGGCGGCTGTACAGGGGCCGCACGCCACCCACTCTCTCCGCGCCGCTCCCAGGAGCGTGAGCACGACTGCGGGGTCAGTGCGGGGCGGGTCTGCCTCCGCGGGGAGGAGGCCGCCCGTCCCGTCACAGAGTCCTACAATCCAAACTCCCCTTACAAACTCCCACTCAAACTCCCCTGTTTACAGCTCTGTTTGCTGGCTCCTGCGCCGCTGCTGCTGTCTGTCAGCTAGGAGGTAGCATAAGCATTTTGCTTATTTAAATTGCAATGAAGCTGCTGCAGAATCCAAACATCTGACTACAGAATTTAGATTGACTTTTCTATAGAATATGCAGATCTTTGGCTATGGCCTTGTCTACAGCTATGGCAGGGGTGGAGAAACTTTTTGGCCCAAGGGCCACATCAAGTTACGGAAATTACATGGAGAGCCATGAATGCTCCCAAAATTGGGATTGGGCTGTGGTAGGGTGGAGTGAAGGAGGGAGGGCAGGCTCTGGAATCGAGCTTGGAGTGGGGGAATGGAACATAGGAGGATGTTTGGGACTGGGGACAATAAGGGTTCAGATGGCAGGAGGGGGCTCAGGACTGGGGCAGGGGATTGTGGGGGTTCAGCTGCAGGCCCCAGACTCTGCTTACCTCCACAAGCAGCACCTGGAAGCAGTGGCATGTCCCCCTTCTGGCCAGCTCCTATATGGAGATGCAACCAAGGGGCTTTGTGTGCTGCCCCTCTGTTGGCAGCACCCCTTCAGCTCCCACTGGCTGCAGTTCCCTGCCAATGGGAACTGTGGGGGAAATGCTTGGGGCAGGGGCAGTGCATGGCATCCTCTGGCTGCCCTATGCATAGGAGCCAGACCAAGGCACATGCTGCTGCTTCCAGAGCCTCAGAGAGACAGGCAAGCCACAGCCCTCGCTCCCAGCGGGAGCTGGAGGGCTGGATTAAAATGACTGATGGGCCCAATATGGCCTCCAGGCCATAGTTTGCACTATGGGCTCAATTTTGCACTGTCTGAGCTGTGTTTAGACTAGGGATGTGACAGTATAAATGTGTACATGGTTAGCTGATAAGCCTGGGCTCATGGGTTAACCATCATGGTTACATGCAACACCACCCCACGCTGCTGCCTCTAATACAGAGGCAGCAGCATGGATGGGGAGGGATGGTGCTCATGGGAAACCAGCTTTTAAGGATAACACAGTTCTATTCCACTCTGGCTCCTTGCTCTCCCTTCACCAGAGGGGAGGAGAGATCTGCTGTGCTTGTCAACTTTACATTAGGGGAATTCTCCACAAAATCTGGTCATACAGATTAGAATAGATCTTATTCTTTGCCTTTTCCTTTCTCGTAATTTCTGTTACAGGTTTCTTATTCTCAATGCAAACTCAGGGTTGCTAACTATTAAAGAAGGTACTCCAATGGGAACTTACAATGCCAAAGTGAAAGTTACTGATGGTATCTGGCCAGATGTGATCTCGACAGTAAAAGTAATTGTGAAGGAAATCAAAGACTCTGCCATCCATAATGCTGGGTCAATACGAATAAAAGGTAAAATCACGTATTTTTGTATCTACAGTATTTCAGCTCTGAATCTGCCATCTTTATATTAGTGTTGTGTAACTTTGAATTCTTATTAGTGTCTTTTTAATTATGAGATTATCTATATTGGATACTCTTACTATTTGTAATTACATATATGGAAAATGTACACATACCCTACTTTTTGTTTTCCTTTTCCACTGATACATAAAGGAAGTCAGAGGACACTGTAATAAGTGTTATTTTTGTTTTATCCTAGAATGTAAGATACAAGAGTTCCACACTAACAACACAACCACTTATTTATATTGCAAATAGAATTTGAACATCTTTGGTAATTAAAATAAAATAAAATCCTTCTAAAGATATTTCTGATTTAAAGAGAAATTAAATAAATGTAATGACTGAATAAATGAACCCTGCAGTAGTGCAAACCATCGAGCAGAAACCAGTATGAAAAAATTCAGAGCCCTAATATGAAAAGTCAGTGCTGCTAGAATGGAATCAGATATGCAAACGTAACTGTTTTGGTCCCCTTAAAATTGAACATCATATGATTCTCCTCAATCTCAAAGATAAGTGTGGTGTTTTTTCATTTTTTTTGTTACAGATATCACTGCAGAGGATTTTATATCTCAGTCTGCTGAGAGAGAAAGTAAATACAACCAGATGAAGAAACTACTTTCAGAAATTATACCTGCTCGGTTCGAAAATGTCCACATTTTCAGTGTCTTAAATATCCCAGGTCAAGCTCAAGGGATTGATGTTTGGTTTGCAGTTTCTGGACCACCATATTATAAAACAGAAAAACTTAACGGCAAGGTAGCAATGTCCAAAGCACAGGTATGTGGATTTAACTCATTGAGTTAATTAAAATCTTGCACCAGTAATTTAGTGAAATGTTTGCACTGAATCACTGATTTTTTTTTAGAGAGAGAGAGAGAATGATTGTATATTATAATATTTTTTCAGTTTGGTCATACTTTTGATACAGGTGCTTCAAGTTCAGACCCATGATACATATTTTCAGAATCAAAGACTTGATGGGAACTGAGAGTGTTTAGTACCTCTGAACATCAAGCCACTCATTTAGTTGCGTGACTTTGGGCACCCAAATTTGAAAATTTTGTCCTTGGAATACTGTACTTCCTTTAGGAGTATGTCTTTCAGAACATGTGTCTTCTACAGAGACTATGAAATTCTCCATAAGTAATGCATATGATTATTTTTTGTGCACACAGTTCTTGATGTTTTCGGTTTATTTCCTTGACACATGTATTGAAATGTTTTGAAACTAGAACTTGCATCTTTTCACTGAGCAATTTTGTATTTTTCTACGGTAAGAAACCAGTGATAAAATAACCTTTTTCCTTCAGAGAAAAATGTGAGCTGAAAATTAAACACCCCTGCAATATAAAGTATAATAAGTGATTTCATAAGTTGGGAGGGCACACTTGGTCAATGCAGTGTGTACTGGAACCTCCTGCGCTCAGGATCCTGGCTATTTACACAATTTACTGTCATTGCCATTTACAACTACTTGATCTGGGATATTTGGGATCTTTGTTATCGAGCAGAAATAAAATTACTCTGCTGAAAAAATATTGGGCAGTTCTGTGCAAGTGATTTATTAAATTCTCAGTCACTTCAAGATAAAACCAATTCAGTAAGGACATAGAAGTCTGAATGGATATTGTGAAGGAGCTACCTTTTCATGGCTAGCATTGGGATCTGTAGTAAGGATGTTAAGGACTAGTCGACTATCCGATAAGTATTTGCTTATCGGATAGTCTTTTGACTAGTTAACTAGTCAATAGGCACTTCCTCATTTGTCCTTTGAAATGTACAAGAGCCCCCGAGCTCTTGTACATTTCAAAGGAGGAATGTGGAACTCCAAATACAGCCCGGGGCCAGCGGGAAGTCTTGCTGACTCCAGGCTGCACGCAGGTGCCTTCTTTGAAATGCACAAGAGCCCCAGTGGACTCCCCAGCTGACCCCTGGCTCCTCTCAGCTGCCCCCTTGAATCCGCGGATCAGTTGTTTGGCGGCTGTCCCTTTAAACCATGCATCTGCATGATTCAGAGGGAAGCTGCCTGGAGCCCAGGGTCAGCTGGGGACTCTCCAGCTGATCCCAGATTCTGGGGAAATGCTGTGGGAGCCCGGGATCAGCTGGGGAGTTCCCAGCTGATCCTGAGCTCCCCACAGTATTTCCTGGGAACCCCCAGATGACCTCGGGTTCCCGGGAAATACCACTGGGAGCTTGGGATCAGCTGGGGACTCCCCAGCTGATCCCGGGCTCCCACGGCATTTCCCCAGAATCTGGGATCAGCTGGAGAGTCCCCAGCTGATCCTGGGCTCCAGGCAGCTGTCCCCTTTGAATTGCGTGGATGCGTGGTTTAAAGGGACAGCCACCGCACAGCTGGTCCACTGGATTTCCCAGCTGACTCCGGGCTCCTAGAGGCATGCAGCGTAGCATGGAGTCCGGGGTCAGCGGGGGACTCTGAGTTCTGAATGGATACTGTGAAGGAGCTGACCCCGGGCTCCATGGCTTTGAAATGCACAAGAGCCCCCGCTGGGAACTCTTGTGCATTTCAAAGAAGGCCCCGCGGGCAGCCCGGAGTCAGCGGGACTTCCTGCTGGCCTCGGCTGTATGTGGAGTTCCACATTCCTCCTTTGAAAAGTACAAGAGCTCCAGCGGAAGTTCGTCAAAGAGTTCCTCAAAGGAGGAATGCGGAAGTGCCTATCAACTAGTTGATGGAAATTCCATCGACTAGTCAGTTAACCGCATTTTAACATCCTTAATTTGTAGGCAGGTTAATGGTACATGGACACTGAGACTGCTACTGCTCAGTCTCCATCTAGTCTGTGGAGATAGAAGATTTTGGCTTCCCAGGGCTGTGATTCTAACTATCTTGAGTACCTAAGGTTCTTCCCACTGGACAAGGCAGATTAAAAAAATAAGTTTCTTCTCCAGCTGGAAATCATCTTGGATAGAAGCATCACCCAGATTGGCATAGACGAGTGTGCAACTGTGAACTGCACACATAGCACGGGATGTGTCAGCAAGTACAATTACAGTCATGTTCCCACAATAACTACTGCTGGAAGTGTCTCACTGGCATCTGTGACAGTCCTAAATAGTGCTCAGTGCACCTGTGCAGCTAGAGAAAGCCAGCATCTTCTCTGCTCCTCATACCGGACAAACCCCTGTCTCAATGGTGGCACATGTATAGACACTGACTTGGGCTACAGGTTAGTAAAACTTTTCATGGTATTCAGTAGCTCTTCTAACTCAAAATGTCCAAGAAGGGGGGCTCAGAAAAGCAAATCGACATTCGTCACTTCTCAAAAGGCAGATCTGACTGCGTATTCTTGGAGTTGGTCTTTCAAACAGATTTCTTACTTTGCTGATGGCTACTTATGGTCATTATAATTCTCAAAAGGCTGAGAACAGGCAGATGCACTGGCCTCCCTTGATGTGGCAGTATGGGAAGCTCATGTTTGTGCAATCTAGATGCCTTTTATTAGTCACTTCAACCAGTATCTCAGCATGTCACTTACAGACCCTTCCCCCGGGCCCAAATTCCCCACTTCCCATACTTAAAAAAAGAGAGAGAGACTAGTCTTTAATCCTCAGCATATTGTCAAATATGACGTAAGAGTAATACACTCATATATCTTAAGCCGAAAGTGTGTGTGCAGATTTATATCACCCCCACACTTACACTTAGCCATCTCTACAATGAGAAAAATGGCATCAACCTCCCCATAGTTCTTGCACAGGAGGTGACAGTGCAAATCAAGGTATGTAACTGAACCTGCAGAAGCCTTGTCCATGGTAAAGCCCACATCCAGTTCCAGTATGCTCTTCAGGCTTGTTACAGTGAAGCATAGTCTTTTCACAGCTTCCTGTCATTATCATTCACTCACATCTGAGACTTAGACGAGGGATAGATAGTTTTCCCTGTCGTTTCCTTTGTCGTCGTCTGTAGGGTTTGCCCCACCTGTTGCTTCAGATGTTGTAGCGCAGGAGCGGGCAATAATTTTTGACAGGGGGCCACTCCCAAGATTTTGGAAAGTGGTTGAGGGCCACATTTTTCCATGATATTAATGTAGGAGATGCAGGGTCTGGGATGGAGGTTGGGTGCAGAAGGGAGCTTGGGGTAAGGGACTGGGGTGCAGGAGGGAGACTCGAGTCTGGGAGAGAGTTTGGGTGAAGGAGGCAGTTGGGACCTAGGGCAGGGGATTGGACTACAGGGGTTTGGGATGTGACCTACAGTAGGAGGGGATTGTGATCTGGGGCAGGAGATTGGGGTGCCAGATTTGGGAGGGGGTATACGTGTAAGAGGGGGACATGGGTATGTTGAGTTGGGGGGGCAGCAAAGAGTTGGGGCAGGAAAGGGCAGTCCTGGGGCTGTTGCTACACTTCAAAGGCGGAGGCGTCCTTATCGACTAATTGAATTATCGATGCAAATTGCATTGACTATTCCAGGGGTTCCCAAAGTTTTTGACACGGGGACCAGTAAATCCATTCACGAGCTTTTGGAGGACTGGTAACATATATTTGCAAATTCATTAAGCAAATGATGAATATGCAAATAAGTTGTTTCTGGCCCTCCCAAAGCCCCCAGTGCCAGCTTTAGCAAAGCTTTTGATATGGTCACCCACAATATTCTTGCCAGCAAGTTAAGGGAATATGGATTGGATAAATGGACTGTAAGATGGATAGAAAGCTGGCTAGACCAGGGTTTCCCAAACTTTTTACTTTAATTGGAACCCATTTTTTTTCAGTACTGTTTTTTGCAGCCCAAAAATATAAATGCGTATAAAAAAAAGAATGAAAAATGAATACATTTTCAGTGTTTCACCCGGCTACATCCTCTGCCCAGCCCGGGCCAGGGCTTGGGGGACCTGGCGCCACACGGGCACTCCAGGAGGCGGGAGCAGGAGCTGATTGGGGGTAGGGTATCTGGCTAGGAGGGAGGGTGCATGGAGGGGACTTGGTTAGGAATTGGACCTCCCTGGTCTGGCACCCTCTGGACCTGACTGGTCCCAGATGAGGGATTTTTTTGGACCAGGGGAGGTAATTTCAGGGCTCCTGGTTCCCCCTCCCCACTAGCTTCTTTGCACCTCCCTCCCCTGCAACCCAACTGAGCTTCCCACCCCGCTGGTTCCCTGCATCTCACCCCAAACCATCCCCCACAATCCAAGGGAATGCAGCACCAGTTCCCTGCAGCCCCTCACAGCCCAGCTGAGCTGCCCGGCTGTTCCCTATGCCTTCCCCCATCCACCTCAGCCCAGTTGAGCCCCGCACTGGTTCCCTGCATGCCTCCCCCACAGCACAGCTGAGCCCTGTTTCCCTGCCCCTCCCCCCAAACCCCGCAGAACTGCTGAGCTCAGCTCTGATTTCCTGTCCCTCCCACCCCCCTCCCCTTGTGTCTAGCCCCTGGTTCCCAGCACCTCCCTACTCCTGCAGCCAAACTGAGCTCTGAGCTCTACACCTCCCCGCCCCCGCCGCCCAGCCCAGCCCAGCACCCCACACCTCCCCACCCCCGCTGCCCAGCCCAGCCCAGCCCCCCACACCTCCCCATTCCCCCAGCCCAGCCCAGCACCCCGCACCTCTTCACTCTCACAGCCCAGCTGAGCTCCGTTTCTCTCCACCTCCCCCCAAACCACGCAGACATGCTGAGCCCAGCTCTGATTCCCTGCCCCTCCCTCCCTCCCCTTGAGTCCAGTGCCGGGTTCCCGGCACTTCCCTCCTTCTGCAGCCCAGGTGAGCCCAGTGTCCCGCACCTCCGCCCCCCTCCCCGCAGCCCAGCCTGGTGCCCCC
The DNA here is from genome assembly GCA_032595735.1 of Pelochelys cantorii. NCBI lineage: Eukaryota > Metazoa > Chordata > Testudines > Trionychidae > Pelochelys > Pelochelys cantorii. The sequence continues at coordinate 42,038,896 of CM064327.1, read as the reverse complement.
CTAGCGTGGCGCCCGGGGGCAACTGCCCTCCCTGCTTCCCCCCTCGCTACGCCTCTGCCGGGAGCCCGGAACGTCTGGCTGCATCCTCTGCCCAGCCCGGCCCAGGGCTTGGGGGACCTGGCGCACCACTGGCACTCCGGGAACCCGGAACACCCCTGCAGCCATGCGGAGGCCTGGTATTTTTTTCAGTCTGCGGCCCATAGTTTGGGAAACGCTGGACTATTCTATTAGCCAATTAATCAAAATTTTACATCCCTGTTCCTACCATTATACGTTCCCATGGAAATCTCTTGAGCCTCCGTGAAAAAAGTCTCTCTCAGCTATGTTTTTGTATTATAAATAAAAGAGATGTAATTAAATATTTCAAAACAGTGAGCCTGCCATCAACCTAGTGGCTTGTAAGTTGCATCCCTTTCCCTGCAGCATTTAGCTGTTTTGCCTGTTTGGATTGTAAGTTCTTGAAGAGATTCTTATCCTGTATCATCCAGCACATTTGCATTACTACACTAATATATACACAATAATTCATAAAACTGATAACTAGCAAGAAATCCTTTCTCTGGCTGGCATTAAAGAGTTAATAGCAGGAGGGTATTGTGAGGTCTTGCATATTATGGTGGCTTATCTATTGTTCTCACAATATCCTTTATGTACATAATGTGAACTATTGCCTAAAATTAAACTGTGTTTGTAAACATTAATGAACTAAGTACTGTTTGATGCATACGCTTTGACTACGATTATTCACTTATTTGTTCCCCAGCTGGTGATCTGCAGGTGTCTCCTAGTCATTAGTGTGAGTTAGTATGGTTTGTGCTGTATTTTCAGGGTTATTTCCCTAATGATTTATATTCTGAGCGTTCAGCATGGAATAAAAACAAATTCAAGTTTTTCTTTGATCTTATAGCTGTAAATGCCCTGCAACTTTTGATGGGCCTGAGTGCCAGCAAACAAAACGTACCTTCAGAGGGCATGGATATGCCTGGTTCTCTCCTATCAAGCCTTGCTTTGAGAGCCGTATCTCCTTGGAGTTTATTACTGAAGTGGCTGATGGGCTTCTCTTGTACAATGGACCTGTAGCACGCATTCATCCCGGAGAAGTGGAAGACTTCATTGCTTTAGGTTCAAAACTTGAACAGATTCATTTTCTGAGTGTGTGTATGTGTATGCAACTCCAGTTTCTGTGTACTGTCTTGTATTTTCTGTCTCTCTTAAAAAAGAAAAAAAAAAAAGCATTACATTTTTTTCTTGGCAAACAAGCAGCGTTCCAAACAAAGTACCAGCACTTCCGATTCACTTTATGGACTGTTATTCCTTGCCCTGCAAGCTATGGTGGTATTCATACTAGAGAAAAAGATGCAGTTTAAAGAATCATGATATATTGAGCAGTGTTTATCTGTAAAAAAACCTCCTTAAACTGTAATTGAGTTGGTATCTTTTAGTTCACATGAATTTTAATACCTATATGGTTGACTTTTGAACAGGAGAAGGCTTATTAAATAACACTTTCTTTTCCAGAACTCTCTGGCAGTGTCCCTTCCCTGACTCTAAGTCATGGCTCTGGGGTACTCTTCCTACAGTTATCTCAGAAAGTTAATGTTGCAGATCGTCACTGGCATAATATAAAAATTATAAGTGATGGAAAGGCAAGTATGAAAACACCCTGTAAAACCTTTGGTTCATATATCTGGCTATTGTTTTAAGATAAGATTCCTACTTCTGGTGTCTGACTAATTATTGCTGTGTCCCCTACCGTACTCCCAGTGGCCATAGTATCAATAGGAATTACAACTTTCAGTTTTGTCAGGGAGGCAGCATTGTCCACAAGTTATACTACAGCTTTGGGGCAATGCAATTAGTCATATTCCATTCCTGACTTGCTGGAGAGACTTGGGGCAAGTTCTTTCATTGCTCAGGGTTAGACTCCGGTCCACCAAATTCAGTTATGCCTCTTAGACTGTTTAAAGTGAGGCTAAAGAGGCTAGAGATTGGTTTGAAGAATTTCCTCCATGCAAAGGTAATCTCTGCTGATCTGAAGCTAGTGGAAGTGACTCTACTACTATGGCAGAGTGATGCTGAGGCCAGTTGGCTGACACTCCTGGATTCTTGATCCAGCCTCTGCTTTTTAATATACTCACAGGTCTGCTTAGGCACAGGAGAGAGTCAAAACTTCTGTGTCTGGCTCTTCATCTAAAGAATAGGAATGCTCATGTGTAATTACCTACCTCTGAAATCTGCTGGTAAAAACTCATTCTTAGGTTAATACAGTTGTCCTGCATTTTAACTCATAGTTTCATAGGAGGTGTAAAATCTGCAATTAAAAAACAATTTGATCTTTAATGTAATACATTTTCCACTCTAGATAGTACAGCTGATTCTTGACCACTGCGTAAATGTTTCAGTTAAAGAAGACAATGGTGTCCTTAAGGAAACCTCCCAGATGGATCTGTCTGCCTGTGACGTTTTGGAAGAAACACCAGGAAATGAGAGGTAAAATAATAGATAATACAACCACAAAAGAACCAAGAAAGAAAAGGAAAAACACCAAATTATTGTTAATCTAGGTTGACTGCTATTCATTCTTTCCCTTTTTCCCCCCCTCCAATACTGGCAGGTTCCTCAATGTTCACCAACCCTTACAGCTGGGTGGGGTTAAGAAGGCCTTCCCATACGGTAATTCGCAGAAGCACTTCACAGGGTTTGTTGGCTGCATACGGAATGTCATCATTGACAGCAAGGTAAGAGTATCAGGAAGTAGTTCTTTGGAGGAATATTTTTAACTGCAGCTGCCTAACATAGTTTTTCCCCTATCAATTTTTAGGTCTATGATTTGGAGCACCCTGCAGAATCCTTAAACAGTGCCCCAGGTTGTGCTATGACTGATGAAATGTGTCACAGAGCTGGGGCCCTCTCCTGTGGTATTCATGGCAAGTGCATTGGTGAATGGGGCTATTTTAATTGTAGCTGTTACCCTGGATATTCTGGATCAAAATGTGACAAAGGTATGGCTGGTCTTGGGGAGAAAAGAATCATGGGAATCTTTGGGAATAGGCAGCAGATATACTGTGGTACTGAATTTGGGTACATATTAGTAACAGAACAGAGCATTTCAGACACTGGCCCCTGTACGCTGGGCTGTGGGAAGGGACAAGGAGGCTGGGGCTGCCAGTGCAGCTCCAACAGACAATACTATTCAAACGAGTCTGATCTCATGAGCTTAGGGAGCACACAGTGAGGGGAACTGCTCTGCTATTAGCACATGTAAGAGGGTGAGTAACTGGGCTGTGTGCTCTCTACTAGGTCCACATGAAGTAAATAGTGAGGGTCACACTAGGGATGTTAAATTGTGATTGATCAGCTAATTGAGTAATCAATGGAATTTTCATTGACTACTCAATTGGTTGATAAGGGGGGGCGCAGTTGATAAGGCACTGTTGCTCTGCCTTTTAAATGTGGTAAGAGCCGCCCAGCTCTTACTACATTTAAAAGAGAGCCACAGTGTCTTAGAGCCGCCAGTGTAACTGCCACTAGGCGGATTTGAACCTGGGATCTTTGGAGCTTACGATAGTAGCCTCTACCCTCTGAACTAAAAGCCAGCTGGTTCCCAGCCTATGCTGTAGAGGTCTCTTGGTCTTATCTGTTGCTGTGGTCGAGGTGCCACTGCATGGGTCAGTGAACCACGCTAGGTGTGTGGGTTACACCAGCACAAACTGGGACTGTTTAGTCCCAGCTCATGCCAGCCTCAGGAGCTAACCCCACTGCACCTCTCTGCCTTTTAAATGTAGTAAGAGCTGAGTGGCTCTTACCACATTTAAAAGGCAGAGTCACAGTGCCACTGCATCTCTGTGGCTACGTCGACACTACGATTTTTCTTGGCAAAAAATATGCTAATGATGGACTCATTTGCATGAGTTGCGATCTCATTTGCATATTTTCTGCCGATCTGTTTTTGCGCTAGGGGGTTTTGCACAAAAACAAGCAGTGTGGACATTTTCTTTTTGCGCAAAAAGAAAACGTCCACACCAATTTTGCGGAAAAGGGGGTTTTTGCAGAAAAAGAAACCATCCATACTGCTTGTTTGTGTGGAAAAAGGGTTTTTTGTACAAAAAGAAAACGTCCATACTGCTTGTTTTTGCGCAAAAATCCCTAGCGCAAAAACGGATCGGCAGAAAATATGCAAATGAGATCGTGACTCATGCAAATGAGTCCCTCATTAGCATATTGTTTGCAGCAAAAACTCGTAGTGTAGATATAGCCTGCCTCCCCTGCTGCCTTGCCCTCTGGTTCCTGCTTCCCCCACCCTTGCTGCCTCTTAGAGGCAACAAGGGAGGGGAACGCGAGTAGTCGGCTCCCTAGATCCCACCCTTCATAGCCTATTGCAAACACCAGAGGTTCCTGGCATTCCTCCATCCTCCCACCAAACTCCCTGTGTGTCACTCTGCCATCCCCCTTTAATTCAGGAATTCCTTGCAAATCCCCCAATCTCTTTCCTGATATAGCTGTCTGTCTGCCCCCCATCTTTCCCTTTTCTTGTACCAGTATCCCCCAGAGTCCCTGTAAGGCACACACCCAAGAATTTCAGTCTTGCCCACCCCTTCAGCAGAGCTGCGCAGCCATGGCCCCCACTGCTCCTGGGGGCAGGGCTGCATGGCAGGTGGCTGCCCTGGCCCAGGAGCATTTGGGTAGCCACCACTCAGCCTGTGTGGTGGCTGCTGGGACTTGCGTCGGGGCCTCAGTGCTATTTTTAGTACCGCGGTCCCAGCTCCAGCTGCCACACAGTCCTAGCCCCAGCTGGGCAGCTGTCCCGTGTGCCAGAACTGGAGCCAGGGCTGTGGTACTAAAAATACCTGGCACACGGGGCAGCCGCCCATCATGCTGTTCTGCCCAGTAGGTGCAGGTGTTAGGATGGCAGAAGGTGAGGGAAGGGGCACAGGGAGAACTAAGGGGAAGGTGGGGGTGAGAAGAGGAAGGGGCTTTTGCTGAGGGCAGGGGAGGGGGACAAGGCAGGTGAAGAAATGGGAAGGCACCAAAGGGCAGGATGGAGGAGAGACAAATGCCAGGGGGCCAAGAGGAGACAATGAGCTGAAAGGGCAGGAAGGGGGGATGGGAATGTGTGAGTGCGGGTGAGAGAGGGGAAGAGACAGGGTGATGCTGGGAAAGGAGAGGGGAGGGGCAATGGGGGCAAGAGGAAGGAAGAGGAGGGGGAGGAGTGGGTGCTGGGAGAAGAGGGGTTGAAAGGAGGGGTGGGCATGAGGAAGGCAGGGAATGGAACAAGTGAGGTGTGAGGGCACAGAAGGGTGTGAGGAGAACTGGGGCAGAGGGTGGTGAGGGGGTGGGCACCAGGGAGGAAGAGGGCAAGGGGGGAAGATGTTGGGAGGGCAGGGGCAGCAAAGGAAGGTGGAGACACCAGGAGGGTGTAGGGGGTAAGGGAAGGCTCAGGTGCCAGGGGGATTGTGGGGGTGAAGCAGAAGGGCAGACACGGGCAGGGGAGTGGAGGGGAGGTGTTTGGAGATGGGCACCAGAGGGCAGAGGTGAGAGGTAGAGGGAAGTGTTAGGAGAGGGGATGGGGAGTGGGGTTAAAGGAGGGGTGGTCACAGGGGGAAAAGAAGCACAGGTGCAGAGGTCAGAGAGGATGGAGAGGTGAGCAGGTCTCAGGAGGGCTGAGGAGAGTGAGAAGGGCAGGAGCCAGGACAGCAGAGGAGGGTGAGAGGTTGGGGGCAGCAGCAGGCACCAGGGGAGCAGATGGGGCAAGGGGAGTATGGGAGACATGGCAGCAGAGGGGAAAAGGGAGAGGTTTATAACTTGAGTGCCACAGTGGCACACATCCGAACAAACGCACATGACCTCAGTATCAGTGCACATGACAAAACTCACTTCGCTCATGGATGGAAAATCTTAGAGGGAACACTGGTCTCCCCCATTCTTCTTGCATATCAGTAACTCTGTGTGTACCCCCATTTGCTCCATGGCATCAGCAGCATGTGTCGCATGCCAGGATTCCCGATTTGCCCCCAAATGCAAGGGGCTATATTTCCCCCTTTTGCCCCATTCCACAGTCCTCCAACCCACGAGGGGGTTCTCTGTATTTTCCAGTTCTCCCTCCACCTATTCCATCCTTACATCTATTCATACAGCGAACATAAAATGGAAAACAAAGAGGACCTGGGGAATTATAGACCAGTTAGTCTAACTTCGATACTGGAAAAGATACTGGAACAAATTATTAAACAATCTGTATATAAGCACCTAGTGGACAAGAAGGTGATAAATAATAACCAGTATGAATTTGTACTGAGCAGATTATGACAAACCAGCTCAATTTCCTTCTTTGGTGGGGTTACTGGCTTGGCAGATGAGGGGAAGGAGTAGAAGTGATATATCTTGAGTAAGGCTTTTGACTCAGTCCCAAATTAACATTCTCATAGACAAACTAGGGAAATCTGATCTAGCAGCTCACAAGTGCAGCCACTTGAAGTTGTAGGCATTCCTTCACAGATGTACCAGAATGCCTGCACAACCAACAATACTCGATTATCACAAAACTGCCCAAGAATTTAAGGGATCTTAACCATTCTGACAAAAGTATACTGTTTGGGGGAACCCTGCACTGCTGTGATTAGTGCTGGCGAAAACATACCGGATTAGTTTTTAATATCCTTTTAGAAATGTAAGCTCTGGCTATATTTGATGCCACATCTCTCTACCTTGCCTTGCTGAGGTTCTGTGCTGTGATATACCCATATTTTAGGGATTTTGCTGTTGATTTCCAGCTCACCCACTGTTTGGACTTTCACTGTGGCAAGTGTCACATTAAACTCATCTTTCTGACATTCACCATTGTCTCTCTCCTGCTGTAAAACAAAATTAAAACCCCACTGGCATTTTTCAGTTTCCAAATTGTTTTTTTAAATCACTTTGGCTTTTCATATGCTATAGCACCCTCTCCTGTTGCTTTATTTTTGTCTGCTCTAACTTTTGAGAAAGAGGTTTAGAGTTTGTGTGTTCTGTGTATTCTACAGCACACCAAGCACTTTTTGGCCAGAGTTTCTTTGAACTAAAATTCTTATAACTTCAAAGGGGTAGCTGAGTTAGTCTGTAACTGGAAAAACTTAAAAAACAACAAATAGTCTAGCAGCACCTTAAAGACTAACAAAACATGTAGATGGTATCATGAGCTTTTGTGGGTACAACCCACTTCTTCAGATGAGTGAAAATTCTTTATGTAGTTTACCTCTTCAGAGGACTGTGTGTGCAAAACTGAAGGTCTATGCGAGTGCCAAACATTAAGATGTTACATTTATGTTTTTTATGTTGTTTAGTTCTCTTGGAGTGGGACTTTGGAAGGGACAGTTGGATTCATTATGAACTGAAAAGCTTTCCTAGTATCCATATTACCCAGGTCCAACTCATGGTACGCACCCGTGTTTCCTTCAGCACCATTCTGAGCATGGCGTCAGCAAATGGGAGCAGATACATCAGATTGGAGGTAAATGATCCAAATGTTGTTGTTAGTTAACTTGTGCCACTGTACAATGACTGTTCTTCCAGTAAGAAGGGCAGGCTTTGCCCCTTTGAGTAACAATTCTTATCCATGGACATTGTGTCCTTCCTGAGAAACAAACACAGTTGGATCAGTGCTGCTTGGCCATGCAGGGAACACTCCATACTGACTAGAATTTGTGGCTTGTATTCTGATGTTTGGACATGTGCTCCTGGTATAAGTGTGAACATTGTTAAAGGGCTCTACCCCTGTATTCCTGTAGGTGGTTGATGGATATTTTGGAATTAATTTCAATTTGGGGGACAAAGAGCAGCATCTGAGACTGAGCACATTACGCATAGACAACGGCCAGTGGGTTCTGCTGACTATGGAGCGCTATAATAATGAGTTTACCTTGCGTGTTAATAATGGCGGAGGGGACCATGAAGTGACCTCCTTTATGGGTGCAAACAGACGGTTCGAAATGGATTTGGCAAGCATTGTGCTAGGAAACTGCCTTCCTAACCACTCGGAGAATGATTTCCAAGGTAGGTGATAGTTACTAAGTTCCTAGGAGTAAGATTTTACACCACAGAATTGGCATGTTAGGGAATAATGAGCATCCAGGCCCCAGATAGGCATACCCACTGAAAGTTAGTGTCCCTGGTGTAGCAGAATTACTGATATAGTAAGGTCAGGATTTGCTGTCATGATGTCCTGATAGGTCTCTGGCTCCATTGATGATGATAACCAGAAGGCTGCTTGCGCGTGTGCTGTGTTGACTTGCACAATTAGTCACCACAGCAGACCCCAAGAGAGCCCCCAAAGACCACAAATCAGATAAGGATCGAAAGTGTCTGGCCAGGTTTATTGTTAAGCAAAGTACAGTAATAGTGGTCCGTAACTACCACATCGCTATGCATATGTACTCATAACAGTGGACTTAGCTCAAGAAGTAGGAAATCCCCACTGCCCCCTGGCTAGACAAAGACTGTCCCCACAAGACACCACTTAATCTACAGGTACAAACAAGTTAACACATCACTCCTGACATTGTCAGGTTGCCACCTTCTGAAGTTGTCAGGTTACCACTCTCTGACACTACTTAGATACCATGCATCACCCTGTACCTCATGGTTTGATTAGATCATCTCTATTCATCGTGCTGTCATTTTAAACCCTTTCCTGAACCTGGGTTGGTATCTGTGAAGAATGGGTACCAAGGACTTTTTTATTGAGCTGGTGGTACTATATGCTTTCCACTTATGCCCAGGACCAATGAGTGTTCTACACCTGGGCCTATTACCAATTAGTGTTTTGCACTCTCAGCCCTGTTTGTGCCAAATTCTGTGAGCAGAGGCATGTCTCTGGCTCACAGCTTAGCTTTGCTTTATATTAGCCAAGTGTTGTCCATTTTTGGCTAGACCTCAGGCCTCAAACCAGGCCTACGCTACATGGGTTTTTGTTTCAACATTCCCCCACTTCATTTTTCCAGGGAGAATGTTTACCCATCATCCCAGAAAAGCATAATGCATGGACTGAAGGTGACCTAGTAGGCTAAACACTGTTATGTGGACACCTTACTTTACGGTTCACACATTCATGCCCCATCTGTCCCTTAGTCTGCACATTCTCTCATATGACTAATGGACAGTTTTTATTTACCAGTTGTGTTTAGTCCCTTATGGTGAGCCTGGGAATGTTAGGCCCAGGACCATGACTGAGGAATGTATTTTTATGACTAAGCCTTAGGAGCGCTCCCAAATAATATCTATGAATGGATATGGTCTATCTATTTGTAGTGTATATGGGCATATATGTGTAGTATGAATGTGTACATATGACACAACCGTATAACAATTTATTTTTCTATCTGGTATTGTGATTTGGCCCTTGTGATGCTGCAGATAGCACACACTCCTATTAGGGCAATTACAGTTATTACCATTATTATTATTGGTAGTGGGCTGAGTGTTTTGAAATACTGGGATAGGAATTGTTACAGGGTGTCCCACAAGATTATGTATATGAGAGTCAAACAAATTTGGAGTAGTGACATTACAAATGAGGCCTTGATATATAATTGTCTTGTAATTAATTACTACTCAGTACTGTCCATTCATGTTATGGGTTAGCCTCACTGCTGGGTGTCACCCTCTGGGATGTGCTTTTCTGGACAGAAAACAGGAACAGTTAGCTTCTCCGTTCCATTGGTTCTAGGGATGTAATAGTATAGTCAATTAACAGATAAGCAAAAGCTTATAGGTTAATGCTACAGACTACATGCATTTCCTTCTCCCCCTCTCCCTGCCAGTAAATTTTTTAGCAGGCTGGCCAGCAGCCTGGCTCAGTCCTGGCTTGTGAAAGGTCCAAGACCTACCCCTGCTATGGCTCTGCATTTAAAGTGTATTAGGAGCTGGGCAGGCAGGCAGGCAGCTCAGCTCAGATCTGGCTCGTGTCGGATCTGGGAGCTCAGACCCGCCCTAGACAGGAACTGCTGCCACCCTGTGCTGCTGCCTCTTTCTCAGAAGCAGCAACACAGGGTGACAGGTAGCTGGTCCACAAGGGGAGCTGGTTTTTAAACAGGCTCCCCTTGTGGACCAGTTCCCACCTGACACTGCACACTGCTGCCTCTGATACAGTGGCTGCTGGCCCCGCCCCCAGGGACTATAGACTCGTCGACTAACTGATAAAATTTCATGAGGTTACTCGACTATTCAATTAACTGATATTTAACGTCCCTAATTGGTTGCAGTGCTCTGTGATACACCGGTAGTTGACATAGAGTTGCTTCTTATGGACGCTGTCTTTTAGATAACCTACTGAATGGACAGTGATCAATTTATCAGATATTGCTGTGTCAGGATTTAGCAACGGTGTCCAGACACTGAACGAGATTGTTTTGAATGACATGTGTCTCAGTTAGGATGAAGTGTCACTGACCCAAATAATGACTGGTACTAACAGAGAATTACAGAGTATTTGTTTACCCAATTTGTAGTTACTACGTAACTTAATTTTTTAAACCAGTTTGTTTTCCCCTTTTTCTCATGTTGCTTTCTGCCATCCGTTTGTTGATTTTTACCTGTGTGGTGGTTAAACAGTTTAGCAAACTTATACACATTGTAAATGATATATAACAATAATACCATACAGCAGTAATACAGTGATACAGCAATAATACATTTGGTTTTTCACAGTAGCCAAGTTTAAGTTAACTACAGTAATTTCTAGCTGATTGCCAACTTAATTGTCCATATATGGTAGACTGAGGTGTATTTGACCAGTCTCTCATATATAAAGCATTTCTTTTCTTTTCCTGGTGCTTGGGCATACTATTATCCTCCGGTGTCTTTGTGGTGTGATATCTTCTTGTGTCTTTGGCCTGTGGTATATAAAATCTTAAACAGCTTAAGTTAGTTAACATAATAAAAGGTTTTCTGTTTGATTGCTTTACATTTCTCTTGTTTTTAAGTAACCTAAATGTAATGCACATATTAATTAAGTTTGTTTATAATGTAATAGAGACCAAGTTTTTTATAACACAAGTTATACTTTTGCACCTGGTCCCTAACTCAAAATTCAGGGCTTATGCCTGGCCCTCAGTTCACCAATCCATGCCCTAGTACTGATGTAAATTGGATTTTCAATATTTCCTGCTGTAGATGTTGGCAGAATAGAGCAAGTTAAGAATTAGCGGAGTGCCAATCCCTGACCTGGAGGGAGGAGAATAACGCTGTGATTGTCTCAACCTTTTTCTCTCCTCACCTGAGGGGGAGAGGGATAGATCCATATTAGAATATTTGCTGTTGGATGCGAGTGGGGAGGTCATGCACAGAATGTCACTACCACTACTTCCCAAGGCTGGGCTGGATGTGGGTGGGGCTCTGTCTTTCAATTTCAGGCAAAGTAGGAAGCAGTAACTTGCATCTGGGTTCTTCTCATATTCTCCCTACTCAGCCTGCAGCAGGGTGGGTGAGGGGAGCCTCAATCAAACCACCTGCTTCACGGCTTCAGATCTGTTTAGGGTTTAACAGGGTCAGCCAAAAAGAACACAGGCACACACATCTCAGAAGGAATCTTGACCATTAGTAAAACAGTGTTTGAGTTACTTAACTCTTACCCTGCGATCAGATAGTTTTGCATGCAAACTGTGATTGTTTTGATAATGATACAAGTCATAGGTGCCGACTCCATAGATGCTTAGAGGCTGGAGCACCCACAGGCAAAAATTAGTGGGTGCTCAGTATCCAAGTTCCCCCAGAGCCTCTTGCCCATTTGGGACACTCCGGAAGGGAGAAGGAGGAACAGGGACATGATGTGTGTAGGGGAGGAGGTGGGAAGAGAGGGGGGCTTTGGGAAAGGGGTGGAGTGGCAGGGGTTGGGGGAAGTTGTGGAGCAGGGAGGGGGTTGAGCACCCTCAAGTCGGTGGGCCTATGATACAAGTTTGTAAGGTGTTTAAAGAACTTAACCACGCAGTGTGCTTTGAGAGGGGCTGTGACTAACACTGTGTGTTTCTGTCTGTGCTTTTCTGTTCATGCAGGTTGCATGTGTGATGTCCAGCTGAACGGTCAGCCTCTTCTTGGGGATGGCCAAAGCACAGAGTTCAGCTTAATGGCGAAGCAGCAGGGTGTCACCGTTGGCTGTCATTCCAATGCTTGCCGCAGTCAGCCCTGTCACACCCCTTTCCATTGTGTCGACTTGTGGAGAAGGCACGAGTGCAGGTTCACTTTACTTTTGTTTTTCCTGGGGGAGTGGGATTGATCATCTGGAAAGGGATATCTTTAGTGTATTTTCTTCTTCTCCAGGCATTGTGGCAATGCTGCTGTCAGGAGCTATGAACAAAGTAGGGTGACATCTGGAGTTTCTGTTTACATGGTAATACCTAGAATGTCCGTTCAGTTCACAGCTATTTCATGGTAGTGATGTGGCATGGGTGCTCCTTGGCTTTCATTTTCTTTTCAAGCTTTTATTATTGGTTTTAGAAATGTGTGTAAGTAGCAAACTGGAATTACGGAACAATTTTCACTGCACAGCATTGACAGAGTAGCATGCTATTCCTATCACTACCATCGCCCAACATAATCTGTTGGTTTCATCATTCAGGTGCCCAGCTGGCAAAGTAGAAGTGATGGATAACCTTACGGGTCTTAAATACTGCACTGCTACATCCTGTGGACACTGGAACTGTAGGAATGGGGGTACCTGTGTTGCACATTCCCAAGATAAATTTGTCTGCCAGTGTCCTGATGGCTATAAAGGAAGGTGGTGTGAAATCAGCCAAGTGAAAGCAGGAAAACCAGTTGGACTCAGTTCTGGCTCAATCTTGGCAATCAGCATGTGTCTCCTTGTCTTTCTAGGTAGGAAAGCAAATATTTTAAATTTATTCTCCACTATGTGTTACACCACTGAAACCAGGACACCGCCACTACTTCTGCTATAGGTCATCAGTTCAGACTCAGCTTAGGACAGTAACAATTGTAAGTCACTATTGCAGTTCACTGACTTCAGGACTGGTTCAAGTAAAACTAGATTCCTCCTCCATTCACTTGCATCCCCCTCTAAAGTATCCCCAGATGCACAGAGCTACAAGGCCCAAAACAGCGTGTGCAGCTGTTTTTGCCTCCAAGCCTCAACTGCCCCCAAATTCCTGTGGTGGTGGTGGTGACACGTTATTGGTATTCTAGCAGCACCTACAATGTGGTGGGCTTTGTTCATGTTCATAGGAAGGCACAAGACTCTTCCCTAAAGAGCTTACAGTGTAAGCAGACAAGCAACATACAAGGGATGGTTCAGAGAGGGAGACAATCAATATAAAAGTTTTATATATATTATATATAGTTTCAGTGCAGATTAGTTGATCTTTGATTATACATACATGGCTACATTTTCAACCTATCCAATATTAGCTAGGGCTTGGTGGGAGATGGTTTTCCAATCCTATGAAAAGTGTTGAGATCTAAAATATTTTCCTATTCGACAGGAGGCAAAACTGCAACCTTTTGACTTTCTTTTTTTGAGGGGGAGAGACTGCCACTGACCCCATATTACTGAACCCCTATTAATAATACTCTAGTTAGGACACTGATTGGGATGTGAGACATCCAGTTTCTTCCTGATCAAATTCAGAACTTCTGCCATTTTGACCAGTTGGCGTTTTTTGACCCAAAAACAAATCATGGGAACAACTGACCAGCTCTAGTCCAGACTGTTGTCAAATGCCATGCTCATTTACACTTCTGTCAATACGCTGAAGTCAGTGGGGGTTGTGTGTTCTATATCTGGACATGTGTGAATAAGCACAACAGTGTTTGGCTGCTTGTGTGCTTTTTTCAGAAGGAGTTAGGGAAATAGTGGGAGGCTCTTTTAAATGGGCGTGGAGGGAAACTATGGTATATATCAGTCAAGATCATGGGGTGTTGTCTACACAGTAATAACACACTTGCAGCTGACCTATTTCAGGCTCAAACTGTTACCCCAAAGCTCTGTCAGCATAAAACTGCTGAATGTTACTAGAGAATAAGCTGTGAAAATAGTATTTGAATTGTGCCTCCTGCAGCTGCAGTTTGGATAGAAATGTCTGAGTCAATCCTGATTAAGTTACGTGGAATGAGCTCCAACTCCATGCATGAAGTTCTGTTTAGTGTGGTGACAGGACTATATCACTTTTGGACCCCCTTGGTGGCAGTTTTTCTCTCTCTTCCCCCGCACACCGCCCATCTCCTGTGTTGCATCTTATCACTTGGTCTTGCCCTTGGCACCTACTAGTTAAAATTATTAATTTGCTGGTGGCTTAGTATGGCCATCACAGTGTTTACCTGCACTATTGTCACTTCCTTGTTACTCATTTAGAAAGGGACAAGGCGTGAGTTGTGTGGTTTTTTTTCTTTTCCTGACTGTCTCCATGGCCAAACTTTCTAGGATCTAGGTTTTTATCCAGTGCTGCACCCTAGATTAGGGATGTGAATGACTAGTCAACTATCTGATAAGCAAATGTTTATCCAATAGTTAACACACTAGTTGACTAGTCGCTTCTCCCCCCACCCTTGCTGCTGTTATCAGAAAGAGGCAGCAATTGGGGGGGAAGAAACGGGGGGAGGGCCAGACCCTGGGCTCCATGCAGCGCTGCCGCTTTGAAATGCCGCGGGGAGCACGGGGCCAGCGGGGGACTGCTTGAGTCTCCCGGGATCCCCTCATTGCTTTCACCTTTGAAGTGCAGCAACAGCCCTGGGGAGGCGCCCTTGTCGACTAATCAAATAGTGGATGCAAATCGCATCGACTTTTCGATTAGCCAATTAATCTAAATTTAACATCCCTACCCTACATGCAATTCCTTCAGATAACATGTTAAAACTGTTCCTTCTGCTTGTTTCTGGTTGTAGTTCAGGTATAAATTGATCTTCTAATGACATTTCTTTTAAAGAAGATTCAGGATAACTATGATGTTTAGGAACACGGAAAGTGCTACACAAACTAAATTTTATTATAAACTGATTGCTTAGCTTCTCTCTCCTAATAAAATTGTCAACTCCAACATATTAACAATGAAAACAGTGTACATATCTCAGAAAAGTAATGACTCAAATGATTATATGACATTTGTTATCTTCATTAAAACAGTGTTTTACTTACTTTGGGTATCTTATTTACTCAGGATTGGTGAAAGGCCAGAGACTGGCCAAAATGCCTTCTATTTAAATGTCCTAATGGATTCCTGTAGGTAAGTAAAATACCCTTTTAATGAAGTTTATGATGTAACATATAGATGATTCATTACCTTCCTGGAGAACATACTTATGTTTAATTGGACACTGGGGTTTAAACAATGCATTTCTTGACTGGGAATATGGATATTAAACTATTAAATGCTAATTTTTCTCAGGTTGTTTTCAAATGTAGTTACATTTCATAGGCGGGTAAAGGCCACATAATAAACATATTTGCATCTGTTTGTTCCAGCTCTGTTAGTCTCATATACAGTGTGGAGTCAGTGGGGGAGATCAGGATTTCGGAAAGGAGGAGTTTACCATATTCCTGAAGAACATGAAAGCTGGGAAGATGTTAGAGAAAATGTCTTCAATTATAATGAGGAAGGAGGGGGAGAACATGACCAGGTATGGTATAGCAGCCTGACAGTATTTTAATCACACAGCAATCCAGAACCTAATGACTCTCTCTCCTTTTTTCAAAGAAAATAAGAAAATGAAATTTCAAAAAAATCTGTGGCCCTTTTCAAGAGGCATGTGCTACTAACCAGAGTTGTTGACTCGAGTCCCACGACTTGAACTCGAGTCCAACTTAAGTCGCCTAGGTGACTCGACTTGAGACTTGCTAATTTTGTTAAATCAACTTGGTGAAAAAATTGTCTGACAATGCCGATATTGATGGCTTGTACAAAAGTGACTTGACATTTTTTAAATTAAGACTTGAGACTCGACTTGGGACTTGACTCGAAAGTGACTTTAGGGACTCGAGACTCGAACTGTAGTGACTTGAGACTCGACTTGGACTTGACAATGACAACTTGAAGACAATACTGCTACTAACTAAAGCAGAGGAGGAGAACCTTTTTCCTATCAGGGGCTATTCTCTCACAGAAAAAATCAGTCCAAGCACACATAGCCCTGTGGAGAGATGGAATGTGGCAGCTCCGGGCTTCCCCTTAGGCTTTTAGGATTGTCACCTTTCCTGATTGAATGGATCAGATGCCATTGGTGCAAATGGAGTCCAGTCTTTCCGGTTGGGAAAGTTGGCAACCCTATATTGGGATGGGGCCAAATATGAGGGGTTCAGGGTGTGAGAGGGGACTCCAGGCTGCAGTAGGGGTTCAGGTGTGAGAGTGGGGTAAAGGCTCCATTTGGGGGTGCGAGCTTTGAGGTGGAGCTTGGGATGAGAAAGATTGGGATGCACAAGGGGGCTCTGGGCTGGGGCTAAGGGTTTGAAGTGCAGGAGGGAGCTCAGGGCAAGAGGCTGAGGTAGCGGTGCGGAGTTTGGGTGGGAGGTAGGGTGCTGGAGTGGGCTCAGGGCTGGGTCAGGGGGTAAGTGTACAGGTTCTGAAAGAGAGTTTAGGTGCTTGAGCAGGCTTGGATGGGTCAGGGAGTTGAGGTGAGGGTTCTGGGAGGGAGTTAGGGCATGGGAGGAAGCTCAGGGCTGGGGCAGGAGGTTGGGATGCAGGACAGTTACCACTGGCAGATTCAGAAGCAGCCAGACATGTCCCTGTGGCTCTGCCCGCTGCCCTTGCCTACAGATGCCACCCCCACAGCTCTCGTTGCCCACAGTTCCTGGCCAATGGAAGTTGTAGGGGTGGTGCCTGCAGGTGAGGACAGCATGCAGAGCTTTCCAGATCTCAGCGAGCCGGCACTCGCAGCTCCACTGCCACAGGGGAGCGCCAAGGCTCAGGGCTTCCAGTCCACCGCACAGAGACTTGCCACTGGCCAGATGAAATTAAGCAGGGAGCCACATCTGGCTCACGGGTCAGAGGTTCCCCATCCCTGTACTAAAGCAACCAGGTGATCTTGCTCACGTAACCCTCTTCCTTCCCTGACTCCTTCTCCACCCCCCAAGTTATTTTTTCTAGTGACTTGACTTGTCTTCTTGTAGATCTGAATCTCCTGGAGACAGATTGTGGTGTATTAAAGCACCTTCACCTCGTGTAGGAACTTGTGAAAAAGAAGGAAATGTAAGGAAATTGTTTCTCATGGGGAGATGGACACTACCCAGTAACAGTAACAGCAAGGAATTTACGTGGGTTGTGCTGTAGGCAAAAGTAACATAGGAGTAATTACTTCACTCTTACTTTGGGACTTTCTAAACTCTGTTGCTATTATTTCCCTATGACAGTGTCTGAAAAGAATTCTAACAAGTGTGCCCAGCTTGCTTTTTTTCTTTCGTTTAGCTTGACACTGTCCAGGTCACTTCATGTTTTAAAAGAAGATAAATATTTCTTTATCTCAAATAAGTTTCTTGTGGAGGCCTGATGTTACCCTAGGGCTTGTCTGCATGGGGAATTCACAGAGAAGATGGTGAGAAGTTACCAGGGGATGAATTTAAACTTGGAATAGGTATTCCACACTAACTCCCCACATGTACACTTATTTTCCCCGGCTGTGTCTACACTACGAGTTTTTGCCGGAAGAGGCAATGCAAATGAAGCACTGATTAGCATATTGTTGCACTTCATTTGCATAATCTCCGACGCCTTTTGCGCAAGAGGTTTTTGCGCAAAAGCAGGCAGTGTGGATGTGTCTGTTTTGTGCAAAAAACCCTTTTTCCGCAAGATCCTTATCCCTCTCCAGGACAATATGCTAATCAGCACTTCATTTTCATTGCCTCTTCCAGCAAAAACTTGTAGTGTAGACAAAGCCCAACAGTTTGTCTGCACTAACTGGCCTGCTACCATGCACTGCAAGTCCCCTTGGGTACTTTAAACTATTGCTGTTGCAGGGTCCACACAGTCAGTTAATGTATGGCAGGTTATTGTGCTGTTGATTCATGCCCCAGAATGCCATGTACTAAATGCCTTTGCAGACAAGCCTGAAATGTGCCTTTGTGTGGCTTAGGCTATTGCATTTTGGAAGGTTTTGTTTGAGCTAATGAACTAAAAATAGCAGTAGGGCCACAGCTACATGGGCATAGATCAGACTATCAATCATAGTGCAACCCTGTACGAGATCCTGAGTACTGTATATATTCAGGTGGCTAGCCTGAGCTGCCACCCATGCCACTATAGTCGCTCTCCTATTTTAAGCTTGCTAGTTTGTGCAGAACTAAGGTGCGGCCTCTTTCTGAACTAGGAATTGCATCTCTCAGCTTCAGTGGAGATGTATCTGTAGTGTGGAATAAGAGTGTCTGCATGTGCTAATGAGTAATAGCGATTCTAGGCTTTATCCCTGCTCAGAAAAGCTCAATTTTGTTCTTATCTCCTTCTTCCAAGCCCTCCCTCACTACTACTATCCTTAGAAGCAATAGAGGACCAGGTGGGATAGTTCATCATAACCATCCTTGGCTCGTAAGGCTTGCTGTTGTGCTTGTCTCTTTTATCAACAGAAGTTGGTCCAATAAAAATTAGTACCTCACCCACCTTGTATCTCAAAAAATCTTTAATTTATATACTTCCATTTTGAAAAGGGAAATGTTACAGGTTGAACCTCTCTGGTCCAGCAACATTGTGATCTGGTAGGACCAGAGAGTCCCTGGACCAGAGACCCCTTGGACTAGTGAACTCCAGCAGGGAGCAGTTGGCCGCAGACCCCTAGCGACATGGTGTAGTGGAGCCCCAGCAGCTCTGGGGCAGGTGGAGCCCCGGCGTGGGGCCGTGGAGCCCTGATGGCCCAAAGAGCCAACATCCCTTGGTCCAGCAAATTCCCTGTCCCAAAGATGCCAGACCAAAGAAGTTCAACCTGTAATTATAGGTATCCCAGATACTGTTCCAGGGTAAATGTCTTGGGGTTTAGAAAACTTTTAACTGTTTTCATTAGGACTTGACACAAGGTGCAATGTGTCAAGTCATAATGAGTAGACCTAATGATTTTGGAGTAAAATTTCCATTTACAGCCACATCTGCCTTGCACTTTTCTGAATGTGCACGTAACATGGTAAATTTTTGTTTGTGGCCAAAGATGTCAGTATTTACAGAGATTTTGTCTAATCTGAAGGTGATTTCCAAATCCTCTTCTTCAGTCTGTGAAGATCTCCTATATCTTTTGCTCCATTTGAGTTTAAAAATATCCATTTCTTGGTGTTCAGAGCATTTGCTTTGTGTTGTATGTGTCTCTTTAATGTTTGCATTAATTTATTTATTTCAGACTGCTTATGATATAGATGAAATAAAGAAACCCATGCAAAGCATCCCCCAGTTCTCCTCAGAGACCACCGCTCCACCCTTCAAGTTGCATCCTTTTCCAGAGAGAGACCCATTCACAAAACACACACATCAAAGAGACTCAAATTCTGAAGTCCACAGTATTTCAGACTTTAATGAATATGTGTCTCAAATAATATATGCCGCAGACAATGATCTACATGGTCTTCCAGCAGACACTATTCATTTTTACTGCTTGGAGGGGCAGTGCTCTCTAGCAGGGAGTCTTAGTTCCTTAGACTTGTCCATTGTTGATGAAGATCTAAACTATGATGACCTCCATGAGTGGGGACCAAAGTTTGACAAGCTTAAAGAACTCTATGCGCTTTCAACTGAACGCTTGTAAATGGAGAGATGGGAACCCAACACATTCTTGTGGGATGAACTCTACTTAATGTTTTGTCTAAGATGCTAAAATATTTTTAATCAGCTAAATAAATAACTTATTTATTGAGTCAAGCATTTCATATGAATCACTCACCTTTCCCTTAAGTGACATTCTGAATATAGAAACTTTTTGTATGCACTGTATAAATAGATATTTAAATTTAAAGCTTTTTAAATATATTAATTCTCTTGAATACTTTGAAATGTAGGACTTTCATAGTATTGGCGTAATTTTATGAAATTTTGTGTAAGCCGAAGTGAGTTATTACAAACATCCTGCATGCATGTACTTGTTATTTTCTTCCTCATCTTAGTGTGATTCCAGCCAAGTGGAAACTTACTGGTAGGGAGATTTTTATAAAATTGCAAACATTTTGGACTGTAAAATCACAACTATAATTATAGATGTTAAATATAAAACATTGTTTTTCTTGATTTTTGTTATTTTGTTTTTCTTTCATTGATAGTTGTCTGCTTCTCTTATTTCCTTTCTCCGCCAGTGCCCACACCATTCTAAATATTGTCTCTAATTTAAGGCCATTAGGGCTGGGATTAAACAAAGTAAAAATTTGGGGATAGCAGAAAGATCAGAATGTCTTTTTGTATAGTGTATAGACACTTCACTGGCTTGCCACATCTGCAGTTCTACATGTTACGTTGCTATGTTGTTGATCACACTCTTAGGGAAGAGTGTTGCAAAGATTTAGAAGCAATTTACTAGGTAAGGTTTTCTTTTCCAACTTCCCCTTGCACACACAGCCCCTAAGGCTATGTCTGCACAACATCATTATTTTGGAATAACTAATGTTATTCAGAAATAATACAGTCCGTGTCTACACAACAAACAGTTATATCGACATAATGTCAAAATAATGGCAAGTTGGAGGACTTCTTACTCTGACTCCAGTAAACCTCATTTTACTAGGAGTAAGGGAAGTCGAAGGAAGAGTGCTCTTCCTCGGATTTCCTGCTGTGTAGCTCAAGTTGCATAGCTTATTGTGGCTTTATCCCTGCCATGTAGACGTGCCCTAACTGAATACGATAGCTAAAAAGAGCTGCTACTGTGAGATTCTGAAGAGAAGTAGTATTTTGAGCACAGGACTGGTGTGAGGAACTCCTGAATTTCAATCCTGACTTTGATACTAATTCCCATGGCAGAGGACAAGTCTCTTCAAGCTGTTTCTCTCTGTAAACTGGGGACCATGTCCATGTCATAGGGTTAATTTGTGTGGATTAGCTAATGTTTGTAAAATGCTCTGAAGTTATAAACTATGCATTAAATTATTTTATACTCAATTTATTTTTAATTATTTTAATTAATACCACAACACTATAACACAGCCCAATTTAGTCTAGACAATTCTATGTAAAATGTGGTGCACAGCCATGAAATACTGCTTTAAAATTAAACCTTCCATTTTATGCTTGATCTATGAGTAGACCTACAGAGCACATACTCTATTTAAAAAAGGGAGAGTTTGAGAAATACAATAATTGTTCTAATACAAATATTCTGAGTCATGCTTCAGTGAAAAATATGTCAAATGAATAAAAAATGTGTTTATTAGTACAATGAAGTCCTTCAAATTAACCATATGTAAAATATTTATATTTATCAGATAGGTACTATGCAATAGCAAAAACAGGACAGCAAATGAAACCATGACTTGTTCCTTTATGTTAAACAAATATTGATTTGTTCATGCAAAGTCATGGAAAATGATCATGACAGCCATACAATGTATTGTCTTATTTGGCATAATGAAAGTTCTTCCCTACTTACTAATAGATAAACGTATTACCTTTTTATAAGAAACTCGTAATTGTAATAGTTATTTGACTCCTGGAACACGTATGTACATCTACTATATATTTGACAGTGTGTGTCTGTTTGTTCAAGAACTCCTCCTGAATGGAAAGAGCTAGGACCACTAAATCTGGTGTACAGCTTCCTCTTATCATAACTTAAAGCAAGGTAAGGTTTTGGTTGTACCCAGAAATAGGAGTACTTCTCATAAAAACATACAGAAGAGATAATCGCCAAGCAGGTGAAAGGGGCTGGCTGGGGGCAAGCCCTCCCACCCCAGGTCCCCTTTAGAGAGGGGGGGGCTAAAGCCCCCCGCTATTTTAGTGGAACGTTGCTGGTTGTTCCCCTTTGTCCAGGAGCGAGGGGAAAGTACAGTTTGCCGCATTCCTCACTCTGGCTGGGGAGCACAGGGGGCAGACAAACCTGGACTTACCCCAGCTGGGGACATGCACCCCTCTCCTGGCTGTACCCACTGGAGCTGTAGTGGCCATGGAGAAGTGCTTCTCATCTGGCTATAAGCTGATGCAGTGAGAGGGTAGTCCTCTTTTCCCTGAGGTAGCCTGGATACTGAACCCCTCATCACCAGCCCCACCCAGAGCAATGATTGAAATGAAGCATGCACATTTTCATTTTATTAAAAAAAAATACAATTAATTGAGTTCAGGGCCCAAGCAACACTGGGGTAAATATTCTAGTTGTGCAATGACAGCTGCTGAACCTCAAAATTTCAGTATGGCAGTCTGTCTCTTGATTCTTTTTGGGTGCGTCTACATAGCATCCTTAGCTCGAAATAAGCGACACAATTTGTTCCACATAAATTGTGTAGCTTATTTTGATGCTATTCTGAAATATCTTATTTTGTAATTTGGAGCTATCTACACAGTGCCAAATTTCAATATAACTCGCTATTCTGAAATTCCCCTGAACCCTCATGGAACGAGGGTTACCAGGATGCTGGAATAAGCTGCCAGTTATTTCAAAATCTATTTCAAAATAACGGGCTGCTTCGGAATAGCTATTTTGGGATACTTCCGGTATCCCAAAATAGCTTCGCAGTGTAGATGTACCCTTACTGCATACATTCAGTGAAATATTGTATAAACATTTTTAATATACATTTAATTAACCTCCATTTGGATTGGATTTTATAATTAGAGCCCTGAAAATCTGTGGAAATGTGCTTTATATCCACAGGTATCCGCATCTGCTGAAACTGTTGGAATTTTTACAAAATGTATTTTACAAGAGCTTAAAATTTCAAGGTCAGGAATCAGAGAACTCTAGAACTGGAAGGGACCTCGAGAGGTTATCGAGTCCAGTCCCCTGCCCTCAGGGCAGGACCTAGTACCATCTAGACCAGGGGTACTCAACATGCAGCCCGGGGGCTGGCCCATTTGTCTGCGGCCCGCAGTGCAGCTTGGATTTACGCAGGGTTTTCCTTCATAGGTCATGTTCTCTAGACCTTTAGTCATTCTTGTTTCTCTTCTATGGACCTCCTCCACATCTTTCTTGAAATGTGGTGCCCAGAACTGGACACAATACTCCAATACTCTCCTAATCAGTGCAGAGTAGAGCAGAAGAATGATTTCTCGTGTCTTGCTCACAACACTCCTGTTAATGCATCCCAGAATCATGTTTGCTTTTTTTGCAACAGTGTGACACTGTTGGCTCATATTTACTTTGTGGTCCACTATGACCCCTAGATCCCTTTCTGCAGTACTCCTTCCTAGACAGTTGCTTCCCATTCTGTATGTGTGAAACTGGTTCCTTCCTAACTGGAGTACTTTGCATTTGTCCTTATTAAACCTCATTTACCCCAGACCATTTCTCCAGTTTGCCCAGATCATTTTTAATTATGATTCTATCCTCCAAAGCAGTTTTAACCCCTCCCAGCTTGGTATTATCTGCACACTTAATAAGCATACTGTCTATGCCATCATCTAAAATGTTGATGAAGATATTGAACAGAACCGGTCCCAAAACAGACCCCTATGGAACCTCACGTTATGCCCTTCCAGCATGATTATGAACTGTTAATAATTACTCCCTGAGAATGGTTATCCAGCCAGTTATGCACCCACCTTATAGTAGCCCCATCTAAGTTGTATTTGTCTAGTTTATCGGTAAGGTAGTCATACGAGACCATATCAAATGCCTTATTAAAGTCTAGGTATACCACGTCCACCACTTCTCCCTTATCCACAAGACTTGTTATCCTATCAAAAAAAGCTATCAGATTGGTTTGACATGATTTGTTCTTTACAAATTCATGCTTGCTGTTACCTATCACCTTATCTTCCAGATGTTTGCAGATTAATTCCTTAATTACTTGCTCCATTATCTTTCCTGGCACAGAAGTTAAACTGACTGGTCTGTAGTTTCCTGGGTTGTTCTTATTTTCCTTTTTATAGATGGGCACTATATTTGCCCTTTTCCAATCTTCTGGAATCTCTCCCAAAGTCCATGATTTTTCAAATATGATAGCTAAAGGCTGAGATACCTCCTCTATCAGCTCCTTGAGTATTCTAGGATGCATTTTATCATGCCCTGGTGACTTGTAGACATTTAACTTTTCTAAGTGATTTTTAACTTGTTCTTTTTTTATTTTATCTTCTAAACTTACCCCATTCCCACTAGTATTCACTATGCTCGCATTCCTTCATCATCAGACTTCTTGGTGAAGACTGAAACAAAGAAATCACTAAGCACCTCTGCCATTTCCAAGTTTCCTGTTATTGTTTCTCCCTCCTCACTGAGCAATGGGCCTACCCTGTCCTTCCTCTTACTTCTAATATATTTATAGAATGTCGTCTTGTAACCCTTTATATCTGTAGCTAGTTTGAGCTCGTTTTGTACCTTTGCCTTTCTAATCTTGCCCCTGCATAGCTGTATTGTTTGCTTAGAGTCACACTTTGTAGTTTGTCCTAGTTTCCATTTTTTTATGACTCCTTTTTATCCTTACTAAATTGTGGAAGAAAACATTGTCCTCACTCTGCATTTGTAAGCAACAAGTAGTCAGAGAGAGTTTTATTTTGAGCTGCAGCAAGGGAAAAACTGATTCGGACGGGGGGGGGGGAGGGAAGCCCCCGCCCCCAAGGCAGATCTTCAAATACAAGCAATTATGAAGCAGTTTATATACTATCCATTAGATATAATAACATTAAACAATTAGTCTCCTTTCCATTATAAACACCAATGGCTAACAGTTATTTTAGTTCCACCCAGATGCTCCTTATCTCAAGGTCCCTGCCAGAGTTAGCATTCTATCCTTATCTCTGTATGGAGGCGAGAGGCGAAGGCAGCGTGTTATTACAGCTCTCGCGTTGTCAGGCCACAAACTTAGCCTGACTCTTGCTCTCTTGCTAACAAGACCAAGATGGCTGCACACAAATTCCCTTATTCCCTTTTCCCTGCCTCCACAAAAATGTATGGCCCCATGCCTATTTTAACACATGCTTCAAACTGTGGTCTGAGTACAAAATTTTCCTATTGGTATTTCTATGGTATTCTACTTATAGAGCAGTGGTCACTAACCAGTAGATTGGGATCTACTGGTAGATCTTGGAGCCTCTGACAGGTGATCCTGACTGGTTTGGCCAAGAGGCTATCAAGCACAGCACTTCAGCTACCTCTTCTCCAATTGCTATGCATCTCCTGTCCTTTGCCTTGGAGCTGCCTCCCTCCTGCCCCCTGGGAGCCTCCTGCTTGCTGTTCAGAGCAGGGAAGGGAGAGGAGGGGGCACTGATGTCAGGGTGTCCCTTCTTCTCCCACCCTATATTCTATCTTCACAGAACGGGGGGAGGGGGGGCGGGGGAGGTGCAGGAGAGGGGACACAACAGGGCTTGGGATAGACGAAGTTGGCTGGCTGCTTTTGAGAGCGGTGCAAGGCCAGGGCAGGGGTGAACCTGCCTCAGCCCCACTGCACCACCACCCAGGAGCCACATGAGGTAAACAGTGTCCAGCTGGAGCCAGCTCCGAGCCCCTGCCCCAGTCACGAACTCCCATCTACACCCCAAGCCCCTGTCCTAGTCCTGAGACCCCTGGACCCAAACTCTCTTATAGAGCCTGTACCCTGAACCTCCTCCTGAATCCCAACTCCCTGCCCCAGGCTTAGCTCAGAGTCCATCTCACACTCCAAATCCCTTAGCCCAAGACCAGAACCTGTGCCCCAAACCTCTGACCCTGCCTGGTGAAATGGAGGGAGAATGGAGTGAGCTGGGGCAGGACCTCGGAGAAGAGGCACAAAGAAGGTGGGGCAAGGGTATTTGGGTCTGAGGTAGATCCTGGGTTGCACTTAAATTCAAAAAGTGATCTTGTGCTTAAAAAGGTTAAAGACCACTGTTAGAGAAGCTGAATGCTTCACAAATACAGAGTTCATCTTCTCCACAACCTTGTGACACTAGGTGGCGGTATCACTGCGTTAGAGGCACTGAGGGATAAATGTATTAAGGTTAAATTGTCAGAAGTATCTACTAATTCTGGGTGCTCCATGTAAGACATCCAGGCCTGGTTTTCAGAGCAGTATTATATAGCACACTGTAAGTGTGAAGCATAGCTTCAATTGACTTCAGTTGCAGGTGTCAGTACTCAACACTTTCACAAATCCAGTCCAAAAACCCCTCATTGGGTAGCCAGAAAATCACTGAGGAACTCGGTGGCAGAGGCAAGGATGGAATCCTATTCTACGGAGCAACATTCAAATATCTTGCCGATACAACCATCTTCTCTTTTTGCAAACTGTCTTCCTCATTCACTACACACTTCTATCTTCTGCAGTGCATGAAGTAGGGATCCTATAGGTAACACTCCTTCACTGCCTAACCCATATTTAATCAAGAAGCACCGTCCATCCTGGACATTGAATGAGGAATGAGAACCTAAGGGAAAAAACAGTATGTGATCATGTCATTGGACTGTATAGTGATACGTATAAACAAGGGCCCTAATTGAAGTTGCACGGGAAACCTTAATTCTGACTTTTCCTAAATGTTAAGTACTTGACTTTGCACCACTATTGTTCTTTACTATAGGGTTATCACATGTTTCTATATAAGTGACATGGGCCTGTGATAAAAGATGACTCACTCACCTTCTAGGGTGACCAGGCATCTGGTTTTGAACCAGAATGCCTGCTCAAAAAGCCTGATAGCTTTGGTCAGCACAGCTCACCAGGCTGCTAAAAGTCTGGTTGGCTGCAGCACCAGAGGGGCAGGTAGGCTCCCAAGAAGCAACTGGCACATACCTTACGCACCTAGGTGGAAGAGTGGCTGGGGGCTCCACACAATGCCCCCGCCAGTAGACACTGCCTCAACCACTGGCTTCACATCTCCCATTAACCAGGAACTGCAGCCACTGGGAGCTATATGGGTAGCACACGGCAGGATATGCCACTGTTTCCTGGGAACTGCCTGAGGTCATCACTGCCCAGACCCTACACCTCAAACCCTCTCCTCTGCCCCAGGCCTGAGACACCCACCCCCACAAAATACCACCTCCCATCCCCACCCCTACATCTCACCCCAGCCCAAAACCCCTGCCCACTCTCTGAACCCAAAGATCTTGCTCCCCAGCCCAAAGCTACCGCCAGAGTACTCACCAGTGAGTACTCCCAGAGCCTGCACTCCCAGCCAGAGTACTCACCAGTGAAAATGAGCGAGGATGGGGGACAGTAAGCAGTTGCGGGAGAGGTGATGAAATGAGTGGGGCTTCAGAGAAGGGAGCGGTATGGCAAGGGTATTTGGTTTTTTGCAATTAAAAGTTTTGCAATCCTACCTACAACTGAAAATACCTGCATTGGAATATTATCAGGCCCTGGGAACTAACATTTCACGTATATGAAAGATTCAATTATTTCATGTGTTCAAGTGTCAAAGGGAAAATTCTCACTTCTTTGGAAGAAGAAATAAGAGTTAATATACTGATATCAGCTAAATTAATATAAGCAAAGATCAAAACAGTTTAAATGCCATTACTTTAGGGGTTTGCATGGATTTATCTAGATCAATTTTTAAATCAATTTAAATTGTTCCACTTGTCTGGTACAAACAAAGCCTGAGGTTGTGGAATGGAAAAATGCATTTTTATTTTATAAATAGTACTGCTGCTGCCCATGAAAATCTTCCTGTTTTGCATCCATGTTTTTGGGATCTGAGCAACGAGAAAGAAGAACCGCGAATGATTTTGCCTTATCATCAAGATCAGATTCATGCATTCATCATTTGATACAGAAAGTAAAATTGCTCACACACAATTTCACAAACAGAAATGTTTGGGTCCTCGAAATAAAAAGAGTGAAGCACTAGAAAACATTCTTACCATGGCCTGGTGCATCTGGCACTAGAGGGGGCCTTGGGAGAGCAGGGTTCTAGTCTCTGTTCTGTCACTGCCCAGCTGTGGAATTTTGAGCAAGTTGTTTCACCTCAGTTTTCTCCCTCACTCTTTGTCTTCTCTATTTAAACGGCCTTGGCTGCAAAGAGCTTACAGAGTTTTAGGATGTTTGAACCGTACCTAAACCAAAAATGGCACCCTGCTTTTAGTGGGTACATAGTGCTACTGCAGGACACATGCTAAATACTTTTGGCTTATTGCCTGTATGCTTTGCCATAGTGACCTTTGTGTTGTACTGTTGCCTTTCTGTCAAGCTGTTACAGAAGCAGGGCTGTAGGTAAGATGAAACAGGTGGAGAGCTGCTTGCTTACAGTTGCAATGACATTTCCAGAGTCATTGATTAGTCAGAGCTCTAGTTGGAGGGAAACACAGCAGCAGAGCTGAAGCAATGTGTTAAATGGCCTCCAACCATCCTGAAACTGTCCCCAAACCAAGCCATTTGCTAATGCAGGTGCTGTCTATATTTGGTTGTTGAACTCTGGCCCTGGGGGCTAGAAAGTTAGAGTTGGAAGCAGGGCCTACCTAGGACAGACCACTAAGGGCCCTGACTGTGGGTGGGTAGGTAATGGCAGGGGATGGACACTGCCTCCCCCATATCCTTCAGCCAGCCTGGGCAGGGGGGTGGACACTTTGGGCAGGAGCCCGTCCAGCTGTGCAGCTGGGGAGTGGGCTAAGAGTGCAGGAACTTGCTCCACTCCACTCACTCACTCACTGCTCCAGACCAGGGGTGGGCTCAGGTAGCGGCACTTGCAGATAGGTAGCGGCACTTCCCTCCCTCCCCCCCCCGGCTGCAGCTGGAGCGCTGGGTGGGTGGGCAGAGTGGGACAAGGCTCAGCCCGGTTCCCCAGCTGGAACACAAGGCAGGCGGAGCAGGGCAACACTGGGCCAGAGCAGAGTCGGAGCTGTGGGATGGGCCTGGATGACACGTGGACGGGCCGTGACCCACTCGTGGCTCTGCCGCTGGCCCTGGTTGGAAGAACAGAGTCTCATCGAACCCACGGCTCCGGGAGCCGGTGCTGCAAGAAAACCACCGAGAGCTGCTCGGGGTAGGGCCCGATGAGGGGCGGCGGGCGGCGGACCCTCCGGCGGCTCACAGCACAACGATCAGTGGAGGGGCGGGGCTAGCCAGGCGCCGGCGCGAGCTTTGAGATAGGCCACGCCCCCTCCGTGCGGGTCGCACCAATCGAACTCCAGGATGGTGGCTGCTGCTGGCTTCGCCCCGGCCGTTCCCTGATTGGCCAGAAACGCTGCATGGGGCGGAACCTCTTCCCTCCGCAAGGAGCCTCAGCGGCGGCCATCTTGCTTCGCGGGGCTCCTCCGGCTGGGGGCGGGGCAGCCAGCGGGAGGCCCGGGGTCGCTGAGGCCGAAGCGGAGGTCGGTGACGAACGGGGGCCGGGCCGAGCCAAGCCAGCACGATGAGCGCCGAGGCTGCGGACCGGGAGGCGGCCACGTCCAGCCGGCCTTGCACCCCGCCGCAGACCTCCTGGTTCGAGTTCCTGCTGGAGGAGGCGCTGCTGGAGACGCACCTGAAGAAGTCCTGCCCCGGTTAGTCCCGGCGCGGCTAGCGGGCGCCTGGAGAGCAGCTCGGGGTGGGGCGCTGCTGCCGGGGGTTGTGTCTCGCGGGAAGCGGCGGGGAGCTGCGGCGGGCCGGCCCACCCTCGGGTGGCTGCGGAGGTGCCAGTGCCCCGGTGTGATGCCCTGGGGGGCGGGCCTAGGTCTCCCAGGCTGATGGGCTGGCGTCTTTTCTTTTTTGGACCACTACACTTTTACCATCAGGATGCAGGGGGTCCGGTGGCGGGGGAGAGGCTTCCGAGTTCCACGAATCTTTCCTGACCCACTGTCCCAGCCCCTCTGTTCAGCTATTCATACATCGTGTGGAAAAGGGTTTGGTAGATAGCGAGGTGGCCAAGTTACTCAGATGGTACAAAATGACTTAAGGCGGTTAAGGTCGTAGCTGGGGAGAGTTACAAAGGCATTTCACAGAACTGAGGGACTGGGTAACCAAAGTGCCTGTGAAATTTAACGTTGATAAAGGTGAAGTGATTCACATTGGAAAACATGCCGTGTACACAAAATTATAGGGCATAAATTAGCGTTTACTGCTCAAGAAAGAGGTCTTGGAGACATTGAATTGTTCTATGAAAATATCTGCTCAATGTACAGCAGCAGTCAGGAAAGCTATCAGAACATTAGGAACCATACGAAAAAGATAGAGAAGACCAAAAATATTATAATGCCATGTTATGCCCATACAGTAATTCCTCATTTAACACGTGCCCACTTAGCACGATTTTTTTTAGGGAACGTTTTTTGAATTACATGACCGTCCCCGGAATAACATGATTTCCCCAGCCGTCCTGTTGCCGGCGGCTGCGCGGGGCTTCTGCCGCCTCCCTGCAAAGCGACGGAGGGTTCGCCGCTCGCCGCGCCGTTCCCTGGCGACCCCTCCCCCCCTCGCCGGACACAGTGAGGGTCCCAGCAGCATACTCCCAACCCAGTCCCCCTCCCCTCTCCTCCTTTTCCCTTCCCCAGAGCCAAACACCTCCCCTCCCTGGTGTAACCCAGTCCCCTTTCTCCCCCAATCTTATGTCCTGGTCCCAACAGACACCACTGCTTGAAACGCAACCCCCACCTTTTCCATTATTTTCAATGGGAAAATTGACCCTGCATAACACGTTTTCACTTAACACGATCATTTTCTGAAACATATCTATAGTGTTAAATGAAGAATTACTGTATGTTGAATGCTGCTTCCAGTTCTGGTTTCCCCATCTCAAAAAAAAAAAAAAAATAGAATTGGAAAAGGTACAGAAAAGGGAAACAAAAATGACTAAGTGTAGAACAGCTAAGGGTACAAGGAACAATTAAAAAGACTGGAACTTGTCATCTTGGAAAAGAGATGACTAAGCTAGCAATATACTCCAGGTCTATAAAATCATGAATGGTGTGGAGAAAGCGAATAAGGAAATGTTAATTACTCCTTCCAATAATTACATAAGTGCATGGGTCACCCCATGAAATGAATAGGCAGAGGGCTTTAAACAAACATAACAAAGTACTCCTTCACACAAAGTATAGTCCATCCTTGGAACTTGTTGCCTGAGGATGTTATGAAGGTGACAACTATAATTGGCTTAAAAATAATTAGATAAGTTCATGGAGGATAGGTCTGTGAATGGCTATGAGCCATAATGGTCTGGGACTTCAGGTGTTCCTAGCCTCTGACTGCCAGAAGTTGGGAGCTGACAACAGGGGAAGGATCACTTATTGATTGCCCCATTTTGTTCATCGTTCTGAAGCTCCTGCAGTGGCTAGTCAGATGAGAAGATACTGTCTGGGCTCTGTGGACCATTGGTCTGATCCAGTATGGCCATTCTTATGTTGCTCCTCTGAGTGCATCCAGTGTTCACCATTGCCTTCCTTTTTACAGCCTGTCTCTTTCTGTCAGGACTGACCCTTCATCTTAATCTCAGAGAAGTAGCTGTGTTAGTCTGTAACTTTAAAAAATTTAAAGAATAAGTGGCCCTGTAGCACCTTAGAGGCTAACAAAAATTTTATATAGTATCATGAGCTTTCATGGGCACAACCCACTTCTTCAGATGAGTGGAGCAGGAGTCTCAGAGAGGTCCAGAGACCCCAAAATTTAAAGCAGAAAAAGAGGGAAAAGGGAAAGCAGAGAGGGGGGGAAAAAACCCGAACCTGTCAGTATAATCATGCACAAACTAACCAAAGAAAGAGCGTTTATAACCTTTGTCTTTCCATCCCTTTCCTATGTTGTCTGGTTGGTGTGTGTGTGTGTGTGTGTGTGTGTGTGTGTGTATTTACACTGTAAACTACTAGCAGGGATTGTGTTTAATACTTAGTTTTATAAAGTGCCATATGTGTGTGTGTGTGTGTGTATTTACACTGTAAACTACTAGCAGGGATTGTGTTTAATACTTAGTTTTATAAAGTGCCATATGTGTTCAGGGTATTGAACAAATAATAAGTAATGCAAAAGTACTACAAGAAGCCTGCCTGTTAAAAGGCATATTTAGGAGGGGACAACATGGTGTAGATCTAGATCAGTGGTCTCCAACCTTTTTACACCCAAAATCACTTTTTAAATGATAGAACAAGCCAAGATCTACTGCCCCGCCCCCTTCCTTGAAGCCCCGCCCTCTCTATTCTCCTCCTCTCCATCACTTACTATCCCCAACCCTTATACTGCTGCTTTTTTCCCCAATTCTTCTGTAGGAAGAGGTTTTTCCAACATTTGGCCTGTCTAGACTGAACCAAATGTCAGAAAAACCCCTTCTTTTGGAAGCCCCCTTATTCCTCATGGAAAGAGGAATATAGGGGTGACCGAAAGATCATGTTTGCTCTTCCACTAAAAGAAGCGGAAGAACAAATGCATCCCTGGATGCAGAAGTGTTTTTCTGGGATATCTCCGGAATCCTGAAAAACTCCTGCAGTCTAGCCGTAACCTCGCTGGGTTGAGACAGGATGTATAGGCTCTGGGGTGGGAATGAGGGATTTGGGTGTGGGAAGGGATGAGAGGTGCAAGCTCTGGGAGGAAATCTGGATGCAGAAGAAGGTGGATAAGGGGGGACTGGCTCGGGAAGGGAGCGCCAGGCCGGGCAGTGTTGGGGTCAGATGTAGGGTTAGGATACTAAGCAAGCCACAGACTTCAGGATGTGAGGGTTCAGGAATTTGGGTTGGGGTATGTGAGGGGCTCAGGGCAGGGGGTTCCAGTGTATGATAGGCTCAGATGTAGGGTCTGGGGGATGGGAGAGTGCAGGAGTGTTATGATGCTGTGGCCAGATCGGGGCTTGACCCCAGTTTGGGGTTTGTTGGTGTCAGCCGGTGGTCAGGGCAGTGAGTGGTGTGTGTGTGTATTATACACCCGAGACTTCAACTGCTAGGACTGGGGTCCCTTAGCAGCGGGCAACCTGGAGGAGGTTGACGGGTGCCCCAAGAAGTTTACAGGGAGAGCTTATTACACCTCAGATTTTGACTGCTAGGATACACGATCCCTTCGCAGCGGGCAGCCTGGGGAGGCTGAGAGATGCCCCAACGGATCTGTCCCCTGGAAGCGACACAATCCAACGCTCAAGCTCTCCCTATATCTGTCCCTTATGACCGGCTGGAGTTCTTTTAAAATTGTGCTTGGTTCTGTTACAGCAACTGAAGGAGTCAGGTCACAGCTTAAACAGTTACTATTTTATTGTTACAGGGTAAACTTAGCTGTTAAATGCTATTACTGTGTTACAGATAACACAGCCACTACAAAGGACAGGACAGAAATTACACTAATAAGTCACTTACAGGTACCATGAAACCCTTTTGGTTCTCTGAGCTCTTATTAAATGCATGCAAAATAGACACCCAGCAGGTATATATTCTCACCCCTGCGTTCCAGACTTGGCGTGGCCAGCGTCTTTCTCTCAATCCCTCGGGAAGAAGTAGGGTGAGGTTGGGCGTCCCACAGACCTCGGGAGACAACATATACCTGCCAGCAGGTATAGATGATTGGAGCTCAAATGGGGTGGGCTACTAAACCCCTCTTTATACCCCTTGGGTCACGTAGGCTTCTTCCTGGTCTCAAGTGGCCAATTAGGAAAAATGGCTTTGAATGCCAAGTTTCCCACGGAAGGGTGCAAAGCATAATTCACACCTGGGAAAATGCAGACAATGGGCACTTCTAGTATGTGATGGGCGAAGATTCCTCTCCTGGGACAGTGTAGGCATGTCAATTACTGGTGCTAGCCATCAGGGCGGCAGGAGGTCCCCTGGTTGTCAGCTAGCCCATTTACTGTCTGGTTTCTGTTTATTAGAGTCAGGGACAAGCAGCACCCCTGCGTTCCCAGGGCATCAAAGGCTGACTGCCTTTCTCTTGCTCTCTGGGGGGGGGGGGGAAACAAGATGGGGTTCATGTCTGGCTACAGTTGGCCAGGCTTCATTTTTAAATAAAATACTATGTCGAACAAAAAATTTCTGCATTGTCCTTATTTCTGAGAAGGGCAGGGAACCTGTCTTGAGTCAGGGGTCACTGACCCAAGAAAAGTCAGTTGGGGCCACACAAGTGAGATGCAAAAAAACCCCTCCTCCAACCCCCCCCCCCCCAAGCTTCACTAATGTGGCCCCAACTGTGTTGGTGGGAACAGGGGACATAGTACTGGGGAAGGGTGCTAGTGGGTGCTTTGGCAGGGGACAGGGTGTCAGTGGGGACAGAGTTCTGCGGCTGGGGGCAGGGGAGAGGGAACATGGTGCTGGGAGGGCAGAGGACATGGTTCTGCAGAAGGGGACAGGGTGCCAGTGGGGACAGAGTTCTGTGGCTCGGGACAGGGGAGTGGGGGACAGAGTTCGGGGAGTGGGGACGGGAATGGGGATAGAGTTCTGTGGCTGGGGAGTGGGGGCTGGGGAGAGGGAACTGGCAGTGGGGACAGGGGGCGGGGTGCCAGTGGAGGCAGAGAGTCCCCTGCATCTGCCTCCTCCCAGGATTCCCCCTCTCCCCCCCCCCCCCCCCCGAGGGAAGCCAGCGTGTGCCTCCTCCGGGCCTGACTCTCCCTCCCCCCTCGCAGCACAGGGAAATCCCGCACGTGCCTGCTGCGGGGCCAGGCCACCCCCGGCGGCACAGGGAAACCCCATGCGTGCCTGCCGTGGGGCTGAAGCGCGCGCGCACACACACACCCTCCGTGGCACAGGGAAACCCCGCGCGTGCCTGCCCTGGGGCCGACTCACCCCTCCTGCGCCGGTGCAGGGAAGTTGCCATGCTACTCCTCCGGAGCTGCCGCCCCCTCCCGCAGCACGCCCGGCAGAGTAGCCAGCGCACTTCCGGAATCCTTGGAAGTGGCGCTAAGCTGCGGGATTTCTGTCCACCTGCGGGAAGCCGGCACTATCTCCATTTTCGCTGGAGGTAGGTAGTGGGGCTTCTTGGAGGTGGGTGGAAAATGGGGCAGGGGGGCCTGGATGCTTCGCGATGGACTGGTTGAGGCCTGGCGATCGACCAGTCGATCGCGATCGACCTGTTGGTGACCACGGATCTAGATCAATTTTGGGAATACTGCCAGCAAGGCATTTAGGACATAGGATTGTCTATCTAGTTGACTCACATTGGATGGCAATCTTATGGCTCAGTGATGGCAATAAACTAAGCTGCAGGAGGCAAAAGGACATAAATGTTACGTATGGATGTATTTTGATGTCATGCTGAAGACTGTATGCTGTATAGGTTGAAAACAGAAGTTGTGGACAGTATTTGCAAAAACCTAAAAAAAAGTATTCATGTTCTTCTGTTACCTATTTAAATATTGCTGTTCTGAAGATGTCACCATAACATGCTCTTAAACATACAGTCATAGTTTTCATCCTCTTATTTTAAAGCCTGCACTGTCTCTCTTTACATCTTGATGGTCTTCTGCTATAATACTATTCAGGCTCTGTTTTCTGCTCATTGCTTTTCTTAGTGCTCCTTTTACTTGTGTGTCTCATGCACTTACATACTTTCTTATATACTATTCTTTACATCAGGAATATCTTTCCTGAGCTTGTATGCTATGCTATTTGTCTCCTTTGTCACATTCTTCCTTAAAGCCTACTTCTTCTATAGTCTTTCAGATAACCTGTGTGGTGAAAACCATGGTAAGAAACATGTATACTGTTAACCTTAGTCTGCCTACCACATAATCACTTTCTATGCTGGGGTAGACAATAATTTTTGATGGGGGAGGTCATTCCAAGATTTTAGAAATTGGTCCTGGGCTAGGGATGTTAAGTAGCGATTAATTTCCTAGTCAAGTTGTCGATGGAATGCTCTATGCAGTTAGGGTTGCCAGATGATTTAACAAAAAATACTGAACCCCCCCCCCTCCAAAAAAAAACCCCACAACACTGGGAAAAAATTCTGCTGGGGGGGGGGGAAAAGGGAGAGACCAAAGTTGTTGGGGGGGGAGGGGGGGGGGAGACCAAACTTGTTAAGCAAAAAAAAGGGCGCTGCGTCTTTAAATGGCCCCATGCTCCTCACTTCCCTGCCCCCGCCAGATGTGGCAGGAGGAAAATTGTCCCTACCCGGCTTCCCGCGCTCCTCACTCCCTGCCCTAGCCAGACGTGACAGGGGAAAATTGTCCTCACCGGGCTTCCTGTGCTCCTCACTCCCTACCCCCGCCAGACATGGCAGGGGAAAATTGTCCCTGCCAGGCTTCCCGCGTTCCTGACTCCCCTGCCAGATGTGTCAGGGGAAAATTATCCCTGCCGGGCTTCCGTCCGAGGGAAACTGGAAATACCGGACATTTGACATGTCCGGTATTTTCTGTTTTTTTTTACCGGACAGGGGACCCGAATAACGGACAGTCCAGGCGAAAACCGGACATCAGGCAACCCTATATGCAGTCCTATATCTCCTTTGCGTTTCTGTCCATTCTCTTGCCCGGTGGTATTCCTCTAGCAATGTGTTTGTCATTCACCATTTAGGGACAGATCTTACAAATGTTGCAGCATGTAATGCTTACTGCTAGTGATTTCAGTGGGGTACTCGTAGGAGTGGTCTGTGCCACAGGAATGGTCTCTGCCACAGATAAAGTATTTTAAAGATCAGTATCTTTTGGACAGATATTTGCAGACATCATGACTGCCTCATATGAACTGCAAAGATCCATGCACTGCTGTGGTATTGTATGTAGTTACTAAATATTAACATAATTGAGCATAACTGAGAGAAGTCTTTAGTGCAAGCTGACATGTAGTCATGAAAAAGGCTTTAAAAGAACAACAAAAACTGCTGTTGTAAAAAATTGTTACCCTAGTATTCTAACATCAAAGGCTATGTCTGCACAATGAATCTTAGAATGGCACAGCTGTGCCACTGCAGCTGGCTCTTTATCACCAAGAGAGAGTTCTGGCAACAAAATAAAACCACCGCTAATGAGGGGTAGTAGTTTTGTCAATGAAGCACGCACCTCTGAGCAACAAAAGTTTTAGCAATGAAAGTGCCAGTGTAGGGATGTTAAATTTTGATTAATTAACTAATCGAATAGTCGATGGGATTTCCATTGACTATTTAATTAGTCAATAAGTAGAGTGTGTTCTGCCTTTGAAATATACAAGAGCCCCAGCAGGGGTTCTTGTGCATTTCAAAGATTGAAACTCCACCTGCAGCCTGACCCCAGGCTCTGTGTGGGCACTTCTGCTTTGAAATGTAGAAGAGCCCCAGTGGGGACCCTTGTACATTTCAAAGTTGGAACGCCACCACTGCACCCCTGCCCCCTCCCATGGAGCTGGAGCTCATGGGAACTGGCTTTTAAGCTGGCTTTCCCGAGTACTCCCTCTCTTGGCCTGTCCCCTCCCCCTCCCCCCGTTACTCCCTCTTTGAGTAAGGCAGCAAGGGGGGAAGTGACTAGTCGATTAGTGTGTCATCTCTCCAATAAGCTTTTGCTTATCGGACAGTCGACTAGTTGATTAGTCGCTTACATTTCTGTGCGAGTGTAGACATAGCCTAGACCAGTGATTCTCAAACTTTTTGGCCTGCAGCCCTCCCCATGCAACACAGACCTTTCTGCAGACTACCAGCCAGCCACCCAAGATGACAAAATGAGTGCAGGAGTGGGCTGAGGGTGGGAGTGGTCTGGGTGGAAGGGAGGGTGCAGGAGTGGGCTGAGCCAATGGGAGCAGTGGGGAAAGCCTCCAGATGAGCAGTTTCCTGCTGCCATCCCCCCAGTGACTTCCTTCCCCTGCAAAGCTCTCTTCCTGCTGCAGGGGAGGGTGAGTCCTGAGCCTGCAGACCACCTGCAAGACAGCCGTGGACCACTAGTGGTCCACATATGACTCTTCAAGAACCACTGGCCTAGACCTAAGCTAGAAGGTTTTTTATTTTGCTTTTATGGCACTTCATTTCACAATTTTTCTTTTTGTTTGGTTCTTTCACAGCAGTAGGATAAGTTTTGTCTTTTTTTTTTATATAAACAAAAAATGTCATTCTAAAACCTCAAAAAATTTCAGAGGGATTTAGGCAGGTTTGTACCTGAAATTTCTTTTAACTCAATCTGATTATTGTTACAAAATTGTTGCATGCCCTTTAACTGTACAGTGCTAGCATAGCCTTGACTGTTTAGAATCAGGACTTCTGAGAACACCCTGATTTCAGGTTTCCCCAGCCCCTGCAGTAAATAGGAAGAAGGCTCCCAGTGCAGAGCAGCTTAGCCAGGATGGCTCCATGAGAGGAAGGAGGAGGCAGGAACAGCAGTTGAGCAGGGGAGCAGATAGAGGGGCACCTCTGTTCCAACGTGCACTGGTGCCCCCTGAACAGGGTGCCATGGACAGCGGGGCACCCCTCGCCCAGCCGATGTTTGCTCCCTGCCTTGGTGCTGCTAAGTGCCATTTCTAGAAGTGTGCAGTTAACACTCATTTTTTTTAAAAAGTGTTAATCACATGCCTTAACTGCGATTGACAGTAATGTACCCTTTAATTTTTCCTATATGCAAAATGAATCTTATGTGCACTTACAGAGGTGATGTGACGCATCATTACCATATAAGTGCACATCACAAAATTTACGTTGTGGGGGTGGGGCTGAGGAGTTCAGAGTCGGGGGGGGGGCGCTCAAGGCTGGAGTATGTGGGGGTGAGGGCTCTGGCTCGGGGTGCAGGCTCTGGGGTGGGGCCGGAGATGAAGTGTTTGGGGAGCAGACTGCCCCTGTGGCTATGGCAGGGAGAGAGGACTCCCCCCACTTCTCTCCCCCAGCAGCACCTGGGCTGAGGGGAGAGGCACCTCTCCCACAAATGCATCAAGTCTGGGCTAGGGGGAGGGGCGCCTCTCCCCCAGTTGCAGCCCTGAGCATCTGCACAGCATTTAATAGACTGCTGAGCAGCCATGCAGCTTAAAGGGAATGTAGATTGACAGTTCTAAAATGCATTTGTGTCCCTCTAACATGTGGAAAAGCCGAAGTGGAAACAGATTATTTTCAGCTAATTTCCAAGTTATACTTGAGGAAAAAGTCTATTTTCTTAGAATGCTAATTCCAATGAGGCTGTACAGGAAAAGATCCTCAGAAGTCTCTAAAACGGACGGAAATATTTACTTCTAGAAGACTTACCTGATGTTGGTTGGGTCTGGAGCCAGCTAAGGGCTTGGGTGGGGAGGGAAGCTATGCTGACCTCCTACCAGCTTCTCCCCGGGGGGGGGGGTCGTGCTGGCCTCCTGACAGCTTCTGCCAGGGACTGTCCTAGGTTGGTGAGGAGGCCCATGCAGGCCACCCACTGACTTTGGACAGGGGCTGGATCAGGGTGAGGGCAGGCTTTGCAGGCCATCCACCAGCTTCTGACGGAGACTGGACTGGGGTGGCAAAGGCCATGCTGCTGGCCAGTGGCTGTCCCCAGCGCTGAGGTGCTTACTGCCCCCTCTGGTCACTCATGAGTATAACGGTCCCTGTTGTCTCACCTCTCGCTTTCCGTTTGATACAAAACAATTGCATTTTACACACATCATGTTGTCCTTTAAGTCACAATAAGAGGAAGCTACATACCAAATTTGGGGCTCCTACAACTTACCATTTAGGAGGTGTTCTTGAACAAATGGACTCATAGACAGGCGCACAAACTGTCTAAAATATATAATAGATTACTATTCTTGACTTGTTAGTCTACAGCAATTAGTAATTTTATTAATGACCTTTAAACATTGAAATTAATAGATAGCTGGTTTAAAGCAAATGTAAGGAAGTACTTCACACAACATACAGTCAACCTGTGGAACTTGTTGCCCGGAGATGTTGTGAAAGCCAAAAGTATAATTGTTTAA
This sequence comes from Pelochelys cantorii, assembly GCA_032595735.1. Classification (NCBI taxonomy): domain Eukaryota; kingdom Metazoa; phylum Chordata; order Testudines; family Trionychidae; genus Pelochelys; species Pelochelys cantorii. Next base: position 41,999,203 of record CM064327.1, on the reverse strand, counting down.
AAAAAACACCTAGATAAATTCATGGAGGATAAGTCCATCAGTAGCTATTAGCCAAGATGCTCAGGGATGCAACTGTATGTTTTGGGTGTTCTTAAGCCTTTAAATACCAGAAGCAGGGACTGCATGATAATTGTCCTGTTCTGTTCATTCCCTTTAAAGCATCTGGCATTGATGAATGTTGGATAACCGAATATTAGATGGACCATTAGTCTGACCTATTAGGCCATTTCTAAATTTAGACCTGCTCAAAATCAGATTTTAACCAGGCTACCAGACTCTCTACTCACAGATAATAGTATGTGCTTTGAGTACACCTTTAGTATGGAAATCTCTTTTATGGTTAGCAGTGGTTGAAATTTAATAATAATGAAAATAAATAGGGAGAATATTATTTCATCATGGCATCCAAATAATTTAACTGAAGTTTTTAAAATAAAATCTGGGTAAATTCAGTGTAAAAACTCATGATATTCCATGAACTTAACATTTGTTGAGCAAAAAGACACGGTATAAATGCCAAGAAAATAGTCTCTCTGCTCAATATTACTGGTTATTTGATTTCTATGTGACATGTTTTGTTTCTGTGCCTAAAAATTAAGTTGAAATGTGTTTGTTTTTCCTGTTTATAGATCCTCCACCTGTTCAGCTGATTGTCCAGTTTTTAGAACAGGCTTCCAAACCATCAGTAAATGAGCAGAACCAGGTTCAGCCTCCACCTGATAACAAGAGAAACCGTATTTTAAAACTTCTTGCTCTGAAAGTTGCTGCACACTTGAAGTGGGATTTGGATGTACTGGAGAAAAGGTATTTACTTTGTTTCTTGTTGAAAATACAGATTGAACCTCTCAAGTCTGGCACCCTCGGGTCCTGACTGGTGCTAAACCAGTCAATTTGCCAGATCATGGGAGGTCAGCGTTGTCTAGCAGCATTACCAACATTTCTATTGCCTACTGGACTCTTAGGAGATATTTAGGGATAAATTAGAGTCCATGATAAGTGGACATCTGGCTAACTAAAAATCATGCCGGACCGCAGATGTTGCCAGACCAGAGTGTGCCTGTATTAAACTACAGTGTGGCCCATCTTGTTTTCTAGCAATCTGAAAATGGATCCCAGTCAAGCCAGCTCCCTGAGAGCACCAGATCCCACCTGCCTTCCCCTGTTTAAACTTGTAACTGAAAAAAAAATCCAACTGTTACACGTTTACACAATTACATGTTAGTTAACATACCTAGTCTAATACAGATGTGAAAATTACTCTTACTTTCCAGGGGAATTATGGATCAATAAGTAATGACCTGCACTGACTAGTTCTGTTTTGTATAAACATAATAGAACAGGAGTGGGGAACCTCTGGCCTATGGGCCAAATTCAGCCCCCTGCTTTATTTGTTCCAGCCCATGGTGTGGGGCCAGAAGCCCTGTGAGTCATTGTGGTCCCCGCCACTCTCAATTGGGCTAGTATGGCAAGCACTAACTCTCCTTGCTGCAGGGGGAAGCAAGGTTGACTCCCAGAGGCCCGTAGGCACAGCGATGCTGACAGACACTCAGGGAGGGAACAAAGAAGGTCTGAGGCCATATGCACAGCTCTGCTCCTGCAGCTCCCATTAGCCAGGAATTGTGGCCAATGGGAACTGTGTGGGCAGGGTAGTGCATGCAGGAATCTCACAGCGCAACTATGTCAGTTTCCGGGAGCAGTGTGGGATCAGGGCACGGCGGGGGGAGAGGGAAACAGCCTGCTGTACCCCTGCTGTGCTGCTGACTGGGAGCTGTCTTGAACTAAGCAGCACTGGCTGCAGCTGGTGTTACTCAGCCCTCAGGCCCCTCTCAAACCCTGCACCCAGTTTGTCCAAGGCTGGAACCCCCTCCTATACCCTAACTCCTGGCTAGATCCGGCACCCCCACCTCTGTGCCCCCGCTATGAGCTCATTCCTGCACTCCAAACTCCTTAGCCCCAGTCTGGAGCCCTCTCCTGTACCCTGAACCTCTCATTTCTGGCTCTATCCTGGAGCATAGGGGAAGCCCCAAGCCTCGGTTCTCTCCCACAGGGCTTTGTGGCCTGTGACTGTTTTTTTTGTTGTTTGTAGGACAATGGCCTCCAATAGAAAAAAGGTTCCCCAGCTCTGTACTAGATGTAGGTCTTCTACATGAAATGTACAGTCTTTTTTTTTCCTTGTTTTTTAGCTTGTGTGTTCCTGTATTGAATATGTTGCTGAATGAACTACTGTGCATTAGCAAAGTTCCTCCAGGAACTAAACATGTTGATGTGGACCTGTCCAGCTTACCTCCAACCACCACAATGGCTATACTGCTCTACAATAGATGGTAAAGTAACACTCTCCTTTGAGCTCATTTTCAAAGGTCAAATACAGAAAGGAAAGTTAACCCTATTTAAATTGGTTCTAAATTAGGCTGTTCAGAGAAGTGCTGAATTTGTCTTTAGCGGGGATGGGTGTATGTGCATGCACAAAAATACACACATTTTAGTTTGTTGGCAATTTCAGTGTAATCTTTTTACTTTTCTGTATTTAGTTAAAAGGTGTGCAGACACTAAATGACATAAATCTCAAACTACATGTACAGCATTGATAATCTGCTCTCTTTATGTTTTTGAACTGGATGAGTGTGACAAGCGGCTGGGTGTGAAGAGATCTTACAAAGAAAATAGGTTGTCATAATTGAATATTGAACATAGATTCTTGAAGAGTGTTAGCTCCGGAATTATGACTTAAATGTCCTCATACAGAAAATATGTATAAGTTGTCAGGTTTTCTATATTATAATCTAAATTGGGGGTATTCTTAGATTGCAGTATGCTCAGTATATCACATGTTAATGAGAATAATAAATGATTTTGTTTAAATTTTGTTTTCGCTCTTTTCCCCCATAGGGCCATTAGGACCATCGTCCAAAGTAGCTTTCCTGTAAAACAAGTGAAACCTGGTCCACCTCAGTTAAGTGTGTAAGTTGGCAAATGATCTTCAGAATATTGACGTCACATTTATTAAACATTTATAGTTCAGAAGCTGAATTGTCAGTTTGACAATGGCATGTTAATAGCATATAGATGATTGCAATTATGAATTGTACTCTTTAAAAGCATGTAAAATGAATATTTTCAGAATAAATTTTAAAAATATATTTTGTCTGTTTAAATATGTTCTGTTTTATGTATGATCTTGTAAAGAATGACAGAGAACTCAGAAAATCATGGGGGAAAAGGAGGCAGGTGTGTGTTTTCCTTCTAACTAGAAGGCTTAGGCCTCAGTCTAATCTGTGTTTGGTAACTTTTTTTCTCTCTGGCTTCACTTATACCAGGCTTATTAAATGAGTGAATTTATACTATTCCAGACTTTCAGACTGAGAATCCACTGAGCTATTGAATTAATAATGTGCAAGAATGAATCTTTTCTTCATTAGCTCACAATTTATTTCATTGGACATGTTTGTATAATTAAGCGTAAAAATCGAAATTGTTTTGAGCAAAATATGTAAGGTTTTTTAATACAGCTTCTTGATATTGTTTTTTTACATTGTGCATCCCTGTAAACTGCATTGCCAAAATACCACCTCAGATTTATATTCAGAAAGTCTGTTTATAAATATCAGTTATGTATTTCTGTAAAACAGAGGACATAATTCAGACTTTAAAGGTGTTGCATACTTTGCTGTGTACTAAGAAAAATCCTCATGATAGGCATATCTAATCTACTATATATTTTAGGGAGTTTATGCCTCTGTCTGTCTGTCCGTCCGTCTGTGAGTCCATTTATTCAAAAACTCCTAAACGGTAAGAGCTAGGAACACCAAATTTGGTGTGCAGCTTCCTCTTCTAATTTAAAGCAAGGTCAGGGTTTGGTTCTGCCAGGACAATGGGATGTGTGTAGAATGCGATGGTTTTGCATAAAACAGAAAGGGAGGGTGTGATAGCAGAGACAATTATACTCATGAATGACCCCAACGGGGGCAGCAAGATCCCCAGCCCCGGAGAGTGGCCCTGGCTTGCAACGCGACCTCCACCAACCTGGTCTCCTGGGGAGAAGCTGCCCACTGTGCCGCACGGCCCCCCACCACTCCAGGCTGGCCACGCAGAGCAGTCGCCCACTGTGCCGCACAGTCTCCACCACCCTAGGCCAGCTCCAGGGAGAAGCCAGCGGGCAGCCTGCACGCCTGTCCTGGACACTGGTTAAGGCTTCTAGTATTACATATTTTTAAAGCTCTTGTGTCTGTCTCTGAGACAAAACTGATCATTTTTAAGAAGGTTCTGTATGGAAAAATCAGTTAAAATATCCAGTAATTTTAAAGTAAAAATTCATCAATTCCTGGAAATGTATATTTATTAATTGTGAAGTCCAAAACTAGGTATTTAAGGGACTGGGCTATATTTCTAATTAACGTAGCTTGTTTGTTTTATTATTAGAATTGTGAGTTGCCATCTAAAAATGTTTTCTTTCTTCCTTCAGAATGAATCAGATACAACAGGAAAAAGAACTGACAGAAAACATTTTAAAAGTGGTGAGTGTTTTTCCTTGTTTAGATTTTAGACATAGATATGAGTTTATGGAAGGATTTAACTATTAGAGGTGCAATCTCAGGCTTTTACAGGATGTCTCATTTGTTCATAAGTTTTTTCACGTATGTTTCTGGGTTTTATGCTTTATTGTTCCACCACTTTTATAATGGATACTGATCTCTGGTTAATGTAAAAAACTTGCTTTGTGCTACAGAGAAAACATTCTTTATGGCCCTCTTTTTTTTGTGTTCACTCAAATTGAATAGGCATGGAAGATGGCATGGGCATGTGAATGATAAGTACATGACAGAAAATGCTAATGCTTTGAATGGCAGTAAAAAGGAAAATAGATACATGTGCCTAATTTAAGGTCTGGGTTCTTTTAGAATTCAGCTTTCAGCTGTAAGTCCAGTGGTGCATAATAGGAATAGTAAATAGAGGTTAGTAAGCTAATCGAGTAGTTGATAGAATTTCCATTGACTACACGATTAGAGGATAAGGGGGTTCGCTGCGGCTCTGCTTTTTAAATGTAGTAAGAGCCGCCAGGCAGCAGTGGCCTGGGATCTGGCAGCTCTTACTACATTTAAAAAGCAGAGGCACAGCGTCTGGGACTCGGCGTGAGCTGGGACTCAGCTGTCCCAGCTTGCACTGGGTCCCCCGCTGCGCCTTTGCCTTCCTTGCCCCCAGCACCAGCTCCTGCTCTCCTCCACCCCTTTCTGCCTCTGATACAGGCCTATTGGGTAGTCGCTTACATCCCTAGTGCATAATGTGTTGTATTTTTCATAGTGAGTAGAAGGATAGGAAGAGTGCTTTCCAAATTTGTGGTGGCTGGCTGTAGTTGAATTTATTGCTATGAAAACTTTTTTAAAAGACAATTAAAACTTTGCATCACTATGTTTAACTGTATTGTTCTGTAGCCTGGTTTCCACTATTTTTCATGTCTTTATTCAGATAAAGGCAAATGCTTTTGAAATAGCCAATTTCCATAATGCGTGTTAGACAAATTACACCCTTTTTATTTTCTGACATAATTATGTATCCAGTGCTGCCAATGTAAATAACTTTGAACAGGAAATTAAAATAAATCTCTTTTCCTGTTTAAGCCTTCTGATAAGTCTCACTTTTTTAATTCTTCAGGAAACTTTATTCTGAAAAAGATCTTATCTGAAAATTTGCCAAAAATTGAGATTCGTAAAAATAAGATCTCAGAATTTAGGACCAAAAAAGGCTGTCTTGTCTCTTTTTTTTCTTTTTTTTTTTTTTAAACCTGGTGAAAACAGTTTACTGTATATTTTACTGAGTTTGCATGTCTGCGTATCTCCCTCCGAGTCAGGTTTGTTTGTTTTTTTTCCCAAGAATTCTTCGTTAATGGTAGGAGCTAGGACCACCAAATTTGGTATGCATCTTCTTCCTCTTACTATAACTTAAGCAAGGTCAAGGTTTGGTTGTTCCAGGACAATGGAATGTGCCTGGAATGTGATGGGTTTCACATCAGCCGAAAGGGAGGGATACTCCCGCTGCGGCTCTGCACTAAGAGTACTTCAGGAGCTGGTGAATAGGCAGCCGTGCCTGCTCAGTCCCAGCTTGTGTTGGGTCCCAGGAGCTACCCCTGCTGCAGCTCTGCAATAACTCCTGCATTACTTTTCATGCAGAGCTGCAGCAGGGGTAGCTCCCGGGACCCAGTATGAGCCGGGACTGAACCAGGCTGCTGGCCAGCCCAATAAAAAATTTAATGGCAGAGGCCTGGGGGGAGGGGAAATGTGTGTAGCCAATAGAGTTAACCAATAAGCTTCAGCTTTTGGGTTAAACAATTAACTGATTACACTGTTACATCCCTAGTATGATAAGAGGCAGTTATTCATGAATGACCACAGTGGAGCAGCAAGCGCCCCAGCCTGGGGAGCAGCCACTGTCTGGCAGCATGACCCCCCGCTTCCCTGGCCCTGGGGAGAAGCAAGTAAAACCTTCAGATGAGGACTCTACAACCCAATCTTTGTAACTTGCTAATGTGCTGGAAACTGACACACACCAGAAAGTGAAACTGATAAAAAAGAAATTGATAAGTTTTTCTATTGTACAAATTGAACAAAATATAAAAGTAAATGGTATAATGGTGACAAGCAAGACTGCAGTCCTGCTTTCAATGAGTGCTGAAAACTCTCATTGATTTCTGTGAGAATTTTGGATGCACAAGAAATGCAGGATCAGATGCCACATTAGACTTTTACAATTGAAATTGTAATAAGCTCTTGGTAACAGTTAAGGTGTGTGGGGTTGTTTTTTTTTTAAATACATGAATTTAAATTCAACAGCCAAGAGAATAACTTGATTTTTAAAATGCACTTCAATTATTTCAGCTGAAAGAGCAGGCTGCTGATTCCATCCTGGTGCTTGAAGCAGCTCTTAAATTAAACAACGATCTTTATGTCCACACTATAAGAACTCTGGATTTATTAGCCATGGAGCCTGGTATGGTGAATGGAGAAACGGAGAGTTCCACAGCTGGATTGAAAATCAGTGCTGAGGAAATGCAGTGCCAGGTACATTTAAACTAAAAGCTTGCAACTTAACCCCCTTTTTTTTTTTTTTCCTTCAGAGAAAGAGAGGACGCGAGCTTTGATGTTGACCTGGAAAGTTATGTTAGAATCATATTGTTTTCTACAGAAATGCTCAAAATGTGCTAGGTGCTGTACAAGTACATACGCTACATCTGCTGATCATAAGTTTGCAATATAAAAAGACAGAAAACAAATGAAGTATATGGGGAAACTTATACAATATACCAACTAGTTGTACAGAACTGGGAGTAGTTTAAAATATGTATACAAATATCTACCTGAAACACTTAGTATAAGTACAAAATTAATAAATGCGTTTTAAGGTGACTTACCGGATATCAAATAATGATGATTGTTGCAGGTCTGCTATGATTTGGGTGCAGTCTACTTCCAGCAGGGCTCCACAAATGCAGCTGTTTATGAAAATGCCAAGGAGAAGTTTTTTAGAACAAAGGAATTGATTTCAAAGGTAAGCTTGATCAGACATATGTGCAAACATTAGATGTCTCAAGACTGAATCCCCTTGAAAACCAGCATACTAAACATAGCTTAAAAGATTAACTTTTTTTCAAAAACTAACTAAATTCCAACAATGTGGTGCTTAAACTGTAGTTTCAGCAATTTCGGAGTTATGGTTCCCTGAAGTTAAGTGAATGGTCTTCCAGTGGTCACTGGTGTATCAAATCTTTTAGTATTGGATAAAACCAGTTTTGTAGTATTTAAGCTACTTTAGTTCTTACACACTCAAATGTTGTGGTGATGAACCAGGTGTAAATGCCTTCCCCTTTGTACTCTTGCGAGCAGCAATCCCTTATACATATATGCAGTTTTGAACATGACTGAATAATAGGCTATGACAGGGGTCAGCAACCTATGGCTCCCAAGCCAAATATGGCTCATTAGGGAGCCAGATATGGCTCTTGTTGCTCGAACTCAACTCCCCCTGCTGCAGGGAACCCCGCACTGGTGCTCCAGCCTTGTGGCCCCTGCAAGATTGGAGTGCCAGTGCTGTCTTCCTGTGGGGATGGGGTGGAGAAAAGTAGTTGTGCATGTTGCTGCTTTCCTTTGCCTGGCTGGGGGAACAGCACTGTAGGCATGAGCTTCCTGGAGGCTTTCCTCGCTGCTCCCATTAGCTAGAATCCAGCCAATGGGAGCAGCAGGAGGCCATGCCTGGGACCAGCATGGGGCACAAAAACAAGTAAGTGCTCCCCCTTCCCCTCATGCCCAGACCCTGCACCCTCCCACACACCCCCATTACTCACCCCTTCACGAGATCCCCCACACATACCTCCAGCCTGCTCCTGCACCCTCCCTCCTGACCAGACTCTACACCCTCCCTTTCTCCTGCTCCCTCCCTTAGGCTATACACCCTGCCTCCCACCCAGACCTCACAGCCTCACCCATTCCTCACTTTTCACCTAGATCCTGCACCCCCATCCTCATTCCACTCGCTGGTAGCTCTGTCCTACACACTTAACCCCTTATTTTTGGCCCCACCCTAGAGCTTGGAGTCCTACAGAATCCACTAACTCTGGAACCCCCAGAAAGGTAATCTGAAGCCTTGAATCTGTCCTGCCTGCCCGTCCCCCCCACCATGGGGTACCAGGGGAGTGAGGTTGGGGGCCACATTAGTGAGGGTTGGGAGTTTTTGGGCGTGTGGTGGTGGGGTTTTCTGGGGGGAGTTGGTTCTTTTTTTGTGGTCCCTGACTGATTTTTTTTTTCTGTGGGTCAATGGCCCCCAACCCAAAAAAGGGTCCCTAATATTTTTACTTTATTTAAGAAAAAGCCTGGCCAACAAGGCCCCAATTGGGGCGCAGCATCCTGTCCCCAGCCCCAGTCCTGGGGCAGGCCCTGCGGTCTGGCCTAGGGATGTAGAAGAGTAGTCAAATGGACTACTCTCATTCTCTCGCTCTCTCTCTCCCTCCCCCCCTCCCCCTCCTGCCACCCCCCGCTGCCTCTGTCAGAGGCACTAAGGGGGAGGGGGAGCAGGAGCCGGTGCTGGGGGGAGCCAGCTCTCAAGCTGGTTTCCCCCATCACTGTCTCCGTGGTGCCGCCTGCCATCCCACCGCCCGTGCTGCTGTCTCTGATGCAGCAGTGCGGGGTGGAGGCTATGGGAGGCTGCTCCAGCAGCAACCCCTGTCGGGGGGGCGGTCCCAGCAGGGAGTTGGGACTCCTCACAGACAGGGGCTATTGGATCCAGCGCGAGCCAGGACTGAGCAATCCCGGCTCACACTGGGTCCTGGAGCTACCCCCGCTGTGTCTCTGCAGGTTAAATGTAGTAGGAGCTGGGCTGCCTGCACACCTGGCTCTTACTACATTTAAACTGCAGAGCCACAGTGAGGGTAGCGCCTTCCCTTATCAACTAATTGTGTAGTCGATACAAATTGTAATGGCTACTTGATTACCCAGTTAACATCCTTAGTCCAGCCCCCATCTGGCCATAGGAAGGGCTGGTGGCTGTCCCCCTCCTGCTGTGGCGATCCTGTCCCAGCCCCTTGTCCAGCCACTGTTGCCTGGGTGCAGCAGCCCAGCCCTGGCCAGGTAAAGTAATCCAGCCCCTTCCCCCCCACATACTCTATTTCCCACCCCCAGCATCCTTCCCTCCCTGCCTCCTGCACCTCCCACACACCCCAACCCCTGCCCTGAGCCCCTCATACATTCCAACCCTGACTTCTCCACCCCCAGCAGCAGAAGTCCCATTAAATAAAGTCTGTGAGTACAATGTTTCATTTTTGCTATTATTCATCATCATGTCAATTATCAATAATATTCATTTGAATATTTTCAGTCATTCAAATGGGCATTCTTATACTGCTCTTTGTTGACCACTTGTTCTGAATTTTTTTGATGTAGTTTGGCTCTTTGGTTTGAAAAGGTTGCCAATCCCTGAGCTATGACCTACAGATTTGAGTGCTGATAGGGGATTTTGAGATTACTATTCTAAATTTTGATCAAAAAAGCTGTCATAAGGAGGAGGGAGAAAACTTGTTCATCTTGGCCTCTGAGGAGAGAACAAGAAGCAATGGGCTTAAACTACAGCAAGGGAGGTTTAGGTTGGATGTTAGGAAAAAGTTCCTAACTGTCAGAGTGGTTAAACACTGGAATAAATTGCCCAGGGAGGTTGTGGAATCTCCATCTGTGGAGATATTTAAGAGTAGGTTAGATAAATGTCTATCAGGAATGGTCTAGACAGTACTAGACTGGTCCTGCCATGAGGGCAGGGGACTGGACTCGATGACCTCTCAAGGTCCCTTCCAGTCCTAATATTCTATGATTCTTGAGCATCTGGTGGATGAAATATAGGTTTAGACATCTTTTCAGTTATAGTATGGTGTTCTTTATGTATATAAAGCTTGTTTTGCTCAAACAAGAACACTTTTTTTAGATGTATGTGTATGCCAAAGAAAGTTTGACAGGTATACTTTCTTATGTATAATTGCAGATCTGATGACAACTCACTTAGTTTCCTATAAAGTACTCTACATACTGAAACTCTTCTTTAGAAAGTAACTGTCATCTCTCTGGTTTGAGTGCCTGTTTTGTATGGTGTATATTTTCAGTGAACATTGGGCTTGTTGTGGAAAACTATGGATCTGTGGATTGAAATGATACTACACAAATACTAAGTCTCTAAGGCTATGTCTACACAGCAGCATTATTTCGGAATAACCAACGTTATTCCGAAATAACACAGTCCATGTCTACACACGCACAATTATTTTGGCATAATGTCAAAGTAATGTTGAGCTGGAGGACTGCTTACTCCGACTCTTGTAACCCTCATTGTACAAGGAATAAGGGAAATTGGGGGAAGAGTGTTATATCTCAAAACAACTGCTGTGTAGACAGCGCCAAAAGTTGAAATAAGCTATTTCGACTTAAACTACACAATTAGTATCAGAGAGGTAGCTGTGTTAGTCTGGATCTGCAAAAGCAACAAGGAGTCCTGTAGCACCTTCTAGACTAACAGATGTATTGGAGCATAAGCTTTCATGGGCAAAGACCCACTTCATCGGATGCATGTGGTGGAACTATCCAGAGGAAGGTATAAATATGCAGGCCAGAATCAGGCTAGAGATGATGAGGTTAATTCAATCAGGGAGGAAGAGGCCCACTTCTAGCAGCTGATCTGGAGGTGTGAATACCAAGAGAGGAGAAGCTGCTTTTGTAGTTAGCTTGCCATTCACAGTCTCTGTTTAATCCTGAGCTGATGGTGTCAAACTTGCAGATGAACTGTAGCTCAGCAGTTTCTCTTTGGAGTCTGGTCTTGAAGTTTTTTTGCTGCAGGATGGCTACCTTTAGATCGGCTATTGCGTGTCCAGGGAGACTGAAGTGTTCTCCTACAGGTTTTTGTATATTGCCATTCCTAATATCTGATTTGTGTCCATTTATTCTTTTACGTAGGGACTGTCCAGTTTGGCTGATGTATATAACAGAGGGGCATTGTTGGCACATGATGGCGTATATTACATTGGTAGATGTAACTACAATGTAATATAACTACAAAGCTAACTACAAAAGCAGCTTCTCCTCTCTTGGTATTCACACCTCCAGATTAGCTGCTAGAAGTGGGCCTCATCCTCCCTGATTGAATTAACCTCGTTATCTCTAGCCTGATTCTGGCCTGCATATTTATACCTGCCTCTGGATAGTTCTTCTACATGCATCTGACAAAGTGGGTCTTTGCCCATGAAAGCTTATGCTCCAATACATCTGTTAGTCTATAAGATGCTACAGGACTCCTTGTCGTTTACGTAATTAGTGTAGCTCAAGTTGCATAGCTTATTTTGAGTTTAGCCCTGCTGTGTAGACGTGCCTTGAGTGGGCAGCGAGTGCTGAAGACTTCTTTCTGCTCAAGATAAATAATTTCCCATTGTAAATGTGTGTCAACTATTTTTCAAAAAACAAAACTTTACTGGGAAGTTAAGTATTTACATGCTTCTTAATAGTTTCTGACAACTATATAAGAATATGTCCCTGTGGACTTTCTCACTTCAGAATCAGATATTTTGAGGGAAGTTTTGGTGTTCTACATACTTCCTACTGTTCCACACTTTCCATCTCAGGTTAAATGGTTTGTTTGGATTGTTTGCCAAAATAGAGTAGAGATGGATGACCACAAATTGTTTTAGCCTGAGAAAAGACTGAGCTGGATAGACTGTTTTACCATGCCTTGTAAGTGTTCTTGTTTAATCTTTTTTTTCCCCAGAAATATAGTTGCCAATTGTGCCTTTTTACAAGAGGGAAATGTGTTATCTACTTTTATATATGCCTGCTTTAAGTTGATAGAGGTTATAGAATTTCCAGCTGTCAAAGAAGAATTTTTGTTTGATGCCATTGTTAGAAGTTGTCTTCCTCAACTAAATCATTGTGTTTCAGTCTGGAATTAGCAAAAACTGTTCTCCTGCAAAACCCACAAACTTAAACTACCAAAAATATCTACAATTTTTTTTCTTTGGATGTCTTATTGGACTTAAACAAAATGTAAATTATAGTCTCATCATCTCATTTTTTTTCTTGTCTGTCTTTTAAAAACTTTAAAAATTATAGCTGCATACCAAATATAAACTTTAATGTGGCTATTTTAAACTAAAGCTTTGTCTCGATCAGCCATCTTCTTTTGTTTGACTCATTCAGTTAGAGGAGACTTATTTAAAAAGGAAATATTCATGTTGGTTAAATGTAGCACTGTATTAACATAACTTCTAAAGTTATATTAGTTAAAATCATTTATAAAAGTAAAAAGTTTTTCGATTTTGACCGTAGTAATGTCTTGGGATGTTAGATAACATGCGTTTGAATAGTCATGTAACCTCATCCAAATTTTAGCAGTTACGCGACTGTTCGATAATCCCCAAAGGTGGGGCCAGCAGCCAGTGTGCTCCCAGCTCCACTCCCAGGGAGCCCCCTTCTACCCACGCTACTGCCTCTCTATCAGAGGGTCCATGAGGGAGCTGGTTTAAAAACCAGATTCCTGTGCAGACTGGCTCCCACCTGCTGCCCCGTGCTGCTGCCTCTGCCACAGGGTGGCAGCAGCCCTTGTCTGCTGCGGGTCCGAGCTTCCCACGGAGCAGCCTCTGTCTGTGGAGAGCCTGGGCTTGCCATGGACTGAGGCTGCTCTGCAGCAGTAGCCGCTGTCCCCGGGGTGCTCGGACTCCCCACGGACAGGGGCTGCTGCCGCAGAGCAGCCTCTGTCTGTGGAAGGCCCAGGATCGCGGTGAACAGAGGCTGCTCTGTGGGAAACTTGGACATCCCGTGGACAGGGACTGCTGCCATGGAGCAGCCTCCCCTGCACCCCCTGTTCTGTGCTGCTGCCTCTGATAAAGACAGCAGCGGGGCCAGGTGGCATCAGCTCCTGCCTCCTCCCCTCTTATTCCCTTCCCCCAGAGGCAGCAAGCAGAGGCAGGTGGGTCTACGGAGCTGGCACACATGGAGAGCCGGCTTGAAAGCCCAGCTCCCACCTGCCCCCCTCACCCTCCGTGCTGCTGCCTCTGTATTTGATACAGAGGCAGCAGGGGGGAATGCGTATAGTCAACAGGATTAACCGATAAGCTCAGACTTATCTGTTAATCATGTAGTTGTCTGCACATTGACATCCCTAGTAATGTCTTTGCTATACAGCACATTGTGTTCTATGGCATTGTAACAGTAATATGTTAAACTACATATTTAAGAAAGATAAACAGGCCTCAGAGATACATGAGCAATGTGTTTAACTTTGCTGTGGAAATCATAACTTTCATTTTTTGCTTCTGATTATTTTTAGTTAAACACTTAATATTATTCTTTGCATTTAGCTTTGTAGTTCTTCTAAGGTCCTGGAGGGAGGAGGTAAAAGTGGGAAATAAATGGTCACTGGTTGAATGTGAAAGTGTATCGTATTGGTGATCAACTTGGACCCAACTTTCAATATTACTAAAACAACCTTTAATAAAATCTAAGATGATAGAGATGTTTCTACAATTTAAAACCTTTTCCTGCGTCTCTGTGAATCCAAATATGAAATCACAATGAAACTGCCATTTGTCTCAGCTTGGTCAGTGAAAAATCAAATGGTGAGAGAGAGTGTGAATAGAAAAAATAATGAATTTTTACAATTTTTGTTTTTTATTTAATATTTGTACTTCCTTTAAAATAAAGTTGTGAATGCTCAACATTGCTCATTATTAAACCCATAAATAGTCATAAATCTGTGTAGCTAAAATTTGATGTTTTTATTATCTAGATTGGTTCATCATCACTTCATTGTACGATTGATGAGAAGAGGCTAGCTGGTTACTGTCAAGCTTGTGGAGTTCTTACATCATCTTCCAATAGTACATCACAACAGTCAACTCCTTACAGTCAAATCCATTGCTGTATGAGAAGTGGCAACTATCAGGTAAAGTACTAGAAGAGCACTTGCTAGTTTTATGACTTGAATAAGTGGATAAAATGTCCTGACTTGCAGATAATCTAAAGGCTCAGTTCATATCTTTCTTCCTCAAGTAGTGGCCATGGTGCTCTAAAGTAGGTGTGCCTGGCTCCTTACGCTGCTGGCTGCAGAATTTTGGTAGCAGTGTCCATTATGGTTGTACACATACTATCTCTTCCCATGCCCTGCCATGTGGCTAACCCACCTCAGTTCCTTCTCAACTTTCCTGACTAAACTGTTACATTCTATTTGAATGTCTGCAGTTAGCCTCTCAGTATCGTTGTAGTTTTTCTTTACCTCTTTTTTTTTTTCCTCCTCAAATTTTTTTATTTTATGTATTTCCTCCCCCCCCCCCCCCCGGGCTTTTCTCTTCCTTCTTGGGAATCCGTTCCACTATGTCATATGGCCAGTTCACCAGGCTTGAAGGAAGTAATCCCAGTTGCAGACATGCGTATCCAGCAAAAGTATGGTCTCTGCCAACAACTCAGGCCACAGTCACATAAGAACAGAGAGCTCTGACAGCAGATTATCTTTATGGAGGTGGACTCAGGGCCCACGCCACAAATCACTTCACTCATGTCTGAAAGCTGGGACTCGAAGCAAGCTGCTGACCCTTCTCAAGTCCTCAGAGAAGAGAGTGGAAAGTACCCATAGTGAGCCCCAAGATAGCTGTAAGTGATCTCCATCACACCTCAATATCTTAAGCACTGAGGCCATCCTAGTCTGGTATCCACAGTGCTCAAAAACTGACAGCAGCAGATACTGTTGACATACCCACAAGCCCAATAGGTATTGTCATCGGTATTGAGGGACACGAATAAACATTCCACTAAAAAGGTATTCCTGGTATACAAGTCTGTGTCAGTACTGTCATCAATTCCTCATCCAACACCAGAGCGACGGTACTGGCAAGAGCTGGTTGGGTCTGGTGGAATGCCACCATTCCTGGGAACTCAGCATATTGAACATATTGGAGTCTCTGCTTCTGAGTACTGGGACTTCCACACTGAGCTTCCACCTAGCACTGGAATCATCCCTTCTGCCACTTGTGCTCCCCCATTCTTTAGCCAGGATTCAGATAGTGAACCAGAGGTGGTGGTGTCCATGTTTTCCAGGCCCAGTATTCTGCTCAGTGTACCCTCAGGGCCTCACCATCCTAATACAGCCACCCGTGGGCGTCATTGATGGGCTCTGTCACCACTCTCTCCAGTGGCCATATTGAGGCTGTTGGGTATTGCTAGTATGCCTCTCAAGCTTCGAGCCTTACCTGAGAGCTCTCGAGGCTCACACACTAGGCCTCATGGAGGAACCTGGAGGGACCATCTCCTCTTCCCCAGACAAAGCTGTCATGCCTTCCCCACCAGGATTTGGCAAAGAGAGTTGCAGATACTCTCCATATACCTCTGGAGGAAGTCAAGGACACTCAACATAATCTCCTTGACATACTCCATTCATCCTCTTTCTCTCATATAGCCCTTTCTATTAACAAGGCCATTGTGGACCCAGCATCAGTAGCACCTACCTGCAAATGGGAGGAAAGAAAGTACTATGTCCCAACTAAGGAATCTGATTTTGTCTTCTCCCACTGTCCACCCAACTCTTTGTGGACACTGTCACCTCCATGGTCCTCATCACCAGATGAGAGGTTCATTCCCTGTGACAGGGATTGCATGCACCTGAATCTTTACAAAAGACAGACACCTCAGTCACGCTTCAGTTCTCACTTGCCAACTACCAAGCCCTCACAATGAAATATGTTGATATAAATTATTCAAACCGGAATGATTTTATCAAATAGCTGCTGGCGTCATACTGTGACCAATTTAAGGCTACTATTGGGGAGGGCCAGTTAGAGGCAAAGACAACACTACAGTCTGCCCTTGATGGAGCCCACAAAGCAGCTAGGTATATGTCCACGGTGGGTATGATGGCTCCATCTGTCAGGCTTCCCAAAGGAAGTACAATCAGCTGTTGAAGACTTTCCTTTTGAACGCATAGAACTCTTCACAGAAGAGGCTGATGCCTCCCGTCATGCTCTGAAGGACGCTAGGGCCACTTTCTGTCGACTGGCATCTACACACCAGGACAAAAAATGAAGTTTTCTCCGCATAGACCACGCATATTCCAATATCCAGATGACACTACTGTGAGCAGCAGTGACAGAAAAGTAAATTTCCTAGGTTTAAATCACTTGGCTAGGAGTCTTCCTCATCCCAAGCTGTGTATGTCCAAACATTCATTTTGAGAGGCTGATAAGTGTCAATAGACCACTATCCACAACTTCTATAGCCAATCAATGCTATACATCCACTTAGCAAGCAATTGGTATCGTTCCATAGTGCCTGGGAATGCATAACATTAGACCGATGGGTCCTTGTCATTGTTCACACTGGGTTCTCCATCCATTTTACCTCCCTACCCGTCTGCAGCATTCTCTGTCTCTCTCTTTAGGTACCCTTTCCACAAGACGTAACTGCAATAACCTCCTCCAGTTAGGAGCTGTAGACCAAGAACCTCCAAATCTGAGGCAAAGGGTGTTCTCAGTATTTCCTAATACCCGAGAAAAAGGGAAGCTGGAGACCCATGCTAGACCTCAGAGCTCTCAAAGTTTATCAAAGCTAAAGAATTGAAGATGGTCACTCTAGCAATGATCATTCCTGCATTAGGACAGGCAAACTGGTTTTTGGCCCTCAGTCATTAGGACCAAGGTTCTCTCTAAGCTGCATTGTAGCACGGCGACACAGCTGCTTAATGAGCCCTGCCCTGGGACTCAGGGCTGCTGCGCATGCAGCTCCCTGGCGGGAGGAGGGGCATGTCTCCCCCAGCTACAGCAGTAGCTCCCTTTTATGGGCAGAGCAACTGGTAGGGAGGGGACACAAGGAGGAAGGAAGTAAGTGGCTGTGGGAAGGTTGGCGGGAGGGGGAAGTTTGGGCATCCTGTCTTCCACCTGGGCTGCAGCAGTCAGGAGAGAAGAGAGACTATTTGGATTACAATAGCTTGTGAGAAACGAAGCACTCTCTCTAATGACTCAGACTGCATGGGGTAACGGGGAAATGGGGAGGGTGGTAGTTTGTGGTGTGTCCTCTGACTCCCAGTTGGGCTGCAGCTGAAGATTCCTGTAACACTGAGAGGCAGGAATCTTGGGGAGCAGATTGCACAGGAGTAGATGGGGGAAAGGTAGGGTGGATGGGTGCCGGCATCTGTGTGGTGAGATGAGGGTGAGGAGTTTGTTTGGCGCATTCTGACCCCCATCTGGGCTGCAGCAAGAGTCAGACCATCTGTCTTAGCATAGTAGCTTCTGGTGCAGGGGAGAGACATGGGATTTTCTCCTGGGTGGGGTGTGGTGGAAAGGAAGGGAAACTCCCTTGTCTCATTAATTCAACAGAGGGAGCTTAGTCCAAGTACATTTTCCCTTTTCTCATTTAGGCTGGAGTGAGGAGGAGTTGATATTAATTACCAACTGGTTGGTGACATAATTACAAGATCTGAAATATGCCAGGAAAAAATATGATGGAGTGGTGAAAGAATAATGTAGCTTCCTGATATTTTCCATTGTTAGACTTATAGAGCAAACACAAAATGGTGAATCTGCTGCAGTTCTAGACCAAAATATTTTTCTCCTAGTATCAGGAGGGAAAGATAAAGAGCTTGATTTTGACCATGATGAGTTTCAGGTGGCCATCTGCCTGGAGATGTTAGAAAGTGTAGGCTAAAATGTAGTTTGGAAGGAGACCGATCCAGAGCAGAGAAGTAAAGAGGGCTGAGAGAGTCTACATAGCAGATCTTAATACAGGATATGACTTAAATTGTTTTGGTGTTTTTTCTATTGTAAAACATTTAGACTGCTTTTATAGATAAGGATTCAGGCTTTAGTGAATGAATATTGGGGTAAGGCCTAGCTCATGACTTTTGCATGATTATATTTCAAACAGTTTCCATACATGTTAATAGCTTAAGGAGGAAAAGGATTCTTTTCACAGAATTTTTTTTTTGGACTATTGTAGACATCTGGTGCATGTTTTTTATGCTTTTACCTAATGGATATGTCTTTAATTTATTTATATGCTGGTTTTCAGTATGCCTGATTTTGATGTGTTTACTAGCTTGAGTTGTTAAAAAGGATGATACTAACCTTGGAATACATGTATTGTTTATTTTCTTTTATATTTTTTCGAAATAAATATCTTAAACATTGCTTCTTGTTAACTATTACTTGTTTTAATATTTTTTTCTTCCATATCTATCAGCTGTTTAAAAGATATGTTTATATCTAGGTTTTTTTGTTTATACTGGTGGTGCACATCCACACACAACCTCAATGCTGGTGTTGCACACAAGATATTTCAACCCACCCCAGGATGGAAAATGTTAGAGGGAACATTGTTTAGGACACCTACTTTCATATCTCAATCCTATTGTCTCTCAATTCCTCAGATTCACAGTAGGACAAAACTATTACTGAGGCCCAGTGCTCCCCTTTGGCGTATTGTCATCCTTGAGAGTATTTTCCAAGGTTTGTTCAGTAGTAGCCATGCACTCATGCTCCCAAGGAATCATGATTTATCTTTATTGGGACAAATACCTCCTCAGAGCCCATATCCGAGAGGTTCACAGAGTCACCAAAGCTACAATAAACCTGTTCACAAAACTTGGACTATAGATCGAAGCCCAGAAGTCAACATCCGTTTAGTACAGTGCCTGGAATTCACAAGCGCAGACCTCTTCTAGCTCAGATACCTCTCCATGAGTACAATCACAGAAACCATACAAAGCAGTTTGTATATATTCACCAGATACTATCTCCAACTCTTGGAATATATAGGAAAAACTATGTAGCAGTTTAAAGACTAACAAGATGGTTTAATAGGTGGTGAGCTTTCGTTGGCCAGACCCACTTCCTCAGATCATATTCTGAAAGAGAATTGGCATGACCATATATACCAAAGGAATACAAGGAAAAAAGTGAACACATTATTAAACTGATAAATCAGATTTAGAACAGAAGGTGGGGCGAGGGAGAAGGAGGGAGGGAATAGCTGTTTATAAGTCAATGAATGGCTAATCAGGGGGTGATAAGTGGGGAAGCTGTCTTTAATGTATAAAGTAATTAGCGTCTTTGTTAAGACCCATTGGTAAAGTGTCAAATTTAAGCATGAATGAAAGTTCTGAAGTTTCTCTCTGTAATCTGGTGTTAAAGTCTCTTTGAAGTAAGATGCATGTAGTAAGGTCATTAAGACTATGTCCAGGTAGGTTGAAATGCAAACTGACAGGTTTTTCCTTGTGAAGATATCTGATGTCTGATTTGTGGGCATTAATTCTCTGGCGAAGTGTCTGAGAAGTCTGTCCAATGTACATAGCAGAAGGACACTGCTGGCATGTGATGGCATAAATCTTGGAATATATGCTAGTGAGCATAGCAGTAATATCAGATGCAATGTTTTTAGATGTAGTTCAGCTCAGTTTATAGGCCATAGACAGGTTAGACAAAACCATCATTATCCTCTGGGATCAAAAAATGCTTTAGACATGTGGAAAGACCCAGCCAGCGTTTGCACAGGGATTCCCTTCTTGTAACCTCACCCATCGTTGCTTTTCACCTCCAGCATGTTGCTCGTAACATGAGGTGCATATCTTACCACACAAGGCAAGTGGTCTCCCACAAAGAGATCCCTTCATATCAGTCTCTTCAAATCAGGGTGATCAAGAATGCCTGTGCCCACTTCCTGCTGCTGATCAAATGCTTATACAACATAGCCTACATGAGTTACATAAATTGATGAGATGGAGCCAGGTCACCCTCCTCCCCTTTGTACAGAAGTGATGAGACTGGAATTAGTGTATTTCCAACTGTCACACTGTCAGCAACCTGCTTTTGGGGCATGCAAAACTCCATAGTGGACAAGTCTCCCTTTAAATTCCCGCATGACCATATGTGGGAGCTAAACCTAGTAATATCTCATGTTCTAATTAGTCTGTGGTTGGCCTCCTCAGCTGTTTTGTTCGCTACTTACCTGAACAAGAAATGTCCACACTACTGCTCCAGAGCAGGACTAGGACATGGCTCTCTTGGTGACTTGCTTTTTTCCTCTCCTGAGATAGGAATCTTCTCTGCTTTTTTTTTTCCTTTCTCTCTATTGTTGAAAGTCCCGCTGAAAGTAGAGGCAGAGCTCACATAATACTGATCTCTCCTACTTGACCAAGACAGACCTGATACCCTTACCTGTCAGCTCACCAATCCACTCTAACCCAGTTGGGGCCTCCTGTTGTATCCCCACTTGGGGATTGTCCACCTCAGAGCTTGGCTCTTTTTGTGGTTCAAATGCAAAGTTTTTTTTCTAAACTAAACAAGCCCGGTTCTTTCAGCCTTCCTTCATAGGTCATGTTCTCTAGACCTTTAATCATTTTTGTTGCTCTTCTCCAGACCCCCTCCAATTTCTCCACATCTTCCTTGAAGTGTGGTGCCCAGAACTGGACACACTACTCCAATTGAGGCCTAGTCAGCACAGAGTAGAGTAGAAGAATGACTTCTCGTGTCCTGCTCACAACATTCCTGTTAATGCATCCCAGAATCAGGTTTGCTTTTCTTGCAACAGCGTCACACTGTTGACTCATTTAGCTTATGGTCCACTATGACCCCTAGATCTTTCTCAGCAGTACTCCTTCCTGGACAATCACTTCCCATTCTGTATGTGTGAAACAGATTGTTCCTTTCCAAGTGGAGTACTTTGCATTTGTCCTTATTAAACTTCATCCTGTTTACCTCAAACTGTCTCTCCAGTTTGTCCAGATCATTTTGAATCATGACCCTATCCTCCAAAGCAGTTGCAACCCTTTCCAGCCTGGTATCATCTGCAAACTTAATAAGCGTACTCTCTAGACCAGAAATACCTTTTGAAACTGATGCAATATTTATGTTTGTGTTCCAGGACTTAGTGAAGATTTTCCTTGAAGATAATCTGACTCTCAGTTTACCTGTTCAATTCAGGCAGTCTGTGTTGAGAGAACTCTTCCAGAAAGCACAGCAGGGGTGAGTAGCTATCATTAGCAGCAGTGTAACAGTAATGCCTCTCAATGCACTTGTCATGAACTAGGACCCCACTGTTCTGGGTCTACCCAAACACAAAGTAAAAAATTGTCCGTTTCTTCCCCTTCTTCCCCCCCCCCCCCAAAAAAAAAAAAACTTACAGTGAACTTGAATGACGAATCTTACTTTGAAACTAAAAAACAATTTTCTGTTGTTAATGCTTCCACAGAAACTATTTGAACAGTTCAGACATAAGTAATTAATTGGAGGAAAGTCAGTCTTGTAATGAGAGAAACTGAACATTCTGCATAGATTTGATTAGTTGTGCATGTCATGACAGTTGCACTATGACAGAACTTAGAAAGGTAATGGATATGAAAATGTCTGAAATCTTTTTCACTTAATTAAGCTTTAGTGCCCTGTAAGAGCTTTCCCCAGACCTACTGCTCTAGTCAAAGCTGTTTAGGCTTCATTTGAAGTCCATGGCACTGGAGTAGATATGATTCTTCTTAAGAATGCTGGGAGGGGCACTGATGTAGGGCTGAGACCATGAGCACTCCTTGTAACACAAATCATTTTTAAACACTATTATGTAGATATGCTCCAAGCAATACTGGACAATATGGTGATGGTTATCTGGTTTCCTTTGCATGACTGTCAAAGAAGGTCTGTAATTTTGCTGCTTTTTTTTGTATTCATGCAGGAATGATGCTCTAGATGAAATCTGTTTCAGAATCTGTACATGCAACACTGTTTGTGATGTAATGCAGGGTCGATCAATTGGTATTCAGTTTAACCAGCTATTTCTTAAACCAAATAAAGAGAAAATAGACTTTCTGCTTGAGGTAAGATATGATTTTCAAGTCTGAAAGGACATTGCTAACGGAAAAATCTAATTTCTGTTTGTGTGTTGCTATTGTTACTGGTAACACCCTAATATTTGTAAAACTGAAAATTAGAGGTGAAAATGTTTTTCTGTGATTTTGAGCTTACTTCGTGCATTTCAGATTGTTCTGTATATTGTCAGTCACACTTCTGTGTTGATAGTTTCATTTTGTTTGACTCAGGAACAGAGGTGCCCATTTCTCTACACACTCTGGCAGTGGAGCTGCCAGAGTTTCCAAGTTTAATTAGACATTGCCCAGTTTTTCCTTTAGAAATAAGAAATATATTTTACTAAATTATGAAGAATTGTCCTGGAAAACATATGGATCATAAAGAACATAAGAACATAAGAACATAAGAACGGCCGTACCGGGTCAGACCAAAGGTCCATCTAGCCCAGTATCCTGTCTGCCGACAGTGGCCAGCACCAGGTGCCCCAGAGGGGGTGGACCGAAGACAATGATCAAGCGCTTTGTCTCCTGCCATCCCTCTCCAGCCTCTGTCAAACAGAGGCCAAGAACACCATTTTATCCCCTGGCTAATAGCCTTTTATGGACCTAACCTCCATGAAATTATCTAGCTTCTCTTTAAACTCTGTTATAGTCCTAGCCTTCACAGCCTCCTCTGGCAAGGAGTTCCACATGCTGACTACACGCTGTGTGAAGAAGAACTTTCTTTTATTAGTTTTAAACCTGCTACCCATTAATTTCATTTGGTGTCCTCTAGTTCTTCTATTTAGGGAACTAATAAATAACTTTTCTTTATCGGCCCTCTCCATACCACTCATGATTTTATACACCTCTATCATATCCCCCCTCAGTCTCCTCTTTTCTAAACTGAAAAGTCCCAGTCGCTTTAACCTCTCCTCATATGGGACCCGTTCCAAACCCCTAATCAATTTAGTTGCCCTTTTCTGAACCCTTTCCAAGGCCAAAATATCTTTTTTGAGGTGAGGAGACCACATCTGTACACAGTATTCAAGATGTGGGCGTACCATAGTTTTATACAGGGGCAGTAAGATATTCCGGGTCTTATTTTCTATCCCTTTCTTAATAATACCTAGCATCCTATTTGCCTTTTTGACCGCCGCTGCACACTGTGTGGAAGTTTTCAGAGAACTGTCCACGATAACTCCAAGATCTCTTTCCTGATTTGTCGTAGCCAAATTAGCCCCCATCATACTGTACGTATAGTTGGGGTTATTTTTCCCAATGTGCATTACTTTACACTTATCCACATTAAATTTCATTTGCCATTTTGTTGCCCAATCACTCAGTTTGGTGAGATCTTCTTGGAGTCCCTTACAGTCTGCTTCTGTCTTGACTATCCTAAACAGTTTGGTATCATCCGCAAACTTTACCACCTCACTGCTTACCCCTTTCTCCAGATCATTTATGAATAAGTTGAACAGGATTGGTCCTAGGACTGACCCTTGGGGGACACCACTAGTTACCCCTCTCCACTCTGAAAATTTACCATTTATTCCTACCCTTTGTTTCCTGTCTTTTAACCAGTTCTCAATCCAAGAAAGGACCTTCCCTCTTATCCCATGGCCATGTAATTTACACAAGAGCCTTTGGTGAGGGACCTTGTCAAAGGCTTTCTGGAAATCTAAGTATACTATATCTACTGGATCCCCCTTGTCCGCATGTTTGTTAACCCCTTCAAAGAACTCTAATAGATTAGTAAGACAGGATTTCCCTTTACAAAACCCATGTTGACTTTTGTCCAACAAATTATGTTCTTCTACATGCTTCACAATTTTATTCTTTACTATTGTTTCGACTAATTTGCCCGGTACTGAAGTTAGACTTACCGGTCTGTAATTGCCCGGATCGCCTCTAGAGCCCTTTTTAAATATTGGTGTCACGTTGGCTACCTTCCAGTCATTAGGTACGGAAGCCGATTTAAGGGATAGGTTACAAACCACAGATAATAGTTCAGCAATTTCCCATTTGAGTTCTTTTAGAACCCTTGGATGAATGCCATCCGGTCCCGGAGATTTGTTAACATTAAGTTTTTCTATTTGTTCCAAAACCTCCTCTAATGACACTTCAATCCGGGACAGTTCCTCAGATTCATTACCCACAAAGGACGGTGCAGATTTGGGAATCTCCCCAACGTCCTCAGCCGTGAAGACTGAAGCAAAGAAATCATTTAGTTTCTCCGCAATGGCTTTATCGTCCTTGATTGCGCCTTTTATAGTTCGATCGTCTAGGGGACCCACAGGTTTTTTAGCAGGCTTCCTGCTTCTAATGTACTTAAAAAACATTTTGTTATTTCTTTTTGAGTTTTTGGCTAGCTGTTCCTCAAAATCTTTTTTTGCTTTTCTTATTACATTTTTACACTTGATTTGACAGTGTTTATGTTCCTTTCTAGTTATCTCACTAGGATTGGACTTCCACTTCTTAAAAGATGCCTTTTTGTCCCTCACTGCTTCTTTTACATGGTGGTTAAGCCACGGTGACTCTTTTTTAGGTCTCTTGCTATGTTTTTTAATTTGGGGTATACATTTAAGTTGGGCCTCTATTATGGTGTCTTTAAGAAGTTTCCATGCAGCTTGCAGGGATTTGTCTCTAGTCACTGTGCCTTTTAATTTCTGTTTAACTAACCTCCTCATTTTTGTGTAATTCCCCTTTTTGAAATTAAATGCCAGGGTGCTGGACTGCTGAGGTGTTCTTCCCACCACAGGAATGTTGAATGTTATTATATTATGGTCACTATTCCCAAGCGGTCCTGTAACGGTTATTTCCTGGACCTGTTCCTGCGCTCCACTCAGGACTAAATCGAGAATTGCCTCTCCCCTTGTGGGTTCCTGCACTAGCTGCTCCAAGAAGCAGTCATTTAAGCCATTGAGAAATTTTATCTCCGCTTCTCTTCCTGAGGTGACATGTATCCAGTCAATATGGGGGTAATTAAAATCCCCCATTATTATAGAGTTCTTTGTTTTGGTAGCCTCTCTAATCTCCCTCAGCATTTCAATGTCAGTATCCCTGTCCTGGTCAGGTGGTCGGTAATATATCCCTACTGCTAATTTCTTGTTTTTGGAGCATGGAATTACTATCCATAGCGATTCTATTGAACATGTTGATTCATTTAATATTTTTATTTCATTTGATTCTACATTATCTTTCACATACAGTGCCACTCCGCCACCCACCCGGCCTGCTCTATCCTTTCGATATATTTTATATCCCGGTATGATTGTGTCCCACAGATTTTCCTCATTCCACCAGGTTTCAGTGATGCCTATTATGTCAACCTCCTCATTTAATACTAGGTACTCTAGTTCACCCATCTTATTAGTCAGACTCCTAGCATTTGTGTAGAAGCACTTTAAAAATTTGCCACTGCTTATTTGTCTGCCCTTCCCTGATGCATTGGATTCCTTTGTACACGGTTGTTTGTCTGCTCTGGCCCATGGTTTGCCCTCTCCCCTCCTCTCTTTCTGACTACAGCTTAGAGAATCTCTATCAATGGATTCTCCTCTAAGAGTAGTCTCCCTCCGATTTACGTGCATCTCCACACCAATCGGCTTTCCCCCATCTCTCAGTTTAAAAACTGCTCTACGGCCTTTTTAATGTTTAGTGCCAGCAGTCTGGTTCCACCCTGGTTTAGGTGGAGCCCATCCTTCCTGTATAGGCTCCCCCTCTCCCAAAAGTGTCCCCAGTTCCTAATAAATCCAAACCCCTCTTCCCTACACCATCGTCTCATCCACGCATTGAGATTCTGAATCTCTGCCTGCCTACCCGGCCCTGCGCGTGGAACCGGAAGCATTTCCGAGAACGCCACCATAGAGGTCCTGGATTTCAGTCTCTTTCCTAGCAGCCTAAATTTGGCCTCCAGGACATCTCTCCTACCCTTCCCTACGTCATTGGTACCTACATGTACCACGACCACCGGCTCCTCCCCAGCACTACACATAAGTCTATCTAGATGCCTCGAGAGATCCGCAACCTTCGCACCAGGCAGGCAAGTGACCATACGGTTCTCCCGGTCATCACAAACCCAACTATCTATGTTTCTAACGATCGAATCACCCACTACTAACACCTGCCTCTTCCGAACTGGCTTTCCCTCCCCCTCAGAGGTATCCTCAGTGCGAGAGGATACCGCAACACCCTATGGGAGGAGGGTCCCAACTACGGGATGGTTTCCCTCTGCTCCCATTGAATGCTCTGTTCCCTTGAGACTTTCATCCTCCTTAAGAGCACTGGGGCTCTCAGACTGGAGGTGGGACAGTACTACAGTGTCCCAGAAAGTCTCATCCACAAATCTCTCTACCTCCCTTAGCTCCTCCAGTTCAGCCACCCTGGCCTCCAAAGCCCGAACTCGGTCTCTGAGGGTCAGGAGCTCCTTGCAACGGGTGCACACATACGCCACCCGCCCACAGGGCAGGTAATCATACATGTTACACTCGACGCAATAAACAGGATAGCCCCCACTCTGCTGCTGGGCTTCTGTCTCCATTTTTCTAATGAACAAGTTTAAGTATAAACTGGGATTCTTTTTAAACCTCTGGAATATAGATTACGATAAGAGTTATGTTTTAAAGAAGGCCAGAAGTCACTAGTGCCCTCTAACCTCCCTCTCCAAACTGAAGCTAGTGTGTAAAGCAGAAGAGTGTTCAAGGGAAGGAATTTGATGTCATCCAAGATTCCTTCTCCGAACTGGGAAGGAAAGGAGCAGATGGGGAGGTATTTTTTGGATTTTTTTTTTTCTCACCATCCCTTAGTGGAGCTAAAGTGGGAAGCAGAGAAGTGGCCAAGAAGGTTTAAAAGATTTCTTTCCCTATCCCCATAGCTCCCCTCTCTGACTCCTGCATGGGTACATCAAGGAAGATGTCTCCCCTTCCTCAGATTTTTGCAGTGAACGATGGAGTGTGTCCCCAGGACCCACAGAGCAACGAGAACTAGAGGCTCCATTCCAGGTCTCCTCTACAGGTTGGGAAGAATCAGAGCCGGCCCAACCATATAAGTGAACTAGGAGGCTGCCTAGGGTGCCAGGCTTTAAGGAGCATTAAATTAGACCAAAGTGAATTTTCTTTCTCTAATTAAAAAAAAGTAGTCTCTTAAACAGAATTATAAAAAATTGTACTTGTAAAACAGTGCATCATGTCATGTAGATGCATCATTTGCAGTTTAGGATCACTTCAGCATTATCCTCAAGGAACACTTTTTGGGGGGGGGGGGTTGTACCGTTGATTTTATGGCTGAATGTATTCTGAGGGAGTTTGAAGGCATGTCATCTGTTGAGAACCTATGTGACCAATGCTATGACAATCAGAGTAATATGAAGGGTAAAGACAGTGGTGTACAAAAAAGAATAGAAATTACTCTTGGGCATTTTTTGTTCATTGCAGTACACGTGTCCTGAATGTGGTTGTCAGTGATGCTGCCAGATGTTGTTTGGAGGCAAATAGTTTCTTTGAACTGGTGCAACACGTGGTTTTTTCCTCAAGTTCAACGGCAGCCGCGGGGAAGGCATGAGCCCTTTAAATAGAAGCAGTTGAAAGGGCTTGTGAGTCTCGGCTCCCAGGCAATGTGCTTGTGGCACTGGGGATGTGGCGAGCCCTTTCAACTACTTCTATTTAAAGGGCTAGCGTGAGCCCTTTAAATAGAAGCAGTTGAAAGGGCTTGTAGCTCCTGGCCCCATTGCTAGCCTGTTACCAGGAATGTGCGAGCCCTTTCAACTGCTTCTATTTAAAGGGCTCGTGCCTTCCCCACAGCTGCCAGGCAATGGCAGCTGTGGGGAAGGCACGAGCCCTTTAAATAGAAGCAGTTGAAAGGGCTCACGCGTCTCTGGCTACCAGGCAAAGTGCTAGCTGCAAGTCTGGGAGCAGCAAGCCCTTTAAATAGCAGGAGTTGAACGTGCTCGCAGCTCCGCCCCCCCCCCCACTAACGTGATGCCTGGGAGCACGAGGGAGGTGTGAGCCCTTTCAACTCCTGCCATTTAAAGGCCCCACCCCTTCTGCCGGAGGCCCTGCCCCTTTCAAGGCGTCCTACAACCAACCTTTCAAAAATTTTTTGAAGTGTGCGCCCCCCCCCCTTTCAAAAATTGCCTACCCCTGTATAAGAACATTGCTTGAAGCTAGTCGGCCTTACATAGTGGAAATTCAAAAGATATTGAAGCCGCAGAGTTGTGCAGTGACCTGAAGCCTATTTCATGAGTACTTCCAAGACCTCTTACACCTCAAGACGTACTGAAGTTTGTTTCTGAACACAGACTAACAGACAGCTTTTCAAACCTCTTCATTGCTCTTTGAATTTTCTTGATGCTTCCATTTTTTGTTGCTCATGGGAAGCGTAGCTTTTCAAAGTTAAAATTCTTCCATGCTGAGAGAGACTTATTTCATTGGCTACCATCTCTATAAGAGTATGAAATAGCTTCAAAACTTTGTCTCAAGCAGTTTTATTGCCCAATTTGCACTGGGTCATTGATTTGTGCAAACATTTAAAACTTTTCTGCTTCTTTGAATAGTGTCCCCGTGGGTGCTCCACTGTAGGTGTCAGGCTCATCCTGGCACCGCAGATCGGAGTCTTCAATAGCAGTAGTTAGCCGGACCATGCATGCGCAGTCAGTGTCTTGCAACATTCACGCCCTTTCTCGTGTACGCGGTTCAGCTCCCACCAGTTCCTTTGTTGCCACCCTCGATTGCAAATGGAGCAAGCTCTTCTCCTCAACTGTTGATCATGAAATTAAGAATTCTGTTAGTTTACTGTTCCTGTTCATAGTTCTTACCATAATAGTTAGTTATAGTTAATCATGTGTAGTTATAGTTAATCATTTCTTTCTCTAATTAAAAAAAAGTAGTCTCTTAAACAAAATTATAAAAAATTGTATTAAAAAAAAAAATCTTCTTCGAGTGCTTGCTCATGTCCATTCCAGTTAGGTGTGTGCGCGCCGCGTGCACGGATCTCGGAGCTTTCTTCCCTCAGCAGTACCCTTAGGGCCAGCAGGGAGCCCCCTGGAATGGCGCCAGTAGAACAGTGCATATATGCCTCTGCTGGCCCTCCACCCCCTCAGTTCCTTCTTCCCGCCCATGCGGCAGTTGGAGCATTAGACTCTTAGTCTTCCCTTAGCTTCTGTTAACTACTTAGTTTGTAAATAGTTTTAGATTTAGTATTAGTCTGTAGATAGTTACCCAAAATAAAGAAAAAAGGGCTTTGTCCCCTTT
Source organism: Pelochelys cantorii (assembly GCA_032595735.1). Classification (NCBI taxonomy): domain Eukaryota; kingdom Metazoa; phylum Chordata; order Testudines; family Trionychidae; genus Pelochelys; species Pelochelys cantorii. Next base: position 41,969,633 of record CM064327.1, on the reverse strand, counting down.
TTCATTCCTCTCCCCAGCTGGGGAGGGGATGCCAGGACGCAAGGCTTCAAACTCTGCGAGTCCTGCCTCAAGCCTATGCCCTGTGGAGATCCCCACGTCTCCTGTTTAAAGTGCTTAGGCAAGGCACACTGTACTCAGACCTGCAAGATCTGCAGAGGTTTTAAACCACGGACAAGGCAAGAGAGGGACTCCCGTTTGAAGAGGCTGTTAATGGAATCCTCTCTCCAGCCCCTGGCACCGGACGACGGCCAGTTGGTGCGCAGGTCACCCCCATCAGCATGTGAGATGTCCTCTGCACCGGCCAAGGCTAAACTTAAGTCTTCTCGACACCAGTCGCAATCCCCCTCTCACAGGGTTCCTAAGGAGTGGACAGGTTGCTCCCCTCACAAAGAGAACCGCAAAGTGCGCCCTAAGGAGGGGCACTTGGCCCCGAAAGCCCACAGACAGTCACGGACTGAGAAGGGCAACAGCCTTGCCACTACTACATTGGAGGCAGAGGAAAACCTGCGAGACTTACGGCCCTCGACCCCAGAGACATTCCATGTGGCGAGGGACCTTATAGCTTTAACCGCCCCAGACCCGTCAGCCTTCCTGTTGCCGGCACCGAGCAGGGCTCCAGTACACTGGCCGGCTCAGCCACAGGCTCTTTTATCGCCAGCACAATTGGCGTGGGGCACTCGTCCGTGGCACCGGGAGCACCAAAAACCGGTTCAGCCCCACCTCCGGCACTGTTCCTGCGCTCAGCCCCGGCACTGTCTCCAGTCCTGGCTTTGGCGCCACCTTCAGCTCTGGCCCAGACACCAGCATTAGCTCTGCCACCAGCGCTGGCAGTGGCACCAGCACTCCTAGCGCCCCCGGAACAGTCAGCGGAGCCGGCGCTCATAGCACCCCTGGTGCCGACAGCGGCATCTGCGCCTATGGAGCCCCTGGCGCTTGTGGCGCCCCCAGTGCCGGCAGCGGCGCCGGCGCTTCTAGCAGCACCAGCTCCTGTAGCGCATCTGACCCCAGCGGCGGCACTGGCTCAGACCTGCCATATGGCCCCAGTACCGACCCTAGCATCGGGACCTGTGCCAGTACCAGCATGGACTCTGGCACAAACGCTAGCACCGGTGCTTCTCCCGGCATATGCAATTTCAACGGCACCACGTTTTGTGCCCACGTTGGCTCCAATCCCAGCCCCAGTGTTGACGCCATTACCGATACCAAGCCCGGTGCCCACATCACTGGCACCGTCAGCATTTCCCGATCGACCAGAGGGGCAGGTGGTACCGGCGCAGCCTTTTCTCCTTCCTGCGATAGCCTCCATGCTTCGGGGAAAGCCACGAGCTATGGCCCAGCACCGAAAAGACCAGGAGTCTGCTGCCCCCCATGGTCAGCATTGGACTACTCCTCGGATTCGGATGCGGAGTCCCTGAGGTCGGGAAGGTCCTCCTTCCGTTCCAGGTCAAGGCAGCGGTCTCACTCCTGGCACGCAACCGCTGGCGTTGACCTGCAGCAGTATTCCTGGCCTCCCCAGCAGTGGCCCTTCTGGGCCCCCTGGGCCTATCATCAAGCCCAGGGCCCGCCTCCTGCAGCACCCGTCTCGGGTTCCTCGAGACAGGGGACTCCACCATCCGCAACGCCACTTCATAGAGCCCCCACAGCTGAAACGGATAGGTTGTTTTCAACAGCGACCTCTGGACCCCAGGCAGCTCTGAGCAGGATGGTGTCCAGACCCACTCTTGCAGAACCTCCCCAAGTAGCTCCGTCAAAGATGCCAGAGCCACCAATGGACGTGCAGATGGAAGATACAACTGTGCCACGGGACTCCTCATCTTCCTCTCCCGATGAGGCCCTGGCGGACCCAGCCCCCATCTTTGCAATCGATGGACGCCAGGGCCCATCAGGACCTCTTACGAAGGATGGCAACTAATTTAGCAGTAAAGGTAGAGGAGGTCAAAGAGGATATAGATCCCATGGTAGACATCCTCTCCACTGCAACCCCGGGCAGGGTGGCATTACCCCTGATTACAACAGTGAACAAGCTAGCCAAGACCCTCTGGCTGACACTGGCCTCCATCCCTCCCACCCAGAAGGGGGTGGAGAAGTGATATTTTGTCCTCCAGGAGGGACATGACTTTTTGTTTTCCCACCTGCCTCCGAGTTCCTTGGTTGTACAGGCAGCAGGACAAAAAGAAAGGCAGGGTCCCCTGGGGCCAACCCCTAAGGCCAAGGACCCAAAAAAGTTAGATCTCATGGGTCGAAAGGCCTATGCCACGGGGGGTCTTCAGCTGTGTATAGCCAACCAGTAGGCTATGCTGGGTCGCTATGCGTACAATACCTGGTCCGCTATGGACAAGTTTTGGGACCGGTTGCCACAGGAGGACCGCCAGGAGTTTAGGGCCTTGGCAGATGAGGGTAGGACGGTGGCCCGTACCGTCTTACAGGTGGCTTTAGATGCAGCTGATTCAGCTGCCCGGACAATGGCAACAGCTGTTATGAGACGTACTGCGTGGCTGAACGTGTCGGGCATTCCTCCCAACGTACAAACCTCCTTTCAAGACTTGCCCTTTGAAGGAGTGGGTCTCTTTTCGGACCAAACAGACTCTAGACTTCATAGCCTGAAGGATTCCCGGGCAACCCTTAAGTCTCTGGGAATCCACACGCCCAGTTGACTTAGGCGACCCCTCAACCCTAAGCCTGCACCAAGGCATTTCCAGCGGGGTTTTACCTCTGACAGGGGCAGAAGGCGGGGTCGAAATTTTTCTAGAAACGACCTGCCTAGAAACCGGCGCAGAGCTTCAAGACCAGCTCAAGATAAGGGCCCCACTACGTCTACAGGCCAGCACCCTAAACCACCGTTTTGAGGGCACAATCGAGGACAGCACACCAGTCACGTTTTTTCCCCCCCTTTGGTTTCTGCTTATCCCGTTTCCAGCAAGCCTGGGCATCTATAACATCGGACCAGTGGGTCCTCAGCCTGGTGGCACGGGGCTATTCAATCCCCTTTACTTCCTCCCCTCCTCTGTCTCCTCCCCACTCCCCTTCCTCCCTTTCAAGGGACCCCTCTCACAAAGCACTGCTGAGGGAGGAGGTTGCGAAGCTCCTGAACCTCAGGGCGGTGGAACCTGTCCCGGACGAGTTCAGGGGGAGGGGGTTTTATTCCCGTTATTTCCTCATACCAAAGGCAAAAGGGGGACTCTGTCCTATTCTAGATCTCAGAGGACTAAATACATTTATAAAGAAGACAAAGTTCAAAATGGTCACTCTAGCGTCAATTATCCCCTCCCTACAAAAAGGAGACTGGTTTGCTGCCCTCGATTTCCACGTCACGGTGTTGCCCTCCCACAGGAGGTTCTTGCGGTTCATGGTAGCCAACGACCACTTTTAGTTCACAGTCCTGCCCTTTGGACTCACCACAGCGCCAAGGGTCTTTACCAAATGTATGGCCCCAGTGGCAGCTGTGTTGAGACGCCACGGGGTACACGTCTTCCTGTACCTGGATGACTGGTTGATTTGCGGCTCGTCCCAGGACCAGGTAGCCACACATGTTTCCATGGCCAGGAGCCTATTCCTGCAGTTGGGCCTCATACTGAACGAGAAGTCCATGATAGTCCCCTCCCAGACTATAGAGTTTGTGGGAGCATTCCTGGATTCCACCACAGGAACGGCATCCTTGCCCAGGCACAGGTTCCAGACTATGGAGGCAATGATCAGGGACCTTCACATTTCTCCAGTGACCACTGCGCACAACTATATGTGCCTGTTGAGCCACCTGGTGGCTTTTACATATGTAGTGGCGCAGGTTGAGACTACGTCCGATTCAGGTGTGGCTGAGAACTGCTTACAACCCTGTGTGACACCCCCTGGACATGGTGGTGACCCTACTTGCTCCCGTACTTCGCTCCCTGGTCTGGTGGACTCGGGAGGATATGGCTTGCACAGGGGTCCCCTTTGAGAAACAGGCCCCGTCAGTACAGCTAGTGACGGATGCTTCAGACCTGGGATAGGGAGCACACTTGGGGTCTATAAGGACTCAAGGTCTGTGGTCTGTGAGGGAAAGACCCCTCCACATCAATGTCAAGGAACTCCATGCAATCAAATTGGCATGCCAGGCCTTCCTACCGCTGATAGAGAACAAGTCGGTAGAGGTACTAACCGACAGTACTTCGGCCATGTATTATGTCAACAGGCAGGGGGGAGCTCGTTCTTCCCCGCTTTGCAAGGAGGCCACCAAACTCTGGGAACTTTGTATACAGAAAAACATTTCGTTACAAGCTACCTAGCTCCTGGGGTCCAGGAACAACTTAGCGGACGAGCTCAGCCACTCTTTCCAAATCCACGAATGGATGCTGAGGAGAGAGATCCTGGAGGGAGTTTTCTGGATGTGGGGTTATCCCCTTCTGGACCTCTTTGCCTCCAGGCACAGTGCCTAGTGCAGGAGCTACTGCTCCTCAGGGGGCAGGGGACCAACTCCCTAGGGGATGCTCTTCACATTCACTGGCCCAGTTGTCTGCTGTATGCATTCCCTCCCCTTCCACTAATTCATGACGCACTTATCAGGGTCAGGAGGTTCAGGGCTACAGTCATAATGATAGCACCATGGTGGCCGAGGCAGCACTGGTTCTCAACCCTCAGGGAGCTGTCCATGGTAGACCCACTACCATTGCCCTTAGTCCCAGACTTATTGACTGAAGATCTGGGTCAGGGGACGCTATGCCACCTGAACCTAGGCTCTCTCCACCTCATGGCCTGGAACCTGAATGGCTCTCTGCCATAGAACAAAACTGCTCTCAAAAGGTACAGAAGGTCCTGTTAGAGAGCAGGAAACCTTCTACCAGAGCTCTCTATGAAGGGAAATGGAGGAGGTTTGCGCTTTGGGCGCAGCAAAGGGGCTCACATCTGATTACAGCTAGTGTTTCTCTGATATTGGACTACCTGCTGTACCTTAGAGAGGACGTAGCAAGGCCCTGTTGTCTAAGGGTCCATTTAGCGGCAACTTCGGCCTTCCACCCAGGCGAGGGGGAGAGGTCGCTGTTTGCCCAAAAATGATAAAATGGTTCTTGAAGGGGGTCGATAGGCTGATGCCACAGGTGCATCCCCCCGTCCCACCTTGGAACCTGAATCTGGTACTAACAGGACTGATGAAATCACCTTTGAGCCACTGGCCTCCTGCTTGCTAAAGCACCTGTTGTGGAAAGTGGCATTTTTAGTGGCAATCACGTCCTCCAGGAGGGTGTCGGAGTTATGGGCCCTTACTTCAGACCCTCCATACACTGTCTTTTTCAAGGACAAGGTCAGGCTCCGCCCTCACTCAGCCTTCCTTCCTAAGGTTGTCCCCAATTTTCATATGACTCAGGACGTTTATTTACTGGTGTTTTTTCCTAAATCACACTCCACACCTAGGGAGCAGGCTTTGCATTGCCTGGATGTTCAAAGGGCTGTTGCCTTTTACATTGACAGAACGAGAGACTTTCTAAAGTCATCACAGCTCTTTTTCCTTCGTGGAGCGCATGAGGGGAGCGCCTGTGTCAGCGCAGTGTTTATCTTCATGGATCGCTGCCTGTATTACTGAGTGTTACCATGGCCAGGGAAAAACCCCTCCATGGTTGAGAGCTCACTCCACGCGGGCACAGGCCGCGTCCGTAGCATTTTTGGCTCAAGTACTTATCTTGGACATTTTGTAGAGTGGCCACGTGGTCTTCTGTCCATACCTTCTCCGAGCACTATGCCATCACACAGCAGGCCAGAGCAGATGCGTCTGTGGATAGAGCAGTGCTGCAGGCTGTGGAGAAATAGATAAGATTACTTTCCGACCCCACCGCCAGAGAAAACGGCTTGGGAATCACCTAATTGGAATGGACATGAGCAAGCACTCGAAGAAGAAGAAGAGGTTACTTACCTCGTAACTGTAGTTCTTTGAGATGTGTTGCTCATGTCCATTCCAAATCCCACCCGCCTCCCCTTCGTCGGACAGTTTCGGAAAGAAGGAACTGAGGGGGTGGAGGGCCAGCAGAGGTATATATGCGCTGTTATACCGGTGCCACTCCAGGGGGCTCCCTGCTGGCCCTAAGGGTACTGCTGAGGGAAAAAAGCTCCGAGATCCGTGCACGCGGAGCGCACACAGCTAATTGGAATGGACGTGAGCAACACATCTCGAAGAACTACAGTTACGAGGTAAGTAACCTCTTCTTTTGCCATTTTTCTGAGGTAAAAGGAAGGAACGAACTCACTCACGATAGTTTCCTTCCTACAATGCTGGGTTTTAAAAAATGCGACATGTCTTGAGGCCATGCCAGTGTCGGATGGCCATTCAACATGTATCAGATGCCTGGGAGAGGCCCATGTGCATCTGAAGTGTCTGCATTGTTCTAAGCTCATGGCTAAAGCTCGTCGAGATAGGGAGATGCAGTTTTGCATGCTCCTGTTTGATAAAGCAGCCTGTGGACAATGTACCACCCAAGACTCCTTCAGAACTGCATCCTGTGGACAGTGTTCCACCCAAGGCTCCTTCAGAGCCTCCTAAGGCTCCTTCATAGCTTCTCCCCAACTGTGGGGTCTATATATAAAAAAAGTGCTCTTCGCTAGCATGCTCCTTGCCACCCGTACCAATGAGCAGGATCAGCACCGCGGATAAGCTGGGTACCTCTGGCTCTGCTACGCCACGTCCCTGGTCTCACTCGGACCCAAAGAACCAGCACCGTTGGTGCCAACGACAGAACAGGATCTCGGGCACCTGGCACCAAAGATATCGCTGGCAGTGGCAGCCGCACTGGCTATGTGCACATTGGCGCCACAACCCACAGCACTGACACCACCAGCCGTGCTGACACGAGCACCTGGCCTTTCCCTGGCACTGGACGCACCGGATACGCCTTCAGAACTGAGAAAGGCACGGGCAAAGTCACATAGACCACTCAGTCCTAATCCTTCACCGACCTTCTCACAGTCTGTCTTCTTCAATACCAGCACCGAGATCACCGCTACTACGCCACAGGTCTCCCTTGCCTCAACCACCAACACCAGAACATGGATTTTACTGCACCGTTCACCCAAGACATATGTCTCTCACCTCCCCCTTCATCGAGAGGCTCGATGACACTTCACACTCCAACTACATCGGGCCGTGATATGCACTGGGAGGAACACAGAAGTGCATATTTCTCTAGACAGATGTCACCAAGACATCCTATGATGGTCGTGATACTGTAGTATTATGACTGACCATACCAGTCAAACGACCAATGCCAGTATTACTATATCTCAAGACATTGGTCCCCCTCTTGCTTCCGATCATGGCATACACATCATGAATCGTCCCCTCTGACTACGCCTGCACAACGCAGCCAACCTCATGTGCCTTCCTCCCCACCACACCAGTCTGAGCCAGAGGAAGGTCAACTTTCTGAACCAGAGGAGCAACAGCTGGATACATCACCGTCATCCCTGGGAATACATCTCCCCCGGACGATCTCAAGCAGTTTCAAGAACTGTTTAAAAGAGTAGCTGCTAGCCAGGAAGTCCAGTTAACAGAAGTCCAGGAGAAACAATATCGTCTCCTTAAGAATTTACAACCATCCCAGCGCGCAAAAATAGTGCTGCTGATTGAAGCAATTATGGAGTCCGCCGAGGAAATCTGTCAGACCCTGGCCTCTGCACCCCCTACAAATAAGAGGGCTAACAAAAAATATTTTGTCCCGACCAAGGGTTCAGAGTTTTTGTTCTCAAACCCACTACTGAATTCCCTGGTCGTGGATGCAACCCATCAGAGGGCAAAAACTCCACAATATAAGAATGTTGCAGTGGAGAAAGATAGTAAGCATATGGACCTTTTTGGCAGGAAGATACATTCTTCCTCAACACTTATATTATGCATTGCCAATTATGCAACGCTGCTGTCAGATCATGACTTCAACACTAATGGAACATCTGCCCAATGCAAAAAGGCCCATTTTAAAATCCATTGTCCAGGAGGCATAGGCCTTCGCCAGAACTGGACTGCAAATTGCATTGGATGTGGCAGACGCAGTGGCTCGTTCCACAGTCACCGCTATAGTTATGAGGAGGTCCTCATGGCTTCAAACCACTGGAGTTCCGCGGGAGCTTCAGACTAAGGACCTCCATTTGACAAACAAAAGTTGTTTGCTGAAAAGACAGATGAGATCCTCCACTCGAGCAAGGACTCGAGGACCACTCTCCGGACCCTAGGGATATACATGTCCCCATTCCATTGCAAGAAATACATGCCATTCCAAAGACATTATGACTTCTCCCAGCCTAGATACAATCAACGTTCATTCGACCAGCACCAGTGACTGAGACAAAGACCCCCAAAAGAGGCGCACCCAAAACAACCACCCCTCCACTCAGCCTGCTAACAAGCAGAACATTTGACAACCTGGTCGAGGGCTTGCAACCCTCCTGCACCAAACACCAACCCAATCCTGCAGTTGCCATTTTCCATGACTGGCTCAAACCTTTTTACCAACATTGGACCAGCATCACCACCGACCGTGGGTTCTCGAGATCATTTCGATAGGTTACACCATCCCATTCACATCAATGCCCCCAACCTTCCCTGTACCTCTTCAGGGACCATTCTCATGAGTACTAATTACATCAAGAAGTCCACCGCCTCCTTACCACTGGAGCAGTGGAAAGGGTACTGTGTGAGTTCAGAAGTAGAGGCTTCTATTCCAATTACTTCCTCACCCAGAAAAAAATGGTCGAAGACCCATACTCAATCTTCGAAAACTCAACTGTTACCTGCAAAAGCAGCGTTTCAAAATGGTGACTCTTGCAACCATAATTCCAGCGCTAGACCATGGGGATTGGTTTTCAGCCCTCGACCTTCAGGACGCATATTTTCATGTGATGATCCATCCTGCCCACAGAAGGTTTCTCCACTTCGTGGTTGGGGGAGACCACTTGCAATATCGAGTTATATCCTTTGGACTCTCTTCAGCACTTAGAGTCTTCTCTAAAATGCTCGCAGTAGTAGCTGTGCACCTCCACCAACAGAGCATAGTAATCTTCCCCTATCTCGATGACTGCCTTTTGAAGGGTCCAGCCAAAACTGAAACCTCCCACGTGGTTGCGACAGCAAGAGAGATGTTCAAGTCCCTAGGTCTGATTATAAACGACCAGAAATCAACACTAAAGCTAACTCAAAACCTAGAATTTATAGGAGCATGTTTGGACTCCACGATGGCGAGAGCCTGTTTACCTACACAGAGGTACTAGACGATACACAATCTGGTTGCGATACTTACCTTAAGCCCTACAGTCTCTGTCCTCACGTGCCTACAGCTCATGGGCCATATGGCAGCCACAACATATATGGTCCATCATGGAAGGCTGCATTTTCGGTGCCTGCAACAATGGCTGGTGTCTATGTATGTTCCCATAAGGCACCACGTTGGCAAACGAGTCACTCCAACATCTGCTTGATATCTTCGCTAGAGTGGTGGACCAGTCCACACAATCTCCTTGCGGGAGTCCCATTTTGCCAGCCTCAGCTGTCTGTTGAAATCACCCTGGATGCCTCTCTGATTGGCTGGGGTGCTCATATGAACGATCTATCCATTCAAGGATGTTGAGCGCCACAGGAGGCAACCCTTCATATCAACATCCTGGATCTCAGGGCCGTCCTCAGTGCCTGCAGACATTTCAGAACATGTATGTCCAGTACCACGACCAGAGTCCTCACCGACAACATCACCATGATGTACTATATCAACCACTGGAGGGGGCCTGATTCCACTCCCTTTGCACAGAGGCCATTTGCCTCTGGGACTGGTGTATCCACAACAAAGTTACTCATAGCTTCGTGCTTACCAGGAGCCAGCAACATCACAACAGATGCATTAAACAGACAATTTACACCAGATTACGAATCGGAGCTCTGGGAAGACGTTCTCTGGCACATCTTCTGTCTCTGGGGTTTCCCACAAATAGTTCTGTTTGCTTCCCAGAAAAACTCAAAATGTCGACAGTACTGTTCCAGAGCTGGGATTGGCAGAAATTCTCTGGGAGATGCCTTTCTTCTCAGTTGGACAGGTCCACTCCTCTATGCCTTTCCACCCACCACGCTCATTCCTAGGGTCCTAGAGAAAATCGAGAGAGAGCGCCAAAGTAATTCTTATAGCATCTCTCCAGCCATGGTTTCCCTTTCTTGATCAAATGTCTCTTCTGCCACCTTAATCCACTCCCTAACCTTCCCGACGTACTCACCCAGAACCATGGGACCCTTCTCTACCCACAGCCTCAGGTTCTCCACTTGACAGCATGGCTCCTTGCTGGGTCTTTGATGCCGAGAACCTCTGCTCCTCTCCAGTCAAACACATCCTAATTTACAGCAGGAGGGATGCGACAAGAACAACCTACACACATAAGTGGCGCAGATTTCTCTCCTGGTGCATTAACAAACGGGTAGATCCATATATGGTACCTCTGCATGAAATCCTTGAATATATCCTGTCCTTACACCACTCTGGGTTAGCTATAGCATCTCCAGAAGTGCGCTTGGCAGCTGTTATTGCCTTCTGTCAGCCTGTGGATGGCACGTCTATATTCTCGCACCCTACCACCAAGCGCTTCCTCAAAGGGTTAACTAACCTCAACCCTCCCCACAGGCCTCCACCACCTCTGTGGGACTTGGATCTAGTTCAGAACACCCTCATTAAACCACCTTTCAAACCATTGGCAACAATACCTCTTCCAGTTATTACAATGAATGTTATTTTTCTGTTGGCAATTACTTCAGCCCGCAGGGTTAGCAAACTGACGGCTCTGATGGCATTACCATCATACACTGTTTTTAACAAGCACTGTGTAATATTACGACCACACCCGACCTTAATTCCTAAAGTCTGTTCTCAGTTTCATATTCATAAACCCATCGTTCTTCCAGTATTTTTCCCTAAGCCTCATACCACCGGTCATCTGAAGAAGTGGGCTGTGCCCACAAAAGCTCATACCACCATCTACATGTTTCGTTAGTCTATAAAGTGCTACCAGACCATTTGCTGTTTAAGTTTACCTCATACCTCCGTTGGAGACACTACTGCACACTTTCGATATTCGCAGAGCACTAGCCTTTTACATTCAGAGGACTCAGGAATTTAGGAAATCCCAACGCCTTCTCGTATCTTGAGAGGATAGTGAGTGTCCTTTAGAGCGATCCGCTAAACACATCTTGAACCTCATATTTGCCTGCATTGAGAGATGTTACACTATCTGCAACAAACCACTTCCAACAACACTTAGGGCCCAATCCATCAGAGCCATGTCCACATTCATAGCATTCCGGAAGGGAGTTCTTCTTCGGACATCTGCCGCTCAATCACGTGGTCTTCTAATGGCACCTTTTATGAAGTATTACGCCATACTACATCATTGGGCTACAGATTCAGCGGTGGCCTCTGCGGTGCTTTCCACAGCCATTAGACCATGACTCCAAGATCCGCCATTTAAGGGCTCTCGACCACTGCTACAACGTCATCTACAGTGGAGCACCCACAGGCACACTACTCGAAAAAGAGGAAGTTACTAAGCTTAGTGCAGTAACGATCGTTCTTTGAGACATGTGTCCCTGAGGGCGCTCCATTACCTACCTTCCTCCCCGCCTCGAAGTCTCACTCTCTCTCTTGGTAATTGTCTTGTTCCGGATACTCGGGTGGACGAGAGGAACTGGTGGGAGTCAGACCGTGCGCATGAGAGAAAAGGTGTGAACTTTGAGAGACGCTGACCGCGCATGTGCGGTCTGGCTGACTACTGCTATTGAATACTTCGATCTGCGGCGCCGGGACGAGTCCGACACCTACAGCGGAGCACCCACGGGGACACACATCTCGAAGAACCATCGTCACTGCACCAAGGTGAGTAACTTCCTTTTTTCGTGCCTTTGCAAAAGTGTTATAACTTAAACACTCTCTTTATTCAGTATCAAAGAATAAAGGTTTTTATAGCTTTTCAAAAACCAGTTCCTTTGGAAGGAAGACAGTTGTATTTCAAATTACATCTGTTTATAGGGCTGACCAGAAACACTGTGTACAACTCAGAATGGTTAAAACATTAAAGTGTCAGCTACTGGCAGTTTAATCCTAACACAATTAAATTGTATAGGGTAATGAAAAGTAGGGAAAAAAGTTTATTTTTTGTTCATTTCAAAAGCTAAGTACATAAAGATAAAATTTTATTCTAGACTTCTAATTTTTTCTATATTGAGTATGGGGGCTCAAAAGTCATAGTTTGCCTAGAGTGCCAAACCCCTTGGCCTGGCCCTGGAAAGAATAATGGGATTGGTGTGGGGGGTCCTTTGGACTTCCCAATAGAGGATAGTAGAAACAGTTAGAGGAATAGAAGATCCCTTCATAACATTGAAGAACAGCTCTTCATATATCACTTTGGGTTAGTGGGGGGAGGTGAGGGAAGTTGAGACTGTGCACTCTCTTCCCTCCTTGGAGCTGGGCAGGGTTAAGGGAGGTGTCTTCTTTGCACCATACTCTTTTTGGAAGCTATTTGTTGTCTTAAATTGAGGACATGATTTCTGGGGGAGCAAGAATTCGATGCTGCAGAACATCTTACAAAAGTGACTTGTAGGTTCCTACAAGTACATATTGAGAGAAGACATCCAAGCTTAGCTATTTTTAAAGAATGTTGAAGTGGCAGCCAACTAGCTTCTGTTGTATTTGCTGACCTAGCAAACATGATGCCAATGGTTGCACAACCAGCATGGAATCTTCATTTAGTTCAGGGAATTAAGGAAATGAGTTTCTGTTCCCTTGTTAAGTGAGGGTTGTTGGGGGGGTTTTTTGGGGGGGGGGAGGAGGGAGCTGCTTGTTTAATGTAAAACCATTTTTTTTAAACTCACCTACCTTGTCCCCATATCCTCTTTTTTTTCCTAGTGGTGTTCCCTGTTGGTTTTGACATGTGGTACTTGTGCCCTGTCCAGTATAATGCATGCTGTAGTATTTCATAGAGAATGAGCTGGTAGTCCAGATAATTGAAGGGTTTTTTAATCTTACATGAAATGTTCCTTTTACCTTTACATTTAGGGTATTTAGCATATAACCCTGTATTTTTACAGGTATTTAAAACTTTACAGTTAACCCAAAATGTCATGTTTAAAAGTTGAAGCTAAAATTAGAATTGCTCATTCTCCCAAATCAGTGATCTTTTTCAAACTAATGTAAGATAATGATTAAATTGATGATTAAGCATGCAAAATTTCTTTTAAAATCTTCCTCTAAGTAACTTCAATTTTTGTTAATATTGGTATTACACGTGTTTTGTACCTAGAGATCTGACTCATCTAAATATTTCACTTTTATTAATAATTCACTTAAGTGGAATTGATTGTCAAATAGTAATTGTTTTGCAATTTGCTAGATGATTGCTTTTGTGGTGATAGCAGTATAGATGATGATGTAATTGTCACATTTGGCTCTTGCAGACCTAAGCTTGAAGCTCAGAAAGGAAATTGAGTATCAGAAGCAGCACGTAATCAATCACATTGCAGCCAAAATTGCCCCTTTTGTATACAGGGATCCCACTACGACATCAGTAGTATTTGGAGGATGGCTGTATTAAATGGCTTGCCTCCGTCTATAGGGCGAGGAAATTTATCTGACATTGATTGCTACTAGGCCATAAACAAATTGTGGAAATAACTGTAATAACTTTGTATATAACCAAATGGAATTCTTAATTTTCTAGTGATGCTTAATGACTTAACTCTTAAATGTTCTAGGTTTGTTCGAGGTCAATAAACTTAGAACATGCTTCAGAATCTTTGAAAAGAAAGATGGCAGCTTTTCTCAAGTAAGTACCTGGTATTAGATTACTTGCACTGTGCAATGCATAAATACTCCCTTGGTGTGTTTGTTTTATGAACTTGCTGGTAAAAAAAATTAGGCAGAGAGGGCAACATTTTTCTTTTTACCCTCAGATCCTCTATAAACTTTCCAAAGTTGTCTTATTTACTCATCCCTGTTTTCTCACTACTATTCTCAAGGCCCTGTGTTCCATGCTTTCTAGCCAAGGATATTTGGATGTGGGTTCATCTAGAACTCATGGATGAATGTTTCTGAATAATGCAGAGGTTGGTCACTTGAGAGAAATGCATGATGCTGCCTCCCCTGGGACTGTGTGTGTTGCCCATCCACAGCATACCCTTGTTCCATTTCTACAGTGGAAGATATCACTTGGATCATTGTGAAATTGTTGAACTGGTAGCTTGCCTCAGAGTTACATTTCAGAATCCTGTTTTAATTAATCAGAAATATTCATGTATTAGTCCGTGCATTCCAATCAAATCTTCCATAAGAATGGCCATACTGGGTCAGATCAAAGGTCCCTCTAACCCAGTATCTTGTTTTCTGACAGTGGCCAATACTAAGTTTTTCAGAAGGAATGAACAGAATAGATAATCAAGTGATCCATCACCTGTTGCACATTCATAGAATCATAAGGTTGGAACAGACCTCGGGAGGTCATCGAGTCCAACCCCCTGCTAAAAGCAGGACCAATCCCAAGTAAATCATCCCAGCCAGGACTTTATCATCTGGGACTTAAAAACCTCTAGGAATGGAGATTCCACCACCTCCCTAGATAACCAATTCCAGTGCTTCACCATCCTCTTATTGAAATAGTTTTTCCTAATATCCAATCCAGACCTCCCCCTCTACAACTTGAGACCATTGCTTCTTGTTCTGTCACCTTTCACCACTGAGAACAGCCTCTCTCCATCCTCTTCAGAACCCCCCTTCAGGTAGTTGAAGGCTGCTATCAAATTCCCTCTCACTCTTCTCTTCTGTATATTAAATAAGGCCATATCCCTCGTCCTCTCCTAATAAGTCATGTGCTCCAGCCCCCTAATCATTTTTGTTGCACTGTGCTGGACTCTCTCCAATGCGTCCACATCCTTTCTGTAATGGTGGCCCCAGAATTGGACGCAGTATTCCAGATATGGCCTTACCAGTGCTGAACAAAGGGGAATAATCACTTCCTTAGATCTGGTGGCAATGCCCCGACTAATGCACCCCAATATGCCATTAGCCTTCTTGGCTACAAGGACACACTGACAACTCCATATCCAGCTTCTCATCTACTGTAATCCCCAGGTCTCTTTCTACAGAACTGCTGCTTAAGCCAAGCAGTCCCCAGTCTGTAGCAATGCTTGGGATTCTTCAGACCCAAGTGCAGGACTCTGTTGTACTTTATCTTTGCTTTTGGCCCAGTCCTCCAGTTTTTCTAGGTCACTCTGGACCCTGCCCTTACCCTCCAGTGTATTTACCTCACCCCTACCTTAGTGTCATCTGCAAACTTGCTGAGGGTGCAATCCATCCCCTCATCTAGGTAATTAATAAAGATGTTGAACAAAACTAGCCCCAGGACCAACCCTTGGGGTATTCCACTTGATACTTACTGCCAGCCAGACAGTGGTTGATCACCACCCATTGAGCCTCATGATTTAGCGAATTTTCTATCCATCTTACAGTCCATTTATCCAATCCATACTACTTTAACCTTCTTTGTTGGTTAATGGGTTATACTCAAACATCCCTACCTAGAACATGTGGTTGTGTCCCTGACCATCTTGGCTAATAGTTATTGATGGACGTATTCTCAGTTACCTCATCTAATTCTTTTTTGACCCCGGTCATGGTTTTGGCCTCCACAGCATCCCTTGGCAAAGAGTTCCACAGACTGCATGTGTTTATATAAAGTACTTCCTTTTGTTTGTTTTTAAACCTGCTGCATGTTAATAGTTGGATGACCCCTAGCTCCTATGCTATGTGAAAGGGTAAATGACACTTCCTTATTAATTTTTTCTCTACACCATTTATGATAAAAGACTTTGAGGGTGAGATATTACATGTAACTAAGTTTATCAACTAATCAAATAGTCCATGCAAATCTCATTGACTATTCTATTAGCCAGTTAATCTAAATTTAACATCCCTAGTTCAGTGGAGTCTCAGCAGCACTTATGGTGGTCCTGACCCTTTAGTGTTACGTTGCAATTGACAACACTGAGTTTCATCTGTCATTTTGTAGACCTGTTGTGATGGGTAGGAGGACTGCTGGCCAGCACTTGGTGACTCTGTGTGTGTGAGTTTTTAAGCCAGGAGTTGGGATAGAGAATTTAAACCCAGGCAGGACTACCGTGCCTCCAAGGAATTCGGGGCATGGAAGTGGACTGGACCATGCTGGGATCGTGAGTAAATAAGGGAAAAGTGTATTTAGTTGTGATCAGGGTATTTTTCTTTGTTTTGGTTGTTTGGTTAAACTTCTCTGTGTAAATCCATATGCCTTCCCTTCCCCACTCACCATCTTGAAGCTACACCCCAAAGAGATTGCTTTTTATTTTGAACTGTTATTTTCTCAGCTGCTCTGTACACCTAAAAACCAAGTATGCTTTATTAAGCATATCTTTCTGTTTTGTTAATAAAATCACCTTTTTTAAGGCAATGATTTGATTCTTGTGTCCTGGAAGGTAACAGGAGTGTGTGTCAGCTGACCTCTTAACCTAGGCAATTACAGAGAGTTTGTTTTCTGTGGGGTTTTTTGTTTTGTTTCTTTTTTCAAGTTCTCACATGGCAAAAGAGCTTGGGGTACCTTTGGGGAAGGAATTCAAGTGTTCCTTCCTGTTTTTTTCAGGGTTCTTTAAAAAATGGCTTAATGGTGGCAGCCTACCTTTCAGAGCCAGTGCATCTGTGACTCTAGAGAGTTGGTGTGTGGCATGGGTTTTTTTTGTTAAAGCAGAGACTATAGAGGCAAGGTATTTAAGGTCTTTTGAGGGCCCCCACCTTCTGCACTCGGAGTGCCAGAGTGGGTAACAGCCCTGACACCAGTCATCCACTTTTGTGAGATCCCTTTGCAGTCTGCCTTGGACTTAACTAAGAGTTACAATCTTAAGTAATTTTGTATCATCTGCAAACTTTGCCAATTTGCCCTTTTACAGATCATTTAGGAATATGTTGAACTGTACTGGTCCCAGAATGGATCCCTGAAGGACACTATTTACCTCTCTCCATTGTGAAAACCGACCAGTTATTCCTATCCTTTGTTTCATGATTTTTAACCTGTTACTGATCCATTGGACTTTCCCTCTTACCCTGTGACTGCTTACTTTGCTTAAGAGCCTTCGGTGAGGGACATTATCAAAGGCTTTTTGAAAATGCAGTAGGAATAGCATATTTTCATCCTTTTTGTCCAGCATGACTGTTGATTCCCCTCAAAGAATTCTAGTAGATGGATGAGGGATGATTTTCCTTACAAAAGCCATATTGACACTTTGCTATAGTTTGTCAAGCGAGTCTTACTGGTCCTAATTTGTAACCTAAAAAGAATCCCACAAGGTGGGAATCTCTCTCATTGAAAACAAATGAAAATAGTTCTTTTAGCTTCTTCACAATTCTGTTTTCCGTCAATGCTCCTTTAGCTCCTTGATCATCCAGTGGTCCCACCTACTGTCTGGCACATTTCCTGCTTCTGACACCTTTTTAAACAGTTTAAAAAAAAATGGTCTGCCTAATTGCACTTTGACTTGACAGAGTTTATGCACCTTTTTGTTTGCTCCGTAGGATTTGATTTCCAATTTTTAAAAGATACTTTTTTGTGTCTGCCTCATTTACTCTTTTATTGGGTTGTTCAGCCATGGTGGCATTTTTTTGGAAGGGGGCTTTTTCTTTTTCTTTTTTTTTGCCGGGGAGTGGGGAGGGTTGTTTTTGTTTGTGTGGAATATATACTTAATCTGAGCCTCTGTTTTGGTGGTTTTTAAAAAATTTCCATGCTACTAGAAGATGTTTTGCTCTTGTGATGGTTCCTTTTTAACTTCTTTTTTACTAGCTTCCTCATTTGTGTGATGTAAGGATATTAAGGACTAGTTGACTAGTTAACTATCTGATAAGCAAATGCTTATCGGATAGTCCAGTTGACTAGTTAATCCCCCACCACCACCACCACCCTTGTTGCCTCTATTAGATAAAGGCAGCAAAGGTGAGGGAGAGAGGAGGTACTTCAAAGCGGCAGCGCCATGTGGAGCTGACCCCAGGCTCCATGTGGCTCTACCCTTTTGAAATGTAAGTACCCTAATGGAGTCCAGAGTCAGCGGGACTTCCCTCTGGCCCTGGGCTACATGCGGAGTTCTGCATTCCTCCATTGAAATGTACATTTCAGAGGAGGAATACAGAAGTGTCTATTGACTGGTTGAGTAGTTGATGGAAATTCCATCAATACTCGACTAGTAATTTACTTGTTAGTTAACATCCTTAGTGTGATGTTACCCTTTTTGAAGTTAAATGCTGTTGTGGTAGGCTTTGTGGTATCCTTCTCCTTTGAGTGGTCCCTGTGGGTGCTCCACTCTGGGTGCTGGTGCGTCCTCGCGCCGGTGACTGGAGAGCTTTCTAGCTGTTTCCACTGTGCCGCGCATGTGCCAGAGCATCCCCCTGTGTTGTTAGAATCCGTTAGGCACGCGCGCATGGCGCAGCTCCTCAGTTCCTTCTTTACCGTCCTCAGCAGCAGACGGAGCTTCTTTCTCTCTTTTCATCTTCAGTTAGAAATAGATTGAAACCCTAGTTAATTCCTACAGTTACCTCAGAGTCCAAGTTATTTCATCCTAACCAGGGAGCTTGCGAACAGGAACAGCTAACAGGGAGTTTGGAGAGGGAGTTCTCCAGGTAAAAGAGGAGTAAAAGCGGGACCCTTGTGGTAAGTGGCTGTCTGGAGTGTGTGTTTGTGTGGGGGGGAGTTATTTGATGTGTGCTGAGCTTGTGTTTGTGTGTTTGGTTGGTTGGTTTGTTTGAAGGAGCTTCTAAAAGGTTTGAAATCTAGAAGCCTTTGTTAATTGGCTGAGCCTCAGTTAGGGGGAGGGGCTACCAGAGCTATATAAGCCTGTGACTCAGGGACCAGGGAGCTTGCGAACAGGAACAGCTAACAGGGAGTTTGGAGAGGGAGTTTGGAGGGGGAGGTTAGAGGGCACTAGGGACTTCTGACCTTCTTAAAAACAACTCTTATAATAATCTATATTCCAGAGATTTAAAAAGAATCCCAGTTTCTGCTTAAACTTATTGATTAGAAAAATGGAGACAGAAGGCCAGCAGCAGAGTGGGGGCTATCCTGTTTATTGCGTCGAGTGTTGCGTCGAGTGTAACATGTATGATTACCTGCCCTGTGGGCGGGTGGCGTATGTGTGCACCCGTTGCAAGGAGCTCCTGACCCTCAGAGATCGGGTTCGGGCTTTGGAGGCCAGGGTGGCTGAACCGGAGGAGCTAAGGGAGGTAGAGAGAGATGTTGATGAGACTTTCCGGGACATTGTAGTACTGTCCCACCTCCAGTCTGAGAGCCCCAGTGCTCTTAAGGAGGATGAAAGTCTCAAGGGAAAAGAGCATTCAATGGGAGCAGAGGGAAACCATCCCGTAGTTGGGACCCTCCTCCCATAGGGTGTTGCGGTATCCTCTTGCACTGAGGATACCTCTGAGGGGGGGGGAATGCCAGTTAGGAAGAGGCAGGTGTTAGTAGTGGGTGATTCAATTGTTAGAAACATAGATAGTTGGGTTTGTGATGACCGGGAGAACCGTATGGTCACTTGCCTGCCTGGTGCGAAGGTTGCGGATCTCTCGAGGCATCTAGATAGACTTATGTGTAGTGCTGGGGAGGAGCCGGTGGTCGTGGTACATGTAGGTACCAATGATGTAGGGAAGGGTAGGAGAGATGTCCTGGAGGCCAAATTTAGGCTGCTAGGAAAAAGACTGAAATCCAGGACTTCTGTGGTGGCATTCTCGGAAATGCTTCCAGTTCCAAGCGCAGGGCCAGGTAGGCAGGCAGAGCTTCAGAGTCTCAATGCGTGGATGAGACGATGGTGTAGGGAAGAGGGGTTTGGATTTATTAGGAACTGGGGACACTTTTGGGAGAGGGGGAGCCTATACAGGAAGGATGTGGGCTCCACCTAAACCAGGGTGGAACCAGACTGCTGGCACGAAACATTAAAAAGGCTGTAGAGCAGTTTTAAACTAAGAGATGGGGGAAAGCCGATTGGTGCGGAGATGCACGTAAATCAGAGGGAGACTTCTCTTAGAGGAGAATCCATTGATAGAGATTCTCTAAGCTGTAGTCAGAAAGAGAGGAGGGGAGAGGGCAAACCATGGGCCAGAGCAGACAAACAACCGCATACAAAGGAATCCAATGCACCAGGGAAGGGCAGACAAATAAGCAGTGGCAAATTTTTAAAGTGCTTCTACACAAATGCTAGGAGTCTGACTAATAAGATGGGTGAACTAGAGTACCTAGTATTAAATGAGGAGATTGATATAATAGGCATCACTGAAACCTGGTGGAATGAGGAAAATCTGTGGGACACAATCATACCGGGATATAAAATAAATCGAAAGGATAGAGCAGGCCAGGTGGGTGGTGGAGTGGCACTGTATGTGAAAGATAATGTAGAATCAAATGAAATAAAAATAAGTGAATCGACATGTTCAATAGAATCGCTATGGATAGTAATTACATGCTCCAATAATAAGAAATTAGCAGTAGGGATATATTACCGACCACCTGACCAGGACAGTGATACTGACATTGAAATGCTGAGGGAGATTAGAGAGGCTACCAAAATAAAGAACTCTATAATAATGGGGGATTTTAATTATCCCCATATTGATGGGTACATGTCACCTCAGGAAGAGAAGCAGAGATAAAATTTCTCAATGGCCTAAATGACTGCTTCTTGGAGCAGCTGGTGCAGGAACCCACAAGGGGAGAGGCAATTCTCGATTTAGTTCTGAGTGGAGTGCAGGATCAGGTCCAGGAAATAACCGTTACAGGACCGCTTGGGAATAGTGACCATAATATAATAACATTCAACATTCCTGTGGTGGGTAGAACACCTCAGCAGTCCAGCACCCTGGCATTTAATTTCAAAAAGGGGAACTACACAAAAATGAGGAGGCTAGTTAAACAGAAATTAAAAGGCACAGTGACTAGAGCCAAATCCCTGCAAGCTGCATGGAAACTTTTTAAAGACACCATAATAGAGGCCCAACTTAAATGTATACCCCAAATTAAAAAACATAGCAAGAGACCTAAAAAAGTGTCACCGTGGCTTAACCACCATGTAAAAGAAGCAGTGAGGGACAAAAAGGCATCTTTTAAGAAGTGGAAGTCCAATCCTAGTGAGATAAATAGAAAGGAACATAAACACTGTCAAATGAAGTGTAAAAATGTAATAAGAAAAGCAAAAAAAGATTTTGAGGAACAGCTAGCCAAAAACTCAAAAAGAAATAACAAAATATTTTTTAAGTACATTAGAAGCAGGAAGCCTGCTAAAAAACCTGTGGGTCCCCTAGACGATCGAACTATAAAAGGCGCAATCAAGGACGATAAAGCCATTGCAGAGAAACTAAATGATTTCTTTGCTTCAGTCTTCACGGCTGAGGACGTTGGGGAGATTCCCAAATCTGCTCCGTTCTTTGTGGGTGATGAATCTGAGGAACTGTCCCGGATTGAAGTGTCATTAGAGGAGGTTTTGGAACAAATAGAAAAACTTAATGTTAACAAATCTCAGGGACCGGATGGCATTCATCCAAGGGTTCTAAAAGAACTCAAATGGGAAATTGCTGAACTATTATCTGTGGTTTGTAACCTATCCCTTAAATCGGCTTCTGTACCTAATGACTGGAAGGTAGCCAACGTGACACCAATATTTAAAAAGGGCTCTAGAGGCAATCCGGGCAATTACAGACCGGTAAGTCTAACTTCAGTACCGGGCAAATTAGTCGAAACAATAGTAAAGAATAAAATTGTGAAGCATGTAGAAGAACATAATTTGTTGGGCAAAAGGCAACATGGTTTCTGTGAAGGGAAATCCTGTCTTACTAATCTATTAGAGTTCTTTGAAGGGGTTAACAAACATGCGGACAAGGGGGATCCAGTAGATATAGTATACTTAGATTTTCAGAAAGCCTTTGACAAGGTCCCCCCCCAAAGGCTCTTGTGTAAATTACATGGCCATGGGATAAGAGGGAAGGTCCTTTCTTGGATTGAGAACTGGTTAAAAGACAGGAAACAAAGGGTAGGAATAAATGGTAAATTTTCAGAATGGAGAGGGGTAACTAGTGGTGTCCCCCAAGGGTCAGTCCTAGGACCAATCCTGTTCAACTTATTCATAAATGATCTGGAGAAAGGGGTAAGCAGTGAGGTGGTAAAGTTTGCAGATGATACCAAACTGTTTAGGATAGTCAAGACAGAAGCAGACTGTGAGGGACTCCAAGAAGATCTCACCAAACTGAGTGATTGGGCAACAAAATGGCAAATGAAATTTAATGTGGAGAAGCGTAAAGTAATGCACATCGGGAAAAATAACCCCAACTATACGTACAGTATGATGGGGGCTAATTTGGCTACGACAAATCAGGAAAGAGATCTTGGAGTTATCGTGGACAGTTCTCTGAAAACTTCCACACAGTGTGCAGCAGCGGTCAAAGAGGCAAATAGGATGCTCGGAATTATTAAGAAAGGGATAGAAAATAAGACCCAGAATATCTTACTGCCCCTGTATAAAACTATGGTACGCCCACATCTTGAATACTGTATACAGATGTGGTCTCCTCACCTCAAAAAAGATATTTTGGCCTTGGAAAGGGTTCAGAAAAGGGCAACTAAAATGATTAGGGGTTTGGAACGGGTCCCATATGAGGAGAGGTTAAAGCGACTGGGACTTTTCAGTTTAGAAAAGAGGAGACTGAGGGGGGATATGATAGAGGTATATAAAATCATGAGTGGTGTGGAGAGGGCCGATCAAGAGAAGTTATTTATTAGTTCCCTAAATAGAAGAACTAGAGGACACCAAATGAAATTAATGGGTAGCAGGTTTAAAACTAATAAAAGAAAGTTCTTCTTCACACAGCGTGTAGTCAGCCTGTGGAACTCCTTGCCAGAGGAGGCTGTGAAGGCTAGGACTATAATAGAGAAGCTAGATAATTTCATGGAGGTTAGGTCCATAAAAGGCTATTAGCCAGGGGATAAAATGGTGTCCTTGGCCTCTGTTTGTCAGAGGCTGGAGAGGGATGGCAGGAGACAAATCGCTTGATCATTGTCTTCGGTCCACCCTCTCTGGGGCACCTGGTGCTGGCCACTGTCGGCAGACAGGATACTGGGCTAGATGGACCTTTGCTCTGACCCAGTACGGCCATTCTTATGTTCTTATCCTACTACCCAGCCCAGTCTATAGTTAGAACAAAAAAAAAAAATTTTTTTTTCTCTCGTTGCGGCTTGCCACTTGTTCCCCATGCCTCATGCCGGGATCCCCCGGCTTTAAAAGGTGTCAGACATGCTGGGACGCTATGCCCATGTCTGATGGACATTCTGATTGTATTAAGTGTCTCGGCGAATCCCACCAGACTCAGAAGTGCCAGTACTGCTCGAAATTGACCGCCAGAGCATGTCGGGACCGAGCTAATAGGCTAAAAATGATCCTTTATGAGAAGTCTCTCCGACCTCCATCAGACGTCCCACCAGCAGCTCCAGAAATGGCCTCACTGACCAAGGCTGTGGATAAGTCAGGTCCCTCTGTCCCATCTACCCTGGCGGCATCGAGAACGGCTCGTTCCCCAACCCACACGCTACCCTCGGCACCCTCAGCCTCATGGGTCAGCACCGCGGATAAGCCCAGCATGTCTGGTACGGCTTTGGCCAAGACACCGGCACCGCACAAACGAGCGCATTCGGAGCCGAGACAAAGATCATCGGCACCGCCTGCACAAACGGCACCGACCTCCTCTCCAGCACCAGCCGCACTGGCAGGTCATAAGGAGCATACCGAGCCGAAATAGCCACGGCACTGGTCGGCAGCACTGACACTTGCTGCGAAAAAGTCCCGCACCGACATGCCGCCCCCGGACTGCTCGGCACTGGTATCAGCACTGAACAAATCCCACACCTCAGCACCGAGCCAGCATACTGCATGCTGCCGCTCCCCAGTACGGAGCCGCTCGCCGCTGGCACCGACCTCACCAACTTCTTCAGTCCAATCAATACACTCCCGCAGATCGTCTCACATCTCACCGTCTCCGAGTGATGCAGGCATGGAACCCAGGAGCAGATTCTCCTCCCAACACTCTAGTCCCGTGCACAGACCTCCTTCTTGGCAGCCTCCGGTCACACAATACGCATACCCACCTCCGCCACCACCATGGTATGCACAACAATATAGTTACCCACCACTGCCATACGCTACTCAATGGCAACCATGTGAGCCACGTTCCAAGCGAAGTCATCATCATCCTCCTTCAACAGCTTCCAGACCACCAGCTTTGCCACCTCTTACTGCGTCCATTACAGAGCCAAATTCTCCAAGTCACTCTGAGATACAAGATTCTCTCTCAGAAGGTGAAGACAGGTCCCCTCTACATAATTCCTTATCCTCACCTGATGAGGCAGTCACACCTGAAGCTCCACCATCCGGTGATGACTCTAGAAAATTTCAAGATCTTTTCAAGAGTGTGGCGTTAGCACAGGAACAGGACTTACAGAAGGTACGAGTTAAACAGTACAAGCTCCTACGTACACTAGAACCATCCACTACCTCTCGTCTGGCAATCCCTATGGTTGAGGCCATTATGGACCCAGCTGATAACATCTGGCAGACTCCCGCTTCTATTACCCCTACCAGCAAGAAGGCTGACCGCAAGTACTTTATTGCACCAAAAGATGCGGATTTTCTTTTCACCCATCCACCACCTAATTCCCTAGTGGTGGATTCTGTTCATCACAAAGGAAGACAACCCAACCTTAGGACGACGCCACAGGATAGAGACCAGAAGAGAATAGACATTATGGGCCGTAAGGTCTATTCGTCTGCCACCCTGCTTCTTCGAGCAGCAAACTACACGGCAATGCTTGCAGATTATGATCATGCAAATTATTCCAAACTCCAGGACTTAGCCCAACATTTACCTGAACATAAACGATCAACACTCTTTAATATAATGCATGAAGGCCACGCAGTCTCGCGTACTGCCTTACAGTCCGCAATGGACGTAGCAGATGCCGCAGCCCGTGTCACCGCATCAGCCATCGTGGCTACAGGCTTCCGGAGTCCCTAGGGATTTACAGCAAAAGGTTGAGGACTTACCATTTGATAAAACGAACTTCTTTGCTGCCAAGACTGACGAGGTATTACATTCTATGAAAGACTCGCGTACGACACTCAAAACATTGGATATGTACACCACCCCCCAAAAAAGAACGAGATTCTCAACTTACCAGAGACCTAGGGAGCCTTTCCGACAGCAGCCTCGATACGATTTCCAGCAGAGACAGAGGCCACAACGTCGTAGACCCCAACGACAGCAACAGCAGTGCTCTGCAATGACTCACCCACCTGCAACTAAACAACAAATTTGAAAAATATGTCGGGAGCTGAATTACCCACTCCAATAACACTTACGCCCAAGCCTCCTCAGTTCAACCACCCACTCCGGGTTTTTTCCCACCAATGGACTCAAATGACATTGGACAGATGGGTCCTACAATTGATCCAACAAGGTTATGTCATCCCCTTCATCTCTATGCCCCCCACCCATTCCCCTACCCCTTCCCTTTTCAGGGACCCATCTCACGAAATCCTCCTACATCAAGAAGTTTCACACCTATTACAGTTAGGGGCCGATGGAACAAGTACCACCAGAATTCCATGGTCGGGGCTTCTATTCAACTTACTTCCTAACGCAGAAGAAGAACGGAGGATGGCGTCCCATATTGGACCTGAGGAGACTCAACAAGTACATTGCTTACCACCATTTCAAAATGGTTACTTTAGCAACTATCATCCCTGCTCTGGATCAAGGAGACTGGCTTTCGGCTCTCGACCTCCAAGATGCCTACTTTCACATCACCATCCACCCGGCGCACAGACGTTTTCTACGATTCAAGGTGGGCACTCAACATTACCAGTACCGAGTGCTCCCCTTTGGCCTTTCAACCGCCCCCAGAGTCTTTTCCAAAACCCTGGCAGTCGTAATGGCCTCGCTACGTCATCAAGGAGTCATCATTTTTCCATACCTGGACGACTGTCTGATAAAAGGATCGTCCTTTCACGAGACCCAGGAGATGATCGACATTACCATGAGCTCCCTCACCAATCTCGGCTTCCACATAAACTTCTCAAAATCCATGTTACATCCAACACAGAAGTTGGAGTTCATAGGAGCACTCATCGATACTGTGGCAGCAAAGGCCATTCTACCCGAACACAGATTCAACACCATGCGCGATCTTATCATGAATGCACAACTAGTTCCTACCATGAAGGTACGCGAATGTCTCAAGATTCTAGGGCATATGGCCTCCACGACATATGTGGTCAAGCTCACCAGACTTCACGTGAGAGGCCTTCAGTCATGGCTAACCACGACTTACAAGCCCTCCAGAGATTCTCTCTCCAAACGAGTGACTATTCCACCCGCATTCTAAACTCACTGCAATGGTGGACAGAACCTCGGGGTATGTTAGAAGGCGTAGCATTCCATCGACCTTCTCCTACACTCACTATAGTGACAGATGCGTCACTCATGGGCTGGGGAGCACACCTAGGCACCATCACAGCTCAAGGCAAATGGTCCTTTATGGAACAAACCTTACACATCAACCTTCTCGAGTTGCGAGCGGTCAGATATGCATTCCAACACTTCCAACCCTACATAACTCACAAATCCATTTCTATAATGACAGACAATACCGCCTGCAGGTACTATATCAACCGACAGGGAGGGGCACGATCCCACTCCCTTTGCACAGAAGCCATCACATTATGGAATTGGTGCCTTACTCACCATGTTACCCCCAGAGCTTCTTACCTACCTGGAGTACTCAATGTCATGGCAGATGCCCTAAGCCACATGTTCCACGATCAACACGAATGGGAGATGGACAGGTATGCACTTGCCCCAGTTTTCCACCAATGGGGACAACCGGACGTAGACCTCTTTGCCACAAAAAGAAACAGAAAGTGTCATCTCTATTGTTCAAGGGCAGCTCTAGGGAAGCACTCCCTCGGCAACGCCTTTTCTATCACATGGGACGGTCTCTCCTCTATGCCTTCCCACCCTTTCCCCTCCTTCAAAAGGTACTCAACAAGATCAGAACAGATTGTGCTTGAGCCGTACTTGTGGCACCAGCGTGGCCCAGACAGACGTGGTGGTATTACCTCTACAAGATGGCGACAGTAGATCCGTATGCCTTCCCACTTCACCATGACCTCCTATCTCAGAACTACGGGAGGGATCTCCATCCGGAACTCTACAAGCTGCATCTTCACACCTGGCTCCTTCATGGCTCCAAGATGCCGAAAATGCCTGTTCAGAACCGATGAAAGAGATACTGATCAATAGTAGGAGACAGTCCACTAGGAGAACGTATCTCTACAAATGGAACAGATTCGTGCACTGGTTCAAAAATTCCCACATAACACCCCCTGAGCACGCCCCCCTCCCCACCCTACTGGACTACTTGCTACACCTGAAGCAGTCGGGCCTAGCTCTCACTACCATCAAAGTACATGCAGCTGCCATAGCAGCCTTTCATCTTACAGGACAAGGGGTCTCCTTTCTCGCTGCCCCAATAACTAAAAGATTTTTTAAGGGGCTACAGAATACCTTCCCACCAGTCCGACTACCACTTCCTATCTGGGACCTCAACCATGTTCTCAAGAGCCTGACAAAGCTACCCTTCGAACCACTGGCAACCTGCTCCTGGTCTCATTTATCAATGAAAGTCTCATTCCTCGTGGCAATAACCTCCAGTAGGAGGGTGAGTGAACTCGCTGCGCTGATGGCTGATTCCCCCCCCTTATACAGTATTCACAAAGGATAGGGTAATACTTCGGCCACACCCTAAGTTCCTCCCCAAAGTCCTTTCGCCTTTTCATATCAATGAACCTATACACTTACCTGCCTTTTTTCCTAAGCCTCATGCCGATCCAGTTCTGGCAGCATGGCACACTCTGGATGTCCGCAGGGTGCTTGCATTTTATCTTGACCGCACCAAGCCCTGGCGACTATTCTCGAGCCTTTTTTTGTCTTACGCGGAACGATCCAAAGGACAGGCAGTCTCATCGCAGAGGATTTCTAAATGGATCTCTTCTTGTATTCGAACATGTTACATACTCTATAACAAAAACTTACCTGAAATGATTACATCACATTCAGCTAGGGCGACGTCCTCCACTACCGCCTTTCTCAGCAATGTTCCTCTACAAGATATCTGTAATGCCGCCGCCTGGTCTTCGGACCATACTTTTGCACAACATTATGCTTTCTCTTCCTCAATTGCATCTTCCATGGCTGTGGGACAGGCAGTATTGTCCACAGTGACTAACACAGGGCTCCAAACCCACCTTCTCGGGTCGACATCTGCTGTGTAGTCATCCAGAGTGGAGCACCCACGGGGACTACTCGAAGGAGAAGAAAGAGTTACTCACCTTGTGCAGTAACGGTGCTTCTTCAAGATGTGTCCCCGTGGGTGCTCCACTACCCTCCCTCCTTCCTCTGCTTGGAGCCCTATGCTCTAATGGGTAGAGAAGGAATGGAGGAGCCATGTTGCGCGCATGCCTAACGGATTCCAACGACATGGGGGCGCTCTGGCACATGCATGGTGCAGTGGAAACAGCTAGAAAGATCTCCGGTCGCCGGCGCAAGGACGTACCAGCACCCAGAGTGGAGCACCCACGGGGCACATCTCCAAGAAGCACCGTTATTGCACAAGGTGAGTAACTCTTTCTTCTCTTGGCACCCTCACAAGGATATTAAATTTAATTTTATATTATGGTCACTATTACTGAGCAGTATAGTTATAGGGACAGGCCTCTTGGACAGGTCCTCTCTGAGGGCTGGCTGCCCAGCTCTGTCTCTTCTGCCCAAGGCCCTGCCCCTTCTGGGAATGCTGAGCCAGTCTCTTCCCTCCTCCCTGCCCCTCACCTCTTGTCCAGCAGTCTAAATCAATGATTGCCTCTCCCCTTGAGGGTTCTAGAATTAGTTGCTGCTCCAAGTAGTAGTTATTTAATGGTGTCTAGAAATTATCTCTGCATCCCTTCCTGAGTTGGCATATATCCAGTCCAAATGGGGATTGTTGAAATCCACCATTTTTTTTTCTATTTGCATAGCCTCTGATCTTCTCTGAGGATTTCATAATCTTCACCACCATCCAGGTTAGGAGGCCGGTAATAAATTTCTACTGCCATACTCTTATTATTCAAGCATGGAATTTCTATTCATAGGGATTCTGTGGTGGTGTTTGATTAATTAAAGATCTTTACAATATTTGACTGTTTTTACATATAGTCTTACTTCCGCACCAGTACAACCTACTGTCATTCTTGTATATTTCATACCAGACTATTAACATGTCCCGTTAATTATCATTCCACCAAAAACAAGAGGGGGATATTTATACATTTTAAGAGATTAATAAGTTTAGGACTTAACATATTTTGTATTAAATTGAGGTTTAATTTAAACAGGATTATTTTGTAAAGGAAAAACATAGTAAAAAATCCATTTTTTTTCTTGTAATTCACCATGGCCACAAGCTTTGTGACCTTGGACAGATCACTTTAAGTGTCTCATTTCCCCATTAGTAAAATACCTTCCATACAGGACATTATGGAGGTAGCTTTATTAACATGTGTTGTGGCTGGATATTGCTGTGACCCAAAAAAGTCTTTAAACAAATGAATCCGTATACTTTCCACCAAAGGGAATGACTGAAATCTTTTATCTGCAGATGGAAATTAAACCGCATTAAGTTGTTTTTACTGCATATTTAAATGACATTTCAAAATTTTATTTCCTTTCAAAGTAATCTTTCTGCTAATGGATAACTTTTAACTTAGGAATATGTGTTTGAGTTTGGAAGATCTTCAGCTTGTCTTCATGATTTCCTCTCATGAATTGTTCATAACTTTACTGAAGGATGATGAACGGAAGCTGCTCATTGATCAAATGAGGAAAAGATCACCTCGAATCAATCTGTGCACTAAACCTGTGACTTCGTTTTATGATATTCCAGGTGGGTTCGTTTTTCAGCATGTTTCCTAAAATTCTTTGAAGTATTTTTTTTCATGGTCAAAGTGACAATTTTAGGATGTATGCTTTAAAAAGAAAAACTTCAGACACTGTTATTCCTTTCTTTAGTCAATGAATCTATATGGTGGATCTACACTTTAGTGGGATAGGCCTGTCAATTAAAGGTGTGGGTTTTTTCCACATTATGCCTGCCTCGTGTATATGCAGTTCCACCAGCAAATAACTTATTTTCCTGGAATAGCTTATTTCGTTTGGGGAATTACATAAGTATTGCCATACTACATCAGACCAAAGGTCTATCTAGTTTAGTATCTTGGTTTCCAAAAGTGGCCAATGCCAGGTGATCCAGAGGGAATGAACAGAATAGACCAAGTGATCCATTTCCTGTGGCCCATTGTCAGCTTCTGGCAAGCAAAGACTAGGGACACCATCCTGACTAATTGATGGTCCTATCCTTCAGGAATTTTATCTAGTTCTTTCTTGGAGCTGGAAAATCCTCTGTGGAGACTGTTCTTCTGAGAGTGCACAGGGCCATTTAATCATCTCCTCCTATGGGCTTGTCTGTATAGAACTGTGATTCTCGGCAACTTGAAGGGCATAGTGAATGGATTTGCAGCAGTAGGGTTCCCAAACTGAAATGGAGCAATAGACAGCATGCATATCCTTATTTTAGTACCAGATCACCTTAAATCAGATTACCTCAACAGAGAGAGGGGTGGGGTGGGGTGTGTGTGGGGTGGTGTGTGTAGGTTTTTTTTTGTTTTTGTTTTTTTGTGGTTATGTATGTATTGGTGGATCTTTGGGGTGCTTCACTGACATTAGTTTTGGCTGGTCAGAAAAGGTACATGACCTTTACAACTTTAAGAACACAGAAATATTCAGAAAGTTGAAAGCTAGCACTTTTTTCCTGATCAGTGCTTTAATTATCACCAGGGGCAAATTCCAGTAGTGATTCTGGGAGATCCAGTCTACCCTTTGCTCCCCTGGCTCATGAAGCCTTACACCAATTGCTTCAACAGCAGCAAGGAAAGATTCAGCTAGCAGCTCCACAGGTGCAGAATGATAGATGAATACACTTTTGATAGATTGAAGGGATGCTGGCATTTTTTTCATCACAAGATTGGATCAAAGTTGAAAAAATAATCCTAAAGGTTATAGCTGCCTGTTGTCCTTCATAATATTTGTGAAGAAAAAGGGTAGAATTTGCCACTGGGTTGGGCGGTGGAGGTAGAGCAGCTGTCTGAGTTTGAGCAGATGCAAGAGCTCCTCTAAGCTCAGTGGAAAGCTATATAATGGAGAGGCTTTGAAATAGTACTTTTAACAGTGAGCCACAGTAATGTATTATGCTGGATTGTGCTTTCTTGTCACATGATAAGAATTATGTGATATGTGGTGTTCATCTGTGAATATAACACCATCAATGCGCTTAATTTTGTGGTGCTTATTGTATGTATATGAAGGTTACACTGTGTGTTATAGATTCTATGAGTTGTCACACTAAGTGGAATATGGAGTAGCAAGTAGGTGCTTTCAGAACTCCTAGGCACTCTGCAGGGTATGTTGTGAACTAATAAAGATGAATTATTTTCCAAATCCTAGAATTTTATTCTTCAACAAAACCAGTCCAAGAAGAAATCTGCAATTTTAAAAGCAAATACATTTAAAACCTAAATTACTGGAACAGAACTTAACAAGGGGAAAGAACATTCACCACCATTTTACCTACACATACATCAGTCATGACTTTCATAGGTCAGTGTATGTGAAGCTGAGAAGACCCTGAGGAACATTAAGGACAAAGTGGTAGGAGCAGAAATGTGGTCCCTGACACCATGGTGAAGGTGGGTGGCAGGGGGGTACTGTAATGGAGTTTTCCATGCACTGCAAAAGACGGTATGCCTATGATTGATGAACCTTTAGGTCCACAAGAGTCTACATCTGTGTGCTGTCAAAAGTCCCATTGTGGGTTTTTTTTTTTTTCTCATGTCTGCTGTTTTCTTCTCCAGGCTATCTGCATTGTTCGCTCTTTAGGCCCCGTGCTTACAATCCGATCCGGCACTGGCTTAACATATAAGATACTGCATCCCAAGTACCCTTCTTTCTCCTCATCTGTCTCAGGCATTCCACAGGTGTGGATTAGGAATCTCTCAAGATAGCAGCATCTGCAGCTAAAACAAAAAGAGGTTTATTTGTCAAAGTAATCACAATGAAAAGTAAAAGTGAAGATTGAACAATCCCTTCCCTTGCTCCCTTAAAGTTTTAAACAAGGCATGCTTATTGACATTTGTTTCAGAGTGCTTTTGTACAGTACCGCTCTCAGCACCGTTCATACTGAGTATGGCCTGCCAGGAGTAGAGGGAGTTGCTCAGTTACATGAATCTGAGTATAGGGCAAACAGGCACTGCATGCTCAGGCCATTTTCCACAGGCTGTGGTTACTGTAGCTAATATCTCACTTATGAGTGCAACAAAGGCACAGAAAGCACAAGCTGGTACTCTGAGGCTGCCTTGGCCTGTATGCTGCTAGCCTGTGTACTGCAATGGGGCCCTGACAAGGACATCTCTGCCAGAGGAAGAAATCGGGCTGTTGTACCTAGAATCCTTTGGGAGAGGGTTGCACAGTACCTCCGTGAAAGTTTAATTGAGAATTCTCAGACAGATTCAGGAGACATTCCTGTGTACATTCGGGGTACGTCTAGATTACATCCCTCTTTCGACAGAGGGATGTAAATTAGATACTTCAAAATTGCAAATGAAGCTGGGATTTGAATTTCCCGTGCTTCATTTGCATATTCACATCATGGTGCTCTTTCAAAAAAGCACTATTTTGAAAGTAAAACCGTGGTCTAGACCTCATGGTTTACAGGATCTTTTGAAAAAGACTTCTATTTTTGAAAGAACCACATCTAGACAGCGGTTTTACTTTTGAAATTGCGCTTTTTCGAAAGAGTGCCATGACGCGAATATGCAAATGAAACATGGGAAACTCAAATCAGTTTCATTTGCAATTTAGAAGTGTCTAATTTACATCCCTCTGTCGAAAGAGGGATGTAATCTAGACACAGCCAAACTGTTTTGCATGGCCCCTCTTGCCTGCAGGGAAATGAAAAGCAGTTAACAGCTCACACTCTGCTGTATTAGAAGAGAGAGAAATACAAGTAAATTAATGAAAAGTCAGTAGCTGTATCCTGTCAAGTTGGGGCACCATTAGTAGGTCATTGTAATGGGGAAAAATGTACCTTCCCCCCCAGAGTTCTTTGCTCTGCATAGGGCTCACCCATTCTCAATTACTAGGAGTGAAGGGACTGTGGTGGAGTCTAACAGATCTAGGCCCCCAGTTGAATGTCCCCCATCCTCCTCCTACTTTGTCTTGGTTTTTCACGTCAGGGCTTGCAGTTTGACCTCCTTAAAGGTATATGCAGTGATGTTAAGGTCTCCATCAAATATGACATGCTGCTCTTTGTGAAAGTGTCAGGTTGCGGCTTGGCATCAGATCGACTGCTGGCCTCCCTGGCCTTCTGATAGCCTGGTGCAGGTCCATCATTTTCATGCAGCACTGTAGCTTTCCCTGTGTTCTTCTCATGCATCCCCCGTGCAGTCTGTAAATGTCCATGTATCTAGGGCAAATCCATAGTTGTGCTTGCACAGCCTCTTCTTCTCCCCATAACTACTCCAGCAGATCCAATATCTACTGTCTGCTCCATCAAGAGTGCAACATGAGTGTGTAGCCTGCATGGTCAGCTGGGTAGTTGTACCCAATAATAGATAGCTGCTAGGTTTTCTTGCCAAGAGGAACAATCGGGAAAAGGCATTTTAAAAAATTTGTGGGACTGTAAAGGAGAATGAATGGGGCTTCCCGTGTCTGGCATTGTGAGGAAACTGCTGCAGGAATAATTGGATTAAAAAAAAAATAGCGTCAATACTTGCAGTGCATCAGTCTTAAGTCGATCATGGCTTAAGGCTGCTTGGGGAGGCAGTGTTATTGCTGTAATGATGGACATATGTTTGTGGGAGATGAATTCAAGTGTAGACACTTGCACAGCTAAATTGATGCAAGGTAGTTTGTCAGCCTAAATGAAGTATAATCTAGGCCTGAGATCTTCAGTGGTATCATCTCCCATGTAGAGTTTCAGGTCTTGGTTATTTCTTTTTCCATGCCCAGTCCAATTTGAATTATACCTAGCAGGTCGAGGACTTCAGCATGGTAACAGCTTGACCTATTTATAGATTTTGCAGGTTTAAATTAGATTTTTTTTGTCATTTTGACAGCTATCAGTTTATTTTTAAGCATTTTTTTCCAGTTTTTATCTAATACAATGTTCTGCAAATTGTAAGGGGGTCAGACAACAATCAATGATGATAGACGTATGAAATTCAGAAAATTAAAGCTTAACTATTAACATGCAAATTGTCACATGTCAGTATACAAAGGAAATATAGGTAAACAGCTAAATTCTCAAGCGTTTTTTTTTCTTTGCCTACCAGTAAATTTCTATTATTGATAGAAATATTTTTGTCAGTTTCTGTGTTTGGTGAAATCTACATTTATCAATAAAAATAAAATCCTTCCAAGTCTGCCTAAGTAGCAGAAACTTGCCATACTGTGGAAGCCTCTCTTGTGCCGTAGAGATGACTGGGAGTTAGTATCTTTGCAATTAATTCTTCAAGCCCTTCCATCTACTGCTATGAATAGGGAATTGATCCAAATTTTGCACTGGAGTGATTGCTTTGTATGGCCAATGCTGGAAAATAGGAGGACTGCTATATGTGAATTCCTCCCGGTAGGTGGAAGTAGTTTGTTTTCTCCCAGATGGTTGCATTATCTTGTTTTGTTCTTGCTTTGTTCTTCCTTGCCTGAACTCAGCTGTCAGCCAAGAAAGAGCACGAACTCTTCCAACTTCAGGTCAAGCCTGTAAAGTTAACCTTTTCAGTCTCACTTTATTATATATAATGATCAAGATTGCTGTGGTCACTCTTCTCCTGATAACAGATTAGCAGTGTAAATGCTTAATGAAGTACAGGCAACTCCCGCACTTACGACCTAATTGGTTCCTGGAGAACCATCATAAGTCAAGCTGTCGTAAGTTGAACCCTGTTCTCCCATAGGCACAATGATAAAAATGGAGGTTCCGTTCCTGGCCCGTTTTGCCTCCTGGGAGTTGTAGTCTCCAGCATGCCAGGTGGAGGTGGCGCGGTGTGAGCTGCTCCCAGAGCCGGCTGAGGGCTGTGCCGGGTGGAGGTGGCACGGTGTGAGCAACTCCCAGAGCCGGCTGGGGGGCTGTGCATGGTGGAGGCAGTGCAGCGTGAGCTGCTCCCAGAGCTAGCTGGGGGCTGTGCCTGGTGGAGGTGGTGGCCGGAGCAGGAGGGTCGTAAATGCGGGCGGTCGTAAGTTGGGGGTCACCTGTACTCTGCAGTCCTTGCCCAGGCACTTTCTCCTCTAAAACTGTTAATTGTAGATTTATACGGAATTCTAACCTATCTTGCCAGACTAGATCTTTTTTTTCTTTTTCTGCAGCAGGGCCTACTTTTCACAGTAAATTATTTTTAAAGGGTGTACTTATAGGTAAGAGTCATGGATATTTTTTACATGGATATTTTTAATAAAAATGGACAGATTGCAGGCAATAAAGAGGAAGTCCATGACTTGTCTG
The DNA here is from genome assembly GCA_032595735.1 of Pelochelys cantorii. NCBI lineage: Eukaryota > Metazoa > Chordata > Testudines > Trionychidae > Pelochelys > Pelochelys cantorii. Next base: position 41,933,918 of record CM064327.1, on the reverse strand, counting down.
TGACTTAAAAGTATCCATGACAAAATGGGAAGCTACTGGATCACACAGAGCCATCTGGGAGCTCCCTCCCGAGTCTCCCCACCATCAGTGGGGGCTCAGAGCTCCAGGGTTCCTCTCCACTCACAGCTGTGGGATTCCCCGACAACTGTGGCAGTGGATCCCCTAAGGCACTTAGTATCTTCTGCCATCTATCTCCCACCAGCACCATGGGTACCCTTCATCTCCTGGTTCCTGTGGGAGGTGGAAGGATAATGCAGCTCCCAGCTGCTGTGGGCTGAAGTCACTGAGGTCTTAGGATCCCATGGCTGTCTTGTAGTCTGTCTTACAGTTAGGTCTGTAGACCTGATTCGTGACAGTGGATTTTTGGCTGAGCAAAGCAAGGCCTTGCCGTCAACTTGTTGGCATTTCTTAGTCACAAACTAACTTTTGAATGCTTCATCCAATCAATTCTAGAATTCTGGGCTGCCCCTATTCATATTTTGGTGAGAAGGGTGCAAATTAGAAAGTAGCAAAAAGGCAAGGGTGGAAATAGTGCTCCTGGCATCTGGTTTTCAAATCCAGCAGTGACAGGCACCTTTTGTTGTTGTTGACCAAGAACTAGTTGACTGCAACCATTGACATTTTTCAGCATAACAATACCCATTCTAGGCTCTTCCCATATTCCCAATACCATTTTAAAATGTTGACACATTTAATGACTTAACAGTGGGATGGAAGTATGCAGGGAGGCACGTGCAATCCGTGATATGAGGGAGATGAGTGAATGCAGAACAGAGTCACTGAAGTGGGTAGGTTGGGTTGCAAGAAATACTAGAAGTCATTCGTCCCGTCCTGTACGTAGGATGCTTTGGAATGGCTGCCCCAGGCCCTATGCTGTGGGTGGCCGTGCAGCAGCTGCCTCAAACATTCTTTGGAAGGGAACTGTGGGGCCCAGGGTGGTCTGGGGAATTACCTAGGGGCCTGGTATGGGCAGCAACAGGTGTTGGCCCTCCCCATTCCCCTCATAGTTGGGAGCTGGAGTCATTCAGAAGCCTGCTCTGCTCCTCCCTGTTGGATGCCTCTGTCACGCAGTCTGAAGCGCTTAGCTTCACCAGGGCATCAAGAAGCAGAACATCCTAGCCCCAGGGTGCTCCACTTCCCACCACTGTGGAACACAGTGGGCTGGTAGAGGGCAGCAGAGTGAAACAAAGGAGGCTCCTTCCACCGTGGTGAGTGTGGGTGGAGGTGACCCCTGCTTCCACCCAGTACCAGACTCACCTCACGTTGCTCGGAGGGTTCATTGAGCAAGAGGGCAGATAGGAGTGGAGGCAGAGCAGGAGCCAGGGCAGGGCATATGGTGGAGATTGCTTCACACCTGGGATCCTGGGGGGGGCCTTGTCCCAGGGTCCCTCGGGATGGCCTTGCCAGAGGTATCAGGGGATGTAATGTTGACAACTCAGGAAGCTTGTTGAGGGGGAATGGACATGTGCAAGAAACCCCTGGTAGGTGCAGTATACTTGATCTACAGAGGCAACCAAGTGTGTGTCTCTAGTTTATTATGTTTTTAAATCTTATTTTTTCGCCAAGGCGCTATGTGATGGGTATACCTTATTAAAAATAAACTACTGCAGCTATCAATCTTTCTTCTAGCTTCAGCAAGTGTCAATATTGGCCAGCTGGAACATCAGCTTATATTATCAGTGGATCCCTGGAGAATTCGCCAGATTTTAATAGAGTTGCATGGCATGACATCTGAACGCCAATTCTGGACGATTTCCAGCAAGGTAAATTATTTCTCAAGTATAGCTAGGGGTAGGAAAAAATGTGGCCTACAGCCCGGATTCAGCTCGTCAAACCAGCAGATCTGGCCTGCCACTGTCCCACGGCCCAGTAGGAGCCTCAAGCAGGCTTCCTTCCTGCCACATGCTGCTCAAAGCGCCTGGCTGCAGGGGGCATGTTCTCTGCACTGCAAGCCCCTGGTGGAAGGAACTTTGTACTTGTGCTACAAGCACTTCTTAGGTAGTGCACAAAGTACCTCTCCCAGAAGCGTGCAGTAGAGAGAGCACATGGTCCCCGTAGCAGCTGCTTTGAGTGGTCTGCAGGAGCAAGGCAGTCAGAAAACCTGCCTGAGTCTCCTGCTGGCCAGGAGCCACCCAGGTAAGCATCTCCTAGCCAGAGCCTGCAGCTGCCCCCCAACCCTTTGTTCCCACCCCTGCCCTAAGTAACAACTCAAACCCTTTACTCCCAGACCCTTCACTCCCCTCTTGCATCCCAGTCCCCTACCTCGAGCTCCCTTCTGCACCCAACCTCCATCCCAGATCCTGTAGCTCCTCCATTAGTATTATGGAAGAGTGTGGCTCTTGACCACTTATCAAATAGTTGGAGTGCCCCCCCCCTCAAAAATTATTGGCCACCTCTGGTATAGCTGAGTATGTAAAGTAGAACCTCAAAGTTACAAACAGAGTTATGAACTGACCAATCAACTACACACCTCATTTGGAAAAGAAGTACATGGGATAAACTGTTCATTTCTTTGAGTATTTCACTAAGAATCTGGACACTAATCTTTTATATAGTGGTTTAATGGTTCAAAAATCTGTTCCCATTTGTCTATTCTATACATTTTTCTCTTAGTGGGAAGTGCCAAATGTTTATGGAAGTGTTATCCTAGGAATTAAAGACAACTTGACTAGAGATTTAGTCTACATCTTGATGGCAAAAGGTTTACACTGCAGTGCAATTAAGGTGAGCAAATTATATATAAAAAGTAAAAATAAAGAATTCATGGTCTTGGTGTTTAATACAGATCATTTGCTTATAAATCCTTTTTCAAAAGGACTTGACTACAGCGTACATCGCTGCCTTTTCTAGTAGTTGCTCATGAAAAAAACTGCTCTGCCGTAGCCTAGCCTACTAACATATTGATAAAAGCAGATGTATTCTTGGTGTAATAACATAAGCCAAATTTGTGGAGGGAGGGGGCGTGTGTGTGTGTGTATGTTGTTTTGTTTTGTGGGTTTTTTTGGTAACGTACAAGTAAAAGCATAGGGTAGATTTTGAAGCTAGGATCTGAGTCAGGAGATTTAGCATTATAAGAGGGCTGTTAAAGGTTAGAACCAGCTTTGTGTTTATAGCTTCACTGTTGTAAGTGCTCTAGAGTCCGTAAAAGATTGCCTTAATATCTGGTGTGCCTCAAGGAACACACCATGTGCTGTTTGAGGCCACTTGACTAGGAATTTGTTCCCAATGTACAGCCCCTGGAGAGAAGAACAGCTTTTTTTAAATGACACATCTTAGCAATGTTATTTGCTCACAGATTAGAGCATAATTCAAATAATTGAATGCTCAAAGGCTATCCCAACAGACTGTATGTTACTGATCAGCCCTTTGGGGAAAATTAGATTAAAATGTTTAAAAAAGTTGGCTTCTCTAGACACACATACTGAAGCACACATGCCTAAGGCATTACACTGAGCAAGTGTGCAGAGAGAAGCTATCTGTTTGGAAGACTGTTTATACATCAGTGTCTAGTTGCTCCAAGTTCGTGCTTTAGTCATCGACTCTGAACACCACACTAGTCTCTGAGTTCAGATCCAACCCAGGGCAGAAATCTGAAGTAAAAATAGCACACAATTTCACCAATCTGCCTCTGTCAGAGTGGGGTTTTATTTTGGAGGAAATGTAATCTGAGTACAACAAAGTATTCAGAAGGTGTTGAAATTATTTCCTTAAAAACCTGTAGAAGCAATTACATAGTGGGAAGAGAAGGATGGAGTGGTAGAGTAGATGGGAATGGGGATTATTTATCTCGGAGATCTGATCTCTCTCCCTATCCCCCATGTGAGCTGGGATCTGGGGGTTTGTGCAAAGATCTGATAATTTCCTCATTTTCAGAACCTTGAGTTTTGTTAAATTCAGTATTCTGGAAGGGCGTGAGCTATCACTGAGCAACCCTGATTCTGTGTTAACGAAGTTTGTCGTGTCTATTTTTTGCCATTTAACCTATTTACAGCTCTGCCACAAAAGTTACATCATTTAACGTCTCTCTGTGCCTTGTTTCTCCACCAAAAAGGGGGGGGGGGCACATGACACAATTAATTTAGTCGCCCAATACTTTAGTATAGCAAGTTAAGGGGGAGTTTTTACTTACATTAATGATTAATACAGTAATTTATCCTATCTAAATGTGTGAAAGACTTCTTGCAACTAGCTAACACTTTTTTGCTGATTCTTTTGAATGAATATTCAGAATGTGAAACTCTGTTTCTTTGCCTCACCATTCCTGATCAATGAGCTATAGGATGAAACTATAAGCATTTTATAAATAGAAAAATTTCAGAATGTCTTGAGTGACTTTTTTCCTTTTTATAATATGTTGTTCTTCTGAATCTTTTTATTTTGCTTGAAGAATTTGAGATTATGGAACTCTCAAGTCTTTCGAGATCTGAAATATACTTATTCAAATATTAGAGCTTGATTCTGAAAGAATGCACAACACCTATTACATAGGTGCCAAGGCTTGAAATAATCCAGAATTGGTTAATGTTCTAGCACTTGTCTAATTTATAATTCAGCCGAAGTAGTGGTGTCACTCTCACATATGCTGTGTTTTATTACAGGATTTTGTCCATGCAAAGCAGCTCTTTGCTGCTTGCCTTGAACTTGTGACAGAGTTTTCTCCAAAGCTGCGCCAGGTCATGCTGAATGAGATGCTGCTCTTAGACATTTATACTCATGAAGCTGGAGCAGGAGTTTGTGGAGAACGTCCTCCTTCTGATTTGATCAGCAGAGTCCGAGGATATTTGGAAATGAGGGTGCCTGGTAAGAATGTAACTGACTGATCTCTTAAACTTCAGAGGAGTAGCCGAGTTAGTCTGTAACTGGAAAAACTTAAAAAGCAATGAATAGTCTAGCAGCACCTTAAAGACAAACAAAACATGTAGATGGTATCATGAGCTTTTGTGGGTACAACCCACTTCTTCAGATGACTGGAGTATACTAGTGCTGCTAGACTATTTGTTGATCTCTTAAAGGCACAGTAAAATACAAAGGTAGTAAAAGATTTGCAAAACCAAAAAACAGAGTTCTGTGACTTTCAGTACTTTGGTTATAACCAGTGACAATAACGTATAGTAAAAATATTAAACATGTTTTTAATTGTCTTAGAGTTTGAGCATCTTAAAGTGAGGAAAGTTGTCCTATGGACCGCACTTTGCCAGTTTGTTTTAAACAGACCTGGGAAAATAACTGTTTTTTGTTCTCTGGCAATTCTGAAGGGGAAAAAATCAGTTTGACTCAAACTGAAACTGACTTTTTGCATGCGCTGTTTTGTTGTAGCCATTTTAATCTTAGGATATTAGGCACACATTGTGCATGAAGTAATATCTTTTATTGGACCAACTTCTATTGGTGAGAGAGTAGCTTTTGAGCTTATGCAGGTCACCTAACACAGAGCTGTGTAAGCTTGAAATCTTGTGTGTCTCACCCATAGACATTGGTCCAGTAAAAGGTATTATATCACCCATCTTTCTCACTGAAATCATTTGGAAGTTTTGGCAAGTTAAAAAAATTCTCTCCCCTCCCAGTGGAGTATTATAACTAATGGCGGCAGAGGAGTGACTCTCAGTTCCTTCTGTTGAAGCAGTTCTGCTTCCTGTAAATAATTAAACACGGGATCAGGGATTTGAATGAAGGAAACCCAAGTTCCAATAGAATGCCCTAACCACCAGACTGGAGTGTCATTCACATACACTCTCTTCCTCTGTGATATTACTGTTCGTTGGTATTTTAACAGATACCATTGTGGAAGCTGAATATTGCAACTTCTTCTGTTTACATGAATGCTATGGCCTGCTTTTCAAAAGCAGGAACACCTAAAGCTACAAAATAAGTTTATGGAAATTGCTGATGCTTACTCATCTGAAAAAGCATCTACCATGTTTGCTTCTATAAAAGATAGGAAGCTGAAATGTTTTGTTTGTGGGGACATACATTGGGTACCGTATAAACCTACCTACACCACTCCTGATGTTAATTGAATTGTATTTCTAGATCTTCTCAACTGTTAGAACATAAGAAGGGCCATACTGGATCAGACCGAAGGTCCATCTAGCTCAGTATCCTGTCTGCTGACAGTGGCCAATAACTGTTTGTCATGTTTTTATTAATGCTAGTGTTTCATTGGGGGGAAAATTATGACCTAGTATTAGTTGATGAGCTAAACATATTTTTTTAAAAAATCTCTTCTAGATATTCCTCTTCGACAAGTTGTAGCAGAGGAATGTGTTGCCTTCCTGTTAAACTGGCGGGAGAATGAATACTTAACTATGCAAGTTCCTTTACTTCTGGTTCAGACTAATCCTTATGTGAAGGTAACAGGTGTTCAGACTGAAAGGGGCAAGATGCCATACTATGCCTCCTCCTTTCTTTTTTCTTTTGAGTTCCAGTACTTCTGAAGGCATGTGTCATTCTTTCTGTCAAGTTTAATTCTAATTGCAGTAACGAGTGGGAAAAAGTCTTCCAAAAAAACTAATACTGTGTAACAAAACTAAGCGTGATGCTATTTGTTGAAATTCGATAAGATCTAGCAATGAGATTGACTTGTCTGTGGAGTCTGTGCTATAAGAATAACTAACAGGAGATGTAGCTTATCCCACCTTTGTTCACTGACCTGGCAGCAGCCTGGTTTCGTTAGCATCTATCACAAGAAAGACACAAACAGTAATGACAAGGAGGAGTCTGGTGGCAACCTGAAAGACTAACACATTTATTAGGGCATAAGCTTTCATGAGAGCCACTCCCATCTCTGTATCCCTTCCTTTTTTTTCTTTTTCTCTTTTCTTTTTAAGGGAGTTGTAACTTCAGTGCTAATTAAGGGTACATCTACACTGCAGAGAAGATCAAAGCTGCTGCTGTTGATCTTCCAGGGTTCAAATTAGCAGGTCTAGTTAAGACAGCTAATTCAAACAGGTTCACAGTCCTGCTGGAAAGGAGTAACAAGTGGGGTTCCACAGGGGTCTGCTTTGTGACCGGTTCTGTTCGATATCTTCATCAACGATTTAGGTATTGGCATAGAGCGTACGCTTATTAAATTCACAGTTGATACCAAGCTTGGAGGGGTTGCATCTGCTTTGGAGGATAGGATCATAATTCAAATTCTATTCACAAATTGGAGAAATGGTCTGAGGTAAACAGGATGAAGTTTAATAAGGACAAAGGCAAAGTGTTCCACTTAGGAAGGAACAATCAGTTTCACGCATACAGAATGGGAACTGACTGTCTAGGAAGGAGTACGGCAGAAAGGGATCTAGGGGTTATAGTGGACCACAAGCTAAATGAGTCAACAGTGTGATGCTGTTGCAAAAAAAAGCAAACATGATTCTGGGATGCATTAAGAGGTGTGTTGTGAGCAAGACACGAGAAGTCATTCTTCTGCTCTACTCTGCGCTGATTAGGCCTCAGTTGGAGTATTGTGTCCAGTTCTGGGCACTATATTTCTAGAAAGATGTGGAGAAATTGGAGAGGGTCCAGAGAAGAGCAACAAGAATGATTAAAGGTCTGGAGAACATGACCTATGAAGGAAGACTGAAAGAATTGGGCTTGTTTAGAGAAGATTGAGAGGGGATATGATAGCAGTTTTCAGGTATCTAAAAGGGTGTCGCAAGGAGGAGGGAGAAAACTTGTTCTTCCTGGCCTCTGAGGATAGAACAAGAAGCAATGGGCTTAAACTGAAGCATGGGAGGTTTAGGTTGGACATTAGGAAAAAGTTCCTAATTGTCAGGGTGGTTAAACACTGGAATAAATTGCCGAGGGTGGTTGTGGATTCTCCATCTGTGGAGATATTTAAGAGTAGGTTAGATAAATGTCTGTCGGGATGGTCTAGACAGTAATGGGTTCTGCCATGAGGGCAGTGAACTGGAGTCGATGACCTCTCGAGGTCCCTTCGAGTCCTAGTATTCTATGAACTGAGAGGGGCACTCTGGTCGATGCTGGTAGTCCTGCTTCCACGAGGAGTAAGGGAAGTCAAAGGGAGAGTGTTCTCCCTTTGACTTCCTGCAGTGTGGACAGCATCAAAAATCGAGTTAAGGTACTTCGCCTTCCCCTACAGCAGTGTTTCCCAAATAGTGTTCCATGGAACCCCGGGGTTCCAAAAGTGAAAATAAGGGTTCTGCGAGAAAATTCCATTACAACATCATTTCATGATTTAAAAAAATTAAATGTAATTATTGTTTTTAAATGTGTGCAATTAAACTAAATGTTGATCTCATGACTTTGTTTAGCATTTGTTTATTATTATCCTATAAGACTGTTATTAGGGGTTCCACAAAATTCTTTGGAATTTAAAAGGATTCCATGGCCAAATAAATTGAGAAACACTGCCCTACACAATTAACATAGCTGAAATTGCATATGTTAATTCAACCTTGTCCCACAGTGTAGACATACCTTCAAAGTGGATGTGGCTCACTTTCAATGGTGATGAGAAGGTGCGAGTACCTGAAGGGGAAATTACTTACTATATGGAATGTATGACATCACATAGAAGCTAGCTGGTTCACGGCGTATAGTGGATCAGCCCTTACAGGATAAGGAGGGGTGTGTACTAATGAACCCAAGTGAGAAGCTCAGTAGATGGAAGGAACATTTTGAAGAGCTATTGAACTGCCCTGCCCACATGAAACCTTTGGAGTTACCATGTGCAAATATACCTCTGCAAATTAAAAGCAGACCTACCAAGGAAGAAATCAGAAAAGCCATTGCCCATCTGAAAAGCACCTGGTCCAGACAGTGTCCCCGCGGAAGCAATTAAGGCAGGTAGTGAGACATCAGTCAATATGATGTATAATCTATTTTGGAAAATTTGGGACACTGAGGAGATCCCACAAGATTGGAAATATGACTACCTTATCAAGATTCCAAAGAAAGGCAACCTGAAGGAATGCAAGAACTGGAGGGCCATCACGTTACTGTCTATTCCAGGAAAAGAGTACAATAGGATTCTCTTGGAGAGAATGAAGACAGAAATTGATAGACTTCTCAGGGAAGAACAGGCCAGCTTCTGAAGTAAGAGATCTTGTACTGCTCAAATAGCAACTCTCAGAGTGATCATAGTATAGTCGCTTGAGTGGAACTCCCCCCATACGTAACTTTCATAGACTTCAAAAAAACCTTCAACAGTGTTGATAGACACATTTTGTGGAAACTACTGCAATATCATGACATTCCATCTAAAATTATTAACCTGATTCGTTCAATGTACGAACCCTTGACATGCCAAGCTGTTTACAATGGTGTCTTGACAGAATCCTTCAGAAAACTCTCAGGAATGCAACAAGGGTGCCTATTGTCACCTTTCCTGTTCTTGATCATAATGGACTGGATTATGAGCAGAACAACAGACAGCCATCAATGGGGCATTCAGTGGACACCTTTCAGACAACTAGAGGACATTGATTTTGCTGATGATGTCGCCCTCCTTTCACACCAGCATGAAAGCATGGAAGAAAAGGTCGCAACACTAGACAAAACTGCTTCAGTGACTGGACTGAGCATCCACAAGGGAAAGATCAAGACAGTGAGGATCAACCAGTCCAATAACAACCCTATCACACTGAGAGGGGATGAACTGGAAGATGTGGAGCAGTTCACCTATTTGGGGAATATTATGGGCAGAGACAGAGGAACGGACAAGGATATCAATGCTAGGATAGGGAAAGCAACAGCTGCATTTAAGGCCCTTCATCCCATATGGAGCTCACAAATAATATCTGCGAAGATGAAATTTCAGATCTTCAACACAAATGTGAAGAGTGTGCTCTTGTATGGATGTGAGACCTAGTGTACTAAAAAGTCTTTAAATCACAAGCTACGGACATTCATGAACAGATGCCTGAGGTACATTCTTCACATCAAATGGCAAGACTTTGTCACAGATGAGGAGCTTTGGAACAGAGCAGGACAAGAACCACTTGACATTCAAATCAAGAGAAGAAAGCAGGGATGGATAGGTCACATTCTCAGAAAACTATCTTCCAGTATAGTCTGTCAAGCTCTCCACATGGAATGCACAAGGAAAATGCAAAAGAGGAAGACCTCGGATAACGTGGAGAAGATCTACTGAGATTGTCTGGAGACAAAACTTCTAGCTGATTCCTGGAGTACCCCATTTATCGTCCTTCAGAATGAAGTGGACAAGACTTGTAGATGATCTATGCTCCACTTGGAATATAAGGGTTTAGTAGTAGTGTAGTAGTAGTAATGGGAACAGAAACCTATACTGAATATTGAAACAGTGATGTGAATGGGTCCTCGGCTACAGTTATATTTGGAACACGAATTATTTCAGTAGGAGACACAGGTGTGAAAGGAATTATAAACTGGTCTTTAAGTGAGTTCGTTTTCCTAAAATTTCAGTGGTTTATAACTCATTGCTGATTGTATGTTAAATATTATTGTGGCATTCAAACACCTATCATTTTGGAGTTTTACTTTTCAAAAATACTTGTTTTTATAGCAATATTATGATTAGTTATCAGATTATTACATTGAAGCAAAATACATGCAAACTTCATTTTTAGTGTTGAAAATTCTTCTGATCCACTCAGCCTGCTTTTTAGTCACGGTTACATTTTAAACATTTTTTTAAATATTCATTTTGCTTAATAGAATGGATAGAAAAATGGAGCCCTTAGTTTTGCAGTGTGGCCTGAGTTTTGATTGGATCAAGAGTGGAGCATTTTCTTGGACCTGTTGTGGTTTCTGTAGGCTGCATCTTTATATTAAAAATAAAGATGTCTGCAAGTGTGCTCCAGTTTATGAAAATGAATCACAAGTCTCAAACTCCTGGTTAGATGTCCTGTGTCACAAAGAGTAGTCATCCCTGCTACTATACTATCAAATAGCCTGTTTAGACTAATAATCCCTTTTATATATGCAAAGATGAACTGACCACTGTGTGTTTGCTGTTTTGTTTTACTTAGTTGGGGCAGCTTTTGGCTGCTACATGCAAAGAACTTCCAGGTCCCAAGGAAAATAGACGGACAGCTAAAGACCTTTGGGAAGTTGTTGTGCAGATCTGCAGTGTATCCAACCAGCACAAGCGAGGCAATGATGGCAGAGTGAGTTTAATAAAACATAGAGAATCTACATTAGGCATTATGTACAGGTATGTTTCCATAAATTATTTAATACAATCAATCTTTGAACTCTAAATTTGACCTTCTCTTCATTCAGGAATTGCTCTGATTCAGCAACTAGTGCCCAGCACCTGGCATAGTTACAACTGGCTGGATGTTTTTACCAAAGAGCATTCAGTCCAAATCCCACCTGCTCTGGCCTTCTTAGGGGTCAGCATTGATAAAGTGATACTGATTGTTAAGGCAATTCCCAAAAGAGGACAAGACCGTTGAATATTTAAGGTGACATCCTGACTTGACTGAAGTCAATAAAAAAGAATTCCTATTGACCTCAGTGGATCCAGGATTTCCTGTTAGTAGCTAAGCCTTTACTAATTTTACTTGATTAACCTAGAAACACCCAAACTGTCCCCCCACTGAGAGCCATGTGCAGCTTATCTGTAGCTCAATGTTGTCTCCAGGTCTGTGCCCAGATTTCAGTGATGTGTTACACACTGGTTGAGAGATCCTCACAGGCCAACAATATGTATTAAATCTCATGCAGGGTTCTGTTTAAGAGTAAAACTCTGTGAGCCTTAACTTGAGCAAACCTTGTGCTGATCTGGTTAATATGCATCTAAAAACCAGTCTGCTTTGTCTTTTAGTACTGCTTTGGTTAGAGGAGAAGGTATATAGGCTTGCTTGTTATGTTCTTGTGACTGTGTATATTTTAGCAAGGCCTATATTTTAGCAAGGCCTAGGTATATGTTGAGAGATTGAATGTGTTACAACTCCTCCAATTCACACAATAGAAGATTATAGCCTTTAGGGATGTCAGCATGTAGTCGACTGCATGATTAACCATAAGCCTATCGACTGTACGCATTCCCCTGCTGCCTCTGTATCAGACAGAGCAACTGGGGGAGCCAGTACTCAGATCCTGCAGAGCAGCCTTCCTCCTTCCACCCCCATGCTGCTGCCTCTGATTGATAGTCAGCAGTGCAGAGCGTGAGGGGGACAGGTGAGAGCCAGTACATGCTGGGAGCTGACTTTTAAGCTAGCTTTCCTTGTCTCTCTCCACCCCCAATCCCCAACCCCCTCCCCCAGGGGAGGCGGCAGGAGTTGGTGCTCGGGGGAAGCCGGCTCTCCACAAGCACCAGTTCCATGGAGGAGCCGCCTCTCCCCCTGCAGAGGCAGCAGCGAGGGAGGGAGAGGGAAGCTGCCACAGAGCTCTGTCTGTGCACATTGGGCCCAGGCTCATCACAGCCAGAGGCTGCTCTGTGGGATGCTGGAGCAGCCTCTGTCCACAAGGGGCTTGGGCCCCCCAAGGACAGGGACTGCTGCCATTGGTACAGAGGTAGCAGTCAGGGGTAACAGGGGACTCCCCAGGAGTGGGGCCAGAGCAGACTGTCTGCAGGCTGTGCCCCGGTGACTATCAAATAATCATGTAATGGCAAGTTTTGATGTGGTTACACGACTATTAAATTAATCGATATCTAACATCACTAATAGCCTTGTCTTGATATGAAAACTAGAATTTCATGGTAAAGGCTCTATCTCTTGTTTTGAATGAGTGATGAACATTTCTTGTCAAGCAGTCTTGGGAGCAAATGCATATAACTGTGAAATTAATTAGAGTGGACCTTTGCACATTAGTCTTTGGCCCATTGCTTTGATCCCTCACTTGTAGAATTTATGAAAAAGTTGAGTCATTCAGACAGTAACTGTTTGTGGCTCCTCCTGCCATGCATTAAAATTTCTCTTCACGTGATTGTATATGTCCATTCCACTTCAGGTGTCTGGAATTAAAAATGTTCCAGTAGGCCAATAGTCTGTTTTGGTTGACCATCTCTGTATTATTTATAACGTATAAATGTTTCTCTGCACTTTCAGTTGTGATTGATACATTACACATGTAATATGTCTCTCTTCTTTAGGAATGAATTAATCTCATTTATCAAAAAGTTACGGGTAAGTTTTATGTTGTAAACTTCAACATTTATTGCTTTAAGGACACTTTCCTGTATTGCCCATTCTGAAAATGTTGAGTGTTATATAAATATTTTAGTACAACACATGGTGGAATTGAGAATTTGCCTAATCAACCATACAAACTATGGTTTGCTGAATAGCTTGCTTAAAATTTCACTCGTTTCTCATTATAGAGATCTTATTAAGCTAATGATCATAGAATGAGGCAGGAAAAACTTTAATAAATAGATAAAAACCATAAAACCAATGTTCACTTAAATATGATATAACTTTGTTTACAATTATGAATTCAGATAAAATTGTCTGTCTTCCATTGAAACTGACCTCTTTCCTATTGCCTTGAAGTCCAGAGTGAACTGTGTTTTATGTACCCACAGTCTAAACACTTCGGAGATGAAGACAGGCAGCTGTTTGCATTATAAGAAATATGCGCACAAGTTGGAAAGTTATTTTTTTTATTTGTAAAACATTATACAGGTTGAACCTCCCTGGTCCAGCACTGTGGGTTCCTGAAGGGTCCCAAACAAGGGAGTTTGCCAGACCAGAGGAGGTAAATGCTCCCCTACTGGAGTCCCACTCCCAAGCTCCCCTCCCTGGAGCTCCCAAGGCTGGGGCTTCCACACTGCCGCCAGAGTTCCCTGGGGTTCTGGATAGGACCATCTGGGTGCTGCTGATCCTGCTATGTCTGGGGGTTCACCAGGGTTCCCAGCTGCTACCAGCCCAGCTCGGACATCGCCGGCCCCGCTGCCACTGAGTGTTCCCTGGCCAAGATTGCCCTGCCTGGGCCTGTTCCCGCCAGTGGTTCCCTTGCTGAGTCTCTCTGGCCACCCCTGCCCCGCTGCCACTGGGGATACCCCAGGTTCCCTGGCCGGGGCTTCCTGGCCTCGCTGCCACTGGGACTTCTCCAGGGTTCCTGTTCTGGGGTTGCCTGGCCCCTGCTAGCACCACTGTTGGGGCCAGTCCTGCTCCCACAGGGGGTTCCTCAGCCCTGGATCACCAGCTGCTGCCTGGCCCCGCTGATGTTTGGGGGTTTCCACACCCCAAGCCCCATTGATGCTGGGGGTTCCCTAGCCTGTCTGAGGCACCGCAGCCTGGCCTAGCCACTGCTGGTCCAGCCAGGGCTCCGTAGCCTTGCATTCTCCCGGCTGGCTCCCACACCTGGTCTCCTAGGCTCTTTGGTCCAGCAACATCCATGACCCTGCTGGACCTCAGATGTTGCCTGGATTTGGGAGGTTCAATGTGTAGTACACCTTGCACTTTAGAGCAAGAAGATTGCCAGGGGAAATAAATATGCAGAGTGGCCTAATGTATCACTTATTTAACATCTTCCTGAGCAATTTATTAAGGGACTGTCTCTTGGGGCTTGTTTACATAGGGAGCTCTTCCTGATGAACTCCATGTAATAGATCAGTGTTTGTCAACCTTTTTTTTTATAAAGTACCCCTTTTTCAAAGGAGAAAAAAAAAGTACCCCCAGTACCTATAGTTTTCTCTCTCTCATTTTTTTTCTACCATTGCAACACATTTGTTTAAACAACTTAATCGTAGCCAGGCGGGAGGTGAAATTTTTGTGTGTAAAAAGTACAAAAATAATAAAGCTCTGTAAAACGTAAAACAAAAATTGTTTTCTCCAAATTTCAGTTGTGTTGACATTCCCCTCCCCCCCCCCCCCGACTTTTCTTGAGTACCCCTAAGCGTACTCGTAGCACTGGTTGAGAAACACCGTGCTAGATGCTTTTGTTTAGTTTAGTTCATTTTGGAAGTGGATTTAGCTAATTTGGAATAAGTCACTCTTGTTCTGGAATAAGCACATCCACACATGGAGCGAATCAGGAATAATCAATCTGCTTTAAATTTACACTGTGCTTCATTCTAAATTAATCTCCTTGGTTAGATAAGCTTTTATACAACTATTATGAATCAGTTTTCTTTATTGCCAAAGTCTTTGCAAAATTGTCTTAAACCCCTTCCAGGATACATCTGATCTTAAGGAAAGAGAAAATGGACTATTGTGTAATCTTTTTTGTTTTTCTTTCATCATAGGAACCACTGGTTTTGACTACAATATTATCTCTGTTTGTTAAGCTTCACAATGTTCGGGTCAGTACAGTGTCGTTATCATCCTTGCTTTTTTGTAAGTGTGTTTTTTGCATCTGTAATTCCTATTTTAATACTTTTCTCCTCTTAGGAAGACATTGTGAATGATATTGCAGCGGAGCATATTTCTATTTGGCCATCAACTATTCCCAAGTAAGATAACTTCTAACATAAAATGCTATTTTCTAATTATGCATTTGTTACTGTGTATTTAATTTCAGCTATTATGTGAACTGGTTTTCTGTTAGAAGGCATAGTTGACTCATTCAGGCATGATTCCGATGTAACTTTATAATGAATCTTTGCTCACAGATATGTATGCTCCTGATAGAGGAGCAAGTACAAGTATATTTTTTTCTTAATTGCCTTTAGTAACTGTAGAAGTTGGTGTTATGAATTGTTAATCTTTCCAAAATGTTAAGTCACAACGGGGTGTGTGTGCTTCTGTATATAATGTTGTCTCTTGAAAATAAGCATTGAGTTTGATGCATTTAAGCTTTCTTTTAGTATCTCACACATCTGTATCTACACTGGGGCTATATCGCACTGCAAAAAGGTGTGTGGTTTTACAGTAGAAATAATTATTACATCTCTGCCCCCACACCTCTTCTTGGAAGAGGAAAAAAGCCTAGTTCATTTTCCTCCCTTTCCCCTCCTGCCACCCCATAAGTTTCTCAGGAGAGCTCCATTAGGAGGAGCACTTAAGTATACAGGTTACTGGCAACCATCATCTCATGTAGACCTGCTCTAAGCAAGGTCTGATAGATATGAATAATTGTATACTGGTAGTAGTATCTAAAAGGCCCCAGTTAGGAATCAGGGATCCTATTGTGCTGCATACACACAATAGTCCCTATCTCCCAAAAAGACTACAATACTAGCAGTGACTGAGCACGCAGTCGATTCCAAGGATTCAGAAAAGAACTACATAAGTTCATGGAGGATAGGCTGTAGCCAGGATGGTGTCCCTAGCCTCTTCTAGAAGCTGGGAATGGGCCACTAATTTAATGGACTCCTGAGAAACCAATCACTTGATGGTTATCTGTTCTGTTCATTCCCTCTGGGGCACCTGGAATTGGCCACTGTCAAAAGACAGGATTCTGGGCTAGATGGACTTTTGGTTTGACGCAGTTCTTATGGCTGTACAATAATTGAGGCTGGTCTACACCAGTGTTTCTCAACCAGTGGTACGTGTACCCTTAAGGGTACTCGAAAAGTCTTGGGGGTACATCTATACAACTGAAATTTGGAGAAAACTGAATTTTTGTTTTAAGTTTTACAGCACTTTATTATTTTTGTACTTTTTACACCCAAACATTTCATTGCCTGCACAGCTACGATTAAGTTGTTTAAACAAATGTGTTACAATGGTAGAAAAAAGATTTCTCTCTGAAAACTGTAGGTACTGGGGGTACTTATAATTTTTTTTTAAAGGGGGGGGTACTTTTTTTTAAAGGGGTACTTTATATAAAAAAAGGTTGAGAAACACTGATCTACACTAGTGTTCCAACTATAACTGCCACTGATGAAGTGTGGGAATTTTTAAGAAAAGTTGATTCTGGGTATATAGTCTAAGAACAACAAGGAGACTGACCCATCTAGTTGCATTCCTAAACCTGCAGTAAATCAGGTCTTACCACAGGTAAGTAGTTCCTTGTTCCCATTTTCTTTCTTGGAAGCTGAATTTTGCTTGGGACTTCTCTGCACTGAAAGGTGAAACATGTCAGAAGAAGGCGGGTGTGGTGCAGTGATGATTCTTCTGTGAAGGGGGGAATTATTTTTAGGAGATAACACTTTTGTCAGCTAAGGGAGATGAAAAATCCAGAGAAGGAGAATTCTGAGTAATTGCAGGAATATGTTTTTAAATCAGTGGTCCCCAAATTTTTACCGTTCGCTTCTCTCTTTACCCCTGTCCGTTCCTCCCCCACTGGCACCAGGAGTGGGGTCATCATGGGGAAGAGATACAAATGGGGTAAGGTGGCCGAGGCTGGGGCCACAGCTGGGGGCAGGTGCAGGGCCTTGAGCCAGGAAAGAGCTGCACGGTGCTCCCTCCCCACTTTCTTGGGGGGCTGGCATTTCTCTGCACACCCCTAGGCAGTGTGCCCCACAGGTTGGAGACCTCTGCTTTAAATAAACACTTTTTGACTAGGAGATTGAATCTCACCCAAAAGTGCACCAAGAATATATGATAGGAAGACCATTCAATTTGGCTGCCACCCATATTACCATATTTATAACTGCACAGGTCATAACTTATTTTCCTAATAATTTAATTTAGTGCTGTTGGATGGTCAAATCAGAAGATGCTTTTACTGTTGTATTTTGGCAACATTGGAAAGTGAAGAACTTTTTTTTTCTTAAATGTGGAGAATCTATATAAGCTGTACCAGGAGAAACTACAAAAGTGCTAATTCCCTGGTATTATTTCCCAATCAGTACTGCATACCTACATGCTTTTAACCATTGGTGGTTGCTGTCTATGTTGTGGTGTTATGCAAATCCTGCAGTGAATCTGGACCTGCAAAGATTTGAAGTGCAACTTCACTGTGCTCTTGAAAGTGAGGCTTCATTGTTGCAATTTACTTCATGGTACCACCTTTCCTAAGTCCCCATGGTGTCATAGTTATTGATACCATTCTAAATTTTCTTCTCAAGTGGCTGATAGACTTAAAAGGTCTCAATTTAGGTGATAAAATAGGATAACAATAATCTTAATGGTGGTACATTTTTTTTAATTGGGAAGGGGTGTTTAATTACTCTGCAATCAGCTTATTTGTTTCAATAGTGATTGACATGACAAAACTGCCTTTTTCTTTAGCCTTCAGTCAGTGGATTTTGAAGCTGTAGCTGTTACTGTAAAAGAGCTGGTCAGTTATGCACTGACTATAAACTCAGATAACCACTTCTGGTTAATTATCCAAGCTGATATTTATTTTGGTAAGTGAAACCAGCGTCTGGCATTTGTGAGTAATGTGCGTGCATGTGCACTGTGCTTTGTCTTCAGTTACTTTCCTCCTGTATCTTTTGCATAAAGTCAAGAGTAATGTTGTACCATGTATTAATCATTTATCAGAAGGCACTCAGACAGCATAGAGCTTTTAAAAATGACAGTTTCTTTGGACTAGGGATGTAAAGGACTAGTCGACAGGATAGTTGACTAGTCACTGCTCCCCACCCCTTTCTGCCTCTGCGGGGGGAGAAGAGAGCGGGCACGGAGCCCGCAGTCAGCTGGAGAGTCCCCAGCTGACCCTGGGCTCAGTGCGGCGCTGCTGCTTTGAAATGCCAGGTGGAGCCCAGGGTCAGCTGGGGCCTGTCCCCGGACTCTGTGCAGCATTTCAAAGCAGCAGAGCTGCTTGGAACCAGGATCAGCTGGGGACTCCCCAGCTGACCCAGTGTGGTGTGCAGGGGCTTTTGTGCATTTCAAAGAGGAAGTGCAGTGTGGAGCCTGGGGCCAGCACAAGACTCTGAGTCCCCCACTAACCCCAGGCTCCATGTGGGCGCTTCCGCTTTGAAATGCACAAGAGCCCCCGCTGGGGCTGTTGTACACTTCAAAGGCGGAATGTGGAAGTGCTTGTCGAGTAGTCGATGGAAATTCTGTTGACTACTTGACTAGTAAATTAATCGCTACTTAACATCCCTACTTTGGACTCAGACATGTCAGTGGATTGGTAGGGGCAGTTCTTGAAAATCCAGTGTTATCAGTGAGATTCTGTATAGCCATATGAATCACTCTGTGGAGAATGGGGGCTTTGGGTTGTTTTTCTTTTATTTTAAAAACAGAAATAAGTAATTGTTACTTGAAATTTTCAATGCTAAAGGAAAAAAATAAGAAGCTAATACTCTAATTTATATATCTATCTCTAGAATCAGGTGAACATTTGTATTCAATAACCCAGAAAAGTGAAAAATAATTATTCTGAGGCCTTTGCTGGAGTAGGGTTCCGAATTGGTAATTCCTTATCTAAACTGGACTGTTGGTTTTTAAAAATATGATTCTAATAACGCAGCTCAGCCCTATTCATGTTGGCAAATCAAATAGTGAAGGAAAACCAGTTCAACAGCTTGACATTGTTCCCCAAATTCATTGTAAGGGTCAAGATAGGCAAGACATGATAAATCCTGCTCACTCCCCCAATCCCTTCAGGAGTACAGAGATTCCCCACAATTAGTAAAGACTGAAATTGTGCTGTTCTTCTGCAAGGGAGTGGAACACGGGGGCTATGCAAGGAGTGTTCACCCCAAGGTAGTGTGGTGGTCATCTTCCTGGGATCTGATTGGAATTAGGTAGGCCAGAGTATGGGAGGATCTACTTTTACAGATCCTAGGTGCTTCCGTATTGTAAGTGGAGATTGCAGTGGTTTCCAAACTTTTCAGCATCATGCCCCCTTTTTGATTTTTGAAAAACCCTCACGCCCCCCCTCCAAAAAATAGCAGCAAAACTTGTTTGGGGGGGGGGGAACGGAACTTTGACCGGGGCTGCAAAATTTGATTGGGGGGAGGCTTCACGCCCCCCCCAGTTTGGGAACCCATGTTTTAGAGGCATGAGTTCCTATTTCAGCCATTGATCTGACGTAGCTTCTATGCAGAGGGTACAGAGGCTTGAAGAAAAGGTACCTTACATTACCACCATTCTCCCTTCATCTACTCCAGGGTTTGGCAGCCTACGGCGTATGTGTCATAAGTGGCACACAAGCTGATTTCCAGTGGCACATGGTGTCCACGGCTGGAGGTCAGCCCCCTTCTTCCCCTCCCTCCCCCAGAGCCTGTGCAGCCACGAGTCTTGGAGCAATAGCTCTGGTTTCTGGGCACATGGCGGGGGACGGGGGGAGGAAGGGCAGGTGAAGAAAGCCCTGACTCGCATCCGCCCCCAGTGTTCCCAAGAGCCACCCTGCCTCCCCACCCGCCTCCACTAGGTGGCACAGGAACCCCATGCAGAGCCAGGACAGTGCTCCGCCCGTCCCATCCCTGCTGGCATGTGAGGGAGCTGAGGGAGAAGGAAGCAACGGGGTGGAGGAGTCTGCTCCCAGTATCCCCGAGAGCTACCCCGGCTCCCTGCCCACTTCCACTGGACAGCACAGGGACTCCATGCAGAGCTGCGGGATTGAGGTCCTGCCCCTGCCCGCACGCTGCTGCTGCTCTGCCTGCCCCAGCCCTGCTGGCATGCAGGGACCTGCAGGTAGGGGACGTGGGAACAGGCTGCCCTGCCCCTGGGGCCTGGCTGGGACCATCCCCAAGCAGCCACAACCATGCGAGATGGGCAGGGGGGATCTGGGGTGTCAAGGGCTGGGGGGTGATGAGGCAGTGGGGGGGGGGCTGGGTGAAAAGGAAACAATGGGGTGGGGGAGTGCCCCTGGTACCCCCAAGAGCTTACCAGGACCCCTCCGTGGGAGGAGTGAGTGGTGGGGGCCGGGGTGAGGTGATAATGGGCGAATTGGGGACTGGGGTGTGATGGGGTCAGGCTCAGAGGATTGGGAAGGTTTGGAGTAGTTTTGCTTCTCACTTGTGTGGTCCCCAACTGATAGTTCCCCACCCCTGCCATAAATAAAACATTGAAACTTTTTGTATTGGACATGAATTAATATTTTACTTTATTTAAAATGAAGTTTGATATACTAACATGAGAAAGTTAAAACACTTAATTGGTTTAATAATTTAAATTAAGCCATTCTCCCTAGCTGCAGCACTAGCAAAATGGCTCAGGTGTAATTATGTAATTAACAGAGAGTTTTCATTAGCAACTGGTGGTCCGTGGAAAGGTTTGCATTGAGCCAAGTGGTCAACAGACCAAAAATTTGAGAACCACTGCACTAGAGAGTGAGTGCTGTCCAGGCTGCAGTGGCGGCTGAGGGGAGAGGAAAATGTGTGGGGGGGATCCCTCTGCCCCAAAGCCATGTTGGCGCCTGGGTCTCTGGCAGGAAGGTGATGGTGCCATGGACCAGACCCCCACAGGACCCCACCCCCAGCAGGGCTGGACACCCCGGGGTCATGCTCCTGCTTCGCCCTGATTCCCTGAATCCTCCCCAGCCCCCAAGCAACCCTGACCGCAGCCTGTGCTGGCGATCCAGCATCGCACCCCCCCACACAAGATTGGAGCCAGCGCCAGCTTCCTGGGGGTGGGAGGGAAACCCACAACCAGCTTCTGGGGAAGCACATGCCTGCTGCTCCTCCCCTCCCCACAGGAAAAGCCAGAGCGGAGCCCTGGGCAGGAGACGAAGCAGAATGTGCAGTGGAAAGAGCCCCTTACCCTGCCTCCCGCAGCATGGTCTTGGGCAGAAGGGTTCAATCTTGGCATGCCACTTCGGAACGGTTGCTGACCCCGGATCTACTCAGTTCTTATCCTAGCTCCTCACTGGACATAAGCAAATTTAATTATACCAGGAGGGGTTTGTGTGCAGAGACAACTGCCTTTTCATTGTTTCCTTGGCTCACAGAGTTCCTGGGGGCAACTTTGTTGGTGTAGAGAGGACAGTGGTGCAGTCTGTTACTCTCTTACAAGCAGAAGCCACACCTCCCTTTGCAAGTGGCAGCAGCTCAGATCAGCATTAACCGACAGTCTGCTGAACACCAGTATGCAAGCGCGCTATCAGAGAGCTTAGAACATAAGAATGGCCATACTGGGTCAGACCAAAGGTCCATCCAGCCCACTATCCTGTCTTCTGACAGTGGCCAGTGCCAGATGCCCCAGAGGGAGTGAACATGGGGTGTTCAGTAGAGGAAACTGCTTCCTGCTCGCAAGAGCACAGCCAAATTTGTATGTACTCTGCGCCCTTACACATGCAGCCTCAAGGAGATGGGTGTGGAGAGCTAAGTGGCATCTCCTTAGCTCTCACCCTCCCCTGCCCTGTTTAATTGGTTAACCAGTTACACTTAAAGTTTAACAGATTAACTAAATGGGATTTTACATCCCTAGTGCTTTCAGGTAAGAGTTGGGTGGTGGTGGAGCAAGTGTTCTAAGCTGTGAGAGTAGTGGATGGGAGTATTGAGGGACTGTGGGAACTAATCTGTTAGTTCAGTGACCATAGTTGTTGTTTCTGATGGCATCTGTCCAATAGTTTGAACTGAATTAGTGCAGGAAGACAATTAAAAGGTTTTTTTGATCTGATGGACTAGGCACCCCTGTGCAATGTTACGAGCAAAATAGTGTGTGAACAAGCATTTCAGGTGCTTGCACAGTAACTGTCAACATTCTCTAATATGGATAAGATGTCAGAGTTTAAATCTACAATCTGATTTCTACCCCCGTCATCTCATCTTGCTACTTGATTCTGTTCTTTCCATCCTGGACCCTGTAAATCCACTTGGAGACCACTAATCTTCTGTGAAGCCTTGACTGTGGGTTTTGAATGTTTGAATTAAAAATCTATAGCAGCACCTGCTGACAGTGTTCAGTCCAGCTGTGATGATGTGCTGGTGCTCTGATACTACAAAGGGTGCTTGTTGGAAGCCCTGCGTGCAGCAGAGAACTAATTCAGGGTGAGTTAGCAGCATGGCATGTACATTTAGCCCCACCAGCCAACGTAGTGGTACAAATTGTCTAATTTTAAAAGGTCCCCCCTGCTCTCACCAGCTCAGTAGAGTGAAACCTTTTTAAAATACATAAAATAATTAAGAGAAACTGGCTTGAAACCCTTGGCTTGACAGTGCTAATGAGCTTTACTGATTAATCTGATCCTTTCAAATCCTCGTAACAGATTTTCATATCACATAGTGGTTACAGTGTATACCACCTAATATGTATGCATTATTCTTGGGTGATGAGTCATTCTTTGAGTAGTGAACTCCAGTGAACTTCAAAATTTGACATCATATTTTGTGTGTGTGTGTGTGTGTATGTATTAAAACTTAGTGTGAATAATTCTATATGTTTACACATTTCATTTCTGAGATTATTCTTTTTCCCCCTACTGTAGCAACAAATCAGTATTCAGCAGCCCTTCATTACTACCTTCAAGCAGGAGCAGTATGCTCTGATTTCTTTAATAAGATGGTACCACCTGATGTGTACACAGACCAGGTGAGTTATGCTGTTAAAATATTTGGCACTATGGAAATATTCTTTTGGATTGGTAGACATGAGACAACTGTACACTAACTGGGGTGGATCGCTTGAAACTCAGTCTGCAGGTTTCTGCTGTGCTGAAGCACATATGGGTGGGTCTTTTTACTCATATTTTAAGTAATTTGTAGAGACTATATGCCCAAACTATTAAAGGAAAGCTCATGTTTGATTTGCTTATGCCTGAGTGAAATCCTTGGAATATTTATGCAATCATATATCAGCAAACTATAATAACTTTTTACAAAGTTTTATATAGTTGACTATTTAAAAATCTTATCTATGTATTTCTAAATGATCCCCTTACTGTAAAATATGAGCACTGGATATGATTATATAAACAGAGCAGTTCCTTCACCTGTTTTAAGAAAAACTGTAGGCTTCTGCCTTTGAGCACAAAGTCTCACTTTCTTTAAGGAGTGCTAAAATGAACAAGGGCACCATATAATATGGCTTCAATGTAGTACATGCAGGACTGTAACTTGACCTCCTTTGGGAATAATGTTTTATGGTAGGTTTATACAGCAGTGTGAGCTTGGGTCAAATCTAACTGCCCTGCATCCACACATTAATTGTGTTAACCTAGGGTCCAAGACCTATTGCTTTCTTGTGTGTGTGCAGCCCCGGCTTTACTTAGGTCATGGAAATCCTCTGGATGTATCACAGAGTTCCTTGGGGCAACTTTGTTGGCATAGAAAGGACTGATTATTGGTGGTGCAGTCTGTTGCTCTCCTTTTGCAAGTGGCAGCAGCTCAGATCAGTGTTAACCTACAGTCTGCTGAACACACCATCAGAAAGCTTATAGGGTATTCAGTGGAGAAAGTTGCTTCCTGCTCAGAAGAGCTCAGCCACATTTTTATGCGCTCTGTGCCCCTACACATGCAGCCTCAAGGAGATGGGGGTGGAGAGCTAAGTGGGTACTAAGCAGATGAGGGGGAAGGACAGAACTCCTGGCTCAGAATGGTCATGCAAGGGATGAATCCCAGCACTCAGGGAGCTACTTAGTGGCCAGAGAGCAGAGCAGGGACCTAATCTCTGTGGGGCTGCATATGCAGGTGTGCCCAGACATGCACTGTGAGGGTGGTAAAAGGGAGTCAGCTCCAAAACTTCCCTTATGGCCTTCCTGGGATCGTTTATCCCTCCGGGGGGATGCTCTTTATCACTCTACAGCTGGCAGCAGCAGGCTTTTTTTCCTCTGAAACCTGTATTTAGCCAGGCAGACTCCTTTGACATCCAATGTGCTGGCATTCCATCTGAAATGGACCTGTGACTTCCATGCCTCACCACAACTTGCTGTAGCGATGGAGTGATGCAAGGGCTATATCCTCTCCTTGCAGTGCATTTCTAAAGGGGTCTTTGGGTGTAGCCATGAATGCTACAGGCTCTGCTAGATGAGGTCATTTAATGTTGTCATGGCAGCTTGAGCCCAGGCAGAATGTACCATGTTGTTCTGCCTCGCTGATGTCTCTTAGCAACACAGTGCTCTATCCTTACCTTCACTTCCTATTATGCCATCACCCTCATAGCGGCAGCAGACACAGCACTTGTGGGCCAAACTCTTCTACAGCCAATGCTGTTGACCATATCCTCACACCTACCTTTACACTGATCACTGCTTGCTACTCACCTACATTTGGAATCCATAGAAAGACCATCACTCAGAGAATGAGGTTAGGATGCTCTATTTGGATGCCAATACCTACTGTCAACCCCGTCTGCTCCAGACTGGAATGCTCTGTAGTAAGAGGATCATTGGTGAGGTATTCACTCAGCCTATTATGAATCTGCTCACCTGCTGATCAATAGACATTGCTATGAAGTGTTCTGATGCATACACACCCAGATTTGGAATTCAAATAGGGACTACACATCTTGAAGAACCTTGTTATACAGATAGATAACCTCTTCTTCAGTTCATCTCTAAAGGAAAAGCATATGTATACAATTACAGTAGACCCTTGTGATTTGCAGAATTACTATTTGCAGTTCTATGTATTTGCAGGGGGCCTTCTGTCCCAACTGGAGGAAAGGCATGGCAGGGGCTGAGCCCTAGGGAACTCACCCCAGTTCAGAAGCTGTGGGGAAGCTCACTGCGGGGGCCAGGAGCCGGGGCTTCTAGTATTCACGAATTTCACCATTCGCAGGGGATGTGGGAACACATCCACTGTGAATGATGAGGGCTTCCTGTTTTTACTTTTGCTTTTAGATAAGTTGCCAACAATGTGCTTAATGTAAATATCAACATTTTGAAAGCCATTGTAATTGTCTTGTGAATTTGTGCTCTATAGGTGATAAAAAGAATGATAAAGTGCTGTTCTTTGCTCAACTGCCATACCCAGGTAAGAGTGTATTCAGGTGCCAATTTTTAAAGAACTCTCTTTAAAAGGGAAAAAAATTAACTAACAAGTCTGATTTAAAAATGATTATGTAAACATTCCCTGGCAGAGTCTAGAAACTAATCAAAATATTGTGATAATGCTTTGAAAATTTCATTGGCTGGTTCTGATCTGAACTCACTTAAAAAGAAAGTACATTAGTTAAGTTCAGAGACTGCAAGCTTCTTGTTTTTATTTTAAAATATTCACTTCTTTCCAACCTCTCCCCCCATCCTTTGATTTAATGACCAGCCTAGCAGCTAGGGCATGTAATGAGATTTGCATTATTGCAAGCATATCCTTGCCTGAACTGGAGACAGTCTTTGCTCAACCTAATAACCACACAGGGCCAGCTAGTGTAGTGTAGAAATCATTGGACTGAGTAGGAATTCAAACAGAACCACACTCAAAAGTATCTGGAGTAGGGATGTAAGCGACTAGTTGCTCTTGCCCTCCTCCTTGCTGCCTCTATCAGAGAGAGGCAGTAAGTGGGAGCTGGCTTAAAAACTGGTTACCCTCCTAGCACCATTTCTGCGAGGGGGGCAGGGGAAGCAACTGCATAGTGGGGGACTGGGCACAAGCCAGAATCAGCTGATTCTCAGCTCATGCCCAGTCCTTCCTGCTGCACTTAATACATTTAAAAGGCTGAAGAGCCACCAGGTTCTTAATACATTTAAATGGCAGAGGTATAGTGGGATTAGCTGCTAGGATGGGGAGCTAACACCACTGCTGCTCCATAGTTCCCCCCTTGTCAATTAGCTCATTAAATGCCATTTTACATCCCTAATCTGGATCTATCTTGCTGGAAGAAAAATTGTCAGCTAGAATGAACCTACCAGCCACTCTGCAAAAATAAGAATTAAACAGCTTTAGAAAGACCAATGGCATTTCCCCCTTCTTACTACTTACCTTTCCCAGAAAACTGTACCACTTGCATCTTTTTTTAAATCTACATCAAATCAGTACATCTTGTGGAGCCGCACCAAGCAATTATTGTGTTGCGGTGGAATAGAAGACTAAAAAGAGGGAGTTGTAACAGGTCTGACCGACCTTTTCTTTCTGCATGGTGTGCTGGAATTACTCTGGCTTGAAAGGCTGTATCATCCTGTTCATAGGAGCAAAGCTACTTCATTAAGCTTAATTTACTGTTTTTACCTCTAAACTTAGTGTTTGCAGAATGAATCCAAGTATCAGACTACTGGAAAGCCATTTACTATGAAAACGAGATGTAATTAAATCTGCCCCCATTTGTCCATTATTTCAGCACGAAGAGAAGCTTTAAGAAATGTTGCATTAAATCAGTCTTCCTTTCTCTTTATAGGTTGCAATTTTATGTCAGTTCCTCAGAGAAATAGACTATAAAACAGCATTTAAGGCACTGCAGGAACAAAACAGGTACATACATTTATGTTTAAAGTTAAATGACTGTACATATTTCACAACTTAATTGATATTCTCTTTCAGCCATGATGCTATGGATTCTTACTATGACTATATCTGGGATGTCACCATTTTGGAATACTTGACATGTATCCTTTCATTAGAAATACTTACAGCAAAAGCAATTTATGGGGTCATGTTGAAAAACCAAGCACAAAGCTTCAGTGTATTGACGGTTAAGTTTCACGTTAGAACAAGTAGATGTAGATGGGTGGAATAGTCACATTGCCTTGGTCAGGGGCCTAGATCTGTTGGGGTTGAAAGGAGAAGCATCCATGCTACTTACTGGGACACTTTTTCAGAGCTTTTGACCTGATTGGAAATTTGGGAAGAAGAATAGTTTGTGTCCAAGGACTTGCTCAGCCATTATCGCTGAGTGGTTATTTGCTCATGAAATATACAAGTCTCCTGTAGGTCATAGTTCATTTGTACTGTTGCTGTATTTATTACATGTCCACATGAAGCTTTTTCTTGACACTTTTATTCAGATCTCCATCATAAGAGAGGAGAGACAGACAAGAGACAAATAGCAGTAAGTTAAAGGGGAGGGGTTTGGTGATAGGGAATTCAAAGCTGGAGTATGGGAAGGTCCCTCCCCTCCTGGCTTGTGCTGCTAATGGGTTAGAGTCCATTAGCTGGGGCTCTTGATGTCATCAGGGCTGGAGCTCTGCAGCCACAGCCTCAGCAGCAGAGACAGAGCTCTCAGCCACCTTGCTCTGCAGCTGGGGCTGGAGCTCGCTGCTGGCCTCTGTGGTGCCAGACCAGGGAGTCACAACCTGTAGTTACTAGTTGTAACTATGAAGGGGAGTGAATGCTGATGTGAACTCATAAGCATTAACATTTTATAAAATGTTACAAAATAGTTTCTGCTTTAGTCTAAAAGAGAAAGCAAGAATGTAACTAATAAATGATTTTTTACTTTGAGATTAAAGCTATTGGCCAGACAGAGTTGAATGCTAGTAACCCAGAGGAAGTACTGCAACTTGCTGCACAGAGACGAAAAAAGAAATTTCTTCAAGCAATGGCAAAACTTTACTTTTAGACTAGTGATGAAAATTGCTATATATGATGATGTAGACTGGAAAATATTTCACTTTAATTCGTGTTGAATATTTGAAGCTTTTATACAATATATATTTACAAGTATATGGTGTGGTATTTTTAAAAATACATGAAATAATTACAATAAAACCCATTATCTTACAAAATTGTACAGGTCTGAAATACTAAATGGGGCAATGCTTTAAGAATCAGTGTGAAGCAATGAATTCAAGCTTCAGTTTAGTTAAACTAGCAGAGGCTGCTGAGTTTAATACAGTTGATTAAGAATATATACCTAAATTACTACTTATGGTGATGTGTGCATTGAATAAGCATAGCTCACTCTCTGCCATCAAGAGTTTGAGTTATATACAATTAATATTCTACTTTACTGATTTGCATGTAATTCCTCTATTGTTCAAAAAGATGTTCCTTGCTGGAACACCTGCCCCGATGTAGAGCAGAAGCTAAGTGTGGCAGGAGCAGAGGTAGTGAACATTCAAAGGAGCGCACAGTGGTTAATGCTGTATGGGATATTAAAACTGTTTCCAGTCCAGGTGCAACTCTTCCTAAATCTACTCTAGTTCTAACTAAGAGCATTACATTTAAAAGGGCCATATCTAGGTCTTAGTATGAAGCAGAATATTTTTCCTTCACCTACTTTTCCAGTTAATTAACTGCAGCAGCAAAAATTGTTGTTGTACTTTTTTTTACCTGAGGTCAAACTTAGGATTCAGACCAAGTTCAGATTAGCACCACTTCAGCAACCCTATTCACAAAGCTATTTTAAAAGTAATCTGTCACTTTAAGCCTTGTCTAGACTGAGGGACAAGTTCAAGCCCAACTCTATCTAACTAAAGCTGCTATTTGGACTTCAGAAGCTCATCTGAGCTTCAAATAGTAATCCCTGCCCCCCTCCCATTTGCACCAGCATATAGGTAGGTAGGCAAAGCTAAGTGCAATCAGGTTAAAGTTTCAATGAAATATGGCCTTTCACTGTAGGAAAAAGTGGTATTGGCAAAAACTATATAAATTAATGGGTTTAACTTTTTGTACAGCCTCTTGTTCAAGAGTAACAGATGGAGGGGGGGGGAAAAAATATCCAGATTTGTTTCTTCTGCCATTCAACAGATTGTTATAGCTCTCCCTGGTTAATGACTACAATCCTATCCAACAAGCTGTTTTAAAAACAAGTTCCTGAAATCCATAATGAAACAATTCATAATTTAAAAATTGGTCAAATTAAATATTCCTACTGTAGCATAGATAAACAGAAGGGAGCAAAAGGTCTAATTCAACCTCCTATAAAACATAGGGAAGGGTGTTCTATAACAATTCTTAACTGAAGTCCAAGTCTCCTATCCCTTACCCAGCTTGACACATCATTTGTTACTCCATAGGGTGCTGAGGAATTAAATGTGCAAGGATTAGTTTGAGAGTCTGCTTTTGGGTAGCCTTGTACTGAAGCACAGCATCCTGCTTAGGAGTTTCTACCACAGTGTTCACTGCATTTGTCTTAGGTGCTGTTTCCATATTTCACTTTTTCTCTGTGCTTTTGGGGGGTGTTATTATTCCTCCTATACATCCTGGAGATAACTGTCCTGGTGCTGTCAGAGTTGTTCCACAATTCACTTCATCCTATGAAGTTGAAAAAAAAAAAAAAAGACAATTAGAGTTAACAGGGACGTTGTATAGTAATGGCTGTGTAGAAAGCTCTATCTTCTTTTGAAGTATGACAGTTACTACTACACCTATATTTAAATATTCCAGCTACCCTTTTGTACATTGGTGAAAAATGATACTAAGAATGAAGCCTGATAGATTTTTTTGGCTCAGCCAGGGCCCATCTAGGTCATGGGCATGAGTAAAAACACTTGACTGCAATAAGTTGTTTGTTTAATACTCTTCTACAGAACATTCTTAGCAACTCTTGACTGCAGGAGAGTGACAAAGCAGTAGAGAGCCTATTGCTACTATGTATCTTACTGAAATGTGCCATGAAATAGCCAAGTGGGGAATGGACAGTCATGAGCCCAAGCTATTTTGCTCTTTTTAGACCACTGGCACAAACAATGAGTCCTGTGATATCTTCAGATATTAACAGATTTTAGGGCATAAGCTTTTGTGGACAAAACCCACATGATTTGGAGTGGAAATTAGAGGTAGTGGTGGGTTTTTTTTTTTTAATATATAAAGTTACTTATCAAATGTTAATGAAGCTACTCAGGTCAGGGTGGATGTGGCTCATTCTGAGACTTTCCTGCTGGCAGTTCGACATCCTTCACCCAGCTATGGAGTAACTTGCTGTTTTTTGTCCTAGGTACTTTACAAGCCTCATGCTTTTTTCTCCCCTCTGCTATTGTCATACATGCAAGGTTTCATAGAGTCCTAGAACTGGAAGGGGACTTGTGAGGTCATCAAGTCCAGTTCCCTGCCCTCACCACAGGACCAAGCACCATCTAGATTATCCCTGATGGCTAACCTATTCTTAAATATCTCCAATGATGGTGATTCCACCACCTCTCTAATGTATCTTAGTGCTTAACCACCCTGAGAGGAAGTTTTCCCTAAGCCTCCCTTGCTACAATTTAAGCCATGTTGCTGCTTGTCCTATAATTTTTTTCCCTCCTCTTTGTAACACTCTTTTCAGGTACTTTGAAAGCTGTTACGTCCCCTCTTTTCCAAACTAAAACCTAGT
This sequence comes from Pelochelys cantorii, assembly GCA_032595735.1. NCBI lineage: Eukaryota > Metazoa > Chordata > Testudines > Trionychidae > Pelochelys > Pelochelys cantorii. The sequence continues at coordinate 41,903,127 of CM064327.1, read as the reverse complement.
TTTCAGTTTTATGGCACAGGTCATGTTTTCTAGACCTGTAATCATTTTTCTTGTTTTCTGTAACTTCTCCAAATCTTTCCTGAAATGTGGTGCCAAAGAACTGACTAGTCTAGTTGAGACCTAATCAAAGTAGAGGGGAGAATTACTACTTGTGTCTTGCTCACAAACACACTTATTAATGCATCCTAGAATGTTGAAGAAAAGAGTGGTTCACAAACTAAATGAGTCCATGACACACTGTGAGCCCTAGATCCCTTTCTGCCATATTCCCTCCTCCAGTCACTTCCCATTTTGTATGTGTGAAACTGACTGTTCCTCCCTAAGTGGAGTACTTTGCATTTGTCCTTATTGAACTTCATTGTATTTACCTCAGACCATCTCTCCAAATCATTTTAAAATTAAGACCCTATCCTCCAGAGTACTTGTAACCCCTCCCGGCTTGGTGGTATCTAAATTATTGAAGATTTGAACAGAACTGGTCCCTGTGGAACCCAACTTGTTATGCCCTTCCACCATGACTGAACCATTGATAACTACTCTGAGAATAGTTATCCAACCAATTATGCACCCACCTTATCAAACTATGGAAACACACATGGGCTACTATAAGATCATGCAAAACTGATTAGAGGAAAGTGGGAAGCCTCTAGTCCAGTGGACTATGGCCTCCTGGCAGCCTAAGATTTTTCAAAGTAGGCCCCTAATCCATTTGAAATGTTTTAGGGGGTCTGCAAATGAAAAGAGGTTTGAAACCACTGAGTTAAGCTCTGTCCACATGACAACTAGTTTTAGAAACTATATACTTATTGCCCACCCTATTTTAAGGTTAGGCATAGAAATCACTGAAACAAAAATCAAGTCATACCAGCATGTCCAAGTAGTTTGTATGGGTTTGGATATTATGTCTGTCTTCCATGGCAGTCTTCCTAAAACTCTTCAATTTCACTGGGGCTTTTCTTGCCACTCTAACAAAAGGTTCCATCCAGTCTACACATTCTGAAATGCTGTCCCAATCTAAACCTAAGGGAAAAATGTCAATTTTAGAAATTATGCAGCTAAACCAAGTTGCATGGTAAGGTAAAGGAGAGGCTAAGTTTGTTTTCACTTTCCTATGCTTTGTGCATATATTTGCTATAGTTACAGGTTTAAATTTTTTTAATTTTAGATCTATCCTGCACTACCACTGATAAGTTTTATCATAACAAGTATATTAAGGCAACATTTCATAGCTGCATTGTTTAGCTTATGGACAATCACACTTAGTTTTCTACATAAGGCTCAAAAAACTCACTGGCCTTTCTTTACTGATTGATAGACTAGATGTGGAATCAGCAACCCTAGACATGCTAAGAGTCATTGCTCTATGCCAGTGTTTCTTAAACTTTTTGAAACCGCGGAACACCTATGAAAATTCTCCCCCCCCCAAAAAAAAAGACAAAGAAAAGAATAAACACAAATAAGAGGTCACAGCACACCTGTGAGTTGTTCATGGAACACCAGTGTTCCACAGAACATAATTTAAGAAACACTGCTCTGTGCAGTCTTTAGAGAAGTTTTCTTTAAAATCATTTACTTTACAGCTAGCCTGACAGGGAAAAAAAAAAAAATCTTTCTTCCTTCTCTAAAGTCACATTAACAGCCTACAAAAGTAACAAATAGGGACCCAAATACAAAGACATATCTGTGCTGCAGTTTGATTATCCTTGTGCATGAGATTAATACAGTGATAAGGAAAAGTTAGAGTAATCAGCTATCACTGCATCTAAATCTTGCAGCATTTTTCCAGTTAATGCGCTGCATAAAGATGAATCCTATTAATGACAAAGGCATGCTGTCTTGAGTCAACACAAAACCTACATAAAACATTCAGGTAAGGTTCAGTCACCCAAACTCAACGTTTTAGCATTATGTAAAATTACTGATTGCTGTTGAATTTTTAATTTACAAGAGCAGTTCTGATGCTATTTCTGCAGCTAGAGCAATAAAATATTCTGTTATTTCCTGATACTTCACATCAGAGGCACAAAAATCTTGTGCTTCTGCTCAAAATTCAGTTAGTATCCCAACTACTGCAAAATTACTAACATGGGGTGCAGGTGAATGAGGACCCTGAAAAATAAATAGGATCAAAACCTGATTTTTAATTGATCAAGTTGAGAAACTAGAACAGCACATAGCATGCTGCTGAAACCAAGATAGTTGTAATAATCTGAGGTTCAGTTTTTAAAGTTTTGCAGTGATCCAAACATTTAAGAGGATTGAGGATATTAGACCCACTTGGGTAGCTTTACAAGCTATCATGGTAGTAGACCACCTTACCTGAGGCTTTTTTAACTACCTCGGCTGAGGCATAATGGCAGAGTGCAGCAGCAGCCAGCGTTCTATACTGGAAGTCCAGAGAACTGACATCTAGAATACATAGGTCTAAAAGCTGTGGAAAACAAATAATGGTTACAAAGTTACTTTTGAAACATGAATAGTCTATAAACACACCACCAAAAAAAAAAAACCACACACCTCTGTATAGGCACTCCTCCACAAGTATTAGAATTTAAGTCTCAAAAGGGACCTTTCAGTAAACTAGTCTAACAAGACTAAGGCCATAAAGTTGCACTTGTCTCACCTAATTGCCGTGTTCTAAATTTGATTGTACAGAATCTACAGCTACAGGTAGGTGTTTTTGCTTTGTGAATTGGCTGCTTCACATCTAACAGTCATGAACATGGAAAGTGTCCAGAATGATTTGATTATTTCACTTTCAAGACTATAGATTTAGGAAAGTTCTTAATTTTTATGCCCATCTAGTAACCCTTATGCTTCTTACACAGCTGATAAGTGTGCACAGAGATTTAGTGCTGAGTTTTCATATTAACCTCAGTTCCTTTTTCTTTTACAAACAGAGGATGTACCTTAAATTGCTTTACATATTATTTAAAAAACCCAAACATCTGTTCATCCGTTTAAATCTTCTGCCCTTCATCAAGCACTACCTTGTGTAATGCTTTTGTCCTGTCCACCCTGTGATGAAAACTTACCAACTAGTGTACTGAGACAGTTGCTGCTCACAGGATTACAACATGGTTTCCCTAATTAGTGCTGGCTCCACTTCCATAACTAGGTTATAAAAACATATTATGGACACTGGAACCTTGCTAACAAAAGCTGAGCAGGGGTAGGGGGGAAAATAGTGCATGTGCTGTTATGTATTTTTCATCTTACAGGTTTAGATTGTTGGCATTATGTCATGTGACCTTATTGTGCTTTAATTAAAAATAGTCAACCTTCAGAAAACCACATTGATATTATTGTTTCATATAAAAACCTCTTCCTTGTTCCTTTAAACAGTAGTTAAGATATTTTCAGGAGTCTTATTTTACACCATACATTTCTGCTTAGGTCACCAAAAGTGGCATGTTAAGCAGTGGGCACAGATTACCTACCTGTGCTATTTGAATAAATTTTTCCTGAGAATACTGAGGTAGCAGCACTTTTGGAATATCTTTCAAAGCGTCCACTTGGAGATACAGATTGAGCCAGGCGATGATTGTCACTGGGCACAGTTCCCATTTTAAAGCCTACAGATATTAAAATATAATTTTCTAAGCACTTAAAATGCATAGCACCTTTCCATTCTTCCCCCACCAAAAAAATATCAGCCCAGTTCTCTACCTCCTCCTCCCCCATCTGACCCAATCTCCTATCCCCCATTTTCATCCCCACTTAGGTCAACTAACCTAACATGCATCTATATTCCTGAGTCACATTCAGAAATAGAATCTGGACCACATCTGGATTTCAGTAACAGCTTAAGAACAGCCAAAACATCTTTCCTGACCCTTTGCTCCCCCACCCTCTCAAAAAGAGGGCTCAAAAACACTGAGCAAATGGCCCTCATATAGGAAATGCATATAAATGCTGAGGAGCCAAAAGACACATTCCCAAGATGTTCTGGGGCCTTGGAACTGGAGTTTTAGTAGCTGCAGCCTAAAGCAGATGATTTAATTTGGGAGGATTTCTAAGTTGATTTTGGTCTAATTTAGGCCAAAAATTAAAAATCACAGTAATCTTGTTTTGCAGAGAATTGTTTCCCACCCAACTCTTTTGGGAACCTTGACAGGGAGGCATACCACTTGATAGACTGCCCAAGATCTAGGACCCTGGACGCCCCAACTGTAGAGCAGTCCACGTGGTTGGCTGTTAGACAACCTGGAGTCCTGGCTTATAGTTTGTCAGCTTGCCAGGTGGTCTGCTGAGAAGTCAGGCATGTAACTAGGTTTCAAAACCAGCCTGGTTTCTAGTAGAATCATTCAAAAAGTAATACAGTGATGCAGAACAATTGGATTTCTCTGAAAAATTCTCAGCAAATATCTTCTTCAGGTTCTAATACAAGTAGTCTAAAAGACTGTATGGGCTGTTTCAGTAGTTCCTCTCCACTTGCAGCATTCCATCTTCCAGACAAGACTATTAGAGGCAGCAACAAAAGCCACTTTCCACTACAGTTCTCAGAAAACAAATGTAGAACTTAGGTGGCAAAGGGGGACCCTTAAAGAGACCTCCACCCTAAAAGTGGACACCAACTTTTGAGATTGAAAAATTGCATTTCAGAACGTTAGAAATGAGGTCCTTTTTGGGGTAAGAGATGGTGGAAAGGCACCAACAGAGCAGCCATTAAATATTGTAAGATGCTATGGGGCTATCACTCAACCAGCTAGTAGAAATAGTAATTGTTACATTACCTTTAATACAATGAGCTCCATTCTTATTATATCATCTTCGCTACAAGCACCATCTGTGACATAGGCAAATTCTTGTAGTTTAGGAGCATATATCTCCTAAAAACCAAAACAAAAACCACACACACACATTCAAGACCAGAAGGGCTTTTGGATCCTGCAAGAATGCAAACAAACTGCAGAAGACATCTGTGAATCTTTTCAGATTTACAGACAGAACCTTTTGTCAACTCAACAGGCCCTGTATTTCAGCTATTTCCTATGGTAATACAGATAGTATAAGCCTTTCATATTTTGTATCCACAGAAAGTGAGCTAGAAACTAGTAATGCAGAACCATTAAAATAAGAGAGTAGACACTATGTATTTCAGAGAGGAGAGTAATGTTGTACAGAACAACAGAAGTATTTCCTGCTTTCATCACTGTAGTCTAAAAGTGTCACCTGCTCAGAAAATGCAGAGACCTCCCAATGAAACAACTCTGTTTAATTCAAACACCATTTATGGCATACTTCAGATTGGGGTGGGAAACTTTTTTCCCCCCCTTGTGGGTTAATGGCCCCTGACAAAAAAAGAAGTCAGGGGCTGCACACAAGTGAGAAACAAAAAAACCCACCTCTCACCATCATGGACTCCCCAATTCTGGCAGGGGGAAGCCCCAAGCCTGAAGGTCTAGACCCAGACAAGCCAAAGGCTGCATCCTGCCTCCAGGCCTTAGGTTCCCCACCCCTGCTCTAGATATATAAATAGCTATATTAACAAATCTTTTTAGCAGATGGATTTTATACCAGTAAAAAGTGCTTTTACTGAAATAGCTGCATCTAGCCTAAGGCATTGGCCAGTCTAAAAAAAATTGTTTAAAGGAACATTAATTTCAAATCTCTTTTCAGACTATTCAGTAGTTTCAGACCCTACACCTGTTTCTGATCATCTGTCAGTTTGTCCTCTGCTGCCCTGTGGAAGGCCACAGAGGAAACTGATGGAATCTTGGACTATACAAAAGATTAAAATGCTTAAAGTTAAAATAATTTATCTAATCTGGGGTGTTACTTGTATCAATACTAGTTTAACAGTTATCTGAATCTCTTTTATGCTATTTACCTTCAAGAAGCAGTTTAAGATATTCCAACCCTAAAAAGACCATGCATATAGTCACTTACCTCAAGTTTGGAGGCAATGAATAATGAGGTAATGCCTATTAACTGAAGCATATTTTTATTGATATTCTTTTGTGTCAACATGAATCTATCAAAAAAGTCTTGGGCTAGGTAAAAGGTTTCCCTGTGAAGCATATATACTTCACATACCTAAGACAGAACAAACAAAATTGAGTTCAGTTTTCTGTTCTACAGCAAGATGCATTTTCCCCAAATATAAACCTGTTAGTAAACCCATTTTAATGGTAAAACACAATTTTGTTAATTGAACAAAGATAGCTATATTATAAAATGTGTTCCACTTGCTGTGGTTTATTGGGGTAGGGGGTGTGGGTTAATCTGTTCCAAGCAGATCACAAGGTACACCAGGTCTTAGTCTTTCATTGAAATAGAATCAAGATGATATTATAAGATGTTAGTTGTATGCCTGTTTTACCTTAAAATGAACTGTAAAGAAGGCTAAACCCACACACACACACACACACCCACACACACCCCCCCTCAAGCTTATTTAGGATTCTGCATTTCTCTTCTAACTTCAGGCAGATTTTAAGGAAACCACTGCCGCCTTAGGACTCTGTAATAACTTCATAACTACCTGCAACAATATTTCAAAAGGCATGAACTATTCCACCTACAATTAGTTTTAACTAGAACGCAAAGTCAGTACTTCCCTTAAATATCAACATCACCAGCTATTTCACAATACAATACACACACTACCCAGGGGCCCAGCCATCCTGTTGGCCCTGCTGGTTGGGTCAAGTACAGCTTAGTCTAGACTACAGTAAAAGGTGTGATGTTAGTACAGGTTGGACCTCCCTAGTCTGGCACCCACTGGACCAGACCAGTCCCAGATGAAGGAATTTGCCAGACCAGAGGGGAGGTCCCCTGCCACCAGCCCACCTCCCCTCTGCCTGCTCCTTTGGCCCTGGGCAGCCTACTCCCGGTCCTGCCTGGTGGCTGTGTGGCCCCCCACCCCTGAGAAGATCCCCCAGGCAACCCTGCTGGCCTGCACTCAGCTCCCAGCTGCTGGTCCTCCTGCTCTGGGGCTCTCTTGTCCAGGAATACATGCGGTCCTCCTCAACTACAAATGTTGCCAGACCAGAGTGTCCCGGTTTAGCATGGTACAACCTGTACATGCTAGCGAATACCTATCATCATACCTTTAAATCCTATGCTAGATAAGACCTTAAAACAAAGAGATAGGAACCAAATCCATCCTATAGAATTTGCAGTGTCAAATTTAATAGAAACTCTCACTGCGGTGTTAATGTATGCACTAAGAGGGAGTCCACACAAGGCCCATGTCTAGCAGCTCAATTGTGCCATGTACAGCTGTGCCACTGTAAGGCACATGATATAGCCAGCCGGTCAATAGCTTTGTTGGCAGGGAGAGCATCTCCCACTGACAAAGCCCTGTGCACACTGGTGCTTTTCATCAATACAACTTTTGCAGGTAGGGGGTGGGTGGGTTCTGTGCCCCCCACCACCCCATCCAAGTAACAAAAAGTTTTAAGGATGGAAGCGCAGTGTTGACACAGCGAAAGATATGACATGCAGGTTTAACATTCACTGGTATACTGAATAGCTTGCATACAGAAACTGAAAGGAGAAGCTGTATAGTTGCTTTTCCTAATAAATTAATGATGAAATAGAGCTATCCTCCTTTCTTCCCCTCAGTTGTAAACTATTCATTTGCACTGTCCACAAAGACTTCGCTTACACTAGCCTATTTTACCCACCTCAACACCGACAATGGGTGGGAGCAGGAGAGCAATATGCACTTTGCATGCATTAAGGTTGGTGGGGGCTGCTCTACCATCAACGCCTGCTACTCTTCTCAGCTTGGTGGAGAACTGGCATTGACAGGAGCATGCTCGGAGATGGATTTCTTGCATGTAAAATCGACGGCTGGTGGATCGATTGCTGTAGCGTCAATCCCCAGCATAGTGTCAACAAACCTTAGAGCAATCAGTTGCATTTTCAGTCAAGTTGGCTGAACTAGTAAATAGAGATCACCAGAAGTAGCCAAATTCAGAGGTGGTGAGTACATTAATGTATTGTGAGTAAATGGTGAGATCGGGTAATTTGTATCACTTTAGGGGAAAAACTTAGAGCTTATCAAAGTTTACCAGTGTAGTTCCATTAGAGATAACAGTGCAAGTTAATGTAAATAAGGTGCTGTGGCCACCAGCATTAACAGTTGCTTGGATGGAGTGCATTTGATGTCATGGAATTTACCAGGTTTCACAATGTCATTCCCTGCCCCACTGGTAGATGAAGAATTTTGCACTATTGGCAACAGTTAGACATTCCTAAAACACGAGGTATTATAATAAAGAGCTCTGTTCTCTAACCTTTTCCAAAACAAATCCTCTCTCAAATACTTTTTAATGTGGTTTGGTTGCCAAAGTGGAGAGCATCAAACTGTTTTGAACAGTTTTCAAATAAGCCATTACTCCCATAGGGTACTGCACCAAGTACAACTGGTAAAATATCATGAGCAAAATTTGACCCACCCCATTTACACTCCTATCCATTTTAAAAAGGGGAATAGTGTTTCAAACACTAACTATAAACAGCATTAAGTTCAGATAATTTAATCTGAAGTTTTTGGTGAATCAAGAAGTCCATTTAGGTTCTCTTTTAGAATTGGAATTTGAACTTGGTTATCCCACATCCCACGTTGAGTTCCTTAAGCACAGGGCTAACAGCTGGGGAACACCAGCACCACCTTCTCTGGACATTTTGTGATCAGTCAAAACGATGTGTGTCAAATTTCCAGGGATTTTACAGAACTGTATTTTTATCAAATAAGCTTATTTGTCTTTAAAAAAGCAATTCAGCCTGTTCTACCCATACTACTAAGAGGGCCAAAAGTAAGGAATACTACTCCCCGCTGTATTCTAGAGGTTAGCATTGTCAACTTTTGTTTCAAAATGTGGTTGTCTTTTATGTCTACTCTATCACAGATATTAGCACTTTACATAAACTCTTTGCCTTTACATTGATCTATTTTGCAGCCATAGCACAATATAAAGTAACTCTCAAAATATACCTCCAACAGCCAGTCCAGGAGTATTGATCTCATTTGTGGTTGCAAGTTAGAATGTAGCGAAGTAAAATGTTTGCAGTGAGCATATTTGTTCTCCTTTTTCAGAATATTGAGCCAGACATCTTTCGAATTTCCCCAGCTATGGAATAAAGTCATATGAACTTTTGAGACCTCTTTACAAAGAGAGATAAGCATTTACTCTACATGTATTAGATTTAAGTTTCAATATTCATCTGCTTATATGCAGTCAGAAAAACATATTGATAAAAAAAGATGGCAAGTTAGACAACTTCAGGCACACTTTGTTCTGAAATCCCAGAAGTAACTTATCACCAGCCTCCCTCCCCTACCCCCATCCGCAAGATATATCTGCATAACCCACTGTTTCAAGTACACAGACACAAATCACCACTTGGGCAGGTAAAATAAGCAGTTATGTTCCATCTGGTTACACAGTTCAGATTTGATTAATTTGAAAACTGGGCTTCCTAAGTGGTCAAATAAAAGATGACTAAAGACTCAAGCCAAACTAAACTACTGGTGTTTAAATTCTATTCTTCATCCCCTTCCAGCTTCCTCCATCTTTTCTCAGAGTCTAGAAATATTAAGCATAAGCTATCAGCATAATTGAACAGAAAGTGGACAGTTTTAACAAGGAAGCAGTTCAACAGCTCACATGCAGGGCTTGAAAAAAAGTCACTAGGGCAGGGGTTCTCCACCTTTTTCTTTCTGAGCTCCCCTCTTCCCCTAAGCTATAAAACCACAACTGTGTTAAGCAGACTTAACCACACATGTAGACATAACTAGGTCAAGAATTCTTACAGCAGTCTAGCTAGTGCCTCTCTCAGAGATGGATTATTACTTTGATAGATCTCCTCTTATCTCTGAAGTGTCTACACTGAAGCATTTTAAGCATAAACATAGCCTAAGCAAGCACTCCAAACACAAATCACATTAACTGGTGCACTGCTGTCTTCATCAGTCCTCACTAGTTTAAACCATTAACCAATGAGCCTGGGGAAGCAGGCGGGAGCCAGTGCTCATGGGGAGCCAACTTTTAAGTATGCTCCCCATGTGCACCAGGTCCTGCAAAGCCTCTTTTTTTGAGGTTTACAGGATCTGCCGAAAAAGGGTTTTTTTGACAGATCCGCATCTAGACTGCCCTTTTTTTTTTTTTCGAAAACTCCATTTCGAAAAAAAAGCAGCGGCCATGTTTATGCTAATGAAGCACAGGATATTTAAATCCCTGCTTCATTAGCAATTTCGATGTGCCTAATCTACCTCTCTCTGTCCACAGAGAGGTGTAGTCTAGACACACCCTGGGAGATCTCAGCACCTTTTCCAGCAAATAGAGAGCAGCATAAAAAGAGTTCAGCTTCTCATCAGGAGATTGCCCCTGGGTTCACATTAGGGATGTTAAGGACTAGTCAACTAGTTGATTCCTTTCCCCATCCCCCCCCCCCCCCGCCTCTATCAGATAGGGGCAGCAAGGGGCAGGGGGGGAGAGGAGGACGGGGTACTTAAAAAAAAAAAAAAAAAAAAAAAGGGGACTTCCCACTGGCCCCAGGTTGCACGCAGAGTTCTGCATTCCTCCTTTGAAATGTACAAGAGCCCCCAGCGGGTGCTCTTGTACATTTCAAAGGAGGAAGGCGTAAGTGACTATCAACTACTCGAATAGTAAAATAACGGATAGTTAACATCCCTAGTTCACATCCACCCATCCTCATCTGTCAAATCTACTGTGGGCTATTAGGCATCTGGTAAATTTTTCAAGTCCTATTCACATCATTCTATTCTTTAGAACATGAAATAAGAGAAAAATGGAACCTATTCACTCATCGCAGTGGAGTATTAACTCTAAAACACCATGCTAATTTACGTAACAACTTCTTTATACCTAGATCATTTTAGCAGAAGTATCCTGCTAATATGCTTTCCCAATAAGGGTAAATTCCTTATAATTTTATGTGCATGTGTGTTTTTTCTGCCAGACACAGAATGTCATTAGCATCAACAGGCTCTCTTAGCAAAGCGAAAGCAGCCAGAGAGGAGGATAGGCGAGCGTAGCAAGTAGAGGGTGCAGCCCCCTAATCCAGTATATACTTGAGGTAGTTTGTCTGTCTGTTCAATATTTCCTAAACAGTTAAGAGTTTAGGACCACCAAAATCAGTATGCAGCTTTCTCTTGTAACTTAAAGCAATGTCAAGGTTTGATTGTGCAAGGAAGATGGGAAGTGCCCGGAATGGGATTGCTTTGCATAAAACCACACAGAAAGAAGAGACAGAATCACCAGGTAGGTGAAAGCAACTGGCTGGGGGTGTGCTCCCCCCCCAATCCAGGACTGCTCCAGCTCTGAGCCTCCCACCCTCCAGGCACCCTTGCAGGGGGTGGGGGGCTGAATTTTGCAGTGGCATTTGGTATTAAGCTACAAAGAATGGCTGTGATTAGAAAATTAATTTATCCTTTGTGTGCATGCTCCCTCCCCCATTATAAAACTAGTCTCCCTCGCCTACCCTCCTAAAAAATTCTAGAGTGGATGGGATGAAGATTTCACTTGCCTCTGAGCCCAATATTGGACACAGTTAAGCTAATAGTGTGAAATATGTTGTATTATAATTCAGAAGTAATGATATATAAATAACTTACCTAAGATCAGGCAAAGGTGATGGATTTATGAAGAGGTTTCTGAACCTGTATTTTTTAAATCTGGAGAAATCAGTAGCTACCATTTCCTTGTGAGGTGTTTCAATAATTATGCAGGGGGAGATGCCTCCTGATATTGTGGGTGGCCAACAGCTCTACAATGTAAACAAAACAATCCTTTAAAAAAAAAAAAAAAAAAAAAAAGTGCTCACTTCCCCTGCCCAGTTTGCTTTTGAGGCACATACTAAAGTATGTAACAGGACAGGCTAAATCAAGAAGTTATTCAATAACTTCTATTGTGTGTGTACATGTTAACTAACTAGCTTCAGCATCCTTCAAAAATTATGATTTAAAAAGCATAAGCAAAATATGTAATTTATTTTAAAATTAACTTGCTCTTCAGAACCAAGAGTTGGTTTATTCAAGAGTTCCAGGATATACATACAGGTTTTGAAAGAACACAAAAGAATTACTGTCTCGTTAAGGTGGAATCACCACATGTACATAATTCTGACAAAATAAAGCAATCTGGCTTTTGGGATGTAAATAACACTAAAGTATAATTAATCCATTCCTTAAACCATTAGCTCAGTTATATGTTGAACAACAGTGTTCTCTTCAGAACCTAAAATGTCATGGGAAATAGCAGCCTATTCCACTATTTTTCCATCAGGGGAAGAGAAGAGGAAACAGAAGTGAACTCTCCACCTCAGTGGAGACTCGATAACATATTACCTGCCAATTAGCTATTCAAAGGGCAAACTACCCCCACATAGATCCATGATTAAATTCCAACCTGGCAGACAAAGGGTTTTATTGCTGCTTGACAAGACCCAAAAATTGTAAAACAATTGAAAGAAACCCAAAACTAGGGATACACAAAATTATACATGCAGGAAACTGAAGCAATATGGAGTCATTCCTGTAGCGCAAAACTTGTTTCATGAGTCTTTAATTCTGTTAAAGCTATACAGCCACTGTGGATCAGATCAGTGGTCCATTTAACCCAGTGTCCCATCTTCAGACAGTGGCAGATGCTTGACTGAACAGAACAGGGTAATCATCAAGTGATTCATCCCATCATCCAGTCCCTGCTTCTGGTAGCCAGAGGCTTATCAACATCCAAAGCTTGAGGTTGTGTCCCTGACCATCTTGGCTAATATGCACAGATGGATCAGTTCTCCATTAATTTTTTTAATTCAGTTATATTGTTGGCTTTTATAATATCCCCTAGCAATGAGTTCCACAGGTTGACTGTGTATTATGTGAAGTACTTTCTTATGTTTGTTTTCAACCTGCTGACTATACATTTGTCAGGTGACCCGTTTCTTACGTTATGTGAAAGTGAAAACACAGTTAAGTTTCCACAATTAAAGTGAGGGAACATCAAATTTGTATAAAATGTAGACAAATTAAAGTGAGCAAAGTCCCTAAAAAAGTAATAGGTGTGGCCACTTTGTCATAATGGAATTATATTGGCCTCAAGCCACTAACCTGCATTTTGCAGAATACAGAGTATGAATCATGTGCACATCCAATTAAAACAACCCTATTTAATTAGATGCAACTATCTGGTTGCAGCTGGTTAATAAAGTAACTTTCACACCTATATAGCACCTTCCATCTCCAGTTTTCAGAACATTTCACAATCACGTTTAGCTTCAGAGCACTCCTTTATGTAATCAAGTATTTAGTCCCATTCTTTTAAATCCGGAACACATTGAGTTTCCACAAGGTCATAGTCAAGTCTTGTCTACAATAGTTAAAATGTTATTTTAATCTGCTTGAGTTAAAATGAGGGGGCTTGAATTGGTTTAAGAGTGCCTTATCTCAGTTCCGAAGCGACTTCAGAAAAATCAAAATAGGCCTGATTTAAACTGATAATGATCACCCACATAGCCTTTGCACCCTTTCAACTAAATGGGTTTAAAGCCGCATCTTAAATTAAGCAAATATAACATTCTTGTTTAGACAGGTCTTGGCATTAATGCCAGTTTAAATCCACACCATATTTTAAATCCTCATTCCAGAATAATTTTCACATATAGATAAGCCTTTAGCAGAGACGGGCATATCATCCACAAGTTCTGTGCCTAAACCATGACACTCACTACCTCAGTAAAGCAGACATTTCCTCTCACTATCCAAATGACATCTTCTGGTGGCAAATAAATATTTTTTTAAAAAAATGGTGGAGATTCCCACATTTAGTTCCAATCTCTTTTGTATGCATGAATGCGTTACCTTAATCTCATACTGATGTCTTTTAATGAGCGTTTCATCTTCTACTTTGATATCCTGTTGGGAAAGAGACATTAATTGATCAATGTCCCTCAACCACACTATCATGTGCGAAGTAAACCATCACCATCTTGCACCACTTCTTACTGATGTGTTATATTGAAGAACAATTCTTCCCTGCCTCCTTACAGTGGCAGGTACAGGAAATAAGCCTTCCAATTCTGCATCAAGTAAGTTAGTCCTCTGCTCACCTCTGTTTTCCTTTTCTTGGTCTGGAGAGGCTCTGGTGCCTGCAGCGCTTGTGTAGACTCTTCCTGACTGGGGAGTGGTGGTGGCGGCAGCAGTTGCTGCTTGGCTTGCAATCGACTACTGGAGAAGAGAAAAACATATACTGCATGAGAAGAGCAACTGTTGATGGATACAGGTTAGCTTGGTTTATGAAGCTGACAGAAATTACCTGCGTCTTGACATCTTCCTGGGGTTGTAGAATCCCTTCCTGGAATGAGGAAACAACAACTCAGTCCATAGACACAAAAAGGAGAAATACAGGACAAAATATGGACATTAACTCAGATTTTAACGCCAAGGTTTGTTGTGGTGCACATTTCAAGCACTGGGTCTTACACTATTAGGCATCAGAGCATGAATATTTTACTAATGCAAAGCATGTGTGCACATATGTACAAATCCAGTATGCATGTATTTTATATCTATACAATTACACAAGGTAGGTTGTACATAAACCTCACTGCATATCACTAGTGTAAATCCACTGTTTCCAAAACACTTGTGCCTATTTACACCATTAGTTAAACTAGTTCATTGTCTTTGTACAAGGGATATGAGGGGAGGGTGCTTCATCTGGGTGGTGGTGAAGGATCCATGAGGAGAGAGGGAATAGTAAGTCCAGGCCATTGCCTCACAAAAGCTCATGATACCATCTACATGTTTTGTTAGTCTATAAAGTGCTACCAGACCATTTGCTTGCGGGTTTTTTTCCTGTAACAAACTAACCAGGCTACCCCCAAAGCTCCCTACCTTCAGTGTAAAATATTGCTCTATTATACATACATACATACACACACGCACATTAGGCAAACATTTTATACACACTGCTATATTACATACACACATCTAATACAGTACAGTGTGTGTGTATACAGAGGCACAGTGTAGTATAACATCAAAAAATACACACAACTGTGTGCGTGCGCATCTACCCTATGGCCAGAGCCAGGTAGCTACTCTCTTTCCCATCTATTTCTGTTCCCTGCACGCCAGGGCTGCTACGCCTCTCCCCACCCCAGCTCTGAGGGGACCCTACCCAGGCGCCCAGGCTTCCTGTCCCCGCTGTGGCTCTGCGAGCTGTTCCGACGCTGCGCGTTTCTCCGGCCCCTGCAATGCCGGTTCCGCGCCAATTTACAGAGAGCGGGGAAGAGCAGGCGGCAGCGGCCTGGGGCTGGGCTCAGGGCGTCCCTCTGGTACTGCCTCTCCCGCTCCGCCCCCGACCTGCCGGGACCCATCCCCCGCATGTCACAAGGCAGGGGGTCCACGCGGGCGGGCGCTTCCCTCCCCCTCCCGCCCGGGGCCAGGCTCCCTCCAAAAGGGCAGCCCCTTCCCCGCACTGCTGCACCCCGGCAGGGCTAACTAGGGAGCAGGGCAAGACCAGAAGCCCGCGGCTCCCGCCCCGAGCCAGTCTCCCCAACTCTCCATATGCTGCCTCATCTGCCCTGTACACGGGTGGGAGGCGATGGGGTCACAGCAGGGGGTCTCTCGCCAGGCCACCCCGCGTTGTCACTCGGCCCGGAGGGGTAAGGGAGAGCCCCCTCCTCACACACCCCCCGTGCCCTCTCTGGGCGGTATAATGAGGCCAGCCCGGGCTGGATCAGCCGCCCCAGCCGGATTCCCCACCCCCCTTCTCTCCTGCACCGAGCCAGTCTCCCTCCAAAACCTCTGGCGCCCCAGCTCCCGCTGCATTGGGGCCAGCGCAGGACAGGGTCACCCCAGGGCGGGAGGGGGCTGCACGGACACCCCCAGGCGCGGCTGCGGCGGGTCCCGGCCCCATGCACAGAGGGGTTTGCGGGGGGCGCCCGCCGGACACCTCTCCCCAGCCACTCTCCCTCCAAAACAGCGCCTGGGCGGGCATCTCGCCGCGCCTCCCGCCTCGGCCGCGCCGGGCCACTGCTCCGCCGATCGCCCCGGAGCGGGACCCCCGGAGCCCGGGCGCCGCCGCCCCCGCTGCCGGCCACCCCCTAGCCCGCAGGAGGCGGCAATACAGGCACCTCAGCGCCTTGCCCTCCCCCCCCCTCAGCCATCCGCCCCCCCTGTGCCGCGTCCGGCCCTGCCCCAGGTCTGGGGACACCCCCTCGTGCCCGCCCGACCCCGGCCAGACCCTTCACCCGGCCGGGTGCACCTCACCCGCTGCCGCCGGCTCAGCGCTGCTCAGCTGGCGCCGGCGCCAAGACTCTATATACTGCCGCCCAGGCCCTCCTCTGCACATGCGCAAGCGTGTCCCGGCTCATCAGCCCGTCACCGTCCCTCCTGCAACACCCCGGCCCCACTCTCCCCCACGTGCACAGCGCCCCTTGCAGCATAGGCACCCCAAAGCCCCGGGCACTCGCCAGCAGCCCGACAACCG
This sequence comes from Pelochelys cantorii, assembly GCA_032595735.1. Classification (NCBI taxonomy): domain Eukaryota; kingdom Metazoa; phylum Chordata; order Testudines; family Trionychidae; genus Pelochelys; species Pelochelys cantorii. Next base: position 41,886,658 of record CM064327.1, on the reverse strand, counting down.
TGCAACGATCAGCAGCCCCACCCTCCACGTCCTATGCACTCCAACTGCGCCCGGCCTCTGTGCCCCTAACAGGCAGCCTTCCCTGCCCCCATGTCCTGTGCCCCCAACAGGCAGCCTTCCCTGCTCCCATGTCCTGTACCCCCAACAGGCAGCCTACAGGCAGCCATCCTTGCCCCCCAACAGTCAGCCTTCCCTGCCCCCATGTCCTGTGCCCCCAACAGGCAGCCTACAGGCAGCCATCCTTGCCCCCCAACAGTCAGCCTTCCCTGCTCCCATGTCCTGTGCCCCCAACAGGCAGCCTACAGGCAGCCATCTTTGCCCCCCAACAGGCAGCCTTCCCTGCTCCCATGTCCTGTACCCCCAACAGGCAGCCTACAGGCAGCCATCCTTGCCCCCCAACAGTCAGCCTTCCCTGCCCCCATGTCCTGTGCCCCCAACAGGCAGCCTACAGGCAGCCATCCTTGCCCCCCAACAGTCAGCCTTCCCTGCTCCCATGTCCTGTGCCCCCAACAGGCAGCCATCCCTGCCCCCATGTCCTGTGCCCCCAACACAGCACCCTACAGGCAGCCATCCCTGCCCCCAAGTGCTCTGCTCCCAACACAGTCCTGAGCACCCACTAGGCAGCCTTCCCCTTCCCCCATGTGCTCTGCCCCCCCGCCTGCCCGCCACCTGCGCTACTCCCAACTCACCCAAGGTATCTGCTTGGCAGCCTTACATCCCCACAACGCAGCACACTGCACCCGCTAGGCAGCCTCCCCTGCCCCCATCTGCTCTGCCCCAACACAGCCCTGGTCCCCCTAACTCGCTGCTCCCAGGGGCAGGGCAGGGTACAGCAGCTTCGCCCCTGCCGGCACATGCAGCTTCACCTCAGGTCTCCCAAGCAGGCATCGACCTACATCCAACTCAGCGATGCCGCCGTCCAGCACACGACAGGCCAGACCGGCCCCCCCTCAGCCTGCAGCTCCCCAGGCACACACTCTACGAACTGCCTCCCCCGGCCCTGTCGCCCCTGGCCCAGCCCACGCCTGCGTCCGGGTTTCCTGCTCGGGGCGTGCGGCAGGGAACGGCACAGCTGTCAGCGCCCGCCGCCTTCCCCCGGCTGACTTCCAGCTCACGCCGCAGCCAGGCGCGGGTCGGCGCGGAGCTCCACCCGCGGGCGGAGCCAGGGGCGGCCGCGAGCCAATGGGCACAGAGAAAGGGCCGGCAACGTGGAGCTGGTTGCAAAATGTAAACAGAGCGCGCTGCGCGGCGTGGCGCCTATGGCCGCGAATTTAAAGTCCGGCAGCGTGACTGTGGAGCCGGGTCCAAACAGCAGCATGGCACTAGGCTGACGGCTTCGCTGTGTCAGCATCGCAGGCATGTCTATTTGAACAGGTATTTCTTCCGTGCTCACCCGCTGCTGAGCAAGCTCTTCAGATTTAGCAGTCTGCACGGTGCCGCGAACTAGTGCCCACAGCGCTCCGGAGGGACAGTGTGATCGCTGTCACCGAGACCGCGTTGCGCGGGGCCGCACAGCACGTCAGTATTACTGCAGTTACCAGCCAGGATTTCCTGACTCTAAACGCTCACTCCTGATTGGTCCGGCAGTGACATCACTCCGTTGCCTCTGCTACCTGTTAGGATGCCAGACAGAAATTCAGGATTTCGTTTCATGATCAGGATTTTTTCCCCTAAGTCTGTAAATATATAAACCACTTCTTTTCTTGGCATGCACAGAATGTTAGGAAAAAACATACATTTCAATTTAGCCTCGTGTATCTTTCACTGTTAATCTATTTCAGCACAAATAAGTCTTGTGGCATCTTAAAGACTAATACATGTATTTGGGCATATGCTTTCTTAGACTGGAGCCCACTTCATTAGATGCAAGAAGTGGAAAACTTCAGTTAGGCAGGGATATATATTCATACAAAGATGGGATTGTTACATTACTATGAAGAGGACCAGTGCTAACAAGGTCAATTCAATCAAGGTGAACGTGGCCCACTCTCAGTAGTTGATGAGAATGTGAGAATACCAAAAGAGGGAAAGTTATTTTGTAATGAGCTAGCTATTCCTTGTCTCTATTCAGAGCCAGACTGAGTGTCACATTTGCATATGAATTCTAGCTCTGCAGTTTCACTCTGAAGTCTGTTTTTGAAGTTTTTTTGCTGAAGTATGGCAACTTTCAAGTCTCTTACTGAGCGTCCAGGGAGACTGAAGTGCTGCCCTACTGGTTTTTTTAATGATACCATTCTTGATGTGTGATTTGTGTCCATTTATTCTTTTGCATAGAGACAGTCTATGGCATGGCAGAGGGGCACTGCTGGCACATGATGGCAATAATCACATTAGCAGATGTACAGGTAAATGAGCCCCTGACGGTGTAGCTGATGTGGTTAGGTCCTATGATGGTGTCATTTGAGTAGATATGTAAAGATCCATTGCCAGCTCTGTTTACATGTGTATATATACACCTGACAACCTCAAATTTCCACTTCATGTACCTGGCAAAGTGGGTTCTAGCCAAGCAAGCTTATGCCCAAATACATGTTAGTATTTAAGATGCCAAAGGACTCCTCGTTGTTTCTGGTACATCTGAAAGTTTTCCACAGGATAAGGTCTCTTACCTCTTTAGAAGTTTGTGTTCTGTTTAACTAGAGAGAAAGAGAAACCAGTTTACACAGTGAGAGTAGAGCAGGCCTTAGTCTTAATCTGATGGCCTCACCCAAAGAGCACCTTTTGCCCTGCCCAATTTCATTTACCTAGCAGCATCAGCATCACTATGTTTCAGTATCATTTGAGGTCCTTTAACACCCAGGTACTATGTTACTCTAATAAAAGTGCATGATATTTGATAGAAGCCTATGGCTAAATGTGAACCTTCTTCTTAATAATCATGACTCACTCATCAACTCACTTCTAAATCAGCAGCAACTTTGAGTTCGAAGTATCTCTTGAATATAACAGACTTTTCCTACTCTTGATAAGTTATTCCCTTCTTTTGATATGCTAGTACAGTGTTTCTCAAACTGTGCTCCGCGGAGCCCTGGGGCTCCGCGAGACATCTCCAGGGGCTCTGCGAGGTTGACAAACTGGAAACATCGATAGGTACAACACATATAATCAGTGGACCGCTGGGGCTCCGCATATATTTTTACGCATGTAAAGGGCTCCGGAGCCCAAAAAGTTTGAGAACCGCTGTGCTAGTACATATATATGGCCACCTATGTGATTTGCACTCCATGCATCAGATGAAGTGATTATTTCCCCATGAAAGCTTGTGCCCAAATAAACTTGTTAGTCTTTAAGCTGCCACATGACTCCTTGTTGTCTTCTGCAGATACAGACTAACATAGCTACCTTTCTGAGACTGGTCACCATGCAAGGCACTGAATTTAACCATATGAAGAGGAAATCCATCAACTTCATGAAGAAGCTTGCACAGACAGACAGACAGACAGCATCTTCCTCTCCAAGTGCAAACAGATGGACATCATAACATCATACCCAAATCTATTACAATCAACATATTATATGAACTATGGTGAGAGACTGTACCACGCATTCCCAAAGAAATTGAGGAACCACCTAATCAACATCCTGTACAGCAAGCAGGAGACAATCAAGAATGTGCTCTCAAAACTGGAGACTCTCATAAAAAAAAAAAACCAACCTTCTACGCAGCTGAACTTTACAAAAACAAGACAAGCCATTTACAACATACACTTTACTTTTCTACAGAAGAAAAAGGACATTAAACTATCTAAACTTCTACATGCCACAAAGGGCTACAACAGTGATACCCTTAACTCATCCAATAACATGATTAGTCTATCCCCCCGCACACTTAGCCTGGCAGACGAGTCTGTCCAATCTCAGGGACTCCCTTTCAGTCTCACCACCTCCTTGCACATGATACAGTTCCGCAGTGATCTGGAAGCCTATTTTCCCCATCTCCGACTCAAGGAATATCTCCAATATACCACTGAATATTCCATTGACCTACAGGATCCCTCCTACCGACACTAAAAGAAGAAGAATTCTGCATGGACTCTCCCCAGTGATCAAAAAGATAGTCTGGACTTCTACACAGAGTGCTTCCACAGACATGCACAGGCTGAAATTGTGAACAAACAACGTCACGTGCCCCATCACCTCAGCCACATGGAACACAATGCTATCCACAGTCTCAAAAATAACTCTGACATTACAATCAAAGAGGCTAACAAAGGGGGTGCTGCAATCATCATGAATAGGTCAGATTACGAATGGGAGGCTGTCAGGCAACTCTCCAACATTATATTCTACAGGCCGCTAACCTCTGATCCCACTGAAGAGTCCCAAAATAAATGACACCATCTGCTCAAGAAACTCCCTGCAATAGCGTGGGACCAAATCTACACAGACACATCCCTCGAGCCCTGACTCTATCCCTACCTAAGATCCATAAACCTGGAAATCCTGAATGCCCCATCATCTCAGGCATTGGCACTCTCACAGCAGGGTTATCCAGCTATGTGGACTCTCTCTCCTCAGACCCCACCTTACCAGCACTCCTAGCTACCTTCCTCAAGAAGTCAATGGTGTCTTGAAACTATAGTGCACCAGTGATCTTCCTGAAAACACCATCCTGGCCACCATGGATGTAGAAGCTCTCTACAGCAATATTCCACACAAGGATGGACTACAAGCTGTGAAGAACTGTACCCCAGATGATGGCACGGCACACCTGATGGCTGAGTTCTGTGACTTTGTTCTCATCCACAACCATTTCAGATTTGGGGATAATTTATACCTTCAAATCAGCAGCACTGCTGGCCCTGCAGTATATGCATAGCCCCGCAGTATGCCAATATTTCTATGGCTTACTGTAAATTAGCGCATATAACCCACTCACAAGTATTACCCGCACCTGTGTATAACCCGCGGTTTTCCCTGATTGAGTAAAAAAGTCTTGTATATCCCACACATGTGTATAGCCCGCGGGAGATGAACCGATGAGGGTAATGTTAATGCAAAGCACCTGTAATCAAGTGTTAATGAGCCGCAGCTGATAATGCTGAGCACTAAGTAGGCTACAACCCTTATCGCTGGTATATAACCCCTTTGAACCACACTGCTTTTCCATTCATTTATTCCTTCAGAGGTTTTAACTTGTATTTTAAACTTTTTAAACCTTTTAAACATGCCTAAGCACAAATCCTACACAGCCAATTTTAAATTGTGTGTAGTGGCATTTGCAAAGGACAATGGAAACAGAGCTACAGGGAGAAAATACTCTGTGAATGAAAAGTCTGTTCGGGAGTGGAGAAAGGAAGAAGCAGAGCTTGAAAACTAATGAATTTTAATGTATTTTAATGAATTTTAATATAACTGCCTCTATTATTAAATTAAAATATGCTGCTTTTCTCAAGTAAGCGTCAGTCTTGTCTTCCTTTCAGTAAAAAAAAAAACCCTGTATTACACGCGGACAAATATAGCCCGTGGGGGGGGGGGGAAGTAAAACTTTGCATAACCCGTAGGTTATATTCGCTAAAGTACGGAACCTAGAACAATGCTTCCTCTGCTCGTCCCCTAGAGTCCCTTTTCTACTTCCACTACATTGATGACATCTTCACCACATGGACCCTCAAGAAGGAGGCCCTTGAAAAATTCCATCAGGATTTCAACAATTTCCACCCCACCATTAGCTTCAGCCTGGACCAGTCCACATAAGAGATCAACAACTTCTAGGCCACTACAAGTTGAAACTCTTTAGTCTGGCATCCTTGGGACCTGACCAGTGCCAAACCAGAGAATTTGCCAAACCACAGGAGGTCAATATTGTCTAGCAGCATTCCCAACATTTCCACTGCTTACTGGGTTCTTAGAAGCCATTTAGGGGTAAATTAGAGCTAAATTTCACAGAACACTGAGTGTCAGGATTGGTGGCTGTAAACAAACTTCATGGGACTGCAGGAAGCTCGGCCACACCCATGGTAAGTGGACATCTAGCTAACTAAAATCATGTCGGACCATCGATGTTGCCAGACTAGAAAGGTTCAGCCTGTACAGTGCAAATAAATCATGGTCACAAACACCACCCTATACTGGAAACCTATTGGCCACTATTCTTACCTACATGCCTCTAGCTTCCATTCAGAACACATCACATGATTCATTTGTCTACAGCCAAGCCTTCAAATAAAATGACATCTGCTCCAATCCCTCAGACAGAGACAAACATCTACAAGATCTTTATTAAGCATTCTTAAAATTAAAATACCCACTCGAGAAAGTGAAGAAGCAGACTGACTGACAGAGCTAGCTATGTAAAAGAGTAGTCGAATAGTCTCCTTCCTGACTAATTGTGTACTAGATACAATTTGTATCAAGTACATGATTAGTCATTTACTTGATACTTAACATCCTTAGAGCCAGACGAGTACCCAGAAGTGACCTACTCCAGGACAGGCCCAATAAGGAAAACAACAGAACACCACTGGCTATCACATCTCCCAGCTAAAACCCCTCCAGCACATCATTGACAAACTACAGCCTATCCTGGAAAATGGTCCCTCAGTCTCACAGATCATAGGAGACAAGCCAGTCCTTGCTTACAGACAGTCCCCATCCTGAAGCAAATACTCACCAGCAGACACACTCCACACCACAGAAACAGTAACCCAGGAACCTATCCCTGAAGCAAACCCTTTTGCCAACTCTGTCCACATATCTATACAAGTGACACCATTACATGACCCACCACATCATCCACACGCACATGTACTGATGTGATATATACCATCATGGGCCAGCAATTCCCCTCTGCCATGTATATTGGCTAAGACGGTCAGGCTCTGTACCAAAGGATAAATGGACACAAATCAGACATCAGGAAAGGTTACATACAAAAACCAGTAAGAAACACTTCAACCTCCCTGGAAAGTCAGTAACAGATTTAAAAGTAGCCATCCTTTTCCAAGAAGCTTCAAAACCAGACTACAAAGAGAAACAGCAGAGCTGCAATTAATTTGAAAATTTGACATGATCAAATTAGGACTGAATAAGGACTTAGAATGGTTCTCTTACTACAAAGGCAGTTTCCCCTCTCATGGTTTTCACACCTCCTCCTCAACTGCTGGAAGTGAGCCACATCCACCCTAACTGAATTGGCCTTGCTAAAAACTAGTTCTATATGTGATAAGTTACTCCCTTCTTTTGATATGCTAGTACATATTTTATACATCTCCCCACCTCTGATTTCCACTCCCATGCATCTGATGAAGTGTTTTTTACCCACAGAAGTTTATGTCCAAATAAATCCATTAATCTTTAAGGTGCCACAGAACTCCTTGTTTTTGCAGACTTTTCCAAGTCACTCAGTTGGAATGGTGGGCATTTAAAGTGCAGAAGTTCCCAAAATGTTTCCATAAAACATTTCATATATTTTAAAAAGAGTACCTAGGTCTAAATTCCACAGAGTCTGGGGTGGTGATCTAAAGCTACAAGAACAAACCTTGAGTGGTTATAGTTTCTTCAAACAGAACTCCCATAAATGTAAAGATATTCAACTTTATACATGGTTTAAGAGGATCTGAATTTTTAGTATTCTACTGAGTATTTTTCTTGTCTTCCCACTCCTCTCTTCCACCTTCTGTGTCTTAGGCCTTGTCTAAACACAAAACTTTTAGCATTTTAACATCAGATTTAGTTAACCAATGCAAACTCCTGTACAGATGTTCTGAAATTACTATAAAGCAGCTATAAACCAATTTACTTTAATTCAGTAAAAGCAACAATAAGCCTATTAGAGCACATTGCACAGGATTTGTACTGGTTTACATAATCACAATTTAAAACAATTTTGGTTATGATAGTGCAAGCTGTGTGTGTAAACAAGGCTGCTGGCACCCCCTTCCAATGGATTGTTGTCTCCACTCTTTTCACCTCTCTAAACACTTCTGTGCCTCTTCCTTCCATTCTCTCCCCACCATAGTGGATGACATAAAGTTACCCACAATTTTCTGCTACCTTAAAGGCATGAGAAAAAGTACAAATATATGCAGTTTTTATTCCTTTGCTATTTCAAAGACTAATAAAAAGCAGTATAACATTCCAAAGGTTAAGATGTTATGTAGTTTCATTGGCAAACAGACTATTTCAATATATTGTAAGCTCTTTGGGGCAGAGGCTATCTTTTCAGTGTGCACAATGTCTAGTACAATGGTGTCTACATTTCTATCCACTGACACAAAACCAAAACTAGCAGTAGTATGTGATAGATACCCAAGGCCAATCTCTTTTATAATTCTATAAAACTGGCCCTGGGATCTAAGTTTTCATTTTTGACAAGTTATGTTTCCTGTCATTCTAATTAAAAAGAAAGCTTTCAAAGTAAATAAAAGGAAAAAATGCAGGGTTTACTATTAATGTCTGTAAGCAGCCTAGAAGCAATGCAGGTGAGATATGAACTCCCTCTATTCATTCCAATGGAGTTAATTTTGAAAAGTAGAGGTGAGAAAATAAAATGCCATTGTTAACTATTTAATTACTGATTATTTAAAAATAAACATTGTCTCATGCTTACTACTAGTAGGCACAGACAGCTACCAGCCTCATCTAGGCAAGGATTGTGTAACATTAGCATTAACATGCCAACTACTACATTTTAACACTCTAATGTAGGCAAAGCACATTCCCTTTAACACATCAGCTTTAATTCAGCTAGGCTCCACCAAGGCAATGTGGCTTTGTAAGTCAAACCAAAGAGCCACAGTTCATTGATTCTTAATAGTGTCACTTTTCTTCTTTATCTAGATAGATACATTTGGATCCCTTGACCTTTACTCAGGATAAAACACTTTTAGCTTAGAGGAAAAACCAGTTTCTTTTGCTTCAGGTCTCAATTACAGTGAAAGAAGTTGGCTCTATTAGATAGTCTCACCCATGTCTCTGTATGGCTGAAAGTCTGGTCTTTTGCCTTCAATACTAATAAAGTTAATGGCACCACAAACCCATTCTTGTTTCCTCAGTTTCCCCTCCAAATGACGACTCAGCCTACTTGGAAGGCACCCATTTCCATATACCTCCTGGAAGGGTTCCTCTGCATCCCTACACTAGGAGCCACACCTGTTAATAATAGAGTATTGACACTCTCCTCACCTAACACTGCATGTGTTCTCACACTCACTCAGAAAGGAGAGAGCTGATTTTCTTCAAATTTTCTAGTATATATTCACCTCTGAGCTATGGCTAAGCATGAGGAATTTCAGTTCAAGATGTAGTTTTGACAGGAAGTTCTATGCTGCTGAAAATAGGTACATAGAATAAAATACTGAATGCTTTTCATGATCAAAATACTTTGCAAATATTTAATTCCCTCATCATCACTGTGCAGCAGGCAGGGCACTACTTCCATTTCACAGGGACTTGCTCAATCACTGGATTGTCTTGCCATTGCTAACACCCTGGGTTCTTTCTGCTGGGAATTATACCAAGATGGGTCTGGTTCCTGAGATACAAGGCTGATTCAGAAATGCTATCAAACCTACAGCTGAAGGGGACCCTTGTTTCATGTGGTTTCTTTTTCCACAAAGGCAGGCTGACGTTATTTTAATGTTCATTACTTATCTTTCCTTGTGGCAAATGCTATATTTAGTGCTGACTGTAAGCTCCAAAATGATAATCATTTAAAGGAATCTAAATTTTTCTGTATTCCCCCCTCATTGTCTTGACCATGGCTGGGACCCACTGCAGGTTTCCACTCACTACATTTAACATAAGGAGCCACCATCCACTATTCCCTCTACAGATGCATGCTGCAGTTCTGGACAGATTCCCTTTTCTCCCACCATTAGGGTTTGAACCTCTCACCGCATGGCTAGCCTGGGACAGGAGTGAAGAATGAATGGGTTGGAGGGTGTTGTACACTAGACCTTGGAGGGCAATTAAATTACTGGGCAGAACCCCATGGATTTGCTTGAACTCGCATGGATCAGAGGAAGGCATTAAAGCTGAATTACAAACACTCACTTTCCCTGTCTCTGAATCGATGTGATGTATAAATTGCAAATGCCATGATTTTAAGGCAGGTTGCATACATTGAGCTGTGTATGCCCATTCCAAAGCCTGGGCTACACAAGGAAAGTACATTGTATAGCTACGCCTCTCCACAGTGAGAAAAATCCACCTGCCTGAAAAACACAGCCATACCCACCCAACCCCTCATTGAGACAGTTCCAGGTCAATGAAAAAATTGTGAACACTTTCTGCTGGCATAGGTCCCCCATGATTTATGAAAAATGGGCTTATGAATATGCATAACTCAAAGATGCTTTAGGCAAAATACCTCATGTAGCATGTCCATTTTAAGAACATAAGAATGAGCATACTGGGTCAGACTAAAGGTGCATCTAGCTCATTGTCCTGTCTGCTGACAGTGGCCAATGCCAGACGCCCCAGAGGGAATAAACAGAACAGGTAATCCTCAAGTGATCCCACCTCTATCACTCATTCTCAGCCTTAATGTTATAATAGACTCATAGACTCTAAGGTCAAAAGGGACCATTTTGATCATCTAGTCTGACCCCCTGCACAATGCAGGCCACAGAATCTCACCCACCCACTACTAGAATAATCCTCTCACCTATATCTCAGATATTGAAGTCCTTGAAACGATGGTTCAAAGACCCCAAGATGCAGAGAATCCTCCCGCTAGTGACCCATGCCCCATGCTACAGAGGAAGGCGAAAAACCTCCAGGGCCTCTGCCAATCTACCCTGGAGGAAAATTCCTTCCCGACCCCAAATATGGCGATCAGCTGAACCCTGAGCATGTGGGCAAGACTCATGAGCCAGACACCCAGAAAAAAGTTCTCTATAGCAACTCCTATCTTCCCACCATTGGCCTACAGTGAAAGGTCAATTAATTGCCAAGATCATGTTACCTCATCAAACCATCCCCTTCATAAACCCATCTAGCTTTTTCTTGAAGCCAGATAGGTCTTTTGCCCCCACTACTTCCCTTGGAAGGCTGTTCCAGAACTTCACTCCTCTGATGGTTAGAAACCTCCGCCTAATTTCGAGTCTAAACTTCCTAATAGCCAGTTTATATCCATTTGTTCTTGTGTCCACACTGGTACTGAGCTTAAATAATTCTTCTCCCTCCTTGGCATTTATCCCTCTAGTATATTTAAAGAGAGCAATCATATCTCCCCTCAGCCTTCTTTTGGTTAAGGTAAACAAGCCAAGTTCCTTGAGTCTCCCTTCATAAGACAGGTTTTCCATTCCTCGGATCATCCTAGTGGCCCTTCTTTGTACCTGTTCCAGTTTGAATTCATCCTTCTTAAACATGGGAGACCAGAACTGCACACAGTATTCCAAATGAGGTCTCACCAATGCCTTGTATAACGGCACGAACACCTCCTTATCCCTACTGGAAATACCTCGCCTAATGCATCCCAAGACCGTATTAGCCTTTTTCACAGCCATGTCACAATGGCGGCTCATAGTCATCCTGTGATCAACCAGGACTCCGAGGTCCTTCTCCTCTTCCGTTACTTCCAACTGATGTGTCCCCAGCTTATAACTAAAATTCTTGTTATTAATCCCTAAATGCATAACCTTACACTTCTCACTATTAAATTTCATCCTATTACTATTACTCCAATTTACAAGATCATCCAGATCTTCCTGTATGATATCCCGATCTTTTTCAGAATTGGCAATACCTCCCAACTTTGTGTCATCCGCAAACTTTATTAGCACACTCCCACTTTTAGTGCCGAGGTCAGTAATAAAAAGATTAAATAATAATGGTCCCAGACCTGATCCCTGAGGAACTCCGCTAGTAACCTCTCTCCAGCCTGACAGTTCACCTTTCAGTATGATTCGCTGTAGTCTCCCCTTTAACCAGTTCCTTATCCACCTCTCAATGTTCATATTGATCCCCATCTTTTCCAATTTAACCAATAATTCCCCATGTGGTACTGTATCAAATGCCTTACTGAAATCGAGGTAGATTAGATCCACTGCATTTCCTTTATCTAAAAAATCTGTTACTTTCTCAAAGAAGGAGATCGGGTTGGTTTGGCACGATCTACCTTTTGTAAAACCATGTTGTAATTTGTCCCAGTTGCCATTAATCTCAATGTCCCTCACTACTTTCTCCTTCAAAATTTTTTCCAAGACCTTGCATACTACAGATGTCAAACTAACAGGCCTGTAGTTACCTGGGTCACTTTTTTTCCCTTTCTTAAAAATAGGAACTATATTAGCAATTCTCCAGTCAAATGGTACAACCCCTGAGTTTAGAGATTCATTAAAAATTTTTGCTAATGGACTTGCAATTTCATGTGCCAGTTCCTTTACTATTCTTGGATGAAGATTATCTGGGCCCCCCGATTTACTCCTATTAAGATGTTCGAGTTTGAGTTCTACCTCGGATTTGGTAATATCCACCTCCATGTCCTTATTCCCATTTGTTATGTTGCCATTATCCCTAAGCTCTTCATTGGCCTCATTAAATACTGAAGCAAAGTATTTGTTTAGATATTGGGCCATGCCTAGATTATCCTTAACCTCCACTCCATCCTCAGTGATTAGCGGTCCCACTTCCTCTTTTTTTGTTTTCTTCCTATTTATATGGCTATAAAACCTTTTACTATTAGTTTTAATTCCCTTTGTAAGGTCAACTCAACATGACTTTTAGCCTGTCTCACTTTATCCCTACATGCTCGAACCTCAATAAGGTAGCTTTCTTTACTGATCCCTCCCATCTTCCACTCCCTATATGCTTTCTGCTTGGTTTTGTGCATGTATCATTCTTGTATATGAAGTTAGAAATATGAAGTGTGAATCTGTTTATAATTCTAAGGAGGACCATTATTGATGCTCAGAAACTTAATGACTCAGTACTTAAACCAAAAACCTATGAATGGCTGTGTTTGTCCTGTAAGCCCAAACTGTGGTTGGTTCTAGAAAGATATGTGACCATGCCACCTGGTACTGGGGTCCATCTTGAATCTGGTAGTTTTCCATGGGGATGAGGTGTGCTGAACAAAGGGTTCCCTCCTTGGGGGAAAGTCCTTTGTCTTCAGCTGGCCTTTGAAACTGCCTACCCCACGCTAAGAGGATACAAAGAGCTTTGAAGAAGCTGTTGGCCCAGGACAGAGTAAAGACCAACTCTGATTTTAAGCTGTTTACCTGAGATAAGAACAGCTATTTAGGGTGGCATGTAATAAGTGTCTTAGTGGATTAGAACTAGCTAAGTTGTCCCTTGGTGTGCTCATCATGCCACTGAAACCCATCTTCCTGTCCTTTGTGGCTCCCCACCCCTGTTTCCTGTGGGGACAGAAGTTCTGGTCTCCCAAAGCAAGACACAGAGTTGGGGTAACAGCCCCCTCAATACAGAAACATAGACACTGAACAAGTACACCTCTGAGAGGGCTCAGTTATAAGGGCTCAGTACCCTAGAAACCAACCCCCAAATGGAACCAAAATCCCAAACAAGTCTATCTTACCCACTGTAAAATGTTTACACAGATAAAGCTCATATGGAGGTCCAACCACTTTATCAATGAAAGAGAGATATGCATAGTGGTTGCTCCCCCTCTCCTCCCATAACATTTATTTACACTGGGCTTGATAATAAACAAGTGTTTTTATTAAGTATAAAAAGTAGGATTTAAGTGGTTGCAAGTGAAAACAAAACTTTCAATATGTAAAGGAACATTTAAATGTTAAATATTATTTATATTGTGCCATTTCAGTGCACAAGTCCTTACAAAGAGGCTATTATCCCAAGGAAATTACAACTTAAATAAAATAAAATACAATATCAGATTGTGAGGCTGTCAAAGGAAAGAAGACGGGGGAAGGGAAGCTAAAATTTTACAAATTAAGTCTTAACATTTCTTTATGATCAGCACCAGAGTGGGGCTGATTGTGTCAGAGCTGTAAACAATATATAGTACAAACCACAATTTTACCAAATGGAAAAAAATGTGTTCGTAAGGATCATTTTCTGATCTTTATTACTATTTGTGCTTGGCAAGAGGAACAGTTTTTAAATAGTCAATGATAAATTGTAAGTGTTCACAGTAAAAGTAGATGGCAGAACTCACGTGCTATTGAGATGTACTGCTAAAGTTCCATATAATCCCTGAGCAATATGTTTGATATAATTCAGCAACCTCAAAAGAACAATAGGTACCCAACTGATATTAGATGAGAAAGGCTAAAGCTAGTATTGCAACAAAGGATTGTAAATGAGGGCCCTTTCCACACTGAGCATATCCACAGTACTGTAACTGATTTTGTGTTTAACAGCAATGGAAGCAGGACATGCTAGAAACTACCCTGTTTTATTTATGTTTTTTTTAATGTTGAGCAGTCAGCTTAATAACTTTAAATTGCCATTGGTACAGAGCCTCCAACTGAAGCAATGATGGAAGTTGTATAAACAGCTTAGGCCCTCTGCTCTAGATAATAGGGTGATAAAATTACCAGCGCTGAGTCTATTCTGGCACTCCCATCATTGAAATGTCACTACTGTTGGACAACAGTGGGAGATTTTCACATTACCTCCAGCTCTGTTTAAACTAGGGGAAATGTCAAAAAATGTCCCATGGGTGTTAGCAAGACTGGGAGCCTGAGATCCTTTCTACACTGGGTCGGGTTTATTTTTGCACTCCTATAATTACACCAATACAAACCACTAGCATAGAGGTACCATACCAGTAGCTTATGCATTAGGAAGCAGGGTAAGATACAGCTTATCCCAATGCAGTGCATCTATATTAGGGGCTCCAGAGCAACTACATAATGCAAAATATATAGGAGAGAGAGGCCAGCATGCAAACAGAGCTGGCAGGGCTGCTGGAACAATTTTTATAGTGGGGGTGCTGAGAGCTATTGAACTAATCTGTAAACCCTGAACATGATAGCAACCACTTCAAGCTAGGAGGTGCTGCTAAAGCCCCAGCATCTCAAGTTCTAGTACCCTTGAGCCCTGGTGTAAGTTAGTTGTTTATTTTTTCTAACCCTATGGCATAACTGAAAGTATTATAAAGCCTGATGGCAGTCAGTGGTCCAGCTTCTTTTTAAAACACATTTTTCAAAACTAGTCCCTGTTGCTAATATGGGTTCAGCTTCACTAGCTGCTGCAGGCCTTTTAACAACATTGTGAAGACCTGATCTGAGCAGGTTTAAGTAAAATGATTAAATTGGTGGCTATACGCCTTGCCTATTCTGCTCTAGGACTCCCACTGCTGCTTAATTTTTGTGGGACTGAACTATTGTTATCAATGACAGAAACATTTTAGAGAGTGTGCTTGGCATGGACAGGTCCCAGGATAGACCCAACTCAGTGTATCATAAGCATGTTTGGCACCACAGTACAGAAGCTCAGGGAACACTAAGGCTGTGTCTAGACTGGCCAGTTTTTCCGGAAAATCAGCCGCTTTTCCGGAAAAACTTGCCAGCTGTCTACACTGGCCGCTTGAATTTCCGCAAGAACACTGACGATCTCATGTATGATCGTCAGTGTTCTTGCGGAAATACTATGCTGCTCCCGTTCGGGCAAAAGCCCTTTTTGCGCAAAGCTTTTGCGCAAAAGGGCCAGTGTAGACAACGTGGTATTGTTTTGCGCAAAAAAGCCCCGATGGCTAAAATGGCGATCGGGGCTTTCTTGCGCAAAAGCATGTCTAGATTGGCCAGGGACGCTTTTCCGCAAAAAGTGCTTTTGCGGAAAAGCGTCCGTGCCAATCTAGACGCTCTTTTCCGCAAATGCTTTTAACGGAAAACTTTTCCGTTAAAAGCATTTGCAGAAAATCATGCCAGTCTAGACACAGCCTAGAGGTATGGTATTGCCAAATGATGGAATGGGAAAAAAAAGATTACTACCAGTAATCCACTCCCTGTGGCTGCTTCTCTCAAGAGAACCATGGAATTGTTGAGAAGGTCTCTGCTTCACCAGCCCCTGTGGCTGCTGCTCTCATTGGCTCTCTCTACCCAGCAGCGTTATAACAGAATAACATTGTCTGTGTCTACACAGCAAGCAGTTATTTCGACATAGTGTTGAAACAACATTGAGTTGAAGGACTTCTTACTCCGACTCCCGTAACCCTCATTTTACGAGGAGTGAGGGAAGTCGGAGGAAGAGTGCTCTAACTTGGACTTCCTGCTGTGTAGATAGCGCCAAAAGCTGAAATGAGCTATTTTGACTTAAGCTACATAACTGACATAGCTCAAGTTGCATGCCTTATTTTGGCTGTAGCCATGCTTTGTAGATGTACCCATAATGGTTAGGTGGATTGCTGAGCTGGCCTCTGCTCCCAAAGATTTACTCTCTGCTTCCCTCTCTTGGGCCAGGAGGAAGGTTGTTGAGTAGCTCTCCTATTCACCGTGCTCCCCACCCCATGACTAACATAAGGGAATTTCCTCAGCTCTCCTGATCCTGCCATAACATGGCTAGGTAACTACCACATTAGGCCAAGTGCATACTGTAGATAGGGCCTTACAGAGGTGGGATGAGATGGTGTCCTTCCCTTAATCAACATACTGGCCGACTATCACAACCAAGTTTTATTACTCACTGGTTTTCAGCCTGTGTTCAGTCTCCTCTATTCTGAAAAACTTAATTGTGTTAATGGTGTTACAAACATGTCCCAGCGTGACTTTTTCACATACACACTTGCATGTGTCATTGGATAACAATGTGTGAAAAAAGTGGATGGCAGTTTCTTGTGTTATGAATATGCACTAAAACTGCACTCTCAGAAAGCATACACTGCACAGCTAAATAAGAACATATAATTATTAGGGACCTATTAGTTTTAACTATTGATGAGCTATAATGTAAATGATATGATGGTGATTAAAGCTATATCAATAGCTATGGATTTGTCTACACAGAAACATGACATTGGTATAAAGTTAATTTAAATAGATACAATTATGGACACCTTTATTCTGGTATAGGAGGGTTTTTCCTACTTAGTTTATGTTGCTTTGGAAGGGGGTTAAGCCAAAGTGAAACAAACCAACCAAAACAAATCTACTACTTTTATTCCAGAAAGTGTCCACAGGGGGAACTATATCAGTATAGCTATAAAAGTTTTACTAGATGGGTATAATTATACAGGCATAACTGGCAAAATTTTCCCTATAGGGAAAGGCTTCATTATTTAGCTCCTTGTTTTCCGAAACTCATGACACTCTAAGTTTGTTTGTTTTTCCTTTTAGGAACAAAACATTTAACATTGTACTCTCAGCAAATGGGTGATTCCCCCTCCCCGACCCCAGAAATGCAGTTTGGCCATTTTTGAGTTACTTGGAGAAAACATGCACACCCTGATTCTTCTCATACATAAGATTTGTACAATCACAGAGCTTTTTGAAGTTTACGCTTGGTTGAACAATACAAAGAGTAAAACATACCTGTTCGTAGGAATGCTCATAATAGGCCAGAGCAGTGGGCCAGCTAGTCACTATCCCATCTCTGAAAAGGACGAGTCCCAGTAATCCAGCAGACAGTGCAGGAATCCCCATAATTCCAGAGAGGTTGCTGCCTTTCCTGGGAATGGGTTAACAGTGAGCGTCTTCTCTACAGAGTTAATACAAGTTACTTTCCTTGAGTTTACCTATATCAAGTGCAAGTGACCACACTGCTGTGAAAATATCACACTGGTTGTCTTCACTGATGAGGCACTCATGCATGTATGGCACTCCGGGATGAATCCTATCACGATTTTTCCCACTGCAGTAAGTTGAGCAGCTCTATTATTTTTTTTCCCTCAGGGAATTAGAGGAGAAATTGTCTGTTCTTTCTGGGCATACAGGAGGAATTGTAGGAAGGCATTGGAAGACTAGTAGCACTCTCAGGTAGAGCTAGCCTGGCTCCAAGCTACAGAGCTGTGGTGTTAGCAGCAGAAAAATTGGCTGGCCCATCCAGGGTACAGGGGTAAAGTGCAACTCAGTTAAATGCCAATACGGGACAAGGGCTTGTGGGTGGGAATAGGACACAAGTTAGCAACAACACTCACATTTACATTAGCTTTGAATCCCTATAGTGTAAAGAACTTTTATGATTGATTTCAGTGAACATGTACTGTAGGTTGAATAGTGCCTTTAGGTATCAGAATATAGAAATGGGATTAATTTTACAGGCAGACGGGGGGTCACTCTACCTTAGATTAACAGGTTGCCAGTTAACTCAAGGTAAAGGTTAGTGGGGTCACTCCTCACTAACAGGGCACAGTGAGTCCATGAAGTGCCACACTTGCTTTCACAAAAGGTGTGAAATACCTTAATTCTACATAATAAGTCTAGTGAAGACACCCTTACAAAGGAAGCATGTCATTTACCTTTGCATCCCTGACAACCTCTCTTCAAATGAAGAACTTGGGAGTCCTGCTTTACCTTAAAGGCTAACAGATTAATTTGGGCATAAGCTTTCATGGGCAAAGACCCACTTCATCAGATGCATACAGGGTCTTTGCCCATGAAAGCTTATACCCCAAAACATCTGCCTTTAAGGCACCACAGGATTCTGCGTTGTTTTTGCAGCTACAGACTAACACAGCTACCCCTGGGAGACTCTTCAAATTTAATGTCTGGCTCTTACCTGCACATTGACTCTTCCCGTTCCAGGGTCAACAAGATTTCGTTATTTGCCCAGGGCCCAGCCCTAGGGATGTTAAATTTTGATTAACTGGCTAATCGAGTAGCTGAAATTTGCATCGACTATTCAATTAGTCAATAAGGGCACCTTCGCCTTTGAAGTGTAGCAACAGCCCCAGGTCTGTTGTTACACGTCAAAGGCGAGAGTGCTGTGGGGAGCACAGGGCCAGAGGGGCACTCAAGCAGTCCCCACTGACCCCTTGCTCCCCACGGCATTTGAAAGCGGCAGCACTGCATGGAGCCCAGGGACAGCAGGGGAGTCCTCAGGCTGGCCCCGGGCTGCACGTGGCATTTCAAAGTGGTGGTACCATGTGGAGTCCAGGGTCTGGCCCCGGGCTCCATGCGGTGCTGCCACTTTGAAGCACCCTCTCCTCTTGCCCCCCCTTGCTGCCTCTATCAGAAAGAGGCAGCAAGGGTGGGGAAATGACTAGTCAACTAGTGTGTTGATTGGATAGTCGGCTAGTTGTTCACATTCCTACCCAGCCCAAGGTGATATGGCATGAATTATGGGTAATACATATGTTCAGCAATATATGACCACCACATAAGGAGCTCATTGCTGTCAATTAGTGTTAGTAATGCCCTCTTCCCCCCCCCCCCCCATGCTGCCCTCCCTCTTCTTACTGGCTCTGAAACTGGTTTAAATTGCCACTGAAATCACCAGGCTTCTGGCACCATTGTGTGTAATAAGAACGTAGTAAAACAGTGCTTGGATGATGCTTGATGTGGTGGGAGAAAGCTATTTACAGGACCTATCTACTATCATAACAGCACCAGCTAGCCCTATATGAAGCAAGTCTAATCAGTGTGGTGCTCAAAACTGCCAGCACCACACTGTCTAGGTCAGCGTTTCCAGGGTTGCTAATACTGGTGGGTGAAGTTAAAACCAGTGGGATGTGTTTGAAACATTTTGCTAGCAGAGACAAGGCCATTTGCTCCCTGTATCCAGCAGTAATGGATCATATTCTAAGTATGAGCTAGGGATGTTAAATTGCGAGTAACTGACTAATTCAATGGTCGATGCATTTTGCATCGACCATTCGATTAGTCGATAGGGTGCCTCTGCCTTTGAAGTGAGAGCTGTTACTACACTTCAAAGGTGAAAGCACCACATGGAGCCCGGGGTCAGCTGGGGACTCCCTCGCTGACCCCAAGCTCCGTGCGGCGCTGCTGCTTTGAAATGCCACAGAGAGCCTGGCATCAGGCTCCTTGCAGCATTTCAAAGTGGCAGAGCCCCATGCCCAGGAGCAGCTGGGGACTCCCCTGCTGACCTCAGACTCCACGTGGCATTTCAAAGCGGTAGTGCCACACAGAGCGCGGGGTCAGCAGGGGAGTACCCGGCTGATCCCAGGCTCCATGCGGTGCTGCTGCTTTGAAATGCCGCATGCAGCCTGGGGACACCCCAGCTGGCCCCAGGGCTGCACGCAGCATTTCAAAGCAGCAGTGTCACATGGACCCCGGGATCTGGTCCCCGGCTCCATATAGTGCTGCTGCTTTAAAGTACTTCTCATCTTCCCCTCCCTCCATGCTGCCTCTTTCTGATAGAGGCATGGGGGGGAGAAGGGGGGAGGGGAAACGATTAGTTGACTAGTCCTTAACATCCCTAGTATGAGCCATACCTTTCTGTATCCTGAACAGAATCCTCACATGGACCAAGACTCTGTGCTTTTGCATGGTAATTTAGTAAACAATTGGAGGCAGACACCCCTTATAATAATACTAGCTGGACTTATCCAGCGTTGCCCGGGAAACCGGAGGAACAAAATTTAGAAAAACAGAAGCTGGTCCTGACAGCCTCCAGACACACCGCAGCTGCCAGTGCCTGACATCTGGCCATTACGGCAGACTCCCATGCTTTTCTACTGCTGCATAAAGCAAAATCTGACTCAAAAAAGAGGCATTGCAATGTTGAGAATCAGAGCTATTTGACTTGGCAAACTTAGATACAAAAGTCACAATAGAAACTATGTCTCTGTTTTCTTCCCATGTCATGAGTCCTGGAGCCATTAAAAGCACAGTGGAACGGAGAGCCCCCAAATCACCATGGCTTGTTTCCCCACCATTGCTGGAAGCATATGGAGGCCCCTCTTCAATAGTGCAATGTTTTGCTTCCTATCAGATGGTATTTTTGCTCATTATCCTCATAGAAGCTAATGTTTTTTTGGTAGGGAAGTAGGGGATAGGCATGCTGGGTCTGCAAATTCTCATCCAAGAACTAAGTATAGGGATGCATCAATCAATGGGATGGCCCTACTGGATCTGAGAGATTTCAAGGTGACACCTCAAACTCTTCTCCCATCTTTTTTGATGAAACTATGAGTCAACTACCTGAGCCTGCTGGCACCTCTATAGTCCCTCCTCCAACACCACCCCTTTGACCAGCTGCCCCTCCCATGGACTGCATCTCTGACCCCCCCAGGATCATCCAGTATCAAACCCAGGACCAGTGCCCAGATTTGAGGGATCTCCCCACCCCCGCCTTGGATTAATTTCTCATCCACCCAGCATCATCCAGTGCTGCCCCTTGGGGCAGTGCCCCTCAAAGGAGACACCCCGCCACGGGCTTCATTTCTCACTCACTCCCTGCAGGATTGTCCAGCCCCACTTCCTTCATCCCCCTACAATCCTGCCCTCCCCCCACTTGCTCCCAATGGTCCAGCCCCCCCAGACCAGCCTGCCCCCCAACGATCCAGCACTCCCCAATCCTGCCTTCCCCCCCACTTGCTCCCAACGGTCCAGCTCCCCCGGACCAGCCCGCCCCCCAACGATCCAGCCCCCCCAATCCTGCCCTCCCCCCATTCACCCCCAATGGTTCAGCCCCCCCAGCCCAGCCCCCCCCCCATTCATTCCCTCCCCACTGCCCTCACCTCTGGGTCCCTGATGCGCCTCCTTGGGGACATTTTTTCAAAGTGGTAGCTGAGCGGTAATGCGAGCCCCGGCAGCAACCCGCCTGCCCATTGGTCGGCCGCCAGGCCCTGAGCCAATCGCAGTACTGAAGAGGGGCCTCCATATGCTTCCAGCAATGGCGGGGAAGCCGCTTCTCCCCACACTGCCAAGCTCCATGCAGCCCCAGGGAGAGGCGTCGGTCTCTCATCTCTTCCCTCCCACAGTACCTTAAAACCTTCTCCTGGAGGAAAGGTTATCCCATGGAAAGTTTGGTTGTGGTAGCTCTTATAGTGTCCAAGTTACTAGAGCACAAACATACAAACGAAGAAAGGTTGTGCTATGCATCCTTGGAAAAATAGAATTTAATATTGATACATCAGCTAGAGCAGGGGTGGGCAATAATTTTTGCCCAGGGGCCACTTCAAAACATCTTGAAGTAGCCCTGGGCCACCCTGGAAGGGGCGTGGCCTAAACTGGAAGGGTTGGGGCTACCCCACCCCCAGACCATGATTGGTCTGGGGCTGGAGGAGCCTCTTTGCCCCACCCTTCCCACTAGGCACCCATGCCCTGGAAGAGGCTTGGCATGCTCCCCTACCCGCAGGCCAATCAGGGCCTGGGAAGCACGGGAAGCCTCCTCCCACCCTGTGAGGAGCACGTGGCACTTTGAAGTGCTGTGGGCTCCTCACAGTGCGGGGGCAGGGCACAGGAAGCTTCACACAGCCCTGATTGGCCTGGGTGTGGGGGAGTGCACAAAGCTTCCCCTGCTCTTCCCCCCCACCCAGGGAGCAGTGTGTGGTGCTTCAAAGTGCCACATGCTTCTGTCAGGGTGGGAGGAAGCTTTGCATGCTCCCCCACCCTCAGGCCAATTAGGGCCTGGGGAATGCCCGAAGCCTTCTCCGCTCTGCCCCCACCATGCGCTGCGCACTGCTCGGAGGGCGGCGGTAGGGCGGAGAAGGCTTCGGGCGCCAGATCCACCCGCTTGGCGGGCCAGATCCAGCCCACAGAGGCCCTTTCGCCCACCCCTGAGCTAGAGCCAGTAGTGTAGCCACTAACATACAGAAAAAGAAATGGAACCTGTGATCGTTAGAATTGGAACTCTGCTTGCTCTTTGCCATTTCCACTTTGGATACCAGACGCAGTGACGGAAGAAGACTAACATAGTCCATTATGATATGTCCCCAGAACAGTGAGAGTTTTGAACTACAAAGTCATTTTGTAGTTACCATGTCCAAATTAGCGTTCAAACATTTGGAATTTAACCATAACACGGCAAAAGACTCAGACAAGCCACTTTAATAATAAGCCAATTTTTATTGGTAGTTAAAATCATATTTGTTTCTTCATGAAGTGCAAGATGCACCATGAAACCAAAATACAGGAGGTTGTGTTATTAAATACACATTGGTAAGCAATGCTACTTTTTGGCGAAGTGCTGTATTTTGTTGTTCAGCTTCTATCAAATTGCCTATTCAAACAAAGAGCCAGACAACCTTAATATCAAAAGAACTGATACACATAGAGAAAGTGGCCCCAGAACGAAGCTGCCATATATGCATAGATTGATGTACAGTATTTATCTTCTCTGAAATCTCCCTTTTGAATTTTCAAGTTTGTGGTGTACAAGTAAAACCTAGAAGGCACAGTTTTGTTTACAACACATCTGTCTACTGACTGATACATACGGAAACACAGTTTCAACAAAATTAATGAATCAGCATCTGAGACAGTGCAAGGCCTCCACGTTTACAAGAAACAATATGTTTTACTACTGTTCAAAAACCATATAAAAGCCACACAACTTACATACTACTAGAGAACAACAACAAAAATCTGCCCAAGAACTCCAGGCACAAAACAGAACAAGTAACATAAATATGCAAGATAAAAATTAACCAAAAAGTCACTGATGAAGTACTGTATATATATCATACAAAATAGCATGGTTTCCAATAGTAAGAATTGAGAGGCACAGCTTTTGTGCAACAAAACAATTTATATCCTGAAAGATATAGAATTTCATCACTAGAAAGATATCCAGTAATATAGTATAAAAGGATTAGTATCTCCCAGTTTTTAGGAGCAGTCTAAAATTGCATTTACTTGCCAACTAAACAAAGGAGGCTCCAATTCTAATGCTTGGGAGCCATGCACTCTTTCCACCTCCCCCTAAAAAGTTAAAGGATTACAAAACCCTTTCAATTCAAAGAGGTGGAGATTCCATCTTCCTTCATTTAACTTTAGGAAAATTAAAGTTGAAGGAAAGTAGTTATTTAGGAAGAGAAAAATTAAAGCAAGGAATCTCCTGAGCTGCAAAATGTGTGTATGTGCACATGTATATGGAGGAAGCAGATGAAAGAAGGACAAGAGGAAAAAGTTGAAATGAAAAGGAATTATACCAGAAGAGAAGTTAAGATCTTAGCGAACAAATGAGAGAAATTCTAGGAATCAGAGATTGGTGAAGCTACAAAATTATTCTTGTATAAATAATTGAGTTTTTAGGCCAGGAAAAGATCACTGTATAAACTCGATATGCATCACTAAAAAAAGAAGAGTTAAGAACATCAACAAAAATCCTCTACATTCTGAATTGGCATTAAGCACTTAGACTCATGCATAATCACTTAAAAGCAAAACCTATATTCCATATCACAGGAAGTTTTAAAGAACAAGTTAAACTAAACACTTTCAGGGATGACCTAGATATATGTGGTCCAGCCTAAGCACAGGGGGGCTAGATTATATGACCTCCAGGCATTACTAGGAATATACCCCAGTAAGATGATAGGAATACAAACAAAAGCAATACAGATAGGGCTGCATTTTCAGATCTACGGAGTAGTTAAACTATTAACTAAAACATGGAAGTATTTGAAGGGAATTGGAGACAGACGGCTATTTGCTACAGGATTAGGAAGATGACTTTCCACGGGCGTTTTACCTGCATCTATTATAGGCAGTGCTACTCATAATGAAAATTACTGTAAGGCATTAGGTAAACATCTGGCCATATGTCAAAGAACATTTCATAAGTTTGAAATAGTTCTTAAGCATTATTGGTCTCATCTAATCACAAAAATTCAAGTCACCCATATACATGTCTTATAGTGTTGAGGCTTTTCTACATTTCAGCTGGGAAGACATTGTTGAATGTGACCAACATTTATGCGCCTTAGGAGCAAATGCAGGAGAAGCAGTGATTGCAGATGAAGCACTGGAAACTAAAGAGGAAGAATAAAACTCCACTATTATCCTCTTTCCCCTCCCCCCAATTCACTCAACTCCCAAGAAGGATCTGTGATGGCTGATTTTGTAGTGGCTGCCTAGAAGTACCTGCACTGTTAAGTTGGGTAGGTTTACCTTTCAAGGCATGCTTTCTTCCAGAAGGTCATGGAAGATTTACAAAAATTAAGATGTTTAAAGTTCTGTATTTTTCCCCACTAGTCAATTAACATCCAATTATTCTTCTGTTTTTATGCCGCATGAGCA
Organism: Pelochelys cantorii; assembly: GCA_032595735.1. NCBI lineage: Eukaryota > Metazoa > Chordata > Testudines > Trionychidae > Pelochelys > Pelochelys cantorii. The sequence goes on along the minus strand of CM064327.1, from coordinate 41,861,642 downwards.
ATGAAACGTCTACTAGCAATGTAGCTCTGCATCTACAATTTTATATAGTCTCCTAGTACTGCTTAATTCTGGAAGACCAGTAGTGTCATAATGCATTGACATAATGTTATGTCTTTCCTTGTTTCTCAGACTTCCTTCTCCCATTGGGAAAAAGTTAGGAGGGGTGAAAGTCCTCATCTGGAAACAGGTTTTCTGTCCAGTAGTTTGCAAGTGGTTCAAATTAATCATTTTGAAATTAATTAATTTGAAATTAATTGATCAATTTGAGGCTGTAATCAGCAGCTTGGAAGCCCATCCATACTCACCATCCCCCAGAATAGGTTCTACAGAAGGTGTAGCTATGGATGGACCTGTTGTAGAAGACAATCACTATAGCCCTTTTTTCTTGGATCAGACTACAGATACTTACCCAAACTTTATTTAGTTTATGTAATGGACCTTTAAAAAAAAAAAAATGTGGAGAACAGGGCAGAGGGAAGAAAAGAGTGAAGGCTGTATGAGTTGAAATACTGATGGACTCTCTGGGTTAAATGTCTATATTTAATAAGCCATAGGTCTACTTTTCATTTCACGCCATATAAGGCACAGTGTTGTCTCTTATCAGCTGAACATTTGACTCTCTTGTGCTGCTTATATGAAATATTTGACAACTCTAATTGAACTTACATATGTTGAATGTAAGTAGATAAAATCTAAATTGAAATTAGAGTTATTCTTCTTTCACTAAGAATTTAGCAATTCCTACTTCAAGTCCATTGGCAACTATAGCCTTTTAATGCTTATGTTAAGAGTATATCTGTGCACATGGTATATACAAACATACAAAACTGTCAAAAGTACTGGCTATTCGAATGTATGGCTGATCCCAATAATTTTGTAACTTCATACTGATTAAACAAGAGATATGACTGAAGAATGCATGTTCCACCTTCGTTAGAGTTTTCTTTAAAAACCCATCCATACGTCAAACTGTAGTTAAAAACCATCACACTCTCACACACTCATTTTCAAGACACTGAAATATTTAAGATAACCATTTAGGACCTATAGCAAGGCATGTTGTGATACACTATATGCAAATACAGTTTCAAACTAATGTAACACTAGTCACAAATGTGTTCAAATGATTATGATCAGCTTCAGGCTGACCATACCTTCATTATTTACACATTAAAACAAGAGAAAGCTAAGAACAATTAACCAACAGGATTAAAACCTCAATGCCTTCAGTAATTGTACTGACGCTGGCAAGGCTGGTGAACAAACAATCCATTGTGCTTGATTTGCCGTGAGTGGCAATCCCTGGTAAGATTTTGGCGACGGAGACTGTTTCTGTTGAGATGGTGTCTTTCACTGTGTTCTTTTACCCATTGGCTCGGCCGAAAACTCTTGGTTTGTTTCAAAAAACTTGAATGAGCAGCAAGAGTGGTGACGTAGCAATGAATATGCTGCCCCATTTCATTTCGTGCTTCCATTCTAAAATTGAACATATACATGTTACAGTTCATACAGTTAAACTTATCTAGATCTCAAAGTGCTATTAAGGGAATGTATTTTCTTTTAGCTCAATGAATATAGATAGGCTTGGAAGGATTAGTTTTGTATCACTAAATGTCACTAGACATTAATTACATCACACACACACTAGGGATATTAGATAGCATGTGATTAAATAGTTGTGTAACTGCATGAAGTTTCAGTGGTTACCTGACTATTTGATGGTCCTAGGGGGGTGGGAGTTGGCAGCCAGTGTGCTCCCAGCACCACTCCCAGGGAGCCCCTGGCCACCTCTCACAGGGTGGCAGGCAGGAGCTGGTCTGCAATGGGAGCCAGTTTAAAAACCAGCTCCCTGTGCAGACTGGCTGCCTGCTGGGGTCTGAGCTCCCCATGGACAAAGGCTGCTCCTCAGCAGCAGCCTCTGTCCGGGGGGAGCTTGGACCCACTGTGGACAGGAGCAGCTGTTGTGGACCAGCCTCTGTCCATGGCAGTCCCAGGCTTGCCGCAGACAGAGGCTGCTTTACGGCAGCCTGCCCTGCCCCACCCCCCATGCTGCTGCCTATAACAGGGGGGCACGGAAGATGGAACTGCAGAACTAGTGCTCAGGGGAATTTGCTTTTAAGCCAGCTCCCCCCAGGACTGGCTCCTGCCCCCTCCTTGCTGCCGCAGCAAGGAGGGCAAGTGAGTCTGTGGAGCTGGCATGCATGGGGAGCCTGCTTCCCATGCATATCAGCTTCCACCTGCCCCCCCCACCTTCTGTGCTGCTGCCTATCAGAGGCAGCAGTATAGGGCAGAGGAGCATGCTGATCCAGTGCTCATGGGGAGCTGGCTTAAAAGTTGGCTCCCCATGGGCACTGGCTCCCACCTGACAGAAGCAGAAAGAGGGGTGGAAGTGTGTGTAGTCAACAAGATTAACCAATAAGCCAAGGCTTATCAGACAGTCATGTAGTCAACTACATGTTGACATCCCTAGCATACACAGACTGAAAAATATCTCTGCTGATAAGAATAGAAATGTACAGATAGGCAAAGTAAGAAAAATGTTGCTTGGAAAATTGAGAGCTTGACTTCAGGATATTTACTGGGTAGACTTTGACATGCAATTTTGACAATTTGTATTTTAAATGATTATAATACTTTGACTCTTTGGATAGCAGTGTGTAATGCCATTAGATTATTGTCTGATGTCCCCACTGCCTGGCCCTCCCACCCCTAATAATCTCCTGCAACTGGGAGAATTCAATTAGATAAAAATAAAAAACACTTAAAGTAAACAGATATAATTCAAAGTTATTAAAAACATTCAAACTCTGCCAAGCCTAAATGTAAAGGTTTACACACATCAGTTCACTGGGTGACCCTATCCTACCACACTAGGCACGAAGTTCTCTCCTGTAGTTTCAGAATGTTTTCGGGAGTGAGTTGATAATAGGTCTGTTTCCTGTACCTCACCTTCTCTGTAATGACTGTGCTATGTTGCCTTTTTTATTTCTGATTCAATATTTAATCTTTGGGGGCATAATGTGCTTTCCAGCTTGCTAGTCTACATGAACTAATGGCATAATGCCCAAAAGATCATATAATATATTAAATACAGAAGGCAGCATGTACTTCAGTATCCTCTAAGGAATATTTACTAGATGTTATAGTAAAAGATCATCTTGCACACTGATAGTTTGGGCTGTGTGAAAATAAAGGGCCTAATAAAAGACTGTTTGGATTTTACTACCTGGCTGGCAACCCAAACATGGTGTTCAGGGATAAGACCTCAAAAGTTAGACTACTTATGCCAGTGAAGTCAGACCCGCTGTGTGAAATGTGTAACAGATATTAAAGATCTTTCTTCAGCCTATCCTTTTGATTCCCTCATGCCTCTTAAAGTCAGACTATTGTAGTCACATCCCATCACACAGTATGGGCTATCATCAACCTATGCAAGGGTGGGAGAATGCATCAGAAAAGTGTCTCTTTTTTTCCACCCCTACAGCCTGAAGGACAGTGTTAGAGGGTGGTTGCTGTATTTTTACAAAGTTTTCTAACACACAAGCTTTCTAAGAACCTCTCCAATAAGGTAGCCTAATGCTTGGGACATTTGTACAGCAGGCTCTCTTCTGGGACACAAAGTGGTTATATGCAACTTTTAAGAGTCATCCACAAAGGGTGGTGGTCAAAAGTTCAGAAGCGCATGCCTTCCCTGTGCTCAGGGCACAGGAAAACGGGGCCCTCAGGAAGTCAGTTATAACAAATATAGCCCTACATGGCTCTAACTGTTCCAACTAGTGGAACAACCTTACACCAATGGAAAAATCTGTCTAGTCTAGTAGAACATCCTGCCATGCCCCTGGTCTGTCTCCTGTCCTCCATGCCAGCAGCACTTGTGTGTGTTGGAGCAGATTCCCCAGCTTCCCTTAACCACCTACCAGTAAAGAGTTGCAGCCAAAATACGTTCTTTTTGTGCTGATCTGGTGGCACAAAGTGAATGGATTGAAGGAAATGGCCCCAAGATGACTTTTGCTGAATTTCTATCCCAGCGTTATATCCCTTTATGGATTATTGAAACTGACAAAGAGCCAGTCAGCATAATGTCCAACTTAATGTTCTGACCTTCACTCACCCTAATTATTTCACACTATAATTCAGGGATGTTAAGTAGTGATTAATTTGCTAGTTTAGTAATCGATGGAATTTCCATCGACTACTCGATAAGCACTTCCTTGTTCCGCCTTTGAAATGTACAAGAGCCCCAGCAGGGGCTCTTGTGCATTTCAAAGTTAGAATTCCTTGTGCATCCCAGGGCCAGAGGGAAGTCCCGCTGATTTCAGGCTCCATGCGGGTGCTTCTGTTTTGAAATGCACAAGAGCCCCCAGCATTTACTTATTGGATAATTGACTAGTCCTTTACATACCTACTGGAATTGCTCTTATATTTTCCTTTTATACAGATCAGTTGAACAGGCATGTAGTTTCCTGTAATGATTGTACTACCACTGGCCAGATGTGACTGTATTAAGCCAGTTTTAGAAGCAACATGTCAGAGCTGAAACTCTGAATGAAGACAGTACTAAGGGAATTTCTGGCTCAAGCACAGATATGGTAGCACAAATACAAACATTACAACAATAAAACCATAACAGAATGAGCAATAGTAGGCTAATTGTGTATGCCTTGAGCATATTTTTGACTCATGTCATCAGCCAAAGAAATGCATTAATAGCTTATTAATACGGAGGTGGATTTCATATTGTCCACAGCCATAAGCCAGTGTATGTATTAGTGAGCCATTGATGTACTCGGATACCCAGCCACCTACCCACCTTGCCTGGTTTCCTGATGGAGGGGGAATGTAAACATAGCAGGAGATGGAGTTAGTTGACCTGGGCTCTGAAATTCACATGGATATTTGCTTCAGTGGAGATGGACTCCAAGTAAAAGCTCGCAAGACTTGAACCCTAAAGATTCTTAACCAATAGTCAACATTTGTAAAAGCCACTCATGTACTTAGCAGTGTATTTTGCTCGTGATAAAGAATCAATTAGAATTGACCAGGTATCTTAAGTTGAAACGGAGGTTAGTCTTAAAAAGGGTAGTTTTGATCCACAAGTCTAGTTACAAAGCAAACCAAACAAATGAAAAGAGTACTGTCCCAAAGCAGTAGTACTTACTGTGCCAGTGTGACTTAAGCAGCTTTTCCTGGCCCTACAATGTTAAATGGCCAACCATTAAACAAACAACTAGAGACTTCAAGACAACAGTTCACTGTATTTGTCAGTTTAGTTGAACAATTACTATTATCCTCTCTGTTACTAAATTTCCTCTCAACATTAAACTTTTAGAGAGTGTCAGTCACAATTTGTTCTCCAAAATAATTATCTTATACATGAAATTATGACAAAACATTTAGCCCCGGTCCTCAGAAGGCAGCTTTTAGGCACCTAATTACCATTAACTTTCATAAATATTCAATAGCAATACTTGGGCCCCATCCTCCGCTGAATGCACAATTCCATTGAATTCAGAGGAATGATACTGATTTACATCAAGTGAGTATCTCATCCTTTAATCTGATTATATATTTGAAGTAGCAGTGCATTATAAAAAGGTGCAAGACGTAGTTCTGAAATAGTTTACACCAGTATCCCTAAATTTTTCAAGGCCATCACAAGAATTCCATATCTGACTTTGAGGAAAAGGAGACGGCAACATATCCATCTACTCTGTAATGACACAATTCTCACTCAAATTTCACCATCTCCATTTTGCAACCATTACCATTAAATTGTTGCTCCTCACTACGTTCTCATAAACTAGTCTTTCCTGTTTTCATTGTGTCCCAATGCATGGGGATGGTATTAGGGGCACCTTATAGTTGCAAGATTTCTTCAAAGCCCAATTTTCAGAGGTGCTGGGTACCCATGGCTCCCACTGACTTTAACTAGAGCGGTGGTGCTCAGGATCTCCCAAACAGGCCCTTGATACCAAGAGCACAGAGCTTCAGTGTCTGCCCCATGCTTGTTAGCCACTGCCTCATGTCACTTTCCAAAACAAAATGAAGGAAAATGGGTGAATTTTATTTTAAGTCTTGTAAACCATGCATGGGAACGAGGCTGCCACTGAAGTCAGCGGTAATTACTTGCATATTGCTACACATAAAACCAATCTTACCATAAGATGATCCTTGGTCATTCTTATTACAGAGGATGAACTCTAGAAGCAGGCCAATTTGTCCAGGCCTTCTAAACAAGGTCCGCAGGAATTACATTAGTATGTCTCAGAATGTGAGCATATGGGGAAAATACTTGGGGTCATAATGGAAATATTTTTGCTACATCAACATTTTTGCTTTTGCTATTAGGCAAATATTGCATTATAGGTTTGTGTCTCTGGCTATTCTGCCTGGTCACCTCCTTAGGATTCAGACCCTAGTGGAAGAATAGTTTCTGACTTTAACAAGAAAATAATATTGTTTATTGGTAGCGTTCTGAACCCAAACATCTATACAGCAGTTAAAATAGCCCCTTAGCCTGAGCCCCATCTACTGGCATGGATCAGCTATGGGTTTTTAACTGCAGTGTAGGTGTACCCCCAGACTTCCTGTGACGTGATCTTGGATAAATCACACATTCTTCCCTGCCCCCAGTTCTTAGTCTCTGCAATGGAGACAGTACTTCCTCCACCCAAAGAGAGGTTGAGAGGACATAACTAGTGTTTGCGAAGCACTTTAGATACTACCAGGGTGGGGCCAAGTACCTTTTATCATTTTTATTGTTCTCTTTTGGTTTAGAAATCTGATCTATAAAGAAAAATTTAAAAACTGTGCGTGTTTAGTTTTAAGAAAAGATGTCTGAAGGGAGACCTGAATACAGTCTTCAAATATCTTAAGTGCTGTTATAAAGAGGAGGGTGAGCCTTTGTTCTTCGGTACATACTGAAGGTAGAACAAATAGTAATGGGCTTAATCTGCAGCACAGAAAATTTACGTTACCTATTAGAAATTCTTCTTAACTATAAACTAGTTAAGCACTGGACTAGGTTTCCAAGAGAGACTGTGAAAACCCCGTCACTGGAGATTTTTAAGAAGAGGTTAAACAAACACCTGTTGGAAATGGTTTAGGTATTTGGTCTTGCTTCAACATTGGAGACTACGTTAGATGCATTTCTGGACGTCTCTTGCGCAGCTACATTTCTAGGAGGCACCTAGATAGGATATTCATCATGTCAGTTGTGCCAGTAACTTCCTCTGACTTCAATAGGAATGGAGTATACAACTAATGGGATAAGTTAGACCCCAGAAGTATTATTTATAATCCCAAGATCAGACATCTGATTATTCACTCCTAGCATGGCCACAAAGTAGAATAGTTTAAGAAAAAAAGGCATAAAGCTATGATCATCTTATCTTAAAATGTTGAGAGTATTTGTGCTTTGTTCAATCACTTAAAACTGAAGCTTCTAATTAATTCTTAAGGCATTTGGGCTAAGAAAGTTTCAGTTAGGTATTTACTCTGTTCCTTTGTACTCAGCAGTAATTCATAGCTTGTGCATTTACATCATATTGGCAATAGGAAAAAAAAAAAAAGAGGAAGGCTTACCTTGGACTATTTGGATTATGAAACTCCTCATCTCCACAGCTAGTTTCATTTAGACTGTGACAAGTATTATGGACAGCATATACAGACATGCTGGGATGTTCAATTAGAAGGTTCTCCATAGGACTGGTTTCCACCTTGATAGTGGTTAATCCACCTGCAGTAAAACATGGGGGAGGGGTAATAAACCAACTCTCCTCCATGGGGCATGAGTCAAACTGGATGAAGCAAGACTCGCTGGCATCAGCCAAACATTCTAAGGAAGTTGGTAAACACGAAAAGACTGGGGAGTGGTCAGCAGCTGATGTTTCACTGATGTTTTCTTCCTCTGTTGCAAAGTTAGTGCAAGTATCTAGTGGAGGTTGTCCATTGTTCCAGTTGCCAGTTTGAGAGTAAGCCATCACAGATACATGATTGCACGAGGAAGAGATCAGCAAGTTCATGTGAAGCAAGTAGAGGATAAAACAAACAAACAAACAAACAAACAAAAAAAAACTATCAGCATGTACACAAACATCTTACAAATACACAAAAGAGAGGTTTTCTGGAAACGCTTTCCCAAATCAGATATAAACATCAAGAGTATTGCCAGAAAAGTGATACAGTTGTGTAATACAGATTGCTCAGTGTCAAATAAATATTATTCATACAAGTAGTTTTACTAATCTCTGAATTGTTAGTCTTACGAAACTGATGTCAGTTTCCCTAGTCAAATTACACTAGGGAAATGTTTTGTGGTTCATTGTTTTATACAAATCCATATTATTTACACTTAGGCTAAAAATTCCTTTGGAGCTGCTGGTTTTCTTATACAAAGTCTGATAAAAATAACTGCCTGCTTCCTGCTGTAGAGGTTATATTTAACAGACATCTTACCTATAAAGTCAACCAGAATCCATTCTTCATCTTCTTTTTCACTGAACTCTGGCTCTTGGCTGGACAAGTTATTGATCTCTCCCACAAACATATTATTCAGCCTCTGGAACATTACTAAGGCAAGAATGAGACTTTGGCTAGTAAGTCTTTGTATCCAAAAATTCAAGAGAAGGGCTCACACTTATATGAGCAAACTGGCAGAGACCCAAGATTAAAGTGCATAGATGCTTTATCAGCTTACGTACAGAACACGGAGAGTCATCGTTTGTAAACAGTTTATAGAAAACCTGCAAAGAAGAAAAAAGTGGTCTTAATGCTAAAGCAATCAATCTATTTGTAAATGACAAGTCAGAACTTAGACAGGGCCAGCTTTTGACTGCAGGTTTTGGGGAATAGCCTGCATGACTCAAAGCATTTGCCATGAGGCAATAGAACATTTTTTCATAGGCCCATAGCATCCCGCCAAAGTCAACCACAAGAAGAGGTCTGATGGAGCAGAGACCTAGCAGGGTTTGGTTCCCTAAAGCCCTCCATCTGCATTCTGCCAACATGCAAAAGTCTGCATAGATCCTGGCCCTATCCCCACAGATCTGCAGGATATGAGAGAGATAAGGACCACAAATGCAGAGACTCTGTACCCTAGAATTACTGGGATCTTCTGGAAAAAGGGACTCCAAGAAGAGATGGTACTTTGGACTTCCCCTAGGAACTCTTCCTCCTTCCATGTAAGTGAGGGAAGGGACTCTGCCGAAGAAATGGTATCACCTGAAGCTGTATCACCTACATACTCCATATTGCAGGGGCTGTGGGAAGACTGTAACCTTATCCATGTGCCCCACTCCTGCAAAGAGCCCTCTGCAGGATTCCACTAATGTAGAATGCAGGTAACTGACCCCCTCTGTGCTGAGCAGAGAAGGCACTCACTGAGAGCACCACCATGCTTGTGTAGTTCAGGGGGCTCTGCTTGAATGCTAAACACATTACAGAAGAAAGTTTAATTATGTTCAGGTGCACTAGCATGGCTATTAAGTGGGATCCTTTCCATAGTGATCAGATACTACAGGGTATTTTCTTCACTCAGCGCAGAGTCAACCTGTAGAGAAGACTAGGACTTTAACAGGGTTCAGAAAAGAGCTAGATAGATTCATAAAGGTTAGGTCTACCAATGGGCAGGGCTCGACAAGTCACTGAATCTACTCGCCCATGGCGAGTAGATTTCAGCTGGTCGCCCCGTTCACCGGCAGTGCACACATGCGCAATGCGGGTCTTGTGCATGCACAGTGCGGGGCTGGCGAATAGGTTTCGCCGCCGTTTGTCAAGTCCTGCCAATGGCTATTAGCCAGGAAAGGTAGGAATGGCATCCCTAGATTCTGTTTGTCTGTAAATGGGTGACAGAAGAAGGATTACTGAGAATTATCAGTTGTGTTCCCTCCCTCTGGGGCATCTGGCATTGGCCACTGTCAGCAGACAGGATACTGGGCTAGATGGACCTTTGGTCTGACCCAGTATGGCCCTTCTTATGTTCTATTGTGACGTTCTACAAATACAGGCTGCACCCCCACATTATGAGAACAAAGTTGCTTCCTTACATTTCATTATAAGCAAAATTAATTTCTCAACAGAAGACACTTCCCTAAATGCATATTTAAGAGAGACGATCAGTTTCAGCCTGGACTATATACATTTTGTGGTTAAAGCTGAAAAAACCCTTAGCTGTTTAACAATTAAAAGAAAGCTGTCCAAACTCCTGAAATCACCACAACTGCCCAACTGTTGCAGTCACTTTGTTTGAACCATTAACATAGTTCAAATGATGCTGTCAAAATGCTATACTTTAAAAGTAATTTAGGCTTTTAAACTACAGTCATTTATTTTAAGCACCTCTAGCTATATTTTCACTTATTAAACTAATGATTAGAATGTATGTGTAAACACAATGTATCACTTATGTAATCTCTCCTCTTTTCCTGGAACCGGCCAATGTTTATGATAGACTAGGTAAATTAGAGGCATTTACATAAAAGCTATGAATTTCTATAGTCAGATAACTTGTGAGAGCACAAGTTAAACCATATTAGAGAAGATATTCAAAACAGTTCAAAGCGCAGCAAAAAAACCCTATACATTAAGGATGTTAAATATTGGTCAATTGACTGATTGACTAGTCAATGAAATTTCCATAGACTAGTAGATAGGCACTTCCACTTTCCTCCTTTGAAATGTACAAGGGCCCCACTGGGGCTCTTGTACATTTCAAAGGAGGAATGTGGAACTCTGCCTACAGCCTGGGGCTAGTGGGAAGTCTTGCGGACTCCAGGCTGCAGGTGGCCATACCAGCTTGAAATGTACAAGAGTCCTCAGCGGGGGCTCTTGTGCATTTCAAAGCTGCATTGCAGCATGGAGCCTGGGGTCAGTGTGGGACTCAGAGTCTCCTGCTGACCCTGGTCACTATGCTGAGCTGCCAATTTGAAATGCCAAATGGAGCTGGGGTCAGCTGGGGACTCCCTAGCTGATCCCGGCTCCCCGTGGCATTTCAGCAGAACCCGGGATCAGCTAGGGACTCAGCAGTTGACTACGGGTTCTGCGTGGCATTTCCCCAGAACCTGGGGTCAGCTGGGGAGTCCCCAGAAGATCTCAGGTTCTGCGGAAATGCCAGAGCTGGGATCAGCTGGGGAGTCCCCAGCTGACCCTGGGCTCCACAGCGCCACTTTGAAATGTCGCCTCGGAATTTCAAAGGGGCAGTGCCACACAGCTGAGCCTGGGCTCAGCTGTGCAGGGCTGCCCCTTTGAAATTCCAAGGTGGAGTTCAAAGGGCAGCACCGCACAGCTGAGCCCAGGCTCAGCTGTGCAGTGCTGCCTCTTTGAAGTACCCCATTTCCCCCTCACCTTTGCCGCCTCTATCTGGTAGAGGCAGCAAGGGGAGAGGGGGAGATATCGACTAGTCGACTGACTATCCAATAAGCATTTGCTTATAGGATAGTTGACTAGTCGACTAGTTCTTAACATCCTTACTATACACTTTTAATTTCTAACAAGTATATATTGATTAAAGGGAGATGATATTTACAGAACACAGGTTTCCGTGTCAACGTATTGTAACTCTTGAACTTTCGTGCTGGATACCAGAAAGTTAAGAAGAGGAAACTTAAGCTAGTTACTTCTGTTTATCATTGGCATTTCTTTTTTGTTTGCTAAGCCACGTAGAAACTGGTTTACATTCTGACACTGGGATCCAGAGCAGTTCCATCCATAGGATGGTTTGGTGAAAACATCCCAGGCTCTGCAGTTCTGGGGGATGTGGATTTGCAGGGCCAAGAGCAGCCTGTTGGAATTAGCGGGGGCCTGGAGCCGGCAGCAGGAGTTTGCCCCACTCCTGCACTCACAGGCAGTGGCAGAAGGCAGAGCTCCTACTGTCACTCAGGGGAGAGGATTTAGAAGAAAGGGAGAATAGAGGCAGGGGTGGAGCAAGGTCGGGAAGAGGCAGGCAGGGATTTGGGAGAAGGGGTGGAATGGGTGCAGGGCAGAGGCAGGAAGAGGTGGGGCCTGCAGTGGAAAAGGGAGTTGTCCCAGGCCCCAGGCATGGCTCTCTTGGGATCCAATACTATTGGTGTCTCTAAATTTGCTGCACTTGTGCAGCATTTGAGAGGTCAGCCAGGTGCTGATAAATAAGAATATTAATCAAGAACCATTGTAACCCAACATAATTGGAGCCCTACATGGATACAAAATTTGCATCCGTATCTGCGTCCACAAAAATGAGCTAAGGATATCCACATTCATATCCGCAGATGCAATGTCTATGGTTCCTATAAATATAGGTGGGGACAGCACAAACTAGGGTTCGTTGGCACTATTCAATTTGCTATACAGCTGTGGGTTTACTGGGTAAGCTATGCAGTATAATAGTGATTACAGTAGCTGACAGACATTTGTGTGTGAAATGACAACAAAATATGGTCTAGTCAATTCTTGTGTGGAAGAACTTGGTTCCTCAACTTTTTTTACCATGTTAAAAATCACGAAGGGTACAGCTCGACTGCAAGGATCTACTGGAAAAAGATATGCAACATGCACTCTGCATTTTGCACATCTTTTTCCAATACTTTTGTCGGAAGAGGCTTTTCCAAAATTCGGCCCATCTAGACTGGGCCAAATTTCAGAAAAAAAACCCTCTTTTGAAAGCCCCCTTCTTCCTCGTGAAATGGGGAATACAGGGGCATCCAAAAGAGCGCATTTGCTCTTCCAAAAAACCCTGCAGTCTAGCCGTACCCTAAGGCTATGTCTATATTACAAGGTTTTTGCGCAAAAACCGGTGGAGCGTCCACACCTCAAGCACATTTTTGCGCAAAAAAAAAAATACAGTAAATCAACAGGACAGAGGGCTTTTTTCCAGTAGAGTTATTCCTCTCCCCACGAGTAATAACTTCTTTTTGCGCTACAGCTCTTGCGCAAAAAGGCAAGTGTGGATGCTCCACGGGGGTTTCTTGCGCAAAAAGAGCCTATCAGAAAAACCACAGGTGCTCTGATGGACATTCTGTGATTGGCAAATCAGAACTTTCTTGCACAAGAGCGTCCATGCAGTGAGGACACACTCTTGCGTAAAAGCACATCGCTTTTGCGATTCGCTTTTGAGGTGTGGACATGCTTTTGCGCAAGAAGTTTTTGTGGAAGATCTCTTCTGTAAAAAGCTTTTTGTGCAAAAACCCTGCAAAGTCTAAGTGTCCCCTGCTCAGCCATTTCTTGGCAACCACCAGGAGCCCCCCCCCCCAAAAAAAATCAAGTTATTCCGAAATAACATAGTCCGTGTCTACACTAGAAGCAGTTATTTTGACATTATGTCAAAATAATGGTGAGCTGGAGGACTTCTTACTCTGACTCCAGTAACTCTCATTTTACAAGGAGTAAGGGAAGTTGGAGGAAGAGTGCTCTAACTTGGACTTTCTGCCGTGTAGACAGCACCAAAAGCCAACATAAGCTATTTCGACTTAAGCTATGCAATTGACATAGTTCAAGTTGCATAGCTTATTTCAGCTTTAGCCCTGCTGGGTAGACATGCCCTCAGTGAATGGATGCATTAAATAGTGTTTTGCATGAAAAACAGTTAGTAGCTAAAAAAGTAGAGTATCTCCAACTTCAAGAACAGATGTAATCAATTACTCAAGAGAAAGATGAGCTCCAACAAATACTTGAGGGTATAAAGTCTGAGAGAGGCCTGCTTAAGACTGAACTGCAAGAAAAAAAATTGACATATGCACTGAAAAAAATGCAAAACTTGAATGTGGCCTAGATGAACTAGAACAGAAGAATCTGAATGATGTGGCAGTTCAGGGAGATGACACAGAATTGAGCCATACAGACAGCATGGAAACAAAAGCCTGGGAAGTGAAGGAGCTTCTGGAGAAATTCGGAATGATGTAAAAGAAATAGGAGTATCTCACTACAGTATCTCTAAATCTGAAAAGTGAACTCAATAGTCAAAAAGCACAAATAGGTGGAGTGCTGACACACCTTTCTTCTGAACAGGCTAATCTAATCAACAGGCTTCAAACTGAAAATGAGAGAATAAGCAACCATCTTCAGAGCTTGTGGAACAAACTCAAATTTCAGTTCAGCCACGTTTGCTAGAAGAAGGGAGAACACTATACTAGGGATGTGAATGACTAGTTGACTATCAGATAGTCGACACACTAGTCGACTAGTCGCTCCCCCCACCTTGCTGCCTTCATCAGAAAGAGGTGGGGGCTGGGTGGGTGGGAATGAAGAGGGGGTGCTTCAAAGCAACAGCGCCACTTGGAGCCCTGGGGCCAGGTCCCAGGCTCCACGTGGTGCTGCGGCTTTGAAATGCTGCGTGAAGCCTGGGGCCAGCTGGGGACATTTGAAAGTAGCAGTGCCACATGGAGCCCAGGGTCTGTTGCTTTGAAATGCTGCATGCAACCTGAGGCCAGCTGGGAGTCTCAGGCACCATGTGGTGTTTGAAACACTGCGGGGAGCATGGGGCCAGTGGGAGACTGCTTGAGTCCCCCTTTGGGCTGTTGCTACACTTCCAAGGCTGTGACGCCCTTATCAACTAATTGAATAGTCGATGCAAATTGCACTGACTATTCGATTAGTCAATTCATCAAAATTTTACATCCCTATACTATACTGCCATTAACAACCATGAAATGAATTGCTTGATGAGAAAACAGGATGAGCTTTTCTCTCTAACTCAGCGTCTCAAGAGGACTTGTTCGAAATAGGATAAAACAGCTTTCCAAGAGTTAAACCACCATGAATTGCAGCAGAAATTGGATTTCAACATCAAGCGCATTCTCAGAGACATGTCAGAAATAGAAACTGAGATGCTCAGCACAGAGGCTGAGCTTCAACAGGAAAAGAAAGCTAGAAGAGAAGCCATGCAGATTTTTTGGAAACATGTTCAGGAAATCATGGTGATGTAGAAAAACTTAAAGAAGGAATAAAGCAGGGTTTCCTAACGTATGGGTCGGGACCCAAATATGTGTTGCCATTACATTTCAAAAGGGTTGCCAAGTGTCTCCCCAAGAGGCTCTGCCCTCCCTCCTCCCCCCGTTTTTGAATTGCCTTGGGTCACCAAGTCTTCCTGAATTGTCAAAACAGGTCCCCATCTGGAAAAGGTTGGGAACCGTTGGAATAAAGCAAGACAATGAGACACTTTTACAAGTAATTAAATTCTGGACACCTAAGGTCAAGACACTCCTTCAAGCTTCCTCAGAGATGGATACCAGAGCTGACAACTATTGCAAGGACTCAGAAACTGAACTGAAACAAAGAAAAGGAAAAACTGAAGAGTTACTGGAGTAACTGAAGACAATTAAGAAAGCTGGCACCTTGCGGTGTAGCTAATCTTGCACTAGAAGAAATTGGCTTTTTAACCAATTAAAAGCTACAGAATAAGACATAAAGTTTATGAAAACAACAAGCCAAAAGCTGGAAAATTGAGTAAATAAAGCAGAAAAAAAATGCCAAGGAGAAGAAAGAGAGAAGAGCCATGTTGCAAACAGAGATTAAAAAGAAAGCAGCTGCAAGTGAGCTTACCCAACTTCAGGCTAAATTAAATCAGACCGAGAATTGTCTTTAAAATGCATTAACAGAGAAACAGACTCTCAAGGCAAAATTAGATATAGGTGCCACATTGTATAAAGAAGAAATTGATAATCTCAAAAATCAGTTGGCAAAAGCTGACATGGAAAGAAGGTATTTAGGCTAGATGGACCATTGGCCATACTAGGTTAAACCTTTCTTTTGTTTTTTCACTATGGCCAAGTGTTTCCCCATCCACCACAACAGCTATCAGCGCACTGACTTGAACAAAGTAGCCACCATTTTGTAAACTTAATTTTCTACCATACAGTGTAGTTACTGCTTAGGTATGTAATCTGTAGTCAGATTCAGTGTCTTGGGGTCCTTAGAGGTAGAGATATCTGCACAGAAGTATGTCTACAAGGTAAAGTTGTCAGCCCCAAATAGTTACTGACCATAACATTGGTCCCTCTGTAAAATTCATAATAGAGTCATTGTTGCTCTAGAGCAGTTTCCCCCAATTGGTGCTCAGCAGAACCTTCCCCTGCCCCCTCTTAAAGGGACAGAGCCGCGGAGGGACTCACAGCGGGAGCCTTTTTTAAGGCAACCCTTGGGGTTCCATGGCCAAATAAAATTGGGAAACACTGCTCTAGAGAATGCAATAGCTTAATGTGTATATGGCTGAAAATATTACAAATGAACAAAATGAAATTCAATAAAAATGATGCATCTTAATTTATGTACTGTTTTTAGTTTGTTCAGTCAATTTTTTAAACTTTCAGCCAAGAAAATACTAGATGTGTGGAAGTTTAAAAAAAATACTATTGCTATTTTGGGAGGGGATGAATAGGAGAGAAATAAAATGGATTCTTATAGGAAATCTTAAAATGCAACACCATTCCTATAGCAGGCCAATGATTAGGCCCAGCAGACTTGATAGTATCCTTCGATGCATAAAACAAATATGATTTGGAGTAACTCAGACTTACTGTAGGTGGCATAATATCCTCTCTGAAGTAAAATAATCCGAAACAGTTATCCAGTTCCCATGATGTGTTTGGAATTTTGAATATTGGTGAAATATTAAAAAGGAGGTTCCTCTGAACCGCTTTCAGGATATGTCTACACTACAAAGAAAAGTCGGAAAAAGATACGCAAATTGCGAAACACAATTTGCGTATCTTTTTCCGCTTTTCTTCCGAAAGAGGCTTTTCCGACATTTGGCCCATCTACACAGGGCCAAATGTAGGAAAAAAACCCTCTTTTGGAACATCCCTTCTTCCTCATAGGATGAGGTTTACAGACATCATGAAAAAAACGTATCTGCTTTTCCGATTTTTTTCTGGAAAAGCAGACGCATTCCTTGGACATGGCAGAGTTTTTCCGGGATATCCGGAAAAGCTCTGCAGTGTAGACATAGCCTCAGTGGTAGATGATAGAAAGGTATATATGTAAAATGATCAACTAATCAGTGTACATCAGAATATTTGCAATTTATAGGACATGTAGCATATTGAAAAGCCATTCCAAGTTGGGTTTCTGGAAGTCTCTAGGTTCTCTTGAACATATCAAGAGAACTTGTCCTTTTGTGCTGGTCAGAATCACTAATGTTTCCTTCAAGATCAAGGACTGTGAATGAGGTTACTGGAAGTATCTAAGAAACCACAGAACTGCTTTTTGCTGAAAATATGGATGTTCTTAGGTAAAATACGTCTCATCCCTTACAGAAAGATTTAATACAAGAGAGGAGGTAGACAAAACACTAAATATTGGGTTGTGGCTCTGGGCCACAGAGGAGTAATGCCTTACACACTTGTATGGCTTTGGTATTATGAGCTTTCATGGGCACAGCCCACTTCTTCAGATGACCAGAGTGTTGGATGTTCTGGACATCTGAAGAAGTGGGTTGCGCCCACAAAAGTTCATGATGCCATCTACATGTTTTGTGGGTCTTTAAAGTGCTACCAGACCATTTGTTGTTTTTTAAGTTTATCCAGTACAGATTAACTCGGCTACCCCTCTGAAGATTTTGTATGGCTTTGTTAGCCATGCCCAGATTTCCACACCTCCAAACATACCTGTGTGAGGTCACACCAGATACATGCACACATCATCAGTGAACAATGGGGTAGAAGAGGGGTAGACAAACCAATGGTTCTTGCCCAATACTCACTGGTCAGCAGGGTGTATCATACAAAGGGAAGAAACTTCACCTTCCAAGCAAGAGAAGCAGCAGCTAATAGTCTACCCCAAGTCAGCTGAACTGTTTCCAAGTACACTTGCACCTCCCCATTATTCCTCTACCTCACTCATAGGAATGGAGGGGTATCAGCTGCCATGCCTGACAGTGGATTGTGATTTTAGGTGGAAAGTGCCCAGCAGGTGCAGATTAATTCTCCAGACACAAAGAGCCTGAGTTGGGGCAAATAATAAAGAGGATGATGGAGCAGGGTTGCTTTTAAGAGGAGTTTTTGTCCAGGTCTCTGGCCACAGGGCTCAGCCTCAGGCACCTTCCCATTAAGAACCTAGCCACTGGTTTGGGTGCCCTGACCCGGCTGGCCGTTGCCCTCTCGCCTGCGTCTGAGTCATCTCTGGTTTGTGTTACGGATACGAGCCCCCTTCCCTGGGCGGGGCGCGCAGGACTGCTGGGGTTGGCCACACCTGACTGGAGCGCAAGCAAACCCTGCGTTGGAGGAGGGGAGCGAGGGAAGGTCCCTCCGCTACCAAACAAACAGGCCTCGCAGAGGCAGGAGGCGGCAACCCGACACCCCTCCAGTCCCTGGGCGGGCCGGCTGCCACGAACTCCACCCAGCGGGCGAGTCCGGGGGCGGGGGAAGAGACAAAAGGGTCAAACTGGGAACACAGCTATTTCGGCGCCTGCGAAGAGGAAGTTCTGAGAACAACAAACAAGCGGATCGGGACCTGCCCCCTGCGCAATCCGGGGCTACCACCGCCTTAGGGGCAGAATTCAGCACCGCCGCGCGCTGCCGCCTGCGCCCCGACACCCCCGTGCGCGGCACCTCCCAGCTCGGGCGCGGAGAGAGTGCGGGCAGCGGGCGGGCGGAGATGGGCGCGCCTCCTCACTCGGGCTGGTGAGCCCGCAACGCAGCTCTGTCCGCGGCATTTAGGGACGCCCGCAGCTCCCGGCGGGTCACATGGCACTGGGGTAGCCAGCAGCCCCCCCACCCGCTGGGGAAAGCGCCTACCGTACTTAGTTACAGCCTATAGACAGTGCACCCCCATCCCCAGAACCAAAGGGACTCCCCCAGTTACGCTGCTTAGGGGTGGCCTGTGCTCGTACTCCATAGGGAAAGACCCTCCCATAACAACTACACAAGCCTCAATTTCCAAAGCACGTTCCTATGGGCTTCAGATGAGTTTGCGGGTGCTCGGCGCCTTGAGCAGTCAGACCGCCTGTAACCCCACAAAGAAAGAGTTCTGTCCCTTTCATAAAGTTTCTATCGAGCTAGTCTCCGGTCCAGGACCGAGAGCTATTTTAAGAGTCTCGTGTAGCAGGGGGAGAAATACAAGTCAGCCCCACACGCAACAGCGGGACGCACCTCTCCGAGCCCCAGGGCAGGCGAACGGGATAACCCAGTGCCTGAAGGAAAGCGGGCACTGCGTTAGGCACCCACACCAGCAGCCTGCCCCTACAGAACATGGAGCTCACCTAAAGGCTCTACATGCGAGAGACAGGCAGCGAGACTACCTGGCTCGCCTCCCGGACACAAGCAAAGGTAAATTACTGAGGGTGGGGAAGAACTGCAGTCCCGAAATAGCAACACCTCCGACTCAGCCTGGTAGAGAGAAATTGCGGTCGGTGGCCGCTGGCTTGGTGTCCGAGTCGCGCCCCAGGTCCCAAGGGAGGCCAATATCAAGCTGCCAGGGCCACTTCCAAACTGGATACAGTTCTTCGCTTCTCACCTTCTAGAGACAGGAGGGACGACAGGACGGCAGCAATGGCTAGTGAGGTAGATGAGGGGCGGCAGAGATGAGCCCCGGCTTTGCAGAGCCGCTCCTGGGGTCCCAAGTCTTGTTATCACAGCCGCCTCCGTCCAACTCGGTTCCCTGCAGAGCCTTTTGTTGTTATAGAACCCAGCGAACAGCTGATCGGCCCCGGCAGCCTCAGGCCCCGCCCCGGCCCCCCGGGGCCGGGCTAGGGTTCAGACCCCACCAATGTGAACAGAGCGGGGCTCGGGGCCGCGCCGGGACAGGCTGTCACTAACGCACGTGATCCGGCCCAGAGCCACAGAGAAACTCTGCAGCTAGGAACAAGCCCAGGCAACAAAAGGGGAGATAGAGAGGAAGGGGGAGCGGAAGAGAGTGAGAAAGACCGCAAAAAAGAGATAGATGATGGAGAGGTGACGCGAGAGGGAGAAACAGAGAGGAAAGGCAAGGGATAGTAAGAGGGCAAATAAAGGAAAAAGAAGGGAAAAGATTTGAAAGAAGTGAGGAAGCAGGCACTCACACACCATGGTGATGGACCCTGAGTAAGAGCCTAAAAAGAGAGTGAAAGAAGGAGAATAAAATTGAGCTAATAAAAGTCAGACAGATGCTTGGACACATCAAGTTGGTATATTATGTACAGACACTATTGTATGCACAGATACATTATTTAGGCAGAACCTAGTTTCCTATTATGAGTTAGTTTCATGCATAGACACACCAACTCTAAGGTCACCAAAATCATACTAGTCTGTCTGAATTTTCATTTGCAACAGCTCTTTTCTTAGAATTGAGTATTTGTAGATTTGGGGACAAATTGTACAGTTTATGTGCATTTCAGTTATAGTTTCCCAAATTGTGGATTTTGTTTTGTCATGGATTGGGATTTTTTATTTGTTGTTGCAGAGGGTCTTTGGTTTGTTTGTTTGTTTGTTTTTGGTATGTCCTATTTTCAAAATGATTTGGTTAGAAAGTGTGATGTGGTTTTGTGGGAGGTATGATGTTTTTGACAAGTTTGGGGAGCGGCGAAATTGCTTATTTATTAACAAAAGTCAGCAAGACTGCAGAATTTTTCTTCAAATTCTAGCCATATCTGTAGCTATACTACCATGACCATTGTCTGGTAAGAAACAACTATGGGGACAAGAGGAATAAATGGACCCAGTCTGAAAGAAATATGAGAGGGAGCCACATAAAAACAGGGGAATCCAGTGTCTGGTAATAATGTAAGTATATGAGATGCAGACAACACAAAGACTGGGGGACTGGAACATAATGAAGAAGAGAGGTAGGTATAGAAAAATCTAGACTGCTTGCTCCCACCTTACTAAACAATGTGTATTTTAATACATCCAAAATGTAAAACCATAACATCTAGGAACAAAAAATATAGGCTCTACATACAAGGGTAGGTGAGATTATATTTTGGGAAGCAATGACTCAAGAGACTTGGGGATAATCAGATGAACATGAGCTCCTTGTGAAATATTGTGGCCAAAAGGGCTTATGTGATGCTTGGATGTATAAACAGGAATACTAAGTAGAGTAAAAATATATTACCACTGTATTTCATAGGTGTATGAATGCTCCTGGAATACTGTGTCCAGTTCTGGTGTACACTGTTCAACAAGCATGTTGAAAAATTGGAGAAGGTTCAGAGTAGAGTCACAAGAATGATGAAGGGACCGAAAAAACTTTCCTAAAGGACTGAAGGAAGATGAAGGCTATGTCTACACTACAAGTTTTCTCAGCAAAAAATATGCTAATGAGGGACTCATTTGCATGAGTCGTGATCTGATTTGCATATTTTCTGCCGAACCATTTTTGCCTGGGGGCTTTTGTGCAAAAACAAGCAGTATGAATGTTTTCTTTTTGCGCAAAAACCCCTTTTCCCGCCAGATCGGTAAACCTCCTTTTTTGGGGCATAAGGATCTGGTGGGAAAAGGGGGTTTTGCACAAAAAGAAAACATCCACACTGCTTGTTTTTGCGTAAAAACCCCCAGGCAAAAATGGATTGGCAGAAAATATGCAAATCAGATCACGACTCATGCAAATGAGCCCCTCATTAGCATATTTTTTGCTGAGAAAACTCGTAGTGTAGATGTAGCCGAAGGGGTTACTTGACTGTATCTACAAATATCTACATATGGAACAATACAGAGTAGGGATGTTAAGTAATAGTTAATTAGCCAATCAAGTAATCAATGGAATTTCCATCAACTACTTGATTAGTTGATAAGGGGGGGGGGGACACTCACTACTGCTGCTTCGGCTCTGTATTTTAAATGTAGTAAGAGCCACCGAGCTCTTACTACATTTACAGTGCAGAGCCGCAGGGGGGTTAGCTCCCTGGGGTGGCGCAAGCCAGGACTGAGCAGTCCCAGTTCGCACTGGCTCTGGGACCATTGCGGCTCTGTCTCCCCTCTACACCACAGAGATGGTGCTTGGGGGGAACCAGCTTTTAACTGATACAGAGGCGGGTGGGGGGAGCAAACAGTTGAGTAGTCACGCGACTAGTTGCTTACATCCCTAGTACAGAGCACCAAGCTCACATACCACAATTTAAGAGCCCCTGGACTAGATAATCGCAATGGTCCCTTCTGGACTTAAAATATGTGACTCTATGAAAAGAAATTACCTAAATTATATTGGTGAATATGATAGGGGAATCAGGCTTTTGTTTTGAGTTTCTAGAAGTTCTAGGAAGTTTTCTAGAAGGACGCAGAGCCCATCCATTGCACCTTGCAGGGACGCCTCAAAAAGCAATTTTAAGACAGTCTATAAAATCTAAGGAAATCCTCAAGAAAAAAAACACTAAGTGTAAAGTTAAAATTGAGTAGGAACAGACTATTTTTTGAAAACACCATAAAATAGTGTTACTGTAAAAAAAATACAAACCTATACCATGGAAAATCTGGTCACCAAAATTAATGATCACCAAACCCCTCCCCCCCAAACACCTACAAATTATAAAGTATGGAGATACACAATTGAGATTATCCATGTAATCTTAACTCTACCCCACACCAATGCCTCACTCTCATATTCCATATTTCCTTCATAAGTCATCTGTCTCATCTATTTTTGCAAGTCATGGTGTATAGTTAAAGAATTTTCATGAAGTTTTAGTCTTCATTTTCATAAAGGCTTCATTTTCAGAAGTCTACAGCTACAGACATCTCATATTTGGAAAAAGCCATTATATTTACACAGTCTGTGCATGGATTATAGTAAATGTATACCTCACATATTGCCAATACTAAGCAAAATTCTTTGTCAAAAGGCTAATCTTTGTTCTTGCCTGGTAGAGCCTACAGTATAAGGATCCACATTAAAGATATTGGTCATTGTAGTTGCTAACTCAACCCGATTTTCCTCTTTTACAGTAATTCCACTGAAGTTGATGGAATTACAACAGTATAAACCCAGTTTAAATTAAAAGGGGAATCAGAACCTCTGTTTCTGTTGTCACTTTTACAAATGGTGACAAGAAGGTTGAGGCAAGTGGGAAATGCTGTCCCATGGTGTGCTCGTGATTAAGTCAGGAAGTGGTGAAGTGTTCTCTCTGTGAACTGTGCAGTAGGGATGTAAAATCCCATTTAATCAGTTAACTGGTTAAACATTACATTTAACTGGTTAACCACTTACCCGGGTTTCTGTAGCCCCGCACTCATGGTGTGGCAGGCCCGGCCAGGCTCGAGAAGCCTCTCTCCCCACCCAACATGGGCAGAGGGCTGCTCCAGTCTGGCTGGGCCACCAGTTAACTGGTTACATTCTTACTGTGCAGTGCTTGAAGAAAGCAGGCATACTGGCAATTAGTGATAGAAATAAAAAGATGGAGTTTGGTTTAAGTTACACTGTAGCGTGTAACCAGAATGGCCTCCCTTGTGCTAAGAGCTCATTGCAGAACCAGTGCCTAAAAGGTATTTTGACAATAAGGAATTCAACTAAAAGAGGTATTCTTAATTTGGGGGACAGCCAGGAACTACCTAGAAGGAGGCAAGGTTGAACAATTCAGGTCACGTTTGAGAAAGCAAAAACAAGCACACCAAGACACAGACATTCCTGTTGCAGCACCATTTACTCAGTCTGGCTTTTGTCTAGCTTCTGCCTCAGTTTCCTTTACTCAGATGGAAACGCCTTATCTTCCCAGGAAGGACTCACTGGCTCTCCCAAGTCTCTCTCTGGCTAGTTTTATTTCTCAGCACGTAAACTTTAGGCAAAACATATCCAAAACCAAAAAACAGTTCTTCTACTGCTTCTGTCTTTCCCTTGCCTCTCTGAATTCTGAAAAGGAGAATGCACCATTCCCTTCAGGGCTTACTGCAGAAGCTATGTCCTCCCTGCAATTCCTCTTAACTGAATGTTCCCAGGCTTTACAGGCTTGACCCCTTCTTAGGCAGTATCTTCAATTCCTGGGGGATCGATGCTGCAGTGGTCGATCTTCTGGAGTTTGATTGATTGGATCTAGTAAAGACTTGCTAAACTGAATGCTGAGGACGTCCCCATTGATGCCAGTATTCCTCGAACCACGAGGCATAAGGGAAGTGAAGTGGAGCATATGTTCCCGTCAACCTCCCCCTGTGGAAATGGCACTGAAGTTCAACTTCAGGTACGTCAACTCCAACTACACAAATAACGTAGCTGGAGTTGCGCATCTTAATTCAAACTTCCCCATAAGTATACACATGGCCATTAATGGGTCTGATAATGAAACAGAGCTGACTGGCCCCAGAACGCTTGTTACGGTTCCATTAAGGCAGTGGTTCTCAACTGGGGGTATGTCTACCTGCAGGGGTATGCAGAGGTCTTCTGGGGAGACATCAATTAATATAGATATTTACCTCATTTTACAACAGGTTACATAGCAAATTCAGAAACTAAAATGTCATACAGATAATGCCGATATACTGTTCTCTACATCAGCAGTTCTCAAACTATGGGCAAGTTCATTTTAATGGGGTTGCCAGGGCCAGTGTTAGATTTGCTGGGTCTAATACAGAAAGCCAAAGGCCAAGCCCTGCCAAGTTGGGCTGAAGCTGAAGCCTGACTTTAAGTGAGGTGAAACTTGGGGTAGGCAAGACAAATCACACTCCCAAAAGGAGTCCAGTTATCTGGAAAGGTTGAGATTAACGTTAGCTACTCACCTAATAATGGTGGCCCTTTGAATGCACATATGAACTGAGTGTAGTTAAATATGCACTTGTTACTTCAAAGAACATCCAAGGTCAGCTGACTTGTAAGATGCACAAGCCAAACAGTGGAGGACCAAAGAACTTCAAGCTCAGTACCTGGAAACTGAGTAAGTCAACAACCCCCAGACTTTTTTCTTATTTTTTCTTTAAAAACAAATATATTAAAACCACCCCCTCCAAAGAAACAAAATGCACTAATACAATGTTGCACTGTGAGATAGATAACAAAGCAGAGGAAAACCCAAAAGTTAAGCATAAGGCTTTGTACATTACAAGGTTTATAGTGGTACAGTTGCAGCTACACCACTGTAACATAGAAACTACAGAGACAGAAATATTTTTTCCGTCACTTTAGTAGATCCGCCCACTCAAGAGATGGTAACTAGGTTGACAGACGAATTCTCTGTCAACCTAGTTATGTCTCTGGGGACAAGCAGGGTCAGGTCACTCTTAGGGATGTGAATGACTAGTCGACAGGCTAATCCAGTGTTTCCGAATTTTATTTGGCCATGGAACCCTTTTCAGCTTTTCAGAATTTCCAACAACAACAATAAAAGGAGGGGGGAACCCACCAATGCATGAAAATCACATTTCTTCCCCAAGACCCCACCCCTTTGAGGCCCCATCCTCTCTGTTCCCCTTCTCTCCATCACTTGCTAGCCCCAGCCCTTATACACTCTCACTGGATTGAGACAGGAGGTGCGGGCTCTGGGGTGGGAATGAGGGATTTGGGTGTGGGAAGGGGTGAGAAATACAAGCTCTGGGAAGGAATTTGGATACAGGAGAAGGGGATGTTGGCTCAGGGAGGGGGCTCCAGGCTGGGAAGTGTTGGGCTCAGGTGGAAGGTTGGGGTGCTGAGCAAGCCACAGGCTTGTGGATGTGAGGGTGCAGGAGTTTGGGTTGGATATGTGAGGGGCTCAGAGCGAGGAGGCTGTGAGTATGATGGGCTCAGGATGCAGATTTGTGATGTATGGATGGTGCAGGAGTGTAGTGGCAGAAGACTGAGGATGTGGCGATGCAGGAGTTTGGGGATGTAAGAGGCTCAGGACAGGGGGTTCCAGTGTATGATAGGCTCAGATTTGGGGTCAGGTGGTGCAGGAGTGTTGTGATGCTGCAGTGAGATGGGGATTTGGCCCCAATTGGGGGCATGTTGGCCAGGCTTCATTTTTAAATAAAATATGTCAAACTCAAAAGGTTTTAGCATTGTCTTTATTTATGAGAGGGGCAGGGAACCTGTTTTGAGTCAAGGGTCACTGACCCACAGAAAAGTCAGTTGGGGCCACACAAGTGAGATGCAAAAAAACCCCCTCCAAAACCCTCAAGCCTCACTAATATGGTGCCAACTGTGCTGGTGGGGGCAGGGGATAGGGTGCTAGTGGGTTCTGGGGCCAGGGAGAGGGTGCTGCTGGGTGGCAGGGTGCTGGGGCAGGATGCTAGGATCAGGGACATGGTCCTGCTGGGCACTGGGGTGGGTGGCAGGGTGCTGGGACAAGGAACAGGGTGCTGCTGGGTGCTGGGGCCAGGGCCAGGGTGGTGCTGGGTGCTAGGGTGGCTGGCAGGGTGCTGAGGCTGGGGACAGGGTGCTGCTGGGTGCTGGGGTGAGTGACAGGGTCCTGGGGTGGGTGGCAGGGTGTTGCTGGGTGCTGGGGACAGTGCTGGTGGAGGCAGGGGACAGGGTACTCATGGAGGGTCTGGGCAGGGGACAGGGGCAGCTGGGACCAGTACTTGGCAATCCTGCAGCACCTCTGGGTTCCAGGAAGTATGCGACTACACTTCCCCTCCCCAAACAGCTGATGTGCATGCTGCCTGAACAGCAGGGGTTGTTGTACTCCAGCAACTTACTTCCACAATGCCGTCCTGTGCGCTGGGGGGGGGGGGGGAGGAGGAGGAGCGTGGAGTCACAGGGCAGAGAGCGCTGCCTGCACTGTCAGAGCTGCACAGACCCGGGTCTCCTGACCTCCCCACACCGTGCAGAAAGGCCGCAGAACTAAGTTACCGGGTGCCACAGCCCTAGCGGTTCAGGCAGCACGCGCCGGCTCCTTTGGGGAGGGGAAGTGCTTCCCTCCCCACTGTGGGTCACCCCTGTCCGGCACCCCCCTAGTGTGCTGGCTGGGAGCAACTGTTCCCTTCTGCCCCCGCCTTGCTACGCCTCTGCGATGCCAGGGAGGAAGGGGAAACAAGTGTGCTGCTTCTTTAAGAAGCTGGTTAGCCGGCACTCTCTCTTTCAGAGGGGGCTGGGGAGTGCCGGCTCCTCGTAGTTCACCTACTTTCGCAGAACCCTAGGATTCTGTGGTGCACCAATTGGGAAACACTGGGCTAATCGATTAATCGCTCCCCTTCCCTTGCTGCCTCTATCAGAAAGAGGCAGCAGGGGAGGGGACAGGAAGGAAGGGATACTTCAAAGTGGCAGCGCCACATGGAGCCTGGGGCCAAATCCTGGGTTCCACGTGGTGCTGCCACTTTGAAATGCCACATGCAGCCCAGGCCAGCTGGGGTGTCCCCAGGCTCCTCGTGGAGTTTCAAAATGGCAATTCTGTGTGGAGCCCGGGGTCAGCAGGGGAGTCAACTGACCCCGGGCTCCATGCGGCACTTTTGCCTTTGAAGTGTAGCAACAGCCCTAAGGCTGTTGCTACACTTCAAAGGCAGAGGCGCCCTATCGACTAATCGAATAGTCGATGCAAAATGCACTGATTATTTGATTAGTCAATTATTTGATATTTAACATCCCTAGTCACCCTAACTGTATTGCACAGAGCATGAAAGTTTTCACAGTCTGAGCGATGTACATAGGTTGACCTAAATTTTGGGTATAGACTAGGCCTAAGTTACAGAAAAGTTGACATAGCCACTGTGTACATACAGTTTATATTTAATAAAATACAAACATATTATACCATTAATAGTCTGTTTTAAGCTACAATCCTGCAATGAGATCTGCACAGGCAGACTTCTGCATGCATGTGAAGACTTACTGGAATTAATGGGGGGTGCCATTCCTACATATAGTACATTGCAAGATCAAGGAATTTGATTGTAAATTCATTGAGACAAGGGCTGTTTTTGTTTGTGTTTTCTGTAGTGCTGAGTTTTATTAAAAGTGGCTTTTAATAAAACACTAAATATTATGGAGACACAAGATTTGCAACATAAATGAATTACTGTTGTTGGAGGCCAGGATTACATTTCTAGATTCTGAATGATTGTTCTTTTAACCTTAAAATTGCATCAAACACATTTTATATGCATTTTTCCCTTATGAGTAGAAGCCTGCACTGATACAAATTTCTGTCCATGTGTATCTGCTGATCCACAGGGTTCTACTACTGGGAACTACAGCACCCTGCACTGGCAGCTTTTCCTGGCTGTGCGGCTGTACAGTCTCCAGCCCGCCTACTGGGGCTGTATGACTCCAGACAGGAGATGTGGCTGAGGGTGGTACAGCAGCTCAACCAGGAGGAACTGAGAGCATGGGGTGCTGGCTCCTGGGAATGGCAACACCTTACTCTTCTTCTTTGGTTGCTGCAGTTCCCAGGAGTAGAGCTCTGTGGATCAGCAGATACTGATTTCTGTGATTGAATATCTGCATCCAGGGGCTGACAGGATTGCTGGACCCCTGGGAAAGGTGGAGGGCGGGCTGGCTCAGTGTTCCCAGAAGGGATAGAGCCTCAGGTGGAAGAGGTAGAGCTGGGGCAGCCAGCCCTCAGTGCTGCTCAGAGTATGATGCACTGAAGCCCCCCTCAGATGGCCCTCTGAACCTCCCACCGCTCCAGCAGCCATTTAAAGGACCCGGGGCTCTGGCCACCACCGCTACTGCAGTAGTAGTGGTGGGAACCCTGGGCCCTTTGACTCACTGGGCCCTGGGGCAATTGCCTCCTTTGTCCCCCCACCCTCTTCTTGGTGGGCCTGTCTGCATCCATGGATAGAAATTTTTATTTGCACAGAGCTCTACTGATGAGATCACATAAAACTTACTTGTGAAAGAAAAGCATACAGAAACTATCACATAATAATGGCTAAAAATGTGTTCTTGCAGCTGGGAATGGGCTTGAAGGAAACTTGACTGACAGAATTTGCATAGCATTTATGGTTTGCAACGTGTCTGTGTAAACTCTCTCTGGTATTTTAGGATGCACACTTCTCTAGGCTGTATTAGCCCTTCCAGAATTAGGAGATCAACTTAAAAAAAATTGGCCATATAAAGATGTGACAGGGTGACCCACTTAGCAATGCCTCTTTATGCCTCATCTGGAAATAGCTCTGCCACCTGGTCTGATGCCCCTCCTTCAGTTCCTCAGTCCATCATTCCTCCTTGGCCTCTCATGCACCACAGTTGCTGCACTGTTATCTTCAGAGCTTAGTCTTTCCACTAGGGATGTAATAGAGTAGTCAATTAATTGATTAACCGATAAGCAACACAGCTGTTACTAAATTTAAACTGCAGAGCCGCAGCGGGGCTAGCTCCTGAATCTGGTACAAGCCAGAAGCTTTAACTTCCCTTATTGACTTATTGTGTAGTCAATAAACATTCTATCAACGAGTAGCGAATTACCCTTTTAACATCCTTACTTTCCACTAAATCACTTTAAAGTTCTCCCCCATTCCAAGGTGACACAAGCCTTTTGAGGCACAAACTGTCCCAAGCAGTCTGTTCCCTGCTACCAGGTCTGTTTTACTCCCCTGGTGGCTGATGGGGGAACTTGGGCCAACCCTCTATACTAGTTTCCAGTCCAGAGCAGCTCTGGATTTTTACTCTTCCAGTCCTTATTGCTCCCTACTTTCTCCTTGCAGCTTTTTACCCTTTCCCCTTAGATCAGGCAGTAAAGCTGCAGGTTCCTTCCCAACTTACTCTCTTGATCCTGTCCAGCTCCTCCCTGCAGCTGCACTTCACCTGCAATTAGACTCTAGCACACCTTAGGTTTTCTCCAGGTACAACCTAAGGTTAATGGCCTGATGGAGTAAATTAGGCCATTGTGCAGGGTGGATACTCCATTAGAGAAGGGTAATTTGACAAGGTGAAAAATAATCTAAGGACTCAGTTATCTGAACATGTTACAGTAACATTAAACTCACTGACAAGATGCTTTAAAAAGAAACTTAAAAAACAAGACTCAGCCCTGCATACAGAAAAAGCCAATTAAAATACCATTGTATTTCCAAAACACTGGTTGTGAGATGGGTGAGGAAAGGAAAGTGGCTGGTAAAACAGCACACGTAGTTAGGTCATTACCATTAAAGAGAGGTGAGTCACAAAATTAAACACAAAGAGTACGTACCCCTAGGCTGGTCTATATTGGAAAATTACAGTCAAATAGAACATGTGGTAACTACAGCAGTGTTAACCACTCTACTGAATATTGTCATGTTCAGCATTGTTAGCTGGGTCATACAGGGTTAGCTATGGCCAGTCAACTCAGTGTTAAACATGACAGTTCTTGTCTGTGCTGAATGCCATGTTACGTCGTTATGTGCTAACATAATTAACTAAGACACATTTTAACATGAAATTTTCAAGTGTAGACAAGCCCTAAGAAGGTTCCTAGTATTGTGTTTGAAAGCTGGCTCAAAGAAGACTTAAGACAGACAAGGAATATTTTGGAGGCTCCCAGAAAGATATTTCTAGGGATAAAGCTCCCCCATTTCCTCAGTTGCTCCCCTTAGTTCCTCTTTCTGCTTCTCTCATCTTCCCTTTTACTTCCTGTTTCCATCATCAGGAATGGATGAAGACAGTGGATTTTACTTCACTCCTCTCCCCAAACCACACAATACTTGGCAGGAGGGATACAGGCCTCAGGGCAAGGTCTCTTCCCATAGCTAACCATATGCTGATATCACCTATCAATGTTGTGTTGACCCAAGTAATTCAGCAAACTCCTTAAGCATGTGCAGAGTCCCATTAAAGTAAATAAGACCATTCATAGGGTTAAGGTTAGGACTGTGAAAGTGTAAGCATGTATACAGGTTTACCAATGAGCATGGACTACTAACCTATGAGCCTTCTCAGTTACATGCACCAAAGTTAGCATCTGATCTGGACATCTGAACCAGAGAATAGTAAGAGGTAAATGTATGTACTGAGCTCCATGTTGATGCTCTACAGCTCTCTGATATGAAGATGCTTCTCAAACAGGCTGCCCCACTGAAATGAGCCTTAATATGTCCATGGAGATGATTCTTGTACAAATTTTAACAAATCTTTATGCAGTTAAAAGCAACTTGGACAGACTATAGGAGCACATGGGTTGTCCCTTAATTCTTTCAGCAAATGTCTGATGGCTAACCTCATAGCAGGAAAAGAAACTTCAGTCCCATGTTCATTGCGGTTGTCCTGCAAATTGAGATCCATTATACACTGAAGCGATCCCTTTAGTCCTGGGTTTCCTGGGCCCCCCCAAATTGGCTCTGACTGACTCCCCTTTATAAAGATTTACATTTGTGACTTGTGTTGAAAAAATTTCTTCTCGTGTTATTAAGTGGGGAAGGGCAAAACTCAGAAGAAATCACCAAAGGAAACTAACCTGCCTTATCTCCCCAAATTGTGTAGAGTTGTGCAATTATGAATTAGGTTTAGTGTTGGAAATAAACAGACCATCCATTAGAACTTCATGTGTTCCTAGGGACAGATTAATGGTATGGCCATGGCTGTGACTATACAATTCTATGGGCACACATAGGATGCTATATAAGTAATAAAAATGATAATAGTTTGAGCCTCTGACATCCCATATTTTCAAAATTTCATACTTATTCATTTTCAAGAACGGAAAGAGTAATGCCAGGTGTGACATACTGTATGTGTAACACCAGCACTTACTATGGAGAATATATGTCTCGCTTAGCCATGATGCACAGAAATAATGAGCTTTTTACAACCAGATCTACAAACTACTATGAATGTACTGAGTTTCTAACAAAAAACTCCTATATGTAGTGTCTTTTGGAGAGACCTCATTACTCACACATTCTTCTTAAATGATAGGTGAAAACACAGATATAGCTATATATTAGAAATACTCAGTAACAATGGAAAGAACAGTTCTAAATAGAATATGCGGATACAAAACGTGGACTAGTTCCATCTAACTTTTGGACAACAGAATGTTTCTCCACCCAAGAAACAAATCAAAACCAAACCAAATCCTATGAACAAATATGTATACAATTACTTTAGTTTTAGCTGACCAAGTTTAAAAAACAAAATAATGATTCATAAGCAGTGAGAAACTGGCATAGCTACATGGTAATGTCCTGGGCTGTATTCCTAGATTGTCCATTCAATGCATCCTCTCCCACAGGTTGCTCAGTGGGATACAGCTGCCAAAGCCAGTGAATGGTTCAATAAAAGATTCAGTAAAGATGAAAAACTAGTGTCCTGAATCTACAAATCCTTAATATCCAGTGCTTCACTCAATACCAATAGTAGCTTAAATGGGACTAGTTAAGATAGGAAGTACTTTGCTGGATAATAAATGTTTGCAGGATCAGGCCTTAATGTTATAAGTCCTGATCTAAAACCCACTGAAATAAATTGAATGACTCTCATTAATTTCAATGGTATTTGGATCAGGCCCAAAACATATATGCAGATGGAGGTTTGAGTTTATATTCCTATTGCAATTATTTTTTAATAAAAAAGTAACAGTTATTCAAATTATTTCAAATCTTTATCACAAATTTAGAAAAACTTTCTGTATATTCAGAATACTAAAAACATGCAAAGTGCAAAGCCCAAGAAATGAGTATACTTGCATATTTCAGGTAATTATTTTGCAGATAAAATATAGTTCATCTTACACTCAAGCATCAGTTTCTACTAACGTTGCCCACTCCTCCATTTCTGCTTGTCTTTTATGGACTTTGATAAAAGCAAACGTCTCTGCCACTTCAACTGATTCCAAAAATCTAAATGGCCATCCCTTTCCTTGGTGAAAAGCAATAACTTATACCTAAGTTTTCCAAATAAATTTTTGGGCTCAGGCAACAGCTTTCCATCTTTTTAGTAAAACAGATGTTAAAGGATGTGTTTAGAGTTCTGAGACATTAATTCACCAGATACTCTGGCAGTTTCTGAAACCAAATTATGAAATGACAGTGAACCACATATAATCAAAACAGTACATACCACAGAAAAAAGCTGAGTCTTGAGATTCTACAAGCAGAAATCACTGGATTACAGTTCTCCAAACCAGTCAGCTGTTACAATTCACTCAACCATTTAAACAAACAAAATAGAAATTCAGTTGCCTTTGGAACACCTGCACTCTTGGTGACTGCACCAAGATGTATTTTCTGTTTCACGCATTTCAGAAATCAGTCTTTGTTTTCCCTCACTGTACAGAAGTGTACCTAAAAAATGAAAAAAAAAAGCCCACCTTCACAAAACTATCAGGCCTTCTTTAAACATCCTAAGGAAGCAAAAATGGGCATACTATTTTTAACTTGTAGTAAACCTTTATCATCATCCATGGTCAGACTGGGAAATGCTTCACTCGCAACCCATGTTCTGTCCCCCGCTCCATGACACCAGAATAAGAAACCCTTCACTGTAGATTGTGTATATTTTTATAAAATGAACAAACTTACATTTTTCTTGAGTGTTTGATAGTTTGTCATAATACGTTTGAAGAGTCCAACTCAGTCTGATAGATAGTACTATCTAGGTTTTAAAATATAATTTTTGGCAGGAAGAATAGGCAGAGGTGCATGTGCCTGCTTATGTGTCAATATGGCAATAATTCTCCTTCTCCCCATGACCTTAGATATTCATTAAAACAGTTCCATTGAAATTTTGTCCTCTTTTCTCATTTGTTTCTAATTGACTTTTCTCAGTACATTTCCCCTGTTCTCCTGCCTCAAGCTGTTTTATGTCTGAACATTTCATCTTCTCTCTCTGTGGCCAGAATCCATATTCTTGCTCTTCCTTCTGAAGCTGGAATTTGAAAGCTTTTCTACTATTATGATTCTAGTCTGTCTAATTCCAGTAATGTGTCCTTATCATCCAAGGCAGAAAGAGTCCGGAAAGCATTGGAATTTGAAACTGAACAAGTTGTTACTTTTATTGTGTTCCTAAGTATTTCAAGGATAGGTGGAATATTGGAAGCCCATAGCATGTCTTGTTGTTTAACGTCAGTGTCTATTCTAGTACTATGGTCACGCCAAAGTAGGTGTGGGGACATGTATACTAGATACACACGGGTGGAAAAGCACTCCAGGCTCAGCTTCAATAAAACACCTCTTTTCCTCCCTTTGCAGATCACCTTTAAGGATGCATCCTCCTGATCCCATTCTTTGTTTTCAGGTAATGAATGTTTTAATCATTGTCTATTTGTTAATGCTTCTTTGTGAGGATGAGTAGGGTTCTTATGCCTCAGAGAGCAAGCATAATTAACGTTGTTTTTAATAGCCTGGAACTGAGAGATCATGATGAGGTAATGAATTGTGGAAAAGTCTCTTTAAAAAAATGTCAAACTGAAACAAACCTTTGCAATGTGGTTAGCTATGATTATAAAACAAACAAACAAACCCTTCTGCAATGGTATTGTGATAACCATTGTCTAAGACAGACCAAAGTCAGTAGAGCTGCTCATTGCACAGCTGTTGATCCTACAAACACTCAAAACTACACATTGGTGGCATTTTAAATCTTACCTATTGACCAGTTGTTTCCTGTTGGCTCACCCTAAGTCACATGCTTCCTAAAAAATACTAATAATTAACAAGCTCTAATGTTTCATTAATAGAATATTGAACTTTAAGAAAGTTGCATAACTGGCTCCAAACCAAGCTAAAGGGCATTAGATTGGTTTTTTTTTTTTGGATATGTGGATTTCAAATGTAAGGACTCTATCCAATATCAAAGCATCTCACTCTTTCCAAGGTTTCAAGTTTCCTGGGTTGCAGAACCATGTGCCCCAATTCTGAACTGCACCTCTTTAAACTACTTATGCCTTTCTCTCATGAATTTTGGGCCCAAGTCTCAATGAAAGTTAGAACAGCCCCAGTAGATGACAAGTGCCAAGCATTGCTGAGAGAAGATCAAGTCACTTACTCTGTTACAGTAGAGCTTGGGAATAATAGTTATGGTGGGGCAGAAGAAAAGTATCCTTTAAATGATTAACTAGGCTTTTTTCTGGAACAGAAAACAGTAATGCCAGCCCTTTTGCCTGCTTGGAGCATGTAATTCTTTGCTTTCTCCAAGAGCAAGACCATCTGTGAGGAATCAGATACAATCCACTGGACACTGTGGAAAGGGAAATAGTCTTCTCTGATTCAGTGACCAGAGGTAGAAGATGATAAAGATGACTGGCTAGTTAGCAGTTGGGATAAGGAGTGCTTATTCCTAGAAAATAAATACTGTACTTTTCTGGAGCCTTAACAAAGTACAACACTTAGGGGCTGGTCCAAATCCAGTCAATTCAGTGGAAAGAATCCCAATGACTTCAACAGGCTTTGGATCAGATCTTAAACTGGAATCTAGGCACCATCATTATTAGTGTTGGACTGGCCCATTAATGGGCACTCCTAGCCAGGAATAGTTGGTTCTGTAATGAAATTCCCCCTTCTGCAAGAAACTGAAAGATATGAGCTGCCATTACTGTTGCTGTGAGAGTTTGAACTGATGACCAATGAGGACAGAAGTGCTTCCTGGAAGTATAAATAGGAAAAGTTAATATAGGAAAGCTAATCAATATGGCAAGCAAATTATTCTGGAAAATGTTCATGCAGCCTCAGATACTGTAGCATTACCAAAGCCAAACAATGTTACATTGTCCCTGGCTGGCATGCTCAGAATAAAGATGTTAAGAGGTGGGTAATTCGCTAATCATGTAGTCCAGGGGTTCCCAAACTTTTTGACACGGGGACCAGTAAATCCATTCACGAGCTTTTGGAGGACGGGTAACATTCATTTGCATATTTGCATATTCATTAAGCAAATGATGAATATGCAAATAAGTTGTTTCTGGTCCTCCCAAAGTCCCCAGTGCCAGTGTTAGCAAAGCTTTTGATACGGTCACCCACAATATTCTTGCCAGCAAGTTAAGGGAATATGGATTGGATAAATGGACTGTAAGATGGATGGAAAGCTGGCTAGATCAGGGTTTCCCAAACTTTTTACTTTAGTTGGAACCCGTTTTTTTTAGTACTGTTTTTTGCAGCCCAAAAATATAAACGCATATAAAAAAAAGAATGAAAAATGAATAAATTTTCAGTGTTTCACCTGGTTGCATCCTCCGCCCAGCCTGGGCCAGGACTTGGGGTACCCGGCGCCGCATGGGCACTCCAGGAGGCGGGAGCAGGAGCAGATTGGGGGTAGGGTATCTGGCTAGGAGGTTGCCAGGTGTTCGGTTTTGTACCGGACAGTCCGGTATTTGAGGGTTTTGTCCGGGAAACAAATCGAGAAAATACCAGACATAAAATGTCTGGTATTTTCTAATTAGGTAAGTTTTATTATAATTAGGTGTATCAGTCCTTAGCTGTGAACTGCCTGGCTGGTAGATGTGCTCACGCTGCCTGAGTGTGTCTACCTGCCAGGCAGTTCACAACTACTCGAGGGAGGGTATGGGGAGAGGGGGCAGAATGGAATCCCCGGCCAGACTCACTCGTCTGCCAAGGTCTGCAGGGTCTGCATGTGCCTGGGTCAGTCCCGCTCCTCCCCCCTTCTCCTCCTGCTTCCCCCGTCCAGCCCTGCTTCCGGCGGCCAGTTCCCCTCGCCCCCCCACCAATCTCCCCCGCTCCCCTGACGACCCCCCCGACCAGCCCCGCTGCCCCCGTCCAGCCCTGCTTCCGGCAGCTGGTTCTCCCATCCTCCTTCTCCTGATCTCCCCTGGCCATCCCCCCCCACCCAGCCCTGGTTCCGCTGCCTGCCCTCCCCGATCTCCACTGGACAGCCCTGCTGCCCCCAACCCTGCTTCCGCTGCCCGCCTGCCTGCCCCGATCTCTGCGGGACAGCCCCGCTACCTCCAACCCTGCTTCCGCCGTCCGCCCGCCCAGATTTCCGCGAGACAGCCCCGCTGCCTCCAACCCTGCTTTTGCTGGCCGCCCGCTACCCCCAACCCTGCTTCCGCCGGCCGCCAGCCCCCATCTCCGCAGGACAGCCCTGCTGCCCCCAACCCTGCTTCCCGGCGGCCGGTCCCCCCTCCCCCCCACCACACACACACCTTCTCTCAGCCCGCCCCGCTCTGCTCCCCTCCTGGCAGCCACACTGAGGCCCAGTACTGGGCTGCGGCCCATAGTTTCGGAAACGCTGATGTAGTCGATAACATTTTTATCAACTACACAATTAGTTGATAAGGGAAGGCTTGCTCAGTCCAAGGTCTTGCCAGATCCAGGAGCTACTCCTTGCTTTGGCTCTGCAGTTTAAATGTAATAAGAGCCAGGTGGGCAGGCAGCCTTGCCCCTACTACATTTAAACTGCAAAACCTTAGTGGGGATAGCTCCCGGACCTGGCATGAGCTGGGAATGAGCCGGGTTTTCTCAGTCCCAGCTCACACCAGGTTCAGCAGCCCCTGTCAGAGAGGGGTACTAGCAGGAAGCTGTTGCTGGATCAACCTCTACCCGCAGTGAGCCTGGGCCTGCAGTGAGCAGAAGCTGCTTTGCAATAGCTTCCTCTGCCCCACCCCCTGCGTTGATGCTGATAATAGAGACAGCAGCATGAGGGGAGGGTGCAGGCAGCACTGTGGACATGGTGCTGGGGGAAAATCAGCTTTTAAGCCGGCTTCCCTCAGCACCGGTCCTGCTTCCCCCCTTGCTGCCTCTGAGAAAGAGGCAGTAAGTGGGGGGAGGGAAGTAAGTAGTTTACCAGACTATTCGCTTACATCCTAGTTCAGAATTGATTTGGAGTTGGATCATAGAATCATAGAATACTAGGACTGGAAGGGACCTCGAGAGGTCATCGAGTCCAGTCCCCTGCCCTCATGGCAGGACCAAATACTGTCTAGACCATCCCTGATAGACATTTATCTAACCTACTCTTAAATATCTCCACAGATGGAGAATCCACAATCTCCCTGGGCAATTTATTCCAGTGTTTAACCACCCTGACAGTTAGGAACTTTTTCCTAATGTCCAACCTAAACCTCCCTTGCTGCAGTTTAAGCCCATTGCTTCTTGTTCTATCCTCAGAGGCCAAGATGAACAAGTTTTCTCCCTTCTCCTTATGACACCCTTTTAGATACCTGAAAACTGCTATCATGTCCCCCCTCAATCTTCTCTTTTCTAAACTAAACAAACCCAATTCTTTTAGCCTTCCTTCATCATGTTCTCTAGACCGTTAATCATTCTTGTTGCTCTTCTCTGGACCCTCTCCAATTTCTCCACATCTTTCTTGAAATGCGGTGCCCAGAACTGGACACAATACTCCAACTGAGGCCTAACCAGCGCAGAGTAGAACGGAAGAATGACTTCTCGTGTCTTGCTCACAATACACCTGCATCCCAGAATCATGTTTGCTTTTTTTGCAACAGCATCACACTGTTGACTCATATTTAGCTTGTGGTCCACTATAACCCCTAGATCCCTTTCTGCCGTACTCCTTCTTAGACAGTCGCTTCCCATTCTGTATGTGTAAAACTGATTGTTCCTTCCTAAGTGGAGCACTTTGCATTTGTCCTTATTAAACTTCATCCTGTTTACCTCAGACCATTTCTCCAATTTATCCAGATCATTTTGAATTATGACCCTATCCTCCAGAGCAGTCGCAACCCCTCCCAGCTTGGTATCATCTGCAGACTTAATAAGCGTACTTTCTATGCCAATATCTAAATCGTTGATGAAGATATTGAACAAAGCCGGTCCCAAAACAGACCCCTGTGGAACCCCACTTGTTATACCTTTCCAGCAGGATTGAGAACCATTAATAACTACTCTCTGAGTACGGTTATCCAGCCAGTTATGCACCCACCTTATAGTAGCCCCATCTAAGGTGTATTTGCCTAGTTTATTGATAAGAATATCATGCGAGACCGTATCAAACGCCTTACTTAAGTCTAGGTATACCACATCCACTGCTTCTCCCTTATCCACAAGACTCGTTATCCTATCAAAGAAAACTATCAGATTGGTTTGACATGATTTGTTCTTTACAAATCAAGGCTGGCTGTTCCCTATCACCTTGCCACCTTCCAAGTGTTTACAGATGATTTCCTTAATTACTTGCTCCATTATCTTCCCTGGCACAGAAGTTAAACTAACTGGTCTGTAGTTTCCTGGGTTGTTCTTATTTCCCTTTTTATAAATGGGCACTATATTTGCCCTTTTCCAATCTTCTGGAATCTCTCCTGTCTCCCATGATTTTCCAAAGATGATAGCTAGAGGCTCAGATACCTCCTCTATCAGCTTGAGTATTCTAGGATGCATTTCGTCAGGCCCTGGTGACTTGCAGGCATCTAACTTTTCTAGGTGATTTTTAACTTCTTGTTCTTTTATTTTATCTTCTAAACCTACCCCCTTCCCACTAGCATTCACTATGTTAGGCATTCCTTCAGACTTCTTGGTGAAGACCGAAACAAAGAAGTCATGTGGCAGATACATGGTGTTCAAATCTGGTACATTTAGTTTTTAGAACAATACTATGATTACCAAA
The DNA here is from genome assembly GCA_032595735.1 of Pelochelys cantorii. Classification (NCBI taxonomy): domain Eukaryota; kingdom Metazoa; phylum Chordata; order Testudines; family Trionychidae; genus Pelochelys; species Pelochelys cantorii. The sequence goes on along the minus strand of CM064327.1, from coordinate 41,822,426 downwards.
CTTATTAAACTTAACAAGGGAGTGTTATCACTTGTCAGAGCCAGAGACTAGAAATAAGGCTCAGCTGCTGACTTTGTGTGTTAGGTAATCACACAAAGTAACTTGAGCTTAGTGTGTTTCATTTGAGACTGGCAAGGAGCATTTTCAATATAAAAAAATCCATAATTACTGGGAAAGCTTTTTGATAATCATAGTTGTAATACTAATTATTATTAGAGAATTCCCACTGCTTTTGATTTAGCTTGGTAAGCATCAGGCTGAAAGCGAGGGTATGTGAAGGATGTTGTGACTTGTTGGCCAGGTTTATGCTAAAGGGGAATGTCGAATCAAGATACGCAACTCCAGCTACGTTAATTATGTAGCTGAAATCAACATACCTTGTTTTGAGTTTCCCCGCCATTCCCACAGCGGGAGGCCGACGGAAGCAAATATTCCCATCAGCTTCCCTTACTCCTCGCAGAGGCAGGAGTACTGAACGTGGACGGGAGCGCCCTCTGACTCTTTAAGCTTGATTTAGTGAGTCTTAACTAGACTCGCTAAATCAAACTCCGGAGGATTGATTACGGCAGTATCAATCTTCCATTTAGTGAAGACATGGCCCTAATCTCTGGGTCAAAGTGGTACTGCTGGTGCTGTGAGTGATAATACAGATAACTGATTTATGTTTTCACCATTCATTGTATTATATTTCAAGTATATCTAAGGTTAGGTAACAAATGGTTAATAGATTGAGACATTTATGTATAGTTTGTTATGTTTGGGGATTTTTATTGTACAAGTTTAAAAGGGGGAAGGGTTATTTTCTCTCACAGAGAGCCTGTCTGTAGGATGGCTACTAAGGGGGAAATCTCCAGGATTCACCCTAACCAGCTAGCACACATTAAGAAGATGCTTCTTGTCCTGTCTATGCTAGAGTTTTAAAACATGTTGCTAACACAATTTGAAAGTACACATTTTGTCCTAATATAATGCAGCTGCAACAGCATTAGCAATATGGAGATTTTTTTTTTCCCAAAAAAACCCCTAGGGCAGATAAGGCCTGTAAGTGCCTCCCAGGGTTTTTAAGAAACATCATGACAGGCTGAGGCAGAGTCAGGAATTTATTGTGAGAAAATTGACAGCTCAAGAAAGGAGCTATATAAAATGTACTTAAAGTGAAAGGGCTTCTTTCTCTGTGCCTGAATTTAGAGCATCATCAATCAAATGTCAGAGTGCTTGAATAATTCAAGTGGTGTAAAGAGATGTAACTGCAAGACTTGCAAGGACAGCACACAAAGCTGTCTCACTGTGAAGACAAGCTGAACTCTTAGTGGCACCACAGCTCAAAGAATTAAAAAATACACCGGAGTATTTGAAATGGAGTAATTTTAATGGTTTAGGTGTAGACTGAACACAAACATATTGTACCTGGCTGCAGAACTATTACTGAAGGAAAACTGCATGTTTACAGATCTTGGGATATCTTAGGATGTTGGCAATAACTTGGAAGAACTATCGCTTGAATATTCAAAGAGGCAGCATCATGTTATACATTATATTTAAGAACAAACCAAGTGTCCTTAGCTGTGTAATTAAATAATAGTAGAGATTATTAAGACTGTGTTTGTGTGTATTTGGTTTTTGGGGGTTTTTAAGTTTACTTCCCCATGCATTCTGTTTATTTACTTTTTTCATTTCATCTTAGAGACAGAAAACAAAGTCTGATCAGTTTCATCCAGTTTCAATTTCAGAGCCTCATACTCTGTGGTAGCACAATGCTACAATGTTTGAATTGCAAATGCTGCAGATGAATGCTTAAAATTGTTTTAATATTGGGTTTGAGACAGAGAGAATCTCCCCATTAAGCTAGAAACTAAATATATGCAAAACTACCTGCCATTTTCCCTTAACACATTAGAGACACTGGACTGTTTCAGCAGCAGTGCTCCATTTTGATGAGGGAAATAAAGACTCCAATAGAAATGTTTGGAATAGTCTTCCAAGGCACTTGGTTCTGCCCTGTTCTGCTGCAGGATACACCCACACACCTGTTACCCTCTTACTACTGTGATGGTGCCTTTGGCACTAGATCCTGCAACTGGATCCATGGGCAGCTACTTAGAGCCACATGGAATCCAGCTGAAGAAAATGGAACTCCAAATGGGTTCAAAGTCAGCTTGCACTGATTTGACTGGAGGACTGGCACCTCAGATAGAGTCCATACTGGAGTAAGGTTTCCTTCTGCTTCCACTAATGCCAGGTCTGGACTTTTGTCACTGACTTAAATGGGAGCAGGCTAAAAGCCTTGAAATGCACTGAACAGGAGAAGTTAACATTACTGCATATGCTGACATAACCCGGGAGATTTTGACAAAAATATTTAATATGTTTCTGTGGCCACTTAATTTTGGAAATTACTACTAAGGAATGGTAGCTTGTCTGGAAATTATTTGATCATCATCAGAGCCATCCTTGTTACAACATGCTGAAATACTTGGCTCCTGAATAAGAAACTTAAAAAAAATAAAGTGCCTTTAATTAATATTATTTTGCTAAATGTGATGGGCACCTTGGCTTTCCCCCCTGTTGCTACAGTTACACCACATCTGTTAGGAGTAGCTCTTTTAATTGCATCAGTTAGACTTACATAAAAGAGTGTTTTAATCATACAAAGACTTGAATAAAGCACAGTCTGAAGTCTGGCTGAAGAAGAACCTCACACTTAAACCCTCCCTTCTCCTTCCCCTCTCCCCACTCAAATTAAAAAGTTCCTTGTGCTATAATTACCATTCTACATATTCATTAGTCCTGGTTAACAAAGGCACTGCACTAAAATGCAGGTTCCCTTGCTTCTCAGACACCAGGAAACACGATAAGTGGTTTATTAAATTCCTAAAGCCTTTTTGATACTTACCTATGGAACAGAATAAAAAAAGTGATCACATAATACATTTGTTCTATGGTACATTAAAATCAGTGCAAACTATATTAAGATGGCAAGTCCAAATCTTTAGAGTCCCGCAAATCTGCAAATAAACACTTAATATTTGTCTACGCTAGGGATGTAAGCGAGTAGTGGTGTAGCCTAGGCTTATTGGGTAGTTGAGTCAACTACTCACATGTCCCTCCCCCACCCCCCGCTGCCTTTGTATAAGGGATGTTAAGAAATAAGTATTTGACAAATTGTGTGTTTGATAAAATTTTTATCAACTGCACGATTAGTTGATAAGGAAAGGCGCTCAGTCCTGGGAGCTACCCCTGTTGCGGTTCTGCAGTTTAAATGTAGTAAGAGCTGGGCTGCCTTGCATGAGCCAGGACTGAGCTGGGCTTGCTCAGTCCCAGCTTGTGCCAGGTCCAGCAGCCCCTGTCCATGGCGGGTCCCAGTGGGGACCTGGGACCCCTCGCAATAGGGGCTGCTGCCATAGCAGCCTCTGATCACAGCCAACCTGGGTTACCGTGGACAGCAGCCTCTGCCCATGGCGAGTCTGGGCCTAATAGAGGCAGCAGTGCAAGGGAGGGGGCAGCTTTTAAGCCGGCTCCCCCCAACACCATCTCCTTCTCCCCTCTCTCCCGCTGCTTCTGATACAGCGGTAGCAAAGGTGTTGGGGAGGGGGGGGAATAAAATGCAAATAATAGAATAGTCAATTCGACTACTCACTTACATCCCTACTCTGAATCAGAGGCAGCAAGGGCGGGTGGAAGCAGGAGGCAGTGGTAGGGGGAGCCGGCTTAAAAGCTGGTTCCCTTAGCACCAACTCCACAGTGCCGCCTGCCCCTCTTCCAACACTACTGCCTCTATCAGAGGCAGCAGTGCAGAGCAGTGTTTGCAAAGCAGACTCTGCACATGGCGGGCCCAGGCTTGCTGCGGGCAGAGACCATTTCACATCCCACGGAGCAGCTCCTGTCCGTGGTGGCCTGGGCTGACCACAAACAGAGGCTGCTCTGGCAGCAGCCTCTGTCCATGAAGGGTTCTAACTCCCCACTGAAACCCCTCACGTACAGGGGCTGCTGGACCCAGCATGAGATGGGACTGAGCAAGCCTGGCTATTTGGGATCTACCCCCGCTGCGGCTCTGCATTTTAAATGTCGTAAGAGCCAGGCGAGCAGGCAGCCTGGCTCTTACTACATTTTAACTGCCGAGCCGCAGTGGGGGTAGCTCACAGACCCGGTACAAGCTGAGACTGAACACCTTCCCTTATCAACTAATCGTGTAGTTGGTAAAAAAAAAAATGTCGACTACATGATTAATGGGATACCCACTTCTTAACATCCCTAGTATCTGCATCTGCAGATATCCACAGCTCATTTGTGCAGATAAGGATATAGATTGTGTATCTAGTACCTGGCAAATTTGCATATATCCACTTTGTCTCTTTGGATATTTGCATTCGTGGATGTCAGTGTGGATATCCGTGACTCATTCTTGTGGATACAGATGCAGATACAAAATTTTATATCCGTGCAGGGCTCTACAAATCTTGTATAGAGATATTAGGAAGCGTGTAATTTGGTAATCGTGTAGCTGACAAAATTTTTGACAGATACAGGATTAACAGATAAGTGGCTCTGCATTGAAAAGAGTTTAAGAGCCGGTGCACAAGCACGCCAGCTCAGTCCCGGCTCGTACCGGGTTCGACAGCTACCCCGACTGCGGCTCTGCATTTAAAATGCTTGAGTGGGGGTACTGTTGGATCCGATATGAGCCAGTGTGCTTGCACGCTGGCTCCCAAAATACTTTAAATGCAGAGCTGCGGGGGATTGCGTGTCGCTGATAGTGTTAACCAATAAACATCCACTTATCGGTTAATCGTTTAACCAGTTATGCTATTACATCCCAAATCTTGTGCCAGTCTAATAATTAATATTTCAAGTTGAGTTAATCTATAAAATGTGTTTAGATGTTAACAAAGTCCAAGTATAACAAACTGATTGACACCTTTGACTGGAGCAGTTTGAAAGCCGCAGGCATACTCACCAGATTTCCAGACAGAGATGCTTTCTAATGTAAGAAAATTCCCTGGTGGGGAGGATTCAATGGGAAAAGAAGTTGGCCACTGTATGGAGAGAGTAGCCAGCAATCTGGAGTTGCCACTCTGAAAGAGACACTAGTTAACAGGGAGAACAGTACTCTATTTTCAAAATGTTTGTAGCAGTTGTTCTTAAACAAAATATCCTCAGGGGCTTTGAAGGTCCTAGCCCTCACTGAAGATGGAGCCCATGTTTAATTCAAACCACTACTTAAAATTTCATATTAGAGTTGGCAGCTTTCTAATCACACAAAACCACATACCCTTTCCCTGCCCCACCCCCACTCATCCCATTCACTCTCCCTCTGTGATTTGCTCTCCCCCACCCCCACTTGCTCATTTTCAGTGGGCTTGGGCAGGAGTTGGGGTGCAGGGAAGGGGTGAGGGTTCTAACTTGGGTGTGGCTTTGGGATGGGTCAAGGGATGTGGGAGGGGGCAGGCTTGGGCAGCGAGACTGGGTGCTAAAGTGGGTAAGGGCTCCAGGCTGGGGATGAGGAATTTCAGTTGCAGAAGAGGGCTTCAGACTAGAAAAGTTTACAAAAATAAATGCATTTTAACATGTAACCACTGAAATTTACAGCAGTTACACATTTATACATGTGTGTGGGGGCAGGCGGGAGCAGGTGCTTGCAGGGAGATGCTTAAAAGCCAGCTCCTCATAAGCATCGGCTTCCGCCTGCTCCCCCACTGCCTCTGTGGGAGGAAGGGGGGAGGGAGGAAGGCTGCTCCATGGGAACCAGCATGCATCTGCCCCCCTACGCCGTAGCCTCTGTATCAGAGGCAGCAGAATGGGAGTTGGGGGCGAGGGGAGAGAAAGCTGGCTCCCGTGAGCACCAGCTTCTGCCTGCCTCCCTCACTGCTGCCTCTGTGGGATGCAGCAGTGCAAGGGGGGAGTCGGCTCTGCAGAAGCCGGCTCCCCACGCATACTGGCTCCCGCCTGCCCCTCCACTTGCTGCCTCTGTATCAGATGTCCCAAATAATCAGTTGAGTCCCAGGTCCAGTGGTCCCTCCCACCTCCCAGGAACTCAAATAGTGCCTCTGTATCAGAGGCAGTGGGAGTGCTGGGGGAGGGAGCAGGCGACTGCGTGGAAGCTGGTACAAGTGGGGAGCCATCTTAAAAGCCAGCTCCCAAAGCACACTGGCTTCTGTCTCCCCACTTCTGCTTCTGATACACATCCTTACTTCAGACTAGGGTGAAGGTTCCAGTTGGGGGGCGCAGGTTGGAGGGTCAAGGGATTCAGATTGTGGGAGGGGGTTCTGGGCTGAGGCAGGGGGTTGAGGTAAGGGAAGGGGTAGAAATGAGGAGTTCAGGAGTAGGCTCCAGGCTGAGCCAGGAGTAGGGATGCAGGCTCCAGGCAGTGCTTAGCTCAGGCGGCCTCCCTGATACAGCGACATGTCCCTCATCCATCCACCCACAAGCACTGTCCATGCAGCTCCCATGGTTCCTGGCCAACGGGAGCTGCAGAGCTGGTGCTTGGAGTGGGGGCAATACACGGAACCCTCTTGGCCTGCTGTGCCCCTGCCTTGGAGCTGAGGGACATGTTGCTGCTTCTGGGAGTTGCTTGAAGCCAGTTAGAGAGCCTGACAGCCCTGTGTTAACTGGATATTTTGCTGACTGAAGCTGCCAGGGTCCTTCTTTGACCAAGTGTTCCGTTTGAGAACCAGCCTGGTTTGAGTTAGCATGCAAAAATAGCATCTGAAAAAAGTTCCTTGATGAAAACACCAGATTTTCAAAACACCTGAAATTTTATCTAAACTTTATGCGCACACATAAAATCAACGATCTAAAAAGCAAAAGCAATTTGAGCCAAAATATATTTTTTCAGAGATACAGGGAAGTCTGAATAAAAATTCCACCTCAGTTTTTGATACAGCTATCCTGGTACCACACAATAATAGTGTCTTGGATTCCCGTCCCCCTTCCCCCCCCACCTCGCTCTAACTGCCTCTTTTGCAGTTTAGGCATGGCGGCATTTTTTGGTTCTCTTATGCTTTTTTTAAATCTTTTCCTTTGAGGACTTATGCTTTAAGTCCAGTTTGTCTCAGCTTCCCAGATGAGGACGCTGCAGGCCTGAGTGATTCTTCAGTAGTTGATATTGAAGTTGGGGCAGACTAACAGCATCTGGTCTCCCAAGGATCCAGGTGCCTAGAGACCAGGGTCAGAGACCAACTTTACTGCCTGATCCAGATGCCTCCACTTTGAGTACTTGCTCCATTTTGAGAAGGACCTGCAGATATCATAATTTTCCAGGACATGCCGCACACTGAGGGAGAACATATCTCTTGTCTGTCATTGAGAGCTATGACTGCCTCACAGGATGGACAGTTCTTAAAGTCCAGGGACTTGCCAAGGTCACCCATACAGACTGGTGCTGCTAACAACTGCAGGAAGTCATGATGCCACCACCCCTGCAACCTATAGACCAAAGGGTATGTCTACACTTGCAGCCTAATTCGAACTAGGGCTGCAAATGTAGGCATTCGGAATTGCAAATCAAGCCCGGGATTTAAATATCCCACGCTTGATTTGCATGGTCCCGGCCGGGTGCCATTTTTGAAATTTACAAGCCCGGACTAACTGCCCGCGTCTACACGTGGCAGGGAAACGGGCGTTCAAAATAAAGCCTTATTTCGAACTACCTATTAAACCTCATTGCAGGAGGAACAACAGGTAGTTCGAAATAGGGCTTTATTTCGAACGCCTGTTTCCCTGCCGCGTGTAGACGCGGGCAGTTAGTCCGGGCTTGTAAATTCAAAAAGGCGCCTGGCGGGGAACATGCAAATCAAGCGTGGGATATTTAAATCCCAGGCTTGATTTGCAATTCTGAATGCCTACATTTGCAGCCCTAGTTCGAATTAGGCTGCAAGTGTAGACATACTCTTAGAAAGTAACACTCATGGAGGTAAATCCTGAAGGAGTTGCTCCAACATATACCACAGGCAGCGAGAAGGAAATGGGTGGGTTGGCACAGCTCTCCCCTCAATACCCTTACAAAGCATGTGAAGAAAGGAATGGTACATATGCCATCCAATTAGGTACTGCTGACTAGAAAATTCTCCAGTGCATGCACACTAGACTTGTATTAACCAATTGTGGAATATGAGTATGGACTAGTACACTAAGAATTATGCTTTCTAGTATGCATGCTCCATGCTAGGAAGTGTGAACACTTTTTATCTGGCCACAGCATGTCATTTGGCAAGATCATCTCTAGACTTTATGTAAGAAGACTTACCTGGCATTGCCCAGGGCCGGCCCAGAGCGGCAGGGGCTGCATGACCTGCCCACCAGCTTCTCCCTGAGATCAGCCTGGGGCTGGAAGGAAGGGGGCGGGTGGGGGCAGTGCAAGACACCTGCTGGCTTCTCCGCAGAGCCGGAAGAGTATGGGGGGTGGGAGGGGCAGCACATGCTGCCTTGCCGCCTGTCAGTTCTCCCCAGGGCCAGCCTGAGGGCAGGGCAGGGGCTGCACAGGCTTCTCCATGGGGCTGGCCTTGGGTCTGCCAATCAGCTTCTCCCTGGGGCCAGCCTGAGGGTGGGGGGCAGGATGGGGCCATGCAGGCTGCCCACCAGTTTCAGCCATACAGGCTGTCTGTTGGCTTCTCCCTGGGGTGTGTGTGGGGACCGTGCAGCCCAGTCAACAGGAGCCCTGCAGTGGTGGGGGCTACGCAACAGCCACTCCCTGGGGCAGGCTGCAGTAGTGGGGGCTGTGCTGCCAGTCAGCAGCTGTTCCCTGGGGGCTGGAGAGCTTGCTGCCCCTGTGGTCATTTGTGAGTATAACTGTTGCCCATGTTTGCCACCCCCCTCTCCACCCGGTCACTCATGAGTGTAATTGTTCCTGCTATCACACCCATTTCCTTGTTTTGCAACAAATGGAATCTCATTCCATTGTCCTGGCACAACCAAACTCTGACCTTGCTTTAAGTTATGATAAGAGGAAGCTGCATACCAAATTTGGTGGTCCTAGCTCTTACTGTTTAGAAGGAGTTCTTGAACAAATGGACTCTCAGACAGCCAGATAGACATACAAACTCTCTAAATATATATAGTAGATGATAGGTGCAAGATAAGGGATGCATATGATAGAGTTAATAATTAATACATTTGCATACAACATAGAAGCAAAAAGATTCTAATCTTATTTATCTAAGAAGCCTATACACTGTCAATTCAATTCAAATACTCCTTATTTACATGTGCCATTTGCAGCATGTCACCGCAGGCAACAAAATGGAACAAAACACAGTGCTTGCTTCATCTGCACTTTTATGTAGTGACAGCCAGACAGGTGACAGCTTTTTAAGGCTCCAGTGAACTATGAGGATGACTCTTCCGAGAGGTCAAAATTTAAAGAGCACAGCATCCACTTTGAAACCAAATGTTAAAGTGATCTCAGCTCCCATTTAGACATCAAAATTAATGGCCACATTTTTCAAAAGAACTCAGTATGTTGGGTGCTGAGTGCTTCTGAAAGCCTGACCCTTATTTAGGTGACTAAGTCGGAGACGGACTATTTTGAAAACCTGACCCAACTGCAATTGCTGAGCACTTTTTACAATTTTTGTCCTAACTGCCTCACTATGAGTGGTCAGATTTTGTACTAGAGATGACAGCAACTAATTTTCTGTATAATCCTGTTGTATGAATATCCTTTTTGCACAACCATCTAACCATCCATCATTTGAACCTAGGAAGATTGAAAAGCCCCCCTACAGCAATTTATTTCATGGTATGACATTCTATGCTTCACTGAAATGCTTCAGAAAAAGTTGGCAGACTGGTGAGCCATTCCAGAAAGGAACCTACTCCATCTTAGTTCCCAGGTAACCTTTGTAAAAGTTCCCACTATCGAGTACCTTTCAGTTTACACTGGCTGGGGAATAAGAGCCTGATCAAAAGCTGACTGAAGTCAATGGGAGTGGTTCCACTGACTTCAATGAGCTTTAAATCAGGCCCTAAATTTAGTTCGGGTGAAAGTGTCGTATACTAAAAGGATTACATTTGGAGGAGAGTAAATAGGAGAAGAGAGGTTGTGCATGAGTTGAGGGGAAATAACATTAAGGAAGGTTTATGGTGACAGGCTCTAAGTGGTACTTTACATCACACATTCATGAATAACTAAATTTGGCATTGGAGGTGCTGATAATTAACAACTTTGTAGGAAATATTTAACAATGCTTTAAATTTCAGCTCAAGTGTATTTTAAAGTAACATATGCACTAGGGTTGCCAGCTTTTTAATCCATGAAAACCGAACACCCCTTCTCCACGTCTTCCTCTGAGGCCCTGCCCCACCTATCCTTGCCTCCCTTACTTGCTCTCCACCCCTGCCCCTGACATTTGCTCCCTCATCTTCCAGGAAACACCTGCTGCCTGCAAAACTGGGCGGGAAGGAACTGATATGGAGATTTCCCAACTGGGGCACAGAGGGCGCAGCAGGGGTCTGGGAAATAAGGGCCCAGCAGGGTTGGGCGGTCTCCAGAGTGAGGGGTTGGGGAAACTGAGGCACTGCAGCACAGACAAGTTACTTACACACAGAAGACACACACAGCACCAGTACCTTATTTGGAGCGTGTTCGAAGAGTCAGTAAGTTCTCTCCATCAAGGTGGAGGGCAAGAGCAGCTGCTGCTAAGCAGAGCTACTCCTCCAGGCTCCAGCAGCAGCAACTGCTGCTGCTGCTCTTCTTGCCCCCACTCCGTCTACTGTAAGTAACTGAACTTTTAGTGTTCGGTCAGCACAACTGACCAGATGCTGACAGTTTTCCCTTTCAACTGGACATTTTTAAGAGAAAGGACACAGAAGTTTCACATCCTAAATCTAAACTGGTTTTGAATGGTAGGCACCCCCACAAGAAAAGAACATTTAAAAAAAGATCAGAGGGGTAGCTGTGTTAGTCTGTATCTGCAAAAACAACCCATAAAAAGCTTATGCTCAAATAAATCTGTTAGTTTCTATGGTAACACAGGACTCCTTTTTTATTGACTATAACTCAAAAGCAACATGGTCAGTGTCATTCAAAATTTAAGACGACTTTTTTTCATGCTGAGTTTTAGAAAAAAAAAAAAAACAGGTCTAAAGGACACTTGTGTGTAGCCCCAACTGGTGGAGCCAGTAACCTCAGAATTCTTCTTGCATAGGGGGAAATCCCTGAATGGCAGTCAGTGTAAGACTGTACTGCTGCTGCTTGCTGCCCTGTTCAGGGAACACAGAGGCCCTGGCTGGGGAAGAAGATGCACAGCCAGTATGCATAGCTTTTCCATTCTTTCTGGCTGCCCAAGAGACCCCTTTGGATCATTGTCGCCAGGCACCAGTTATGACAGCTCTTTGCACAGACTTAGTGGAAGTAGAACACCCCCAAGTATTGACTTGTTTATGTCTAGGTCTAACTGACAAAAGGGTCCACGGAATATTTTCCAATGCTTATCGTCTTAGTATAAAACAGATTAAGAGAATTTTTAAAACTCAGTAGCCAAAAGTACAAAAGAAGAATACAGACAGGTAGTGGGGATATCAGCAAGTGACTCAGGAGTTTGGTAATGCGATGCAGCACCCTTTGCCCCACACACACACACACACACACACACACACACACCCCTCCCCCAAAAGGGCTGATTCTGAGTGCATCGGAGCACTGGTAATGCCTATTGCCAACTATGGATCTAATCCACTGTAGTCAGTCTCAGCAAAAAATGGGGCTGTATTGTCATTTCTTCAGGTTAGTGCTGAGACACATTGGCAGGGTAGCAAGCTAGGACTATACGCTTGATCTCTGGATAAAGTGTAAACTTCATTTTCCAGCACCTTTTGCAAGTATTTAAATATGCTTAAAGTTGTGATATTAACAAGAAGAAATTCATGAAAGAATGTGAGTAGACTGTGATCCAAGAACATTTTAATTTGGCAAATGGGTTACAAGAATATCCTGATTCTGGTCCAACATTTGAGGTCTCAAATGAAAGCTGTGGACACACAGACATAATGTATGCATGTATACTGCAAATATATTCTTAGACTCTGTATCCAGATATTATTCACTAGCAAAGGTGAAAAACAGGTCTCTCAAATAAAGAAATGTTTCTCTCTGCACGATGTATGAAATGTTTCTCTCTGCACTGTGAGCCAAAACAATGGATGCCTTTTTGCATACAAAGTCAAATGCAAACAAGGATGTGAAATCAACAGGAAAGGAGTACACAGAATAAAAACAGGCATGTGCAGGGGAATGTTATCTTGTCTATGAATAAAGGCAATGAATTTTGGGAATTCAGGTTGGACCTCCAAAAACTGGGACTCACTTGTGTTGGCAACATCTGTGGTCCAGCAGGACCACGGATGTTCTTGGACGAAGGACTCCTGGCTGGGAACCCCATTGGCAAGAGGTGGCTCAGAGGTGCTGGGGCTGGGACCGGAGCCGGAGCCCCAGTAGTATAGCTGGGGCTGTGGAAGCCCCAGTAGTGGGGCTGGGAACATGGCAGCTGTGACATACCCAGTAGCCTAGCTGGGGATGTGGCAGCCCCAGTAGAGGGGCCAGCGCTGGGGATGTGGCAGCCCGACTGCTGTGGCCACAGGAGCATGGCAGCCTGGCAGCGGGGTGGCTAGGGCCGGCAATGGGGAGGGAAGGTGGGTTGGGAGACTGGTAGCAGGGGACCTTCCCTGGTCCAGCAAATTCCCTCATTCAGGACCAGTCAGGTCCCGAGGGTTGCCGGACCAGAGAGGTCCAACCTGTATTAGTAAAATAGAAATCACTCTTGGTTAAAGTGTTAAGAGAGAATTTTGGGTGATACAAACTTTTCTTTAGATAGGACATTAAACTGTTACTTAAGCTTCGTCTCTTGTTATGGTTGGTTTCATGTTATGGGTTTGTTTTGTTTTATATGGAACCATTTGTTTACAATATTATTACTCTCTGCCACTTGAATCTCTAATCTTTGATAGTAAACTTATTTTTATTTTCACTATAAATGTTTCTGAGTGCTATGGTGGTAAGCAAAGCACAGGTCCTGAGTTGAATATTAAAAGTTGGTGTCTAATGTTCCTTTGGGAATAACAGATCTGGTAATTCTATGAGCATTCAGGGGATAAGGGGCTGGACACTGCAAGGAATGCTCTGAGTATTGGGATAGGGAGTTGATGTGTGCCTGTTGCTGCCTGTAAAGAGTAAGCAAGGTTTGCAGAAGAATGTGCCAGAGATTGTTGGTTTTAGGGACCTAATCCACAGCAAGCACAGACAAGATTCTTTGATGCTAAGTCCAGGGAGTTGTGAGGAGCTTCACAATCTGTGTTGCCTCTGGAGCACATCATATCTATTTTGGCAAAATCATAAAACTAACAAGATAATGCGGTGACAAAGATGATCACTTTTCCAACCTTTGGAACAATAGCAATAGATTTGAAAGTCTGAGATTTCTGCTATGTAATTAAAGTCTTAGAGATTACATTACATGAAATAGATACTGGGCTTAAAAAATGTCTTTGTTATTACATGTATTAGTTTGTTACTGGGTTAAGCAAGTGAAATTATTGCTGCTGGTCATGTTTTAGCAGGACACTCCTGCAACTTAATGCATCACTTAAGGCTTTGGTTGAATAGTTTTAGTGTTACACGTAAAAGTATCGAGTCTATGACAGCACAGCTATCCATTTTAGAACAGATTTACTAGCCGTTCTTTTCACCAGCATTTTGGCCAAGTGAATGCAACAAAGGATCTGAGAGCATTAAAGGGTGCAGAGTTTCACGAGACTCTCTCTTTTTTTTTTTTTTTTTAAAGAAAAAATGCATCAGATACAGCTATATTTTGGAAAGATATTGAAAACAAGGTGATGAAGCATGATCACCGAGGAGGAAAAATCTGCAGGTCTTTTACATTATGACATCACTGAAAACCATTCTGTTTTTTGTAGAAGTCCCTTCTCACTGAATTATACTTTTATTGTGTTATAAGTAAATCCAGCTCACTGAAAGATTAACTCGAATCACTATTTGACAAAACAAAGGGTAGGGATGTTAAAATGTGATTGTTTTTGTAAATGTGTAATCGCTGAAATTTATAGCAGTTACACGTTTACACACAGCGGAGCCAGGTGAGAGCCAGTGCTCATGGGGAGCCAGCTCCCTGCAAGCATCGGCTCCTGCCTGCACCCCTCCCTGTGCTACTACTTGTGATACAGAAGCAGCAGCATGGAGGGGCAGGCGGCTCTTCAGGAGCCGGTGCTCACCTGTCCCCCTCTCTCCCCGCACTGCTGCCTCTATGGGAAGCGGCTCTATGGGAGCTGGCATGAGCAGGGAGTTGGCTTTTAAGCCAGCTCCCTGTGTTTACCAGCTCTCACCTGCCTCCCCTCCTCCCACTGCCTCTGTATCAGAGCATATCGGCTCCCCATGAGCACTGGCTCCCGTCCCCCCCCCGTGCTGCTGCATGGAACTGTTAGGATTAACCGATGAGACCAGGCTGATCAGTTAATCATGTAAATAGGTACATGTTCACAACCCTAATAAAGTCTAACTTGCTAGTATCAGTACAGACTTGAAATAGCTTTTCCAATAGTGATACATGATGGCTGTGTCTAGACTGGCCAGTTTATCTGCAAAAGCGGCCGCTTTTGCGCAAAAACTTGCCAGCTGTCTACACTAGCTGTTTGAATTTGCGCAAGAGCACTGACGTTCTAATGTAAGAAATCAGTGCTTCTTGCGCAAATACTTTGACGCTCCCGTTCAGGCAAAAGTCCTTTTGCGCAAAAGGGCCAGTGTAGACAGCTCAGTTTTGTTTTGCGCAAAAAAGCCCCGATGGCTAAAATGGCGATCGGGGCTTTCTTGCGCAAAAGCGTGTCTAGATTGGCCACGGACGTTTTTGTGCAAAAAGTGCTTTTGCGCAAAAGCGTCCATGCCAATCTAGACGCTCTCTTGCGCAAATACTTTTAACAGAAAACTTTTCTGTTAAAAGCATTTGCGCAAATTCATGCCAGTCTAGACGCAGCCGATATGTCTATTTAAAGAAAACTGTTATACCTTTAATTAGAACAATAACAAAATTCAATGCCCTGAGAATAAGGGAAGAAACACTATTTAATAAGGCACACAGTTTATTCTTCTCTTGCTAATAATTTTAACTAGGTTATTGCCATTTTGATATTAACAAAAGTCATTTTAATATCTTTTACAAGGTTTCATTGCTAATTATAATGATTTTAAGAAGATGAAAGTTACTTTTGTACAGTGTTTCTGCTGATTTGCTCACTGAAACACAGAATTGTCCATTTATTTCAACTAATTTTCTACTAGAAAATAAAACCAAAGAAAATGTTTGTGGAAATTTTCAGGCAGTTAGCCAAGAAGGAAGTACATTACATAGTCCATATATTCCATAATATTTACAACTGTGGTGTGGTGTGTTGGATTTACCTCTTTGAGCATCCCCTTGATCCAGACATGGTACTGCAACTCTTGGTTCCAAATGCTCCAAATAGGCTGTCAGCCAACTTCCATAAGTCTTCTGTAGCTCAGCCCACTGGCTGGATCACAGAATCCAAAATCTTTCCAGGATATAGTTCCTTGTCCTGTTGGTCCAATTATAAACAAAACAGTCTCTTGCCCTTTGAGAATAAATTTCCTCTCTTGAATTGGGTCAGCAGGGTGCCTTCTGAATTCTTGCCTTTGATTATAGCTAGGGGCTAAACTGGGACCATTTAGCAATAGTCCAGGAAACATCCTTCCTTGCTTATAGAATCCTAGAATTGGAAGGGACCTCAAGAGATCAAGTCCAGTCCCCTGCCCTGACAGCAGGACCAAGCACTATCTAGATCATCCCTGATAGATGTCTGTCTAACCTGCTCTTAAATATCTCCAGTGATGGAGAGTCCACAACCTCCCTAGGCAATTTATTCCAGTGTTTAACCATTCTGTATGTATGAAACGGATTGTTCCTTCCTAAGTGGAGTAATTTGCATTTGTCCTTATTAAACTTCATTCATCCTGTTTACCTCAGACCATTTCTCCAGTTTGTCCAGATCATTTTGAATTATGACCCTATCCTGCTTCTCTGGCTCTAGCCCTGGGTGTCCAACCAGTTCTGAAGCAGTAGCCACTATAGTGGCTACTGCTGTAGTGAACTACCCACACTCAACCGGCCAAATAGCCACATGTAGCTAGTGGCTAGCGTGTTGGACACCATGGCTCTAGCCAGAAACTGACTTGCTGATACTAGGCAGCACCTGCTAGACCTTGATTGGTTGTTGCTGGCTCCCAGTCCTTCTAGTTGCTGGAGGATCAAATCTCACTGGTTTTCAAAATGGCTACTGTTCTAGGCAAACTGGGAGGTCAAATATTTGCTGTTCTTTTCCTCTCATGACTGTTTCCTAGGCCTGGATGCAACAGAACAGCTAGTAAGGGTCTTCCAAACAGGACTGTCACAAGAGGTTTGAAATCCAACAGGAATATCACCATTACTTTATTTTGTGACTGAGATGGGGATAGGGACAGAAATACCACCATTATCTTATTTTGTGATTAATCTGAGAATAGGAAGGAAAATGTTATTTTTAATTATACAGCATTGCAAATGTAAACAATGCTTTTCAAATCACAGAATATGGGCTTGTCTTAACTGAAAAGACAGCTCAAGTTAGCAATGTCAACTAATTCGAATCCCATTCACAAACACACCCTTAGTGTACTCTTATGGTGCTTTTCAATTAAGTTGGCTGGCCTGTCACAGGGAGGCTAAAGCTTGAGTGATCATAGCTCATCAGGAGCTAATATGACCACTCTGCAACGTGCAGAGTAAATTCACTCGAATGCTGCTAGTTCTACAATTCCTTACCCCGACAGCCTCTGTGACCCCCAAAAGGGCAGATAACTTGTCCCACAATTCACTGGGAAAGTACAGAATGTTTCATCTTACTCTAATGTAAAGAACCATGGGGCATACCCTGATAAATCTTAGTGCCACACAGTGAGTGCAGCACTAATATAAATACAGTGGCTGAAGTGTTATTCTGCAATGTGGCTACTCTAACCTGAGTTAGGCTAACTAGAGAGGAGTAACTCCAGTGTACTCCTGTGCAGGGAAACATACCCTGTAAGAGTGACACTGAGACTGAGGGTCCCAAGCTGCAAATAGCTGTTTAATATGTCTCCTGCAGCTCTTTGCTACACATAATATTAAAACACTGTGTGGTTTAATTATTAATCAGTCTAAGTTACTAACCAACCAGGATGCTTTTACTGCATTATTAACCACTTGTAGTTGATAAAATAATAATACTTGGTCAGTCATTTTGCTGTGAGACGAGTACACACACTGAACATGTTTCCTGTCATACTGTTTAAATATGTATAGTACTATAAATAAATAAAACAACGAATTCATACTACTGTGGCTTTTTTAAGGTAATGTTGATCACTAATTTGGCTCCTGAACCTCTGAAGTCTGAGTTTCATTGGCCTACAACAACTGTTTCTACTCCCAAGAGTTCATAATCCAAAGCCCCAATCGTGTAACATGTTACAAGGAACACCACTGAAAGTAGTGTTGGGTTATTTCAGGTGATTTACTGGGGATTATGAGCTACAAAAACTAAAAAGAGATTTGATTTGGAGTACAAAGATCAATTTTGGATTGATAGGCATAGTTGCTGTATCATATAGTGGACTGAGCACAGGAATGGGTTCTGTAAATGCCTGAATTGTCAATCCTGCTCAAATATTGTATTTTGTGTATTTTATCTCAAACAGGGATCAATATTTAAACTTGCTGAGGATCTTGGCTTCCATTGCCAAAAAATAGAACCTGATATTGCTAACTTCACAAGATAAAAATTAATGAGTCAGATCCCCCCAAAACACAAGGTTGTTCTTAATGAAACCATGTTTTTAGTCTGTCTTTAGACTTTTTAGCTCCATTTTATTGCTATGCCAATGTATGTGTATTTTGAAAAGTCAACCTTTAATGCATACGAAAATGCAGACCACTCCTTGGTTCTCTAGATGGAGACTTCACTAACCCTCTCCTCACTGAGGTAACGGAAACTATGCATTTCCTAGTACAGTCTTGACCTAGCAGTAACACTGCTTTGCCACCTGCTGCCCTGGCATCTCTTTATCTAGGACCCAGGGGCACCACTCCTCTCATTCTCATGGGTCTTCTCTGCCTGGTACCCAGCAATAGGGTGACCATATTTCCTTATGCTGAATACATGACATGTGGCATAATCACTCATATTCAAGTTAAGTGGCCATAAATCATACAAATATTCAGATTAACATCAAATTGACTGAGTCCCTGTTAAAAAAGAAATACTACATACTTGGATTCTTTTTATTTATCCTTTTATCTTTAAAGGCCCCTGGGACAGACCCGCCTCTCCAGGTACCTGGCACAGCATCTTCCCAAGGCAACTTGTCCTCAAGGTCACATGCCCCCCACCTCAGATTTCTGCCAAGAGTCACACAGAATGTGGCCAGCAGCAGCCTTTGCAGCACTGTGGCAGAGGGAAGGGACAAGAACTGCTTCCAGCTGCAGGGGAGGGAGGGAGGGTAAAGAGATGACCTGGCTTGTATCTCTGCAGAGTTAATTTCTACCTCCTCCCAGTCCCCACATGCCAGCCCCACCCCCCAACATGCCTGTGTGATTGCAAGCCACTTGTCCCTTCCTGTCATCAGAGTGTCAAAAGGCAGCTAACATCTCCAGGCTGCTGCTGGCTATGGACATAAGCCAGCCACCTCCTTTCTCCTGGCTATGGCATAGGCAGAAAGGGGTTAAGCCGTAAGGATGCACTATGCACCAGGGCCCAAGGAAGCTGATTGCAAGGCTTCCGGGAACCCAGCCAGAGAGGAGAGGTGGCTCAGCAGAGGAGGGTGCCTAGGGAATGTAGGGGATGGAGTAGCAACAAGCTCCCTGGGGCTCCTGCTGGGAGGAGGAGAGCTGCTATGGAGCCCTCAAGTTTGAGGTATGAACAGGCTGGAAGTCACATCTCCCCTCATTACATCACTCCAGAGATTAGCTGAGAAGTTTCCTGTGCCAGCACGGTGTTGGGCTTTGGCACATGGAGGCTTAGCTCTTCCTGTCCAACTCCTGAGGCTGGAGGGTCTTGGTCTTCCCCAGAGCACCTATTCTGCCAGCAGCATTGGGGGAAGGAAGGAGTCTGCCAACCAGGCTGTTGGTGAGTTGAGCACTCCAACCAGGGACTGGTTCTCTGCACAAAGCTGAGAGTGAGATACATCCCACTGGGATGGGGATATGGAGAATCAGCTGGGCTGGTGTATGTGTGAAGGGGCAAAGCAGGGAGATGTCAGTGAAAAGTTAAAAACATAAAGGGCGAATGGGTAGGCACAAGAGGCAACATGCAACTGGCCACTCTCCAACCATCACAGCTCACAGCCAGTGTCAGCTGGAAACAGGATAGAGGGCAGGGCCCTGCTGGCTGAGAGCAGGCACACAGCGGGGGCTTCTCTGATGGACCAGTACAGGTAATGAACAGCTCCCTACACTATATCTTCACCCCACTGCTTGCCTTGCACACACACCCCTATCATTGGCTACTAGACACCCCCCTTCCCCACTATTGCTAGCTGCGTGGGATGGTGGCATGCAGGGATACAGCCAGCAGCAGGACATGCCAGTACTAATGTGGGCGGGGGAGGGGGAGGGAAAGGGGAGGAGAGTATGTGTGTGAGAGATGAGAAAATACAGGACAATTTGCCCATTTTAAAGAAAAAGTTGGGAGACTTGGAGGAGGGTTTAAATATGGTACTGTCCTGTTAAAAACAGGATATCTGGTCAGCTTACGCAGCAACAGTTTCTCCCCAACTCCTTCCTCCCTTTGCTCCAAGACCCCCTTTGTGCTGTAGGGACACACCTGAAGGGAGAGCTTAGTGGCCAAGCTGCTCCATGTCCTTACACTCCAGGCTCTTGCACAAAGCACTGTCCTCATCCCCAGCCCCGCAAATTGTGGGACCAGACTTGCTTCTTGTGTCATTGCAACAGTTCCTCCTCCAGGCGTCAAAATCCTGCGATGCACCATCAATTCGGGAGAGCTGGCAACACTGTCCCCCACCCTCACCAACAGCCCCAAGCTAGAGAAGCAGCCATTGTACCCTATCCATCTCCTATTACTATCCTCTGCAGCCTTTCCCCACGTCTGCCTCCACAATCCCCCTGCTCCCCACCCACCTTTCACAGGGGCTCTGTTGCTCCTCACATCTGGCCTCCTTGGACCTTAGCAGGGTGGCAGCGATGGTACTTGCGAGCATGGTTTCAACCTCACCAAAAATAGTGGGAAGCGGCCGCCAACTTTATTGAGGGCAGTCTCCACGCCCAATACGGAGTCTGTAAGGAAGTGGCAGCCATCTTGTTTGCTTCACTCCTATTGACAGTAGTGGGAAATGGTAGCCATTTTGAATAAGGGAAAATTTGAGCATAGGCAGCCATTCATTTTGTTTTCACGGAACAGGTAAAAAACCCTACACACACATACCCCAAATTGCAAGCTTAACGATCAAATTGTGAGAATTGTCAGCACTGAGAACTGTCAGTAGCCACTGTTAAGAGCTGACAAAGAGCTGCATTAAGGAAACCATTTGCAGAAGTGCACAAGTTTCATTGGTTTTGCAAGAACTGTTTTAATTGGTTTTACAAAAGCTATTCTTGAGTGCCATCTTCTGGCACCTTATTTATCTGTTAACAATTTACACACTTCTAGAGCTGTCTAGTAACACACCACACTTCTAAACAGTAGGCTCAAACTGAGCAACTGAAAACTCTTCTAGTCTACGTATGTTTTAAAACCATGCTCATCACTGTCGCATCTGAGCACCTTCCAGTAGTGCATTAAGCCGCCTGAATCTATTATCTATCACATATTGTTTATTCTCTCAGCTTCTTCCGAGAGGGAGGAGCACCTATAGAGAATTTCTTGTTGTAGAAATTGTGTTATAATCTTATTAGATTGATATAGATGTATTTACACACATCTGTTGCTAAGAGAGAAGCATAGGTGCTGATTCCGTGGGTGCTCTGGGAATGGAGCACCCAACGGAAAAATTAATAGGTGCTTGACACCCACTGGCAAACAAACTCCTCCACTTCCCCCTAGCACTTCACCTTTGCCAGCGGCACCTCAGTAGGGTATGGTAGCTGCGGTGCCTATTGGGACGCCTGTGGCTTTGAGAACTCACCCTTGGGGAAGGCTATGCTGAGAGGTAGTGTCCTGTAGAATGGGAGATAAAAAGTCCCTTTGACCAGCAGTCCCCCGATACTTTTTACTTTTTTTTTTTTTTCAAACACTGGCCTCAGTCCACGAGGGTAATAGTTACCCCCTGGTCTCTGCCTGTCTGCCCGCCCGCCTCTCTTCCGGAACTTAACTCTAGCTTTTCCTCCCATCCCTGATTTGGCCCGCCAGCTCTATCCTGACCTTGCCGCCAGCTGTTTGATCACCCAGGGCAGTCAATGCTCACCCCTCTTCCGATTGGCCCCCCTTGCTCACCCCTGCCAACAGGCGTGCGCAGAATCTTAAGTCAAGTAAGGGCACTGGCTTCAGCAGCTGACACTGAGCATGCTCAGTGCGTCCACACGCCCGGCTGCAGCGGTAGCGGAACAGCCCCCGCCGGCAGAGGGGGATGGGCCGGGGACGGCGCATTAGGCCGCATGGCAGTCGCCATGGCGCTGCGCTGCGGTCGGCGCTCCGGGGCTTGTTCCTGGCAGCTGCTGGGGCCGAGCGCCCGCGGGCGGTTGGTGCGGCTGGCTGGCAGGCGCGGGAGCGCGGCGGGCTCCAGCCGGCCCGGCCCCGGCGGAGAGGTGCGCTACTGCGCCGAGCTGCTGCGGTGAGTCCGGCGCAGGGCTGAAGCGCGGCGGCCTCCCCTCGACCCGTCGCAGGCTGCCTGTCGCCCACCCCGCTGGGCCGCCCGCAGCTCGCCCCGTCTGGGGCAGGGCCCCTCCTCCCCGCTCGAGGTCTGGCTGGGGATGGGGAGGCTGCCTCACGCCCGCCTGCGCGTAGAAGAGCAGAGACTGGTGGTTTGTACAGAGCTGCCGCCTTGTAACACGGTGCTACCTGTAGCACCTTCTGATTGGTAGGGTCGTAAGGAACCGCTCCTACAATATATTGCTACCAGGAGTAGCACAGTCCTGCCCTACAACCCACCGGCCCTGTGCTGAAAGGCCCGCTCCCCCCATCTATGTCCTACTAACTCCCAGCGTAGACACTGCTAGGTTGATGGAAGTTTTCTCTTGAGGTAGTAGATTATTTATAATAGCGGTCGCCAGGCTTTTGACCTGGTGCCCCCTCACACCTGTCTGCTGCTGGCTCTGGGATGGAGGGACACGGACAGAAGGGAGAGAGCAAGCTGAGGCTGGGACAACAGCTGGAGGTGGGAGCAGACCCTTGGCTGAGGCCTGCAGCCATATACATTGCAGTTGGCAAGATCCTTGGGGCTATTGGTCCAGGCCCCAGCCATGCCCTCCTCAGTTCACCTTAGGGCCAGTAGTCCTGTGGCAGGAGCAGGTGTAATACTTCTGTAACACATCTTTTAAAATGACTATTTCAAATTGATGGTATTCCTTTAAAACTGCCTTATGAGGAATGTTTGCTGAGTGTGTAATTAGCTATGAAAGTGCCCTTTAATGACCTGATCAAAATCCTACTGAAATCAATGGGCATCTTTCCATTGCCTTCAGTGGGGTTTGGATCAGGCTCCAGAATAAATTTATAAAGTAGCTGCCCAAGGTCACGCGAAGTACTTTTCAGGGATTTGTTCTAGTTTTCTTTTTGCCTTGATTCTAATAATTAAATAGTTAAAACTTGCCTACTTTTTATTTTTACTTCATCTGTGAAACAAATGCAATTAAAATGAGGTGGGTGGGAATTAACAATTCTCCTGAAATGGAATAAATGTGTGCCCAGATTTTGAAGTTAGGGGCTGACCCCTGAAACCAAAGTTTCACCCTACTGTGAATGCAAGGGCTGAAAAAAAGGCACCTTAACTATATAGATAATTTTGAATTCTGCTTGCAATAAGAATAGTTGTGTAGGACTCTGCACTTTATGGCATGGTCGTGTGTCCTGCGTTTGTTTTTAATTTAATGGCATAGCCACATGGTCAAAAGAATATATATCACTTTAGATCAGCAGCATATTACCTGTAGTAAGTTTGCCATAGCCATAAACTTTATGCTGTGATTGGAATTTCAAACAAACAAAATGATATGTATAATATGAGCTGGGTATTTGATTCCCAGCTTGAGGAGACCTACTTGTATTAGTGTTCATTGAGCCACCAAACAGAAAATAAAGCATATACATGGAAGTACAAGTGGTGGGACAAGGTAGCTGCGTACTTGCCCTGAATACTTGATCATTCAAGATCTTAGGCAGGTAGTTGGGCTGGCTAGCCCGTCTAGCAGATCCTGTAGCTGCAGCTACATTTTATGGTTAGCTATTATTTTATGAGCGCTAATGTGGCTATGTCTTTTCAAGCTGGGAATCACACGTCCAGCTCCAGGAGTAGACATAGCCAGATATCACTCCACTGGTCCAGTGAACAGTCCTCTGCCAAGCTCCAAAGAGTGTTGTGTTTTATAATAAAATATTACATTTTCTAAGTGTGATTGCATGATTAGAACACAAGATTGGCAGCGAGGAGATCTTCTGGGGCAAATCTCTTTCAATTTGATTGTGAAAGGTACAGCTGCTCCCACTTGGTGCATAGGGTGTTTGGATTGCTTTCTGGGAGGAATGAATGAAATGTGTTCTTTTAAACTCTTCACAGTACTACTTTTGTTCTGGTCAGAGTTACTAGTTGAGCTTGCAATTTACTCTTATTAGAAGTAAATTCAGTGTTTACCAATAGAATGCTCAATTTACATATATTGACGTGTACTCTCTTGTTTATCATATATAGAAAACGTGACTATGAAGGGTTTCTGTGTTCTCTATTGTTGCCTGCAGAATCCCGCACCTCTGCTTTTGCTCTGAGAGCCTTCAATGTGGAACTGGCCCAGGCAGGTATTAAAATATAATTGTGAAATGCTGAACTATAACAATCATTTCAAGATTCTAGGTTGAACTTTAAAGAAATATTGCATGATGACATTAAACTTTTGTGTTTCAAAGAATGATAAACAGATGATCCACCGCACAAGGATGTAAAAGGTTAACCAGAAAGCCTTACTTTTAATGGTGATAGAGATGCAGCCGTGTTAGTCTGGTCTAGCTGAAACAAAAGACAGAACTATGTAGCACTTTAAAGACTAACAAGGGGTGAGGGGGGGAAGGTTAATGTCTGTGAGGTAATGACATCGTCTATAGCCAAACCCTTAGATACAGTCGCATCTGCTCTAATCCCACTGACAGAGACCAGAAACTTCAGGATCTCTACCAAGCATTTATAAACCTCAATTACCCACCCGGAGAAATAAAAAAACAAATTGAAAGAGCCAGATGAATACCCGGAAACCATCTACTTCAAGACAGACCCAAGAAAACCAACAATAGAACACCACTTGTCATCACCTATAGCCCCTAACTTGAACCCGTCCAATGCATTATCAATAAACTACAACTTGTACTGGAACAGGATACTACCCTCCGAGAGGCTCTGGGAGACAGACCCATAGTCTCCTATAGACAACCACCTAACCTCAGGATGATTCTTACCTACAACTACAGGACATACCACACTAATACCAACCCTGGAACTTTCCCTTGCAACAAACCCCGGTGCCAGCTTTGTCCACATTTACTCTGCTGACACCATTATTGGACATAACCATGCCTATTACAAGATCAAGAACACATATTCCTGTTCATCCAGAAATATAATTTATGCCATCATGTGCCTAAAGTGTCCGTCTGCCATATACGTTGGACAAACTTCTCAGACACTTCGCCAAAGAATCAATGCACATAAAACAGACATCACTCTCTCACAGAGAAAAGCTGTTGCTTGCCATTTCAGCCAGACTGACCATTCTCTCAATGACCTTAAAACATGCATATTGCTTCAGAGCGATTTTAACTCCAGACTTCAAAGAGAAGCTTCAGAATTGTCATTCATGCTTAAATTTGACACTTTATGTATGGGTCTCAACAAGATGCTAATTATCTCACCCATTACAAAGATAGCTTCCCAATTATCACCCCTAATGTCATTACCTCACAGACACTAACCTTCTCCCCCCCGCCCCCACCCCTCCTCTGTTCTTAAACCTGATTCGTCATTTTTATATGTGTTCACTTTTTTTTGATTGTATCACTTTGGTATATATGGTTGTGCCAATTTTCTTCCACATATTGATCTGAGGAAGTGGGTCTGGCCCACGAAAGCTCATCACCTTATAAACCATCTTGTTAGTCTTTAAAGTGCTACATAGTTCTGTCTTTCGTTACTTTTAATGGGTGAGGCTTACACCAGTTCTGGTTAACTGTTAGGGGCTGGAACAGCTCCCCGCCTGCCCTAAGCAGAGGGCTGCTCCAGCTACATGGGGCACACAGCAGGTAGAGCTGCTCCAGTCAGCCAGAGCATCCCCTGTCTGTGGTGGAGGGCCCCCCCTGCAGGTTACACACTGGCTCCTTGGGAGTAGGGCTGGCAACTTTTGCTCGCCCCACTCCTGGGGAGGTGGCTTTGCTGTGTCAGCAAAACCTCCTACTGGGAGCAGATCCCAGGGAGATTTTGCTGCAGGCTCTGCAGTATAAAACTGAGTTTTATAGTGCAGAGACCACAGTGTGTGTAACTGCTGAGAATTTTAGTGGTTACATGGTTACCTTTTTAAAATGACTTTTTAGATCCTTAATCTAAACTGAGATCTGGATTGTGCTGTTTTCTCCTGTCTAAAGGATCAAAGCAAAAACCCTGAGAGCAGATTTACCTTTAGGTCTGTGCTGGCAGAGGCTTGGAAGACTTTCAGAAGGGAAGATAGCAGAATAAAAAAAAAAAAGAAGCTACGTGACTGCATCTTCTCTTTGCTAGGAGGCTGTATTAAACTGTACCTCTCTTGTCCCCCTTAGCAAGAGGATGGGTATTGCTCCTGTCTCTGGGTCTGATGGACAGCTCTCCAGTGGTGCTGTTCATTGCATCTGCCTCTTGGGGAAGGAGCTACAGTAGGCCAAACAAAAAGTCAGTATGCTTCCATAGACCACAAAGAGTGTCCTAGGCCACCAGGAAGTCAAGGAGAAAAATAAGAGAAAAGTACTTGCCCTTCTCTTTCTTAAACAGGCTTGGGCAGCCAAGGCTCTCGGTCCATTTCCCCGTCAGCAGTCTTTGTTGTGAGGGGCCTGGAATCTCTTTCAGAGTGCTACCCTATACTGAGTGAGCGTTATCCTCCCTTTTATAAGGACCTGCTTATCTCCACACTTGATAAGCCTCACATATGTGCTGCTAGGTTGAGGCTGATTTTTCTCTTTAACTGCTCTGTCTGGGGTGGAGATCTGTCCCACAAATAGCCAGTGCAACCACAAAAATTGATGCTTGTGAGAAAGATCAGGCTAGAACAGCCCAGGGATGTGCTGATTAAGCATAATCCTTTTCAACCTCCATTGTCAGGACTCTTGGCAAAGTGCTGGCAGAATTTAAAGCTGGAGCAGAACCTGTAAGAAAGAGTAGCAGTGGGAACTCTGAGGTGAAACTGGCCCAGGATCTGAACTTTGTGTGTTGTGAGATTTTTTGTGGTTCAGCCCAGTCTCATAATAACTTTGGGTTTCAATAGTGGGATACTGAATCTTTAAAATTTTTATATCTATGATTAAAAGCACAATATCTCAAGAGCAGTAAAAAAAAATAATCAGCAAGCTATTGCTTACTAATGTAATTATCTTTGTGATTAGTATTTAAATTGCCATGTAATACTTCTAAAATATTATCTAGTAGGAGTGATTGGTAAGAAATATTTAATCTAGTTGACCTGAAGGAGTAGCATGTGATTTTTCTGATAGATGAAGCAAGTGACGAAGCTGAAATGTACAAAACAATCTTAAAATTTACAGAAAGATTTGGGCAAAAATGATCTTCATTGTGGAAAATTAGATATGCTTTTGTTCCTATCAGAGGTATTGGCCCTTCCTGCAAAACAGCTTGTCTATAAATACAAATAAAACAGTTGTAGGCTTATTGGAAAATAGGGCCATGGGAGAGAAGCTGTTTTTTACACAAGTGTTGTTCAAGGAAAACTTTAATTGTTGCATATCTTGGTGAACTAAAGGAGCCTGGTTGAAGCTTTTAAGTGTCAGAAAAACATTTATAAAATACCAGAATAACTTGGCAAAATGTTTAAAGAATAAAACAGTTCATTCAGTATTTTATGGTCAACGGTTGAAATCTTGCCCTAATTATTTCCCCCCTGAGTTTTGCCTTTTGACTGGAAATTCACCCCAACACATGTAAATTCTTTTGGGATGTATGGCCACATTTTTGAGAGAACCTAAGCACCCACAGCTGTTTTTTCACTGGTAAGCTGCAGGTGCTCAGCACCTTTGAAAATCAGGCCATTGATTATTAGTTGCTTGTTCTGTTAGATGTTGAGCCTGTAGGTTGCATTGGGGAGCTGAAAACTCACCATTCCTGGCAAGGCACTTAGAATCTTGCTGATTTGGGCACTGAAATATCCAGACTACAAATAGTTTAATCTTCTGCTTCATACATCATTGCAAACAATTGAACACTGGAATCCACACTCCCCTGCAGATTTTTTTTGACAATGGCATAGCTATCATCTGATTTGTTCTCTTGTAGCTGCTGAATTCCTGATAGGGGGGAAAAAAAAAGATTGAGAACTTTTACTACCGAGGCCTGCCCAACATGCTATAAAAACTCCACAGCCCACTAGTGCTACAGTAACTAGTTTTCTGCATATAAAACCAGGGCCAGTGTTAGGGGGTAGAAAGCAGGGAAATTGCCTGGACTCCACACCACAGGGGCCCTCGCAAAGCTACGTTACTCAGGCTTCAGCTTCAGACCCTGGTGACAGGGCTTAGGGCACTGGGCTTCCGCTCCCTATGCTGGGGCTTCAACTTTCTGTCCTGGGCTCCTAAGATTTAAAAACTGGCCTTGCTTAATGGATCCCCTGAAACTTTTACGGCCTTTTAGGGGGCCCCAGTCTCCTAGTTGAGAACCACTGGCCTAAGAAATTAGGTGTTGAGACTGAGTCACAACTTATAACTTTTAGGCTCCCAGAAAATTCCTGTAATTCATGAAGTGTGATCCTGGGTTTACACTACATAATTACTTTGGTATAACTACATCGTTCACAGTTGTGATTAAGCTACCCACTGAGTGACGTAGTTATACTGACATAAGTGCCCACGTAGACAGTGCTGTGTAGGGAGAGCTTCTCTCTCTGATATACATAGTGGCTTTGGTGGTGGTGGAGGTATAAAGCAACGGGAGAGCGCTCTCCCATTGTCTTAGATCATCTTCATTAGAAGCGCTACAGCAGCACTGCTACTGTGATGCTGCAAATTTGTAATGTAGATCTGCCCTGAGTAAAGTCCCTAAGGTCCTATGAAATGAATGGGAAGAGAGAGATGCCTTGCACTGTGATTCACAAAAACCATCATGCTAGGCAGGGAGCTACCTAAGCTAATATCCAACGAGAGCAGTGTGTGCTACACTTTGCCCCTGTCTTAGAGAGGCACCTAAGTACAGCGTGCAAGGAGGGGCCAATGTTGTCTTGGGATTCTCAGCTGCAAACACTCTCTTTGCAGTATGTGCCTATACTGTTAGAATGAAGCAACAGGGGAGGAAGTGGACTTCCCTCAACTCTTAGCCTGGTGATAAGGGTATTCATCTGGGAGATTCTTGGTTCAAATCCCTTCTCTACCTGAGGGGAAGAAGGGATTTGAACAGGGATGTGACCCCTCTTAAGGTGAGTCTTCTAACCATTTGGACTATGGACTATTCTAATGTGGGGATCCCTCAGTCTTTCATGTTGAAGTTATTGCACTCTGATTAAATAAAGTCTATTGAAAGGAGGTGAGAGACTCAGGATCTAGTTCCCCTAGGTGAGTCCTCTAATGACCAACCTGTAGAGCAGCAGTTCCCAACCTTTTCCAGATGGAGACCCATTTTGACAATTTAGGAAGACTTGATGACTCAAGGCAATTCAAAAATGGGGGGGGGGAGGGGAGGGGGCAGAGCCACCTGGGGAGACACTTGGCGACCCTTTTGAAATGTAATGGCGACCCATAATTGGTTCCCGACCCATAGGTTGGGAAACCCTGCTGTAGAGTCATTCTTATGCTTGTTGGCTCTCTCAGGGCTGGTATACTAAAGCTGAAGTCAGTGTAGCTTAGGTTGACTTACAGTGGTGTGTGTGCTGCGCTGTGTTGACAGGAGACACTCTTGTTGACATAATTTCTGCCTTTTGGGGAGGTAGCATATGGGTATCGATGGGCGAGCACTTTGCCATTGACTTAGGGCTTGTCTTCACTATGGAGGCAAATCAAACAAAGTTATGCTACTCTGGCTATGTGAATATCATAGCTGGAATCAGTGTTGCTTAGGTCAACTTACCCTGGTGTCTTCATAGTGCAGCATCAATGGGCTTTTTGAGCCCTAGAAAAACAGAGGTGAATACTTGAAATCACCCCCAGGGGGACCCCAAGCTCTCTTACCCCAAAAGAGCTTGAAAAAGAAAAGAGAAAAACAAACTGCAGTCTCTGGTGGCTGACCCCTCAGACTGAGGCGTTCAGATATACACAGACACAAGAGTCAAATCATCACCTTAAAAGAAGTGATTTTTATTACAAAACAAAAGATAAACTTGATAAAGCATACTTGGTTGCTAGATGTTACAGAGCAACCAAGGAAAACAAATTAAAAAAACAGAAGTGTCTCGGCACAATGCTTAGATGGTAGTAAATACAGAGGGGAGGCATAGATTCACACAGAGCAGATCAAACCAAACCACAACATAAAGAAAAATTACCCTGAACACGACTGGACTCACATTTCCCTGGTACTCACTTCTAATTTTCTGATTGTTCAGTCCGCTCCCATGCCACGAATTCCATTGCGGGTGTGGGGATGGTAGTCCTGCCTGGGTTTAAATCATTCTGTGTGTCTCAACTCCTGGTTTAACTCTGCACAAAGAAAGTAGACAGGGAACCTAGATCCATTTCAAATTTCAACCCTCTATTTCTCGATTGGTTCTCTCTGCCCCCTGGCCGACACCTTTGCTAAGTACCTGAGTTAACCCTTTAGTCACCGGGTGCTGCTCAGCACTCCCCCTATTCATGACACTGACACTGACACTTAGTATTTCTTCACCAAATCAATATCGCTGCAACAGCAGTGCCAATTTAGCCAATAGTATAGATAGCCTTGTTTGTGAAAGATATCTACAGATGGGATGTGATCATGCAAATCATTCAGTAAAGATGCTGTGCTTCTTGGGTATCTTAAGCTAAATATTTTCAGGAGACTGTAAATTTAACTCTTCAATGTATTCTTTCCAGATTAAAGACTCCATAACACAGAAGACTATAGGTATGATGCGAATGCAGTTTTGGAGGAAAGCTGTGGAAGATATGTACTGTGATAACCCACCACATCAGCCAGTTGCTATAGAATTGTGGAAGGTAAAATCTACTATATATTTGAGAGTGTGTGTGTCTGTCTTCAACTCCTTCTAAATAGTAGGGGGACCACCAAATTTGGAAAAAAAGCTTCCTCTTATCATAACTTAAAGCAAGATACGGGTTTGCTTGTGCCAGGAAAATAGGATGTGCCTGGAAATGGATTGCTTTTCAGAAAACCATGCAGAAAAGAGACAATCACCAAGCAGGTGAAGGGGGCTGGCTGGGGGCATGCCCCCCTTCCCTGTCCCAGTCTGGGACTGCCCTAGCCCCAAGCCTCCCATCCCCCAGATATCCTTTAGAGAGGGCAGGGGGGCTGAAGCTCCCTCACCCTCTTGATTTGTATGGGGACCTTGCTGGCTATTCCCCTTCATAAGGGAGTAAGAGGAAAGTGCACAGTTTGCTGCATTTCTCACTGTAGCTGAGAGTGCAGGGGCAGACACATCTGGACCTGCCCGAGCCGGGCGACATGCTCCCTTCCCTGGCTGTGCCTGCTGGAGCTATAGCAACCATGGAGAGACGCTTCTCACCTGGCCCCAAGCTACTGTGGTGAGAGAGGGCTGAGGTAGTCCTCTCTTCCCAAGGCAGCCTATCTACTGAAACCCTCATCCTCAGCTCCCATCCCTTCCCGAACATTGATTTAAATGAAGCATGTACATTTTCATTTTATTTTCTAAAAAACAAAAATTAATTGAGTTAAGGACCCAAGCAATACTGGGTAAATCTTCTAGTTTACTTATGTTTATTCTTTTACCCAGGGAAACTGTTTTGTTGTTTTTGCATATACTATACTGCGTGCTAACAATATTTTGTGTTATACAGGTAATGTATGATATGTGTTGTTTCCTAGAAGCAAAAAAGGGAGAGCTGGACAGTGATGATGCTAATATCTAGGGAGAAGGTACCAGAAGAGTGTAGCAAGTAGTCAAATCTCTGTTAATCAGAGAATTTGCCTTCTA
The DNA here is from genome assembly GCA_032595735.1 of Pelochelys cantorii. Taxonomy (NCBI): domain Eukaryota; kingdom Metazoa; phylum Chordata; order Testudines; family Trionychidae; genus Pelochelys; species Pelochelys cantorii. The sequence continues at coordinate 41,790,909 of CM064327.1, read as the reverse complement.
ACCCAGTGAAGGGGCAAAATTAAGAGTGATGATTGTAAATCGGTATCAATTAAAGTATTATGTAAACTTTCTTGAGCCTCTGCTAGTCTTTTCCAAAGGTTTAAGAAGCGAAAAAAGTCAGAAATTAGTTTGATCTGAGACTGAAGCTAGGAAGCAAACCAAACAAAGAAAGGTACACTATAGGAGGCCCAAACCCTAAAAGTTACCAAATAATGTACATAGTTTTATCCCATTGCACTCAGACTTCCTAGAAAACTATATAGCTGACAGATTGTCATTTAAAAAAAAAAAACCTTGAATAAAATGCAAGTGCTAATTTGGATGCTGAGTTACATGGATTTTTACATACCTACCAACTTTTGAAATACTTGCTTCAGTTCACATCTGTGTAAGTTCATGGAAACTCCAGAACCAAAAACTCAAGCCTACCTACAATTTAGCATCTCCACTGACCATGGTTGAAGACAAAATGACCAGCTGACTGAACCTGTTCACTGTAGTTAGGACCCCGCTGCACCATATGACTGATGCTTGCCTGTACTTAACATGGGAATAAGTAGACCCCAATATGTTGTTGATTTCCAGCTGGGGAAGGTCATTGCTTTAGGACCACAGACTGACATCTTAGACTCTCCAAATAAGGAGCCATCTGCCTCTGTGTTGAAAATGCATAAAAAATAGGGAACCCCCTATAATGATGGATTACTGTATTACAATTCGTGTATGATGAGGGTTCACTTGAGGACATCATGACGCCCCATCTACTAACTGTCTGTGTTTGATCTGAGGTCAGAGCTTACAGCCCTTTACCATCTCCTTTTTTTGATGTTGGCACTTCTGGGTTGGTAGATGCACTGAGGCTGCTCTTCGTTCTTTAGGTGTAAAGCCAAGCACAAATCAGTGCTTGTTTCGATCAACAACCCTTTTTCAATTATAATTGGATTTAAACAAGAAACTGCTGAAGAAAGAGAACACAAGTATTGCCAAGAAATAAAATAAACTCCATCTACTTGAGTCTCATCTAGGAATAGTGTTGAATCTCCTAGATATCGCCAGCTGAAAATTGTTTTCTTTAGCCACAGTAGAGCACTAATATAATTATTTATAAAAGATGGCAAATATTCTGAAGTTTAGTTATAGATTATTGGATTCAGAGCCCCAATAGGACACACTAGATGTTTTGCTGCAAAAGACAAAATTTGAGATTGGTAATCTTATTTTTGCAACTTTATGCTTTTAATTCACTTTCTGTCTCTGTGACTCAGTACATGGCAGAGTGCCCACATTCAAGCAGGTCTCCGTTCTTCCACCTTTCTGGGATTAGAGGAATGGATTTGGTTCTTAGTTACTTTTTTCTTTGCAAAGATCCCTGGCTTGGGTTATATCTACACATGTTCTTCCCAGCTCTCCTCACTGGGGCCTGCCTATATGAAAAACAATCCTTTCTTCACAAAGGATAGGTATAGCAAACTTTGTGTGGATGGACATCTGGATAAAATGCCAGATTTTGAGAGAACTTGTTGGTCATATACCCACTTTCCAGAGCGCAAAACAGTCCCGTAGTAGGAGAGGGAATAGAGCCATTCCTGCTAGGGATGTTAAATCTTGCTTATTTTGCTAATTGAATAATTGATGCAGTTTGCATCGACTATTCCATTAGTTGATAAGGGCGCTTTCCCCTTTGAAATGTAGCAACACGTCTGTTGCTACATTTCAAAGGCGGAAGCGCTGCGGGGAGTACAGGGCCAGTGGGGGACTCAAGCAGTCCCCTGCTGGCCCCATGCTCCTGTGGCGTTTCAAAGCGGCAGCGCCGCATGGAGCCCAGGGTCAGCTGGGGACTCCCCCCGATGATCCCAGGCTCCATGCAGTCCTCCCTGCCCCTTCCCCCCCCCCCCCTTTCTGATAGAGGCAGCAAGGGTGGGGGGAGTGACTAGTCTGTTGACTCTCCGATAAGCAAAAGCTTCACATCTCTAATTCCTGCAACAAGGGTTGCTCTCATACCTGGCTTCTCTGTCAGGCACTTCAAAAAGAGTCAGTTGCTAAATGATCTGGTGAAAAATAGTTCACAAGCATTTATTGGGTACTCTATTAGCTTGGGTGAGCGAAGAGAACACGGAAGCAAACTACCAGTTTCCTTGGATTACCTAGTCTTCATACACTCATATTGGTTCCTGGAGTTGTGATTATATTTCCTGTGCAACTGGATGCACCCAGAATCCTCCAGTATGGTTATTTTGGTCTTTGCAGAAAGTAGCTGCCCAATAAACGACAGGTTGTTATAAAAATAAAAAATTCCTGTACAAAATTTTTTGAAAAAAATAACCTGCAGACCCCTCTTGTAGCTCAATTCATATTGCTTCATGGTTAACTTTTCTTCTATCAGACACATTGCATACATATTTTCATTACTAGGTTTGCATGGGGAACAATTGCAGTTTTAAACATCAGTCATCAGTTTGGTGTATACTACATACATCTTCCCATATACTTTACATGTAATATGGCTGACACTTTCAAACTTGGTGCCCAAAGTTGTTTGAGCCTGATTTTCAGAGGCACTGAACACTTGCAGCTCCATTGATATTTAAAGCCTAAACACCCAGGCTTGAAAACTCCAGTCTTTGAACGTGTTTTGTATTTTATCAGGAAACTTATCTGATTGTATATGGAGAGCCCTGCATGAATGCAGATACTTGTGGATAGAAAGTGGTATCTGTTGTTTTGCAGGGCTGTATTCCTAGGAGATGCTCCAGCTAAAGGAGAGGCACACTGCGTTGCCACTCCCACATGAACATGTTTAGACGTACACCAAGCTATGTTTCCTGCCTGGGGTTGTACAGTCCTGTTGGCAGTAGTAGTGGGGGAAGTATAGCTGCATGGCTGGGAGGAGCTTCCATCACAGAGTGCTGGCTCCTACATGAAATGGCACCATGCTCCTCTTCCTCCTCTTTTGGCTGCAGTCTCCTGGGAGTAGAGCCTTGTGCATCAGCAGATACTGATTTCTATCCATAGATATTCGCATCCGCAAGTAGACATAAGAAAGGGAAGAGCTGAACCAGAGTCTGCATTGGCTGGGAAATGACCCTAGACTGACTGACTGCTTGGAAGGCAGCTGCGCTAACCACTATGCCACCAACGCGCCCCTGAGACATTTGAATCCATGTGCTGTGTATATGAAATTACAATGTATGTGTGGGCTACGTTTTCAAAAATGACTTCTAGCTCCCATTGTGGACATGAAGTGAATCAATAAGAGCCTAGTTCTAAACTCACTTTGGTGGGAGTTTGAGTGTTCAGAGCTTCAGCCAGGGCCTGTATGTCTGAAGTTATGCACCCAAAATTAGAAGTTATTTTTGACATTTTGGGCCTGAATATCTGTAATTTAGCAAAATTTCACTTGCTGCTTCTTGGTAGAGTGACCAGATGTTTCCTTTTAAAAGGATGGTCCCATATGTAAGCCCTCCTTAGGGTGTCCCAAATTTTTCTTAAACAGGTAAATTATTCTGTGTTTTCTGTCTGTCCTCTCTGCACCCCCCACATCACTCTGGATAGGTCCTGCTGCTGTCCAGATCGCTACTTGCCACCCACCCACCAGTGGTGGTGGTGGGGCAATGGTCAATGATGGGGGATGGATGTGCAGGGCTGGTGGTGGGATAAAGATGAAGTGCATGGGGCTGGCTACTCCCTGTGCTGGTCCATCGGAGAAGCCCCTGTGTGAGATGGTTCTCCGTCAGTAGGGTCCTGTTCCCCATCCTGTTTCCAACTGGCACTGGCTGTGAGTGAGGTGGCTGGTGATTGGGGGAAGTGCTAGGCAGCAGGTAGTTACAGGTTGCCTCTGGTGCCCACCCATCAGCCCTTAATGTGCATCCCTTCTTGGTGTCCTTTCCCTGCTTTACCCCTTTGATTCCCCAGTCCAGCTGCTCCTTTGTATCCCTCCTGGCAGGCCGCATCCTGCTCCCAGCACTGTGCAGAGGATCAGTTCCTGGTTGGAGTACTCAGCTCCCTAACAGCCTGGCTAGCAGGCTCCTTCCTTTCCCCACTGCTTCTGCCTGGGCCAGTGCTCGGGGAAAGCCCAAGATTCTCTGTCCACAGGTGCTGGACAAGAAGAACCAAAGCCGCACAGGGAAACCTCTCCATCTCTCAGCAAAGCTCTGGAGTGGCAGAGGGAGTGAGCTCCAGGCCTGTTCACAGCCCAAACCTGCAAGCTCGGTAACAGCATCCCCCTGCTCTGGCAGGGGCTTAGCACGCTGTTTGCCCACTAGGTCCTCCTACAGAGAGCATAGGGCTGTTCCATCTAACAAGCACTCTCCTCTGCAGAGCTGCCTCTCTGGCCAGTTTTGCTGAAGCCCTGCAATCAGCTTCCTTGCACTTAACCCCTTCCTGCCATGCTGTAGCCAGGGGCAGGAGGCAATTGGGTTATGTCTGCCCAGCAGCAGCCTGGAGGTGTTAGCCACCTTTTGACCATCTGTTGGCAGCCACTGGAGAGGAGGGGGCGTGTGTGGGTGGGCATTTAGGGTCTAAACTAAAGTTCATTGAAATCATCAGAAAGATGTACCTTTGCAACATTTTTTAAAAAAAATCTGCAAAACAGTTATTTAGGGTTTAAAAATGGATGCAAAGAAGCAGATAATGATCTACAGAAAGCCTTGATTCTGAGAAGAGACTACTCCAAATCTTTGTCATAAACAGCTGATCATGTCAGACTCACTGTACATAACAGTACAACCTGGCTGAAAAACTGAAGGTGATTTTGAGATAATTGTAAATAATAAGATTGGGAAAACCAGAATAGAGTGAAGCTGCTATGGAAAGATGGCAAGAATTTGGCAGAGATGAGATGCTGATGAGTTGGTAGAAGATTATCAGTTTTCTACAGCACACTGAATAATTATAATTGTATATATAATATTCATCTATACTGGCATATTATGTATAAACAGTATCTGATGACATATCATATACACTCATGCTAATTATTATTCTCCTTAAAAACCATTAGGGAAATCTTTTATTCTCTTCATTGCTTATTTTAGTAGGAAATAAAATGTTCTTTTGGGAAGCGAACAATGTGATCTGCAAATATTTTGTGGATAATTGTAATAGAGTGACTTAGTAACAAAATAAATGTATAGACTTAAAAATATTTCCTTTAAAATGTAATTTTAAATTTAAAACATTTCCCCTTCTCTACCTGTAGGCTTGAGGTTTCTGTTTCTTCTGCAGCAGCAGTAAAGATATCAGTTGAAAAGTTTTGTACTTAATTTTTATTGCATACATTTTATTCTTCCTGATACTGATCAAGTCAAATCTTACTTTTAGTAACAAAAATATCATTTTTTAAAAATCAGTATTTATCATACTTTGCTTTCAATAATTTTCCTTTTTTTTCTAAACTGTAACATAGATTTTCTTTGTTCATTTCCAGGCTATCAAGAGACATAACTTGACTAAAAGGTGGCTTCTGAAGATTATTGATGAAAGAGTAAGTAATTTTTTAATCTGTTATATGCATCCATAGTGACTTTTTGAATCATGTGTATCTAACCAAAACCTAAAGAGTTAATCTTTTCTGTTTCTGTATAGTTGTATTTCTCTTCTTTGAATAGGAGTGCCCTATATACTAGGGATGTAATAGTGTAGTCGATTAATCGATAAGCAAAAGCTTATAGGTTAACGCTTTCGACTACACGCATTTCCTTCTTCCCCCTCTCCCAGCCAGTAAATTTTTTAGTAGGCTGGCCAGCAGCCTGGCTCAACGCTGGGTCCCGGACCTATCCCTATTTCAGCTCTTAATTTCATTTTTTGCTTTAAAAAGCTGTAGTGTTCATGGAATCTGACTCTGAAACTTAATGTCTTCATTTACACAATATCAGTATAAGCTTCCCAATGCCACCTTGTGAATCTGCCTCACTGCAGACTGGAGAGTCTAGAGATCTATGGGCTTATGTTGTGCTTAGGCCTTGGGCTGGCCCTCAGCGCTGAGGTTAGTTTCACTCCAAGATCAGAAATGATTGCTCTTACACACTATTGGCTTCTATTCAATTCTCATTTCTAAAAGATTCTGTGCTCTGCAATTTATAAGAAGTCCTAGTGAAATACTTTCTCAAGATGCCTTTTTATGCTATCCTATTCTCATCCACTCATATCACTTCAGTCTCCTGACAGCATTCTGTGACTCTGCTTGGCTTTTAGAAATTATTTTAAAATATTTCTATATTGCCTCTTATCAAAATGAGTTAGAAGCTTAAAATCTCATATCAAGATGGGTTATGATAACATGCTCTTTTATATATCCTTCCTTACAAAGATCTCACTATATTTAAGGTACTTATGGTGTCCTGATTACTTTAGTTGTCTGAATGCCTCACAGTCTCTAACATATTTATCCTCACAAAATCCGTATGAGGTAGGGAAGTGCTCATTTCTCCATTGTACAGATGGGGAACTGAGGCATGGGAAAAGCTAAGGGACTTATTGAAGGTCACATGGGAAGCCTGTGGTGAAGCAGGCTATTGAATCTGGGTCTCAGATCCTCTGCTAGTACCCTAACCCTTGGATCATATTTCCTATAAAAACACTTTTTAAAATTAATTATTTTAACATCATCACTTCAGTTTGAAATAGATACATATTAATATCCACACTCTACACTGAAATTAAGGAACTTGGAAGTCCAGTGACTCACCCAAGCACACATAAGGAGTCTGTTTCAGAGAACACCAAGGTCTCTTGACTCCCAGGCCTATGTGTGTTAACAAGACACGTCTTCCTGTCATAGTGAGTGAGTGTTATATTTCTGACAGCATTTGCATGAGACAGCCAGATACACTCAGTAGTTTAGACGTGTTTTTAACAAGCACACTCTAGAGCAGCGATGGGCAACTAGGTTACTGAGTAGGATGCATGAGTAGCCTTCCTTCATATCAGTGGGCTGCAAGATCGTCATGACCAAGACCGTTTCCCAGGATAAGGTAGTTTTGCTAACTGCACTTGCATATCCAGAGTTTGCAGGATGTGCCAATTGAACCAGAGTAGTACTTTGATTAGATACAGAGGGAGGGCATGGCTCTCACAGTAAATGTTGTGTGCAGACAGCACATACCTCACGTCATGTGCCCTGGCTTTACATGTGTGTCATTTTATTAATATCTGTAGGAAAAAAACAACCTGGATGGAAACCAGTAGAATTTTTCAACCCTGCGTGTGAGCAGCAGTAAACAAAATGTCTCATGGCCACACTTAGAACCCTGGGCTGCAGGTTGCCCATCACTGCTGTAGAGAAACATATTCTGATATCTGTAATTTTTTTTCACTGAGATATAAGCCTCATTCGCTGATGATAAAATAGAATTGGCAGTTACTGATGTAAACACTGTACAGACCCTTCATCAGAACTAAGAGTGTGAGTCTGCAGTAGCATGGCATGAAGACTCTGAGGCAGGGCTGGGCAAAATAAGGCCCGTGGGGTGGATCTGGCCTGTCAAACCACCAGATCCAGCCTGCCACCATCCCATGATCCAGTGGGAGTCTAAGGCAGGCTCCCTGCCTGAGGGTCCTGCTGGGTTGCTGGCCGGAGGCTGCCTAAGGTAATGCCTCCTGGCCAGAGCCTGCATCTGGCACCCCCCCTCCTGTACCCCAATTCCCTGGCTTAGGTCACAAACCAAATTCTCTGCACACCCTCCTGCATCCCTACCCAGGTCACAACTCAAACCCTCTGCATCCCTGCTGCTATACCCATACCCCGTCCCAGACTCTGCACCCCCTCCTTTATCCCAATTCCCTGCCTTAGATCACAACCCCCTCCTGCTTTAGGTCACCACTCAAACCCCTGCACCTTCTTCTGGGCCACAACCCCCTCCCAAATCCTACACCCTCCTCCAGGTCAGAACCCTCTCCTACACCCATGTGCAGTCTCAGATCCTGCACCCCCTCCTGGACACTTTACCCCCTTTGGTACCCCAAGTGCTTGCCACAGGTCACAACCCCCTCCTTCACTCAAACTCCCTCCTAGACCCCACATCCCCTCCTATACTCCAATCTCCTATCTCAAGCACCCTTCTGCACCCAACCTCCATCCCAGACTCTGCATGTCCTTCATTAATGTCATAGAAGAATGCGGCCCTTGACCATTTTCCAGATTATTGGAGTGCCCCCCCCCCATCAAAAATTACTGCCCACCCTTACTATAGACCAGGTCTGTACTACAAAGTTTTTTTTTGTCATAAATATATTGGTCAGATATGAAAAGACCACACCTCCTAGAGGACATAGTTATGCCAGCAAAATCCCCAGTATAGTGCACATATGCAGACAGTGTGTTTCCATCAGCATAGTTAATGTTCAGTGTTGTTATAGTCATGTCAGCCCCAGGATATGAGAGCTTGTATAAGCTCGAAAGCTTGTCTTTTCTCTTTTAAACACAGAAGTTGGTCCAGTAAAAGATGCTGTCTCACACATCTTCTCTCTCAAGCATAGCTGATGTCATTTGGGGAAGTGGCAGTGTTATTGTCAGCAAAAAGTTCCTGTTGGTATATACTGTACCTGTCGTAGGAGATGTTGTCTGTGTTGCTGTGTGGGCAAAGCACTTCTAGTGTAAACAAGCCCCAACGGATTTAATGTTAGTGCAACACTGCAAGAGAGAACTTAAATCCACAGTAGTTGTGGTTCTTTCATCAACTTTAGTTGGTTGCTCTTTCACATACATAGTATTTTATGTTGCTGGAGATGTTTTTCAATGTGTTCCTTAATGTGTATATGGTTATAATCATAAATGTGTGTAACTACATACACACATTCGTGCAGTTCTTCTCCATCCTCTAATATGTTACTTTTGTCCACTATACCTAATGAAGACTCATAGACTCATAGACTCATAGACTTTAAGGTCAGAAGGGACCATTATGATCATCTAGTCTGACCCCCCGCACAATGCAGGCCGCATAATCTCACCCACCCACTCCTAGAATAATCCTCACCCCTATATCTCAGATATTGAAGCCCTCAAATAGTTTGAAGACCCCAAGATGCTGAGAATCCTCCAGCTGTGATCTGTACCCCATGCTACAGAGGAAGGCGAAAAACCTCCAGGGCCTCTGCCAATCTACCCTGGAGGAAAATTCCTTCCCGACCCCAAATATGGCGATCAGCTAAACCCTGAGCATGTGGGCAAGACTCCCCAGCCAGACACCCAGAAAGTTCTTTATAGTAACCCCTATCATCCCTCCATTGACCTATTTACCACTGATAATGACTAGTCAATTAGTTACCAAGACCATGTTATCTTGTCAAACCATCCCCTTCATAAACCCATCTAGTTTAATTTTGAAGCCAGGTAGATCTTTTGCCCCCACTACTTCCCTTGGAAGGCCATTCCAGAACCTCACTCCTCTAATGGTTAGAAACCTTTGTCTAATCTCAAGTCTAAACTTCCTACTAGCCAGCTTATATCCATTTGTTCTTGTGTCCACATTAGTATTAAACTTAAATAATTCCTCTCCCTCCCTAGTATTTATCCCTCTAATATATTTAAAGAGTGCAATCATATCCCCCCTCAGCCTTCTTTTGGTTAAGGTAAACAAGCCAAGCTCCCTGAGTCTCCTTTCATAAGACAAGTTCTCCATTCCTCGAATCATCCTAGTGGCCCTTCTTTGTACCTGTTCTAATTTGAATTCATCCTTCTTAAACATGGGAGACCAGAACTGCACACAGTATTCCAAATGAGGTCTCACCAATGCCTTGTATAATGGCACTAACACCTCCTTATCCCTACTGGAAATACCTCGCCTAATACATCCCAAGACCATATTAGCCTTTTTCACAGCCATGTCACAGTGGCGGCTCATAGTCATCCTATAATCAACCAGGACTCCGAGGTCCTTCTCCTCCTCCGTTACTTCCAACTGATGTGTCCCCAGCTCATAACTAAAATTCTTGTTATTAATGCCTAAATGCATAACCTTACACTTCTCACTGTTAAATTTCATCCTATTGCTATCACTCCAATTTACAAGGTCATCCAAATCTTTCTGTATGATATCCCGATCCTTTTCTGAATTAGCAATACCTCCCAACTTTGTGTCATCTGCAAATTTTATCAGGACACTTCCACTTTTGGTGCCAAGGTCAGCAATAAAAAGATTAAATAAAATTGGCCCCAAAACTGATCCCTGAGGAACTCCGCTAGTAACCTTCCTCCAACCTGACAGTTCCCCTTTCAATATGACCCGCTGTAGTCTCCCCTTTAACCAGTTGCTTATCCACCTCTCAACTTTCATATTAATCCCTATTTTTTCCAATTTAACCAATAATTCCCCATGTGGTACTGTATCAAATGCCTTACTAAAATCGAGGTAGATTAAATCCACTGCATTTCCTTTATCTAAAAAATCTGTTACTTTCTCAAAAAAAGAGATCAGATTGGTTTGGCACGATCTACCTTTTGTAAAACCATGTTGCAACTTATCCCAATTGCCATTAACCTCAATGTCTCTAACTACTTTCTCCTTCAAAATTTTTTCCAAGATCTTGCATGCTACAGATGTCAAACTAACAGGCCTATAGTTACCCGGGTCACTTTTTTTTCCTCTCTTAAAAATAGGAACTATATTAGCAATTCTCCAATCAAATGGTACAACCCCTAAGTTTAGAGATTTATTAAAAATTTTTGCTAATGGACCTGCAATTTCATGTGCCAGTTCCTTTAATATTCTTGGATGAAGATTATCTGGGCCCCCCGATTTACTCCCATTAAGCTGTTCAAGTTTGGCTTTTACCTCAGATATGGTAATATCTACCTCTATATCCTTAGTCCCATTTGTTATATTACCATTATCCCTAAGCTCTTCACTAGCCTCATTAAAGACTGAAGCAAAGTATTTGTTTAGATATTGGGCCATTCCTAAATTATCCTTAACCTCCACTCCATCCTTAGTAATTAGCGGTCCTACTTCTTCTTTTTTTGTTTTTTTCCTATTTATATGGCTATAAAACCTTTTACTATTGGTTTTAATTCCCTTTGCAAGATCCAACTCTACCTGCCTTTTAGCCTCTCTCACTTTGTCCCTACATGCTCTAACCTCAATAAGGTAACTTTCTTTACTTATCCCTCCCATCTTCCACTCCTTATATGCTTTCTGCTTTTTCTTAATCACCTTTCTAAGATGCCTGCTCATCCAGCTTGGTCTAACACACCTGCCTATAATTTTTTTCCCTTTTCTTGGGATACAGGCTTCTGACAGTTTCTGCAACTTTAACTTAAAATAATCCCAGGCCTCCTCCACCTCAAGATCCATAATTTCTTTAGACCAATCAACTTCCCTAACTAATTTCCTTAATTTATTAAAGTTAGCCCTTTTGAAATCAAAAACCCTAGTCTCAGATTTATTTTTGTTTATCCTTCCATTCAATTTGAACTGTATTAGCTCATGATCACTCGAGCCAAGATTATCCCCTACAACCATTTCATCTATGAGGTCCTCGCTACTCACCAAAACCAAATCTAAAATAGCATCCCCCCTTGTAGGTTCAGCAACTACTTGATGAAGGAATTCATCAGCTATCACATCTAGGAAAATCTGAGCCCTATTATTATTACTAGCACTTGTTCTCCAATCTATATCTGGAAAGTTGAAATCTCCCATGATTACGCAGTTTCCACGAGTATTTACTTCATTAAAAACATTAAAGAGGTCTCTATCCATATCCAAAGTGGATCCTGGTGGTCTATAACACACCCCAAGCACTATCCCAGGGGAGGATCTGATAGTTTTCTTCCCCAATGTGATTTTTGCCCAAACAGACTCTGTCTTCTCCATTCCATCACTTTTTATTTCTTTACAATCTACCTCATCTTTGATATACAATGCGACTCCACCACCTTTACCCTTATTTCTGTCTTTCCTAAACAGCACATACCCTTCAATACCTGTACTCCAATCATGCCTAGTATTCCACCATGTTTCTGTTATTCCTATAATATCTGGTTTCACTTCCTGGACCATTAACTCTAGTTCCTCCATTTTGTTACCCAAGCTCCTCGCATTGGTGTACAAACATCTTAATTTTTGCTGTTTGGCCTCACTCACATTCTTTACCCAATTTGGCACGGACGTTGTACCTCCAATATGACCTGTTAGACTAGTATCCACCCTACCCTTCCTCATGTACATTCTCCTACCCCCAGCTATATCCTTTACTTCATTTGCCTCCCCCTCAGTGTTAAAATCTGGCGTAGAGATTACCTGAACATCTCCCAACCATCTCCCCCAAATTCCTAGTTTAAAGCTCTCTTTATCAGTTGAGCCAACCTCCATCCTAGAAGTCTATTTCCCTCCCTACTTAGATGAAGTCCATCCCGAGAGAACAGTCCTCTGTCCATAAATGCCTCCCAGTGGCCATACATCCCAAAGCCCTCCTTATAGCACCACTGCCTAAGCCAATTATTGATCATCATAATCCTGTCAGAAGAATTAAGTAGATCTGCTTATAATTATCAATTTGCACAAAAATCCCTTGTTTGTGTTGGAATACAGATTCATACTTATTCATGTTCTGTTCCCAAACTACAGGAGAAAAATTTGGATGACAGAGCATATCGCAACATCGAAGAACTTGAAACATATGCTGAGAACACTCATAGTGCTCTCTTGTATCTCACCTTGGAAATGCTGGGTACGTGCTTTTCCTTCATTAAGATTTTTATGGAGAATTTATCAATACATCTATTACTGGTACTATATTTATTGGGAGGATTTTCAAAAGTGATGATCATTGAGCCAGTTCTGCTTCCATTAAAGTCAGAAGTAAAGCGTCCATTGACTTTAATGGGAAAAGAATAGGTCAACGCTCAGCACTTCTGAAAATCCAACCTTAAATCTACAAAACTGAACCTATTGCAAATGCCACAGCCATATGTAACTCACTTAAAAATGTATCATATGCTAAGTAAAAAAACCAAACTATCAGACCCTGAGAATAGGCCAGTTGTCTAGCCTATCAGTCATTGACTATTAGACCTATTTATTTAGAAAGGGAAAAGGAGTGAAGAGTGTAGGGACAATGTCTAACTCTGTCTATATTTTGGATGAGAACTAACCACATGGTTCTTGAGCACTCAACTGTCACTGTGTACTTCTAATATTGGTAGTAATAATCCGCCTCCATGCTTTGGAGGAAATCTCTTTGATGGACTGACTTCCATCTTTGGATTTGATAGAACCAACTCTGGAGACTTTTATAGCTACCATGTCTATCTCAGAATTCACTTTTCTGCTCACCAGCTCTAGGGATGGTTTAGATGGTCTTAACTAGAGATGTCAAATTTTGATTAATCAGCTAATCCATTGACTGCTTGATTTAGTTGATAAGGGGAGAGTGGGGCGCTCGCTATCCCGGCTGCGCCTCTGCCTTTTAAATGTAGCAAAAGTCCCACGGGGCTCTTGCTACATTTCAAAAGCAGAGGCACAGCAGTCAGGACCCGGCGCGAGCAGGGACTGCTTCAGTCCCTGCTCACGCCATTTCTCCACTGCACCTCTGCCTTCCCTTCTCCCCCACCCATGGAGATGGTGCTGGGGAGAACTGGCTTTTAAGCTGGCTCCCCCCAGCACCAGCTCCTGCTACCTCCCCCCCCTTGCTGGCTCTGATACAGAGGCAGCAATAGGGTGGGGGGGAGGGAAGCAACTAGTTGAGTAGTGACTCGACTACCTAATAAGCTTATACTTATCAGGTAGTTGACTAGTCACTTATATCCCTAGTCTTAACCAAAAAAAAAAGTAGAAACCTCAGCCATATCTCTTTGCGCTATATTACCCCAGTCCAAGCCCAGATTCTATAATATAAATATTAAAGAATAATATTGAAAATGTGCTCAGAGAAGACACTGCAGCTTCAGAAAATATAGGCATAGCTATATTAGACAAGTTACATTAGTGAACGAAATATAATTTTGCAGTGACATGGTAGCTAAGAACACCAATCAGATCAAGAGAAGAATGGAAAGCAAAATAAAAGGACATTTTGACTAAACATCCAGTCTATGTCTACACTGGTGGCTTCTTGCGCAAGAATATCTTGTGCAAGGGTTCTTGTGCAAGTAGTCTTGCGCAAGAAAATGTCCATACTGCCATATGCGAGCTGTGCTTTTGCGCAAGAGCTCCCATGGCAGTGTGAAAGCGGCGAGGAGTCCTGTGGCACCTTATAGACTAACGGAAGTGTTGGAGCATAAGCTTTCATGGGCAAAGACCCACTTCGTCAGATGCATGTCAAAGACCCACTTCGTCAGATGCATCTAGACTTCAGTTAGTCTATAAGGTGCCACAGGATTCCTCGCCGCTTTTGCAGATTCAGACTAACACGGCTACCCCTCTGCTACATGGCAGTGTGGATGCTCTCTTGTGCAAGAAAGCTCTGATGGCCATTTTAGCCATAGGGCTTTTTTGCGCAAGAAATCCCTGCCGAGCATCCACACTGCCCTCTTGAGCAAGAGCTCCTGCGCAAGAGGGCTTATACCTGTTAAAAAAGAGCGTAGCTCTTGCACAAGAAGCCCTCTCTTATCACGCTGTACTGTAAATTTCCCTGAGCAAGAGCGGGCGGGCAGTGTGGACGCTCTGCGGATTCTTGCGCAAGAATGGCCATACTTGCGTAAGAAGCTGCGAGTGTAGACATAGCCCCAGTGAGGAGGATTGGCAATATAAATATAGACATAACTGAAGAGAATAAATGCTAAATTAACTTTGCTAAAAGTTTTTGTTTTCTCTGAACAGTAAAACTTAAAGCTTTTGAGAAACCTCAGTTTAACCAACGGCTCTATAACCTAAATCTTCCTTGCTTCAAATTAAAGCTCATTACCTGTCCTACTTTCAGTGGACATGGAGAACAATTGATCATTCTTCTTTCTAAGTCTCTTAACATATTTGAAAACTGTTATAAGGACCCATCTCCCAGTCATCTTTTCTCAGGACTAAACATATCATTTTTTTAACCTTTCCCCAGACATCAGGTTTTCTAAACCTTGTATCATTTTTGCTGCTGTCCTCTGGAGTCTCTCCAATTTGTCCTTTCTTTCTTAAAATTTAGTGCCTAGAACTCTAGCTGAGGCCTCACTAGTTCATAGAGCAGAACAATTGTTTCTTTATCTTACGACGCTCCTGTTAATGTATCATATTCAATTTGAAATCCATAGTAACTCTCAGATCCTTTTCAGCAGTACTGCTGCATCGCTAATTATTCCCCATTTTTTAGTTGTGTATTTGATTTTTTTTTTGCTTTCTAAGTGTAGTATTTTATACCTAACTTTGATTGTCTTGTTGATTTTAGACCAATTATTCAATTTGTCAAGGTTACTTTGAATTCTAATCCTGTCCTGCAAAATGTTTCCCATCTTAGTGTCATCTGCATATTTTCTGCGCATTTTCTCCACACCATTATCTGGATCATTAATAAAAATATTGGCTAGTACTGGACCCAGGACAGACCCCTGTCACTGAATACATCCTCCCAATTTGAGAGGATGATTACTTTGAGAACAGTTTTTCAACCAGTTGTGCACCTGCCTTATAGTAATTTAATCTAGAGCATGTTTCCTTAGAATGTCACATGGGACCATGTCAGTAGACTTACTAAAATCAAGATATTTCATGTCTGCTGATTCTCTTCCTCTCCCGCCAGCAACACTTCAAAGAAGGACATTGATACGGCATAATTTGCTCTGAACAATCCATGGTGACTATTATGTATTAATTTTTTCCAGTATCTTTCCAGGTGTCAGAGTGAGGCTGATTGGTCTCAGGTCCACTTTGTTCCTACTTTAAAAAATATGTTTATTCTCCACCACCACTGTGAGCACTCTGGGATTTCACCTCTTCTCCATGAGTTCCTGAGATATTCCTTCAACTGGTTCCTTCATTATGCTTGAGTGAATTTCATCAAGCCCTGCCAGCTAATCTACATCTAACTTGTCTTCGTTCTTTCCCTATGCTAGCTTGTGTTCCATTCCCCTTGTTGTTAATGTTAATTGGGTTAAGTGTCTGGTCACAATTCACTTTTTTAGTGAAAACCCAAACTAAATAGGTATTAAACACCTTAGCCTACTTGATATCATCCATTTGCTCATCTTCCCTAGTAAATAGGAAACCTCCTCTTCCCTCCATCTTCCTCTTTTTCCTACTGTATTTATAGAAATCTTCTTATGTACCTTTTATATTCCTTGCTAAGTGTATCTCATTTTGTGCTTACGTGCTTGTTGGGTTTTTTTGTACTCATCCATGGCAGTCTGTCTACCCCTGTAGGATTTCTTTTTTATTTTCAATTAATTAAAGAACTATATTAGCTTCATGCTATTTTTCATTTTTCCTTCATGTCTGGATAGTTTTGCTGATGTGCCTTTAATATTGTCTGTTTGCAAAACTGACAGCTATGCTGAACTCCGTTTTTTCCTTAGATTTTCTTCCCAGAAGGCCTTGCCTACGAGTCTGGGTTTGTTAAAATCTACATTTTTCAGGTCGCTTTTTTAGTTTTGTTCTTGCTCCTTCTTTTCCTCGGATTCATGAACTCTATCACGTCATGCTTGCTTTCACCCAAACTGCCTTTCACCTACAGATCTGCAATCAATTCCTCCCAGTTTGACATGATCATGACTAAATTGGGTGGCTCCCCTTCTTCCCCAGTTACTTTTATGTCCTGAAACAAGAAGTTTCTGCTCAGGAGACTTGTTAATATGTTATACTCGGGCTGCTCTATTACTGGTTATGTGGTTTTTAACCTTTATTTCTACAAATACAGGTATACGGGATATCCATGCAGATCATGCAGCCAGTCACATTGGGAAAGCACAAGGCATTGTCACCTGTTTAAGAGCAACTCCGTATCATAGTAAAAGACAAAAGGTCTTTCTTCCTATGGACATTTGTATGTTGGTAAGTTTAGAGTGGGAGCAAACAATATATCTCTAACTACATCTCTCTGCTTTAGTTATATACCATTAGACTAGAAAATAAGTGCGAAAGATCCTAGTTGCTATTAGTAGGAGAATGTTCACTTCCTATGGCTCACAGTATCCCCCAGCATGCTCCTGCAGAGATAGGGCTTATCTTGATCTTGTTGCTTTGCTTCTTTTGGGAGGTAAGATTAGAATAATGGTCACCACCCAGTAGATTGGGATCTACTGGTAGATCTTGGAGCCTCTGACAGGCGATCCTGATTGGGTTGGCCAAGTGGCTACCAAGCACAGCACTTCAGTTGCCTCTTCTCCCACTGCTGTGCATCTCCTGTTCTTTGCTTTGAGCTGCCTCCCTCCCGACCCCGGGAGCTTCCTTCTTGCTGTTCAGAGCAGGGAAGGGAGAGGAGGGGGCGCTGATGTCAGGGTGTCCCTTCTTCTCCCACCCTATATTCTAACTTCACAGAATGGGGGCGGAGGGATGGGAACAACAGGGCTTGGGATGGAGGGAGTTTGCTGGCTGCTTTTCAGAGCGGTGCAGGGCCAGAGCAGGGGTGAGCCTGCCTCAGCCCCACTGCACTGCCACCCAGGAGCCAGTTCCAAGCCCCTGCCCCAGTCATGAACCTCTGTCTACACCCCCAAGCGCCTGTCCTAGTCTTGAGCCCCCTGGACCCAAACTCTATTACACAGCCTATATCCTGAATCCCTCCCAGTCTACCCCAACTCCCTGCCCTAGGCTTATTTCAGAGTCCATCTCACACGCCATATCCCTTAGCCCAAGACCAGAGCCTGTGCCCCAACCCTCTAACCCTGCCTGGAGAAAAGGGAGGGAGGATGGAGTGAGCAGGGGCAGGACCTTGGAGAAGAGACACAAAGGAGGTGGGGCAAGGGTATTTGGGTCTGAGGTAGATCCTGGGTTGTACTTAAATTCAAAAAGTGATCTTGTGCTTAAAAAGGTTAGAGACCTCTGCATTAGAGTGATTGGTTGATTTATTTAGTGCTAACTCACTGCATTTTTTTTATTAAATCCAGTAGCATTTTAGGGTTTTTCTTTCTTCAGGTGCAGAAATGGCATGGGAATCAACTGATTTCTTTCAGCCCTAAATTCTCTAGTTTTGTTCCTTTTGTTTTAGAATGAGCTTCCCAGCCTTCTCTCTGCTGCACTGTGCTTATACTCTTACTACTGAATTGCACAGAAAAAGTAACTACAAGTATTTTCTCACTCATTGCTGTAGCACATGGGGTCTAGTTGAACAATTTGAAAAAAATCCACCAAACTGGTACTGGAATTCAACAGCCCTTACGTCCATGATAGGGAGTGTGGGTGACCCTCCTTCACTTCAGTGGGCCACAGCAGCCCACGGCCCATTGGCGTTCCACCTGTAGCCCCACGGACCTTCTGTCTGTCCCCTTCCCCCACATGCCTCTTGGGCACTGGGGCACCAGAGCTCCTCACTTCCTACTTCTCCTTCTCCCTCCCAGCACTTTCAGAGTGCCACAAACTGCCTGATTCGTGCTCCATCCCAACTCCTTCCCCTCCCTGATTTGTGGACTTCCAGTCCTGGAAGGGAGGGGAAGGAGTAGAGAAGAGCATGAATCAGATGATTCACATACTCCGAAAGTGCTGGGAGGGAGGAGGAGGAGTAGGAAGTGCAGAGCTCCGGTGCCACAAGAGGCATATGGGGGCAGAGGTGGATAGGTGGTCTGCGGGCTGCAGGGGAAGCCCCAGTGGGCCGCAGGTTGCCCACCACTGCCTTACACTAATAGATAATTGTCAGTGACACAAGGATTAAAACACAAGTTTCCCATTAATGTTCAAATGGCTAAATTTGTAGGCATAACACTGGATATTTATTTCATAATTTCTCAAGTTTGCATTTTCATGGAGGTTAAGTCCATTAACGGCTATTAGCCAGGATTGGTAAGGAATGGTGTCCCTAGCCTCTGTTTGTCAGATGGTGGAGATGGATGGCAGGAGAGAGATCGCTTGATCATTACCTGTTCGGTTCACTTCCTCTGGGGCATCTGGCAGTGGCCACTGTCGGCAGATAGGATACTGGGCTGGATGGACCTTTGGTCTGACCCAGTATGGCCATTCTTTTGTTCTTATGTTCAAATTATGACATTCTCATTGCTCTTATATAAATTAAACTGATTATGGCAATGTTTAAGGCACATGTCCTAGTCTTTGATGAATATCATTCAGTATCCTTGATTTGCAAGTTTTGTTTGTTTGGTGTAGAACAATGAAGAGTTCCATATTTGGTAAGCTTTGGCTTTGCTTTCCAGCTAGGTCAGTGCTATGTGAATGGCACAGAAGCATAAAATGGCTGATGCATCCATCTCAAACAATAACTCAAAATGGGGGCTGGTTAGATTGGAGGCCCTTCCAACTTTTACACGTTTGTTTCAGTATGACTTAATCTCTCACACCCATGAACCCCCACCCCACCCCAGAATTGGGCTTGCCCCTGTCATGGAAACCAAGCATATGACTATGGAACTCTTCAGTCATTGGTGGGTTTAGGAAATCGGTGCAAAGGTAACTTTCCTCCTGCACAGACTGAGAGTGTTGTAGAGACAAAAGATACCGGGGCAGCTAGTCAATTGCCAGATTGCTCTTGAACCTGTGTCCTCTGTGTGGCATTGTCTTCACTGTAAAATTTTACCATGTTCCATTATCCTTGTGAATAAGTAAGTTAGCTGACATGCTGCTGAACAAAACTTGTCTTAGTCTGCATTGGCCAGAGTGTCATGCTCACCATTGTGTAACCTCCTTCAGTTCTCTGTAAGGGTTCAAACACTGCAATATTTTGTACAATAGACCAGCCTTGTGACAATAACTTTCTTCATGGGCTAAACAGCTCTTTTTCTGGTTAGTCGTTAACTTTTTCCTTTACCCAGCCTAGCCTCAGTTGGATGGTTGATTGGTTTTTTTTAACTTGACATGCAATAAGTTGATTTCAGATTACCAGAATTTAAATTCTAGCTCAGTTTCCCGAGTTTCTACAAAGTATTCAGAGAATCAGTTTATGCAAAGACTTGAGTAATTACTCTTTCCTGTCTTTTTGTTCACTAAGGTTTGCTCGTGCTGATTACTTTAAAACCATGAATAAACAATTTTCAGGTTTTTTCTTGTAGTCTGGTTGCCAGGCAGGCTTCTGGCTTTCCTACTCTATTATTAAGCAGAAATGCATGTTTTGTTTTTGTTTTTTGGGGTTTTTTTTGCTCTTCATTCTTAGCATGGAGTTTCACAAGAAGATTTCATAAGAGCCAATCAAGAGAAAAATGTGAGAGATGTAATTTACAACATTGCCAGCCAGGCGCACGTTCATCTAGAACATGTGAGTTCCCTCTTGTTGATAGCATATAATCAATATTAATGTTAAGTGTTGTCAGAATGTGGTCTTGGGTGGTGTGTCTAGCTGTGTACCTTATTTATGATGTCAAATATTTTAAAAACACTTTACCTTCATGTTCAGTCTCCGAGTTTCTTCAGTCCTGGGCGCCTATGCTGAAAGCAACCAGGAAGGTGCTGATGGTGATTATTTGAAGAGTGCAGCCTTGTAGTGTTAAACTGACTGGTCCATGGAGTTGGAGAATAAATACAGCAAAAAACTTACTCTAAAACAACAAAATAATTTTTGAATGAGAGTCTCTTCATTGTAACATACTTGCAGAAATTTGTCTATGTAGATTTACAGCTGTATGTGTATATAACTACTGATACAAAGCTTTTGCGCACATTCAGTATAACCTCAGAGTTACAAACATCTTCAAAATGGAGGTTGTTTAACTCTGAGTAAAATGTTTTCATTGTTTTTTATAAGTTTATAACTGAATATTAATATAGCTTTAAAATTTTACTATGCAGAAGAAAAATGCTGCTTTTAACCATCTAAACTTAAATGAAACAAGCACAGAAACTGTTTTCTTATCTTGTAAAATCTTTTCTTAAAACTTTCTTTTTTAGTAGTTTACATTTAATACAGTATTGTATTGTTATTTGCATTTTTCTCTCTCTGCTGCTTCTGATTGTGCACCTGCAGTTTCAAACAAGTTGCATGGTTGACTGGTCAGTTTGCAACTTTGGTGTTTGTAACTCTGAGGTTCTACTGTATGTCATTATGAGATGTAGGACTCACATGGTCACAAGGAAGTACCTGCACAGATCAGACTCCAAGGTCACAGCCATAGACTGTGTGCATGAGTTATTTTGTGTATTTTGGACACAGGAGCAATAGTTAGCAGGCATTCAGATTTGCCTTTTAAGTGCCAAACTCCCCTCTCCCCCCCCGGGAAACTACTTGCTATAAGCATAGTGAGCTGAACAAGAAATATTTCTCTGGTTTTGTTTTTGTCCCTCAGCCAAACAGTTGGGATAACTGTATTTGTGAAATGGTTTTTATCAAAGTTTGTTACTCACAAGATCAATTAGTGGATTCTAATTTAAGAAGACACACTGAGACCTATTCTTTTCCTTTCTACTGCTATAAACATTGAAAATAAAATATATGGACTATGCTTATAAAAGCATGTTATATATTACATAAGCATTTGCACATTCCTCCAGAAAATATGAATTACAAGAAATATTTTAACCAGATGTTACAACAATCTGTGTGTGTATACAAACATTTAATTAATTAATTGAATTTTAAAAAATTCCTTGAAGGTGTACATTAAGGTGCAAAGACAAGCACTCAGAAGTTAAATGCCAGAATTAAGCTTGCTTGTGCAACTTTAATTCAGCCCTGTTGTGTTTATGCATTGTGATATTCTTTAGTTACATTATTATGCATGATGACATTATTTTTTTCCCCTAGAGCATTCCTGCCTCATTTAATGAATGGGTCTTTAATTTTTTTTTATTCTTCACAGTCAGTGTGCGCTACCAGATCTTTTTTATTACCATAACTACAAAATTATTAACTCCCTCATGGGAATTTTTATTCAACAAATCTCCCTGTGTCTCATTGGGCACTCTGAAAAAGAAGACAGTGCAATTATTTGTGAAAAATTTGGTTTAAGTAACTTGCCCAGTGTCACATAAGAACTCTGCATCAGAGGCAGGGATAGAATCCAGTTTTTCACAGAGGCATTCTACTTTCTTAAGCATGAGACCATCCTTTCTCTTCCTGTAGTCACCTGCCTCTTTCACTACACATTTTTCGACTTCTGCATCATGAGCGCTGAATAGAAACAGTGGTCCTGTAGGAGAAAACAGTATGTGATCATGTAATTAGACTCTGATCATAATCCAAATACACAAGGGGATCAAATTGAGGTTGTGTAGGCATTTCCTAACTTTTGAGTGCTTGACTTTGTAACCTTTACATTCTTCTTAGGAATTTTTGCACATAATTTCCTAATTTAAAATCCTGCTGATTTCCCTCTCCCTGCCCCCCAAAAAATTCTACAATGTGGAACCATCAGCAGCAGCAGGGTTCAGATCATTGGCACTAATAGTAACTGGTATTAATAGTATGTTATTCTTTATCTGGACCAGACACTAGAGCAGGGGCGGGCAAGATCCAGCACAACAAACCTTTTGATGTGGCCTAAAGCTGACCTCCAGGATCCTCAAGCAGGGAGCCGCCCCAGGGCTCAGAATGGTTGGCTGCTCTATCTGCTTCCCTGCACCCGGAGGAAGGGGAAAGCTTCACACTACCCCAAGCACAGTCTTTCAGCTCCCATTGGGATTGTGGTGGAGGTGATGGCACGCAATGGGAACTGATCAATGAGAGCTGAGAGATTATGCGGGGGGGCAGTGCATGAAGTTTTCCCCTCAGAGAGGCATATGGAACAGACAGCTTCTCTGAGCTCTGGGGCCCCAGCAGGCAGTAAACCTGCCTGAGGGTCCTACTCAGCTTCTGGCACCCCAGGCCCTCCCACAACCTAACTCCTTGTCCTAGGTTACCACCCCCTCCTGCCCCAGGTCATCACCAAAACACTCTGTGCCCTGCTTCCTTCTCTCCCCCTCTCCCCTTGGTCACAACTCCCTCCCAGACCCTGAACCCCGTCTTACATCCCTCCCCCAGACCAGAATCCTTTCCTGCATCCATACCCCATTCCTGTGCCCCGGATCATAACCCCCTTCCATCACCCAAACTCCCTCTCAGATCCCACATCCTCTCCTGCATCCCAATCCCGAGCTCCCTTCTGCACCCAACCTCCGCCCCAAACTTTACACCCCCTCTATAGAAAAGTGCAGCCCTTGACCTTTTACCAACATTTGGAGTTGCTCCCCATCAAAAATTATTGCTCACCCCCGCACTAGAGGGAAGATGATATGTATGTTTTGCCAGTGAATTTCACAGGTGTTTGTGGGAGAGATTTTAGGATGTCCAGGTTCGATTTCAGGTTTTGCAAAGGGAATATTGTAGTGTTTTTAGATCTTTGTGTCTGTGCCACTAACTTTGTCTATCAGGACTGCCTATTTTCCCCTATCCAATCTCCCCTCACCTGTCCCTGCCCGTCTTCCTCTGGCCCCTCCCCCACCATTTTTTGCTGCTCTATGTTCAAGTGTGGTACCTCCCTCCTTCGCCTTCTTCTTGCTGTCTAGGGCTCAGCAGCAGGGCATTGAGTATATAGGAGAGATTGTCTCACTGCTCCTCGTTCTGGTGCCTGGCTCCACCATGGCCTCTCACCCCCAACTGCCACATGTAGCAGTTGCAGAGAATTTCCTGTTCAGCGCTTGCAGTGCCAGGATGCAGTCTGAGTGACTCTGAGGATAAATGGAGAAGTTGCACTGAGCATGCTCCATCCCTGTATAAGTGAAATCTCAGGCAAATTTAGCTGCCAAATTCTAACATGTCTCTATTAAGCATGCACAAACTGCAGTTTTTCTGAGGTTTATAAATTTGCCAAATTTGGGTGCATTTTTATAGAGTCCCCCAAAGCACTAGGCCACATCAATAAAATAGTTGGAAGATTTTTTAAAATGGGTCAACAACTTATTTTCCCTAATTTTTTTCAGAAGTGGCTGATCGATCAGTTTTAGCGGAAACTTTAAAAAAAAATTCATCTTGGGAAAGACACTCTGCGTGGTAAATTTAAGCCCAAACAGACAATAAGCAAATGAAAACAGGCAAATGTCAGGCAACTCTAATTACAAGTGGCACTATCATTTTAATATAAGATTAATAACAATTTGCAGTTCAGTAAACAATTATTTAAAAAAAAATTATACAGTGATGTATTGTGAAGATTAAAAACTGACAGATATGATCAGTCTTGATACTTGTGATTAGGCTTGTCACTCTTGGCAGAGTCTTAAAGAAGATATTCTACAGTGTAGCCAATGAAAATGAAGAACTAGATACAACTGAAGCAAATAAATGCAGTCAATACTAATAAAAAATTACTGGATATTATATGACTTTAAAGGAATAGATTAGAGAGAAATATTAATTTAGAAATGATCACATCACATGCATCATTTATTAAATAAAATATTCAGATAAAATTCCAGATTGTAAACATATTGTAAAGCAAGTTTGTTACAGTATATAATATGGAATAATTCATTTTAAAGAATTCAGTAGCAAAAATAAGTTGAACAAATGATGGACCAGGAAAGTACTGTATCTCTACTAGGAATGGAGCTATGTTAAAGGATTTGTTTTGATAGAAGTTAACACTGTAAGAGAGAGAGCTCAGTTTAAAATTTACATAAAAACTAAATTTTGTTACTATCATATAAATAATAAGGAAATATATTTTCCTATTTTTGGATATTCTTATATGATCACTAAACAAAGAGGCAAAGATTGTTTAAATGTACTTATTAATTAGGTTTTTTGTGGTCAATCATTCCCTTACCTGAAATCATATTTCATTATAATTTGACATGAGGCCAACAAGGGTTTAGAAATAAAGTGTATTTTGGAGAAAAGTGACAAAGTAAAGTTTATATATTTTACTTTTCTGTAGTAAAATGACTACAAACAGCAGAGATGCAGTGAATTTGGCACTAGAGTGTGATATCCAAGTATCCAAGACACACTGTACAGTTTTACATCCTTTGCAGTATATTTTAATAGAAAGGGCACTTTGACTTCAATGGGACTACTTGTGTGAGTAAGGTGAGGTTTAATTTATATAATGCTTTTAAAATTATAAGTATTGCATAATTAATGAATCAACACGCCACTCCTGAGAGAGTGAATATAAGTAGGTATTAACACAATTTCATAACTGAGGAAACTATAATAAAATGATGATGCATCCCAGGAGTTAAAAAGACGATCCTAACAATAACTAACTAAGGGCTTGTCCACACTGAAAACACTGCAGTGGCACAGCGGCACTGCTGTAGCGCTACATCAATGGGAGGGTTTCTCTTTGTAGCACATTGGTACCTAAATTTAATGGGTAGAGTTACGGATCACTGGTCGGTCTTCCTTTGACTAGACTAAGGCCTGGTCTACACTATCAAGCTAGGTCAACGTAAGCCACCTTGTGTTGACCTGGTTGTACATGTGTCTACACTTAAATTTGTTTCCCACCAATGTAAATTCTGAGAAAGTGCTGTGGTTGATGCAATATGAATGTAGACACTGCCTATATTGACCCTAAAAATTCTCCAGTGGCTGTCCTGCAATGCCTGACATTGACTACTCTTATCACTGTTGTGAACTCCACTGTCCTGGGGTCCCAGAGGCTGAAAGTTCCTTCACTTCAAATCCTGCAGTTTTTTTTGAAATGTTGTTTCCTGATTGTGCGAGCATACCTACTAGCTCTCCATTACTGTGTGCAGTTGCCAATCTGTCCATGCAAGCTACACATTCCAGATGCACTCCAGCCTGGACTTGATCAAAGATATTGGGCCTATGGGGAGATAAGGCTGTGAAAGCATGGCTACAGACCAGCTGTAGAAACATGGGCATTTACAAGCAGATTGCAGAGGGGGAAGCAGGAAAAGAGATACGATAGGAGTCAGCTGCAGTTTTGTGTGAAAGCAAAGGAACTCTTGTCAGGCATATCAGAAGGCCAGGGAAGCCAATAGGCAATCCTGTGCTGAGCTGCCACTTTTACAAAGAGCTGCATGCCATATTTGGCAGGACATTCAACTGGGAGGTCCAGCTCTGCCATGAGCCAGGACATGTTTGAGACTACATCACAATCCAGTTGATCCTGGCAGTCAAGCATGGCTGAGTCTGATGCATGGGAAGGAACTTTGGATAAGTGTATAAATGTCTCCCATTATAGTGATGGCTTCTCTCAGCTTAGCAGGACACAGCTATTGACTCGTCAATAATGTACTTGTTCTAGAAGAGATAGCGGTACAACAAAGAAAGGAAGAGATACCTGCTTTTCATTCCCTGTAGAGCTAGGTAAGGGGGGACACAACATAGACTACAGAACATTTGGCAGTTGTGAAAGTACCCACTGAGTTGTTACAGTACACTCTGACAACTCACAGGATCAATGACAAATATTGTGGAATAATCATAAATGTACAGCAAGCACCATATAATCATAATAGGTACATTGGCAGCATCCTATTACTAGATGTACAGCAAGCACCACACAATTACTAACAGGTCTTCAAACTGCAGGACCAGCAAAATATACCACAACACAGGACTGTGTCTTGCTGTTAAAGTCCTCTTTCAAAGCATCTCTGAGCTGTGTAGCTCTGTGCCTTGTGAGTAAACACTGCCCGTGCCAATTCAGTCTACCAAATCCACATTCATCTTTCATTCTGCACCTGTTGAGCAAGTTGTTGAATTTTTCCTTGATGCTGCTGAGATGACCAGCATATAACTTAATGAACAAGGGTTCACTATTGGCATTTCAATATTGCCAGTGGTAATTTGCTGATCAGGAAAGAAAATCTGGACTTGTAACTTTCTGAAAAGTCCTGTGTTCTTAAAGATGCAAGTGTCATACACATTTCCTGATTGGACAACATTGATGTTAGTGATCCACCAGCACTTGTATAATCACAAAAGTTAGCCCTTTCTGTTTATGTACTCTATGGCAAGGTGGTCGGATGCCAAAATAGGGATCTGCATGCTATCTGTTGCTTCACTGCAGTTCAGGAACCCCATTGCTGCAGATCCATCCACTATGTCATGCATGTTGCTGAGTCACAGTTCTGCATAGCAGGAAATGGATTAATGGCCCTGCACACTTGCATGACAACTGCTCCTGCAGTAGATTTTCCAATTCCAAAATGATTTCTACTGGCCAGTAGCAATCTGGTGTTGCAAGTTTCCATAATGTGACAGCCACTTCTCTACAATCAGTGCTGCTCTCATTCTGGTATCCCTACACTGGAGAGCTAAGGCAAGTTTGGCACACAGAACCCAGAATGTGGCTTTGTGTTTCCAAAAGTTCAGCTTGTCTCACCCCAAGCTGCATTATGATGCAATCCCACTAGCTAGTGCTCCTTTCTCAGGCCAAGAAGCAGCGCTTTCCACTGCTTTACAAACACCACCAACAATCTTAAATGATTCTTGCTATGTCCTACAGCAGTCAGGGAATTATCATGTTCCGTGTGGCTCTGCAGATATTGGAGGATCATGCATTTTGTGTATGCAACACTTATGACATTTCTGTAAGCTCCATAGTTCTGTCAGAAACTGCAGAAATATGAAATATACAAATTTTCAAAGTAGACCTGTAGTAAACCTACAGGTTAAGACTGCGAAAAGACACAAGAATGTACACGGACATTGCACCATCTTAGACACTTTGTTTTTTAAATACTTCGGTATATGCTGAAGGTTGGTGCTTGGTTTTTTATACAGCATAATGAAAGTTGTGCCTTTCATTGCAGAATATTCAGATGAGAGATTCAAGCTCATGATAAATGCTGCAAGTTTGAGCCATAAAACTCCGTGTTTGATGTTCAGTTTGATGTGGTAACTTCCCTACTCAATATTTTTTTTCCTTTTGCTTTCAGGCCAGGTCCTTCAGTAAAAATGTTCCTGTTAAAGCATTTCCTGCCTTTCTGTATACAGTAAGTATGGTAACAATGCACTCTTTAAGTGATAGACTAATTTTGGTTTGTTTAAGTTTATAAATAGTAATGCACTTTGCTAATTGTGAATTAGCACAGGTTGGACCTTCCTGGGCCGGCAGCCTCAAGACATGAGTGGTCCCAGAGGGAATTTGCTGGACCAGAGGTGGTCAGGCCTTGGAATCTCCCGGGGATCCCCTCCTGTCCACTGGCCTGGCTAGTGCACTGCCCGTGGCTGCTGTGGAGCACCACTCCCAGCTGTTGCCCCGCTCTAGCCAGTGGTGCTCCCTTCTGCTGGCTGGCAGCGTCTCCACATTCCCAGCTGGGGTTGGGGAGGGGGCGGCTTCCCTGTCTTGCCCTGCTACAGCTGTTGGCCACGCTCCCTGCCCCCAGGCCACTTGCCCTCCGGGCTGCCTGCTGGCTGAGCTCCCAGCTGTAGGCAACCTCTGTGGCTTGGGCTTTCTGACCAGAAAGTCCTGAACCACAGAGGTTCAACCTGTAATAGATTTTTTTTTTTAATTTCACTGGGCATTCTGGGACCCTAGTACACCTGAGAATCATGTCACCTGTCTAGGTGCCTAAATATAGATTAAGATGTCTAACGTGCCAATTGTTTTATTTTCCATTTTTAAGGGCACATTTTCTTAAAGGGGTTTCTTTCCATGTACTCATATATACTGTCAAAAATGGTTTAGATGTCTATAAAATATTTCATATGCTGCTGTTTGTATATTATGTGTATTTGTGTACATTATACGTATTAAACCTTTTTTTTTCTTTTCTAGGTTGCTTTAGAGGATTATTTATATAAAATACAGAAAGTAGATTTCAATGTATTCCATCCAAGCTTACATAAGAAGAGCACGTTACTACCGTTGTATTTGTATATTAGATCCTGGAAAAAAATATATTAAAAACAGACTTCAAATATCAAATCGAGTACTTTTTTAAACTGATAAATTGTATAGAAATGCTTTTTGTTAAATAAGCAACTTCATACATTTTGCAAACTCTTCTGAATTAGAAGTAGCATATGAGTGTGAACTGTAGCTATTACCTTGCTGATCATAGGAAAAGCTTGCTTTTTTGTCAATAATTTAGGCAGATGTGATTTGGCAAACACATAAGGAGTGGATATGTACTGTTCTAAGGCTGTGGTCATTTTTGTACTAATCATGTCAACTCACAGGGCCATGGACAAACAGGATTATGGATTTGCTTCTACATGGAGTTGATTAGGGATAATTTGTTTTATTAGTCTTACTGCGTCACTGCTACTACAGACAGAATGCACATTAGCAAGCACTACAGAGCAATGCATATGAGTAAAAGGCACTTGGAATGCTTATGTCCCTTCTACCGCGGGAAATCCCGTCCCTGATCCTCGCTTCAAGGGCCACAGTTGACATGTCTCCAGCTGGGGGAATCCAGGGCACCCTCAGAGGTCTAGGTCCCTGGTAAAACTCACTAGTCACAGGAATGCCCACACTACTTATATCACAGTTGTTTACCAGGTGTGCACATACTGGCCCCACGTCACTTTTAATATTCTCATGAGCTGAGACTGAGGTCAAACTTGTTTCCCGCTTAGTAGTTTCCCAGCTCACGTGCGTGGGTTAAAGCTGATAAAGGCCCACTGGTGTTCGCTTTTACAGAGTTCAAGGCTGTACTAGGCTGTATACTCCAATGATGGAAATTTCCATCTCGGCCCGCTGAGCTGCAGGCCCCAGGTATGGCTTCTTATATGACACCATACCTTATTAATTACTTGGGCTAATCCCTCGTTAATACTACTTACAATTTATTCTTGGCATCATACTCTATCTGCTAAATGTTTTCCTAACATAAAACATAATTCCTGCTTACAATTGATACTCCAGTATTCATCTAAGCATTAATATTGGTATATTACAGATTGCACATTACACAGAGCAACATTGCTTGTGTATGCCATTGTTTGACTGTACCACTATTGAAATCCTTGATGCTTTCATCTCGTCCCCACATCTTCGTTCTTCAGTCCCCACATGGGCAGAAACTTGCTAATGAGATATGCTGGATGTTCACACTTCCAACTCTCCAGGTGTGGGCAAGATTCAGCCCGTGGCCTTAGAATCCGTCTCAGAGCCCATACTGCCAAGACTCTCAGGCAGGGAGCCTCTAGATGTGGCCTGACCAGTGCTCAATAGAGGGGAATAATCACTTCCTTCCATTGGCTGGCAGTGCTCCTAATACAGTCCAATACGACATTAGCCTTCTTGGCAACTTTTGACTCATATCTAGCTTGTAATGTAACAGTTTTTGGGGACACCACTGAGATGCTGAAATCCGGGCAAATTGTTTAACGACAGGGCTACTTACAGCCCAAGACTGGGGGTCCTCCACTATAAGGCACTCTAAACCGATCAGAAAGAGCACTTCTGCTTGCCACACTGGACAGCAAGAAGTCACATGAGCAACCCACTTAAACACACCAGCTTTTCCCGTGCCACAACCAGAATCACACCTTACACCCGTGGTCACCAACCAATCGATCGCAATCGACTGGTCGATCGTGAGGGCTTGACCAGTCGATCGCGAGGCGTTCGGGGGCCACCCCATTTCCCTCCACCCCCGAGAAGCCCCACTACCTACCTCCAGCGAAAATGGAGGTAGTGCAAGCTTCCTGTGGGGTGGACGGAAGGCCTGTAGCTGCACGCCACTTCTGGAGGTTCCGGAAGTGCACTGGATGCTCCCCTCCCTCAGGTCTGTGGTGTGCTGGAACTTGCGGGGGGAGGTCCCCAGAGGAGGTGTAGGCCAGGGCTTCCCTCCTCTGCAAGGGGGGCAGAGGGGAGAGTCCTGGGAGGAGGCTGGTGCAGGGGACTCCCTGCCCCCACTGGCACCCTATCCCCTGCTGCAGAACCCTGTCCCCTCTCTCCTGTTCCCCACTGGCACCCTGTCCCCTCTCCTCTGTGCCGTGCTGCAGAACCCTGTCCCCACCCCAGCACTCTGTCCCCTGCCCCAGCACCCACTAGCACCCTTCCCCAGTACCATGTCCCCTGCTCCCACCAGCACAGCTGAGGCCACATTAGTGAGGCTTGGGGGCGGGAGGGGGGTTGGGAGGAGTCGTGGGGTTTTTTTTTTTTTTTTGCATCTCCCTTGTGTGGCCCCAACTGACTTTTCTGTGGGTCAGAGACCCCCTGACTCAAAACAGGTTCCCTGCCCTTCTCATAAATAAAGACAATGCAGAAACTTTTTGTGTTTGACATAGTTTTTTTTTTTTTAAATGAAGCCTGGCCAACAAACTCCAAATTGGGGCCACGCCCCCATCTGGCCGCAGCATTATAACACTCCTGCACACACCCCCCAGAACCTAGATCTGAGCCTAATATACACTGGAACCCCCTGCCCTGAGCCCCTCACATACCCCAACCCAAATTCCTGCACCCTCACAGCCTGTGGCTTGCTTAGTACCGCAACCCTCTATCTGACCCCAACACTCCCGAGCCTGGAGACCCCTCCCCAAGCCAGCATCCCCTTCTCTACCTCCTCCTGCATCCAAATTTCCTCCCAGAGCTTGCACCTCACCCCTTCCCACACCCAAATCGCTCATTCCCACCCCAGAGTCCACACATCATGTCTCAACCCAGTGAGGGTACAGCTAGATTTCAGGAGTTTTTCCAGGATTCCAGAGAGATCCTGGAAAAACTGTTCCGCATCCAGGGATGCATTTGTTGTTCTGCTTTTTTTAGTGGAAGAGCAAACATGCTCTTTCAGTAACGCCTATATTCCTCGTTCCATGAGGATTAAGGGGGATTCCAAAAGAAGGGTTTTTTCTAACATTTGGTCCAGTCTAGACAGGCCAAATGTTGGAAAAACCTCTTCTTACATAAGAATTGGAAAAAAAGGTGGCAGTGTAGAGTGTATAAGGGCTGGGGATAGCAAGTGATGGAGAGGAGGAGAATGGAGAGGGTGGGGCTTCAAGGAAGGGGTGGGGTCTTGGGGAAAGGATGGGGTGGTAGATCTTTGCTTGTTCTGAGATTTAAAAAGTGATCTTGGGTGTAAGAAGGTTGGAGACCACTCCCTTACACCAATGAAAAGTTATGAAAACTAATCTCACCAAATCCAAATTGGTTCTTTCAATCCCAAAGGACCAGCCATGTTCCCAGGTCACTTTGTACCTCAGATCTTACCAAAAGAGCTAATCTTTTAAAATCTAAAGGTTTATTAATGAAAGAAAAGGCATTAAAAGTAAAATTGTTAAAGGAAACAAATTGCATTCATCAGTTACAAAGTTCCTGGTGCAGGCTTCTAGCAGAGGAGGAGTAATCTGCTGTCTTATAAGTATCTGGAATATATCCCTCCCGGCTCAGTTCATAGCAAAGATGCTCCTGGAGTGACAACACAGGAATGAAGATGTTACTGATGACCAG
The DNA here is from genome assembly GCA_032595735.1 of Pelochelys cantorii. Lineage (NCBI taxonomy): Eukaryota > Metazoa > Chordata > Testudines > Trionychidae > Pelochelys > Pelochelys cantorii. Next base: position 41,758,595 of record CM064327.1, on the reverse strand, counting down.
ACCGAAGACAAAGACAGATGAACCCCCAGGGCCAGAGCCGGCCCAAGGTATGGGCTGACCGGGCTACTGCCCAGGGTGCCCCATTGTAAGGGGCACTGCGCGGGGCTGCCGGGCTGGGTGGGGGCGGCACCGCGCATACTCTGCACGCCCAGGGCAGGGCCACGCATGCACCAGGCGCCCGGGAGTTGGACCACGCATGCGCCGGGTGCCCAAGGGCGGGGTCACACTTACGCCCGGGGTGGGGCCACGCGTGCGTCACACTCCCGGAGGTGGTGCCGCACTCCCAGAGCGCACAAATGGCCCAGGGCCGTCATTATAACCTTGCCCATGTGGAGGGAATTCCATTGTTTTCCTTGTGTGAAAGTACCTCCCAAGATGGAGTTTGTCACATAAGCAAGTCACTGTCCATGCATGACTCTGTCCTTTTTTAGGCAGCAGCCATTGCCTGCATGCTGGTCTGAACGTTCACAGTAATGTTCCTCAAATACAGACTGGTACCACTTGAGGTGCATTGTCAGTGAAGTACTGCTAGTCACTTGAGGGCAATCCTAGGGGTCCTGCTGGGCTGCTGGCTGGGAGCTGCCTAGGTTAAACACCTCCCAGACAGAGCCTGCCTCTTGCACCCACCTCCTCTCGCAGCCCAACTCTCTGCCTCAGGTCACCTCCCAAACCATCTACACTCTTCCCCGACCATCACAACTCCCAGACCCTGCATACCTCCTACACTTCTCCTTCAGTCCAGAATCCTCTCCTGCATCCATACCCCCCTCCTGGACCCTGCACCCAATTCTCCTGCCCCAAGTCACAACTCCCTCCTTCACCCAAATTCCCTCTCAGACCTGACACCCTCTCCTGCACCCCAAACTCCACCCCGAGCTCCCTTCTGCACCCAGACCCTGGCCTCTCCACAGAAAAGTGCAGCCCTTGATCACTTACCAAAATCTTGGGAGTGGCCCCTCATAAAAAATTACTGCCCACCTGTGAGTTACTCTATGTTTCAGTGGGGACTATGTGTTCAGCATCATTAAAAATCATGCCCTAAATGTTCAATATTTCTGATCTTTGATTTTTTTCAAAAATAATACTTCCTGAAGTCCATTTTTGTTTGTTGTACAAATCATAGTTTCCTTTGCTGTCATCCTTGTCCTGTTGCATAGATACATTGCATTCAGAGGCTTTTCTTTCTTTCTTTTTTTTTTAAATCAGGATTAATCTCCCCGAGATGCTTGGTTATATAAGAACATGCTGTGTTTTTTAGTGCCCAAAATGCTACATAATGAATTTGAGAGTCTGAGCCTTAGATTTTTCTATCACAGGATCTGTTACTATGAAGGAAACTTTGGGAATCTAATATTAAACATTTTAAAACAGTTCAATTGGATGAAAGACTTAAAGCTGTGCTTCTGACTTTAATTATATTTTCAATGATTCAGGTGTTTTTCACTATTTCTGAATGAGAAATTTCTCTTTGAAGCAGTTCCTTTCAGGACTTTCTCTTGGCTCTGTATTCTGTGTTGTGGAGTAAAAAAAGGCATCTTAGGCACAGCGGTGCCATGAATGAATACACTGGTTCTTCTTCCCAGGACAAGACATCATGAAATCTTAAAGGCTCTGTATGGTAATCACCATTCCTCCAGTCAACTGCTACAGCTCATCACTGCTGTGCTTTAATCTACCAAAAGGGTCTGCTTAAAAAAATAGGTACCATGTTGCCACCATAGTGCTCCCTAATGTGTTACTAACAGGCCAGCTAGACATTTTCTCTGATTTATTCTGTTTTTTTTTATATAAAGCATTACAGCTGGCTCATACTGCAATTATTCCACGGCAGTGCAGTGGGACTGAGGTAGGTTCACCCCTGCTCTGGCCTGCACCGCTCCCAAAAGCGGCCAGTAAATTCCCTCTATCCCAAGCCCTGTTGTTCCCCTCCCTCGCCCCCGTTCTGTGAAGATAGAATATAGGGTGGGAGAAGGGACACCCTGACATCAGCGCCCCCTCCTCTCCCTTCCCTGCTCTGAACAGCAAGCAGGAGGCTCCCAGGGGGCGGGAGGGAGGCAGCTAAAGGCAAAGGACAGGAGATGCATAGCAGTGGGAGAAGAGGCAGCTGAAGTCTGCGCTTGATAGCCTCTTGGCCAAACCAGTCAGGATCACCTGTCAGAGGCTCCAAGATCTACCAGTAGATCCCAGTCTACTGGTTGGTGACCACTGCTCTAGAAAGTTAAAATGCAGCAGGTCCTGATACAGTCGCTTAGTGGGAGAAGAAGGGAAAAACCCTGCACTGTGGCAAATATATAATCTGTTAATACTCTGCTCTGTTTCCAAGCCATGAGGTCAATGTCCTGTTCCTGTACTGGATCTGAGGAGAGTTGACTGCCAAAGCTACAGAAGAATTAACAGAGAAGGGCTGATCTATGCTAATGTTAGTAATCAAGTGATATAGTGAATGGTTAGCATACTGGTAGAAAAAGCTTATGAGTGAATTAATAAAAAGAGTAATTGTTCTTTTCAGTCACATGAGAGTTTATGGTGATCTCAGAGAATAAAGCAACATGATGAATCACAAAATAGCAGTAGGCTTTTTTAATCATACAATTTATTTTATCTCCTATGTACCCTTTAGGAGCCCATTTTTTAAATGTAATGTACTTGTGACACACACCCATATCAAATATAATTTGAAAATTTATTTTATGTACATTTAGAGGAGGAACTGTCAAGTGGTGTGATAAGGCTCTCAGCAAGATGAAATAATGGTACTCAAAATGAGAGAGTCATTTTTTACACAATTCCAGAAATGCCACAACATGAATTTGACTATAAGTTTTAACTGTTTAAGTTAATTTCAACACCTCTATGTGTCTTTGTTGGTCAAAGCTATCAAATGACAGTGCAGTAAAAGATTTGTATTGGTTTTGCATGGGCAAGTTTTGTTTTATTCCAGAAGTGGTGACACTGGTTAGCATAGGCAAAAATGGCAGATATCAACATTTTGCAATGTAATAACATGAAATGTTTTCACATTGGGTATTCTGAGTTATCAAAGTGTTTCAAAGCAATTATAATTTTCTATATTTTCAATTGAAATTTGCCAACCATAGTTTGTACTGTATAATGAGCAGATATAAGTGTATCTGATTTCCTAGTATAACGCTGACTTTAAGGGGACACCTAGTTTCTTTAAGCCCAGTCAATAAATCTGGCATCAAAAAATGTAGTGACATAACCATGAAGACCATATTCAAGTTTGGCAAGGGAGGAGCAATCATACTGCTAGCCCAGAAACAGTTTTCCGCAAAGCCCTGTCCTTAGTATAATACAAATACGATGTTTCAATGGCAATTGTTCTTAGTCCACTCAGTTGGATGAATGCCTGTGTTCCTCTTCCATGGTGATGGAACAATGAGAAGAATAGACAAAACTGAATTAGAACATCATCTGGAAGCTCAAGATGAAAGAAACTATTAGGTAAAAGCATGCAACAAAGAAACAAAATTGTACACCAGAGTTGTCATTGCTGTCATACAAATGATGGCTGAAGGCAAACTCCATGCATTGGATGAACTGGCTGCTGAGTACTTGAGGCAGTCTTACAAGGATTTTGAAAAAGCTAATTCTGTCATCAAAGTATTTGACAGATATGACAACAACTTTTTGAAAATTGCAGAAAGATAGCGCCGGACAGAACCAAAGTTGGATGAAAGAAATACCAGGTGATTGGTGAACACACACTGCATTTCTGGAAAAAATTTCTACATGTGGCCTCCAACGAGCAGCCATTTGTAAAATTCTTCTGTAACTGTATGGTTCAAAATGCACAAGAGAGAATAGGAGCACACCCACCACAAACATACCTTTTTGCTAGAGGCTTTTACAATGATAAAGTCCATAACTGGTAGAGGTTGAATAAGCTCAGGACTTATATAATACTCAGGAGGAAGCAGACATAAGGATGCTTCTGAATGCATGCTGTATGTGCCCTTATGGCTTTTGATTCTCTTGATGTCAAAGAAACCATAGTAATTAGGTCACCTGATAGAGCTGTTTCATCCTTTCTGTTCACTACTTTCCAGAAATGGAATACAGAAATAACATGTGCATCACAGGCATTAGCAGCATAACTGATAAGTGTTGCTTCATATCTGTGCATGAAATTTGTGACACACTCCTGACTTCTGCAACGTACTTCCTGATGTATATGTATGAACAGGATGTGACTCTGTATCATCCCTAATGGAAAGCGGGAGGGGAAATCTGTGTTTAATATTAAATGTCAAAACCCAGAAGGGAATTATTTTGATTGTGTGCTCAGCCAGAGGTCAACAATGTATAGGGGTAGCCAGGAGAAGGAAAAAAGCCTTCAGTACCACATATAGCATTAGGAGGCACTCAAGGCATGAATGTCCCCCATTACAGCTGCAAAAATGACTGTCTATCCTTGCTTATTATCTTCTAAAGTTCCATGACTACGTATCAAGAGGCAGAAAGCCCTCCTGGGGGCTTATCGGAATGTGTCCACCTAGGAACTGACAACATGTTAATTTTTGCAGTCACACTGTGATAGGAAATAGACAGTCTCCCCAACTCACTAATTGGATGGCTTTGCTTACCATTTATCTAAATATACTTTAAATATTTCTGACTGACAAGCAGGTTTATCAGACAAGCAAATACATTCCTTTGTCTAAAGCAGATTGGCTTTTACATTGCTTGCCAAACATATTTTAAGAACACAATTCTAGCACATATTTAGAACTATTTTTGTATTCCCCAAGCATATACCACACTAGCCTGGGCTATGTCTACACTGGCAGCTTCTTGCGGAAGAACAGCCGTTCTTCCGCAAAAACTTGCCGGCTGTCTACACTGCACGAGCATTCTTCCAGAAGTAAATTTACAGTATAGCATTGTAAAACAGTTATTCCTCTCCCCACGAGGAATAATCCTTCTTGCGCAAGAGCTCTTCCAGAAAAGGGCAGTGTAGACAGGCAACATGAATTTCTTGCGCAAGAAGCCCCTATGGTTAAAATGGCCATCAGAGCTTTCTTGCGGAAGAGAGCGTCTACACTGCCATGGATGCTCTTGCGCAAAAACACATCTCTTGCGCAAAAGCACATGGCAGTGTAGATGCTCTCTTGCAGAAGAGTTTTTGCACAAGAAGTCTTCCGCAAAAGAGTTCTTGCGCAAGAAGCTGCCACTGTAGACGTAGCCCAGGGATATAAGCGACTAGTCAACTATCCGATAAGCATAAGCTTATCGGATAGTCAAACTAGTCCCTCCTCCCCCCCGCCTTGCTGCCCTTATCAGAGGCAGCAAGGTAGGGGAGGGAGCTGGAGCTGATACACCATCTCTGCAGAGGGCAGGGGAGGCAGATGGATAGTGGGGAACCGGCTTGGCCGGGAATCAGCTGATTCCCAGCTCAGACCTCTCAGAAACTGTGCCTCTGCTTTTAAAAAGTATTAAGAGCCTGCTGACTCATCGATCAGTTGATTAAACAAAATGTAACATTCCTATACCACACAATGATTTTCAAGACTAACGTATCACCATCTTGCATAGACTTTGTGTCATCTTTTAGATAGAGATTATGACAATGAGTTGGAGTACATTGTGTATGTCAGGCCTGATAAGAGTTGTTGACACACAATTGTAAACCACCAATAAACCATGTGAGGACAGTTTTGAACATCATATCAAAAGAGCATCTTGGGAAAAAAATGGAAATCTGCACATACTTTTCAGAGTAGAATTACAGCCGAAGTATCAGGAGTGCTATGGTTTAAAAAAATATGGCCAAATTAGAGACAACTCAGACAGGAACACTAAAAATAACAATAATGGAAAAATAATATCCATATTTTACAGGAAGTTAAAAAATATACTAAATATAATTGGGAGAAAAGAAAAAGGAATAGTAATTGATTATATAACTTGTGACAAGGTCAGGCCAGAGGGCTTGATTGGAAGGAGAGAGAGGCAGCTCTAAAAGGCAGAAATGGTCCTGGAATTATGGGTAGAATGGGAGCAGCTGAGATGGGGCTACTATAAATCAATTAGGGCCAGCTGCTCTGACTTCAGGCTGCAACAGGGCCTTTTAAAAAGCTTCCCCCCTCTCCCTCCACAGTAAAAGGGAGAGAAATGATAGCAGATAAGGAGAGACTTGGAGAAGCTGATAAAGAGAAGTCAGTGTTGCCAGAGACAGCAAGGAAGCTGAGGAGGTCTGACAGGGACTGTTTGGGCTCCCTTCCCCAAGTAGCTTGAGCATTTCAGCCAGTGGCTGGGGAGGGCTGCTTACCCAGCCTAGGCAGATCAAGGGGCACCTGCCCCAAAGCCCTTCTAGGCAAGGGACAGAAATCTAAACCCCAGCAAGGGCAAGAGTGGCCCGTGCCACAGTACCTAAATAATTGGTGAGACTGTGAGTTGAACAGGGGCCCAGGAATGGGACTGACCTTTCCACAAACTTATAAAGAGAATACTATCAATATTCTCTTGTCAGAACCAGGACAGTATCAAGGAACAAAGGTCTGAAAATGCAGTAGGGAAAATGGTTAAATAGTTGGGAAAACACAGCTATATTAAGTAATTGAACTTCTAAAGGAGAGAATTTGCCATCAGTGGACATATTTAATACTATTAGCAGTGGGTTAAGAATACAAAAGCAATCCTGTCATGATCTAGACAGGTGGAGAAACATCCTTTTGAATAATAAAAATTCTATGATTTTTTTTCCCTCTTACAAAAGCAGGTGACAGCAAACAATGACATGCATTTTCCTTTAAACTCTGCATGTTGCTTGGCAATCTTCACCAAACTCATCTGGTAGCACCTGGATTAGGTGGCTGGGCAAGGTGTTGGGTAGGAATGTGAATGGTTAACTGGTAAGCATCACTCAGCAAGGCTTACCAGTTACAATTAACTGAGGGCCTGGAGCAGCTTCCCACCCACCACAGGCAGGGGGCTGCTCCAGCCCAGCAAGGTCCAATGTGGGAAGGGGGTGCTCTAGCCCAGCTGGAGCAGCCCCTGTACATAGCAAGCCTGGGCTGGTGCTCCTCAGGCAGGGGTGCTCCATCCTGGCTGGAACAGCCCCCACCTGCAGCAGGGAGGGGAGGTGCTCCAGCCTACCCTCCCCCCCCCCACCCCCTTTATGTGGTTTCCCAGTTAAATGATTAAATGGGATTTTATATCCCTACAGTTGGGCAGGTTTGAGATGATGGACAGAAAGAATCCTGTGTCTCCAGAGCACTTGCAAAACCACTTGGCAGAGAAAGCTTCAATCTATTAACTGCAACAGCAAACTGTGGCACTTGTACATCCTGACCATAGGACAAAGGACCACTGTGTGCACAGCTGTGCAATAAGTAAAGCTAAGATTTTGTTGTTATTTTTAGTAAAAGTCACAGACAGGTCATGGGCAACAACTAAAAATTCACAGAAGTCCCTGACTTTCAATAAAAATAACTGACAAAATGGGAAAGGAGGAGGGTCCAGAACACACAGGTTGCATGTGAACCCTGGTCTCAGGATGGCTAGCCCTTGGCCTGTCACTTCTGCCTGAGGCACCTTTCCTTCCACTGAAGCCCAGATACCTCCCTCCTATGTGGCACCCCTCTTTCTCCCCCCACAGCACTGTTAGTATGCAATACGACTTTCCTCCCACAGTGCCTGGCATGTGGATAGTGTGGCCCACAGACGAAGGATGTTAAAGACTAGTTGACTATCCAATAAGCATTTGCTTATCAGATAGTAATGTCAACTAGTCAATTCCCCCTCCCCCCCCCGCTGCCTCTATAAAATAGAGGCAGCAATGGGTGGGGGGAAAAGGGGTACTTTAAAGTGGCAGCACTGCTCTGAAACCCCAAGGTGGCAGCTGCACAGCTGATCCTGGGATCACCTGTGTGGCAGGCTGCCCCTTTAAAACACCACCTCTGCGGGGAATCAAAGGGGCAGCCCTGGAGTCCGCTGGGGATTCCCAGCTGATCCTGGGATCCCTGTGGTGTTTCCCCAGAACGTGGGATCAGCTGGAGAGTCCCCAGTTGACTCTGAGTTCCATGCAGCACTTCCCTGGACTCCCCAGCTGATCCTGAGTCCTGGGGAAATGCCGCAGGGAGCCTGGGGTCAGCTGGGGAGTTCCCAGCTGACCCCGAGCTTCCCTCCTGTCCCTTTGAATCATGCAGAGGCAGTGTTTTAAAGGTCCAGCCTGCCGCACACCTGATCCCAAGATCAGCTGTGAGCAGGCTGGCTGTTTAAAATGCTGCCTCTACATGATTCAAAGGGGCAGCTGCCATTGGGCCCGGGGTCAGCTGGGACCTCCCCAGCTGACCCCAGGCTCCCTATGGCATTTCCCCAGGACCAGGGATCAGCTGGGGAGTCCAGGGAAGTGCCACATGGAACCCAGGGTCAGCTGGGGACTCCCTGTCGCCCCTTTGAATCGTGCCGAGGTGGCAGTTTCAAAGGGGCAGGGGAGCCCATAGCATGAAGCCCGGGGTCAGTGGGGGACTCTGAGCCCCCCGCTGACCCCGACCTCCATGCTTTTGAAATGCACAAGAGTCCCCGCTGTGCATTTCAAAGAAGGCACCTGTGTGGAGCCCAGAGTCTGTGGGACTTCCTGCTGGCCCCGGGCTGTACCAGAGTTCTGCATTCCTCCTTTGAAATGTACAAGAGCCCCTGCTGGGGCTCAGTCTTGTACATTTCAAAGGAGGATTGTGGAAGTGCCTATCGACTAGTCGATGGAAATTCCATTGACTAGTCAGTTAACCGCATTTTAGCATCCTTACCACAGACCTCCTTCCCTCAGCCCTGGAGTGCAAAGTAGTTATCACCCTCCCAGCACATATGGGTGGTGTGCCCTCCCAGCCCTTGAGTATTATGTGGGTGTTGCATGGCCCCCCAGCACCAGGCAGCCCTCATTAACCTCAGCCCTATCCTGGTGCCTCCTCCCCACAGCACAGTTCTGGGAAGCAGGAAGGAACCTGGGGGCAGAGCATGAGAGGGGCCAGGGGCCATACAAGGCTTTTTGGTGTAGCTCAGCCTTCTGCTGCCTTCAATAACTGCTACCTATGCCAATATCTGTGGTTGCTGGGGCTCCAAGATTCCCTCCCATGGTGACTGCAAGTGTGGGGTCCTCTGGCAGCTGGCAACAGCTTGGAGATGTGGGGTACCCCACATACGGAAGAGGCTTGGAGCTGTAAGGGTCCTTCCACTACTCATGATGGTGGCTTACAGTTGTGGGGTCTCCTGGATGGGGATCACAGCAGGTCCCCCCCTACCTGTCATCTTGGTTGGGTTCTTAAAGGGAGCCCCTGCCACCTGTTGTGGCTAGGAGTTGCAGGGGGACTCCACTGGCTGACAGGTCCTGCCTTGGGGCTGAAGTAAAAATGTCCCAGAGATCTCTGGAAGTAATGGAAATACCAAACTTGAATTCAAATAGAATTCAGAATCTTTACTGGGATCTTCCTTCTCTTTGGATACTTTATCAGTTAATTTAATAATTCTCATTTTTCATAGATTAAGGTTTTGGGTAGGCATGTTAGATATTGGGTAATACAATAGTTGACTAACCACACGAATTCTTAGTGGTTAGTTGACTATTCTATGGTCCGATGTATCAGAGGCAGCAGTACATGGTGCTAGGTGGGAACTGGTCCATGAAGTGAGACAGTTTAAAAACCAGCTCCCCTTGTAGACCAGCTGCTTGCTGCCCTGTGCTGCTGCTTTTGATACAGAGGCAGCAGCATGGGGTGGTAGCAGCCCCTGTCCGTGGTGGGTCCAAGCTCCGCACGGACAGAGTCTACTCCAGCCTCTGTCTTCAGGGAGATCGGACCCCTGTGAACTGGGGCTGCTGCCAGGGACCAGCCTCTGTTGATGGCGGGCCCAAGCTCACCATGGACAGGAGCTGCTGCAGTGAAGCAGCATCCCACAGAGCAGGCTTCCCATGGACAGAGGTTGCTCTGCATCCCGCAAAGCAGCCTCTGTCCGCGGCGAGTCAGGGCCTGCCAAGGGCACAGGCTGCTCTGCAGCAGCCTCCCCTGGTGCCCCCCCAAACACTCTAGCCTCTGTCCACAGGGAGCTCTGACCCCACGTGGACAGGAGCTGTTGTCGCGAAACAGCATCTCGCAGAGCAGGCTTGCCACAGAGGTTGCTTTGCATCCTGCGGAGCAGCCTCTGTCAGCAGCGAGCCAGAGTCTGCCGTGAGCAGAGGCTGCTTTGTGGCAGCGTCCTCTCCTCCCGATGTTGCTGCCTCTATTAGAGGCAGCAGCATGGTGGTGGGGGGGGGCAGGTGGCACTGCAGACCCGCTACTGGGGGGCACCAGCTTTTAAGTTGGCTCCCCCAGCACCAGCTTCCTGCTTCTCCCCACCTTGCTGTCTCCGATACAGAGGCAATGGGGGAGGGGGAATGCAAGTAGTAGACTAGATTAATTGATAATCCCTAGTTTTGGGGCCACTTCTTGTGTGTCAAAAAGCAAATACTTTCAGAGTCCAACAATTAGGTGAATATGAAATCTGGGGAACCCAAACACTAGGGTCTTCATATGAGTGAAACCTTAATTAATCAAAAATAGTGTTGCTATTTTTCTGTGTTTCTCTCACAGCACAAACTTGTATTATTCTGATGTTTGTTTCATTAGGCTATGATACAATGTGATCAAATATGTATATAACAACATTGCAGGAAAAAATATTGTTTCCCAAAGTGTTTCATAGGCTGCAAAAAGCAATTTCAGGGTCTGTGAACATCTACTATTTGCATAATTATTCTATACAAATGGTGAGGTCCTAGAAAATCTTAGTATAGGTGGTAACGCTATAGCAAGGGATTAGCACAAATGGGTTGCCTAAAAAACTAATAGAAAGAGAGAGAATGATTCTGTGGCACCTTAGAGACTAACCAAAATATATAGAATCATGAACTTTTGTGGGCAAAACCAAGAGATTTCTGGTTTCTGTTATTTCCACTCCAATTCATCTGATGAAGTGGGTTTGCCCACGAAAGCTCATGATTCTATGTATTTTGGTTGGTTTCTAAGGTGCCATGAGACCAATAGTTTTTAAAGTTACAGACTAACCTGTCTACCCCTCAGACGTTTTAAAAGACTAAAAGATTGAAAATGTTGTCCTGAAAAACCTGAATAGACAACAGAAATAGTCATTTAAAACAGGAATAAAGTATTGTATTGGGGAAACGGGATCCGTATCACTTTATGTAGTAGGGTGCAATACAACAAATCAGATTGGTGAACCCTTATTCAAAGTAAAAAATTTTCAGGACCTCCTTCCACTTTTTACTCTTATAACTTTACTATCATGGATAACAATGATTCACCTATATTATTGCGTGTGTGTTTCAAGAGGTTGACTAGAGAATATTTGATGGAAGTATAATGAAGTGCAGGAAGTGGAGGAAAAAGATATTCTTTGCATTAGATTTGCAATAAACTGTGCAATGCTTCATGTCCCACCCACCCTTAACTGCTTTTCATGACCCTCCTAGGGACTATTTCCCACCATCAAGGGAGAAACTGCAATATATCATGGCTTCTCAGCTTGGGGATGATGCAACAACTCTCTGCCTTTCCCATATTGCAAAATGGGAGGAAAGTGCCTGATAGGTCCTGGTTAGATGAGAGTTCGCATGTGAGCATGGGAAAGGCTGAAGAACACTGCAGTAGATGAAGTGTGCTGAAGAGTTAATAAATCTCTGCTTCAAGAGACTTACAACTAAGGACTCAACGAGTCTAATACAGAGAATCAGAACAGTTATCTGGGGAGGTGGCTAGATCATTAAAAGTTTAATGGAGAGGGCACAGAGATTGACATAATTTAATATTAGACTATTGCAAGTGTATGCAGTGAACTGCAAGGAGTCAAAGCCTCTAGAGGGGGCAAAAGAAACAAAAAGAGCAGTCAATCACGTGGAGACAAAAAAAAGCATCAGGCTTGAAGACAGGGTTAAGAGTCTCATTAGATTTAATGAGGAAGAAGCCTGAATAGAAATGAGGGCAAAGATGTAATCCGAGGAGCAGAAAGATCTCGTTTAATTGTGTTTATCAAAATAATCAATTTCTTTTCAAAGTTCAGAACTGACTGAAGCTGTTCACAATTTTTATTTACTCCACACTAACATCAAGTTGGGATTCAATTCAAACATGCCGTTTTCCCAGAAGTACACAGAGCTGTCATGAGTTGTGGCAACAAACCTGAAACACAGTAAATAGTTCATTGACTCACCCGCGTCAAGAGGGATCCTCCCGAAAGGAATTTACAAAACAACAATGGTCCTGTAGGAAGACTTGGAAAACACTCCTTAGTTCAATAACCCGCAAGCAGGAAGCATTTGCATCAAGTAGCGAGACTTGGGGACAGCCAAGGTCTGCACTGGCCCGGGGAATCTTTTCAAGGGGGCAGAGTGGGGAAAGGCAGTTCTGTACTGGGCATTCTTTCTAAAGAGTGGGGGCTGGGGGGGGGCTCTCTCGTGAGCGAGGGAGCTACGGGCAGGCAGTTGCGGAGAGGGGGGACCCGCTCTTCAGAAAGAGGAGGGTAGCGGCGGGCAGGTTTGGGGGTGGGGACTCTCCAGTGAGAGAAGGGGGAGCAGGCAGAGCTAGGGGGGGACACTTCTGCGAGTGAAAGAGGTGGGGAGCAAGAAAGTCTGCGGGGAAGGAGGGAGACTCTTGTGCGTTCGCCACAGCGCAGAGCCCGGTGGGCAACCCCTGAGCCTCCTCGCCCCCCAGCCGAGCGCCGCGAAGCCCTGCCCCGCCTCTCCCAAGATGGCGGCGGCCCCTCCCCCCGATCCCAAGGGCTGGGGCGGAGCCCCTGGAGCCAGTCCTCTCGCAGCTGCGGGGACGGTTATGTGTGAGCGCGGCGGGGCCGCTGTGGGACGGGGCTGGCGGTTGGCAGGCGCCCGAGCGGAGAGAGCTGCGCGCGCCGGGCTCTCCCAGGGTAAGCAGCGCGGCGGGTCTCGCGTCCCCCACGTACTGGCGGGTTGGGCTGTGGCAGGAACCAGGCGGGCGGCTCCCTCCGGGCAAACTTTCCCTGCGGGCTCTCCCTGCCTAGGCTCCTGCTCCGCGGCCATGTTGGGCGCCCGTGTGGCCCGGCCGGCGCGGGAGTTGCCCCTGTGAGGATGGGACGGGTGGGCGCCGTCCCGTACTCGGAGCGGCATCCCCGCCGACAAACTTTGCCCGCGAGGGTCTCCTGCGCCCCGAGTCTCTCCAGGGCAACATGCCGGAGCCGGCCCCATCCCCGTGCGGGGCTTCGGGCGCGACAGCGCTGGGCGTTCGTTGGAGGTGCCTAGAGCTCAGCCCGGGCGGCCGGTTACTCACCCCCAGCCCCGCTGCGGGCAGTGCCAGGGCGGGACTCCAGCCCTCCCCTCCCCGTCACCTGGCCCGTGACCTGTAGGGGGCGTAGCACAGCTGAATGCCTCTCCGGGAGCTCCCTGCTCTCCTGGCGGGGGAGGGGGGAGTTGTGCCCCGGCCCCCAGGGCTCAGCGCAGCGGGGATTGAGAGTTGGCTGCAGCGGGGAGGATAATCCCTCGTCGGCATCAGTTATGGGAGTGGATTGTGACTGGGGGGAAGCCAATGAGCGAGCTCCCTGTATTTATGGTTGTTTAAAAGGACCCTGGCGTTGTGGCAGCCGCGGGTAAACCTCTCACTCGCTTCAATGGGAACAGGGTTGGGCCACGGTCTTCTATGAGTCTGCTTTGTTTCACGTCTCCATAAATCACCCTAAATTCAAACTAAAACCCCCTAAATCTTGGATACTTCTGGGAAAATAAGTATTTGGGTGTAGGAGTTCGTTTGGGTTTTGTGCACTGTATTTTGCAGTCCAGATTTATATTTCTTGGAAGAATTATTACATTTGTGTAATCTTGTCGTCTCCCCCTCCCCAGGGTTGAGACAATAATGTAGGGATTGCATCTCTTTTAAACTCTTTGCATAGATACAATAACTCTTTTAAAAGAGAAATTTCTCAAGTATCGTATGTAAAATTTGTGATGCTTCTGGCAGTTTATCCCTAGAAGCAAATGTATGTTCTATAGTTCAGTAAATGCCAGCTGCCAGAAGAGGGATTTCTTTGGATCTCTCTGTGTGTGTGTGTGTGTGTGTGTGTGTGTGTGTGTGTGTGTCTTAAAGATATTGAGAGGTGGGTAATTCGCCTATCATGTAGTTGATAGAATTGTGATCCATTACACAATTCGTTGATAAGGAAAGAAGGGCTCAGTCCCAGCTCACACTGGGTTCGGGAGCTATCCCCGCTGCAGCTTTGCAGTTTAAATGTAGTAAGAGCCGGGTGGGCCGGCAGCCCAGCTCCTACTACATTTAAACTGCACAGCCGCAGTGGGTGTACGGGGTCCTGGACCCGTAGCGAGCAGGGCTCCTTTCTAGAGCAGCCTCTGCCCACGGTCAGCCCTGGCCACCACGGACAGGGGCTGCTGATGGAGGTAGCAGCACATGGGGATGGGGAGGCAGCACTACAGAGACGGTGCTTGGGAGAAGCAGCTTTTAAGTCAGCTCCCCCCAGCGCAGGCTTCTGGTTTCCCCCCGCCTCCTTGCTGCCTCTGATACAGAGGCGGTGGGGGGAGAAGAGATACCTAGGCTTAGCTGGTAGTTGACTAATCAACTACTCTTTTACATCCCTAGTGGTGACACAGCTGTACTGGTGCAAAGTAATCTCTCCCATGTATGTAACTTGCCTGTCAGCATAATTTAACTAGTCCCAGTGAATGGCAGAATGTCTTCTACTGATGCAGTACCATTGCTCAGAGGTGTGAAAAAAGCTTTACTAACAAAAATGCTAGTGCCAAAATAGCCTTAGACAAGTTAGATGTCTTTAAGTCACCAGGGACTGATGAAATACATCCTAGACAGAAGTGGAAGTGGTCCAGTACGATGTACCAGTAGGTAAGTGACTGCTGGTATGGGCTGGTATGCCGACAATGTTAAAGTGCTGCTGCAGTAGCAGCACTTCAAGGACCTTGCTGCCAGTGGGGAGATAAAAAGGGCAGCTGCCTTCAGGCCTGGCAATTTAAAAGTGCTTGGGACTCCTGCTGCTGCAGTAGTGGCCAGGGTCCTGGGCATAGGTGTGGGACCCCCGGGGAAAAATTAGTCAGTGCAGAGCACCCACCAGCACCCAGTTCCCCTCCTGCCATTTCATGCACTGGTGGCCCTGCACTTACCATCTCTTTCCCATCCCTCTCAGGGTTTCTGGAGCTTAGTGAAGAGCTGATTTGCCCCTCTGGCAGAGAGGGGGAGGAGATGGGGTGGAGGTTTGGGGGAAGGGGTGGAGTGGAGGCAGGGCCTGGAGTGTGGGGAGGGTCAGGCACCCCCAAGCAAAATGACAAGTTGGCGCTTAAGGCCCTGGGTCATTTAAATTGCCTCTAGAGACCCAGACAGCATGGGCTAGGCCCTCTAACCAGTAATATTTTTCAGTTACTTTTTATCCCTATCCTAAAATACTCAAGGAGTTCACAGAGAAGATATGAGCCATTAATGATTATCTTTGAAAAGTCGTGGAAGACAGGAATGATTCCAGAGGACTAGAAAAGGGCAAATATGTGCCCAACTATAAAAGGCAAAACCAAGGACTCTGTGGGCCAGTATTCAGAAGGATAATTGAGTAAATAATTAATCAATTTGCAAACATGAAAAAGATAAAAAGTGATAAATAACAGCATTTGCAAGAACAAATGGAAACCCAACATAATAGCTTTCTTTGACAGGGTTAACAAGCCTTTAGGATGGGGGGCAGCAATAGAAGTGGTATATCTTGACTTTAGTAATGTCTTACATGATTTTTTTTTCAAAAACAAACTAGGGAATACATCCTACTTGGAGCTACTGTTCCAGAGAGTAGTTATCAGTGGTTCAGTCAAACTTGAAGGGCTATCAAGTGGAATCCTGCAAGGATTAGTTGTGGGTCTGGTTCTATTCAATATCTTTATCAAAGTTTGTGAACAATACCAAGCTGAGAGGGATTGTAAGTGCTTTGGGAGCTAAGATTAAATTCAAAATGATCTGGACAAATGATCTGAAGTAAATAAGATGAAGTTTAATAAGGACAAATGTAAAGTACTCTTAGGAAAGAAAATGGGAAATGACTGCCTAGGATGAAGTACTTTGGAAAGGGATCTAGGGCTCACAGTCTACTATATATTTGAGAGAGTGAATCTGCCTGCCCTTTGGGGGGGGCAGAGGGGGCTGAAGCTCCCCCTTCCAATTTGTATGGAAACATTGCTGGCTGTTCCCCTTTGTCAGGGAGCTAGGGGAAAGTACACTGTTTGTTGATTCCGCTATATGGCTGGGGAGTGCAGGAGGCAGATGAACCTGGACATGCCCCAACCCTGCCCCACTCCTCCCCCGGCTGTGATTGCTGGAGCTGCAGCAGCTACGGAGAGAGGAACTTCTCACCTGGCCCCACGCTGCTGTGGCGAGAGAGGGCGGGGGTAGTCCTCTCTCCCCAGGGCAGCCTGCATAAGGAACCCCTCATCCCCAGCCCCACCCCGGAGCAATGATTTAAATCCGGGCTACTCAACACACGGCCTATGGAACGCATGTGGCCCGCAACCTGTTTGTTTGCAGCCCACGGTGTGGTTTGGATTTACGTGGGGCTCACTACGTGGCCTGCAGGTGGGAGCCAAAACAAAAAAGTAGTCAATATAATAGTCTTCTTTTAATTCCTGGACTGTCATTGCTCATTAAAAGTGCTGTTATATGGGTGGAAATCGGTTAAATATTGCATTTTATTAATATCAGCAGAACTGACTTAAATGGGGCCTAAGTGTTGTGTAGTCTTGCCTTAATCTTTGTATTCATGCCCATCAGTGTGAAATAAGCTATTTGCACATATATTTGCATATATACGCAACCGCATCTAAGTTGTGGCCCTCTGCATGTGCTGTGAGTATCATTGTGGCCTCTGGGGCTTCCAAAGTTGAGTAGCCCTGATTTAAATGAAGAAAACAAAAATTGAGTTCAGGACCTGAGCGATGCCTTGTAGATCTTCTAGTGGTTATAAGCTAAATATGTCAACAGTGTAACACTGCTGCCAAAAACAAAACAAAACAAAAAAGCAAACATAACTCTAGGATGTATTAACAGGACTGTTCAAGACACAAGAAGTATTTTTTTTTTTCTGCTCTACTCAATACTGATTAGGCCTCAGAGTATTGTGTCAAATTCTGAGTGCCACATTTTCAGGAAAGATGTGGACAAATGATAGTCCAGAGAAGAACAAAATTATTAAAAGTCTAGCAAACCTGATTTAGGAGGGAAGATTGAAAGAATTAGGTTTGTTTAATCTGAAGAGAAAAGTGAGAGGGGACATAACAATTTTCATGTGTATATGAAAGTATGTTACAGGGAGGGAGGAAAGTTGTTCTCAATCTGTGGTGATAGGAGTAGTAGTTATGGGCTTAAATTGCAGTAAAGGGGAGATTAGGTTGGATGTTAGGATAGTTACTACTGTGATGCACTGGAATATATTGCCTAAGGAGGCTGTAAAATCTCTATCATTGGAAAATTTTAAGAGCAGATTAAATAACCATCCCTAACAGGTGTTTTAGGTCAGGGGCGGGAAACCTTTTTTGGATTGAGGGTCACTGACTCTCAGAAAAATCAGTTGACCACATGCAAATGAAAAGTGTGTGTGTGGGGGGGGAAATCCCTCACAGACATGGCCCCCAACTGATAGAGAAAAATGGAGATGCTCACCTCATTCAGGTTGGGACGCCAGGGTTCCCCTCACACTCCAGCCCCATTGTGAGAGGGTGCCATGGCTCAGGGCTTTCCCTCTAAGGTTGGATTAACTCTTCTGGGGCCCCAGGGTTAGTAGATTTTGTGTGGCCCTGCTAAGTTCTGGGGTAGAGCTAAACCTCAGCTTTCCCCCCACCCTCTTGCATGGCTGGAGCACCAGTGCTGGCTCACTCTTCTGCGGAGGGGGAGCGAGATGGGGGAGGGGAATCCTGAGCTTCCTGGGCTGGATCAAGGCAAGCCACAGGCCAGATAATACTTAGTCCTGCCATGAGTGCTGGGGACTGAACTAGATGATCTCTTGGGGTCCCTTTCAATTCTCTGAGTCTGAGATATGGGTTTCTTTGAATATTATTTTGCAGGGATCTCGTTTGTATGTGGTGTTGCTACAGATGATCTGTAGCAATTTGGGCACCGCAATATGAGCAAGTAGTGTCTTTAGTCTGAATTTAAACTAGAATTGTAATTGTATGTGTAAAGTTAAATTTTAATTGAAAAATGATTAAGGAGTTGAGTGCAAAATGAGAATCTTATCTTACTATATGTATAAAAAATGTTTTCTATGTGGGCTGACAGAATGATATCATCATGTTACTCTAGCATCCCGCAGCCCCTCCCTCCCTTTTCCCCAGTGCTGGCTGCCATGCCATGCCATGCCTCCCTCCTCCTTTGTGTGTGGCAGCCAAGAGGAGAGCCTCCCCCCTGCCCCCAGTGGCCAGGAGGAGAGTGCAGAGCCTGATGTGGCCTTGGCTGGGAGAGGCGGGGTTAAGGTTAGCCTGGCAGGGGGAGGGGGGAGAAAGGGCCTGGGCTGGCATGGCCAGGGAGGAGGGAGAGGGGGCCCGGGGTTGGCACGGCACCAGCCCAGCCCACCCTGGTGACAGGGCAGGGAGAACATGAGGCCTGGCAAGGCCTTGGAGTGGACCCCCTTCTGCGCCCTTCCGGAGGCCAGAGAGAGAGAGCCAGGATGGCGCAGCCCTGGCAGCTGCAGGGGATAGAGGCTGGGGCTGGCTGCGGTGGGGGGGGGGAAGAGATGAGAGGCTGGGGCTGGCATGACTACTGGCCCTCCCTGGCAGCTGGGATGAGGGCTGGGCCTGCCTACCCCCCGAGACAGGGGGTTGGTAAGTATAGGGAGCAGGGGGCACCCACCCCCTAGTTTTCATTATGACTGCTTCAATGGCTACTCTGCTTCGACTCATTTAAAAATGATATCTTTCTAGGTGTTTATATTTGTGTGTTTGAATATTAAAATTACTGTCTCTAAATGGCATTTAGACTGAATCTAGCTGTCCATAGGGTGCTGAATGTGAATCACTAATCCCATAAACCCCGTGTTCGTTTTTTTTTTTTTAACATGGCAAATATCACATGGCTCTTAAGAGGATTTCCCGCCATCTGCAGTAAGTGATAAAACCCCAGTTAGTTATGTTTTCCAGATTAGGGGTGGGTGGTGGTTGCCTCCCGGCCAGAAGAGGTGGAACTTGGCCTCATTAGTATGGGTATGTCTAAATAGCAAAGAAAAACCTGCAGTACTATGCAGTCCCACCAGTCTGTGCTTGTCAGACAGCACCAGAACTTGGTGTTCCACTGTTTCCAGAGGATCGAATGCTGGCAGCGTTTCCAATTCATTCAGCTCAAGTACTTGCATAAACTGCATGTCCCTGGCCTCCTGAGATTCATCCTCTTGCTTGAAGTGCCATACATATGCTCTGGACATATGCCACTATTAGGTGCAGCAAGGTGAACATCATCATCATCATCATCGTCATGCTTTGATGCACAATGGAATCCACAAGGTGTCCATACTCATGCTGCTTTGGTGTCTGTGTGGGTAACCAGTGCCAAAAAGAGTGTGGAAAGACTGTTTCCTGTTGACCTCAATCAAGGGGGGTGGGATTAGACAAGTGCCTTGTTGGATGCTGATGATCCCAGAACTGCCTGCTGAACAGTTTTGGTCCCAGCGTGCACTGGGAGCATAACCCAGAATGCAAAGTGGTGCAGGCACTGTGGGATACTTACCCACAATGCATTGCTCTCAAAGTCTGTATCAGAGGCAGCAAATGGTGGTGGGGGAAAGCAGAAGCTTAAAAGCTGGTTTCCCCCTGCACCAGCTTCGTGGTACTGCCCGCTCCCTCCCTGGGAGGTACAAGGGAGGGGAGGCTGCCGTGAAACAGCCTCTGTCCGTGGCCAACCCTGGCACCACCATGGACAGAGGCTGCTTTGTGGCAGCCACCCCTTCCATCCACCCTCCAGCAGCCTCTCTCTGTGTGGAGCTCGGACCCCCGTAGACAGGGGCTGCTGCCTCTGTTTCAGCATGAGGCGGCAGGGGGCTCCTCAGGAGTCAATCTGGCCCCACCCCAGGCACTATAGAATAGTCGACTAACCACTAAGAATTCATGTAGTTAGTCGATTATTCTATTACCTGCTATCTAACATCCCTATTTTAGTTACTAAACTTTTATTTATTACCATTATTCAGAATCTTAGTGTCACATTCAGCACAGATTTCAGCCAGAAAGGACAATTGATCGTCTAATATGATCTTTTGTGTAACAAAGGCTATAGAACTTCCCTAAAATAATTCCTAGATCATCTCTTTAAAAAAATTCAATCTTGATTTAAAAATAGCCAGCACTGAAGAATCTACTATGAATGTCAATCAGTTCTAGTGGTTAATTACCATTATTGTTTAACTCTTGCGCCTTATTTCTAGTCTGAATTTCTCTAGACTGCTTTCTTTCTTTTGCGTTTTTTGTCACTGTAGCATCCACCAAAATCTCACCCATTTATGGTGATCAGCAATGAAATAGTTAAAGATTATATAAAATGTTAACATAAACTATAGCTTTTAACATGTTGGTGCAGCAGTCTCCAATCTTTTTAAGAACAAGATCACTTTTTTTAACTTAAGTGCAATCCAGGTTCTACTTCAGACCCAAACACCCTTGCCCTACCTCTTTTCCCACCCCTTCTATGAGGCCCCATCCTTGAACCACTCCTTCTCTGAGACACCGCCTTGCTCACTTCATCTTTCTTTCCTCCTCTGTACTCATTCGCTTTCACTGGGCTGGAGCAGACGATAGAGATGCAGGGGCAAAGCATGCAGTCTCTGGTCTTGGGCCAAGGGGTTTGGAGTGTGGGAAAGGCTTTAGGCTGAGCCGAGGTTGCAGTAGGGGGTTCAGGGTGGTAGTGCAGTGGGGCTAAGGCAGGCTCAACCTCCTAAATGCCCCCCCCCCCCCCGGCCCTGTGCAGTTCCCAAAAGTAGCCGGCAATGTCCACTGACCGGACAGCTTTGGGAGGTGGGTGCAGGTGGCTTTGCACAATGCCCCTTGTCCACAGGCACCACCCCCACAGTTTCCATTGGCTGCAATTCTCCATTTGCAGCCAATAGGCACTGTGAGGGTGGTGCCTGCAGGCAAGGGTAGCATGTTGAGATCCCCTTGCAGAGGCTGCAGCAGAGGGCCAGGGCAGGGGCGAGCATGCCTTTGGCTGCTAACAGTCTGGCAGTGTAGCGGGACTATATCCCTTTTTGGCTGCAGGAGCCTCCTGGGATCTAGTCTGATTCCAGGGAATTCCCTGCAGCTGTTCCCTCTAATTTTTTCCATTCATGTGTGGAATGAATTTTGCTATGTGCACCATATTGAGGTAATGTGTGGATGTGTACCACCAGTAGAAACCAAAAACCTACATATATTATATTAAAAAAAATTGCTATAGGGATAATAATGTTGCTATGACAAGTACTTTGAATTAAATGTAAGCATAAAAGAGAAATAAAAGCTATGGAACGCATAGACCAGTCAAAAACCTAAAATAAAACACTTTGAAAGAAATAAAAGAAATAACAAGAAGTATGTGTCGGGTTGAGGTTGAAAGACTGTGTGAGTGTCAGTGACAGTGTCAGTGACAGAGATGCACACTGGTCCTTTAAGTATGCTGAGTACATTCAGACAGGAGCAATTGCCAGCAAAGCTCCCTCCAGCCTGAGCCCTGTCATGGCCCTTGCTCACTCTTTGGAGATGGGGTACAGGAGAGAGGGAACACCCTGACATCGGAACCCTTCTCCCTCCTCCTTCCCCCCCCCCCATAACAAACAGGAGGCTCTGGGTGGGGGGTGAGCTCCAAGTCATAGGGCAGCATCATGACAGTGGGGGAGGGACAGCTGAAGTACCACACTTAATAGCCTCTGGGCTAGACCAATCAGGATCACCTGTCAGAGGCTACAGGATCTACCAGTTGATCCCTATCTAGTAGTTGGTGACCACTGCATTAGTGTGATTGGTGTTCATAAGATGACACAGGGCTTCAGTCATCTGAGCTGTTTCAGGTTGTCTGCAGATTTGAGAAGACAGTAGTTCTGATGCACATGTTTTCTTCATTGCCATCATTGACCTGTGCTAGGATTCAAGCTAGCACTTGTGTAGTTTTGGTTGTGTAGCCTTATCCCCGTTGTGGTGATCCTTAGAATTCCCTTACATATAGTAAACTGCTGTTCAGCCTAAAATGCTCAGAATGAAGTCCTACTTTCCCACTGCAAGAAGAACAATATTGTTCATCTTTTCATTTACTTCAGAAAAATGTTAATGCCTTAAGCTTGTATTTTTTTCAGTTACTTCATATGATGTTTAATAGCAGTTGCAATATCCAAACAGGGCACTGTTGTCTGGTAAGGATGTTAAATATCGGTTAATTGAATAGTCAAGTAACCTCATGAATTCTTATCGGTTAGCTGAGTATTCTGTAGTCCCCAGGGATACGGTTGGCAGCCAGTGCACTCTGGCCTCACTCTCAAGGAGCCCGTGTCACTCCGTGCTGCTGACTCTGTATTGGAGGCAGTAGTGTGGGGTGCCAGGAGGGAGCTGGTCCACGTATGGTGCCAGTTTTAAAAACCAGCTCCCCTCACGGACGAGATACCTGTCACCCTGTGCTACTGTCTCTGATAAAAAAGCAGCAGCTTGGGGTGGCAGCAGCCCCTGTCTAGAGGGGGTCTGAGCTCCTGGACCTGGCACAAACTTTAACTGAGCCTGGCTGCCTGTCCACCCAATGCCTAATACAGTTTAATGCAGAGCCGCAGCAGGGGTAGGTCCCGGACCCATTGCAAGCCAGGACTGAGCCAGGCAGCTGGCCAGCCTGCTAAAAAATGTACTGGCAAAAGAGATGCAGGGAGGAAATCATGTAGTCTATAGCATTAACCTATAAGATTTTGCTTATCGGTTAATCAGCTACCCTATTACATCCCTATTGTCTACTGCATGGACAAGTAAAATTAACTTAATTCTGATTAAATTTTCAGAATTTTTTTAAAGTGTAAAGGTGGTTTGTATAAAACTTTTTTTAAAATGGAAGCCCCTTAGCTTAAAAAGTTGTCCTTTTTCTCCTAAACAAACAAAAATTATCATGTGTGTTGTCATAATACTTGTCTAAATTACTTGGAACACAAATAGTTACAGTAATTCCTCGCTTAACACGTGCCCGCTTAACACGTTTTCGCCATAGCACGACTTTTTTGGGGGGAACATTTTTTGAACAACACGACCTGTCCCTGCAATAACACGATTTCCCCTAGGGCCGGCCGGTGGCCAGCAGCTGCGCGAGGCTTTCCCTGCAAAGCAGCAGAGGTTCTCCACTCTTCCTCTCCTCTGCCCCCCCTTGCAGCTGGGTTTCCCCAGCTGGCCGGTCACCAGTAGCTGCGCGGGGCTTACCCTGCCTCCGGAGGTTCTCCGCTCGCTGTGCCATTCCCCGGCGACCCCCTCTGGCCAGATACCTCGCTCCCTCTCCTGCCCCCCGCTTGCAGCTGGTGGCTGGGTTTCCCTAGCTCGCTGGTCACTGGCAGCTGTGTGGGGCTTCGTCTGCCTCCTTACAAAGCGGCAGAGGTTCTCCGCTCACCGTGCAGTTCCCCGATGACCCTTTCTGGCTGGACGCAAGGTATCCGGCCAGAGGGGGTTACTGGGGAACTGCGCAGTGAGCGGAGAACCTCCGCCGCTTTGTAAGGAGGCAGACGAAGCCCCGCGCAGCTGCCAGTGACCGGCCAGCTGGGGAAACCTAGCCGCCGGCTTCAAGCCCCCTCCCCTGTCCTTCTCTTCTGTTCCATTCCCAAGAGCCAAACACCTCCCCTCCTTGCTATAACCCAGTCTCCTTTCTCCCCCAACCTTATGTCCCAGTCCCAGCTGCTAACAAATGCAGACTGGAGCTGCAAGCGCACGTGCGCTTGAAACGCAACCCCCACCTTTTCCATTATTTTCAATGAGAAAATTGACCCTGCATAACACGTTTTCACTTAGCACGATCATTTTCTGAAACGAATCTACTGTGTTAAATGAGGAATTACTGTATTTTCATAGTGATAGGGGAAAAAAAGGATATCTATAGACAAGTGTGGAAGAATAAAGACATGATAATGGCTGTACGAACAAGTCAAGTCCTGCAAACTCTTATTCATATGAGCGGTCCTATTAAGTAAATGTGACTGCTTGAATGAATATGAATTGCTTAGTTGGGGGTTTGCAAAATAAGGGCTGCAGTTTTGCATAGTAAAATTTTATTTTTGGTTAAAGTGCTAATACTAGTTTGAGTTTTGCATGGTCTTGATAGGTCCTAAATTTCAGTGTTACAGAAAATGATGAACTTCTCTCTAGCACGTTTGCTTTGACTTTACGAACTGTCACATAATTTAAAAAAGCTAATAAAGTTGCTGATACAGCTGCCCAAGACCTAATGGCTGGAACAATAGTGGTGCATCTCAGCATGCATTCTGTGAATGGTAAATATACACACACATCTGTTAAATTTTAAAAACCTTTCTTGAAGTGAAATCTGTATTTTATAGAGATTGTTGCTTGCGTGGATTTTTCTTTAACTCTGCAAGGCTCATTATTTAGCATGTAATTAAATAGAATGTACCAGGACTTCTCCATATTGTATTCAGTTACTGAAATGTGTACATTTGAAATATGGAGAAGTGTTCACTTTTCCTTTATACCCAGTCACTGAGGCAAGACACAGAAAATAGTTTATTGGAACATTAATATATAGGCTCTTCACTAGTTTGCAATTACCAGTTTAAATGACTTTGAAATCTTAGCAGTGTTTATAATTACATTTTGTGATTACTCTTAAGTCATGTTTGTCAAAATGTTGCTTCAGAATGGCCTCTAGTGACCGATTTAATTAAAAAAAGAAAAAGAAATCCCCTTTCCTCTGATCTTCCACAAAAAAATGCATTCAGTGTAATCAGTTTCTACAATTGTAGAAATAGTCTAACAAGTTATTACCAGTGTGAAGATGTTGAAGACGCTTAAGAGTATTGCCACTAGTGATGGAGATTTAGAGCAGTGTTTCTTAAACTGTTTAAGACCGAGGAACACCAAACAATACTTTTTTTTTTTTTTTAAAATGAGGAACACCAAGGATTTTTTGTTGGGGGGGGAGGAAAAAAAAGGTCGGGAGTGGGGAGTTATTGGGGGGGGGGGGAAAAGGGGTTGGGAAAGTTACTGAGCGCTAAAAAAAAAAGTTGCCTGCCCCTGTAAGGGTGGCCATTTTGAATTCTGTGTGCCGCGGAAAACAGTTTAAGAAACACTGATTTAGAGTATATTCTGTGACAGTGGGAGGTACAGGTCTCTTATCTGCATAATCCTTCCTAATACACATGTGTTTCCATTAATGTAATGAGTTATTTGCATGTGTTTAAGGGAATTAGAGGATGAAATGCAGGTCTCTTATGCTGTAGTCCGCATCTTGGAACTTTCAGAAAGCAACTTCCTAGAACAGAACAAGACTGTGCAACGTGTTGTACACCTAAATGAGGGGGAAAAAAGGAAAGCTAATTTACCTGCTACCCCTTCCTGATTTTTTTGTCATATAGAAAATAAAACTTGACACATTTTTCCCTTACCCCTCACTTAATCTGTCCTAGGGCATGAGCAGGACAGAATCAGCCGTGAGAGAATGGCTGTATAGCGGTGACGCCCAAAGGCCCCAACTAGGATCATGGCTGTACTGTATTAGATGGTGACAGCAGTGGTCACCAACCAGTAGATCTACCAGTAGATCTTGTAGCCTCTGACAGTTGATCCTGACTGGTTTGGCTAGGAAGCTATCAAGCGCTGGCACTTAGGTTGCCTCTCCACCCATTGCCATGCTGCTCTTGCTCTTTGCCTTGGAGCTGTCCCCCTGGGTGCCTTCTGCTTGCTGTGCAAGGTGTGGGAGGGAGAAGAAGGGGGGGTGCTGATGTCAGGGTGTGTCCCCCCCCACTTCTGTACCCGATCTCCACATGGGGAGGATGGAGGGAGCTTGGCAATGCAAATCTGTCACTCATGCACTATGTGCATCTCTGTCATTCTCACTAACACAGACTATCCTTCACTCTCCTCTCCTCACCTAACACATACATGTGGGGTGGTTGTTACACTTTGCAAGGAGTAATAGTAGTATTATTTTTGGTCTTTGACTGGTCTGTGCATTTCATAATTTTCATTTCTCTTTTATGCTTAAATTTAATTCTTTGAGTAGTGAGTTCTAAAATGCTGTGGCTGGAGTCATTATCCCGATGGTAATTTCTTCTCCTGGAAGTGGCTGGCATGTCCCTGCAGCCCCCGAGAAAGGCAGAGCAGGGGGTTTCCACACGCTGTCCTTGCCTGCAGACACTACTCCTGCAGCTCCCATTGATCAGTAATGGGGAACCATGGCCAGTAGAAACTGTGGGCTCAAATGCCTGTAAATGAGGGGCAGCACATGGTGCCATGGAGCCATTGCTGTACATGCCAGTTGCTTATAGGAGTGGTGCAGGGCCAGGGCAGGAGTAAACCTGCCTTAATCCCACTGCTCCACCACCCAGAAGCAGTCTGTTAAACAGTGCCCAGCCAGAGCCTGCATCTTGAACCCCTGTCCCAGCCCTGAACCTCCTCCTGCACCCAACCTCCTGCCCCAGACGTGAGTCCCCCTGCACCCAAACTCTTTTCCAGAGCTTGCACCCTGAAACCTCTCCTGGACTCCAATCCCCTGCTAAGCCCAGAGCCCCTCCCTCACTCCAAGCTCCTTGGCCTAAGACCAGAGCCTGCACCTCAGCCCTCTATCTGAGCCTGGTGAAAGTGAGTGAAGATAGAGGAAGGGGAGATGGAGTGAGGCCTTGGAGGAGGAGTGGAGCAAGGGCAGGGCCTCAAAGAAGGGATGGGAAGGAAGTGGGGCTGGGGTATTTGGGTTTGAGGCAGATCTTACATTGCGCTTAAATTGAAAAAGTGATCTTGTGGTTTAAAAGGTTGGAGACCACTGGGCTGTGTCTATACTGGCGCGATCTTGTGCCAGAGCTATGCAAATGAGGCTCAGCGTGGAATATGCCGAGCCTCATTTGCATAACTAATGAGCTGCCATTTTTGCGGACGAGGCTCTTGCGCAAGATGGAGCTGTCTACACTGCCCCTTCTTGCGCAAGAAAAACCCTCTTGCGCAAAGCCGTTATGCTGATTATTTTCAGGCATAACGGCTTTGCACAAGAGGGTTTTTCTTGCGCAAGAAGGGGAAGTGTAGACAGCTCCATCTTGCGCAAGAGCCTCGTCCGCAAAAATGGCAGCTCATTAGTTATGCAAATGAGGCTCGGCGATATTCCACGCTGAGCCTCATTTGCATAGCTCTGGCACAAGATCGCGCCAGTATAGACACAGCCCTGGAGTTCAGACACACAGGAAGATAATCCTGCTTTGAAGACCTTCAAAATACAGTAATTTGAAATAGGACACAGAAAGTGAATAAGTGGTAGGCTGGAAGATGAGGATGATAGTATTTAATGTGATTAGATGGCTAGTTGTCTGCATTTACTGAAAAGTCAAAATCATTTAGCTGTCACTGTTAAATTCCCATAGACTGACTTTCATTGTATACTTATGCTGGAAATCTGTAAGTGGAAGTGATCTTAAGACTACTGCACTTAGACCAGGAGCACAACGGTGATCGTGAGCTGTGGGTTTTTTTGGTTTTTTTTGTTTTGTTTTTTCCAGGAGGTAAGTCATATCTACTACTATATAAGCGGCTTATGTTGAAGGCCCAGTCAAGAGACATTGATAGCATTATTGGAGCCTCTCTTTCAATTGTTGATGAGTATCAGAGGGGTAGCTGTGTTAGTCTGAATCTGCATAAACAACGAAAAATCCTGTGGCACCTTATAGACTAACAGCTTTATTGGAGCATAAGCTTTCGTGGGCAAAGATGCACTTTGTCAGATGCATGTAGTGGAAATTCCAGAGGCAGGTATAAATATACAGGCACATGAAAAGAAAGGCATATCAATCAAGAGGAAGGCCAGAGATAACAAGGTCAATTCAGTAAGGGAGGATGTGGCCCATTTCTAGTAGCTGAAGTAGAGGTGTGAACACCAAGAGAGGAGAAACTGCTTTTGTAGTTGGCTAGTCATTCACAGTCTTTGTTTAATCCTAAATTGATAGTGTGTTTCAGTTGTTTTGAATAGTTGTAGCGGCTGTGGGATTGTGCGAAAGACTTGGAAGTCTCTGCAGTAACCTGATAAGCTGTTTGCTTTAGATTTTGAGCTCCTTGATCAAGATAGAGTAGTACAACATTTGGATTAAGTCTTCAAAATGTTGCTGAATGTTCTCATAACTGGGCATTCTGGGGTTTTGTGGCTGGTGCATTGAACCTCTGCCAGCTCTCTAAAGATGAGGAATTTTTTTGTATCCATGCCTGAAGTAGACATAGGTATGTGAAGGTTTAACCAGTTAACTGGTGAGCATCACCCTAAACGGGTCGTTGGAGCAGCCCCTGCTTGTGGGGCACCCTTGCCTGCTGCAAGCAGGGGCTGCTCTGGCGTCCTAGCTGGTGTAGCCGCTGCCTGCAAGGGGAGAGAGGGGCCATAGTCAGAGGCTGCTGTGGCTGATCTGGAGCTACCTCTGCCTGGGGGTAGTTCAGCCTCCCGGATCCATGGGGACACTCTGGTGGTATTCCTGCCCTGGCTGGCTGTGCCCAGAAGGTCTCTGGCTCCAGCCATGACCAGGAAGAGCTCTGGCTGTGCAGAGTAGGCAGGTAGCCATGCCCCAACTCCTGTCGGTCTGACTTGGTTGGACACGCCGGCAGGACCTTCCCTTCCTTCCCAGCCATATTGGAGTGGCTGAGGCAGGGCAGGAAGTTGACCAGTTAAACAATAAAATTTTTGATGTTTAATCAGTTAACATCACTAGTAGACACAGCCACAAAGTCCTGTCCACATTAGATTAGCTTTGTATACAAAGAGTAAATGAGATCGCAAACGGAATGTCGTGGTATCACATACCACTTCTTTGAAATGTTCTGCAACAATGCTTCAATAATATTAAAATCTTATTAAGCAGGTGATTAGATGAGCCATGTTGGCCATCTTACAATACTGTAGAAATATTGTACTGTACTTGTTTTTGAAACAAATATTTTTATATTGGTTCAGCTTTCTGTTGTTACTGGCAGATCTAAAGCAACTGATCCCACCACGTCAGAAATGGAAGTTAAAATTGTCTGTTAGAGCATTCTTGCTACTGCATTTGGATCCAGTTGTGACCTGTGGAAATGTGTAAAGTCATGGGACTGGTATGATGGTATTCTTTGATTTTCATATAGCTTTGTGCCTTGAGTAGGTATATGAATGGCCAAATGCCTTTATAACTTAAAAATAAAATTCAGCAAAAGCACTGAAATATGCCCAGCTCACTGTGTGTTCATTGTTTGACATGCTTTCTCAACTTGCACTTTTTAGTGTTCTCACCAGTGCTTTTTTTGTGACAATGCCGCCCAGAATGGCGTACCGTCACCTGTTTTCCCAGAACACAGTAAAAGAATGGCATTTTCCCCCTGCATACCGGCACCTGTTTTCCTGGCGCTACTTGTCTCCTGACAGAAGCCTGCTCAGGACACGAGGCATTTTTTTTCTGGCTCCCAGCGCAGCGTTTTGGCTCTTAAAGGGGCCGTGACTGCAGTTCAGCCGCCAGTGGGGTTTGGGTTTTTTGTTTTTTTTTCTCAACAAGTTTGAGCCTGGAGTACTGGCACCTTTTTTCCTTACAAAAAAGCACAGGTTCTCGCTATGTGAATTGTGGAACTGCCTGAATTTTGACTACACAGTAGTTTCATAATAAAATTATGTTGAACTAAGTCAGGTGAGTTTGAGATGATTGAACTTGTAACATGGGCGAATGTTTACTGGTAAGCAACCTTTTGTCATAGAATTGAGTTAGTCTTCCCTGGCAGTCCCATTTTTCCTATGGTATGGCACCAATGAATGCAATCCCAGTAGAGAAAATCAGAAGTGTAAGTCTAAAGATCTAGACCAGAGATGGGAACCAGCAGATCTGGCTCCTGGCTTGACTTGATCCAGTCCACAGTGAAGCTCTGCGTTTCAGGCCCCCCCCCCCCCCCCCAAGCAAGTGCTAGTGCTAGCAAACCCCGTGGCAAGATTCCAAGAATGGCTGGAGCACAAGTGCCGGCTCCTTGCTGCAAGGGGAAGCAGTGGAGAGCCAACCACTAAAGCCTGTGCATGGAGGAGCGGGGAGGAAGTGACTCTGTATGCTGCCATTTCCCCTTCACCTTGGCTGGGGGAATGGCAGAGCAAGTCTCTCTGCACTTGCTTGCAGGCTCCACCTCTGTCATTTCCATTGGCTAGCAATTGCAGCCAGTCGGGGGGGACAGTGCCTGCCAGCACAAGGTGCCCTTTGCCAAACGGGAGCTGCGCCAGGTAAGTGCCCCAGTTTCCTGCTCTCTGGCAGCCCCCTCTCAAACACTGATACCTTCATTTTTGTCACCACCCCAAAGCCCTAGGAGGTGCCACAAAATCTACTAGCTTCAGGCCTTCATAAGAGTTAATCCTTCCCTAGGGGGAAGCCCTGAGTCTCACATCTTTCCCCTCCCCAAGTGGGTCTGGAACATGAGGGGAACCTGGTGGTTAGAGTTGCATGAGTGAGGCAAGTGCCCTTTTTCCCCCCCTCCTCCCCCCCGGCTTCTCACTTGGGGGCCACGTTAGGAAGGGATGGCGGTTTTTGTTTTTTGGGGATTTTTTTGTTTGTTTGTTTCCTCACTTGTGTGTGGCTCCTGACTGATTTTTTTTTTCTGAGTGTCAATGGCCCCCCAACCCAAAAAAGGTCCCCCCCCCCCCTCGTCCTGATTTAGGCGATTCATAACATTGAGAGAAAGTGAACGTTTTCTGCTTTACATTGGTCAATGTAAATAACTATTATTCCTTCACTGTTAAATAACTATGGATAAGTCATTTCAGGTGTCTGTGGGAAATGGAGACAAACATTAATGATGATTAAGTGTATTAACATGCAGGAAGCTTAGTTGAATGTAGGTATGTGTAGTTTGTAAGTGCCAGAATAAATAAGCACTTTACTTGTTCTAGATGTCATATTTTTAAGTATATAAATGGAATAAAAAGATTATAATAAACATTTGTGCCACTGATCGTAGACATGCATGGTACTACAGAGAGATTAAAGACAATGTTCTTCAAGCATAAAAAGCAGTATTATCGTTTATTTGATTCATTTGGGACCAGCTTCAGTTTTTCAGTGACTTAGTCACTGAAAGCCTTGAATACATTTAGCCAGTTTCTGACCTGAAGTACAAGAGGAAAAACTTGATAAATCTTTCAGAGCAGGTTTCATGCTAGGGCTCATATTAACGAGTGATATAGATATATAGAAGAACCTCAGTTACAAACACCTCGAATAGAAGTTTTTTAGAATTCTGAAATGTTCATAACTCTGAACAAAATGTTTTTTATTTCGTAAGTTTACAACTGAACATTGATTTAATACAGTTGTGAAACTTTACTATGCAGAAGAAAAATGCTGCTTTTAAACCATCTTAATTTATATGAAGCAAGCACAGAAACAATTTACTTGGCAATTTTTTAGTTTCCCTCCTTTTTTAGTTTACGTTTAACATACTTCTGTTTTGCACAATATTTGCTTTCTTTTTTGTTCTCTGCTTCCTGGATACATACTTGTGTGGTTGGCCAGTCAGAACTCTGGTGTTTGTAATTCTCAGGTTCTACTGTACTTCTATTGCATTAGCACCATAATTAGTTACATAACACAAATTGGTATTAGATCTGATTAATACATCTTATCAAATGACTCTAGCAACGTTTGTAAAGATATTGCAACATCTAGATGATAAGAAAATCAATACAGTTCAGAATGTTATGGCCACTAGTGCTTCCATGGCTCTGCAAAATGCTACAAAAAGTAAACTTATTTTAAGGCTTAAAGAAATGTCTTGAAAACGGGTTCACTTTCCTTAGCCGTGTATTATAGCAACCTTTAGGCTTCTGTTCTGCAAAAAGCATTTGGGATGCCATCCAACTCGCAGTGAAATTCTTTCCATTGACTTGAATCTGAAGTTGGATCAGATCCATGTGTAACAAGGATGGGAGCACTTAATTGTGTAAAGTTGATCACTTGCACAAGAGTTTGAAGAACTGGGGTCTTAATTTTCAAATTTTCTTAACTGAAGTGACATGACTGATGCTGTTTCACAAATAAAAAAGCTGCACTAGTTGCATGCTGTTTTCCAAACGTGAAATGTGAGGGGGTTTTATAAACTATCTTTCTACATTTCCTGGCTACAGATGGAATCACTAAGAGTCTCAAAAGATAATATTGTAAACAAAACTCTTCAGATTAAAACTTCTAACTAGTTCAGAAATTTTTATAAAACTGGAAAAACTTAAAATAAAATGTAAAAAGCATACCATGTGTGTACATATTTGCACCACTTAAGTGTGCAAAATGTGTATGTGAATAATAACCTTCCAGAGCTTAAAAAGTCTGCTTGGTAGTGATGAGGAGGAAACACATAGCTTTTAAAAAAAGAATCCAAACTTGTCATAACCTCATTATTTGTAGTATTGGCCATCCAGCTAATTTTTAATGTTCTTATATACTGTAACACCAAAATTTTCAGTGGTTACATGATTAGCCAATTACCCACATTTTAATATCCCTATGTTGTAGTATGCAGTGCTTTTTCTTTTCCTCTGGCAGTTAGGGATGTTAAGTTCTGATTAATTAGCTAATTGAGTAGTCAAAGGAACTTCTGTTGACTACTTGATTAGTGGATGAGGAGGGCTGCTCTCTACCCCTGCTACAGCTCTGCAGTTTAAATGCAGTAGGAACTGGGCGCATAGCGGGGGTTAGTAAGAGCTGGGCTCTTACTACATTAAACTACAGAACTGCAGTGGGTTTAGCTCCCGGGGGCGGCACAAGGCAGTACTGAACAATCTTGGTTTGCACTGGCTCTGGGACTGCTGTGGCTCTACCCCCCCTCCCCCCCCCCCACACACACACTGTGGAGATGGTGCTGGGGGGAACTGGCTTTTAAGCTGGCTCCCCGCTGCTTCCCCCGCCCACCCATCTCTTACACAGAAGCAGCAAGGCTGTGAGCAGGGAAAGTGAGTAGTCAACTCGACTATTTGATAAGCATAGGCTTATCAGGTAGTCGACTACTTGTAGTATCCATTTCCAGTTTTTTAGGATTGTCAAAACCTTTTTCAACAGCATTCCAGATGGAATGAATACATGGCTTTGTAACTTGCTCTGCCTTCCTTAGTTTTAATGCAGCTTTTCCTTTTCTTGACTCCATGATTGGTGTTGTGGTTCTTTTTATGATGTGCTGAATTTTATGTTTGTGTCTAGTTTCACATTCTTTGTTTCCATTGCTTTTCCCCTAATACAGATTTCATAGAAAGGAATTTTATATGGGATTTTGATGACTGACATGGTACGTTAACACTTTTTTACCTGACAACTCTAAAACTCCCTCTTCCCTTCTCAGAGTGTCAGTGTAATCGGATCCTTGCGGTACGACCTGCTGAGCTTTTTTTACTCTCTAGCCTGGACTTTCACACAATGCTATGCCAGAGACAAGCAGCAGTACCCCTCCCGATGCTGTGATTGCTCAGCCATCAGAATGTAGAGCTAAATTGCATGAATGCTCCCTGAGCCACTCATGAATCATACAGAGGGAGACATTGTTCACTCCAGCCTTGCAACTGCTTATCAGATACTCAGTCAACTAGTCGATTTCTCCCCCTTGCTGCCTCTATCAGATAGAGGCAGCAAAGGGAAGGAAGAGGGGGTACTTCAATGGGGCAGCGGTGCACAGCCGATCCTCGGCTCAGCTGTGCGGCGCTGCCCCTTTGAAATGCAGAGGTGATGTTCAAAGGGGCAGCGCTGCATTGCTGACCCCAACTCAGCTGTGCGGCACTGTCCCTTTAAAACGCCACCTCAGTGTTTCAAAGCGGCAATGCCACACAGCTGAGTCTGGTATCAGCTGTGTGGCGCTGCTGTGCGTGGAGCCCAGGGTCAGCCAGGGACTTCCCAGTTGATCCTGGGCTCCAGCACAGCATTTCCACAGAACCTGGGATCATCTGGAGTCCTCAGCTGCCCCTGGATTCTGCTCAAATGCTGCGCGGAGCCCAGGATCATCTGGGGAGTCCCCAGCTGACCCTGGCTCCGCGTGGCATTTCAAAGTGGCAGTGCGGCATGGAACCTGGGATCAGTGGGGGACTCTGAGTCCCCCGCTGACCTCAGGCTCCATGCTGTGCTGTCACTTTGAAATGCACAAGAGCCCCTGCTGGGGACTCTTGTACATTTCAAAGCTGGCACTGGTGTGGTGCAGCCTGGGCTGCAGCAGAGTTCCACAGTCCTCCTTTGAAATGTACAAGAACCTTAGCGGGAGCTCTTGTACGTTTCAAAGGAGGAGTAGGGAGGTGCCTATTGAGTAGTCGATGGAAATTCTGATACAGAGGCAGCAGCTGGGGTAGTAGTTGGCTCCCTGGGAATGGGGCCTGATTGCACTGGCTGTGGCTCGGTGCCAGGAAGTTCAGCTTCTCCTTGGTTGTCTTGTACAGACACCTCTGAGACAGAGTCTGACTCTGGCAGATCCTGCCGTAGCACCAGCAGGCAATCAGCCATGGGCAACAATCTTATCTAGTGGCCCTTTTGGATGCCCTGGGCTTTCCACCAAAGCCAGGAGAGAAGCCAAGGCCATCACTCAAGGGCATTGTTGGTGTCATTGGCCAATTTTATGCTGCCACAGGCACCATCGGCTTCAGTAGCAGCGCATGTAATGGAAATCTCAACCCACTCAAGCAAATACATGCCTCGACGTCAAAGCTGTTGTTGGGTCTGGCCCTGCAGGTGCTCCTCACTCCAGCCTGGCCTCTGACTCAGGCTGCAACACCGGCATCAGTACCTGCCTCCTTGGCACCAATGCCTGTACCGTCGATGACACTGGCACTGAATGAAGCTGCTATCCCAATACAGATTCAGGTGCCAATATCAGCCACTGCACAGATGCAGACACCAACACTTTCAAGACCTCCCTCGGCACTGTTAATATGTGCCAGTGTATCAATGCCACCACCTTCCCTAACAGGCCCTTTCCAACGAGAGCTCTAGGCTTTGACCATCATCACCTCCTCATCCTCTTCATATGAGGCATTAGCAGACTCAGCTCCAGCCCCTTTGCTGGAGGATTATAAATTTCTTAGAAGGATGGCCCAGGATCTTAACATTCAAGCAGAGGAGGTTGTAGTTGATCTTGATCCTGTGGGAGACTTCGTGTCTTCTCTACCCTGGCCACATTGCCTTGTCTCTCGTTTGGTCCATTTCTGACACTAAGACGCTATGGCAGACACCAGTCCCTTTGCTACCCACTGTGTAATGAGAGGTGATACTTTGTCACATCACAGGGCTACAAACATCTATGCTCTTACCCTCCTCCAGATTCTCTAGTGGTCGATGCAGCTAGCCACCAGGAAAGCCAAGGTCTTCAGAGCCCTTCTCCGAAGAACAGAGGCAAAACTTTTGGACCTTTGTGGCAGGAAGGTCTACTCTACAGGGGGGTCTTCAATTCCACATTGCTAACCAGCAAGTGCTAATTAGCAGATATGGCTTTTACACTTGTAGCTTCTTGTCAAAATTTACAGAACTACTCCCTCAAGATTCTCAGGCTAAATTCTCGGTAACATTGGAGGAAGGGAGACTAGTTTCCAGGGCATCCATGCAGGCTGCTTTAGATGCTGCAGATGCAGCTACACGGGTCATGGTCACTGGCATTGCCATGAGAAGGGTGACTTGGCTATGAGTCTTGGGCTTATCTTACAAGGTTCAACAACGATGCAGGACCTTCTCTTTGAGGGTACAGCCCTCTTCTCTGAGAAACAGATAAGAGACTCCTGTGCACTGTCCATAGCAGCAGGGAAAAGCCTCTGGCAGAGCAAGTCACTGTGCTGCCATTCCTCCAGCTGGGGGAGAAGGGAGGCAGCAGTGTGCAGAACTGCTTCCTCCTACCCCTGCCAGAGGTCATACCCAAAAGTATGGAGGTTACAGTATACTTAGTTGTAGTTTATAGTTGCTATCAACACTCTTTTATGTTGCAAAAGCAGCTATGGTTCATAGTCCAGTTATTATTGAACTTAAATTTCTGTGTGGAAATGCTAATGGGTGTAAAGGGGACTGCTTTAATCATAAGTGGAATTTTACACATGACAGCAAGATATGAATTTAAGTCATAGTTAATACAAGTAGCCTCCAGTAAAGTGAAGCCTTTGTTCAGAATCTGCAGTTGTTAATGGTCTTTAAAAGGGGGTGTGACGATCTGATATAGAGTATAAAAATACTTGGAGCTAAATTATTAATGTAAATTTTTCAGTAAGGCTGAGATACCAAAAGGCCTTTAGTGAGGAGCTAATTGACTTAACACTGATTTCACTTGATTCTTCTTGAGTGCATTATCTCATCATGTTACTCCCCAAGGCCATTCTGCACCAAAAAATTAAAAATTCCATGCACAATATTTTAAAATTCTGCAAATTTTATTTGTCAAATAAATGTGTAGGCTCCAGCATGGCATTGGGTAGCACAGACCACTGGCTGCAAAGAGGTGGAAAATCACTGTGCAGATCCCCCTGGGACTTGGACTCATTGGTGAGGCTGCACCCATGCATGACACAGCGCAAGGACTGGGCTTGCCCTAGAAATCCTGCATGTCTGGTGTGGGCAGGCAGTCTTAGCAAGGCAGGATCCAAGTGTCGAGCTGTGGGTGTGGGAAGGACCTGGGTGTGGATTGAGAGGGTTCTGTGTGGGGCAGTCGGGGAATGGGCGGCTCAATGGGGTGGATCCAGATGTGGGGGGATATGGATGCATGGGGGTTTGTTTGGGGGGGGGGTGCATTGGTAATGGACTCTGAAGAGGAGTACAAATGAAGGTGGGTGGGGCTCACTGGCAGGGGTGGGCATGGGGGGGGGGGAGATTTGAGCTCAGTGAAGGGAGGGAGGGGCTAGGTGTGGGAGCTTAGCAGGGAAAGTCCAAATGCTGGAAAAGTGGAGCTCAGTGGGTAGGGATCCAGGTGCAGCTGGTTGGAGATTGGTAGGTTGAGGATCTGGTTGCAGTTGGTCCAAGGATAGTGGCACTCATCCAGGAGGGTTTTTGGGTGTATGTTGGATGAGGCTTAGTGGGGGAGGGGCTGGATAAGAGGGGTTCTGGATGCATGGCAGATGGGGGGGGGGGGGAGGGAGGAGCAGCTCCCTGCACAGTAATCCCTCATGCTGCAGCTGAGGAGTAACAGGTGCAGGAAGCACAAGGGATAGAGTTTGCTGAGCATCCTACTGTGGAAGTAGAAATCTGGGGTGGATCTGACACACTCAGATGGTGTGCAGGGGAAGAGCAAATCCTGTCCTCAGCCCAGCTGGAATTAGCAACTGAGCCCAGCACAGTATAGGAGCCACCAGCCAGGTCTTCCCCTGTCCCATAGTGATTTACCTCTGTTGGCTGCCTTGGGCAACTGATCAGGCTCTGAGGAAAGTTGTAGGGATGCTCTTGTGCCTTCCCTTTGCTTCCCTGTCAGTGCCATTTTTCTGTGGGGAAACAAAGCGATGGGGGGACATAAATTCTGTGCATGTGCAGAGGCGCGTAATTTCATGCATAGTGAATTCAGCTAGTGTTTGTGTGTAGTACTTGTGTTCAGAAATGGATGCATAGCAACATGTGGGTTTATTGCATTTGTTTTCAGTAATCATTACTATATGGGTTAGGAGCAAGAAAGGAGGTTTGATATATGCAAAATTTGTGGCCAGTCATCCTGTAAAATAAAAATAGATCCATAACTCTGAATGACTTGAAGTATTTTCTAAAGAGTTTTAAAATACATTACCCAGGTTTTTGTTGTTGAATGGATTATTTGTAGTATATTGTTCAAGAGCAGTATTATAACATTTCACAATATTTTTAACTTGGTGCAATGATGGCTCAGGTTTATAAGGTGTAAGATCAGAATTGGTTTGGAGTGTGATAATCACTGTATGTCAGGATTTAAAATCTTCCTTGACAGCTACAGAACTTCTGCCTTTAAGTCTGTAATGTTCAGGAGATCACACCATTTTCACCATTCTCCTTCCGGCCGCCAGAGAGGGCCAGGCCAAGGCGTGGCAGCCCTGTCCTGTCCTGGCTCTCTTCTACTTCCCACCCCGAGTTACCGGACCCAAGGCTGACCTGGCTCTCTCCACCCCCACCCTTTGCTCCCCCCTTTGCTCCGGCCTCTTCCCCTCCCTATGCTCCCCCCCCTTTACATCTTCACCCCCCTTCTTCCCTCCAAGCCAGGCCTGAGCTGTGCTGAGCCCAGCTTTCCCACTGGCCGCCCGGGGGTTGGGCTGGGCTGCAGCTGGCCTGGCTCTTTCCCTAGCTGCCAGGAGGGGCTGTGCTGAGACTCTCTCCCTCTCTCTCTCTCTCTTCCTCCTCCTTCCTCCGCCACTGCTGCCAGGGAGGGTCTGAGCCTTGAAGCCATCCCAGCCCCAAGGCCACCCCAGCTCTTCCCCCGCCCCCCACCCCTGGCCACCAGGGAGGGGCACATGGACAAGCTTTTGTGCCTGGCACTCCACCTGCCACCAGTGGGGAGGGGAACCTCTCCAGGGCCTTGCAGGCCCCATGCTCTCTTCCACCTGGCTGGTGTGTACGATACATGGATCTTGACAGGTGTGTTTGGGGCAGGGTGTTGATTTTTGTAGCAGAGGAGATATGTCTGCAGGTTTTGCTTATGTTATGGCAGGGTCTGGTGCCACTTGAATTGGATGTTACCTCATTCTGAAAGAAATCTTTCTTTGACTCTCTCCAACTTCTCTAGGAAGTGGAGGTTGTTTGGGCCAGCTAATCAGAAACAAGTTCTCCATAGACCAGGGTACACCAACCCAAAGCAGCACTGGATCTAGTCTGCTGCCCTGCATAACACCAAACCATAGAACTTCCTGCATAATTTTGTGGTTTAATTACAAGCTGTAAGTGGAGTCTCTAGCACCCATATTCTGGAACCGATACAGTTTCCTTTTTTATTTTTAATGACCCTGATTAGCATTTTCTCTTCAAATCACCATAAAAAGCTTTCCTAGTAAACTTACACCCAAAAAACCAAGTTGCTGAATGAAGTATTTTTTACAGATCTGCTTAATTCTTTGTGAACTGGATCAATGAAACTTGTGTTCTTCAGAGGGTTAGTCAAGTATGCAGCCACCTGGGCACAAACTATGAAATGTATGGAAGAATCAAGTTTTGTTCTATGCATTTCCATAGCTTTTGTGCCAAGTTGGCTATGCTTTAGTAACGTTTATCAGTGAACTCGGTAGATGCCTTTTGGAACAGAACTAAATTCTGTTGCTTTTAATACATGGCTCTTGAAATGATTGTGCCTCAGCTTTGATATCTAATCATTCACAAAAGTCGTCTTATTACATGTACACCATTAAGCAAGAATGGTTACACAATTCTTACACAAACAAGACATTTATCCTATTCTTCAGTAGTCAACAACTTGGACTGGTCATCTTGTACTTGAGTCAGCAGCTAACAATTATAACTGACTTTTTGGTGCCAAAACTTATTTATATCACTTCCCAATACTAGCTGTCCTCAGAAAAGTATAATCAGGCAGCAAGCAATCTTGTTGTTGCTACTACATCTCCAGACAATAAATGATCTTCATGCTGGCAGTTGTGAAGCTGATCCCTTAGTTTGAAACACTACTAGTACTGACTTTTTGAATTCTTCTCATGATTGATAGAGGAGTACTTACTGCAAGGGTTTAGGACCCCTTGGTGGCATGAGAGCTGCAGTGAAGCAGAGTGGCCATCCTGGCCTAGGAGATGGCAGTGGAGTAGAGCAGCTTGTTGTGCCGCTCTACTTTCCCGGCTCTCCCACTGCCCTGGTGAGTGTGGGGTTCCTGACCCCTGCTGCCAGCTCCAGCCTCCTCAGGCTATGTCTACATTGCACAGTTATTTCGGAATAAGCTATTCTGGAATAGTTATTCTGAAATACCTTATTTCGAAATAGAATATCTACACTGCAGGGAAGCCTCAAAATTAGTCCGAGGCTGGCTTCCCTAGTGCAGACATGCTATCTCGATTTAGAGCCCCAGGAGGAATAACTTAGAATGGCTCTGATGAGGGGCTATTTCAAAATGTCAGAAGTGGAGCATCTACACACACTTTATTTCGAAATAGCTATTTTGGAATAGGCATTATTCTTCGTAGAATGAGGTTTACAGAAGTCGGAATAAGCTGCCTGTTTTGAAATTATTTCAAATTAACAGAATTGCTGTGTAGACGCTCACATAGTTATTTCAAAATAACAGCCGTTGTTCTGAAATAACTTTGCTGTATAGACACATCCTCAGGGCCCTACAGTTTAACCTGAGTATGGGGGACCATCCCTACCATAGGATGTTTGGGGCAACCATCGCGGGGGCTCTCCAAGGTGTGGAGCCTTGGGCAGATGCCCCAGACTGCCCTATGGGAAGGGACAGCTCTGCACACACTTCCCCTGGACCACAATAGCTGGCGGTGGCACGGAGTTAGCAGCCAGAAGCTGCTCTAGTCCCACTGGTGGTGGTGGTGGTGGTGCTGGTGCCGGTGCTGATTCCCATGGGGGGTTAAATCACCTGGGAGTGGCAGGCAGGGTCAGGGGGACACACGGGGAGGGGGAGCATGCAGGTTAAGAGGCCAAGCCAGGAGACACCCCCTCCTCCCCTGAGCCCTGCCAGAAGAGGGGGTGCTTGCTGGCCCGCTAGAAGGATTTGAGGATTGGCACTGGCCTTAAGGTAAATTGAGTTTGAGACTCCTGCTGTAGAGATTCTCGTATAGACTAGCCCAGAGATGCCATAAGAGCAGTTATTGCAATATTTAAACCTCATAAATGACTCACTGAAGCATTATAAAAATCTCTGTTAAATGGAAATAAATCCCAAGAAACCTCTTGTGATGTACCATTTATTTATTGACTTGTTACTGTGGTAGGAGTCCCCTCTCCTTCCAGTAAGAACCAGGGGCAGGACTTTGGTGAAAAGCCCAGGCCACAGAAGCAAAGATTTCTGCTAGTATGCTGTCTTTGAGCCCAATTTAGCAAAGGGTTTTTATATTAATCTCTGGCTAGATGATGTCCACAAATGTCTACTCAACCACTTTTTACCAGCTGAAAGAGAAGAGGGGCTTTCTGTTCTCCCCCTTCAGTGCCTCTGTTGTGAGGGAAAACAGGTTTTGTTTTCCACCTGTTTTGAGGAGGTCTTTCTTGTCTGTATCAAACTGCAATACTTGCTTAACTGGTGAGGCTTACCGGGTGCAGTGAACTGGTAGGGTCTGGAGCAGCTCCTTGCCCACCCTGGGCAGGGGGCTGTTTCAGGTCCGTGGGGGCCGCCACAGGCATGTTAACAAGTTACATGCAGTGGCTCCCGGAGTCCTGGCTGCAGAGCCCACAATGAAGCTTCCTCCCCAGGGGCAGGCTGGCAGGGGTTGACAGCCCTGCTCTCAAGGAGGCTTCACTAGAGGCTCTGCAATATAAAGCAAAGCTTTATACTACAGAGCCCACAGTGCATGTAATCACTAAGACTATATGTAATCTCTCTCTCTCTCTCCCCTGCAAACCCCCCCCCACACATAACTCTCTCTCTCTCTCTCCATCCCTATTATATACATTGTAACAATAGTAGATACACTTTAATAACAGCTAGCTGTATTAATATTTATGCTAGTGTGTCCCTGATCTGTTCCTGTTAGGTTTGCTTGGAAACTGAATTAACACTATCAGTGGTATGTCACTTTTGAATAGTCAGATGTTCCAAAATACCATCTAGAGAACAGGTACAACTCAGGAACGGCTGTGCAAGTCTCTACCAATGGGCAAAGGATCACCTTGAGGTATAAGGAGTGGAACTCAATCTTCTACTCTTTCTCCTAATATCACTAACATTGCTTTTAGTATAACTTATGGTGGTGGTTTCTGTGATGTCACACCTGTCTTTTGGGAACTAAACAGGTCACCCTTCTTTCAAGTAGGCTACTAAAGTCATCTGTTGATAGAAACTTTTAATTGTTACTGACCTGATAGCACTTTTTGGTTCAAATCCTTATCAGTTAGCTGTGCCCTGAGCCATCAGTCTTGTTAGCTTTTTCAAATAATTTGTTTTACTAAATGATATGGCTATAGAATGCTTTTGTGAATCAGCCTTATTTTAATAAAATATTAATTTTTGTTTTAGAATACCTGTAAAAGATGGTGGATCGCTTGGCAAACAGTGAAGCAAATACTAGACGAATAAGTATAGTGGAAAACTGTTTTGGAGCAGCTGGTCAACCTTTGACAATTCCTGGTCGTGTTCTGATTGGAGAAGGAGTGTTAACAAAGCTGTGTAGGAAAAAACCTAAAGCAAGACAATTTTTCTTATTCAATGATATTCTTGTCTATGGGAACATTGTTATCCAGAAGAAAAAATACAACAAACAGCACATAATTCCACTGGAAAATGTCACTATTGATTCCATCCAAGATGAGGGGGACTTACGGAATGGGTGGCTTATCAAGACACCAACAAAATCTTTTGCAGTTTATGCTGCCACTGCCACAGAGAAATCTGAATGGATGAGCCACATAAATAAATGTGTTTCAGATTTGCTTTCTAAAAGTGGGAAGACTCCCAGTAATGAACATGCAGCTGTCTGGGTACCTGACTCAGAGGCTACTGTTTGTATGCGTTGCCAGAAAGCAAAATTTACACCTGTCAATCGTCGTCACCACTGTCGCAAATGTGGTTTTGTTGTATGCGGACCCTGTTCTGAAAAGAGATTTCTTCTTCCCAACCAGTCCTCCAAGCCTGTGCGGATTTGTGACTTCTGTTATGATCTTCTTTCTACTGGAGAGATGACTGCTTGCCAGCCCACTAGATCGGACTCTTACAGCCAGTCACCTAAATCCCCTATAAATGATGTATCTGATGATGACGACGATGATGATAGCAGTGACTAAGGACCAAATGTTGTTTTCAGGTGCTGCAGTTGATGTTTTGAACCATAAAGAGCTGCTTTTGGGGAAACCTGTACTAGACTTCTCTGAAATTCTATTCTAGCCATAAAATTTGCCTGAGTATCTTCAACTACAATGTGCCTCGATATGAATGCTCTAGACAATAGGTTTTCACTCTTCTGCAGGGATAGACTGTGGCAAATATTCAGATCATTTTCCAACTTCTTATACTTGAGTTATGTCTAGAATAGACTTTTTGTTGAAGATTGGAAAACTTCAGCATAGCTTTCTTTATTTAACAACCATGCTACATTGTTTGATAGGGATACTTTATCATTTACGGGGGGTTTTATATGGGAAAATAATAAACCTGCATGAAAGTATGATAAATATATTTTGGTTAATTCCATCAAATTATTCGCTTTTTCTAACCATGTTATGCAGTGATACATTGAATTGACATTTTGTAACACACATGCATACTTTAAAGGTCACTGATTTGGAAAAAAAATATTTTGCATTTATTTTTTAAAAGCCGTGCCTTGTAATGACTGTGCTGTTTCAGGAATAAACAAACCTGTAGCATACTATATGGATTTTCATGGCACAGATATCTGAGAAATTGATGGTGCTATTGAAAATAGTTGCTGAGTTAAAATAAGATTTTGGAAAGAGCATTAATGTATACACACCAACACAGTGAGTGACTGTAGCTCCAATAATGTGTAATCGATCTACGAGGACAGACTAGTACACATGCAAATTCCCAGACTAGAGTGGGATTTTGCAAAAGTTGTGCAGGCTCATACATATGCATCAAAAATATAGAGGTCATTGGTTTTGGTGGATAAATTTAGTGAGATCTTCACATAGTTATAAAAATATATCTTTTCAAAATATTTTAAGATGTCTTTTTTTTTAAGTATCAGAAATAGTAATTGGCAATTGCATTGTTAAATTTTGATTGGTGACTTAAGCAACATTTTTTTTTCTGGAAATTCATTGTTATTCTGATTCGCTTTCCAACACAACACTAATTTGTTTATTCATATTAGCAGAAGGTATTTTTAGGTAAAGATTGGAATTTATTTTTAAATATGCTCATGTGAAAAAATTTCTGACCAACAATCTGTGAACACCTTTGTAAAAATGGCTTTTCTTTATACACAGCTGACCTCAAGTTAAAAGTGTAATGCGGATTATTTTCTCTTAAACGCGTATGTACTCACAACCAAGAAAGCTGTAACTAAGTTACAAAATGGTCAGTGCAGAAAATGTCTCCAACAGAGAGTTCACTTTACTTTTTATTAAGTTCTTTTCTACAAAGTATGATATTTCTATTTAAATGTAAAAGTTAGATTTGTGAAGAT
The DNA here is from genome assembly GCA_032595735.1 of Pelochelys cantorii. Classification (NCBI taxonomy): domain Eukaryota; kingdom Metazoa; phylum Chordata; order Testudines; family Trionychidae; genus Pelochelys; species Pelochelys cantorii. The sequence continues at coordinate 41,714,184 of CM064327.1, read as the reverse complement.
TTGTAAAATCCTAAACGTGTTGACATTTCTATATTTTTTATAATAGTAAACTTTTATGTGGAAAAAACCCTCTGAAATAATTGTATGGGAATAGAGTAGGAACTGATTTTATAAAAACAAAACAAAACATGATTGTTAAATTTATATATAGATATTTGTTTATTAAGTGACAATTTCTGCACTGTTTGCCTTGGGTGGCAATAATTGGGTTAAAAGTATTTATTGAATAAACAGTCAATGCTGCATATTGCACTAGTCTCCCAATCTGTACATTTTAACTGTTTTCAGCAAAATTATAATCTAAAGCAATAATCTTGTGTCCAACTAACTAAAGAGTGCAATTAACGTCATAATTTCTGTGATTGTAAACTGAACATAGATGCTATTTTCTTTATAAAGCACTGAAGTATTAAGTATGATTTGCTTGGAAATAAACATTGAAAGGGGGAAAACACTTTGGTTATTAGTGCTTATAGAACAGGGGCACTCTTTAATATTACCTGATATGCAATAAATAAGGGAGTATGCTCAAAAGGATAACTGAAATAAATCAGTGTTCTCATACCTTGATTCATAGGAAACAATAACTTGCAGAACAAAGGGAAAATGTACTGTTCTGAGGAAGTATTTAGGCAATAAATCTTACCTTTGTCCTTATGCAAAAATATTTCTATTTCAGAAATGGAGACTAAATTGTATTAACTTAGTTTTTCTACAGAAACATAATTCAGAGACTGTAAATATCTTTAATGAGTAACAATATAAACTGAGATATACTTAGTTTTCTTAAGCTGTGATACACGATTAATATTCACTTGTCTTGTTTCAGAATTCCATACTTTGTGTATCTTTCCAGTATGTTTCACATACATTTTCAGCACTTTTTTGTGGGAGGAAACATTCAGATTTCTTCCTAAATTATTTCTGCAGAATATTCTTGCACCTACCTGAATCCATCTTTACCTGTTAATGAAATGTGTACTATGCTGCACTGATTCCTGAAGCTGTAACCAAACTGACATCTATAGGGAAAAAATCATGGTTTCATCTATAAGTGATGTATGCAGTCAAAGCTTTTAGAGAACATAAAAATGTTTTGGTAATGTGCATATTCCATTGTGGAGTTTCAAATTTTTTTTAAATGGGAATAAATTGACTTGTTTACTTTCAGATTCTTCAAAGGGCTCAGTACATATCTTGTAATCTTTATTTCTGTCAAATCTATTTTATTTTACTTGCAAATATATGGTGTACCTTCAAACCTGTATGTGTAAATTCTTCTTTAACTACAGGCCTTCAAGAGTGATAAGAGGGTACAGTCATAGTATGGTAAACATGAGTAATGGAGCATGCTTGGGTCACTGAGGGCATGTCTATACAGAAGGGCTAAAGATGAAATAAGCTATGCAACTTGAACTACATCAATTGCATAGCTTAAGTCAAAATAGCTTATTTCGGCTTTTGGTGCTGTCTACACAGCAAGAAGTCCGAGGAAGAACACTCTTCCTCTGACTTCCCTTATTCCTCGTACAATGAGGGTTACAGGAGTCGGAATAAGAAGTCCTCCAGCTCAACATTATTTTGACATTGTGTCAAAAGAACTGCTTGTAGTGTAGAGGTGGATTATGTTATTTCAGAACAATGTCAGTGCTGTGTAGACGTACCCTGAGTCTCCATTATCACCTGTGCTGGCGAGCTCTCCATGCTGTCCAAACAGAAAATGAACATTCAAAAGTTTCTGGGTTTTAGCAGGGGAGGGACTCTCCTGTGTACCTGGCTGCTGTGTAGTGGAGTTGAAAGAGCTCTCCAGAGTGGGTTATAGCAGAGCACTATGTCTATGGGACACCTCCTGGAGGCCAGTTAATTCAAATTACTCATTGCAGCGTCTACACTATTCTCCTATTGACCCATGCATGTGGAATCAAGCGTGACACCTCTCACAGAGGTGGAGTACAGAAGTTGACTAAGGTGAACTTAGGTTGGTGGAAGGGACTCGGTAGTGTAGTCACCTACATTATTTGAGTGACTTAATATGGCTTCCATTCACCTAAGTTTGTAGTGTAAATCAGACTACAGTAATAACATACTTTATTTTGCTGCCTTAAGTAAATTAACTGCAAGTAGATCGAGTTTCAGAAGTAGCTAAATCTAATAAATTGGTGGGCAGCAAATACATTCAGGGAATCAAAAACTGAGAAAATTCCAAATTGGCAGAATGTGGATTCATAAATGGTATGTAGTTAACTAGAGTGACTAAACCAAGAAATGAATACTTGCAAGCTGCATTTATTTAAATCAGTGGTTTAAATCATCGATTTTAATAAGTTAAATCAGGAAGCCTTGATTTAAAATATTGTAATCATGTTTTACATTTGTACTTTTTAGGTATTTTCCTAAACAGAGGTTGATTCTTGTTTAATTAAAATATATTGATTTTTTTTTTAAACTAAATGGAGCTAAATTTACACTAAATTTGGTGATTTTTGCTAAACAGGAGGATACACTAAATCTATACATATTTATGGAAGGAATTGTAGGGTTTAACTCACATTTATTCAGATTCTCAGTTTTTATATTTTTGTGTTAGAAAATGGTGAACAATGCAGTTTTTATTTACTAAAATTAGAGTATCATTTTTATCAAGCTGTGGATGGAAATTCAATTAAAATGCACAACGTTATTTAATTTAAAAATATCAAGTGCTGGATGCATAAGAGAATTTATCAATACATGTTTACTTTTAAAACTGATTTATTATACTAGGGAAGTACAGTATAGATAATGAATTCAACTGATACTAGTCATAATTTGAGATTTTTTTAGAACTAGTAGCTCTTATCCTCTCACACCTAGTTTTTATTCAGAGATTGGAAATAAAACCAAACTTTACTGCTTTTCATTTCCCAATTGGTGTGTGAACTTTGAATGAAATAATGAATAGTCCTGTGGTGCCTTAGAGACTAACTATATAGTATCATGAGTTTTTGTGGGCAAAACCCACTTCATCAGATGAACTGGAGTGGAAAGAGGAGAAACCAAGATATATATGTATATCTATAGATATCTATAGCTATATCTATATAAACAGTGCAAAAAAAAAAAAAAGTACCTGTCAATTGTAGGACCGGTGCCCGTGAAAACTTACACTATATATTTGTTAGTCTCTAAAGTGCCACAGAACTACTCATTCTTAAAATTACAGACTAACATGGCTACCCCCTGAGACTTTTGAATGAAATAGTCATTAAATGTAGCATCTTGAATAAAATGAAATTAAGAGAGAATGGAATCAGATTGCTGGCATTTAAAATTAAAAAGGTCATAGAGCAGGCTTTAAACTAAGGGCTGGGAGAAAGCTGACAAGTGAAGAAGAGTACATGGATTGGACAGACACATCCCTTAAGGGAGGGTCTATTAACTCTCTTCTATCTTAGTGAAGAAGAGAGGCTGGAAGATGATAAAATACAGGTAAGATCTGATGAGAAACAGTCAAATGAAAAAAAAATCCCATTCAATGAAATGGCAGACAGCTAAAACGTAATGTTTTTAAAGTGCTTATATACAAACGTTAGAAGTCTAAATAATGAGATGAATGAACATGAGTGCCTCGTATTGAATGGAGATATTGATATAATAGGCGTCATAGAAACTTGGTGGAATGAGAATATTAATGGGCACAGTGATACCAGGGTACAAAATATAATGGAAGGATAGGACAGGTCATACTGGTGGGGGAGTGGCACTATATGTGAAAGAAAGCATAGAATCAAATGAACCAAACTGTACCATAGAAGCTCTATGGATAGTAATTCCATGCTCTAATGATATGAATATAGCAGTAGGGATATACTACCAACCACTTCACCAGGATGGTGATAGTGACTATGAAATGCTAAGTGAGATTAGAGACTTAAAAAAAAAAATAATGGGGGACTGCAACTATTCCTGTATTGGCTGGGTATGTGTCACCTCAGGGCAGGATGCAGAGAGAGAGCTTCTGGATTCCTGAAATGACTGTTTCTGGGAGCAGCTGATTCTGGAACCCACATGAAGAGAAGCAATTCTTGGTTTAGTCCTAAGTGGAGTGCAGGATCTGGTCCAGGAGGTAAATATAGCTGGAATACTTGGAAATAATGAATTAATTAAATTTAACATCCCTGTGGTGGGAAACCCTAATTTTAGAAAGGTGAACTACACAATGAGGAGGTTAGTTGAGCAGAAATTAAAATAGTGAACTATAAACTACATGGAAACTAGGGATGTAAAAAGGTAACCATGTAACTGCTGAAAACTTTAGCAGTTACATGCACTGTGGCCTCTGCAGTATAAAGCTTAAATAAGCTTTATAATGCAGAAACCACAGCAAAGCCTCCTCGAGAGTAGGGCCGCCAGACCCTGCCAGCCCAGCAGAGAAGCCGCCTTCACGGGAGCTGGGCTGGCGAAGGCTGCTGGCTCTGCTCCCCGAGAGGCTCTGCAGCTGGCTCTCCGGAAGGCTGCCAACCCCACTGCTTGAGAGCCAGTGTGTAACCTGAGGTGGGGGGCCCTAAGTTGTCACAGTGGTTGCTCCAGCCAGCTGGGTGAGTGGAAAGGTTTGGGCTCTGAGCACCATCAAAATTGCTGCAAAGCTGCTGCCCCTGGTAATACAGGTTCCACTTTTCTGCTATACAAAAACAAGATGCCAGTTAGCCAGGCCAAGTGGTCACCTTTTAGCTGTGATCCCCATGCCCATCCCCACCTTTAGCTGTGCAAAGAATAAGGTGGTTAAGTGACTAGGAATGAATTAAATAAGCTTTATAATGCAGAAACCACAACAAATGGGAAGACTATTGGAATGAAGAAGGCCTGTGATGGAGATCTCCCAAGAGAGTCATACATGTGAGACCCTGTTCGGAGCCTGCCCAAACAGAATTTTAGGCTAGACAGCAAGGTAATTCAGTTGATCTCAATTACCTGGAAGCATAAGAGTAAAGATGCAAGGGCTTTATCTGTAAATAGCAAGATATTAAAGGGTGTCTGAACTTGATTAGGTTTTCTGCTGATAAGTGAACAGACCTATGGTAAATGTGATAGCATGTTCAAATTAATATACAATGTAGTGGTAAATATCTGTTAATTTTAACTAGCATTTAGGGTTTTAACATTAATTTTGAAACTCTCCCTTGCCACCTACACTTACGTTTCATCGTAGATAGGTCCTGAGTGGGACTGAAAAGGTTGGGTTTTTCTGCTAGCTTCTTTGTGATATTGCTACTATGCAGCTCTACCCTTTGGACCTCTCATTGACTTTGTAGGCGATCTTGAAACTTCTTTCGATAGATGTGGTCAGGTAGGGGGGAAGAGAATTCTACTGCTTATGATATACATCAGTTCTGCTTCATGTGGGGGTTTTCTTAGCCACGGTTTGGATTTTTGCAGTTTTTCAGAATTAGGGCTTTGAGATGAGCTGTGGTAGTTGAACTCTTCTTCCATATCCAAAGTTGATCTGCCTGTGAGTTCTCATCAGTACTTGCCTAGACCATGGTCACAGGCATCCAGCTAGTACTGAGAGGGGAACTATCTGGCATATAAAGGACTGTGTCAGTGATAGAGGGGAAACTTTGGAGGATGCCATGGCAAACAAATGCAATAGAATCTTTTAACAACTTATATCTGAAGGGACCAACATTTTTACTTTCATCTGAAAACTCAGCATAAAAATCAAGAGCCTTGCAGTTTTCTGTTGAAATAGAATGAATAGCAAATAACTCCAGTGAAAACAGACCATGAGGGCCATAAGCTAGTCTAGGGATTCTCTTCTGAAGCTAATGCTACTATTTAAAACAAAATTAAAACAGGATGTACAGTGAGGCTGATTCTATAATACTATTATCATTGAGCTCACACGTATCTGACCATAAGGTTATTTATAACTTGGTACTTTGAGTCCAAGGATCTTAATGGGCAAGAAGAAAACAACTTATTCCTATGCTTGATATAGGTGGGTGGCATTTTTAATGGTGGATGAAATTGGACTGGTGGTGAAAAGGGGGACAGTTCCCAAAGCAAGGGAAAGAGACACTTGCCAGGGGACAATAGATAGCTCCTCCCTTGGGAGTTTTTAGCTGATCACCTGTTTAGAGGGTCAGGAAAGGTGTGTTTATTTTTTTTCTCCCATGGACCAACTGATGCAGGACTAGGGAGTTTTGCCTTCCTTGCAGCATCTGCAAGTCACATGGGGTCATGGCATGCACATGGTATCGCAGTAAGATTCTGAGGTAGTGGTGCTTGCAGCTTGTTTCTAGAGCATTTAAGAATAAAATGAATGGTTCCTACAAATAAAAGACCTGGAATTCTGGTGATGGGCTCATTTGATACTTTTAAATGTAGACTAAACCCTAGTTATGGACTGAGTCCCCACTGTGGTAGGTGATTTATTGGTCAAGCCCTGACCTTCAACTAACAAACTCACAACTAATTTTATCACTTGGGTGTTCTAAGGCTCTAAAGTAGAGTTAAAAGATTGTGTGGTGTGATAGTGTGACAGGAAATGGTTGGTTTGAATTCTGTATTCACCTGGGGGTGTTTTGATTTACAAGTTCACACAACGACAAACATTTTTCTCTTTTGGACACTGGTTCCACGGTTTGAGAGCACAGCTAAAGGAGAGGATTCCAGGAAAGGCTCTGTGTGGCACCTTATAATCTCAAAGCCACATCCTGGAACCCTCATATTCACCACTGTCATATAATATGTTTTTTACAATGCATGTCTTGTGTTGTGAGGTATCATTTTAAAAGTCTGTATCTGCTGAACATTAATATCCTGTTGGATTGTATGTACTATCATTGTATGTGAAGTCGTGAAACATTGGTTGTGCAACTGAAACACGTTGTAAGGTTGGGAGATGCCAACAATCAGCCTTTCGGTTGCAACAAAGGGCCCGACAGAAACTGGTGGCCCATTAAAAAGGAATGCTATCCCAGAGGCTCCATAGAGAAGGCATTTATCCAATGGAAACTTTGTCCAATGAGGACTGTCTCACCCCCACATTACAGCAAGGATCTTTCTAGCAGCCAGAAGAAGGTCTAAAAAGAGATAGTCACATCAACACTTGGCCTCCCATCCCCTCCCCATATCTTTACACATGGGCTTTGTCTACACTGCGAGTTTTTGCAGCAGAAAATATGCTAATGAGGGACTCATTAGCATGAGTTGTGACATTAGCATATTTTCTGCTGTTTCTTTTTGCACAAGGTCTTTTTGTGCAAAAAGAAGCAGTGTAGCTGCTTCCGTTTTGTGCAAAACCCCCACTTTGCGCAAGATCCTTATGCCTCTCCGGGACCACTTTGCAAAAACGCCTTGCGCAAAAAGAAACAGCAGAAAATATGCTAAAGATGTCACGACTCATGCTAATGAGTCCCTCATTAGCATTTTTTTTGCCAGAAAAACTCGCAGTGTAGACCTAGCCTTGGAAAACAAAGACTTTGAAATGGGGAAGTTTGGTCCCAGGCTGGAAAGTAGCCTCAGCCTGTGTATTGAGGAACTGTAACCTGGTTTCACCTTACTATCAGTTAAGGTGAAACCATGCCTGATTCAAATCTTGCTTAGTCTGTTCAAGTTAGGTTTTAGATTGCATCTCTATTTTTATTTCTTAAGTAGCTATGATCTCTCTGCCTGCTACTTATATTTTAAATGTATTTAACTACAGAAAGATCTAATAATCTGTTTGTTTTATATTTTACCTAAAATTGCGTGTCTTTGGTTGAAGTGCTTGCAGAATCTCAGCACAGGTTATAAAGGCTGGTATATGTCTACTTTCCTATGAAAAAGTGGTGAATTAACTAATAAGGCTACACTGGTCAGACTTCTGACCAATGCAGATGGCCATTTCTGGGGTGTAAGTCTAAGAGCTGAGGGGAATTGGCTGTAGCTTCCCTATTGATGGTTCCTAAGTAGCTGGGAGATCGTTCATGTGACTCAGTGGGGTGTGTAAGTGCAGTGCCTGTCAGAGGCTTATATCTGGACATTAGCATCACAGTGCAAGAGACAGCCTAGGCTGGTGGGTGTGGTGGTTTGTCGTCCCACAGTCCAGGTTGCACCCCAGGGATGCCATCACAGGCTATTAGGCTCAGACCCAGGCACCTTACAGCCCCTTTCCCAAATGGACCCCTGCTTGCAGAAGCACTTTAGCAGGTCATTGAATTTTTCCCTCCTGAGACTGTAGTTCAAATATCCAGCTTCTACATCTGAAGAGAGTCAAACTCCCCATGGCTGATGTGGCATAAGAGTGTGTCCATTTGTCCAGACAACCTGAGAGAGAGGTGAGATGTTTGGATGCTGACACATTGGGGCCTGTGATGGGGCGTCTGCCCCGCTATGGCTCTTTTAAGGGTTAAAATCCAACCCTAGGAGAGGACTGGGGCTGTGGCACCCACAGTTGAGTCAGATACAGCCACATAGGGCCCAGCTGGGACTGTATAAATAAGGGCTCCTGGAGGGAAGGAAACACTCTTGCTCTAGCTGGGGATCTGGCTGCCAGAGAAGCTGGAGGCTTCCTGAAAGAGAGAAGTGCTGGGGAAAGGCAGCAGGTCCACCCCCTTGCCAATGATGAGTGGCCATTTCAGACTACACTTTGCCCCTGAGGTAAGGGGCTAGATGATGATTGGCAGTGGGTCACTGAGGCAAGGCAGGTATAGGGGAATTGGGGATTCCCTGGGAGGGAAGGACTCTAGAATGCAGTGGCACTGACCTAGGACAGTGCTATGAGGAAAGAGCAGCGTGGGCAGGCTGGGGGTGCTCCAGGGCTGGAGAGCTAATTCCCAGAGTGAGCAACTGGAGGTGCCTTAGGGATGAGTGTTTGCCCTGTGACAGGACCACATATGAATTATTTACAATGGCAAAAGTGGGACCTATAATTCATTAGTGGCAGAAGCTGTAGTGTAGACAGCTGTCAGGTGTGTCCATCAGCATGTCACAGACTTGCGTGGATCAAGATTAGATAATACAGTATTAATAGTGCTTGAGCCCTGCAGAGCTCTCCCTGGAGCTGCACCAGTCACGTTGGTGGTACTGGCAAGAATGGGTAAGACTGATGAAGGAGACACAGAATGAAATCCAAGGCAATAGGAATGTTGAATCCAGTTTTCTTAATGCTAGTGAGAAGAGTTTCTGTCACCAAAGGAGAGATGATAGTTTGCCCCCTCTCTACTGGAGCTGTGCCAGAAGTGGGTTAAAGCTATGCTGGGCCCAGTGAGCTGTGGCCTAGCGCCCATGCTGTTAGATTAGTGGTATGAATCCAGGACTTGATTCCTCCTGTGGCTTGGAGAGGGTCACTTTGCCTTTCTACTTCAGCTTTGCTAAATGCAGGCTTTTTTTGGGGGGTAGTGTGGGGTGGTGGCAAGGAATAATCCCTGTCTACTTCATATGCAGTGTTTGTGAAAATTAGATTGGAAAGAGCTTTGGAAATGGAATTGCTGTTTATATAACTGTAAGTAGTGTTTCTTTTTTAGTCATATTTTTCTAAATAAAAATTTAGAATCTCCCTCCCCCTTCTAGAAGTAAGAAAAAAAGGGGTAAGTAACAGGTAATGACCACTCCTCTTCCCTTGTATCCAGAACTCCCTCAGTTATAAAGATATAACCCTCCCCAACCCCCGCCCCCAACAACAAAATCCCAATTCCTTCCTGGGTGAAAGCTAGTATTCAGGCTCCCAATAGAAGGATATTTTACGTAAGAAAGGCCATTCTGGGTCAGACCAAAGGTCCATCTAGCTCAGTATTCTGTCTTCCAACAGTGGCCAATGCCAGGTGCCCCCGAAGGAGTGAATAGAACAGGGAATCATCAAGTGATCCCTCTCCTCTCATCCATTTCCAGCCCCTGACAAACACAGGCTATGGACACCATTCCTACCCATCCTGGCTAATAGCCATTGATGTACCTAACCTCCGTGAATTTATCTAGTTCTTTCTTGAATCCTGTTAAAGTCCTGGAGTTCACATGGATTTAGAACTTTCCAACAACAATGCTGACATCTCCTTCAGCATGTCAGGGCCAGAATGCGTAATTTTATGACTCACTCTAGCTTCCATGTGTGAAATGCTCAGCAATTGCCTAATGCCTGTTTGTTTCTGTTACTGTTACATAACCCAGCATATATCATGTTACCATTGTTACTTTGTCCATGACCAAAATAACACATCTGCTCCAAGTAGCATGCTCTAACTGCTCAATCTAATTTGAAGAAGACTTTTCTATGCAAGCTTAAGTGCTTGTTCTTTACGTCAAAAGTGTTTAATCCCTGCATAAGGATCCTGGGTCTAACAGTGTCATTAACCTTCTAAGGGTGATTTGCACGGCTGTCACAGGATTGATAATCTAGAAGTTTGACTAAGCTATGCAGGTGCAGTCAGCTGAATTTTCCTGCCCTCTGGGGTAATATTGCTTTTTGCCCTGTAGGAACTCATGATAATTCTCCCATAGGTCTCGAATCCCCTAGAGAGGTGGTAATAATATCAATTAATTTATATTTATAGAAGTGTACACTGGCCCACTCTAAGAGCAGGGCCCCATTGTGCTACACACAAAGGCTGTATCTAGACTCCGAGGAGTACAGGATCTTTCAAAAAAGCCTGCTGTTTTCGAAAGAACTGCGTCTAGACCACGGTTTTATTTTTGAAATGGTACTTGTCGAAAGAACACCATGACACGATTATGCAAATGAAACGTGGGATATTTAAATCCCCGCTTCATTTGCACTTTCGAAGTGCGTCATTTACATCCCGTAGACAGAGGGATGTAGTCTAGACACAGCCATAGTGAGAGACAGTGCTAGTCCCTGAAGAACTAACAAAATGTGAAAGAAAGGAAAACGTGTCATCACCCCCATTGTATAGCTGGGGAGCCGAGGTAGAGTGAGATAGTAACTTGTTCAAGGTCACACAGGAAGCTGGTTGCAGAGTCTATATAGTGCCTTCACCACTAGGCCAGCATCCTTCCTCGTATTCAAGACAGTGTGACTTCAGCCTCTTATTTTCCATCTCCTTTCCTATTTGATTGGAGATGATCGCTCCTGCATTTATTGACATAAAAATTCTCATTTGCCTGAAAGTGAACCCTTGACCATGAAGCATGGAAGAGGGGGAGGGAAGAGAAGCAGATTCTGCCTCTGGCAATCCCGTTAGACAATAAAAGCAAAATGATGTTGGTCTCTGAGCTTCCTGTCTGCTTCTATGTTGCCCTTGCCTAAGTCAGTTGGTGCTAGCCTCCATGGATATCTCCATTGTACAATGTGCCTGAGCTATTACAATTAAGTTACTTTAATTCTGTTAAGCTACTATAACAGATAAAATGCATTGCATCAGCACAGGTTGAACTTCTTTAATCCAGAACGCTCTCATCCAGAAACTTCTGTTGTCCCAAATTATTTTAGTTAGCCAGATGTCCACTTTTCATGAGTGTGGCCAAGTTTCCCGCGGTCCCATAACATTTGTTTACAGCTATCAGTCCTAGCTCTCAGTGTTCTGTGCTGTTATTTCGCTCTAATTTACCCCTAAATGTCCTCTATCCGTGCAGTAAGCAGTGGAAGTGTTGGTAATTCTGCTAAACAGTACTGACCTCCCTTGGTCCAGAAAATTCTCTTGTTCAGAGGGTTCCAGACTAGAGAGATTCAACCCGTATTAGAATATGAAAAGGATTTAAACCTCATCTGAAGGAGTTGCGTACCAGTGCTGTAGATGTGAGCTAGTAAGGCTCTGTTCAGCTTCTCTTCTCGTTCACAGAGAATGCAAACTGATCTTAAATTCAAGCTGAATGTGAAAATGCTGGTGTATGCACAATAAATGACAGCTAATTATTCAGGAACAGTGGCTGCTTAGAAAGTTTTGGAACTTTGTCTACAAAGTGGAAAATGGCTTTTGCAGAATCAAATTCTAAGTGGGGCAACTACTTGGGCTATTGAGGTGAACAAAATACATTGCGCATTGAGACCTATAGGGACCAGAAATAGTGCAAAGGGGGAGGCCAACATGAGTCCAGGTGTCAGCCTGCCTGCCGAAACCATGCAGCATCACAGAAGAAATAATGTGGGTCCTATTAGCCTCTCAAGGGAATGCAGACTCAAGGCCTGGAGCTTGCATTGCACAGAGAAGAGCAATATACTGAAGGGCATACGCTGCCATATAAGTCAACATCAGAACCATGCTTCCATGATGTCCCTCAGCTCAATCCTGATGCAGGGTTCAGCCTGCTCACAGCTGCTCCTTAGAGCTCACCAAGGCTGTATGAAAAACAAAGGCACACAGAAAACCAAGAGGCAAGCAGTGCCATGGCCCCTAGGAGTGCCCTTCGTGCCAGACTGGTGTGCGCATTCAGGCATTCAGACATGATGCTGTGGAATTGGCTGGATGCATAATCTCTCCTCTGGTTCAGATACTGCTCTCAAGTTTCAGTGTTGTTGCAACCCCGTGTGCCAGGTCAGAATGTCCTGCTGACTTCAGGACATTCCCTCTGTGTGAAGAGGGACACGGGGGTAATGGTCCTTGGCCCCTGCTACGCAGCACCTATGCTATGATCCAAGAGTTAGGGAGCTGAACTGCAAGTCAGTCATTTGGGTTTTCATGTTTACTAGCTGTGTGACCTTGGCCAAGTTCATCTGATTTTTCTCTACCTCAGTTTATCCCTTTGTACCCCAGCCGGTTTGCTGGGCTGGCTCGGCTTTGCAGAGGCTGCTTCTGTAACGCCGACAGGCAGAACCAAACCTGGGACCTCTGGAGCTTAGGGCATGAGCCCCTACAGCTTGAGCTAAAAGCCAGTTGATTTTCAGCTAAGGCTTTAAAGCTAACTCATTCTAAGTGCTACTACATGGGACAGTGACCTACATGGGTTATACTTGCTGTCTACAAAGCCCTACGTGTTCTAATCCCTGTTACAGCATGGGCTGCCTTTGTCCCCATATCACACCTCCATTCAACCCTGCAGCTTGCTTGCTTGAGTAGGAAGTGCCCAGAGGCAGGGCAAGCTGGAGTTTGCTATTACCAGAGGCATTCCTGAGAGAGAGTCTGGCAGAGTTCAGTGTAAGAGGCATCTCTTCAGCCAGGCTTGCTGCTAACTCCCCAAGCATTTAGTCTGCTTGGCACCAGGTTTACAATGGCGCTGTGGCACCAATCCCACACGTTACGGACCCATCTAACCCATCCATACAGCCAGGTCTGGCCCCTGGGTCCCAGGGCACTCCAGCATCCAGGCCTTACTGTGTGAGCAGCTCCAAGCCAGCGGGTCCCACTCACTTGCTTGGTGGCTAGCCCCCTACAGCCTGGATTTTCTATGTGGGCTGGCAGGGTGATGACTTTGGGGCTGGCATGTGTGCCTGGGCCGGAAGGGCTCTGGGGCTCTGCCCTGATCCTGCACTGTGTGATCTCTGCTGCCCACCACCAGTAGGGCCCTGCCCAGCTCCCCAGGGCCAAGCTGCTGGGACCTGTGCAGAGGCTGGCCAGTCTCAACCAGTAGAGAAGGAGGCTTGGCTGGGCACCATAAGGCGAGTGGGTCTTGAGGAAGCCTGGCCTGACCAGGCCCTACTCTTGCTCCAGCCTGGCTGATTGTGCTGCTTCTGAGAGGTTGGAAAGAGCCCTGTCTTGGGACTAACCCCAGCCATGCTGCCAGCGAGGCCTGGCAGACTAGGGCCTCTCCCAGAAGGGCTAGTGAGTATATTTGGGAGTAGGGTTGCCAGGTGTCTGGTTTTGAACCCGACTGTCCAGTATTTGAGCTTTCTGTTCAGGAAACAAATTGAGAAAATATGAATGAAAAATATGAATGTCTGGTATTTTCTAGATAAGATGTGATGTAATGTCAAGTGTGTCCGGTATTTTTGTTGAAACCGTCTGGCAACCCTATTTGGGAGTGGATCTCTGGGGAGAGGGGGAATGGGAGAAGTTTGTGTGTTTGAGGCTGAGAGAGAACTGCATGTGTTGGGGCATTGGTTGATGGGAGAGTCTCCAGGGAGTGCTGTGCAGTTGTGGTAATGATACTGGGGTGTTACTGGGCAGTGGGGGGAGGTTTTTGTGTTTTTGGGGCACTGGCCATGGGGATCTGGAGGGGATCTCAGGGCAGTAAGGGTGGATTTTTCCCCAAACATATCTGTGCCCTGCCCCCCCCTGCTTGAGGGGAATTCAGTGCCTATGCCATGCATGTATTGCTTGTATGGTCCTGGGGATGTCACATGGGCTGCAGCTGTGTGCTGATTGGATTGCAAGTGGCCCCCAGGCTGTGGGCTGAGAACCTCTGATTTAGAGGCATGTGGGAAGGGAGAGGAAAGAAAGTTCCAGCCCCTCTCCCTCCTGCACAGGCAGGGATAGCTGGGGGGAAGGGAGGCGAGGAGTTAAATGCATAAATGGGTAATGTGGAGAAGGGAAGCAAAACCCGTAAGGCAGTCCAGCCAGGGGGTTGGCCGCACAAGAGCCTCCTTTGCGGCTCATTTGAAGGCCTTTGCAGAATGTTTTGGGGTTGCTGGTGGTGGTGAAGCATATTTGAACGCATGCCACAGTCAGATTCCTGAACTCCCCAGAAACACAGTAAAAATCCTCAGGTTCTGCTGGATTTTTTTTTTTTAAAGCTTTAGACAGCTGGACAACTGAATGTCTCTGAGCCCTAACTGACTTGCAAGCTGTTTTAAAGCTGTTGTGAGAACAAATGAAGCTTGGAAACCGATTGGCACCGTTTTATAGGTGAAAAGGGGAGATGGTGGAAATGGTGGAATAATATGGGTAAGAAGGGTTATCTTCCAACACTGTTCAATGCATTGAAAGTGTGTCTGGATTACTTAGCTATTGAGGACAAGAATAAAATCCACTGTTTTTAGCTGCTATTAATTTTCAACAGAAATAAAACTCAAAACATTTAAAGGGGATCAGTGTCCCACATGCCCTGCCCACAATTATAGCTGCAAAACTAACATCTGGGGAGGGAGGACACACCTGCCTCACTGCTCCATGAAATGACAAATATATAAAGTGAACACTACTCCTCCCTTTAGTCAATTGCCTGAACAGTAGGTTAAATTACCATTCATTATCCCTTCTTCAGGAACATTATGTTATCAGGTTCTAAACTGTAACAGAAATATTGCCATTGAGCCTTGCTGTATAGCTGACTGAAAAAAATGAGGCTGGATTGATCAGACTAGAAGGAACTGTTCCAGCAATATTTCAAATAGGGTGGCCAGCTACAGCAGGCCTTAGAAAGGGTTGGGTTAATTTTAGTTTTCTTTCTTTCACATTTCATCTCTTCACAGATGAAGAAGCTTTAAAGCTTTCTGTAACAGCTTGATCCAGCCATTAAACACTTAGCCATTTGCTCCTTTGGCAATGACCCATAACTCCATATTAAGGCTTTTGTTTATTTAAAGGCTGTATATGGTCCAGAAATTCTGTTCCACAACTGCCTTGGGCAAAACTCATTCTGGTCAATGAGCATTTTGCCTAGTTAAAATTACAGAGTCAGATCCTTGAAAGGGGATTGTCCTCAGGATCAAAGGTTTTTTGTTGCAGCAGTTTTTTGTTTAAATAGCGCAGGCCCCAAGACAGAAGGAAGTAGTCTGCAATGCATTCTTGTTATGTTTTTTTTTAACTGCACTGCTTTCTCAGGTAAATGTAATATTTATGTGTGGCTCTTCTTTCATCTTAAACTCATCACATCTGCTAATCTTGAAAGTGGCTTTCCCATCTTCACCTTCTGCCGATTCTTTCTTTCTTGTGTCTTCTCACTTGTACAAGTTGCTGCCTTCCCTCCTGGTTAGAAGAAATCTCTTTATTGCTCTTTCTTGACACCCCTTATGCGTGCTATTATCTTGTACTCTGTTAGCTTCCTCCTGCCAACTCCAGTGCAGAAACCCACCCTCCCGCTCCCTTCCATTGGCTTAATTTCTCCCCATTAATTCTGTTTCTGAGGCTATGTCTACACTGGGAAGGTTTGGTGATGAAAGTGCTGTGTCATGAAAAGTTGCCAGAAGTGAAAACTGGTCAAACTGATTTTTCTGCCTCCCATTATTGACATGACCACATTGCTAGCACCCTGATGACAGAGCAAAGTAATGTGGGTAAGCATCCCATAGTGCAGTATTGAGGGAAGGCAGAGCTGATCCCTGTGCTTCTTGGGATTTCCTCACAGCTCTGAGCTCTCCATGCTAAAGAATGTCAAAGCAGCACAGCAGTTTCTCCAGCCCACCCCCTAAAGTAACAGTCTACCTGCTGCTGTGTTCCTAGCAGGGCAGAACAGAAACATTCCAATGATTTGTCCTTTTTTTTGTTGTTGTTCCTCAAATGGAGCAGCTCACTCAGCTCTCAGATACTTCCTAGAGCTTTGAAAGGGGAAGTGTGCATGCCTACAGGGCAGCAGAGACCACAAAACACTGAGCACAACCATCAGGGCAGGCATTATGGGATACTGGTAGATGCCAGTTCTCTCGACAAAACAAACAGCAGAGTCCACATTGACTCTTTGTTGACAATAAAGGGACAGGAAAAGACAAAAGCCTCTTGCAGGGGTGGAAGTTTTTTGTTGCCAAAACTGGGTGTTTTCCCCAACAAAAATCACATTGCAGTGTAAACGCTTTCACTGTTTTGTCACCAAAAGGCAATTTTTGGTGACAAAACATGCCTCACTGCCACTAAGGGCTTGTCTTCACTATGCACTGGATCAATGCTCCAGTGATTGATCTACTGGTGATCACGTTATTGCATCTACTTAGACACAATACATTGGCTTCCAAGCACTCGTCCATTGATTCGGTATGCCACCAGGATGAGAAGAGTAGCCAGAGTCAATGGGAGAGCAGCCCCTGTCAATCTTACCACACAGAAGACACTGCTGTAAGTGTGTCGACTTCAGCTACCGTATTTGCATAGCTGAAGTTGCGCAGCTTAGATCAACCTGAAGGTGTAGTGTAGTGTAGGTGAGGCCTAATTCAGCAAGTGCCCATTGTCAAGTTACATGATTCTGTGCTTGTTTCCCCACCTACAAAATAAATATCACCTGCCTCAAAAGCCTAATTCATGAATGTCTATTACAGAGTTTGGATCTAAACAGAATGCTCTATAATACCTTAACTCCTGGGTAGAGGTTTCTATTTGTGTAGCTCTCAAAGCACTTTATAAAGCAAGGGAAGTATAGTTAGATTCTGACAGATGGTGGAACAGATGCTCAGAGAGAAGCGACTTGCCCACGGCCCAGAGGGAATGGCACCTCACACACAATATTCCTGATGGAAGTCTGGATAGTTCGCTTGTGCGTGTGCTTTCTGTTACTGGCTGACAAAACTATGAACTCCATCCCCTATTCAATTGGACTGCTCTTCGCAAGCTCATGTTAAAGAAAACCTGTGAAGAAGCTATGGCCTGTGTTTTGGTGGCTCTAGAGTCAGGGCAGAAAATTTCCACCCAAATTTTCCCTCTTTCCCTTCCCTTTATTTAGGTCTTTTACTGGCTAGCCAAGATATTTATGATAGTCTGATAGTGCCCATGTTGTCACTGTGGTAAAAGGTCCTATAATTCAAAGTTTCTTCATTAGAGGGATAGAGGTGACCTTATACAACTGCTGTTTTATTCTGAGACACGTTAATCACAGCTGATGTCCTAAGCACTGATTGATTAATGGAGCAATAGAGGGCAGATTTAAATAGCAATAACAGGATAAATGATCTGGAAAAAGAGGTAAGCAGTAAAATTACTCAAGATAATTAAGTCCAAAGCTGATAGTGAAAAGTTCCAAAGGGATTTCACAGACTGGAGGATTGGGCAACAACATTGCTGCTGATAAATACAAAGTAATGTGCATTGGAAAACATAACCCAACTATACGTACGAAATGATGGGGCTTAAATGAGCTGTTACTATTCAAGAGAGAGATCTTGATGTCATCGTGGATAGCTCTCTGAAAACATCCACTCAAAAGAGCTCAGACAATGTTAGGATCCATTAGGAAAGGAATTGATAAGACGACAGTAAATACCAGAATGCTACTGTATCAGTCCATAGTACAGCCATGCCTTGAATACTGAATGCAGTTCTAGTCATGCTAGCTCAAAAATTATTAAAAATAGAAAATGCATGGAGAGAGGCAATAAAAAGATGGATGGAAGGGATGGAACAGCTTCTACATGAGGAGAGAATAAAAATACTGGGACTATTCAGCTTGGAAAAGAGGTGATTTAAATGGGGATATGATAGAGATTGTAAACTCATGAATAATGTGGAGAAAGTGGATGAGGGAGTGTTATTTATCCCTTCATAAAGCACAAGAATTAGGGCTTATCCAATGACATTAATAGGCAGCAAGTTTAAAACAAACATAAGGAAGTGCTGCTTCATACCATGCACAGTCAGACTGTGGAACTCCTTGCCAGGGGATGTTGTGGAGGCCAAAAATAGAATTTTTTTTTTTTTTAAACAAAAAGATTTAGATAAGTTCATGGATGGAAAGGCCATCAATGGCTATTAGCCAGAATGGTCGAGGAGATAACCCCATCCTCTGAGTGTCCCTAAACCTCTTACTGCTAGAGACTGGGACTGGATGACAGAGTTCATTTGATAATTGCCCAGTTCTGTGTAATCCCTCTGAAACACCTAGCACCTTCTACTCTCAGAAGACAGGATACTGGGTTAGATGGACCAGTAGTCTGATCCACTATTGCAGTTCTTACAATAGAAACCCATCCTCCAAATACACTAATTTCTTCAATCCTAAACATGCTATGGTATGCTGGAAAACAACTGCTTGTTTTTCAAATAAATACCTGTGGTAGATGATTTATCTGATATGTGGGAAGTACTAAGTGAGCAATCATTTCCCCTGCAGGCTGTATGTAGTTTTAAGATGGGAAGATATAGATTCTTTTTTTGCAGTCTAGTTTTCACTATTGGTTTACTATTTATTTTACAGAATACATAGTTGATTTTTTTTTAAAAATTGCCTAATTGAGTAAGAAAATCAGCCTTACAAAGCTGAGTAGAAATGCAGTAAGCATTGGAGAGGCTTTATCTAAAAGTGAGAGAGCATGATTGGTGATGATATTATCCACAGATTCTGCACCCTCTTTCATAATGAAATTGTCAAACACATTCAGTACAGTTCAGGGGCCTTTCTACATAATCAAGCCAGTGCATCTTTGATTATAGCACTATAAGGTTAACTCCTCCAGTGTGCATAGTTATCTATACCAGTATAACTATTAACAAACAGTACAGGAAGGAGAATAAGTTATACCCATATAAACACTTTTCTATTGATCTGACTGCATTCATAGTAGGGGTACTAGTGGTATAACTATTTTGATGATAAATCATATTCCAGAATAGTTATAAAACTGTGCCAAACCCAAGAAGAGCAAAAGGCCTGAAGTAGGACAAACAGGATTGGGCCTTGAAGACCTAAAGCTTTGTGATATTCAGTTGTGTATTGAGCATTTATTTTTGGTTAGTGATGGAGCAATGTGGCTTTATAGCAAAGTGCAAGATATGGTTGGCTGCTGGGAGAGAGAGGATCCTAAAGTGTCCTCCTCTGCCTTGTATTTTGATTAGCCAATTGCCTTTCTTCAGAGTGGCTGGCATGATACCATTTTATAAGCACTTTGTATAGGTGTACATGACTACAGAAGGTGCCAGAAAAGAATGAAGTCTGTAGTCATCAATTAATTCCATCTTACCAAATTCTTCTCTTTATTGTCTTCTCATCTTAACTTCCAGGTCAGTAAGTCAAACAGAGATTCCTCTTACTTTTATTGTCAGCAGAGGAGGCAGCACAGCAAACACTTTGTTTGGCTTAATCAGCTCCAGGATTAGACAAGAGAATCATCTGTCTGAACATCTGTATTTGCAGCTGACTTTAGAATGCAATGAAAGCAGTGTGTTGCTAGCTTGTGATACTGATTTTTTTTCTTACAGGCCCAGCTCCTAGAGTCATGTGAAGTGCATAAAAATCTCAGCATTAATTTTTTTTTAAATGGTAAATCTTTATGGTGTTGGTGAAAAGCTGGAAAATGACGCCAAAGACCCAAAAGCCAGAAGGTAAATGAAGACCCAAACTGTGTTTTTAAAACTCATGAATTTAAGACATTTGCATGATTTTTGGAAGCCTAACTCATAAATTCTGATGGGAATATTGGGTTGAGGATCATTTTCATGTGCCCTTTTATTTGGCATGTTTTGTATCTTTAGATTCACTGTTTTATTTTAGGATTTTTTTGTACCTCTGGCATTCTGTTATGGTTAGTACATGTCTCTGCTTCAAACACTGTGTAGCCAATGCATTTAAAAAGTGATGCGCCTGAGTTTATGCCTTATCATACATTCTTTTACTCAAGCAAAATTGCCATCGACTTTAATGGTTCGGGTTTTCTTAAGCAAGCAGAAAATCCCCTCTGGCTAATAATACTCAGTGCTTGTGCAGCACCTTTCATTTTCAAAGCACCTTGCAGGCATGAACCAGTCTTCACATCCCCTGCCTCACACCTAGCTCTTGTGATCTCCACTTTGCAGGTGGAAAAACAGGAGCAGGTGGCTAATGCTGACACTTTTAAATATGGCCATTAATCTTAGGCACCTAATTTCAGACTAATCAAGTGTCTGCTGCCAGGCAGGTAGGGAAGGAGATAAGAGTGTTGGCTAGTGGGTGGTGGTATCCCTATCTAGGGAAGGAACTCCGGGAGTTGTAGACTGCATCAGGGAGCAGGTGCCAGCAGGATTAGAGTTGCCAACTTTAGAGGAGAGAGATGGAGAGGGGGGTACCCCACTTCCCTGGTTGGCACTCCTGCCTCTATTATCTCTCCCACCCCATATCTTCAGCATCTTCTGTCAAACAATCTCTCTGCCCCTAACAATGACTATTACAAATTCCTCATTTGTTTGGTTTGATTAGAAATTTTGTAACTGTATCTCAGTGAGAGTGACACTGAACTGGCTCCAGGATTGCCACTGGGCCACTTGTGGCTTGTTTGGTATAATGGATCGAAGGTCTAGCGTTCATCTAGCTTCCTTTGGCGTTTGCTGAGGCCCAGCCTGGAATTAACAATTAGGCGCATTCTCCCCAGCTGTCACCTGCATTTGGGCAAATCAAATTACTTCTCATTTAGAGAAGAACTTTTAAAACTGACTTTGTATGTGACCAAGGCCTTGATCCTGCAAAGCCCTGACTGTCGTTCCATGTTGGCTGGACTGATCAGTGAGCCCACAGCCCTGTCATTGTTCAGGGAAAAATTTGTATGGGCAAAGGTCTGCTCTAGTGGTGGTGTGTTCTGCACTGACCTTTCATACTGTTTTTTAATTAGGTCTGAGACTTTTTAGTATGCGATTGTGTACTTTTAGTTCGGCTCCAAATCAGCATTACCAACCCCAAACACTCAAAAATTATGATTTGACTTGAGAAAAGTCATGATTTTTACTTGCCTGTGATTTTAAATGGTCAGGGGTTATGTTTTTAGACTTTCCTCTGCAGTCAAAAGGGCTCCAGCATTCTTTTTAAATTAAAATTGAGATTCTTTTGTAAATCTGACACCCGGAGCTGAGGCTTCAAGCAAAACTAATTGTGTGAGAGTTGATGATATTGCAAAATGAAAAACACTGCAGCTGGGGATAAACAGAGGGTGGGGTTTTCACTCACTAGATATTTCCATTCATACCAAAGGAAAGATGATTGATTTCAACATAGCAAGATGGCAACAGCTGCCTTGCAGCTCTAACTCTGAGACCGAGAGGGAGGCTTCCTTCTGCAAGGCTGGGTGAATGCTAGCATGTAATGGAAACTGGACATCGTACTCTGCTCATAAAACTAAGAGCATTTCTTCAGTGATGTCCCCTAAGGATAAAATACATATTAGTCATTTGGCCTAGCAAACAGGCTTCTGCAAAAACATCATTTGAGTTCAATTTCTTATGCAATTCAATGGATCATCTAGATTTCACAGCAGAAAATTGTTATAGGTGAGTCCAAAGCCTTGAATAGCCCTTGTCTGTTTAATGGACACTTAACAATAAAAAAGGCTTAATATCCCCCCTCTCCCAATGGCTTGTTCAATAGCATTGGTACAATATAAACCACACCTCAGAGGCTCAGACTAATTATATGGTGAATAAACGGGACACAATAGTTGCAAAGTTATTTTTGTTTTGCTACATATGCTTCTGCCAAGCACAGACAAAAACATGATTTCAAATGAGACCTTCACCACGTTGTAAATGATTCCCTTTCATAGGGAAAGTGAGTGCCATTCAGAGGAAATAATTTGAATCTTTATTACTGAACTGCAGCTACTTTCCCCTCTCTCCCACCTTCCCCCATTTTAAAAATAGCAGTGTACTCAGTCTGTGATAATATGGTGGAACATGTGGATGGAGATCAGACTTCAAAACTCACCCACTAGATAGCCCAGTTCATGTTGGGTCATCATTTTGCCATTAGGTTGCCAGATAGTTTCACAAAAAATACCGAACATGGTGGGGAAAAAAATTGGTTGAGGGAGAAAAAGACCCACCAGGCACAGCAAGGGAAAAATGTCCCCACTGGCCTTCCATCCGAGGAAAAACAGAAAATACTGGTATTTTCTGGATTGTTTGTTTTTTTTTTTTTAACCTGACAGAAGACACAATTGCCGGACTGCCCAGGTGAAAACTGCGCACCTGGCAACCCTAACCCCATGCAGGGAAGGGGTGGGGTGAGGGCTTCCCTTCCCTCCCCCTCTTGCAAGGGATTCCTCTCCCTTCCCCCCCCAGCCTTTCCCTCAGGTTCCACATGCCTCCTTAACAGTTAAGGAGGCATTGCAGCCAGTGTAGGGCTAGCTAGGGCTACAAGACACTGCTGCTTTGTGCAGCCAGCCTATTGCGGGGAAGAAGTTCTGGGGCTCGCCCAGATGTGGTCACCCTGTCCTCCCTAAATGCACCCCATACAGGGAAAGGGCTGGGGGTGATTCTCTTCCTTCGCACTCCTGCAAGGTATTCCTCCCCCCCCCCCCCGCCCCACCTTCCCTCCAGTCCTGCATGCCTCCTTAACTGGTAAGGCTCCAGTCTGCCAGAGGCTAGACAGCCTATTCAGGGAAGGGAAGCGGAGGGGAGGGGAGGGGAGAAGCTGGCCCTGCTGTGGCTTCCCCTTAGTTCCAAAAGGTGCCCCATGCAAGGAAGGGGCTCAGGGGCTTCCCTTCCCTCCCACTCTGGGAATGGATCCCCTCCCCTCCCCTCCCCTCTCATTCTGCTCATGGCAAAAGGAGTTTTGCTGGTAGCCTCCTGAGCCTGGGAAGGAGCAGCAGCCTCTTTCACTGCCGCCTGGCTGACATGCCGCAGGACTACAGCACATGGAGTTTCTCCCTTGGGCCAGATCTCCTGTGCAGCCTCTCCCACGTGCAGGAGAGGAACCAGAAGTATCTAGCCGTACGGCATGGGAGGCTGGGGGGAGTTTTTAAAGTGGCCCCAGGGACACCCCACCCCCTCCCCTGCCAGATGCGGCAGGGGAAAAATGTCCCCGCTGGCCTTCCGTTCGAGAAAAACAGAAAATAACGGACATTTTGCATGTCCGGTATTTTCTGGTTTTTCTGGGTTTTTTTACCAAACAGAAAACGCAATTACTGGACTGTCCGGGTGAAAACCGGACACCTGGCAACCCTATCTCGCCAAGCTGTAGATCAGTGTTTCTTAAACTGTGTTCCGCAGCGCACTGGTGTGCCGCGAGGCAGTCAGAGGTGTGCTGCGAAGAACAACAGAGCTGCCATAAAGTCCGCATACATAGCTTGGTTTGTGTGTGCTCAGTAGAGTTTTGCATACAAATATGGAAAGCAAAACTAATTATGGCTGCAAGGCGATGAATGTTTTAAAGGCAAGGCCACACAAGTCCAAAGCTGCAAATATCTCAGCCAGACCCCTGAGCCTAGGAAACGTGCTGGTCGCTTCCAGGAGCCACCTGAGGTAAGTACAGCCTGGAACATTCACCCCTTCCCCCACTCCAACTCCTTCGCCAGTGCTGGCCCCCTCCCCCCACCCCAGTACCCAAACTCCCTCCCAGAGCCCGCACTCCCTCCTGAGACCCAACCCTCTGCCACAACCAGGAGCCCCTGCTAATACTCCTTCAGCCAGAACTATTACTAAAGTCACTGGGAGTTTTGCCTGAGTAAGGCATGCAGGATCTGGTTTGGCCCTAAATATTATCCCTGAAATAAGTGTAGACAATAAAATAAAGCAGAATCTTATTTTACATAACATCTTTCATACAAACTCCCCCAAATGACCTAAATTACAGAAACAACACTGCAAAGGCATTAGGTCTAGTACACTGTGGGCCAGGCAGGTAAAAGTAACAGCTTCATGGTTATGTTTGTTTCTGTGCAGCCTAGGGAGATAAAGCCATATACCATGCTAGGGCAAATTATAGAGGACAAAGAGCAGTAGAGGAGAAGTGGAGGTTCCAATGGGTGCATTGCTACCTGCCACCTTCCCAGTGAATGTTTCTTAGTTGGGGCTTCGCTGTGGAGCTAGCTACTGAATTTGGCCCATTACGTATTAGGACAGCAGGACATTCAGTCAGAGTTCCACTGATAGAAGGAGAGAAGTTGAGAAACCGAGCAAAAGGTGTTTTAAAAAAAAAAGTCTACAATGAAACCGAATGAAATGGGAAGGTGTTTTTGGATATCAGGTGCTGCAGCCACAAAGTCCCTGCAAATGACCATGCCAGCAATGGAAGATGGCGCATAAAGCACATAAGCAGAGCGGTGTGAATCACTGGTATTTTGCTTCACTTGTTTCAGCTTGACCAAAAGGTTTTGTTCCGTTCAGACAAAAACGTTCCTCTTCACCTTTAAGATTTTAACCTTTTATAAAATCAAATTGAAACAGCATTTGAAATGAAGTTTCAGAGGGGTAGTCGTGTTAGTCTGTAACTGAATAAACTTAAAAAATAACAAATAGTCTCGCAGCACCTTAGAGACTAACAGAAAAATGTGGATGGTATCATGAGCTTTTGTGGGCAAAACCCACTTAATCGGAAGAAATGGATTTTGTCCATGAAAGCTCATGATACCATCTACATTTTTTTTTTAAAGTCTCTAAGGTACTGCAAGACTATTTGTTGTTTTTTAAATTTATTTGAAATGAAAAGTTGTTTCAAATTTTTAAAAAATCAGAATGTTTTATTTAGGAAATGTCAAAATGTTTTGTTTAGATTTTTCAATTTTTTTTTCAATTGGTACAACTAGGGAGAATTTAACATGAATTCCTGATGTGTTTTGGTTGCATTGAGTATGCATTTTTGGGGAAAATGGAAAATTGTGCTCAGCTTTAGCTGTGAACAAGGAGGGACAAACAAAATACCTTGGATTAAGTTGAACAAGACACATGCAGAATCACTGAGCATACCTGGACCCCAAAAACACCAGCTGACCTGGTCATCTAGCGTCAAGACTCAGTATTTAATATGCAGTCTCCTTCTATTTTTCCTGCCATAAATTTCTATGCTCCATCAGCTGCGTGCCAAGGAGGTGGTGTTCAGTACTACGACTATGAGCTCCTTATGTCTTGCCTAATTGAACACGCTGGTTCTGCTGTGTTTGTGACCACATAGCAGGGAAAGAGGAAGTAGGATTTGTTCCAGTCCCATAGTGTTGAGAATTCAGCTACCCGTACAATGTAGTTCAGTTGTTGTAGTGCAGCTTTTAAAAGGTTATTGGCTAAGAGCGGAGCCTCGGCAGCATAAAATGTGCAGTGATAAGCATGAAACCACACCTTCAAAGACTGCTTCTATTTCAGAATGGCCAGAAACTTTTTTTTAATTTCAAGTCCTATAAATAGTATTTGACAATTAAAGAGACCATTTGCATGAGTCAGGCCCATAGGATTTGGCCTAAAGACCTTGAAGGCAACAATATTAAGTAGCTTTTAGTGCTGTCTGCTTCTAGTTGCATTTATTTTTGGTTCGTGACAGAGCGATGTGGCTTCATAGCAAAGTGCAAGATATACTTTCCTGCCAGTAGAGAGAGAATTCTGTACTGTCCTTCTCTGTCTTGCACGTTAAGTAGCCAGCTACACCTCTGCAAGGGAGATGCAATGCACAGCCTGGCTTGTTAGCGTTTCACATCTACTTTGCAAGGATGTAGATGGCTATACTTGGAGAATCAAGCCCTGGTATTTAACTACATGTGAGTTATAGGGGACCAAATGTGATGCTTACACTGAACAGTAGCATTCAGCTGAATTGTTTCCCTTATTTCTTTCAGGGTTTGGAGCGGGTCTGCATGTAGCAAATATGCAAAGCTGGCACGTCCTTTGGGGACAGGGCTGCCAACCCTTCCAAACTGCCTGGGAGCAGCGTTCCCTCTAATTTTTTCCACCCTTTAGTGGAATACATTTTCTTATGTGCGCCAGTATGGAGATGAAGGGCAACATGGAGGTGATGTGGGATGCATCACCTTCATATCAGTGCACATAACAAAATTCATGTGGTGGGGGTGTGGCCAAGTAGTTCTAAGTGTAGGAGGGAGCTCAGGGCAGGGGTAGAGGTTGGAGTGCAAGGTCTCTGACTGGGGGTGTGGCTTTGGGCTAGAGGTGAGGGTTTTGGGGTGCAGGAGAGGGCTCAGGGCTAGATGGCATCTTAACATGGAGCAAGAGGTTGGGGTTTGGACTTACCTGGGTGGTTCCATGCTGGGCCCGTGGGGGGAGAGAGGCCCCTTGCCCTAGCCACAGAAGCTCGGTGGAGCCAGCGGGGAGGTATTCCTCTCTCCCAGCCGTGGCAGATCTGTGCTGGGCCTGGCAGGGAGGGGGTCCCATCTGCTGCTGTGGCAGCTCCCTGCTGGGGATGGAACCAGCCGTGGCTGGGCTTAATGGGAAGCTGTGCTCGTGCGCAGCTTAGGGGGAACTTAGGCTGGGAGTCTACCGGAATCCGCTTCAATCTCCCAGTCACTATTAAAAGCAATGCAGGAGATTTTAATAAGTCAAAAGTCTAATCACTGGTGCAGGAGGGCGGGCTAAGGCAGGCTCCCTGTGTATCTTGGCTCCATGTGACTCCCGGCAATGGCCTGCATGCCCTGCTCCTAGGCATGGGGTGACCAAGGAGTCTCTGCATGCTGCCCCTGCGCCCTGCCCTGAGTGTTGACTGCAGTGGCCTGCCGGCAGGGCCAACAAACAAAGCCATTTGGCCACCCCTGAGTCAAGGAGTCAGATGTGCTTGGCCACTTGCAAGAGTTGCCTGAGATAAGTGCAGCCTGGAGCATGCACACTCCAGCCCTTTCCTCAGCCCTGAGCCCCCTCTGAAACCCGCATTCCCTTCTGCACTGCAACCCCCTGTCCCAGTGTGGTGAGAGTGAGGGTGCAGGAAAGCAAGTGATGCAGGGAGGGGGAATGGAGTGAGCAAGACCAGGGCCTCTGCAAAGGGACATGGCAGGGGAGTAGCTTCAGGAAAGGGGCGGGGAAGGAAATGGCATTTGGGTTTGTGTGACTAAACAGTTGGCATCCTTATTTGGGGGTCCCATCAATGTCTGCCAAAACTATGGTTTCATTTTCAAGCAATGAGGAAGTTTGTGGCAATTGACAAAAGTTCGTTCTAGCTTTCGTGCTCTCAGGGATAACGTTCCAGCTGTGACTCGCTCTACTGCGGTGCTCTCTTACCAAGTCTGCCGAAAGACTAAGGGCCTCCCTGTCTTATGGCACTTAGCTGTGGTGTGAACATGCCTGTGCAGTTACGTGTGTGCAACCCCCTCACACAAAAGCCTGGTGGGGTGCGATACCAGTGCTGTCTGTGACTACCTACGTCAGTGCAAACCCAGCCTAACAGGGACTAAAACAGTGGTCCAAATCCACCTTTGATGTTGCTTCATGGAAGCCATTGGAAATATGCAAATGAATTGGGCCCCAGAGGTCCAAGAGGGGAGAGCTGCCATGGTGCAGCTGAGTGAGGCATGCCTATCAATGAAATATCTACCTGTGGCCCCCTACATCAGAATCTGGGCATCTCATAATCTGCAGTGATCCTCTCAACATCCCTAGGAGGTAGGGAAGTTCCAGTCTCACTAGTTCACAGCGGGGAACTGAGACACAGAGAGACTACAGCCCACATCCCTAAATAAATGCACTTGGGCCTTGTTCTGCTCAGCATGCAGTTCCTAATCCCCAGGCAGCCTGCACCCAGGGGGCGCTCATCCCTGAGAGCGGGGTCCAGGCTTCCAATATGGTGCAGTGCCTGAGGAGAATTAGGAGGGGCCTTTCAAGGGCAAGCTGAGCGGGAAGCAATCTGTTACCCAGGAATGAAATACTTAGGAGTGGGGGAGGGGCTGAGGATGGCACAAAGACAGCTGATGCTATGCACCTGGCTGATGGGCCAGAGATAGGCACCTCCCTCTGCTCCAGATTCTAAGCCACAAACCCTCTCCTGGAGCTAGGCACTGAAGCTAGGTCAGCGGTTTAAGTAGCCCATGTCTAAGATGCCAGAATAATCTCCCTGGCTCCTGCTCAATTCCTCTGTCACACTCGGGCTCCCTACCTGCCTTTTGTGAGCCTGCTGGGCTGCCCCTCCACACAGTGGGGAACCTGCACCTGGTCCTCTGGCTGGCAGGGATCAGGTGAGCTCTGAGCACACTTAAGGCTTGGCTGCACTGGTGAGAGAGGCTTTCCCTTGCCCTGGGCTGTTGGGAATGTGGCTTGTGGTAGGGCTTCGAGCAATTCATTCCTTGTAGGGCAGAGGCTTTGTAAATGCTGAACAATGGGGTTAGGTGGCAGCTGAGCGGTGGCTTTGAAGATGTCAGTGGCAAATAAAATAGAAGACTCAGATGCCTGAAGATGCAGGTAGGTGCTGACAGATGAGGAACTCAATGACTGGTCTAAGGCATAGGTGCTGGAAGTAGGGGTGCGGAGGATGCTGCCACACCCCCAGGCTTGAAGTAGTTTCTATCATATACAGGATTTGCAATTTGGTTCAATGGCTCTCAGCACCCCTGACCTAAGCGCACACAGGGAATTAGCACTTTCACCACTGGCCCATCCTGTCTCTCTGGAATAGCAACATTATTCGCTAGTGCACTGCTGATCATTTTAGCAGAAGCAGCCAGTTAGTAATGGGCTGTAGGTGGAATTTGGAGAGACCCACCATTGCCCTGCATCTGACCCTTGTGCATGTGTCTCCTAACAGCAAATGATAATCAGTAAATTGATAACACACAGGGACAGTCTTTGGCAACTACTGCACAAACCCTCCAGAGCTGTGATTATCTCGTGGTAGGCAGGTGTTATTCTCGCCCTGCTTCATACACCATTCATACCCCCTGCATAAAGTCACATTCATCCTCTTCCTGGCTTTGGGTGTTCTGGTATCTCAGATAATCATAGCAACGTAAACCTCAGCTTAAATTTCTTCCCCAGCCTAGTCATTTCCTTCAGGACCCCTCGCCCGAGCATCGTCTGATTGACAGGACATGCCCACCTTTCTGAAAGCCTAGAGCTACTAGTCCCTGTCTGCCACGAGACACCAGAGTGTATTCAACTGTTTTAAGCAAAGTTTTAAAGTGGGATCACAAAGGTGCTTGGGTGACTAACTCTTGTTTTTGGGCACCTCTGTGATCCAGAGAACTTCTGCTCAGCTGCCACATAACCCTGTAGGCACCTAAAGTCACTCACTGCCTTGATGTTCGCAGGAAACGTGTCTTAGGCAAAGGCAGAAACAAAGGACCTATGTGCCCTGCTGCGCCACTCCAGGCATCTGGGTGCCTATGTCCCAGATTAATTCCTGAACCACAAGAAAGATGAGTATATGGCTGCCTACATCATGGGTGGGGCTCAGTGCAATAGGTGTGCTCAGAGGCTGCCTAAGTCCACCCAAAAGAGCCACTGGGCAGGAAGACCTCCTCTATAATCTTTAGCCTAGTGATTATTATGCTTGGCTATAAAGTCATTCTAACTCTTTCTCTGGTCCAATTCATATGTCATCATTCAATTCAAGTGGAACAGCTTCAATAGGAGAAATGGAGCAAGCACTACATCAGAGTATCACATAGCTCTATAGTTAAGACATGCATGAGAGGGGTGGCAGAGATCTACATTCCAGGTGGGTACCCTAACCACTGGGCTAAAGGCTGTTCTTTTCCTTCTTCCCCTCCCCCCCCACCTATTTTGTGTGGAGTTAGGCAGTCTGTCATACACCTATTAGAATAGGATCCATATGCCATTTAAGTGGTGCAGGAATTCTGAGAGAGAAGGGCACACACTTTATTTGTTGGCAACTCCTACAGGCTAATTTGGGTAGTTCCCACCTAATGTGCTGACTTTGTGAATCATGGTGGTGTTCCTTTGATTTTCTAACTACTTAAAAGTCAGGTGTCATTAGTACCTAAGTCATATTTGTGGATTTGGGTCCTAGATCCTACTATAGATGAGTGAAGTAACAGTAGAGGCCCACATCTCTGTGCAGAGTTGTAGGTCCTGCCACCCTGCTATAGCAAACACTCTCTTTCCCTACATTCCAAACTTGAATCTCTTAATCAAATCTGATTGACTAAGCAATAGTCTTTATAGCACACCCCTCACAACAGTGTCTATGCTCCACTATAATTCTACACCAATTACTTCTATAGCTGAATAATCTGGAACTCCTGAATGTACAATTCCTCAGCAAGAGCATAGAATTTGATTACAGTAGTGTATGCTGAGTTTTATGGGAAGGCCCTGTGAAAATATCCTCAGACTGTAGCTACTATTTCACTTGATTATAATGTGCAACAAGTTTAAGTAGATCTAAGGGCTGAATTTTACTCCACCCTATTTTTTCGTGATGAAAGAAGTTGAGTTAAAGCTGAGTCATAATTAGACTGACCTATTTATGAAATATCTTCTCTCTTAATTAACCAAAAATATGAGCCAAGTAAATTACATGTTTGTAATTTCACTGTACGTGGGGGTTTTCAACCTTGAATTGACCCTATCATATTAATCAGGACAATTGGTGGAGTAGCAATGAACCAACATGAACAAATTGCTAAGAAAATGTACTCTGTTCAGAATTCTTTAGGTGTACCTTGAAATAATAGGAATCCGGGTGAATTAATATCATGTTAATGGATCTGCCATAAATATTTCTTGGCGAATTGCTGTAGGAATCAATGGATATTCCTTTTTTTCATTTGAGTATTTGTATTTACTTTAAGTGATCAAAAACAGAGAGTAGGGGATGAGATGGCGACAAGATGCTACACAGTAAGGAAAGGACAGCACACAATCACTTTTATTAATCATGGGCCTGACTTTCAGCTGTTCTGCAAAACAGAAGCCCTCTATAAATATCAAGTTATACATGTTCACACTACTATGGTAAATTTTTTTTTTTTTTTTTTTTACTCCTAGATACCATTTCAATAACACAAGTCAAAATAAGACCTAAGTGGTGCCTTTGCCCTATTTGGGTCAGCTGCCAAGAGTTTGATTTTACCCAGAGTGCCTAAGAACATGCTAAGTGCCATAGAGACGTATAAAAAGAGCTGGTCCTTCCCTGGGTGCTTACACTCTGATGGGTAGATGGGAGCTTTAGGCCCAGCTGTATGGAAGGAGGTGACTTGGGCTCCTAAGTGCCAAACTCACTTTGAACATGGGACTTGGGATCCTAAGTAATTTGGATTTCCCTTTGGAAAATCAGACCCAGAATCTCCTATTTTAATATGTATGTTTGTCATCTTAAAACTCTCCTTTAACATGGTATCAAACAGGCCCTTTTTTCAGACAGCATTTGAGATGACAAGGTGTTTCCAGCTTTTTTTAAGCATACAGAGATAAATAACAGCTCTCATACAGACTCCTGGACTGAGCTTTAGAGAAGGCCAAGTCACCTTCAGTTTCAGTATTTAAAGCAGTGATTTTATGAGTGACAGTAAATACCGCAGCAAGGATCATGTGCATTTCAAAGCCAGCCCAGTGGGTGTGTGACAATGAATTATTTCTTCCTCATGGTGGCAAAGCCCTACCAAACCCTCAGGCAACCTCTGCCAAGACAGTCATCTCCTCTCTGTTTGATCAGTGACCTGGGCCCTCCACATATTAAAACAGTGAGGTTAGTGTGGCTCATAGGCAAGTTTGTATCCAATTGTGCCTGTAACTATTAGTCTTTGTGTTGTAGTGAGACAGCAGCATTTGTATCACTCCCTTTTTGCCATCACTACTACAGTAATGTGCAGCCAGAATTCAAATGCCTCATCAAATAGGCAGTGAAAATCCATACAAGTGTGCTGTTATCTTTGTGCTGTTACTTTAACAACAAAAATCTCAAACTCTCAATCCTCATGGCTGGACTGAGCTCCAGATTTGGCCCTTTGACAGTAGTGTTTGCCTAGGTTCCTCTCTTTCTTGGTTTCCCATTCTCTGTTTCTGCTGGGTTTTCCTCTTCCCATCTTTTCTCAGATAATGTCTCGTAATAACAAGTTGTAGGATTCTGCTGTAGTTGTAAACAGAAAGGGGGAATGTAGGCATATGTGAGGGGACCCTAGAAAGATGATGGGGGTAGAGAATTTGTGTACATTAGACACTGTCAGTCCAGTTATTAGAACGTGAAATGCTTAAATATACATCTCATTAGGTGCACGTTCAGAGTCAGCACACTCTTAATCCAACAGCATCCTTCCTACATGACACAATCCACATTTTCATGAATAGTCTCACTGATTTGAGAACTTGAGCTTCCTCTTTTCTCCCAGGTTGTGTCTGGTCTCACTTCTACAGCCACCAGGCCCTGTCTGCATTTTTCCCATTGTTTCCTTGCCCTTTTGCAACAGTATGTGCCTGTCACTACTAAAACAGCTCTCAGATCACTGCACTGCAAGCTCTCCAGAATCAGTGTCTTATTTGTAGTGTCCCCAATCTCTACTTACTCAGGAAATAAGAGTCTAAATATAGACTCTCACATCACTTTTTCATCTGTTCCCCAGTGTCAGAGCTTCAAGAAACTGTAACATACAGAAGTAATGTCAGGGGTTGAGATCAGCAGGGTACATTTGAAATGCTTCAAACCACAGTGCAACCAGCTCTGCTGTTCTGAAAATCTTGTAAAAAAAGGTGGAGGAAAATGAAGCAACAACCATTTTCTCTTATTTTTTTTTTTTCAGAAGCAGAAAGCCATTGCCCCTGGGATTAAACACAAAGCTTGTGTGTTAGAGCAGAAGGAAGAAGACGAAGATCAAAATGTAAGTGCCACTTGCTTTAGCACGTGTGAGTTAATATCCGTGAGATCAGAGGCAATCGCAACTCATAAAAGAACTATAAAGCATACCTGTACAGGCTTGGAACTAGACATAAATCCCAAGCCTAGAATTTACTGTGCCTCTCCATACCCACAAACCTGAGGTGTTCAATAGATCATGTATCTAAGAAACATCTGGAAACTTTAGTGGCGTGGCGTGGCGTGGCATGGCCTACAAATAGATTAGAAATGCAGTGAGATTTAATCAGGCAGCTTTTCAAAATTGCTGCAGTTATTTAGTACTGCGGAAGAGGCATTGATAAGCATTCTCTACTGCAGAGAGCAGGCGAGAAGGAATGATAAAATGGCATTTTAGCTCATTTGGAGAGGCAGGTGCACAGTCTTTTCCTTGGATAATGCTGAAGACTGCAAATCCCACCAACAAGAAACGAGCTAAAAACCAATCACTTCATTTGGTTACTATGGAGATGGAC
Source organism: Pelochelys cantorii (assembly GCA_032595735.1). Classification (NCBI taxonomy): domain Eukaryota; kingdom Metazoa; phylum Chordata; order Testudines; family Trionychidae; genus Pelochelys; species Pelochelys cantorii. Next base: position 41,680,549 of record CM064327.1, on the reverse strand, counting down.
AGTGATATAAAAACTCTGATAAGACAGATAGAATAGGCTCCAGAGCCATGTTCCTTGTATGAATAATCACTCGGGAACATGAAGGGCAGAACTTTCAGCAGTATCCCATCTTCATAATAATGAAAGAGGGAAAAGTGATTTTTATCTCAAGAAGACCAGATCACGGGAATTGATGCTAATGCTGATATGGTTCTACCTGCTTAGGTGTGTCAGTGTTTATAATCAGTCTCTTTTGGGTTATAATCACTTGAGGCCCAACAGTTATCATAATGTCATCAGTTCATAGCTCATAGGAAGAGAATAGTACATCTCAGCTTATGGAACTGATAAGGACTGATAGAACTGATAAGGATAAGGTAACTTTGAAAGGTGATAGGCTGATACCATACCGCTAACTGTAACTGTGCAAGCATTAAAGCTCTCTCTTCAGCAGCTGCTTCATTAAAATTTGAGCATGAAGAAGAAAACATTCCATGGATCCTGGATCAGTTGAGGTCCACGAAGGGGGGGACCTGAGAACTGAGAATGTTTTGTCTTTATAATACACAACGACCAAGCTGTGCATTTTCACACACATCTGGATAGCTATAAAGGCTCTGTGGGACTGGTGGAATTTTTTGAGCAGCCTGATATTTCAAAGTGGAGCTCAGATTTTAGTGTTTAAAAATTAAAAAAAAAAAGCAATGAAAACAGTTTTCCATAGTCCAGGGTATTATCTGCTGTTCCTGGTGTTTGGCTGAGTGCTGAAGTGCTTGGAGAGGTTTTGGCATGGGGATGTGTGTGGTTTATAGAACGAGGCACTGTTTTTTATTTTCTGTTGTAATGGGTGACTGGCCTTATACTTTTCAATATCCACTTTTTCATGATGGTGGAGGTGGTATCCCAGGGTATGTCTAGACTGCAGAGTTTTAAGCTCTGCCACATCCAAGGAACATGCCTGCTTTTCTGAAAAAAAAAAAATCAGAAAAGCAGACTTGTTTTTTTGGCATCCCTGTAAACATTGTTATACAAGGAAGAAGGGATATTCTGAAAGAGGCTTTTTTCCCGACATTTGGCCCAGTGTAGATGGGCCATCAATTCAGCAGAGAGCAGTATGCTACTGATTAAGGACTCCAACAGACTTTTTTTCTAGTGGACCAAATATCAGCCTATTTAGTTCTATTCAGGTTTCATTACTGTATTCATTCCCATAGCATCTGAGCTCTCATTCAGAAACTGGAAAATTCCCCATAGACATCAGGAAAAACTCAAGTCCCTATTAAATTTATTGTAAGCATTTCTAAGGCTTCCATTCCTTGTAGTGACTTGGAGCTACCAGCAAAATACCTAGAGGTATCTGGCTGGTGCATTCTGCCTTGTCCTCCCTGAATCTCTTCTGCTCCAGTTTGCTGATGAATGGTGATTTTTACCTAACTCCAGTGAGGCTGAAATAAAAGAAAGACGGGCTTATTTTCTTTTGCCTTTTGCAGCTGGTGTGAAAAGGAAAAAAACCCCAACATTGGTTACATTTGGCAATTTAAAGTGCTTCACTCAGCTTACATCAGCACTACTCTGTGTAGCTCCAGATGCTTCAGGACTTTCAGAGGTAAACACACAATGATAAAAAATTATGATTTATGCTGAAATTGAAGGAGGGGAGATACAATTATTTCCTGTATGCCAGAGATGAGAAGAGGCAGAAAGAAATTAATAGACATTGATTATGAGAGGTAGGGAATCAAATGCTCCTTTGTATTTTGTTTATAATGAAATTAAAGAGCTATAAATATCAAATGAAAAAACCCAAGGAAATATTCCATTTTAAGCTGGATTTAAAACCTGTGTGAATAGCACTAACATTGCAGCTCTGCACAATAAATTATAGAGGTAATTCAAACCTCATGATTCAGGTTGTGGGGTTCAAGAAAGAATGCATTGGCCAGTTCCATTTCCTGGTTTATTTTCGGCTTTTATTTAGATGTTATGCTACCATTGGAGGAAAGATCCCAGAGGGGATGGCAATGTGGCACGATCCATTATGGAAGCACCTATTTAATTATGCAATGTGTTGTCGAAAAATAAACTAATGTGCCTGTTGGTTGGTGTAACTATGCTTTGTCCCTGAGCTCTTAGCTTGTAAAGTTTGTTTAGCCAGAATAGCTGTCAAACAGCTACACTAGAGGTTACGTACTGGGAGAAGAATGTAGTGAGGAGATGGTTTGGTTTGGATGGAGCTGAAAGACTATAATGCAGAAGACACAATTTAACTTACAGAGTTTTTCCAAACGGAAAGAAAGCAGTGAAGATGGGGGAAGGGACGTGCTTTATTATTGGTTTATTTTATTTTATTTAAAAGAGATGCTGCCTCAAAACTTCAGGACCTTTATGACTAGTTAAAAACAAGAAGAGCAAAAATACAAAATACTTTACTGGCCAACAATGGTGCATAATGCAGTCTAACAAAATAAGAACATAAGAAGTGTCATACTAAAGGTCAAGAGAACATAAGCTATGAGGGAAGACTGAAAGAATTGGGCTTGTTTAGTTTAGAAAAGAGAAGACTGAGAAGGGACATGATAGCGGTTTTCTGGTATCTAAAAGGGTGTTACAAGAAGGATGGAGAAAAATTGTTCTCCTTGGTCTCTGATGATAGGATAAGAAGCAATGGGCTTAAATTGAAGCAAGGGAGGTTTAGGTTGGACATTAGGAAAAACTTCCTAACTGTCAGGGTGGTTAAACGCTTTCCACAACCTCCGCAAGCAATTTATTCCAGTGAAGTTACTCACCTTCGTGCAGTAACTGTCGTTCTTCGAGATGTGTGTCCCCGTGGGTGCTCCACATTAAGTGCTGGGCTTGCCCCGGCGCCGCAAGATGGAGATCTTTAAAGCCGTAGTTAGCTGACGTGCGCATGCGCGGGGGAGGGGCGTCTCGCGGCGTTCGCTCTCTCCTGCGCTGCGCGATCCGGTCTCAACCAGTTCCTCGGAGCCATCTCAGGATCTGCAAAAGAGAACAGACTCTGAAGTGGGGAGGCTGGGTGGGTAGTGGAGCACCCACGGGGACACACATCTCGAAGAACGACAGTTACTGCACGAAGGTGAGTAACTTCACTTTCTTCTTCGAGTGATGTCCCCGTGGGTGCTCCACATTAGGTGACTAAGAAGCAGTACCCACCCAAAGAAGGAGGTGGGATTCGGAAGTCACTGTGTGTGTAAGGAGGAAAGCACTGCAGTAGCCACAGAAGTATCTGAGGACCATCTGGAGTGAATGGCATAGTGTTTAGCAAATGTGTCAAAAGAAGACCAGGTGGCGGCCCTGCAAATATTGGCAAGGGGGACACCTTTAAGGAACGCAGTAGAAGTGGCTACTGCCCTAGTAGAATGGGCTCTAAGGGATTGAGGCAATGGAACGTTACGTTGGGTATAGCGTAGTGATATACAGGAGACAATTAGCTTAGAGATTCTCTGGGACGAGAGGGGCTGTCCTTTGGATCGTTCTGCTAAGGAGACTAATAATCTATCGGTCTTACGAACGGGCCTAGTGTGCTGCAAGTAAAACGCTGAGGCCCTGCGAATGTCTAAGGGTGAAGGGTTGCCTCTAAAGGAGATGCATGAGGTTTCGCGTAAAAGGCCGGTAGGACTATAGGTTCATTAAGATGGAATTGCGAGCAGACCTTAAGGATGAAGGTCGGGTGGTGTCTCAGGATAACACTGTCCTTCTTGAAGACAGTGTATGGAGGCGACGCCATCAGTGCAGAGATCTCGCTCACTCGGCACGCCGACGTGATGGCAAGCAGGAAAACCAGCTTCTGGGTGAGGGTCTGGAGAGGTATGGTAGCCAGAGGTTCGAATGGTCGTGTCGTCAAAGTCCAAATTCCACAACGGTGTGGGGGAATGTACAGGAGGGTTTAGATTCATTAAACCTTTAAGAAATCGCTTCATTAGAGGGTGAGCGAAGAGCGAGATTCCTCCTATTGGCTGTCTAAATGCAGTTAGTGCCGCGAGATGGACCCTTAAAGACGCTAAAGCCAGTCCGTTTTCTTGTAGATACATCATATAGTCCAAGATGAGAGGAATTGGGACAATTTGAGGATCGAGGTTGCGGTCAGAACACCAGGAAGTGAAGTGACACCATTTTGACAGGTAAGTGACTCGTGTGTTTTTTTCCTGCTATGTATAAGAACATTCTGAACACTATCGGAGCAGAGGGCTTCCGAAGCATTCAACCAACTAGGTGCCAGGCCGACAGATGCAGTGTATGTGGCTGGGGATGAAGGAGGGAACCTCACCTCTGTGTTAGGAGACTGTCCATTAGTGGTAGCCGATATGGTGGATGTTGTGCCAGGCGCAACAGAATCGGGTACCAATGCTGGTGAGGCCATTCGGGTACTATGAGGATGACCGAGGCTTTGTCGGACTCGATCTTCTGGAGGACTCTGAAGATAAGTGGGATAGGGGGAAAAGTGTACACGAGGGGACCGTTCCAATCCAGTAGAAAGGCGTCCCCTAGCGAGTGGTGCCCTAGGCCTGCCCTGGAACAGAAGCGGTGACACTTCCTGTTGGCAGCCGTGGTGAAAAGGTCTATTTGAGGAAATCCCCAGCGGCGAAATACAGAAAGAAGTACATGGCGATGGATCTCCCACTTGTGTTGTGTTGTGTCGCAAAATTCCTGCTGAGGGAATCGGCCATCGTGTTGTTGACGCCAGGTAAGTAGGAGGCCACGAGTGTGATGCCATTGGCAATGCACCAATTCCATAGTCGGGTTGCCTCCGTACAAAGAGAACGGGATCGTGCACCTCCTTGGTGGTTGATATAGAACATGGCGGCTACGTTGTCCGTGAAGACGGCCACAGTGGAATTGCGGAGATGTGTACGGAAATGTCTGCAAGAGTTGGCAACGGCCCTCAGCTCGAGCAGGTTTGTGTAAAAGAGATTCCTGAGGAGACCAACGGCCTTGCATGGCGAGATTGCCCATGTGAGCACCCCAACCAAAGGGGGAGGCATCGGTGGTGATGTGGACGCTCGGTGACGGATACCGGAAAGGCATGCCGGAGAGTAGATTGTCGCCTACTTTCCACCACTGGAGAGAAGACTTGACCGTGGTAGGAACGGGTACCCATTTGCCCACATTGTGTGATACGGGATCGTATATTGTGGCTAACCAATGCTGTAGCGGGCGAAAGTGAAGTCTGGCATGGGGAACGATGTAAGTAGTGGAGGCCATGTGGCCCATTAGTTTGAGAACTGTTGCTAGTTGCACCGAGCAACTGTAGAGAAGCTGATCCAGTAAGTTCTGCAGTGTTTGAAATCTGGGTAGAGGTAAGTATGCCCTCGCTGTGACTGAGTCGAGGAGTGCCCCATGAACTCGAGTCACTGGGTAGGTACTAGGGTGGATTTGTCCTTGTTGAGGAGAAGACCCAAGGAGAGGAAAGTGTCGATTGTAACCCGTACCATGTGCGTGGTCTGCGACGAGGAACGTCCTTTTATCAGACAGTCGTCGAGGTAAGGATAGATGATGACCGACATGCGTCGTAGGTAAGAGGCCATGACTATGAACATTTTTGTAAAAACTCATGGTGCGGTGGCGAGACCGAATGGAAGTACTCGGTATTTGGTAATGGTCGTCCCCTATTGTAAAGCAAAGAAATTTCCTGTGAGCGGGATGGATTGTCACATGGAAATAGGCATCCTTAAGGTTGAGAGCAGCAAACCAATCTCCGCGCTCTAGCGCGGGCAGAATCGCGGTTAAAGTCACCATCTTGAAGCGTTGTTTCTGAATGTGTTTGTTTAACTGACGAAGATCCAATATGGGCCTCCATCCGCCGGTCTTCTTCTCGACAAGGAAATAATGGGAATAAAATCCTCTCCCTTGAAACTGAGGTGGCACTTCCTCTATTGCTCCTATGTCGAGGAGATGAGAGATTTCGACCCGAAGTAGATCCTAGTGAGAAGAGTCCCTGAAAAGGGACGGGGGTGGGGGGAGGGGGAGTCTGGAATGGAATGATGTAGCCGGAGCGGATAATTTCCAAGACCCACGCGTCTGTGGTGATTTTTGCCCATTGGCTGTAAAAGGGTCTCAGACGATGGTGAAAGATATGACCGACGCTTTGAGGAGGGGGTTGCTGGCTCTCGACCAACATGTCAAACATGCTGCTTATTGGTGGATTGCGGTTGCGCCCGATGAATTTGGTTTCGGCACCTTATGGGCCTCTGTCGCTGAGATTGGCGTGATTGATCAAACTGACGGTGTTGTGGTTGCCAGTGTTGTCTGGGATGGTAGTAATCGTAATGCCTCTGAAAGGGGGAGTAACGTTTCCTTCTATAGGGAGGGATGTACATCCCCAGGGACCTTAGGGTTGTTCTCGTGTCCTTGTTGGAATGTAGGACCGAGTCCGTCTTGTCTCCAAAGAGAGAATCTTTCTCAAATGGTAAGTCCTCTACCTTGGACTGTAACTCCTTAGGTATGCCCACAGACTGAAGGAGTGAGGCCCTGCGCATAACAACTGCAGTGGCTGTGGTACGCGCTGCAGTATCTGCAACGTCCATGGCGATCTGGAGGCTAGTACGAGTGGCAGCATAACCTTCCTGGACTATTGACTTAAGAAGGGGTCTTTTAGCCTCTGGGAGTGCCTCCATAAGATCTGTGAGTTTTGCGTAATTGTCGAAATTATGATTTGACAAGTGCGCCAGATAATTTGAGATCCAGAGGAGCAAAGTTGAAGAGGTATATACTTTCCTCCCAAATAAATCGAGCCTCTTTGAATCCTTGTCAGCGGTGGTAGACTTATATTGAGGCGTCTTTGCGCGTTGCTGGGCCACGTTGAGCACCAGAGAATTTGAGTGTGGGTGAGAAAACAAAAATTCAGAGCCTTTTGGGGGCACAAAGTATTTCTTATCAGCCCACTTGTTAGTGGGGGGAACAGAGGCGGGAGTCTGCCAGAGCTCATTAGTCACCTCCAAGATAGCCTCATTCAGATGTATGGCTAACTTAGTAGAGTGAGCAGTCTGTAAATTCTTTAAGAGGCAATGTTGTTTGTCCTTAACTTCTGTTAATTGAATTTCCTGAGAGACTGCTACTCTTTTGAAAAGGTCCTGAAATTGCCTTAAGTCGTCAGGTGGTGAGGTGTCTCCAGGAATAACCGTATCGTCAGGAGAAGAGGATTGGTCCGTAGGAGAAACTTCAGGAGGTTGCGACTGAGAGGAAACATGAGGCTGTTCCTGAAGAAGAGGAGACGGACGAGTGGAGGGCAAAGCTTGGTGGGCAGGTGGAATAGAAGGAGAATGTCTGGAAGAAGAGCAAACCGTTATTGAACGTGGAGGCGATCCAGGTGAGTAATGACTTGTGCGATACTGAGGCGATGGATCTCTGCGATAATAGGAATGGTGGTAATGGTCCCGGTAGTAATGGGAGGAGCGGGACGGGGAGCGAGTATAACGACGGTGAACGGTGTATTCGTAATGTGAAGACGACCTTCTCGATTGAATAGATGAAGAAGGGGAGTATGACCTGCAGTGCAATGGCGAAGGCGAGGCTGAAAAATAGCGCGAGGAACCTCGATGATGTCTGGGAGGCGTCAAAAAGGGAGATGGCAGTCTGTCTGGTGAAGAGTACCTCCTAGATAGCCATGGTGATCTCCTGCTTGATGGAGGAGGAGGAGATGGAGATGGAGCAGGCGAGACTACAGGCACTGGAGAGGCCAGAGAGGGGCTACGGCGGTGATGTCTTAGACTGTGCTTTAGTCATTGTGCGTTCCGGTGCCGAGGCCTGTGCCGCATGTGTCGGTGCTGAGGCCGGTGCCGAGCGATGTTTCTCGGCATGGGAAACACGTGGGCGTGTGGAGGCTGGTGCCGATTGGATTTGAGTTGGTACTGGCGCGTATTGGGTCAGTGCCGTAGGTTGTCGGTCTGCGAGTGTGGGACTGGTGCTGGGGTCTCATCTCGAGCTCTTTGAGGCAAAGAACGATCCCGTACAGAGCTTGGTGCCGGTTGCTCCTGCGCCGGAGTTAAGTCCCCTGAAGAGGATGACGAAGTAGATGTGGCGCGAGACGGCACGAGGGCGGCCTCGGTGCCAGTGCAATAACCGGTGCCGACGGTTTCGGTGCCAGGGGAGTTTTTGGCGCCGGAGAAGTGTCAGTAGCATGACGAGGCGCTGAAGACACCGTTTTAGGCAGTTTCGAAGCAGAATGAGCACTTGAAACTGCCGTGTCGGACTTAGATCCCTGAATAGCTCTGCCCTGAGATGTTAAAGGGAGAGATCTACTTGGTGACGGTCTGGGCCTCTTAGGGGGAGCTCTAGATGGGGAGGAGTCGCTCCGTTTCTGAGGCTGGTGCGTGGGCCGAATCGGGGAGGCTGGCACAGGAGGTTGAAGGGCCTTATCAAATAAAATCATGCAGAGCCTCATTTCGCGATCTCGTCGGGCCCTTGCTGTGAGTTTGGAACAGTGTCCGCATTTTTGCGGAACATGGCTCTCGCCGAGACATCTTATACACGCCGCATGGCCGTCAGAAACGGGCATGGGGTCCTTGCACGAAGAGCATTTTTTGAATCCGGGAGAACCTGGCATCTTAAGGGTTCTAAAGCCGCGGCCACAAAGTTTATGCCGCTGCTCTATGGTTTCTTCTTATAGTCTTATTTCCTTTTGTCTGTTCCCCCCTCCCCCTTTTTTAAACTATGTACTCAACAACAGGTAGGGAGAACTTGGAGCTAACAATGAACAGGGTTTTTTGGGGGGTTTTTTAAAGTAGTAACGAAAGAACTTAACGAAGTTAATATAGCATGAAAAACTGAAGTAAAACTGAAATTTTTTTCCTCACAAAGATTGGATAAGGAGGAGAGATGATTCCTCTATCTGCAGCCTGAGGCGGTTGAAGAGGAACTGGTTGAGACCGGATCGCGCAGCGCGGGAGAGAGCAAATGCCGCGAGATGCCACTCTCCCGCGCATGCGCGCTCCAGCTGACTATGGTTTTAAAGATCTCCGTCTTGCAGCGCCGGGGCAAGCCCAGCACCTAATGTGGAGCACCCACGGGGACATCACTCAAAGAAGAATCTCCATCTCTGGAGATATTTAAGAGCAGGTTAGATAGACATCTATCAGGGATGGTCTAGACCAGTGTTTCTCAAACTGTGCTCTGCGGAGCCCCAGGGCTCCGCGAGACATCTCCAGGGGCTCTGTGAGGTTGACAAACTGGAAAGCCTTCAAAAGCATAATTGAGAATTGCTTCGAACTGACGCAATTAACGCACACCGCTGGGGCTCTGCATAAATTTTTACGCATGGAAAGGGCTCCGGAGCCCAAAAAGTTTGAGAACCGCTGGTCTAGACAGTGCTTGGTCCTGCCATGAGGGCAGGGGACCGGACTCGATGACCTCTCAAGGTCCCTTCCAGTTCTAGTGTTCTATGATTCTATACTAGATCAGACCAGAGATCCAACTAGCCCAGTGTCCTGTGTTCCCACAGTGACCCAATGCCAGGTGCCTCAGAGGGAATGAACAGAACAGGTATCATCAAGTGATCCATCTCCCCATTGCTCATTCCCAGCTTCTGGCAAACACAGGCTAGGGACATCATCCCTGCCCCTCCTGACTAACAGGCTATCCTCCATGAACTTATCTAGCTCTTTTTTGAATCCAGTGTAATATGCAACAATATGTAATAACTTGCATATTGTAAAGTAGTATTGCTACACTGTGAAGTTATGACACTTATTTTTATTAGTAAAGGTCTAAAGGTTACTATTATTGAGATAATTAACAGCTTATTTTCTTATCTCTGACTCAGTCAATTTGGGGTGGGATCAGAGGGTAGAGACAAACGGTCCATGCCATAATCCACTTGATCATCTTCAAATATGTTAAAGGTGTCACTGGATCTAGGGCTTCCCAAAGGCTTTCCAGATGGGAAAAGTGGAATCTGGAGCACCCCATCCCCCATAAAAATAATATTTTTATAAAATGCCCAATGCGTGTTAATTTTCTCTGTGTTGTAGGGAAAGGGGCTGAATGATGTAAGTTATTTGCTGTATTTTTAATTCACAAAAGACAACCATTGGCTTTCAGTGGGAATGACTTTTTTCAGATTAAAGGAAAACTCAAACTAAGAAAAATAAGGAGGGGGAGAGAGAGAGAGAGAGAGAGAGCACGGAGTGTGTCACCATTATAGCATGCGCTCTTACAAAATGGCAGCAACACCTGCAGACTTGTAAGCATTCAAAGGAGCACAAATAGGATGTTAGGAATTATTAAAAAAGGGATAGATAATAAGACAAAAGATATCATACTTCCCCTATATAAAACTATGGTACGCCCACATCTCGAGTACTGCGTGCAGATGTGGTCTCCTCACCTCAAAAAAGATATATTGGCATTAGAAAAGGTTCAGAAAAGGGCGACTAAGATGATTAGGGGCTTGGAAAGGGTCCCATATGGGGAGAGGCTAGAGAGACTGGGACTTTTCAGTTTGGAAAAAAGGCGATTGAGGGGCGATATGATAGAGGTATATAAAATCATGAATGGTGTGGAGAAAGTGATTATAGAAAAATTATTTACCTTTTCCCATAATACAAGAACTAGGGGACACCAAATGAAATTGATGGGTAGTAGGTTCAAAACTAATAAAAGGAAATTTTTCTTCACACAGCGCACAGTCAACCTGTGGAACTCCTTGCCCGAGGAGGCTGTGAAGGCCAGGACTCTATTAGGGTTTAAAAAAGAGCTTGATAAATTTTTGCAGGTTAGGTCCATAACCTAACCTGAAGAAGTGGGCTGTGCCCACAAAAGCTCATGATACCATCCACATGTTTTGTTGGTCTATAAAGTGCTACCAGATCATTCGTTGTTTTTTCTGTAACAGACTAACTCGGCTACCCCCTGAAGCTCCCCTCTCTGCTCAAGCACCTTTGATATCAAAGTGCCAGTTCTAGCTGTGCCAGGAGCAGAAATCAGCAAAGCTCTGGCAATCACTACTGGAGCTATTGTGCATGTGTATTAATGGGCAAATGGTGAATTCATTCATGGTTTTGAGGAGTATCTGATTTAGAGAAAACAAACTAAAAGGTTGGATTCCACTTTGCAGCTATTAAATCTCCATATACGTGACTGGAGTAAAGCCAAGCAACTGTGAGCTGCTGTTTGAAGGAAGTTCACAAGGTGACTCTCTGAGCCCTGCCAACACAAGTGTAAGACCTGGTGGTGTTTTCAGAGCTGTGATAAGAAAAAAAGGACATATGGTTCAAGGAAGTGAAAAACATCCTCAAACTCAAACATAATGTTCTTAAAATGTGGATTTCAATGAAGAGTTAAGTTAGAACTAAATTGTAGCTATTCTGAAAATCTATCATCTCATGGTTTCCTTGAATTTCTCTTGGCTATTGTTGTATCCACTTCTTGTCACATAGCTGAACTGTAAACACTTTGGGTATGTCTACATTATGGGACAAGGTTGAAGTAAGATACACAACTTCAGCTACATTAATTGCGTAGCTGAAGTCGAAGACAGTGGCAGCTTCGATCTTCTGTATAGAGTAGACATACCCTTTGGGATGGGGGGCTATCTTGTTAGATATGAATAAAGTGTCTAGCACAAGCAGGTCCAAATCACTGACTGGGGCCTCTAGGTTCTACTCTACTGCAATACAAATAATGCATAGATAATGGCGTGACTATCATCACTCCGTAGTTAAGATTGCATCTGAGGCCTTGTCTACATTAGGACGTTAAAGGTTTTCCTTAGGCCTTGTCTACACACAAGTAGTCTGCTTTAATTAAACTGGTCTAGTTTAATTGTTATAAAGTTCTGTGTGGGCACTCATTTCAGTTTCAGAATAAGTCATTTTGGTTTAGCTAAACTTGTTTCTAAATGACTTAAACTAAGTTGAATTAAACCTGGTTTAAATTAAAAAAAAAATCCTCCACATAGCTTTTTGCATTGGTTTAACTAAATTAGATTAAATTCACATCTTAAATTAAACTGGTGCAATTATGTGTGTAGACAAGCTCTTAAGATGTGATTTTAAAACTGATTTAATTAAACTGGTATAAAAGACTGTGGATACTCTCTTTTTAGTTTAAATTAGGCTTAATTGACAGACAAAACTATACAACTCTTTTGGAAAAAAAAAAGGCAATGTCTACAAGTCTTGTCTAGACTAGGATTTAAAAGTGGGTTATAAAATCATGTTACCTCATTTGATCTAAAATTCTAGTCTGCACAAGGCAAGTTGGGCTTCAGTATCTGCTAACCTGGACTGGTTAAAGCTGTGCTAAAGTACAACTTGCCTTGTATTGACTAGGGTTCTAGGAAGTGTTAGATTGTGCCTTGGTAAGTAGCAAGCTCTCAGTCATGTCACACTTTTAAATCCTAATTTAGACAAAGCCTTAGAAAATAGCAAGCTCCTACCAATCTCATTACTTTAATAAAAAATTGCAAGACCTGTATGACTTTTCATCATGAAACAAAATATGGATTAGTATGGATTTTAAGGGGTTAGGGCCATGTCTGCTCTTAGTTACACTCAGGCCCGCTGATGGGAGAGGGAGGGCAATTTCCATGGGGCCGGGAGATTCAAAGGGGCCCGGAGCTCCACCACCACTACTGCAGCAGTGGAGGCTCCCCCTTGAATTGCCACGGGAAAGCTGGAATGTCGCTCCATGAAGCTCTGAGGACTGGGGGGGGCAGGGGGAGCACGCCATTGTATGGGCAGCACTAAGGGCTGACTGCCCTCAGCCCTGCCCTTTCCAGTGCATGGAGCCAGCCCCACCCCCACCCCCACCCCCACTTTGCCCTATGGTTGCTGTTGGCCTTGCTGGTTACACTAGTCTAAATCCACAATAACTCCAAACTGGGAGCAGATTTTATCACTGAGGAGATACCAATCTACTGAGGGAGGGGGGGTGATACACATGTCTCAATATTAAATTACAAGGAAGATACTTTAGTGCACTAACTAGGAAATCATCTTTACAAAGAAGCAGCCATATTAATTTAATTTTCATTGGGAACATGGGGAGTGAGAGAATATTTGCCAAAGGGAAACATGTGGTGAGGAAATAAAGCAATGAGATTTCTGGAAATTTTTGTATGCTTTTCATAGAATCATAGGGTTGGAAGAGACCTCAGGATGTCATCAAGTACATCCCCTGCTAGAAGCAGAACCAATCACAACTAAATCATCCCAGCCAGGGTTTTGTCAAGCTGGGACTTAAAAACCTCTAGGGATGGAGATTCCACCACCTCCCGAGGTAACCCATTCCAGTGCTTCACCATCCTCCTAGTGAAATAGTTTTTCCTAATATCCAAATGGGACCTCTCCCGCTGCAACTTGAGACCATTGCTCCTTGTTCTGTTATCTATCACCACTGAGAACAGCCTCTCTCCATCCTCTTTAGAACCCCCTTCAGGTAGTTGAAGGCTGCTATCAAATCCCCCCTCACTCTTCTCTTCTGTAGACTCTTTCATCACATGAGGAGCCCTCTGTCTGCCACCTTCTTCTTAAATTAAAAATATGATACACTTTTTAAAACTCTTTTTGTGGAATGCTTGAACATTCAGGCATTCTCAAATATCTTATGATGTAAAGATGCACTGAGCTGTATTTCAAGATAGTAGGTTTATCTTGGTGTAAGCATGCACTATATGCCAGCCAGACAGCTGGTTCTGCATCAGCATACATTGTTAGAGGTCCTACACAAATAATGGCTTTTTTAAATTTTTCAGTTGCAGATAACTGAAAGTACATATATATGTGATGAAATCTGTTCTTTTGGGATCTAAGTTATATGGCATCAGAACTGGTGGATTTTACTGAAATCAATGGCATTTTTACAGGGGCCATGGACTAAACTTTGCTTTCAGCTACCCCAATGAAAATATGGAATTATTCCATTGGTTTGCTCAGGATTTATTCCAGTGTAAGGTACAAACTGCAAGTGGCCTCGATTCTCCTCTCACATAAGTCTTATAGCATTGTAACTTAACTGACCTCAATGGAGATATTCCTGATTTATGTCCGTGCAAGTGAGAGGAGGGTTAGGCTCTGTGTATTGTTGGTAAATACCATATTTCTTTCACAATTAAGCAGCAATTATACCAACTGATATTTTAATCAATAAATTGAGAGAATTTTTTAAAAGACAGATCATTAAACAGGGAGTGTGTTCTCATCATGATGCACAGGTATTTAGGTCTGTAACTCCCTGTGCATCTGGATGCTAATAGACTCCACAGATCATTTTTGCATCAGTCCACTAATGCATCCTACAGCTGCTGGTGCTGGAAAGCACCTTTCTCTTCAAGAGAGAACTGTTGCAACAACACAGGTGGAAGGGAGAGGAGCCTGGAGTTCAGACTGTGTTCTGAGGACTGGATGTGTGCACGCAGGTACCTGTGGCTTCACAGGCTGCCATCAGAAGTCAGGATTTGATCCTAAGAAAGGAGAAAGGTCACATTAACAACCACAGAACAAAATTACTTTGAACCCTGATTGGATCTACTTACTTAAATCTAGTACTTAGAAAATATTGTTCCTTGCACAATAATTGAGGCCCTACAATGCAAGCACCACAAATGTCACCATTATTTTCTGTCTTGTTTCACATCCTGACCAGTTTAATGCAATGTAAATAAAACACTTCTTTATTCAAAACTACAGCCATGCTTATCTCATTTTGCATTGCCAAGCATAATTGCACTTTCAATCTTATTAATGGAAGAAATTTTAACACTTGTAGACCTTATCTAAGCCTAGCGAATGTCATCATTGTTCTTATTTGTCCATATTTGCATTATAAACTTATATTTTATAACTTAAATGAAAGTATGTCCTATAGATTAAAAGATACAAAAATTTCCCTTCCTTTCTATTTCTTTTTGTTCTTTTGCCTTTTTTCTGTTCTCCACTTATTCTTGAAAACCCCCCTCAAACAATAAAATATATAAATAAAAGATAAAAAATCCTCTGAATTTAACCAAATTAAAACACATGATTATAAATGTTGGTTATTGTCCCTGTTTTAGATTTTTTTTAAATGGCTGTTTAGTTATAAAAGGATGTTCTCCCTTCTGGAGGGTCCCCCAAAAGGACATATGCCAGCAACTAATCATTTCATAAACCTCTAAAGCAGTGTTTGTAAAAACAAAACAAAAATAAAGATGTTTCAAAACAAATTCTGGGGGTGTTGAAGACTCCATTTTCAATCGGTCAGAACCTAAGATTTGATATTTCAAGTTAGACGCTAACAACGTGGGCAACTATGGTCTCCAGGGCCGGAACACCCAGGGAAAAAAAATAGTGGATGCTTAGCACCCACCAGCAGTCAGCTTCTCCCCTCCCTTCTGTCAGTGGGCCCCACTGATCAGCTCCCTCCCAGTGCCTCCCATTTGCCATGACCAGCTGTTTCAGCTGTGGAGGAAAGGGAGAAAATGGGATGGGTCACGTTGTGAGAAGCAGGGGGGGGGGGTGGAAACGGAGCAGGAGTGGAAAGAAGCAGGGCAAGGATGGGAGCTTGGGAGAAGAGGTGAGGTGAAAGTGGGACTTGAGGTGGAACAGGGGCAGCAAGAGGCAGGGTGGGAGTGGGGGCTTGGAGGAAGAGGTGGGGTGGGGGCAGGGCCTGGAGGAAGCTGGCACCTGTGAGCCATACCCTGGCTAGCTCTGAATGAGTTGGCATACTAAAAACTGAAGTGTAACCACGGTGATGGGAGGGGCTAAATGCTCCATATATGATCTTCTTTGAGGCCTTAAGTACATGCTCTGGTGGCTAGTCCATCCCCCCACTCTTGCGCCTTCTATTTTTAGTGTGCTTGCTCCATCAAAACGTAGATCTTTCAGTTCCAGTGTAGACACATCTACTGTGTCTAAAGGCAGGTCTATATTAAAAGTGTTACAGTGGCACAACTGCAGCATGGCAGCTACATCACTGCAGCATGACAGTGTAGGCACTTGCTGAAGAAGCAAGTTTTTCCATCACTATAGTAAATCCATGCCCTCTAAATGGTAGGTACTTCGATGGAATAATTCTTCTGTTGACTCAGCTATACCTATAGTGGGAGGCTAGGTTGACCTAGCTATGTTGCACAGGATGCAATTTTTTTCCACAGCCCTAAGCTACATAGCTAGGTTAACTTAAGTTTAGACCAGGCCTAATTTGCATAATTATTGCAATTGCACATGCAAGTAGGTATGTAAGTGGCCTTTTATCCAGTTTGTATGAGCATTTGTCATAAAGGTGCATACAGATGTGTGCTCATTTTTGTATCCAGCCACAGATGTCTGTCTGTTTGAAAATTTGGTCCCAAAGGCTGGTCTGAAAAGAATGTGATAGAGATTCCTAGATTTAATGCTTTCTATAGTATATTAACACATATGTGCAGAACTTGATCCAAATAACTGGGAAAAAAACCCTGATTGAGTGAATGCTGTAGCATTCTGACTGCAGTATTTACCCAGAGCTATGTCACAATATACCTCACAAACTGGGGGGAGAGGAGGGAGAGAGAGGAAGGGGCAACAGCTTCTGCAGGCCCCCAGCAAGGTGTTGGGGGGGCCCCAACTCCGTGCCCCTTGAAGGGGTGCGGGTTAGGCAGAAGGGTCAGGGCCAGTGCAGCCAGCCCTCAGCACTGCCTGGATCATGGCACTTCCCCTCTCCCCCCCCTTTCTCTCCCCCCCCCCCAGCATTAGAGACACATGGTGCATGTGGAGCAGCACTCTGACAGTAATTTTAAAAGCCCAAGGGTCTGGCTACCACAGCTGCCACAGTAGCAATGGTGGAGGCCGGGAACCCCAGGCCCCTTTGAATGTTGGCTCCTCTTGTCTGCCCCTGCCCCCATCGGCAGGCCAGCTCACAGTTCAAGAATAGCACAGCTTTCCTTGTTGCCAAGTCCTGTAAATTACTTATACTTGCTGCTCTTCTGCTAAAGGAATGAAGATTGGAAAACTGATTTCTTTAACATTTCTGAAACGTATGAAACATTTTACTATGGCTTACCGGCACTTCATTGTAAATGAAGGAAAGGCCTGATCCAGCTCACACTGAAATCAATGGGAATCTTTCCCCTGAATTCATTATTTGATTGGGTCTTTAAAACTTGGGAAAGAAGAGCCGTGACAGCAGCCATTTTCTGTATGCCCACATCACAGTGCATTGTAACAGCAGCAATGCATGTTTCCCCATATCAAGCTCTGCACCTGTCCCCAACCTGATGAACAGGCAGAGCATCACATTTTAATCAGGAACAGCTGTGTAGAAATGGGAAGATGTTCCAAGACAGAAGGCTGAAATCAATGTAATTTACTTGTTAAATCCCCATTTGGGCTTTGAAACCTCCCTCTAACTGAACAAAGGCAAAATAGTGGCAATTTAATTGATCTATTAATATCCAGACATTTTTTCTTCCTTTCTATTAGCTTTAATGTTGTTTGAATGCTCCAAACTGATTATTTGTCCTTAAAAAAAATTCTGCTCTCAAATCTTGACTTCAAGATTTGGAAAAAACTCAGAATATTTTGCAATGTTGTCTTTGAGGAAGTTAAACTGGTTTCTGAATGAGTCTAACTATTTAAAATCTTGTTTTATAATTGTTTGTCTAAACTCTTACCAGAGAAATATATCTTCACCCTTAGAAGGAGGAAGTGTATTCTAGTAGGTAGGCCACAGGGTTGGAAGTCAGGAGATGTTGCATTGCATCTTTCAAACATTTTCAAAAGATGCATGCCAAGTTTTAATATAAATAGAAATTTTGCATGAAAAACATTTCATTTTAAGATACTAAATAGAGCTAGTGTGCAAAAAGTAGATTTGTGAATGTATTTGTGAATAAATAATTTGACTTCAGTTCATTGCTATTCAAAGGGTCATATTATTCATTATGGATGAGTATTTGAATTCATATTGGAATGGCATTATTTGTTACTATATGTTATTTGTTATTCTCCTTTTAAAAGTTTCAATCATCCAATCAGGAAGTTCTAAGAATACCCTGTGACCAATGCCACAACACATTAAACTATGAGTAGTGTACAGCTGTAATGAATAGCTTGAGAAATAACTTGCCATCTGAAAATTACCCAGTTTACAACTGTATTATTTACAACTCAATATATTTACAGAAACCAGGAATAGTTTGTGATGCATCAAGAAAAAACAAAAAGCTTTTGCAATAAGGTATATGGATCTTACAGGGCATGTGAAGGGAACCACCCTGGGGCCAGCTCTACCTTGAACTGAGGTTATCTCTGAAAATTCTTGTGGGAAAGGGCATGTGGTCTCTGTGGAAGGATGTGGTCTCAGAGAACATGATGACATTTATAATAATGGCCATGCTGCAGATCCTGGCTTTCGAGCCCAAAGTCAGAGTTCCATGAGCAGGGTGGGCTAGAACTCCTCTCTTCCCTCAGCGAGGAGGGGCATAGATCACTTTGTACTCCCTGTCAGAGCTTGGCCAAACTGGGGAAGCTCATGATCCAACCAGTAAAACAAATTCAGTAATGAAGCCTGGTTACGTGTCACTTGAGGCACAGCGCACACATGCTAAGAAGTGGTGAGGGGTCAATGTGGTTCTCTTCCTAACACAAGAGAGCAGGGCAGGCTGGGAAATGCAACCATGTTGTAGTCCTAGACTGAAGCAGAACATGGTGGGAATGAATAAGGGCTGCCTTTCCCAAGGAGGAGAGACGCATGAAAAGAAATAGGCTATTCCCATGTTAATGGCATCCCCTGGAAGCTGTATTTTGCAAAGGCGATTTCCAGCTTAACACTTTTCTTTTGGAAGGGTCAGATTTTCTTTAAAAGTCATTATTAGGCTTCAGAGATAATGTCATTGGCATAAATGAGAACAATTCACATCTCTTTTAAAATCACTCTTTCAGACTTCCCAAGGCAGTGCTCTTTTAGTTCATATCTAGGTTTACTTTGCAGCTATAAAGAACAGTATGCTTTGTTGTTTTTTTTCATTTTGCTCTGCAGAATCATAGTTAGATTTCTTTCTTTTCATATCACTTTATAGATGTATTAGAAGTAGCTAAGAAGTAATTCAGTCCCTCCTTACTGGAATAGTATTGGAACTTCACATACACATTTAACATGAAGAAAAGACAGTATAAAATAGGGTTGCCAGGTGTCTGGTATTCTACCAGACAGTCCGGTTTTTGCGCGCTCTGGTAAAAAAAAATTCAGAAAATACCGGACATGTGCAATGTTCGGTATTTTCTGTTTTTCCGGCTGGGTGCCGGACAGAAGCCTGGCGGGGGCGGGGGGAGTGGCTGGGAGGCGGGGCTACATTCGGTGCTGGGAGCCTGTGGTAGTGTAGAAAAGCCTGGTGGGGGCGGAGGGAGTGGCTGGGGCTCCCAGCCACTCCCCCCGCCTGGCTTCTGCAGGCAACCACAGGCTCCCAGCGCTGATTGCGGCCCCGCCTCCCAGCTGGGAGCCTGTGGTTGCGTGCAGAAGCCGAACGGGGGGAAGTGGCTGGGAGGCGGGGCACAGTCGGTGCTGGGAGCCCTCAGCTGATTGCGTCTGAGGAGGAGTGATGCCTTGGGGAGGAGGAGAAGCCCTGTCTCTGCTCCTGAGTGCTGTTCAAGCGTGTTGTGGTGCCATAGTCCAGGAGAGAAGCCCGCAGGTGCTTTGTAGTTGCATTTAGGTGGCTTCCATGGGCTCTCAGCGAAAACTGACTGGGGTGGAATTTCTGCTTCTTCCCACTGGGACACCCAAAGACCTGAGTATGGGGGAGTCATCTTCCTACCCATGGTCACCCCCTCCTCCTCCCACTCTGCCATGTGTTGCCCTGGGGTCTACCTCTCTCTGCTTTGGGTAGCAGGCGGCTGCTTTGCAGAGCAGGCTCTCCTGCTTCCCCCTTTGTTCCCAGCTTGGTGGCTCTTGGTGGGTGGGAGGTGGTTTTTTTTTTTTTCTTTTGCTCGACAAAATTTTTAGCCTGCGTCTTTGGTATTTTTTGGGAGACCATCTGGCAACCTTAGTATAAAATGTTTTAGCTTTGGTACATGTGGAAAAATGTAACTACAACAGTGGCTTTAAAAGATGTTTTCTAAAGGATTTATTAGAGTCCCAAGCACTGAGCAAGCTAGGCTCTGAAGATGACAAGAAGGCATAACAAAGATATGAAACAATTTTTTTGATGAGTGCAATAGAGAGAAATAGACTGTAATATTACTATATATTTTAGAAATGTGTGTCTGTCTGTCTATCTGTATATCTATTTGTTTAAGAACTCCTCCTAAAAAGTAAGAGCTAGGGCCTCCAAATTTGGTATGCAGCTTCCTCTTATCCTAACTTAAAGCAAGGCCAGGGTTTGGTTGTGCCAGGACAATGGGAAGTGCCTGGAATTTGATTGTTTCTCATAAAAAGGAAAGGACGGGGTCTGGTAGGAGGGATAGTTTTACTGCAGAATGACCAAGGAGGGGCAGCAAGAGATGGGGACAGGACAGCTATAACCCCATTGGGCCGGCAGGGCAGGGTGGAATAATGGACAGCTATCTGCTATATATTTCAGAGTTTGTCTGTTTGTGTGCATGTCTGTTCCCCAGTCGGGGACATGCACCACTACCCTGCCTGTGCCTGCTGCAGCAGCCATGGACAGGTGCTTCTCACCTGGCTCCAAGCTACTGTGGTGAAAGAGGGCTGGTGTTGTCCTTTCTCCTCAGGGCAGCCTGTATACTGAACCCCTCATACCCAGCCACACTCCAGAATAATGATTTAAATGAAGAAAAACAAAACTTATTTGAGTTAAGGACCTGAGCAATGTCAGGTTTATCTTCTAGTCACTTCATATAAATAAAATGAAAAATTCCATGGATGTTACATTTTGTTAACTGTTATATGTTTACTACAAAGAAAAGAGCACATATAAGTGTAATGGCTTCTTGCTATGCTATTAGCTCAGTGCAAATAGATTTCCCAAGATATACTCACATATACACAGATTTCTAAAGGAAACTGTGCACTATACACTAATAAGCAGCCAATTAAACTGGAACGAATAATTTTAAGGCTCTCATGTATCATATATGACATGCAAATAAATTTTTTCTTTGATTAAAGGCATGTAGGAAAAGAAACTGTAACAGCTTCTGCATCAGAAGAGCTGAAATTGATGTGTGCTTCCTAGTACCTGACTTAGCACACAAATAGAAAACCAGATATGACAAGGCTGAGCAGGAGTCAAAAGGATTAGACACGTACATACTTTCATTCAGAGCATAAGCCAAGCCCTAACTATTAAGGACAGGACAAAACTTTTCCTGAGGCAGAGTGAAAGAGTACTGGCAGCAAACTCTGATTAGGTCCCCCAGGACCTACATGATCCTGAGCTTTGAAAAGGCCAGAGACTATGATATTGTCAAGGTTTTGGTTATATTGAACCAAAGGGGCCTGTCCACCAAAAAGCTTCAGGCTCCTACGTGGTTGGAGTGGTACAGCCTACGGCATTTGTCCCAAAATTACCCAATTGGGCTACTTGTTGGGTAAGTCTGTTTATGTAAAGCGAGGATGAAATTATGGACATGAAAATCTTGGAGCAAGTCCTTCAAAGCCTACCTAAGACCACCAGAGTGTGGTTCAGAAGGTATGAACCAACAACACTGAAAGGGTCTGTCAAATGGATGGAGGATTTTGTGAAAGAAGACTTCCCCTAAAAGGAGGAAACCCTTTTAAGGGATCAGAGCCAGGAAAGAAGGCTGGGAGACTGATAACACCTGCAGAGAAGAAAAAGGAGACAAGAGAAACTCTCTCAGGGCATTGGGGAATTGTATGCTCCCCATGTAAGGTGACACCAGGACATATAAAAAGATGGACTGTGGGCTGGCTGAAATTTTGGTTGGACTGGGACACTGGTGGAGTGGTGAAAAATAAATATGCCAACTGTCTCTGAAAATGGGAGGAGATGGCTATGAGACCTGGTGGACACTGCCTCAAGATGTTTGCTGGCCAGAAAAAATGTGATAAAACTACACAGGATTCTTCTGGGGGAGAGGCTGAGTTTGGAGTGCATTCTTTGGAGTCCAGTGCCTGAGACACACCTGGAAGCAGGTTGGGGAAGTTCAGATGGAAGTGGGTTGGAGTAGTAGACAGGATGCCCTGTGTAGCAGTGCTAGGGCCTGACTGGAGCTCCCCTTGGAAGAGGCCAGGTGTTAAGACACGGAGGAACAAAGCAACTAAGGAAGAGGAAAAGGAGTGCAAAGTAGAGCAGCATTTTTTGCATCTGGCCTCTGTGTAATTGCGTCCGGTCCATCCAGTCAGGAGAGTTGGCAACCTTATATGATGGTATTATAATAGGTGGACAATTAGTCTGACACATGGCAATTCATATGTTCCTATCTACTAGCGTCCTGAAAATATTGGTCAATCTACATAATGAGTCTAATACAGATGCAATTTTCCTTCCTATGGTAGCCAAGTCAGATGCTGGGAATCTTCTTTCCTGTGATGGAAAAATTACACCAGTGTGAAATAAAAATCCAGTGTTCTGAATACAGGCTAATTACAAAATGCCCCAAAGATTTCTTTATTAGCTGAAAGACTTATATTAAAGCAACTAGTTAAATGCTTCATTTGTGTTGTACTGTCTTACATGAAAGGTCACATGACTAGCCTTTAAGCAATGGCTGATGTCTTCAAGAGCATTCCATGAATCTCACTGCCTTTCAGTAGTTAACTCACCTTGGCCCTGAAAACAAACACTAATTTCTATAAGTGTCTGTGTGCCAGTTGACAGAAATAGTGTGCTGTTGCCCCTTACAGTCCAAAATTGTTCTTTTTGCTAATTCTTTGGAATTGGCTCCAAAGCTGAAAGGGGATCAGTCTTGTTATAGTTAAACTCTAAACAAATGAATAAAAATGCATAGAGGTTGATTACCATTATAAATCCATCAGTCAGTAATGGGTAGGTGACGAATACTGGAAAGAGCTCATTAATTTTTTTTAAAGTGCTTCCTCGAAAAGAACTTCTCAGACGGCTATGGTAAGCCTTTGTCTCTTACAAATTTTAAAGAAAGTACTGGAAGAGGGCATGTCAGTCTTGGGATGCTGTCACACAAGGACAGGCCAAACTTTGACCCAGCTAGTTCTCTCCTGATGATGTGGCCACCGTTTTCTGTATTTCAGTTCCACTGGACAGACAGTGATCTATATGTGGAGGAGACCGTCCCTAGGGGAATCTCTAGTGGTGTAGATGCCACTAGAGGGGGGGCGGAGCACCACACCAACCAGGCATGGTTACATGTGCATCTTCTTCAGTGGAGGTCATCAGGGATAAATGTAGACCATTGTCCCTATTCTACAGGTGGAAAAACAGGCAGAGATTTATGGAATTATAAATACCAGAACAAGTTGTCCAGACTATAAGTATTCCATTACTTAATTTAGCCCCAAAACACTTACTGCTATTGTAAACTGGCATAACTCCACTAGAGTTAATGAAGAGGGAGTTGTTTCATCCTCTGTGAATGTCCCCATATCTTCATATTAAATGGTTTACCAAGGAACCTGAAATAAGTTCAAACTCATTTAAACTTAGTTGGAGTGTACTGACCAGGAATGCAGTTCAAATTGAGTTGAGCAAACATGCATCTGAGCGGACGACAAAGCCTCAGAAATTTATATAATTATCTTGCCTATTGAGATAATGTAGATTTTTCCATCCTGCCTTTTGCTGTCTTATTGCAATAACTCTTAATATTTCAGACTAAAGCATTCATGCCACACGCTTAACAGCTGTGATTTTAGGCAATTTGATCAACTTTAAAATGTAATACTCAAACCTTACCAAAGCTCAGCTGTATTATGCATTCTGCTAGGGGGAGGTAAACAGCAATAGTGCCAAACAAATTTGAGACAGGAAATGTAGCAAGTTTCTCTCTGATGTTGAAGATAAGGACCAAATTACTTTAATCCAAACATGTTTACTGCCATACTTGCTTTATAAATGAAGTTGTCTTCAGTGTGGTTTCATTAGAGCACCTGAAAACAGTATTTGCCCCTCTGTTACAGTAACTTAATACATTGGAGTATGTAAATACAGTCCATTTGTCCTGTTACATCACTTGCATGATCCTGCATCGTCTAAGAGCTCAGATTGTTGCTTCCTAAAAAACCCTGGCTTTCAGATTCTGTCCTTAACGTCTCAAACAATTTTCAAAATCATTTTCTGTACGAATCGATGCAGTTCTTTACTGAGGCTAAATTCTGGCCTTTTAGTTTTCTAGGATGTGCCCTATTTCTGTCTATTGGACCACACAGTGTCTAAGGGTGTGTCTATACTGCACTGTAACTCAACATAAGATACGCAATTTGAGCTATGCAAATTGCATATCCTATTTTGATGCTATTTTGAAATAGCTTATTTTGTCATTTAATTTCAGAATAAAGCGTTATTCCAAAACATTCCTTACTCCTCATAGAATGAGGCTTACGGGGACATTGGAATGGTGACCCCGAAATAACAGGCTTGCTGTGAAGACACAGGATAGCTATTTTGGGATACTCTGGTATCCTGAAATAGTGTTGCAGTGTAGACATACCCTAAATGTCTTACTACATATTATGGGTTCCTAAATTACACAGCCCCTTTTCACCCAATCCCAGAATAAATACTACCTAATCCACTGATTGACTGTGCAAGTATGATTGATCTGAGGGAGATATAAATTCTGTGAGACAGTAGAGAAAGAAAACGGAATTATTTTCTCATGTTGAAGATGGTAAAAGGAGAGGTGTATGTTTCTTTGATTTATAAGGATTGCAGGGATTGGCTGACATACTTGTAATTCCTCTATATCAGGAAGCAAACCTAAGAAGCCTGGGTGAGTTTTAATTTAAAATTTCATGTTCAGTTGTAGACACTGATTTTCCTGTTCTAAAAAAGAATGTATCAAGCTGTTTTTATAAAGTGACCTAAATACAAGAACGAAGAGGAGGTATTCCGCTCAATGCAATTCTGCCCTCTGTAGTCTGGATTGTGTAATTTTTCACATTCATAATTCTATGAATTAAAAAATCCACCATTATTTACTAAACGCAGTTCAGCAACATGTACTGTGTTGCCTCTTCTAATGCTGCTTGTGTCTGCTAACAGCACACTGCAATATGATATACAAACATGTGGGAAAAGTTATACGTTTCAGATCTAATGAGCATTTTCTTCCTGTTCAGAGTGAAATTCACTTCACCCATAAAGCAGGGACTGTTGCTTGCCTGTGTTTGTACAACACCCAGCACAATGGACCCTCAAGTCTGACAGGGATATCTGGGCATGACCATAACATAAACATTCAAAACTGCTACTGTTTTGTGGGTGAACTATATCTTTATACAGTGAGAAAACAAAATGTGTCACAAACCAAAGCTAGGGCATGGGGCATCAATGTGGCTTCTTTTTGCCACTCAGACAGCATGGTAATGGCCATTGGATTTTGGTAGAAGCAGATGCAGTGATCCTTTGCTGAAAATAATTCTCTGATGGCCCAGAGACCCCTGCTATGGGTATCAGTGTTGAAGAAATATTGAGGCACAATCAGCTCTCCCCTACCACACCTGTGAAAAATGTCAGACTTAGAAAGAAATCACAGCTCAGGTGGAGGCAGACTAGAGAGAAAAGCAGGGTTCTAGACTTCAGTGCTTAGAGAAGGGCAAGTGTAATAGCTGACAGGTAAAACTGAACCCTTGACCTTTGGACCTTAGTGCATGAGCCTCTCACTTGACTTATAGTCAGCTGGTGCTCAGCTAAGGCTGTAGAGCACACTGATTCTCTCTCTCTCTGTAAGTAGTCTAAGTGCCACTACATGGGACAGTGAACCACACTCAGTAGGTGCATGGGTGACACAAGCTGAAGGCAAGAGCATCTTGAGTCAATTGCTGCCGCCTTTGAGAGCTCCCTCCTTGAAGGATGCTAAACCTCCTTGTGGCACTATTATTCGAGACAAGCTGTTGCTCAAACCTGGCTCATGGGCTAACTAGGAACCCTACTGTGCCGGTGGGATTTTTCACTGTATTACTTGACAACCCTAGAAGGGCATGGTAGCTGGGGCTCAGCGGGAGCGTTGTCTCTTATGACTGCAGTAGGTGTGGTGGAATGCCTGGATACTACAGACTAGGGATGTAAATAACCGTTAAAATAGTTAACAGGTTAAACAGATAAAATTACACCATTTAACCAGTTAACCATTGGCAAGTAGAACCTGCCTGACAGCCCAGCATAATCTGGGTCCTGCCTGCCCCACTCTGGGAAGGCCAGGATCTTGTCTGGCTTCCTGGGCTGCTCTGGTGTGGCTGGGACCAGGATCGCGACGACCCACCCCGAGATTCCATTTGGCTGCTCAGGCCACTCTGGTGCTGCTGAGATCTCACTAGCCAACCCATCCCAGCATGACTGGGACCCTGCCTGGCTGCCCAGACTATTTTGGCATGTCCAGGGCCAGGATCTTGCCATGCTGCCCCAGCATAGTCAGGATCCTCTCTGGCCACCCAGGCCCTTCTGGTGCAGCTGGGGCTAGGACCTTTTGGCCCACGCATGTGTGGCCATAGCTGGGATCTTGCTTGCCTACCCTGTGGTCCCACCTGGCTGCCCAGGTTGCTCCAGCGCGGGGATTTTGCTAACCTGACCTGGCATGGCCAGGATCCCGCCTGGCTGCCCAGGCGTGGCTGGGGCTGTGGTCCCACCAGTCTGCTCGGAACACTCGAGCATGGCTGGGGCTGGGGTCTTGCGTGGGGGCTGTCAGCCAGAGTTGCTCCAGTCTGGTATGGTTGGCCGTCCAAGCAGTTACTGGTAAGCATTCCAGTTAGCCTAATGATTACTGGGTAACCAGTTAACCTTTTACACCCCTACTGCAGACCAGAGACGGGGTAAGTGCAAAGGCTCCATGTTTGTAGGTGCCTCTGGGGTACAGCTACATTGTGGGGGTGTTTTTGGAAGAGGTATGCAAATAGTGCTTGCATTTGCATACCTTCTGTTTTTTTTCCTGGAAGAGGCTTTTCCGCCATTTGGCCCCACGTACACGGGGCCAAATGTCAGAAAACTCCCTCTTTCGAAAGCCCCCTTCTTCCTCGTAAAATGAGGTTTACAGGTGCTTTTGAAAGAGGGATTGGGAGGAAAAAAATGGAAGGTATGCAAATGCGAGCGCTATTTGCATACCTCTTCTGAAAAAAACCCACCATAGTGTAGCCATACCCCTGGAGAGGAACATAATGACACATGCCCCTTTATGCTGTACAAAGAATCCCTTGCTTCATACCAGCTTTGACTATAGTCTGCCTACAGGCCGTGGAGAGGTCCTTTGCCCAAAGATGTTTTAATCTGAGAGCAGCAAGTCAAATTCTGCTCTCAATGAAGGCAACTTCCATGCTTTCAATGGAGCTATATGGACGTACCAGTAGAAATGTGTTCAGTGTCTGTGGCTAGCCCATGTACTATATATAAACCACTACTAATTTAATAGGTTCTGCTTTTACTAACTTTGCAGGCTAAGATGCAGAATGCAGGGTGACTACGATTAGGGCTTTAAGTTTGTCACCGAAGGCACAGATTCTGTGATTTTCTGGGACCTTCATAACTTCTGCGGTGTCCAGTGTGGCTGGCCTGGTAGGTCACCTGAACAGTTCTGGTCCACTTAGAATACTGGCCATTTCTGTGGTAGTCCTGGGCCACTACCATGCATGTTTGGGTGTGGGAGGGGACTTAGAAATGTGGTGTGTGGGGGGGTGAGGGCTCTGGGAGGCACTTACCTTGGCTGGGAGAGGGTGGGTCAGGACTCCCCAGACATGGCAACATGTCCTTCCCTCCGTCAGCTCCTAGGTGCAGGGGCCTGGGGATTTCGCACACTGCCTCCAGCCACAAGTGCCTACCCTGCTCCAGTAGTTCTCATTGGTTGCAGTTCCTAGCCCATGGGCACTGTGGAGCTGGTGTACAAAGTGGAGGTGGCATGTGGAGCCACCTTGACCCTGTGCCTAGAAGCTGAGGGAGGGAATTGTTGCCACTTCCAGAGAGCTGTGTGGAGTCACATAGGGATCCTGCCAGCCTCGCCAAATTGCCCCCCCACATGGCAGCAATGGGGGTCCCAGGCAGTGCGCTGCTGCCCGTCCCCTCGTCTTCCCCCAGAGTCCTTGTACTGGCACTGGGTTGCCCTTCTGAGCACCCATGGGCTATGTCTACACTGGTGGGTTCTTGCGCAAGAATGGCTGTTCTTGCATAAGAAACCGCAAAGAGTCCACACGGCCCGCTCGCTCTTGCGCAAGAAGATTTACAGTAAAGTGTGGGAAGACAGGGCTTCTTGCGCAAGAGCTAAGCTCTTTTCTAACAAGTGTGAGCCCTCTTGCGCAAGAGGGCAGTGTGGACGCGTGGCAGGGGTTTCTTGCGCAGGAAAGCCCTATGGCTAAAGTGGCCATCAGAGCTTTCTTGCGCAAGAGAGCGTCCACACTACCATGGATGCTCTTGCGCAAAAGCACATGGCAGTGTGGACGTGTTCTTGCACAAGATGTTCTTGCGTAAGAACCCGCCAGTGTAGACATAGCCATGGTGTCTCCTGGGCCATTTCACCCAAACACCTAGGCTATGTCTACACTGGCGGCTTCTTGTGCAAGAACATCTTGCGCAAGGATTCTTGTGCAAGAAGTCTTGTGCAAGAAAACGTCCACACTGCCATGTGCGAGCTGTGCTTTTGTGCAAGAGCTCCCATGGCAGTGTGGACGCTCTCTTGTGCAAGAAAGCTCTGATGGCTATTTTAGCCATTTATAAATTTGTGTTTGATAGGAAAGGCACAACAGTACTTATTTTCCATATCAAAGGATGTCTTCTGATGTGCTGAATTTCCCGAACCTGCTAAGTTAATATCCAATGATCTTTTAATATTCTTCAAAGCCTCTTTCATTCAGGGGTGAGGGGAGGAGCTTTTGCTGCTCATGACATTTTCACAGAGCATGTTTACACTACAAAAGGAAAAAAAATTCCTATGTTGTTCACAACATGCCACTTACGATACATACTTCTTACAAAGCCATAGAAGGCTTCATAGTAATCAGTACAGCTTGCTATCGCTATTTAGATCCTGAGCTCAAGTTCTAATATCCTGTATTTCACAGTAAAAATGCATGAGATTCAACAGGAACATCAGCAACTTTTAATCTGCTTCAACTTTTTCACTGTCCAGCAATGTCATTTTAGAACATGGAAGTCTTAAGATTGATATTTCAAAGTGAATGTTTTTGTTATGGATTTTTATTCTTCTCCCTTTATTTTCATTTATTCCCCTCACCCCCCAACAGAACTATGTTATCTCTGCTGGGAAATGATCTGAGCAAAACAGAAGTTCTGTGCTTTCTTTTTGACGTTTCCAGTGATACAAGCAGCAACATCTTCTTCTTCTAAAGCAATAACTAAGGGAAGCGAAAGGTCACATTTGTATTTATCAGTTTCTCTCTATAATACAACCAGTTGAGACAGAGTGAATGACATTTTAAAATGAGTAACTTCTTATATGCTCTGGTTATAAACTCTGCCCACTAAAGGCATGTCTACACAGCAGCGTTATTTCAAAATAACTAGTGTTATTTTGAAAAACCATACGAGCATCTACACAGCAAGCCTGTCATTTCAAAATAATTTCGAAATAACAGGCAGCTTATGTCAGAGTCTGAAGCCCTCATTTCACCAGGAATAACGCCTATTCTGAAACAGCTATTTCAGAATAGGGCATGTGTAGGCAGGACAGCTGGAGTTATTTCGAAATAGGGGGCCTTCAGCTCTTCCTACAGGTGCCCTGCAGGCCCTTCTGTCCAAACTCAGCAAAACTTTGTTACCCCTTCCCCTTCTGCTTTAAAGACACAGCCTCAGGGGAAAGGGCTTGTGGCACACGGCAGGCCCTGACAGCCCTGAGCCACACTGCAGCAGCTTGCACAACTGTCACTGCAACCATGAGCCACCCTCGTGCTCTGCCCGAGCCCTCCAGGCTACAGCGAGTAGGCAGGCAGCTCCCAGGACCCTGCCAGGGGACGAAAGAAGTGTGTGCCTTCTCATCTGGTGTGGAGATCCTGGATCTCACTGAAGTGTGGGAAGAGGAGGCAAACCTCCAGGATCTTCACAGCAGACTCAGGAATGTGGACGTCTATGGCTGGATGGCCAAGAGCCTGGGCACCAAGGGCCATGTGTGCACCCAGGAACAGATGCACATGAAGGTGAAGGAGCTCAGGCAGGCCTATGCCGAGGCCAGGGAGCACAGCTCCCACTCCAGGGCGGCACCCTAGACCTGCCCCTATTATAGTGAGCTCTACTGCATCCTAGGGGTCGAGTCAGTTCCCCCCGGGTAGTGGACTCAGGGCTGGAGATGCCCACATCGTCACCCTCCTGGGGGGCAGAGATGGGGAAGAGGAGGAGGAGGGAGGAGCCAGATGAGGCTGGCGGTGTAGCAATGCCCACCAACCAGGAGGCCTTGCTCTCCCTGGAGCTAGTCGCCCCTCCCCTGAATGTCTCCCAGGCATTGTCTGATGCTGGGGAAGGCCCATCAGGTAAGTGCCATTAGTTTCCATAGAGACACAAGAGTGGAGGCTTCTTCTTGGCCTGGGATCGTTTGCAGCAGTATGTGAACGTGGGTGCATGTGGAGCGCCTGTCTGGGGCACAGAGCCCCAGGAGGCAGCAAAGGACCCGTGTGCTTTGGCTCACAGGGTGTCTGGCGAGGCTTGCCTTACTCCCGACAGTGGGGTGGGGACTCCCTCCCACCACAAGCCTCCATTAGGAGAAGGCTGGGGACATGGAGACACCCACACACACACACACACACACACACTCAGGAGTGCCACACAGAGAGCACTGGCATGCCTGCACTCTTGGGGCAGCATCTGCTCCCAGGGACAGTGTGTCAAGGCGGAGGAGCGTCTGCCACTTACACACACCTCCTCCCAACACCCTACCCCCCCTCTCCTCCAGTGGCTAGGGATACAAGTCCTCTCCCTGTGGGACACTGCCACTGCTGGATCCAGCATGTGCGCAGCATGGGAGGAAGCCCAGCCACCCCATTGCCCTACTCCCGTCTGCAGGCTCCCATGCCTGCTTGTCCCTGGGATGGGGGGGAGGGGGGAGGTGTTAGTGAGGCTCCCCCCCTTGGACATCTGCACCCCTGCAGGAAAGGGCCCACTGTCAAGGCCTCAGGTCGCCTTGCTCAAAGCACATAGCCTTTGTCTGACCTGAGGGCTTTTGGTCTCGGCTCAGAGATGAGGGCTAGCTTCATGCACAGTGTCTCCTGGGATGACTGCCCTTCTCTTTGTTCTCCACAACCAGACCAGTTGCAAGAGGGGAGCGGTCAACACCACCCGTGCCATTGTCCCGACCCCATGTGATCTGCCAGCAACGGAAAGCCCATGAGGACCTCCAGAGGGAGCATATCGCTGCATTGTGAGCCCTGCAGCCCTCCATGGACTGGCAGGATGGGAAACTGGAGGAGGAGCTGCAGCTGTGCTGCAACACCTGGTGGGAGCTGCTGCAGCAGGGCCAATCCATCTGCATGGCCTTCCATACGGTCATTGACTGGCTGGTGGCTGCTCCCGTGTTGGCTCCCGCCCCACCAGCTTCTCCCTCAACCCCCTGCCCCCGTGGCCACCAAGGGCCCCACACAAGGCAGCAGCACCACCTGACACAGGTGCCACTCCCAGCCCCAGCCCTGAGCCTTTCCTCCCCCACTACTCCAACTTCTACCTCCCTCCCTCTTCCATCTCCTTCCTCCCCCTCCCCCAGGTTCTTTCCCCAGTTACATTCACCCCAATAAGAGTTGATTGTTTCCAAACAAAAAGTGTAGTTTATTGTCTCTGCAGGGGAAGGGAAGGGAAAGAAGGGAGGGCAGAGGATGGGAGGAAATGCAAAGCGGAGCATTGCACAGGCCCCTCCCAGGGAGGCTCAGGGGAGAGTATTACTGGGGTCCTTGTGAGAAACTCTCTCAGGGCCTCACAGATTTGCACAGCCCCCTGATGGACCCGCTGGATTGGCCCTGCTGATCCAGTCAGCCTCTGCCCCCCCACCTTGGCAGGAACATCTCACCCTTCCTTTCACAAAGGTTGTGGAGGACACAGCAGGCTGCCACCACCTGAGGGATGTTTCGGTCACCGAGGTCCAGCCACGTGAGGAGGCAATGGAACCTCCCCTTGAGACGCCTAAAGGAGCCCTTCCCCACAATACGGGCCCTGGTGAGCCTGGTGTTAAAACATTCA
This sequence comes from Pelochelys cantorii, assembly GCA_032595735.1. Lineage (NCBI taxonomy): Eukaryota > Metazoa > Chordata > Testudines > Trionychidae > Pelochelys > Pelochelys cantorii. Next base: position 41,648,391 of record CM064327.1, on the reverse strand, counting down.
TTGTTGGGGTCAAGGTATCCGGTGTAGGGTTTCATGAGCTGGGGGATCAGAGGGTAGGCTGCTTCTCCTACAACACAGACTGGCATGTCCATGTCCCCGACCCTGATGGTGTGATCAGGGAAAAAGGTGCCAGCGTGCAGCTTCCGGAACAGGCTGGTGTTTTGGAAGGCATATGCGTTGTGTGCCTTCCCCGACCACCTGACGTAGATATTGGTGAACTGGCCACAGTGGTCAACGAAGGTCTGCAGGACCATTGAAAAGAACCACTTCTGCTTGATTTACTCAGATGCATGGTGGTCAGGGGCCCAGACGGGGATGTGGGTGCCATCAATAGCCCCTCCCACACACATAGCTGGGGAAGCCCATGGCGGCAAAGCCAGAGATGTTGGGGTCCATGTTGCCCAGGTTGATTACTCTGCGCAGCAGGACGGCGTTGATGGCCCTCACCACGTGTAGAAGGAGACAGACAGAGAATCACAGGGGTGCCAGGACCCTCAGGATGTCCCTGAGCCCCACTCTTTTCCCCCCGACCCCAACAAAAACCAGTAGCACCCCCAATTGCCCCATCCTGTCAGGGCTTTGTGAAGGCGGGACTGAAAAACCTCCCAAGGAGGGGGCTTCCACCACCCCCAATAACACCCCTTCCCCAGCCTAGGGAACCCCACTCCAGCAGTTCAGTTCACCTCACCACTCTCCTGGGACAAGGGCATGATACCTGCATGGCTGTGGGCCCAACCGTCGATCTTTCCACAGCGAACTGGTTCCTGATGGATCAGTAGCTGTCTGGTGTGGCGAGCTCCCAGATGGCAATGATGACCTGCTTCTGGAGGGGGATGGCAGGTCTCATCTGCATGTCCCATTGCCTGAGGGCAGGGGCAAGCCACTCACAGAGCTCCAAAAAGGTGTTCTTCCACATGTGGAAATTCTGGAGCCACTGCTGGTTGTTCCACCACTCCAAGATGATCCGGTCCCACCAGTCGAAGCTGGTGCCCAGTCGCCAGAAGCAGTGGTGTACGATGTGCAGGGGAGCACAGGTGGGGGTCAAGCTCCATGAATAGCACTAGGACAGTGGAGAGGAATTGCCCCATAATGAGCTGGGGGGTCCTGTTCCTGCAGGGGCTGGAAAGCAGCCCACAGAAACTGCAGCAGGAAGTGCACTAAGACACATAAGAGCCGTCGACTGATGGGAGGCAGGTCCAGCTGCATGTCTAGAGAGCTGAGGTGTCCGCAAGGGCAACCACAGCAGGCAAAGGAAAGGCTTTGCTGTCCCTCAAGGCGGTAGGCAAAGGAGAAGAACCTGAGACATGGCTGTACAGGGGGGTCCCTTTAAGCTTGAGCCACAGAAGAGAGTGCTGTCCTGATGCCCTGCTTGAAGTGCTTCCAGGTGGCCTTATATGTGATTCAGCGTCCAATGAGTGTGGGCACTCTATTTTGAAATAGCTCAGCGCTATTTCAATGGGCATTTGCTATGTAGATGTGCTATTTCGAAATAGCTTATTTTGGAATAAGAGTGCAGTGTAGATGTGCCCAAAGAAGCTACATTAGGAGAAGACCAAACCACATGAAGCATGGCCCCTTTCTTGGTTTTATATCTAGACCAGAAAGGAGCAGCTTCCTCTGAGAAGAAAGGTAACTTTACAGAGGAGAAACAATTCCTATGTCAGATTGTGAAAATAACCTATATATAAGCTATGTTCTACTCTGTTAATTCCACATGTCTGATGTTAAATGACATAACATCAGTCTCTAAGATCTTTGGCTACTATTCTGGTATTTGTTTCAATGAAAACACACATGCTGGACACCAGTTGTCTGTCTGTCTGTCTTTTAAATAAAGCACTTTTCCAGATCTGAGAGGTTTAGGTATTGGACTGCACTTTACAGATGAGATGAAGTACTTTACATGGAGGTATTAACAAACAGCTGGATACATAAAATATTTGAAGATTGCACATGAACTGGACCTTCACTCTTCAAGAATTACCACTCCAGCCTAATAATTTGAGCATCCTCCATCTTCAACGAGAACTAAGAATTATATTTTTTAAACTGCAGATGTCATTACTATTGCCAAATCTGAAACTGCACAAAATGTTACTGTAATTAAAATGTTACAGAAATAAACGTGCAATAACACTGTTTTTGTAAATACCTGCATTTAACTTATGATGAGCTCTCATATCCACCATTCTAACCCAGGCCACAGACAACCAGCCACATTCCTTGAGGAAGAAACTATGAATGGTAGAATGCTTTCATTTGACTGTTCAGGTTTCTGCCCACATCTTCAAGAAGAGGCCACTCTGTGCCCCCAATATTCTAGCATTTTTGCTGTTTCTTGTATGTTTGCAGCATAGCACCAGCTGGGATACTAGCTGATAATTGCCTCCATCCAGAAACAGGACATCTTTCTCACAATGCCCTTAGCTATTTATTCCACCTACATTAATACACCATGTCCTCTTGTTTCTGTGTGCTAGCTCTAAAAGCAGTGATTGGGTTCCCTGTTTATTACTGGCTTAGCTTCACTCATACAGCTCCCTGCCAGGTGTTGCTGCATTCAGAAACAAGAGACCAGTCAGCAAACTCAAGACTCTCAGAGCACTACTTCTAGGTCAGCATGAGAGAAGTGTATCTTGCATACCATTATCAGAAACAGAAAACTTGAACATACAGGAGAGGTGCCTTCCAAATATTGGGTAGCAAAGACTTCTGAGGCGATTCCTCTAGAAGCATTTTGAATTAGGCAAACAAAACCAAAGCAACTCACTACTTGTTGAAAGGCAGATCTGCTCTGACATCCATCTACAGGAAAAATGGAAAGTAGTTTCCTTCTCCTAAAGAACTCTTCAATGCATCATGGTCTGGCTGTAGGGAAGTGATTGTCTAGGAAGCAGTATTGCTAAAAGGGATTTAGGGGTCATAGTGGACCACAGGTTAAACATGGTTCAACAGGGTGACACTGTTGCAAAAAAAGCAAACAAGATTCTGGGATGTGTTAACAGGAGCGTTGTGAGCAAGACACGAGAAGTCATTGTTCCGTTCTACTCTGTGCTGATTAGGCCTCAATTGGAGTATTGTGTCCAGTTCTGGGCACCACATTTCAAGAAAGATGTGGCGAAACTGGAGAAGGTCCAGAGAAGAGCAACAAAAATGATTAAAGATCTAGAAAACATGAGGGAAGACTGAAAGAACGGGGCTAGTTTAGTTTGGAAACAAGAAGACTGAGAAAGGAGATGATAGTTTTCAAGTATCAAATGGGTGTTACAAAGAGGGAGAAAAATTGTTCTCCTTGGCCTCTGAGGATAGGACAAGAAGCAATGGGTTTAAACTGCAGCAAGGGAGATTTAGGTTGGACATTAGGAAAAACTTTCTGTCAGGGTGGTTAAACACTGGAATAAGTTGCTTAGGGGGGGTTGTGGAATCTCCATCACTGGAGATATTTCAGAGCAGGTTAGACAGACACCTGTCAGGGATGATCTAGACCAGTGGTTCCCAAACGTTTCAGCATCACGTCCCCTTTCTGATTTTTGAGAAACCCTCACGCCCCCCCCAACACCTCCCCCACAAAATAGCAGCAAAACTTGTTAAGAAAAAAAAAAAGGAACTGACTGGGGCCGAAAAACAGATGAGGCCCCTTTAACTCCCAGGACCAGTGTAAATAAAAAGGTGCCGGTACTCCAGGGGAAAAGTTGTTGACCCCCACCCCCCGAAAAAAGGTTGCCCTTTTAAGAGCAGAGCAGGCATTGCCCATTTAAGGTGGCCATTTTGAAGTCTGCCTGGGATGCTCCATCCTCCCCCCACCCCAGCTGCACATGTTCAGGCGGACACCTGAGCAGGAAAAACAGAAAATACTGGACATTTCACATGATATTTTCTGAATTTTTTTACTGGATGGACTGGGCTCTTTTGGGGTGGGGGGGTGGAGGTGAGTCACCTCGTGCCTCCCCTGGAATTTCTTCACGCCCCCCCCTCAGGGGGCACCCACACCCAGTTTGGGAACCTATGATCTATAGTGGTTGGTCCTGCCATGAGGGCAGAGGACTGGACTCGATGACCTCTTGAGGTCCCTTCCAGTTCTATGATTCTATTCTATGATTCTTCTTATCCCAACCTCACCTATCATTCTCTGAGACTGTAAACCATTTGGCTCCATATGAAGAAAACTCAGGAATACTTTAGGGCCGCGTTTCTCAAACTGTGGGTCCCGACCCCTCGGGAGGTCACGAGCAACTTAGAGGGGGGTCGCGGTATCACAAAGTTTGAGAATCCCTGTTTTAGGGATATGAATAAGTCGTCGACTAGTCGATTAACCTATAAGCCTAGGCTTATCAGTTAATCTAGTCGACTACTCACATTTCCTCCCCTTGCTGCCTCTGTATCAGAGGCAGCAAGAGGGGTGGGAAGCAGGTGCCAGTGCTGGGGGGAGCCAGCTTAAAAGCTGATTCCCCCCAGCACCAGCTCTATGGTGCCGCCTGCCCACCGCCCCGCCCTGCACTGCTGCCTCTATATATCAGAGGAAGCAGCGCGGGGGTGGGAGCAGGTGCTTCTTTGCAGCAGCAGCCCCTTCAGAGCATCCCTCTGCATCCCACGGAGAGCCTGAGCCCACCACAGGCAGGGGCTGCTTTGCAGCAGCAGCCCATCTGCGGAGGACTGCAGCAGACAGACGCTGCTTCGCGGCAGCCTTGCCGCTGCCTCCCCTCTCAAACAGCCTCTGTTCATGGGAACCTCAGACTCCCTGCAGACGGGGGCTGCTGCCTCCTTGTGCTGCTGCCTCTGTATCAGAGGCAGCAGTGCAGGGCAGCAGGTAGCTGATCTGTGAGGGGAGCTGTTTTTTAAACTGGCTCCCTTCATGGACCGGCTCCTGCTTAGCACCCTGCGCTGCTGCCTCTGATACAGCAGGGGGCTCCCCAGGACTGGGGCTGTATTGCACTGGCTGTCAGCCCTGCCCAAGAACTACAAAATAATTGACGAACCACTAAGAATTCATGCGGTTAGTCAAATATTCTATTACCTGCTATTTAATATCCCTAGAATACTTACCCCTTACAAATCCAAACTGAGGATGGTGAAATTTTTCATATCAGATTGTCAGGTGAGCAGAGTTGTCTTTCCAATAACTGTTTTAGAACTAGTCCATCAACACTAGGTTTGCCTATTTTCTGGAACCTCCAACTCTACATTCTCTAAAAACTGAAACTTTGCCTAGAAATACCTATTACGGTGAACTTGCACTGTACACTAGGAGTTTTCTTAGGAAAGACAATGACAAATTTTCTAAGGACTAATTATCAAATCTACAGCAGAAAATTTACCAAATTTTACTTACAATAAAAATACCACAGAGACAATTTGCCAAGGATGTGAAAAGATTGCCTTTGGTAGTTAGATGAAGATCTACAAGCATCAACCGAAGCGCCAAAAAAATTCTCCTTACTAACACAGGAATAATCCCATTTATTAGAACTACCAATCCAGAACTTTAGGTTCATGACAAGCTTTATCAGAGATGTACAACTCTCCTCCTCCAAAAAAGTACTAACTGTATTTTCCAGCATTTGAATTGCTTCACTTATCTGTCAACTGCAGAATGCTCCCTCATATTTCTCCTGATATAAAGTAGGACAGGTACTTAAAAGCTAGTTATCACATCGTATATGTGGAATTGAATGCATCAAGTAACTCTGAATTAATTATTAGAATACTATTTTATTGAATAGTAAAAATATATTCATTGTAGTATTTTCATTATATTTTCCTTTATATCACTCTATGAAATGATCCCATCCCCTCTGTGCAGAAATTGAACTACAGTCCATTTTTCAATATGACAATTTCCAGTGCTGGAAAAAAAACAAGCCATATATAATACTTGTACATACTTTATATATACAGGTAGTGAAGAAAACAAGGGCTTATTAGCTGCAATGACATTAATAGTAATTCAAAACATCTCACCAACTAGCGTGATACTGGAAGTCGTTTTAAGGGGGAATGCAATTGGCCAGTCATACTATTGGGATATGAAGTATTTCCAAAGTGAAGCTTTTAACTGAAAAACCCAAACACAAGGACAGTTGGGATAGATCTTGTTGAGCTTAAATGTGAGCATCCCTTTCTAAAGATAAACTGAAGTGTTGCAAGGCTACAATTTCCCCCAACTTATTTCGTAAAACTGAACTGAATATCTATCTAATCTATCTATCTCCCTATCTTTTAGAGATTTGTGCATCTGTCTGTGTCTCTGTCTGTGAGTCCGCTTGTTCAATAACTCCTAAACAGTAGGAGCTAGGACCACCAAATTTGGTCTGCAGCTTTCTCTTCTCTTAACTTAAAGCAAGGTCAGGGTTTGTGCCAGGTCAATCAGAAGTGCCAGGAAACGGACTGTTTTCCATAAGGAAAGGGAGGAGATGGGCTGTTCAGAGGGACACAATACAGAGAGTGGCCACTGGGGGCAGTTGTACCACCAAGGGAGTGGCCAGCAAGGCTGGGGCTCCACCATCTTGCCTGCCACTAGACTGGATAAATAACTCCCCTGCCCCAAACCTTTCCCCCTGCTCTCCTGGCCCTTGGCCACTGTGCTGGGGGATAGGGGTAGAGAAAAGACCCCTGGTGGTCAGGAGGTACAAGGGAGGGAAAAAAAGATCCCTGGTGGCCAGTGGTGGGGTGTGGGGGGAGAAAAAGGCCCCTGATAGCTGGGGCGGGGGGCATGGGGGGAGGAAGGGTGGCGGCTGTGGGAAGAGAAAAGATGGGAGCCACCCCAGCCCCTCTTCCCCTGCAGTCCTTTATTCTCATCCCCCGCAACCCAAGGTCCTGCCCTGACTCCTGCACCCACCACACCACCAGCTCCCTGCCTTGAAAGACCAGGACAATGCCAGGTAAGTCTTCTAGTTATTAAACAATTCAGGGCCATATTGTCCTCTCCCTGTGGTAAAACCAAAAGAGGGGGGAGAGAGCATGCTAAGGATAAGTCTACATTGCCACTTTACTGCGCTGCAACTTTCTGGCTCAGAGTGAGAAAAAACTCCCTCCCTCAAGCACAGCAAGTTACAGGGCTTTGAAGCACCAGTGTAAACCAGGCTACAGCAATGGGAGCTGTGCGCCCAGAAGAATTAGCTACTCCCCTTGGGAGGCGGTTTACCTGAAGCACTGGGAGAGCTCTCTCCCCATGCTTCTGCCATGGCCACATTGCAGCATTAAAGTGCTGCCGTGGCTACACTTCGAAGAAGGGCTACTCAACTTTGGAAGCCCGGGGGGCCATAATGATACTCACAGCACGTGTGGAGGGCTGCAACTTAAGTGTGGTTGCATATACATGCAAATATACATGCAAAAAGCTTTTTTCACACTAATGCGCATGAATACAAAGATTAAGCTTAAGCTGTGGCGCTGGACCCAAATGTGGCCAGTGTGAGTCAGTCAGCATCTCTCAGGCTCTGCCTAGAAGGCTAAGCAGCCAGCATTTCCCACAATGCCCTGGCGCTTCCAGCACCTCCTTCATGCGGGCTAGAAACGCCGACAGCCTGTACCCTCTGTTCCAGCCAGCCCATCCGCTTGCGTCTTTCAATGCTCACCCCGCCTGGGAGATGCCTCACCGTTGTGGAGCATGTTCCCAGTGGAGACCATGTTCAAAGGATCCCACTCAAAGGCCATGTGTTGAGTAGCCCTGCTTTAAAGCGTCTAATTACAGATAAAGCTCAAGAATTTAAGTGATACACCTCAAAGTCTCCACAGAACGTTGCACTACGGCAAAAGGCAAAAGGGCTTTGAGGAACCAAAGGGTGATGGGCACTAAGGAGCTTGGATGGCAGCCTGCAAAATCTGCAGCTCTTGGAATGTGTGATTAAAGAAAAGTGAAGCCTTGTGTGGTGACACTTGGTCTTGTCCTTATCCTTTCGGCACTGTACGACTCGCTCCTTTGGCTGCAAACCTTACCTCCCCTGCATAGGGCTACAGGCAAAGTAGTAGTAGGGGCATTAATTTCCATGTGGATAGTCACCTACCTCTGAAAGAGAGCCACAGGGCATGGCTGCTCCCCAGCCCTGACATTTTTGATCTCCATGGAGTCAAAGATCTTGTACAGGGCTTCTGCTGGCTCAGGAGGCCATGCTTAGGGGCTCTTTCTTTTCCCCTTTTCTGTGTCCCATGTTGGATTCCACTTTGTTTCTCCCTCCATTGGCACTGGGGAGGGGAGCTTCAAGTCCACTTATTGATATTTTTAATGTAACTTGCAACTGGTATTCTAGGGAACAGAAGGCCTCCAAGCTGACTATTTCCTCTATGAATAATCTTAATTCATGAGACAGTTACAGTAAGAGGAAAAAATGTTCAGTTCTGAATTCAGTGTCACTATCTAGTACTAGATAATACATTCAGGTTCCTTTCTCTGCTCTCAGAAAACGGAGTGGGGAATACCGGCTAAAAGGAAATCAGTTTGTCCTGAGAGTCTGTTTTCACACAGGAATGCATACCAAACACGCAAGAAGACTTCATTCTACATGTTTACCACAGACCCAACGAAGCTGCCGGTCAGTTCGGAGGTCAGTTAGCTCATCAATGGATCTCCAACTGCACTGACAAGCATAAGCCCGTGATCCCTTCTTCTTTATCATCTTCACTCTTAATTTACTGAGGTCAGGCATGTTATTCCTGTCAATCAAATAAGCTCACTTTAGTATGATGTGAGTTTCTTTTTTCTATAAAATAAGCACTTTGCACCATGTAGCCAAATTCTGGCATTGGATGTGTGTACTATGAGTGACTTTAGGAAGAGTAGCGTGTGAAGCTGAGAAAAGATGCCAGCCCATAGAATTCTGCCCTCAGAACCAGTTCCTTGTTGGTAAAGGACTGTTGCAGTGCCAGGTGCTGTCACTGTGGGAGCTATAAAAGTCCTCACACAGTGCTGGATAAAATTATTTAACAGGCCTGTCTCATGCAATTTTAAAAATCACATTAATAGTAAGCACTGAGGTTATAGTGCAATAGCTTCTCTGGTTTAATGATTTAGAGGCTTATATACTCAAGTCATTTTAACTTTTTTTTTTTTACAAGAGAAAACTATGTTTTAGCAAATAAAAATTCAAGAAGGCAAAACTGTGGGTCAAAACCCTCCTGCAATCCTATTTTTAGTAACATCAGATGGAAGAAAAGGAACTTTTTGTATTGTGGTAATGTTGATCCACTCCATGGGGTGGTCTATGCAGATTGGCAGAGAGTACAACAGCTGGGGTGAGGGCAAGGAAGATAGCCACTCTCTGAAGCACTGTTCCCTCCTTCCCCGCCACTAAAAAATCCCTGAAAAAACAGAAATGATGTATAATTATGACTGGAACAAAGCGTCTTGCTTGTTCTTTCCCCTCTGTGGTATACAACCCCCAGGGAAACAGGAGATTATGGATTGGCAACGAGAGGGAGGGTCCAGTGCAATAACAGCCTGCATTCAAGCCACATGCTAGGTTACGAAACATGCGTTAGGCCTTGATTCAGAAAAGCACTTAAAAACATGCTGGCCATTAAGTGTTCACTCAAGTCTCATTACTTTTAATGGGATTTAAGTGGGTGTTAAAATGCTGTCTTGGATATAAAGCTTTCCTAAATAAAGGTCTCAGTGCACTGTAACTATTGTTTACAGGTGTACTGAAACCAGAATTTTTTGTAGGCTTAGTTCTCTGCTGGTTCTGCAGAAGAGGCAACTCCATCCTGCAAAGTACCGAGCAGACTAAAGTAGCGTCAACTCTCCTACTTGAGAATAATCTAAAGAGGGGTCAATCTGGTCTAACGAGTGAATCTGAAGTACATTGTAAATATTCATTTAGTTTAGATTCATACAGTATCTGTAAAGTTATCCCAAGTTAAACTAGTTCATTTGTATCATAAATGAATACATATGCATAGTGACATTCTGCTGTCAAGAAATAGCATATGCAAATTAATCATTATAGGATCAGTGGTGAGAGGAATAAGGGTACTAGTGCAGAGTAGAAAGGCAAAAATATCACACCTCATAATATAGAATGACAGACAACAGCGTGAACATGAACCAAATCACAAGTTACTTCTCTACTAGCATCCAGAACTTCAAATGAAGCAAAGTACCAGTGTAAAAATCTGTTATTTCAAAAATCAAGTGTTGACTTAATGTTTTAACCACGACTGACATGCAGCCTGCTCTTTCCTTTAATTTTCATCTGCTGCCCTTATACCTGTTCAAATAGTATACACTGATGAGTACTATAAAAATGTTGAAATAGAAATCTGAGAACAAAAAACAGTGGGGTAGATATTTATTTACTCATTTGCTTGCCCATCCTTTAAATCCCATTTTTATACTATTTATTTTGGAAGGATTCACGGGTTTACACATCCATGTCATATATGTATGAAAAACAAAATTATTACAATAGTGAGCTTTTGTTAAAGGGACATTACATAGGAATATTGTCATCAGATCTCTGTGTTTAACAATTATATTTACAGAATAAGCATTAATACAAGATTTAGGACATGTTTAACAGACCAGGTGTGTCTAATATTAACATTAAAAAAAAACCTGAACAGGTATACTTGTTTCATTTGCAGAGGAATGTAATCAAATATCTGAGACCTAGTCTACACTACAGAGTTAGGTTGATGTAAGGCAGCTTATGTCGACTTAATTATGTCAGTGTACACAATAAAGCCTTGTCTTGCTGATGTATGGGCATGTCTACACTACAGAGAAGATTGACCCTCCGAAGGTTAATCTTCTAGGGTTCGATTTAGTGGGTCTAAGGTAGACCCCTATATCAAATGCTGAGGGCAGCCCCCACTGGTGTCTGGTGCTCCTCGTTCTGCGAGGAGTAAGGGAAGCAGGCAGGAGCGTGTGCTCCCGTCAGCTTCCCACTGGGTAGATGGGGATTTTAGGTATGTTGACTCCAGCTTGCAATTAACATAGTTGGAGTAGCATATCTTAGGTCAACCTTCCCCTCCAGTGTGGACCAGCCCTAAGTGCCTAAGGCATCAACATAATAACTGCACCACCTCCATGAGAGGCATAGCTTATGGTGGTGTAGTTAGAGCAGTGCAGTGTGTGTGCACATGCTAAGTTAGTTATATTGGCTGCTGGCTGTCTTGTCTGCTGAATAGAGGCCCCTGTTCAGGAAGCCAGGAAGCCCAGGTGGTTGCCCCCTGCTCCCAGCTAGGAGCAGGAAGCCAAGAAGCCTGAGGACGCAGTTGGGTTCCCAGTAAGGAGCTGAAAGTCCTGACTCTCAGTCCCCCGCAATGTCCCTCTTCAATCGGTGGAAGCACTCCAAGTGAGGATGCGTACCACCAACAGAAGGAAGGTAATGTGGACTTCAGTCTCTGCAGTAATTACTGTGATGGCTGTAAGTTAACCTGACATATGTCAACTTAAGTCTGTATTGCAGACATGCCCTGAGCATATGTGTCCTCTGTCTATTCTGCTTGGTAAGTAACTGGTTCATTCTCACTTTTAATCTCCAAATTTCCCAGCCTACTAGAGGCACCCCAGCTGGAGGAACTGCCAGGGGGCAGAGAATAACTTGAACATTAAATAATATATATTCTGCCCTTTTGTTCATGAAACTCTCTAGTTACCAAAGAGTCAGATCAAAAAAATTATCAGGGCAGAGCATTTTTAATATTTTTCATTAATTAAAAACAAAGGTCTTTCAAGTCTTAGGATGAGAGAGAACACAAAGGATGTCCTAAAACAATAAGGAAGAGACTGTTAATAACAAGATGTCTTATTAATGTGTTATTATAAGGGGTCAGCGTTCTTTGCAAGCTACAATACACCCCCTGGTGTTCACACAGTTTGAACATCCAATTAACCTGACCAATGTTTTGCAACAGAACAAATTTTTGATCAAAACAGATTTTATCAAAATAAGTGGAATTCAAGGTATTTAAATTCCCTGTATAAATCAGGAATATACTTCTTATTTGTGATTACAATCCAATCTAGTGAGGTCCTCAGGAAGGGTTTTAGAGAAATTAGAAGTCAAAATGGCTAAAGGATAAATTCAGAGACTTCAAATCCCCAGTGGAGTGAAGTGGCAGAGAATTATCACAATTTAACCAAAAATAAAACTTTTGAAAGTGATTGGATCAGGGTTTTTTGTCCCATGGAAACCCTCACATTTAGTTCAACTTCTGCATTTTTACAACAAAGGCTTTCAAACTGCTTGAATCTCACTGCGCAGCTTACATACATAGTATTTAACAGTAGAGAGGAAAAAGTGACAGAAGCAATAAGTCAGTGTCACAAAAAGCATGATGGCAAATATACATAACATAAGCAGAGTCATATTTTTACTTTATTCATGAATGAGACATACTGCACTAGAACACAAGAGGCAAAATTCATTACTAGTGGAAGTGACATTAACTTACATAGAGCAGCACCTGACTATGCCAGCAATAAATATGGGCCTTTATCTATTAAAATGTACATTTCTGATAAGCATATTACCCCCCCCCCCCCATAGTAATTACAAGCCTATCTGAAGCATACCTGAAAAAGAGATAATCACATGATTTATCCCACTGGTAGTCATTGTAATGAGACACATGGAAGTCACAGGCAGTACAACGTAGCTGATCACATGTTCTGTTCAAAGTAACAGAATCAAATAGCAGTGATGTATTACAAAAATACATTAAGATTTCAAAATCAAGTGCTTAAAAGTTGCAAAATGCTAGAATTATGCATTATACATGTTTTATTACACGATCCCTGATCATACTTTCCACTGCCTCATTGAGTGCACAAGCTGGATGGTGCCCTGGGAACTAATTAGGTTAAACTCTGATCATCTGAAGAAGTGGGCTGTGCCCACGAAAGCTCATGATACCATCTACATGTTTTGTTAGTCTATTAAGTGCTACCAGACCATTTGTTGTTTTTTAAGTTTATCTAGTACAGACTGACTTGGCTACCCCCTGAAGCTAGGTTAATGTAGTTTATGTAGGCTGCTATCTCAACTCCTCCCCCATTTGGATGATGAAAATAGAAGGTGTGCAGTGAATGAGGCAGCGGATTGTAGGAAGAGAAGGGATGGTCTTATCACTAAGAAAGCTAAATGATTCCCTTGAATGTATTAGGTAAATTATTTAGTAGTAGAGAATGCTGGTATTTTAAAAGCTTATGTTTTCATACTGATTTTTAGGTTAGATTGTCAATGTTTCCTGATGAAAAATACAGAAGTCTACATTTAGGATATTAGATTGTAGAGCTATGTTAGTGTTGTGCAGTAGGATAATATGCTGCACAGGGCTCAAAAGCAGCTGAACTGCTACTCTATTAAAGATCACAAAGGAAAAAGCCACTGAGGAAGACTGCTTCCCCTGCGCATTAAGAAGCAATATTTCACAATTTCTCTTTCTCAGCAAAGTAATTTGAGTGGTTGCACAATGTGTGTAACCACAACTAAGTAGTTCCATTAAACAAAACTGCCTTTTGAATAAGGGATGTAGAGGTCACATACACAACTGAAGCTAGTGGGCACCAAAGTGACTCAACAGGGAAAAATTAAGTTTCCCACATAAACTCCCTGTGCAAATCCTTAGCATAGGAGTCAAGATTTGGCCTATAATTCTGGTTGTGAAGACACAGTTTGTTACAAGCGCTTGAAAAACATGACTTAGAATAAAACTCCCATTGGGCTGAAATGTCTTGTGACTGGCTCTGGATTATTTTATTTATTTCCTGTAAAGGAAAAGATTGCCTTGCATGCTTTTTCCTTCCTAAAGATGGCCAGAAAGTTTAACTGATTAAAAAAAAAATGAAATCCAAGTCCAACCTAAGCTGAGTAATTATGACTGGAGAACTAATGAATTGGTGATATCATAAGAGCCTACCCTACTGTTAATAAAAAACCTTTAGTGTCAATACTGAGTAGATAAACTCTTGAGGTCTCTAAAACACACCCATGAAATAAATCACATGTAACTCTATTTATCAAAATTTCTTGTGTGTTTAGGTAAGGTAAGTTTAACCCAATTATTTACATTTGGCATAACAGGATTTAAAAAAAGAACTAGAAAGTTTATGGAGGATAGGTCCATCAATGACTATTAGCCAGGACGGGCAGGACTGGTGTTCCCAGCTTCAGTTTGCCAGAGGTTAGGAATGGGTGATACTTTATGATTATCTCTTCTATTCATTCCTTCTGGGGCACTGGGCATTAGCCACTGTCAGATAACAGGATACTGGGCTACATGGACCTTCGGTCTGACCCAATATGTCTGTTCTGATCATCTCTCAACAGAAACTTTGCATAAGCACCTTATCTTGGATCAAGATTGTAATAATGCAAATAAAGCAGCACCTTTCAGATTTCCTACCTCTGAGAAATATTTGTTCCTATACCATGTGGTGTAGAGCTTCCGCCAAGATACACTGGACAACAACTACATGAATTCAACAGAGAAACAGTAAAATTAGTTGAGAGTCACTTGGAAAAAGTAGCATAATAACAACAACCTAATTTGATTTGACTCAGCCTGTCATCCTCCAATGAGCATATGTACCTTTTCAGCAAATGCATTAATTACTTAGGACTGTAAGGCACAGTATTTATAAAATAAGTGTTACTTTACTGGACTAATGCTGAACATCCAGGAACATAGGAGTTAAAATTTTTCAACATGTGCATAAGCAAGAGTCACAAAACACTATTAGGTGCAATGTGTTCACGGAATAGTATAGGGACCGAAACACAGAAAAGCAAAACAGAACATCTAATTTTGAACTGTTAATGCTTTTGCACGTGGCAGAACATTATTTACAACTACAATAATATGTAGCACTGTAATGTAACGTTACAGACAACATGCCTTATAGAGGGGTGGGCAATAATTTTTGAGGGGAGGGAGTTACTTCAAAAATTTATGAAGTGGTTGCAGGCTGCCCCAGAAGGAGTGGGGCCTCAGATGGAAGGGGCAGAGCCTCGGATGGAAGGAGCAGAGCCTTTAAATAGCAGGAGTTGAAAGGGCTTGCGCCTCCCCTGCAGCTCCCAGGCATCATGTTAGCTGGAGATGGGAGCTGCAAGCCCTTTCAATTCCTGCTATTTAAAGGGCTCGCTGCTCCCGGCCTCGCTGCTAGTGCATTGCCTGGGAGCCGGGGACATGTGAGGCCTTTCAACTACTTCTATTTAAAGGGCTTGCGCCTTCCCTGGGGCTGTTGCCTGGGAGTTGAAAGGGCTTGTTGAAGCAGTTGAAAGGGCTTGCATGTCCTTGGCTTCCAGGCAACAGGCTAGCATGGAGCCAGAGCTGCAAGCCCTTTCAATTGCTTCTATTTAAAGGACGAGAGCCGGCCAAGTGGCTGCCAGACAATGCAGCCACCTGGGAGGGGCGAGCCCTTTAAATAGAAACAGTTAAAAGGGCTTGCAGCTCTGGCCCCACTAGTGCGTTGCCTGGGAGCTGGAGACACGTGAGCCCTTTCAACTGCTTCTATTTAAAGGGCTCACACCTTCCCCATGCCTGTCAGGCAATGTGTGGCTTGGCAGCCCCGGGAAAAGCGTGAGCCCTTTAAATAGAAGCAATTAAAAGGGCTCACGCATGGCTTCCAGGAAATGCACTAGCAGCAGGGAAGGAGTTGCGAGTCCTTTTAACTGCTTCTATTTAAAAGGCTCGAGCAAGCCCTTTAAATAGAAACAGTTAAAAGGGCTTGCAGTTCTGGCGCCACTAACGCGTTGCCTGGGAGCCGGAGATGCGTGAGCCCTTTCAACTGCTTCTATTTAAAGGGCTCATGCAGGCCCAGCCAAAGAGTCTGTGGGGCCCAACGCGACATGTTGTGGTTGGCTGTTGTGCGGTTCCCAGCCAGGGCAGTAAGTGAGCAGCCGGGCGGGCAGGTGCTGGGCAGCACGGGGCCCAAGGCAACCGCCTTATCCTAAGGCTGGGCCTACGCTGATGCCTTCCCCGCAATTGCCAGGCAACATGTTACCTGACAGGTGCAGGGAAGGCGTGAGCCCTTAAAATAGAAGCAGTTGAAAGGGCTTGTGCGACTCTGGCTCCAGGCAATGCAGTAGGGGGCAGGGCCTGGAACGGCCGTGCAGGCTGGATCAAAGCCCTTGGTGGGCCGGATCCGGCCTGCTGAATGGCTTTTGCTCACCCCTGCCTTATACTGTTGGACTCAAGGAACTCAATCTATCTTAACAAAGAGAAGCCTTATGGGAGACCTGATCATGGGCTACAAGTACCTACATGGAGAACAGATATTTGATAATGAGGGCTTCAGTCTAGCAGACAAAGGTATAACAAGATCCAGAGACTAGAAGCTGAAGCTAGACAAATTCAGAATGGAAATAAAGTGTAAGTTTTAAATGGTAAATAACCACTGGAACAATGTACCAAGGGTAGTGATGGTTTCTCCACCAGGGCAGTTTTTAAATCAAGACTGGATTTATAAAAGGGATTATACTGGAAGAGGTTCTATGGCCTGTGTTATTCAAGAGATCAGAGCAGATGATTACAATGGTCTCTTCTGGCTTTGGAATCTATGAAATGAATGAAAACAACTTCTTTGTACTATGGAGGCACAAAACTGTCAAAAAGCTGAATTATTTGTTCTTTCTCCTATTGAAGCTCCTCTAAATACTTAGCTCCTTTGCAATTCAGCATCGTCATCTCTCTATATATTTTAGAGTTTGTGCATCTGTCTGTTTTTCCATGAGTCCGTCCATCCTTCTGTGAGTCCATTTGCTCAAGAACGCCTCCTATATGGTAAGAGCTAGGACCACTAAATTTGGTATGCGTCTTCTTCTTATCCTCATCAATTGTTTTCCGTAACATGGAAAGTGAGGGTTCGGATAGCAGGGACAGTTATGCTCCACGATGGCCAATAGGGGCAGCGTGTGTGGGGGACAGTTATATTGCAGACTGACCACAGAAGGGCAGCAATACCAAGACGACAGTGGCCAGCTCGAGCTCTCCATATTGCCAGCCACCGGCCCAGGTAAGTGGCCCCCAGTCCCCAAACCCTTCCCCCCTGGCCCTCAGCTTCAGTGCCAGATGGGCGAGGGGGGAGCTCCGCCAGCCAGTAGCTCCAGCCCTGCTTCGAGAAGCTGCTTGCCCACCTGCTAGAGGCACCCCAGCTGGAAGAACTGCTGGGGGGCAGAGAAGCACTAGCAGGGCCAGGCAGCCCAGCCCCACCCTCTTTGTAAAGAGCCACCATCTAGGAGGCCAGGCAGCCACCCCAGGAGAGCTCCTGGCCGGGGGGGGCTGGCCAGCACAATACTGGTCCCTGCTCCCCCTGAGAGGAGCTGCCAGGGCAGTGCAGTTCTGGTCCCTAGGAGGGGCCACCGTCGGAACAGTGCCACCTTCACTGCCACAGGCAGCCTTGGTAAGCCTCTCAGGCCCCTACTCTGAGTCCTCCCCATCTCCCACCCCCCACCCTGACTCCTGTACCGCTACCCCTTGCCCATAGCCTCCCCACCTCCCAGCCCCCGCCCTGACTCCTGCACCTCCCCCACACCCATTGCTATAAGCTTTCCACACCCACAGCTCCCTGCCATGGTCCCCTTGCCCTAAATCCTGCAACCCCCCTGGCCTGAGGCCCCCCCCACCTCTCCCTTAAGTACCCCACCCCTGCCCTGAATCCTGTAACCTCACCCCTGCCCTAAGCCTCCCACACTTCCCAGACCCCTGCATCATCCACCCCTTTGCCTGAACCCCTCCACCTCTCAGCCCTGAGCACCTGCACCCTAGCCTCCTGCCCTGAAGGATCTGAGCAACGATGGGTAAATCTCGTAGTTTAAATAGTAGGCATTATTAATAGTATTCTGATGACAGAATGTATACACAGTGCACTCAGTTCAGCATTCTTCCCATACCTTTTACCATGAGCCTGAATGGAAGCACCATTTCCTTCAGATGTGGGATTTCCAGATTTAGATCTCAGTTTCTATCTCAAAACAAAGAGAGAACCAGGCATACCATTATAACATAATCATTCAGTTTTGCTTAATAAGCATTGGCCAGAAACTGGTCTGATGGAAGCTGGAATGAGGGTAGACAAACTGCAAGCCATCCACTACTGTGTTCTGGCTCTTTAAAAAAGTATCACAATTTCAGTAGATACCCCCACAGGTGGATAGGGAACCAGTCTCATAGCACACCTGTACTCATTCAATTTCCTCACCAAATGCTGATTTCTCCTTGCAGAGGGCTCTGCAAGAACCCAGCACAATGGAGGCAACAGATTCTACTCCACTCCACACAAATATATTTGGGCATTGCGGGGAGGAGTGCAGGAGGGAATAATGATCTCTCTGCAGAATAGTAATCAAATAACTTGAACTCAAAATGTACATCTTTTAAATCTATCCAGCTGGGATTGTGGGTGCTCACCTTTTTTTTCTTCTTAAAGCTCATCCTAGATGTCTCAAGTATGGCACTGAAAATTAGTAAATACACTTAAAAACTGAAGCCTAAGTGACTAGCCCAAAGTGACACAGTAAATGCTTAGCATGGCTAGAAATTTAACTCTGATTCCCAGGTCTGTACGTTAACCACCGGACAATGATTCCATGAAACACTAGCACACCAGACTGCAACATCAATTAATATAAGGGCAAAGAAGGTAGACTGAAGAAGATAAAGCTTCTACAGGTTGCACCGCTCTAATCCAGAACTCTCTCATCCAGAAACATCTGTCGTCCAAAATGATTTTAGTTAGCCGGATGTCCACTTTTCAAAGGTGTGGCCAAGTTTCCCGTGGTTCCATAAAGTTTGTTTACAGCCACCAGTCCTAGCTCTCAGTGTTCTGTGCTGTTATTTCGCTCTAGTTTATCCCTAAATGTCCTTTAGTTTACCCCTAAATGTCCTCTAACAGCACAGTAAGTAGTGGAAATGTTGGTAAAGCTGCTAGACAATATTGACCTCCCATGGTCCTGAAAATTCTCTCATTTGGAACTGGTCAGGTCTTGAGGGTTCTGGACTGAGAGGTTCAACCTGTATTTAAGACAAGTATCTTGGTAATGACAGAAAAAAAAAATCCTGGAAAGTACAAGACCATTAATTGCAATTTTTGAAGTTTTTCCTCGTAGGAGCTCATCTAGAATTTATGCACTGAGCTATAGAATATTCTGATATTGGACTTGTGACTCAAGGGCTTCTTGGGTCACAACTGGACTTTGCCAATTATCAGAAGGCACAGGGGGTTAATTGATTATAAGCATAATAGATCACAAAAGGGTGGCATGTGAGGTCTCTACCAAGAACCAGTAGCCTAATGGTCATTGTCATCATTGCAAAATGTACCTGTGGATAGCACCTATTGATGAGTCATTTGTATATTGTATAGCTCACAACGTAGGCCTATTTGTATACTGAGCCACAGGCAAAAGAATAGATCATGAAATCTAAAAAAGAGGAAATTTGCAGGATTGAACAATAAGCAAGGGGTACTCTGTGTCTGAATAAAGACAAAGGATGGGACTGAAACATATGGAATCCTTCATACAGGAGCCAAGCTAACAACATACTTGTCTCATGAAAGAAGGATCACTTCTAAGCTGGCTAAAAAGAGCTACAAGGATTTTGAATAAGCCAAACTCTATAAGACACGAGAGTACTTTGGTAATTAACTAGGCTCAAGAATGCACTATAACTTTATTTTATAGGTAAACATTTGTTTCCAGTACTATTTGCTATTAGTTCAATCTCTGTGCTTTGTTAAATAAACTTATGTTTGTAGTGAAATCAAGTATATCTAAAGTCTGTGTGCTGAGTGGAGAGGTGATCTGAGATAGAACAGGCAAGCTGGTAAGTACTGTTTCTTTGGGAGCAGCGAATCTATGGATACTGCAAATATCCAGTGGACCAGGCTCTGAACATGCCAGGGAAATGCTTAGAGGGCTCTTCCCATCATTGTGTGTGGAACTCATTCCTGCAAGAAATTACTTAGGAACCAAAGTTACTTGACTCCAGATGCTGGGTTCCTGACAAAGGATGTTAGATATCAGGTATTTGAATAGTCATTTAACTGCATACAATCTTATTGGTTACATGACTATTCTATAGTCCCTGGGGATGGGACTGGCAGCCAGTGAGCTCCCGGCCCCACTCCTGAGGAGCCCTCTGTAACCCTGCGCTGCTGCCTCTGTATGAGAGGCAGTAGCATAGAGTGGCAGGGGGAGCCAGCCTGTGGGGGGAGCCAGTTTAAAAACCATCCCTCTTGTGGATTAGTTGCCTGCTGCCTGGGGGCCTGAGCATCCCACAGACAGGGGCTGCTACCGCGAAGAAGCCTCTGCCCACGGCAGGCCCAGGCTCACTGTGGACAAAGGCTGCTCCAGGAGATGAGGAGCATCCGCTGTCCACGGGGAGCTCGGACCCATCCCCCATGGACAGAGGCTGCTATTGAATTTTTCAGTGGTTACATGTTTACATATATGCACACATTTTAACAACCCTAGCTCACATATCCCAAGCTCCCAAGTTCACCGCACACACTTGCTGTCTCAGAATTAAAAAACAAGCAACAACTTCCCTAAAAATCCCTTTTTAAAACATTTTCTGACTGAATCCCTTCCTACAGCATTTTTCAGAACTCTACTTACCACAGTTTTTTGGGAAAAGCTGCTTTCATCAATTATATCTTTAATAATGTCATCTATGTCCTCCTCATCAACAACAGCCTTTGTTAGTATTTTTGCTGATCTGAAAAATGTAGAGGAAAATCCATCATTGTGTAAAAAGAGCAGCTACACTAGTTTCAACCATAGCTCCTTAGCTTAAAGAAACACTATAAAAACATTCAGCTATTTTCCCTCTAACATATCTTTAGTATCTAAGGCATGAAATGTTAGTGTCATAGGAGCATAGAAAAATTAGAAATCAGACTGAACATCTGCACACGCTATTAAATGATCAATGCAATTTAAAGTATATTGGTCTATGTACTAATGAAGCTGTCCCCCATTTACTCTGGCCAGGTAAAGGGGGTAAGAACAGCTACTTCAGTGGGGCCAAAATCACCATACCCAGTAAATTTGGACACGCACACACTGTAAATGGGCAGGGTGAGTTAAATCAAATGACAAACTGAAAATCATTATATTTTTTCTCATGATTTTGGGTCCATTTAATTATTTTTGATTCTGTGAGTATGGCAATACCTGATTTGCTGCATATCAGTGACTAGTGCATGAATACTGCAGTTTAGATCATTTTAAATCAAACTACACAGTTTGCTCAGCAGACAGTGTTACAAATCTATGTATGATAGACACTCTAAAATGTTGTTTACACTCCTTGTTTAATAAACTACATTAGTTACTGCAGTTTCCCCTATTATTGCTGTTCAGCTTGTTGCCAAATTGCTTCTTTTGAGACACAAGGAGAATGAAAGGGGTAAGGGGGCTGTGGGAATCACATAAATGGTAAAAATGGTCACATAATTTCTAACTTCCTTTAATGTTCAGAGAAACTGTATTGTTCAGTATGGGACAACAGTAACTGCATAGTTTAGTTTAGTTTTCTCACTGTGACTTCACAGCCACACGCTGACAACAGAGCACCAAAGCCAGCTAGCAGACTGCCAGGGATGCAGGCAAGAGGCAGGAGAGATCAGGGCCATCCCCGCCAGTGAGCAAGCTCCAAAACCTGGGCCCTGCATGTGAGCGGACACGCAGTTGGTAGGGAAGTGTGTCCTCAGCCCTTCCCGTGTCTGATCTGCCCTCTTCTGATCCCCGACAAACCCAGCTGGCACACTTGGTTTCTAAGAGGTTACTTAAATGACTCCCCGCCCCCCGAGACAAGCCAGGAACGAGTGTGAGCGGGCAGGGACCGAGAGCCCGGGGGCCCCAAGGAGCCCCCAGAGACCTGGGGGCAAAGGGGAGGAGGAGGAAAGAGACAAGCATCGCCCAGGGCTACAGGGAGTGGGAAACTATCAGGGGAGCAGGCACGCGCGACACCCCAGGGAGGGGCTGTGGGGACACGGGCACGCGCCAGGGAGGGGCTGGACAGGGCACGTGGGACACCCCAGGGAGGGGCTGTCAGGGGACACGGGCACGCGCGACACCCCAGGGAGGGGCTGTGGGGACACGGGCACGTGCGACACCCCAGGGAGGGGCTGTGGGGACACGGGCACGCGCGACACCCCAGGGAGGGGCTGTGGGGACACGGGCACGCGCGATACCCCAGGGAGGGGCTGTGGGGACACGGGCACGCGCGGCGTCCCAGGGAGGGGCGGTGGGGGACACGGGCACGCGCGGCGCCCTGGGAAGCCGGGGTGGGGGGCTGCGGGGGACACGCGACGCCCAAGACAGGGCCGGAGCCCTCGGCCTGAGGGGCGGGGCCGGGAGGCCGAGCCGGGCTCTCCAGGGCGCGGCGCACCCACTGCCGCCACTAACCTGTCCCTCTCCCCGGCCGCCGCCTCGCCTCCGCCGCGCTCCCGCTTCCCGGCCCCCAGCGCCTGTAGGCGGCAGAACTTGGTTTCCACTTCGTCCAGCAGCGCGTCCAGATCGTCCGCCATTGCCGGGCCGCGCCGCCCGCCGTTGCCAAGGAGCCCGCGGGCACGCACGCTTGGGTGGGATGGGGACACGGCTCGGGCGCGCCGCCGCGGAAAGGCTTCGGGCCTCGCCACAGCAAACTAATAAAACATCCTGCGACTGGCCTCTCCCGCCAAAAGCTACGCCCGAGCTTCGTAGTCGGCAGGATTCGAACCTGCGCGGGGAGACCCCAATGGATTTCTAGTCCATCGCCTTAACCACTCGGCCACGACTACTGGTGGTGAAGTGGTTTAGTGCAGTAGCATAAGGAGCATCCTCAGTGCCTGTCCTTGTTCCTTTCAGTTATAATTTGGCTTGTTCTGGTGTTTGGATCTTTTTGCCCCATTGTCAGGGCAGGCCTTTGAAAGGTCTATGTTGTGCATCTGTGTAATACTTATTTATTTCATTAATTTATCCTTCGTCAATTGTCCCTGCAGGTTGAGCACTGTGGCTGCCAGATTATTAGCCATGGACGGACATGACCTACAAAAGCTGGTCTTTGAAGTTACAGTAGTCACATTTTTGCCACTTGCAGGCACAGAGGTTTTTTTCCCCATAGTTGCTCTCATCACATGCACATTTTTGCCACCTGCAAAGGTGTTTGCACCTACACAGGTATTTTTCTTTTTGCAGCTGCACTTGACATGCCTATGTTTTTATAACCACAAACCCTATTTGTTCACAGAAACAGGTTGGAGTTTTTTTGGTAGGCACAGTTGTGACACGAGAGCCTCAATGCTCTCTATGGGGACAGGGCCACCAAATCCACTGCCAGCCTAAGAAGGCAGTAGTTGAAGGCCCTGCTGGGCAGTGCCCTGCCTAGTTCACCAAGGAGAGAATGGGGTATGAGGAGTGTAGCTCTCCGTTTCCCTGGAGATGGCTTACAGCACCAGAGGGTGAAGACAGTGGGCTCAATGAGGTAGGTTTGGCAGTGGATCTAGAGGCTCCTAGCACTGGTATGAGGAGGAGGGCTAGCCTGCAGGAGCAAGCAGTGTTTGATTCAGAAGCTCTGGAATGGGTTGAAAAGGGCTGTGGTAGAGATCTTGGGGATGTATAGGCTAGAGCAAAGGGGGTGGGATTAGCTGGGTTGGGGTGGGTGGGATGAAATTCAGTCAGACCTGCCATAGAAGTGCATTCCTGTGTTTTGAAGGTGATGCCACTCTAAAATAACTTGGTGATGATTTTGGTTCTTGAGTCAGGCCATGTCAAGGATGCAGATGCTGCCGAGGGCCTCTCCCTCAGGCCTGTGCCAGCGAATGACTCTACCCCAGAGGCAAGCCAGTGACCAGTGTGTAAAAATCCTGTAAGCAGGACACACCCTTTCTTTTCTTTCTGCCCATAATCCAAAGATAAAAACATGTCACACTAAAATCAGTTTCTTCAGTCTTCTGTCACCAGGGATGCTACCAGTGCCACAGCTGTCCCTACCCTAATGACTTGACAATAATCTATAGCAGGGAGAAGGCGAATAAAGAAAAGTTATTTATTAGTTCCCATAATAGAAGAACTAGAGGACACCAAATGAAGTTAATGGGTAGCAGGTTTAAAACTAATAAAAGAAAGTTCTTCTTCACACAGCGTGTAGTCAACCTGTGGAACTCCTTGCCAGAGGAGGCTGTGAAGGCTAGGACTATAACAGAGTTTAAAGAGAAGCTAGATAATTTCATGGAGGTTAGGTCCATAAAAGGCTATTAGCCAGGGGGTAGGAATGGTGTCCCTGGCCTCTGTTTGTCAGAGGCTGGAGAGGATGGCAGGAGACAAATCACTTAATCATTGTCTTTGGTCTACCCTCTCTGGGGCACCTGGTGCTGGCCACTGTCGGCAGACAGGCTACAGGGCTAGATGGACCTTTGGTCTGACCCAGTACAGCCATTCTTATGTTCTTATGTATTAGAGCTATTCAACTTTGAAAGCCCTGGGGGCCACAATAATACTCAGAGCACATGCCGAGGGCTGCAACTTAAGTGTGGTTGCATGTACATGCAAATATATATGCAAATATATGTAAATAGCTTCTTTCACACTGACGGGTATGAATACAAAGATTAAGGCAAGACTTCACAACACGCAGGGCCCATTTAAGTCAGTGCTGCTGATATTAATAAAATGCAGTATTCACCTGATTTCCACCCATATGACAGCACTTTTAATGAGCAATGACAGTCCAGGAATTTATCTGCTAAAATGCATATCAACAGAAGACCATTATATTGACTACTTTTTTGTTTTGGCTCCCACCTGTGGGCCGCGTGTTGAGCCTTGCATAAACACAAACCTCACTGCAGGCTGCAAACAAATGGGCCATGGGCCATGGGCCACATGCGGCCTGCGGGCCACGTGTTGAGTAGCCCAGATCTATAGTAGGGATGTAACAGTGTAGTCAATTAACCAATAAGAAAAAGTTTATAGATTAATGCTATAGACTACACGCATTTCCTCCCCCTCACTAGTAAATTTTTTAGCAGGCTGGCCAGCAGCCCAGCTCAGTTATGGCTCATTCCACGTCTGGGACCTACCCTTGCTGTGGCTCTGCATTTAAAGTGTATTAGGAGCCAGGGAGGCAGGCAGCCTGGCTCAGTTCCGGTTTGTGCCAGGTCTGGGAGCTCAGACCACCCCCTGCCAGGCAGAGGCTGCTGTCACCCCACAGGGCGACAAGCAGCTGGTCCGCAGAAGGAGCTGGTTTTAAAACTGGCTCCCCTTGAAGACTAGTTCCTGCCTGGCACCCCACGCTGCTGCCGGCCCCGCCCCTGGGGACTATAGAATAGTCAACTAACCGATAAGAATTCATAAAGTTACTCAACTATTCAATTAGCCGATATTTAACATCCCTAATGTATAGGCTACCATGGCTTTGGGGATGGAGAAACCACAGCGACACAGAGTTCCAGGGGAGCAGGACTGCAAGGGCATGTCTACACTGTAGGGCAAAAATTGAATTAAGATACGCAACTTCAGCTACGTTAATTGCGTAGCTGAAGTCGAAATAGCTTAATCTGGCTTTTGGCACTGTCTACACAGCAGGAAATGGAAGGAAGAACACTTCTTTCAGCTTCCCTTGCTCCTCATGAAATGAGGGTTACAGGAGTCGGAGTAAGAAGTCCTCCAGCTCGACATTATTTCAAAATAATGGCTTGCTGTGTAGATGCTCATTTTGTTATTTCAAAATAAGGTCAGTTATTCCAAAATAACGCTGCTGTGTAGACATGCCCCAAGAGTCTGATAGCTGCAGAATTATCCCAACAGAGGGAACAGCAAGCCCAAATGGTAGGCCAATCAATTCTATTTCATTAACAACTTAGCCATTAAAGGGGGCTAGAGAGCCATACTGAACAATCCTGGGTTTGTATGAGGAAAAACAGGAGCTCTGTATGGTATAGTCTGGAATGTGACAAGGGAAATAATAAAAGAGCACATGGGGGCTTCCTTCCTAGGGAGATGGTTTCTCTCCTGGGTGAATCCTTCCTTTTACGGAACAGGATAGAGCTACAGCTACCTTCTGCAGCAGCTTAACGAGTGTGTACTATTTTGTATTTCAGGTTGAGAATGGGCAATTCATTCCACATACTGCTGTTAGCAGGAATCCAAGGTAGAACAACAGGTAGTGGAAGAATCTGATATAGGCTTTCTGGAAAAATAGGCATGGAAAGGACATGTGAAAGGCTCATCCCAAGAGTCCTACACTTAGTTTCAACTCAATGAGGGTCCCAAACACAACCTGCTGAGTCCTGGTGAGCTGCCTCTTTAGAGATGAAGGATTCCACAAGGAAGAGAAAAGTCTATCTTGGGAGAGTCCCTCACTCATAGTTGGAAGGGTGGGGATGGGGATGAATAAAAGTCAGTTTGGGGGGGGACCATGAAATTGTCTTTGGGGCACAGTGGAGAGGTCTGGAACTATTACTGCATCCATGAAGCCTTAAACCCCTTTCCTCAGCTGGTTCCCAGTACACAGCAGATCTTCTGCAAAAATGGATGCTGGGGAAGTGCTATGAGACCTGTATCATAAAAAGTCTCCTAAAGGCTACTCACTATTTGTAGCCGCACTTTTCCACAGCACAGGGCTCTACCTGGCTTGCTTCATCAGGAGGTTGGAAAGGAATGGTTTATAGAAAGAAAAATAATCCCTGCTCCGAAGAGAAGCTTTGATCTACTCACTGTATCACACCCTCCCTTTGTTAGTGGTTTGATTTTCTGGCCTTCTTACTTCTCTATTTCCACTACCCAGCCTGTAGGTAATAAGTCTGTATCCCCAACCACCTCTTTCCATAGTACAATCTGCTGCCTCCTTTTATGAGATACCAGACTGGAAGTGGATGTTCCTCTTTGTTTTATTCTTGTCTAATTGCTTAGGATTTTGAGGTCCTACCCAACATTTTACAGCAATCTGTAATAAAGGGGGTTTCTGGGGGCACTGCTGAAGATCAAATCAGGGTGAATTGCTTAGAAACAGGGCTACTTACAGCCAAAGACTGGGGGTCCTTCACTATAAGGCACTCCAAACCAGTCACAAAAAATGCTTCAGTTCACCACGCTGGCAAGAAATCAAACAAGCAATCCCCTTAGACACTCCAGTTTTCCTGTGCCACCACCAGTACTACTCCTTATACAGTTGAGAGGTTATGAAAACTCATTTTACCAAATCTGAACAGGTTCTCCCAATCCCAAAGGACCAGCCACATTCCCAGGTAAATTTATACCTTAGATCTTACCCAAATGAGCATGGTGTGCCAGTCCTTTAGAATCTAAAATTGAAAGATGTGTTAAGAAAGAAAGGAAGAGAAAGAAAGAAAGGGTGAGAGTAAAATTGTTATTGGAATCAAATTACAAACATCAATTGCAAAGTTATTGGTGCAGGCTTGTAGCAGAGATAGAATAAATTGCTGTCTTAGATTGAGTCTCTAGAATACATCCTCTGCTAGGATGGGTTATCAGTCCTTTCAGGCTTCAGTTCATAGCAGAGATTCTTTATAGGTGATTAGCTGGAATGAAAACAAAATTGAGGATCCTTGCCCATGTGGAGAGAATTCCATTATTCTCTTTGTGTGAAATGTACCTTCCAAGATGGAGTTTGTCACATGAGCAAGTCACCCGACTCAGTTTTTTTTAGGCAGCAGCCATGACTTACATGCTGGTCTGAAAGTTCACAGCAAAGCTCATCAGATGTGGACTGGTAGCACTTAACGTGCATTATCAGTTATTCACTTGACTAATAGTCTTCTCGCAATAGGCTGGTCAAGCCTCCTGGTGATCTCTCCCAGAAGCAAGCATTTGAAGTACAAATACATAGCCAACACTCATAACTTCACATACAACAATGATAAATGGATATGAGCAGTAAAAACAGAATCAGTGAGTCACCAGCTTTTCATAGACTTTTTACTTAGCATACATTGTGCAAGATTTGGTGCAAACATATAAGAATGGTTGTAACAATATTTTGTATATTCATCTCACAATCCAGTAACATCATACCATCCAACCTTGGGTCAAAGGACAACATGGTTATGATTGGAACATGGGGAAAACTCATGGGTGTGATCTTATTGTAAAGCTAAATGGTAATAGGCCAAGTCAGTGCTTGAATGTCACCTGACACCTGTCAGGCATGGTCTTGCCATGAGTGCAGGGGATTGGACTAGATGACCTCCCGAGATTCCTTTAAGTCCTATGAGTCGATGAAATAGGCACAGGTAATCCGGGACAGTTTAAATACCTGATATTACTCATAACACAATTTTAAAAACTGGTAAATTTTGAATTGACGATACCCCCTTAAACACATGTAATTTATTTATTTTTAAATAGTTTTAAGAAGCTGTCTTAATCAGGTGGGAATTTTTTGAAATGCTTCCTGTAAAAATGGAATATCATCCATTCCTTTATTAACAAATCCAGGCAAATGTATGTGATGTGAATCGCTGGTCTCCCAACATTTGCTGTATGTTCCTCCATCTTCAAACACACATGGTAGGTCAAATGTTTCACGTTGGCACAAAGCCAGTTTTCTCAGTTGTAACACATTAAGAAAAATGATGGAGTTGAACACAGTATGTTATGTTTGATTGTAACTTGAGGAAGCAATTTAGAGAGAAAGAGAGAGAAATAAAATAAGCAATGCTGTCTTTTCTTGTAAGTTGACAAAAAGCTCATTGCTGGCTTCTCTTGCAGGCACTTTTCAAAATTTGTCAGCCTGTGATGAAGTGAGGCTACAGTCCTTAACAGCTCCAGGCAAAGCCTCTGGGTTACAAGGTGTTTTATAATTCTCCTGGTACTACAAGTAATGAATTGCAACTTCGTCTTTGAATTCCCTTGTAGTTAAGCTCTTATTTCAGAGTTCCATTTTCCTTCCCACACATCTCAGCACTCTTTGAATACAACCAGCTTAAAATGACAGCACTGCTAGGAGATGTGTTAGGTAGAACAGTTGTGAGCCTCCCCACGGTTGATGCTATGGAAGAAATTGAATAGCATTGATCCTGCTCCAGCTCTTTTAAGTAGTCCCTTGGCTAGGAGTTGGTGTCATGTAGGTAAATTTAGTCCAGAAGAAGTGGATTCTTTAGTGGAATATTACATTCGTCTCTCACAGCTGTGGAGAGTTTAAACTAATCACAATTCTCCCTGGTATACTATCATTTCTGTAATTTGAAAAAGGATCAGGAGACTGTAGGCTTGGAAAATCTTGAAGAAACTTTGTCTTGAAATACATCATCACATATGGAAAGACCACTTGCTGCATCATCATAAGGAGCTTAAGAATGCCGAAATCAAGTACTTTTTTGGCATTCTTTCAAATGGCCTTAGAACACTGAGTACATTTTCTTTTGACTGCAAAATAGCTTCTTTCCTCTTCAATCAACCCTATGGCTGTCAATGTGTCTGTCTGTTGTTAGGTGCCAGAAATGTATGGAGTTGCTAGATAACGGTGCCAAAGTCAGGACTGCCAAAGGCTTTCTCTCATGAACCTATTGAAGTTTTTCTCAGTTGAAAAGTGTTTGAAGGCCTGTGCCTTCTTTTCCCAAATCCATTGCAATGAAAAGATTGCTTTTATGAGATTTCCTGCCTGCTGCTTGGATCCTTGTCATTCTAAATGTGGTCTTTAACTATCATGTAGATTGTATGTGGGCCACCTTAATTCCTGGTGTAACTGTCAATGGACTTACACTAGCGTGAATCTGATCAATAGTCCAGATTCTGCATTTTGATCAAGTTTTGCTCAGCACAGGAATGCAGGTATGAGGAGAGGAATAAAGCTGGCTTTAAGCCACCTTTGCAATCTTACTCTTGGCATCAGCTGGAGCACTTCCAGGGCTGCTCTAACTTATACACACCACTAACTGCCATCATGGCTTTTCCACAGCTGAAATAGCCAGACGGTTGTGCCACCATCCTTCAATCATTTCAGTCATGCCACCATCCTCCAATATGCTTTTGATGCTGAGGACTGCAAGAGAAAATGGTATAGGGACGTTCTGGCAGCTTTTCTCCCCTTATGCTCGGGTATTTCTCAGGTGGTGTTTCTACCAAGGTTCTGGTCCCTATACATCACTGGAATAGTGGTAGGAATGCAGTAATTCCTCATTTAACACTATAGATATGTTTCAGAAAATGATCGTGTTAAGTGAAAACGTGTTATGCGGGGTCAATTTTCCCATTGAAAATAATGGAAAAGGTGGGGGTTGCGTTTCAAGCAGTGGTGTCTGTTGGGACCGGGACATAAGTTTGGGGGAGAAAGGGGACTGGGTTACAGCAGGGAGGGGAGGTGTTTGGCTCTGGGGAAGAGAAGGGGAGCAGAGGGGAGGGGGATTGGGTTGGGAGTATGCCCCTGTGATGGGTCTGCTGGGACCCGCACTGTGTCCGGAAAAGGGGGGGGGTCGCCGGGGAACGGCGCGGCGAGCAGCGAACCCTCCGCCGCTTTGCAGGGAGGCAGGGGAAGCCCTGCGCAGCCACTGGCGATGGGCCAGCTGAGGAAACCCACCCGCCGGCCTGCAAGCAGGGGCGGAGGAGAGGGGGCAAGGCGTCCGGTGAGGGGGAGTCAGCGGGGAACGGCGCGGCAAGCAGCGAACCCTCCGCCACTTTGCACGGAGGCGGGGGAAGCCCCACGCAGCCGCCGGCAACGGGCTGGCTGGGGAAATTGTGTTATTCCAGGGACGGTCGTGTAATTCAAAAAACATTCCCTAAAAAAAAAAATCATGCTATCACAAAAAAGTGTTAAGCGGGCATGTGTTAAATGAGGAATTACTGTAGAGTTAAGCCATTCAAGGTATTTCCTATGTATCAGTAACTGCAGGGGACCTTATGGGAGAGGGCTCCTTAGCCCATGTGCTTTTGAGAATCCTGAGTGGAGTGCACTTCAGACATACTTGCTTTCCTCCCTCATCATAGAAGTAGAAGATTGTTTCACCTTTCATTCCACCACAAGTTTTTGCAGGAAACTTTAAATAGGGGTTTAAAACTCATACGATTTAATTAGAAACAGGACTGAAAATAGAAAATTAGAAACAGGATTGAAAATAGAAAAAAAAAATCAGATTAAAGCAAAAGAAATAGTTTGTACTATAACTAGACCTGAACCTTATCTGTGGTGAATACCAGCTCTTGATTCAAGCTGTCAGTGTGGACCCAGACTACAAAGGACATTATTTATACTGTGATTTACACTGATGAAGCTTGCTTGGTTTAAAGCAGTGATAAGATCTACTGGTGCAAATCATGACATGCAATGTCTACATTAGGGGTTTGTAGTAGGGCAGCTACAACATTTGCTGGCTATTGATGGCTAGAATGGTGCTAATCTCAAATATAAACTGGCTAACTATTCACATTCATAGGCCCAATGCACAAATTAAAAAAAAAGACATTATGCTCTCAATTGTAGTCTAATTTTTAATAAAAAATTCTGTGTAAATACTCAGTAAATTATTAAATCTGGAGATTCTGTTTTAATAAAGAACATTTGCAACATCGGCAGTAGCAAGTGCAAAATTCCTAATGTCAGTATGTCAATGTGTCTTTTAGTGATGCTGAGGGACAAGCTCAAGAGATGAGAAGACAATTTAAGCTTGAGACTGATTCAGTCTTTGATTGTCTGCCGAGCCTTCCAACACAGCAGCCAGTTGTAATGGTGGATTGTTGTGAATTGGCTTTTTTTTGTGTGCCAGCTGAATTGTCTATTGGGGGCTTAGACTCAGATAAAAAATGTAGGCCATCAAACAAACTTTGGACCATAACAAATTTCAGTCACTTCCTTGAATTGAACTGATAATTTCAAGACTCTATATATAGAGTTTTGAGGGGTGCAGACAGAGTGGCCACCAGGGTGAGAAGCCCTGGAGGCCAATTATTTTGAAATAAGCATAGTTGAGTGTCCACACTCACCCTATTTCGAAATAGCGGTTTCAAAATAGGTGTTATTTGTCATAGAATGCTAGAACTGTGCCACACAGCAGCACCCTGCTCTGCCTTCCCTGCTTCCATGGCGGACCCCAGCACTCCCTCTGAGCCCCCACAGCTGCAATCATGCTGGCAACCACCTCTGAAGCCCCTGGCCGGGGTAAAAGAGGAGGGCACCCTCCTGGTCTAGTGCACAGATCCTGGATCTTATAGAGGTGTAGGGTGAGGAGTCTAGCCTCCAGGATCTCCACACCAGGCACAGGAATGCAGATGTCTACAGCCAGATGATATGGCCCAGAAAGGGCACACACTGGACCAAGTGTGCATGAAAATTAGGGAACTGCGGCAGGCCTACACCAAGGCCAGGGAACAAAGTTCCCATTCTGGAGTGGCATCCCAGACCTGCTGGTATTATCAGCAGCTGGATGGTATCCTGGGAGGGTAGACTCCACCCTGGACATGCCTATTGTCAGCCTCCAGGTGGGTGGGGCTGTGGACCAGAACGATGAGGATGAGGAAGAGGCCAGCAATGACACCATGTCTCTCCAGCCAAGAGATAGTCATCTTCCTGGAGCCAGTACCCCCTTCCCAAGAAGATTCCCAGGGCTCAGACAAGACCAGAGAAGGCACTTCAGGTGAGTTCCATAATTTTCCCTATTTACACCCGGGGGGGGGGCAGGGAGGGGGAGTTACATGCTCCTCACTCAGCCTTCTTGGCCTGGAGATCACACGGCAGCCAGTGCATATGGGTGAACATGGAGCACCAGTCCAGAGCACCCAGACTCATGCGGCTGTCACATAGGGACCTGTCGCTCCTTCTCATAAGGTTCAAAATTGGCCTACCTTACTCTGGACTCTGTGATGGGACACCTTCCCACCACAAGCCACCGCCAAGGAGGCTGGGGTCATGGAAACACACACAGCAGTGCTGACACAGCACATGGTCATGCTCGCATTCTTGGGCAGCATCCGCTCCCGATCAAGCGCGGTGAGGTGGAGGACACCGATCCCCTGCATGAGAGCCTGCCGGCGGGGAGAAAGAGAAGGGGACCCCAGTACTAGCGATTACCGCTCACACATACCTCCCACAACAATCTCCCCCCTCTCCTTCAGCGGGCAGGGACAGAAGTTTTCTCTGTCTAGGATGCTGCCACTGCAAGACCCAGTGTGTGCACAAAGGGAAGGCAAGCCGCCTCGTCACCTCCTCCACCTCTCAGACTCCTGGCCTGGCTGGCACCTTCCCATGCCTGCTTGTGCTGCTTTAAATATCTCCTGCTTGTCCCTGGGATATGGGGGTAGCGAGGCTCCCCTGGGACATCCATACCCCTCAAAGCACATCGCCATCATCTGAACCAAGACCTTCAGTAATGGCTCAGAGATTAGGGCTAGGATTCATGCACAGTGTCTCCTGGGATGACTGTCCTTCTCACTTATCTTCACAGCTGGGGCAGCTGGGAGCATGATGTGTCCAACATCTCCCACACCATTCTCCTGACTCCGTGAGAGGCACAGAGGCAGGTAACCCCGAGACAACCTGGTGCAGGAAAACATTGAGTGTCTGCATGTCCTCCTACACAGCTTTGAGCAGGAGCAGTAGGGGCAGGCTGCTGACTTGGAGGAGTGCCATACTGACTGGGAACTGCGGCATGCCATCTGAGAACAGCTGTCCAGGCAGCATGAGACCATGTGCGTGGCATTCACCACCACTGTCAAGCACCTGGTTGCCACCATTGAGCAGCCCAGCAGCCACCCCGTTGCACTTGCTTCCCCCCAACTCTCAGCACCCACTCCCCCCTCAACTCCCCCAACCACCTGCCCCTGCCTCCACCACTGCTCCCCCTGGTTTCTCCTCTTAGCCCTTCTGGGGCCACCAAGGGCTGCATACATGAAGAAGTAGGACTTCTTGGGCAGCCAAGGCATCCCGACACACCCGAGGCAGGTGCCAGTGCCAGCCCCAACTCTGAGCCCCTTGTCCCCCCCTCTTCTCCCATCTTTCCCCCTCCCAGATTTTCACCAGTCCCTCCCCAGTTATCTGTTCCCCAAATAAAAATTACTGAGTTTATTGTTTCAAACAAGAAGTCTGGTTTATTTTATCTGCAGGTGAAGGGGGAAAGATGGGAAGGGAGGAAGGGCGGGGAAGGGAGGTGTGGAAGAGGAAATGCAGATTGGGCAATGCAGAGACCCCTTGTGGGGAGGCCCAAGGGAGAGTCTCACAGCTGGCCTTGGATGAAACTCTCTCTCAGGGCCTCCAAGATAAGCAAAGACCCCTGATGGGCTTGCCAGATGGCAGTGGTGCATGGCTGCTCAAAAACCCTGGTGAGCCACTCTGCCTCTGCCGCCCACCCTGGGAGGAAAGTCTCCCCCTTGTTCTCACAAAGGTTGTGGAGCACACAGCAGGCCACCACCAGCTGGTCCAGGTGGGTGAGGAGACATCAGAACCTCCCCCTGAGGTGGCCAAAGGCACCGTCCATGACAATGCGGCACCTACTGAGCCTGTTGTTGAAGTGTTCTTTGGTGTGGTTCAGGCATCCTGTGTAGGACTTCATTAGCCAGGGGAGCAAGCAGTAGGCTGTGTTACCCATGATACCGATGGGCATGTCCACATCCCCAACCTTGATGGTGCAGTTGGGGAAAAATGTGCTGGCATACATCCTCTGGAACAGGCTGGAGTTCCTGAACATGTGGGCATTGTGTGCCTTCTCCAACCACCAGATGTGCATGTCTGTGGCCCCTGTGGTCCATGAGGGCCTGCGGCAAAGTGCCCCTTTCTATTGATGAAGTCTGTGGCATGGTGGTTAGGGCTCAGGATGGGGATGTGGGTGCCATTAATGGCCCCCCACCCCAATTGGGGAAGCTCATGGTGGCAAAGCCAGCGATGGGGTCCATGTTGCCCAGGGTAATGACCCTGTGCAGCAGGATGGCGTTGATGGCCTTCATCACCTGTAGAATCATAGAAACATAGAATCACAGGGTTGCCAGATCCCTCGGGAGTTCCCCAAGTCCAGGCCCCTTCCCAAAACAGGAGCAACCCCAACTACCCCGTACCAGGCAGGGACTTTGTGAAGCCGGGACTGAAAAACATCTACAGATAGAGATTTAACCCTCCTCTCTAGGGAACCCATTCCAGTAGTGCACTATTCTCCAAGGCCAATAGCAAGAGAGTCAAACCTGCATGAGTATGGCCCCAATGGTCAATCTTTCCACGCTGAACTGTTTCCTGATGGAGCTGTAGCTGTCTGTTGTGGCGAGCTTCCAAAGTGCAATGACAACACACTTCTGGAGGAGGATGGCATGTCACCAGAGGGCATGGGTGAGCCACTTGCAGAGTTCCAGGAAGATGTCCTTCCACATGGGGAAATCTGGAGCCACTGCTGCTCGTCCCACTACTCCATGACGATGCGGTCACTTGTTATCACTTGTATTTGAAATGACTAGCTAATGCAGCTACTTTTTTAGATTGATAAGTAATAGAATTTCTTGAGAGAGAGATTCTGAGTGAAATCCTGATACTTCTGAAGTCAAAGGCAAAATTCCCATTCATTTCAGAGGTCAAGGATTTCACCCTAAAAATGAAAATCCACCTCATCTCATTAAAAAAATCTTGTTTCTTGCTAAAAAACACAGATAAATAGGCATTGTTCAAACTATAGCTCATCTCTCCCAGCAGGGGACACTGCAGGGTGAGATTATATATTTTTTAAGGAGAAGTTAGTAGAACGTAAATTATATTTGAAGCAACTAAAGTTGAAGAAGGTCTAAAGTTAATTTCAATGATGTTCATTGGGGCAATAGATTATCTGGAAATTTAAGATGAAGAGTTGCTTCTAGTGAGATTAATGTAGAGACGGATGGATATAGACATTTTGTGGTGTAAAAATGAAGGAAAATCTAATTCTAATGAAAATAGTTTACCCTCTAATGCTGCAGACAGTACACAACTTCTATTCTTGTGGCAGCATGAACTGAGAAGGCACGACTTTAGGCCAAGAGACTGTATTATCATCTGTATAAAAAAAGTTATAAAGGGAGTGATAATGCCTTATAAGAAAGGAAAGTACATGTTAAATTTGCAATCAGTTAAAGCATTGTAGAAAGTAACAGACAGAAAGTAGTGTTTAATTACTTTTTATTAATTTCATTTTGTTGCAACAAAAGTCAATATTATACCCCCCTTTAAAAAAAACTATAAGTGGTATCACACAATTTTAATATCATGGTTGGGGTATAATCATAATATTATTAATACCATTTTTTCAAAGTTCAAAAAGGTTTCATTAATATATGTACACATATTTCTTCCTGAACAAATAATGCCATTGTAAACCAAAAAATCTCTTTTATTAATTACAGTTTTTTTATTCAAAGAAAAATGTTAGGGGAAACCTCAGAAGTTAAATGTGATATTAACAAAATGTTAAATTTTATAAATTTTTTTGCATTTTTAAAATGCAGTTATATGAATGCCATAGTTAAATAGTTAAAAAATAACAATTTATGCATAAAGCTAGCCAAACTATTTCAACAGGCTAAAATGTAAAATAAGTAAACAAACAAAAATGTTTATTCTATTCATGAATTTAAGCCATTTAAAGTTGCATCCTACAGACCAAAGACACTAGAAGATATCTCACCACAAAAACACCAGAAAATAATGGTATACAGTGAAGAAATGCCCAAGTATAAAAAAAATGTTTTATAAATAAGAGACAGGTCAAATGCACCTCAATCTACCATATATGGACATTTAAACTGGCAATCAGCTAAAAATCACTATTAATTAACTTAAAGTTGGCTACCGTGTAAAGTGAAGGGTAGCAGGGGTGGCCCTAGACTAGCTGCCAGCAACTGGTGCCCTAGGCGAACAATGCAATCGGCGCCCCCCCCAACCCCAAAGGCAGATATAGGTTGGGGATGGAGTTCTGTGGCTGGGGACAGGGGGGCTGGGGATAGAGTTCTGTGGCTGGGGACAGGGGAGTGGGGAGAGGGGACAGGGGAGAGGGAACAGGGTGCCAGTGGGGGGAGAGAGTACCCTGCACCCGCCTCCTCCCAGGATTCCCCCCCCCCAGAGGGAAGCCAGCAACCCCCCCCCCCACGGCACAGAGAACTCCCATGTGCCGCCTCCCCTGGGGCCGACCCCCCCACCTGCGGCACAGAGAACCCCCGCGTGCCGCCTCTCCCAGGGCTGATCCCCCTCCTGCAGCACAGAGAACCCCCACGCACCGCCTCCCCTGGGGCCGACCTCCCCTCCCGCGGTGCAGAGAATGCTCGCACACTGCCTCCCCTGGGGCCAACCCCCCCTCCCGCGGCACAGAGAACTCCCACGCACCGTCTCTCCCGGGGCTGACCCCCCCCACGGCACAGAGAACCCCCGCACGCGCCTCTCCCGGGGCCAACTCCCCCTCCCGCGGCACAGAGAACTCCCGCGCGCTGCCTCTCCTGGGGCCGACCCCCCCCTCCCACGGCACAGAGAACCCCCACATGCGCCTCTCCCAGGGCCAACCCCCCCTCCCGTGGCACAGAGAACCCCCGCGCGCCGCCTCTCCTGGGGCCGACCCCCCCGCCCCCCGTGGCACAGAGAACCCCTGCACGTGCCTCTCCCGGGGCCGACCCCCCCCCCCGCAGCGCAGGGAACCCCCGCGCACCGCCTCCCCTGGGGCCAACTCCCCATGCTCCTCCTCCGGGGCTGACTCACCCCTCCTGCTCTGGGCCGATGCCAGGCGTTACGGGAAAGGGAAGGGGAAGTGGCAGGGAAGTTGGCGCCCCATTTAACTTGGCGCCCTAGGCGGCTGCCGAGTTTGCCTATAGGCACGGGCCACCCCTGAATGGTAGTACTACTGTATCACTGTATTATTGCTGTGTTATATTATTAATGTACATAATTTACAATGTGCATAACATTTCTAAACTGTTTAACCATCACAAAGGTAAAAAACAAACAACAGCCAACAACGAAAAAAACCAAAGTGGTAAACAAAAAGTTGCATAGTAGCTACGCATTGAATAAACAGATTCATTGTTGGCATAAGTCACAATTTAAGGTCGGTAACACTGTATCCTAACTGAGGCACATGTTATTCAAAACAATCTTGTTCAGTGTCTGGACACCAAAACTAAATCCTAACACAACAACATTTAATAAATTGGTTATTGTCCATTCAGTAAGTTATCTGGAAGACAACATCTAAAAGAAACAACTGGCTCTATGTCAACTACTAGTGTATCAGAGAGCAGTGTTACCAATGGAACAGCGAAGCTAGCTATTCCTGTTTCCTGCCCAGCAAAGCTTAAACCAGAAAGCAACACCAGCAGTAAGAGTAACCTATAACATGAATGAACAGTATTGTAAGGTAACCAATTAAAAACAATTAAATATAAAGGCTCATTTGTAATGTCACTACTCCAAATTTCTGTTTTACTTCTCATACACAGTTTTGTGGTACACGCTGTAACAATGCTTACCCCAGTATAGCAATATATATGTGTGTGTGTGTGTGTGTGTGTGTTTGGGTGTAAAGTGGTGTCATAGGTACACATACCTATATGTCCACATACTCTACAAATATATACACCATATTCACAATATCCATATGTATGTCTTATCTGGCAGTGCTCCAAGGTTCAATCATAAAACTATATTCCTTAACCAAAGTCCCAGGCCTAACATTCCCAGGCCCACCATATGGGACTAAACACAATTGGAAAATAAAATCTGTCCATCAGTCATATGAGGGAATGTGCAGACTAAGGGACAGATGGGGCATGAATGTGTGGATGGAAAAGCAAGATCAGGAGCAGCTCCTGGCTTTTGGGCATCATCGCCTGGCTGGCCTCCTCCTCCTCCTCCACATCGCTGTCCTTCTACTCTGCCACCTTGCCCTCCCACAGACTGACACCAGGCTTGTCTTGGCTAGACTCAACAACTATGGCAGGGAGGGTGACTGGCCCCCTCCCAGGATGGCATCCAGATGATCATAGTAGTGGCAGGTCTGAGGTGCTGCTCCAGAACATCCATTTTGCTCCCTGTCCTTGTGGTAGGCCTGGCACAGCTCTTTTGTTTTGAACCTGCAGTGCCCCAGACTCCTGCTGTGTTCTTTCTTGTCCAGGCTGGCGGCAATCCTGCCATAGATGTCTGTGTTCCACTTCTTGGTGTGGAGTTCCTGAAGGTTGAACTTCTCCCCCCACACCTCGATGAGGTCCAGGATCTCCATACCTGTCCATCCCGGAGCTTTTCTGTGTCCCTGCGCAGTGGAGGCGATGGGAGCAGCAGAAGTGTTGGCAAATGTTGGAGGGTGCGAAGGGACGTTGGCGCGCTCATGTCTCACTGTGGTGTTTGCTTGCACAGGGCTCGCACAACTGGTCATGTGGGACAAGCTCTTCTCCTATTCCTGGAACTTTTATAGCTTTGCAGGAAGAGGAGAGCAGTGGAGACGCCAGATGTGGCCAAAGCAGTTAAATTAGTGGCACGGGAGCATCCACACGAATGTTATTTCAAACTTACAATGTCAGAATTAGCATTATTCCTGATGAAAAGCAAGAGTACAGAGTTCAAATTCTGTTATTATGGAATAACAGGCTTGGTAGTGTGGACACACGGCTTACTAATTTGAACTTGAGGGAGTTATTTTGGACTAAGATCCTAGTATAGAACAGGGCTAAATGATTAGGAGGAAGTATTTTAGCTTCTATATAAAACTGTGTTTAACCTAACAGGTATTCTGCTTTGCAGGACAAAAATCTCTGTCACAATTTCAAAACACATTCTCTCATAAATCCAATTTAAGAAAAATTCCCAGCATTCCATGCTGAATACTTAACAGTCTTCTCAAACTTATGATATAGCAATAAATATGGTTTTGGCCATAAAATTAGGATTGTATGGGCTTGTAACTTTTTGTTTATACCAGCTCTGTGAGCCACTATCAAATTTTATAAGATTTATGATCCTAAAGTTTGCAATGAATCTGAGCTACAGTGTAAAGAAACAGAAAACAAAAACCAAAACCCAAACAAACAGAAAACCGAATGAGTTTTTTCTTTCAGCTCCCTGTCTGCTTAAAAAAAAAAGCTTGGAATTCACTATTTTCCTAGATCTAGGATCTCCTCAGTGTTGCTCTGTAAAGTTGATAACGTTAAGTTAGGGCACATCTACATTGCCGGGAAGATTAATGTTGCAGCAGTCGATCTTCCGGCGTTTGATTTAGTGTGTCTAGTGGGGAGACACTAAAGCACCCCTGCCGACGCCGGTACTCCTTGCTGTCATGAGGAGTAAGGGAAGTCGACAGGAGCATTTTTCCTGTCAGCCTCCCGCAGCGAGGACAGCGTCCTAGCTCATCTTGAGGCATGTCGATTCCAGATATGTTATTTACATATGGAATTGCATACCTGAAGTTGACCTTCCCCCATAGTCTAGACCTGCTCTCAATGACTAATCATTCTCACTGTAATAAGGTTCTTTCCCCAGAATCAGGCTACACAAAATTCACATTATGGAGTTTAATATCTTGTGGGGTGTCTTAGGATGGAAAACAAGGTCACTGACACTAAGAATAAAGTAAAATCTTAGATACCTTTGATAAATTAAAAGAGAAAGCTAGAAATGATGGTTCAAATTCCCCAACAAGTTGACGGGTCACTTAGAAAAGAAGCAGATAGCAATGGAGGAGTCCTAGGAAAAAAATGCCCTGGACCACATGATAACTGCTTTGTTATAGGACCTGAGCAGCATCTGTTCATACTCCGTGCAAATTACAGTGCCCATATTTACAATCATAGAATCATAGAATACTAGAACTGGAAGGGACCTCAGGAAGTCATCAAGTCCAGTCCCCTGCCCCTAGATCAGGGGTTGGCAACCTATGGCTCATGAGCCAAATATGTCTTTCTAGGGAGCCAGATATGGCTCTTCTGGAGCCCCAACTCAGCCCCCCCTTACTTCCCTCGCAGCAGGGATCCAGAGCTGGTGCTACAGCCTTACAGCTCCCTGTAAGACTAGAATGCAAGTGTTCAGTCATGCAAATGGGCATTCTTATATTGCTCTTTGTTGACCACTTGTTCTGAATTTTGATGTAGTTTGGCTCTTTGGTTTGAAAATGTTGCCGACCCCTGGTCTAGATCATCCCTGATAGATGTCTATCTAACCTGCTTTTAAATATCTCCAATGATGGAGATTCCACAACCTCCCTAGGCAATTTATTCCAGTGTTTAACCACCCTAATGTCCAACCTTGCTGCAATTTAAGCCCATTGCTTCTTGTCCTATCATCAGAGGTCAAAGAGAGTAATTTTGCTCCTTCCTCTGTGTAACATCCTTTTAGGTACTTGAAAACTGTTATCATGTCCCCTCTCAGTCTTCTCTTTTTTAAACTAAACAAACCTATTTATTTCAGTTTTCCCTCAGAGGTCATGTTTTCTAGACCTTTAATCATTTTTGTTGCTCTTTTCTGGACCCTCTCCAATTTTTCCACATCTTTCTTGAAATGTGATACCCAGAATGGAACACAATACTCCAACTGAGGCCTAATCAGTGCAGAGTAGAGTGGAAGAATGACTTCTCATGTTTTGCTCACAATACTCCTGTTAATGCATCTCAGAATCATGTTTGCTTTTTTTTGCAACAGTGTCACATTGTTGACTCATATTTAGCTTGTGGTCCACTATGACCCCTAAAAGCCTTTCTGCAGTTCTCCTTCCTAGATGGTCACTTCCCATTCTGTATGGGTGAAACTGAAGAATACTTATTATATAGGTTGACCTATGGATATGAGTAACTACCTTTCAAGCCATCATCCCTTAAGTAGATTTGTGGTAATAACATCCATGTTCCTTCTGGTCACACTGACTGGAATATTCCAACTCCCACCAATGATCAAACTCTTCTTAGTTCCCAGAGTCTAAAGGTAACTGCTAATCTGTGCCAAGGGTTACGGCCTGCTTAATCACACTTAAGCTAACGTATGTTCCAGGTAGTATCTTACAGGATACCGGAGGCCTATATATTTCTTGTATTATAGCTGAATGTGATAAAAGGCAATACAACGGGGCAAATATAATGGGGGTAAACTTGCCCTATGGGATACATTAGATGATTAGAAGTATTTCTCTCACCGTTGTACAGTATTTGAAAGTTTCTAGTTTACAGCAGTCATAATTATACTAATGGAATGCGCAAAGGTTACAAGAAGGTTCAATAGTACCTCTAGACTGATACTTCTAGAATGTGAAAGATCAGATCTTGATGGACAATGCAAAGCATTGGGTTTTTGGAAATCGACGCTAGTTTGGGCCCAATTTCTGCAGAATGCATAGGTGTTTTTGTGATGGCGGGTTGGGGAGCCCCCGACCCTGTACCCCCATCCGCAGCCAGATGTGACTCTCAGTCAGGCCATAGAATAGAAGGTTTATTTGCTTCTCAGAGATACAGAGCAGCATAGACTTGACATTGACATAGGAGCCAGGGCAGACAGCCTAGTCCTCTTGGGGGAAAGGGGTTCACAGGCCCCTGAACTCCCCTGTCCTGGACTTAGTCTGCTTCCTTCATGCTTCCCTCCTCCAAGACTGCCCTAACCCCCAGCAACTCATCCCTCAGCCCCCAGGCAGCCACATTCCCTGCTTTGTTCAGATTCCACCACCTAGCA
This sequence comes from Pelochelys cantorii, assembly GCA_032595735.1. Taxonomy (NCBI): domain Eukaryota; kingdom Metazoa; phylum Chordata; order Testudines; family Trionychidae; genus Pelochelys; species Pelochelys cantorii. The sequence goes on along the minus strand of CM064327.1, from coordinate 41,605,878 downwards.
CAGGTGTCAGGCGGCTCGGCCATGCCTACATGCCTTCCCTCAGGGATCATCCCCTGCTGGGTCCTGCACACGTGCGCACGTGCGCGCGCGCGCGCACGCGACACACACACACACACACACACACACAGAGTCTCTGCAGACCAGCATAGGCCAGTAGGGGTCACATACAGCACAACACAGCAACCAGTGAATGCCAAACCAGAGTGGATCCAGGGCCACAGGAGTGTACAGCACACCCACTATGTCACAGTTTTCTACAGTGCAAACACATAAGAGAGAAAAGTTGATTTTTGTGCAGTTGCATGTATGCAGACTCCACTATGGATCCCTAGAGTCTCAAAACACAATGCCCTGCTTTTATTTTGTGACTGTGCACTACCTACCAGAGTGGGGCACTGAGCCTGAGAGAGGCCTCGTGGCAATACTGTATTATAAATATTAACTGAGCCCTCGTCTACACTAGGGAGTTATTTTGAAATAACTCCCTTTGTTTTGAAAAAACAAGCAGAGTGTCCACACTAACAAGCCCGTTATTTTGAAATAACGGGATGGTTATTTTGAAAAAACAACTCTTGTTTGTCATGAGGAATGATGCTTATTTCAAAATTGTTACTTTGAAATAGCATTAGTGTGGATGCTCAGCTGCTGCTATTTTGAAATAATTGGCCTCCAGAGGCCTCTCACAGCTGCCCTTGTGGCCACTCTGGCCACACCCCGAACAACTCCTGCAGAGTTTAAAGCTGCAGGCAGAAGGGAAAGGACTTGTGGCACCAGGTGAGCCCTGCAATCCCTGTGCCACACAGCACCCATTTGAGGAGCCAGGAGTGACCCCAGCATTCCCTTTGCACCCCCCTCAGTTGTCATTATGCCCGCAGCACCTTCACCAGATGCCCCTCACCAGGGGTGAAAGAGGGCACCAGCCTGGACTGGTGTGGAGATCCTGGATTTCATCAAGCTCTGGGGTGAGGAGACCAACAACCAGAATCTCCACATCAAGAGACTCAATGCCTATGTCTACAGCTGGATGGCCGCCAGCCTTGTAGACAAAGGATACACCAGGACCCTGAATCAGGTCCACATGAAAATTAAAGAACTCTGGCAGGCCTACACCAAGGCCAGGAAGCAAAGTTCGTGCTCTGGGTTGGCACCGCACACCTGCTGCTACTATGAGCAACTGGATGCCATTCTGTCAGGGGGGCCAGTCACCTCTCCTCCCTGTCATTGTTGACTCCAGCCAGGACACACCTGGTGTCAGCTTCCACGAGGGCAGGGTTGTGGAGGAGGAGTAGGCTAGCCAGGACACCATGCCCACCAGCCAGGGGTTGATCATCAACTTGGAGTCTGTCCCCCCTTCCCAGGATGTCTCCCAGGGCTCGGACAATCCCAGGAAGGCATTTCAGGTGAGTTCCATCACTTTCCCTATGCACAATGGGTACAGGCGGCAGGCTGCAAGAGGCTGCACAGTCCTTACTAAACTTCTCAGCCTGGGGCTCGCCCAACAGCCAGTGCGCATGGGTTCAAATGGAGCACCAGTCTGGAGCACACAGCCCCATGAGGTTCTCACACAGGAACCCCTAACTCCTTCTCACAAAGTTCCTGCACAGGCCTGCCTTACTCCGGCCTCCATGGTGGGACACCTTTCCATGACAAGCCATCACTAAGGAGGCTGTGGTCATGGAAACACACAGTGGTACCACACAAGGCATAGACTCATGCTCGTACTGGGACAGCATCCACTCCCAGGGTATGTCTACACTTGCATCCTAGTTCGAACTAGAGATGCAAATGTAGGCATTCGAAAGAGTCAATGAAGCTGGGATTTAAATATCCTGCGCTTCATTAGCATGATCTCGCCGGTGCATTACTCCGATCAACAGCTGTTTCGAAAGTGAAAGTGCGCGCCGGGATGCGTTAGTTCGAACCAAACCCCTTGGTTTGAACTAAAGTTACTCCTCATGCCCGTACAGAGGAGCCCCTTTAAGTATGCCTCAGCTAGCCTCAGCAAGCAGATATAGGAAATGTCCTTTTTCCTGCTGCCCTCCACAGAGTGCTTTCGGGGACTTTAAATGCGATGGAGACTCCAATCAGTATGGACGCACTATTTCGAAATAATTCTGTGCTATTTCAATGCTGCCTTGTAGTGTGGATGCACTATTTCAAAATAGTTATTTTGGGAGTTATTTTGAAATAAGTTATTTCAAACTAATTTCCTAGTGCAGCCTCAATACAGAATAATAGCCTCCATTTTGAAAAGCGACTACTTTTTCAGGATGCCTTGATTTTTGGGTATCCTAACTGAGACACTCTAAAAAGGCCTGGTTTTCAGAGCAGAAGTGCTCAGGACTTTCTGAAAATCAGGACCCCTTAAGGAGTCTCAAGCTGAGCACCCAAAAGAATTACTCACTTTTGAATATTTAAGCCTATAGCTTTATACACTTTCACAGCCTTTGTACTAAATGCCTCGTTTAGTACTATATGGCTTCCATGGCAATTATGACAGTTTTCACAGCAATTGAACCTGTTTATACTGAATCAGGCCCTTAACTTTAAGAAATATGGACAGTAGAAGGTAGTTAAGGAGGGAACAGTTCTTCCAATTATATTAAAAACCACAACCATGATAATTGAAAAGATTGTCTCTGAGTAATAGCTTTAAATTCATCCCGTCCCACTCCCTATAACTTACTATCTTGTTCTAGCATGTGTTTATTCTACTCAGCTTGCCAGCCCAACAATAGCTGGCTAGAATGGTGACCTGAGAAGTCGGCCTCAAGATTTGCCAGGCAGAAAATGACCAACTTGGTTTTAAAGTGCTGGCTCTGGTCTGCGAGGAGTTGGCAAGGCATGTTTACCTTTTTTCTTTTATAGCTTGTTCCAGAGTCTGTGGAGGATACACAGCTGCTTGGCAATGCCACAGCTAATTCCTTGGCTGCAAAGTCTAAAAAAGTAGAGTCTCTTATTATGACACCGACAGGCAATGCACAAGAATAGTGTACAGTGCATAAGTACACTACATACTTACCTGAATGCTGTACATAAATATACAGAGTTTGTGAAGGGTTTCATTCATCTCTGATAAAAAAAAAAAGCTAATTTATACAGATAGCAGTATCTCAATAGTCTTGGTCCCCAACAATTTTGATTCTGTTCCAGTAGCCCCTGCTCTGCGTCACTGATGCTGTCTAAAGTGAATTAAACCAAAAATCCCTTCAAACCTATTTTACATTTTTTATAATTACAATTTTCTGGGAAACAGTAAGCTGTTTTGAAGCTTTTTAAATCGATGTTCTCATTCCAAATGATTTAACATTTTTCCTGTTTACCTTGCTTATAGTTTAATTAGCCACAGTTTGTTTTCTCTGGATTATGTTTTTTATGGGCTTCCTTTTGTACTTTTGCCTGGGCAAACCAGTGGAAAAATGTGTACACAGAAAAATTAAGAGGGTACGATTTGATTTGATTGCCATTCCATCCATCAGAAGACATAAGAACATGAGAACATAAGAATGGTCATAATGGGTCTCCAGTATCTTGTCTTCTGACAGTGACCAGTACCAGATTCTTCAGAAAGAACAACAGAAGAGGGCAATTGTCAAATGATCCATCCACTGTCATCCAGTCCCTTTTGGCAGCTAGAGTTTTAGCAACCCCAAAGCATGGAATTGCATCTGTCCATTTTAGCTAATTCTCCATGAATTTACCTAAATCTTTTTCGAATAATTATTTTTGGCCTTAACAGCATCCCCTGTCAATGAATTCCACAGGTTGATGTGTAGTGTGTGAAGTAGTACTTATGTTTGTTTTAAACCTGCATACTAATTTAATTGGGTGACCCCAAGTTCATTGTTAGATTAAGAGATACCACTTCTTATTCACTTTCTCTACTCTGTTTATGATTTCACAGACCTCTATCATATCCCCCCTTAGTAGTCTCATTTCTAATATGAACAGCAGCAATCTTTTAATCCCTCTTTGCATGGAAGCTGCTCCTGAAAAAATGATGAACGGCTCTTGTGCAAGAGGGGGTCTTTGCGCAAAAAGGAGCCATCTACACACAGCTCCTTTTTGCGCAAAAGCCTCTTGTGCAAAAACGGCCCCTAATTAATTATGGAAATGAAGCACGGCGATATTCTACTCCACGCTCCATTTGAATAAGCTTTTGCAGAAAAAGGGTGCAGTATAGATGTAGCCTGCGTGTGTGGGTTATTGTGGGACCTTTTCAAAAGCTTTCCACTGGATCACTCATGCCTGGAAACTTGTTGACATCCTTGAGAATTCTAATAGATTGGTGAGGCATGACTTCCCTTTATAAAAGCTGTGTTAACTCTTCCCCACATATTGTGTTCATCAAAGTATCTGACAGTTCGTTTTGTTACTATATTTTCAACCAATTTTCCTCGTAATTGGTTTGGCTTATCAGTTTGGCTTATCAGCCTATAATTCCCAGGATCAGCTCTGGAACCTTCTCGCTAATGTAACACTGATATTTTTTAATTTGCCAGTGGTCTGGTACAGGGGCTGATTTAAGTGTTAGATTACATATGACAGTTAGTAGTTCTGCAATTTCATATTTGAGTTCCTTCATAATTGAATTCCAGCTGATCCTGGTGACTTATAACTATTTCATTTATCAGTTGGTTCCAAAACCTTCTCTATTGACAGCTCAATGGGGAACAGTCCCTGAGATTTGTCATCTAAAACGAATAGCTGAGATGTGGGAATCCCCCTGACATTCTCTGCATTGAAGACCAATGCAAAGAATTAATTTAGCTTCTCTGCAACAGCCTTGACTTCCTTCTGTATTCCTTTAGCACCTTGATTGTCCAGTGGCCACACTTTATTGTTAGGCAGGCTTCATACTTCTGCTATACTTAAAAACATTGTGATAATGCCCACAGCGGAGAACAAAGTATGTTATCTTTGGATTAGCCGAAGAAGGTGTTTCTGGCCACTGCTCCTCTTTGGGAATCTGCATGTCACAGCCTAAAACTGCAAGGCCCTTTGACAATAGTTTGGGCAGACACAGTCATTTGAATGAGAGGGAACAGCCATATGGATGTTGCCAGTTCCCCACAATGTTTTCCACTGCTAGTTGATCCTCTCTTAGGATATGTCTACACTGCAACACTATTTTGAAATAACTAGCGCTATTCTGAAATAACTTAGTCCATGTCTACAAATCAGGCAGCTATTTCAAAATAGTGTCAAAATACTGTCAGGCTGGAGGACTTCTTATTCCGACTCCTGTAATCCTCATTGTACGAGGAGTAAGGGAAGTTGGAGGAAGAGTTTTCTATTTCGAAATAAATGCTATATAGACGCACCCAGTTTTGAAATAAGCTATTTTGAAATAAGCTACACAATTGACATAGCTCAATTTGCATAGCTTATTTCAAGTTAAGCCAAGCTGTGTAGATGCATCCTTATATAGGTTAAAACTAGCTCAGTCACTGAGCCCACTCACCCACAGTCATGAACCTCTAGTCACAATCTCAGAACCCATTAGCCATCCTCACACTCACACAAATGCACCTGTTTACTAACTTAGCAATGCTCTCCACACCTATGCATCCTGTCACTCACTTGGTCCCCTCCTCCACACACCAGTGCACCCAGTACTTATTGGTTTCCCCAGACAAGCACCATGTACTCCTTAGCTCATCTCCCACCCTAACTTGACATGCATCTTCACATTCACTCATTTCTTTTTTACTCGAGAAGACTTCCACTCACTCAGCCTCCAGGCTGTATACATACTTCTATTCATGCTGCCATGGTGGTTATGTCTGTGTTGGAGCCAAAATTGTAGGTGGTTGTGTGGATCTATACCCCAAATCCAAGCACATGCATATCAAAACTTCTTAATCATTGCAAGAGACTAGTTCTGGTGCAGTTTTAGATTTAATCGTGCTGACAGATGTTTGTGACTATATATCTGCCATAGGAAAACAGGATTAGCTAGGATGGATTACTTGTTAAAATTGAGCTAAGGATAAAATGGTGATTTTAAACAGACAATTTATAATCATCATGATGAATGGTGTTTGTTTTCCAGAGGAAAGATAATAGTATATGTAAAGCTGCACCTGCAGCAAGGCTATATTTTCTATATGGCTCTGACAGGAAATGTGAATTATGGGTTATTACATTTTTTCTGGGTACATCATGGGTTTACCATTATTTCTTATGATTCCTTTAGAGTTCAACTGAGGCTTTGAGTAATAACTGTGCTTGTATGTTCTGGGATACATACATATAATGGACAAACAATTTCTGAAAAAGAAGAAAAGTCCTAAGTGACTAATGCCTGCAGCCACTGGCAGCTGAAAGGAGGAAATCTCTTACATCTAGATCTTAGAGTTAGTGAGTCAAATTCTAATCTCAGTTATATCAACTACTCTAGATTTATATAGGTCTAAATGACTACGTCTACACTGCAGAACTATTTCAGAATACCTCTACTATCCCAAAATAGCTATTCCATGTCTTAAGAGCAAGCCTGTTATATCGAAATATAATGGGCTTGTTATTGTGACGTCCCTGTAAACCTCATTGCATGAGGGTTAAGGGACGTTTCAGAATAGTGCCTTATTTTGAAATTACCTTGAAATAAGCTACGCAATTTGTGTAGTGCAAAATACGTAGCTTATTTTGAGGTAAGGGTGCTGTGTAGACGCACCCAATGAGATCAAATTCTTTCTCAAGAGACCTAATTCTGCCCTCTGTTATACTCCTGTGACTTTCTTTGGACTTCCTGTTCCAAATTCAACCTAATGAAAGCAAGTTCAGTGAGCACAACAGAATTTTACATGGACTTGTCAGACAAATATATATAATGAAAATATTTAAAACAATTAAAATGCATGAATATTAATTACCATAAGTCCAGTTGCCAGCAGTTGCTGAACACAGCACAGGTGCAAAATGAAGGAAAAGGAATAGATCATTGAAGAATAAACAGTAGGTACTGAGTATATGACATTTCAGTGGTTGTCTTTCTCATTGGTGTGCCTGTCACCACGGAAGACCATACCCCAAAGGAAAATAAGTGAGTTAAAAAAACCATTTCGTATCCCAGCACCACTCTCCCTGGCATGCTTTCCATGTTTAATTTAAAATGCGTTCCATGGACTTACAGTACTTTCTTTGATTTGTTGCCAGTATTTGCTGAAGCAAATTGAAGAGTTCATGCTACACTACAGTAGAAAGAGCGATAAACTACACAAATGCTGTACATATAAAAATATCGGGCTCTGGGCCCTCAGCAGGTGGAGCCAATAGTTTATAAGGTCCAGCCCTTAGTCAGGGCAGGGCAACACATGAACAGTTACACAGTTTAAAGCACTGGACTGTCTACAGGCTGAGCAGGAGTCGGGTCTCTCTGCTAACAGACAGCTGACAAGAGCAGGGGTTTTTTCCCCGACAAGGGGGAACCTACCACCCAAGGAGAGTGGTGGCAGGGGGGTGCAGGCCCACCTGTTCCACTGCATCCCAGCCCAGGGCCATAACAGTGGCAGTGCAGGCTGCCACTGGGTCAGCGGGGATCCTGGCCACAACACGCCAACCAGTCACGGGGTCAGCAGGGATCCTGGCCGCAACATGCTGCTCAGTTGATCTCCATTTCCTCTGCCGGCCTTAGGTCAGCTGCCCCTGGGCTGCTTCCCGGTTCCCCCTGTGGGCCTACCTGGCTCCACTTCTGGACTGCAGCCAGGGAAGCAGGTGCTGGCAGCATGTCCATGGGCTCCAGGTCAGGCAGAGATCCAGGTGGCCCAGTTCAGTCATCAGGGCCTGGTGGGTGTCCTGAGGGTCCTGGCCAATTGGGGACCAGCAGCGGCACTGGCAGCCTAACCTTGTCTTCTCTGGAAGGGCAGCGCAGTTGGGCCTTCCTTCTCTGGAACCTGGGCAGAGCATCTGGCCTGCTGTGCAGCCAGGCTCCAACTGAGCTCTGAGCTCTGGTTCTTAAACTCCGAGCCCTGCCTTCCTGCTTCCTGTGGGTGTGTCTGGGTGAGTCTGGCCCTGCCCACCAAGGGGTCTTAGGGAGCCCTTCCTTCAGGGTCAGAGGGAGGCTGCCTCACTACATAATGTTCACGTTCCGGCCCATTGTTGTCAGCCTGTTCCTGGTTTTGAGATTACAACACGTTCTCCCGCAACAAACCTGCAGGGACCCCAAGTTTTGTCTGACAGAACACGTATTGTAACACATTGTTCTGGTTGTTCCTGGGCCTGGCTCCTCCCATTCCTGGTGGAGAAGATCTAGGATCCTGTGAGATTGCCTCTAAAGTAGCTCCAATAGTAATAAGAGGAGTGGGATCATCCAGGCTCCATGATGGGCATCTGAGGCCTTGGCCCTCTGGCTGCTTCACCAACTGAGTTCCAGATTAACAGAGTGCAACACAATGTACAGTCCAACATCCCCACAAAAGAAAGGGCCTGCAGCCCCCATCTGGTTCCTGTGAAGGGTGTCGGGCTCAAGGCTTATTATGTCTCTATTTTCTCCTCATCCCCAGTGGAGGGAAAAGGGGTCTGGATCAGCGTTCCCCCTAAGATTTTCCATCCATGAGTGGAGTGAGTTTCGTTACGTGCACAAATATTGAGGTCATGTGCGCTTGTTTGGATGTGTGGCACCCACCAGTTACTAACAAATAGCTTAGATATATATCTATTTTTAAAATGTTATAGAAGAAAAAATACTAAAACAAGGGATCATTAACAAGGTACATGACTATTTATTTATTTATTATGAAGTCAAATAAAAAGAAACTTAATACTGCAAAATTTTCAGTAGCCATTTGGTATCTTACATGTATCTGTTCCTTTGAGGCATAAAACAAAATTGTCCATCTCCTTGATATAGCAAACAAAATATTTTATGATTAGTATCTACACCTGAAATGAAATAGTGGTTACACTTTATGCTTGAAATTAAAGATTGTTATTTAATGGGTTCATTTCTGAGCACTTTTTGTGCACATATTGCTCCCTATTATCTAGGAAACAGGGTTTTTTAAAAAATATTTCAGTTGTTTACATATCACAAATCTTTCATTCTTCAAAGCTGGTGTAATTCAGCTCTGTGGAAAGATTGAGGAATGAAATTCTTCTGCATATTTTATTCATTTATTTTTCTTTCTGCACCTAAGCAGTGTCTGAATAACATGGGTGGACAGCAAGCTTCAGAACTGTAGCACCAAGTTAGCACAGAGTCCTGCTCAGATGTGGATTGCTTTCTCTTATGGGTGCTTCCTGCCTTGTGCTCTGAACAGGAGCCAAGCAGCTGGAGTTACCTGGGAGGAAAGGGGAAGGGGCAGAGGAGCCTTTTTTTAAGGCTGCACAACAAAATATGGGACTGCTGCCAGAGAGAGGAAAGAGGGAGGGGGCAGGGGACACAGAGTTGCCTGGCTGGCTGCCAAGCCTTTTTGAAAGCAGCTTCCACTCTCCCCGCACCTCTATTCCCACCAGCAAGCCCACCAGCTTACCTTTTTCCACTTCCAGACACAGTGTCAGGAGCACTCTGGAAGAACTACCTAATTAGTGCAGGGCTGCAGTCACACTGTTGTGTGGCTCTGCTAAAGAGGTGGATGGGTCTTAAATTCTTCCTGCAGGGCCGTGCAAGCATGCAGCCTACAGGGAACTATGGCCTAGACCCCCTCCATGAAATGGTGGTTAGTGTGGGAGCCTGGACCACATGCCTCAGCCATGATCCTCCAGATGTTAGAGTAAAGGGGTCTGTAGTCTTAGCAAAGGCTGGTCCCTGTTCTCAGGTCTGGGGCAGCTGCAGCTAGCAGATTCTCTCCTGCAGCCAGGACTCCTTCTGCACCCTTGTTTAGCATCTCCCCAAGTCAGTCTCTCCTTTCGGAGCTGTCTGGCTCATTGTGGTGGTGCGTCAGTGCAACGGTCCATCACCTGGCCAAATGGGTAGGGTTACCATATTTGAACTTTCAAAAAAGAGGACACTCCTGAGAGAGAGCGTATCTGTATCAATATCTACTATACTATATAACACATTATACAACGTGAGTTGGGAGATACTGGTACAGATACACTCCTTCTCAGGAGTGTTTCCTTTTTTGAAAGTTCAAATATGGTAACCCTAGAAAGGGTGTGTGTGTGTGTGTGTGTGACTCTGGCTCACTCAGCTCAGTGGGGCTGTCAGTCCACTCCTCATGTCCAATAATCAGGAAATTCACTCTGTTCTCAGGTCCCTCAGGAGATTTGTTTTTGGCCTCTTCACCTCTTTCTGGGGGTCAGTCTGCTGGCTGGAGTTCCTTTTTCCTGCCTGCTTGCTCCTCCTTAGGAGCCTCGCCCATCTGCTTCCCAGCCATTTGATCCCTGGCTGGAGCAGGGTTTGGAACACGGTTCCCTTAAAACCTCAGGATCTCCACTGAACTAGGAGAAGATGAACTTGATTCAAGTCTATCTCATTCCCTGCTCTGACCCTGCCTTACCAAGAGAAACACTCCCAACCCACTGCCCCTGCAGCTACAGATCCTATGGCCTAGCGGAGCCAGCCTGCCTTTGCCTGGTATTAGGAAACTGGGAGTCAAAGGTCACTTACGTCAAATTCAGGGAGGAAGATGGTGAACCAGAATGGGGCTTTGCTGCTCCTTACAGCCTTGACTCTCTCTTGGGGTACTCTGGACCTGATACAGAAGCTGACACACTGTGGGGGAAGGAGGAATGTCAGGATCAATAGATCTGTGTGCATGCGGTGCAAACCAGCCCACCCCCATCCTCCCAGTCAATAGCCCCCAGTTCGGCCAATCAGCATTGAGACTCTGTGAAGCGGGAGGCTGAGAAGTCTCACCACACATCCAAAGGGATGTCCCAAGTCACCACTGGAGGGGATCAGTCTCTGAGCACTCTTCCAGTCCCACCTCTTTGTGAGGGCCTCTCACAGTGACAGCAACCGCCCCCTCCACACCTGACACACATCCCCTCTACTTGGTGGAGGGAGGGAAGAAAGGATAAGGGGGAAAAGAAGCAAGAGGAGAAGAGTAAGAGGAAGGGAAGGAGGAAAATGGAAACCAAAAAGGATAAACCCCCAATGCCTCCAGTGATTGTATGGGACAAAGTCCTTGGTAGGAAATCAAACCACTTTCACCGAGTCATTTCTATGTCTAGAATTCAGCTGATACCAAGTGGATCAGACTGAACAGATTCCAAACCTCTCTGAGGCTCATACCTTCAAAACAGGGACTGCAAAATCAGTAATAGGGAAGGAGAAAACTCCAGCAAGGTTCCTCCTCATGTTCATGTATATTAATTCTAATTCTCTCTGAATCCCCAAGGATAGACCTTGAGAAGGAGCCTTGCTGCTGCAAGAGTGCCCCTGCCTCGCACCTCAGTCCTGCCTGGCTGATGTCAGTGTCTCTCTATGAGGTCATCACCTCCCCACCACTGGCCCTGTAGGCTGAGTTCCTGCAACAGGCCTTTGTGATGTCACTGCCACACCCACCCCTCCCTTGTAAGGCTGGTGTCCTGACCCTGGCAGCCTCTTTGGATGTTTGAGTGGCTTCCCCTGGATGCGGGTGGCCAACCTGTTTCAGATGAAGAGCCACAATAGCAGTGGAGACAGCGTGAAGAGCCTGGACAAAATTGTTAAGCAAAAAAAAAAAAAAAGCAGTGCCACGTTGGGGGAAAATAGGTGCTGGTACATCCATCCCAGGGCACTTTCTTTTTTTTTAACAACTTTTCCCTGGGTCTTTGTCGCCCTGTTCTTTTTTTTTTTTTTTGGCTGAAAAACTTTACCTCGGCTCTTCACGCTGTCTCCACTGCTATTGTGGCTCACAAAAAAAGCACTGGGAAGGGATGAGAGGTGCAAGCTCTGGGAGGGAATTTGGGTGCAGGAGGAAGTAGAGAAGACGATGCTGGCTCAGGGAGGGGGCTCCAGGCTGGAGAGTGTTGGGGTCAGGTGGAAGGTTGGGGTGCTGAGCAAGCTGCAGGCTTGTGGCTGAGAGTGCAGGAGTTTGGGCTGGGGTGCATGAGGGGCTCAGGACAGTGAGGCTGGGAGTATGATGGTCTCAGGACACAGATTTGTAGTGTGTGGATGGTGCAGGTATGTTGTGGCAGAAGACTGGGGATGTGGGGATGCAGGCGTTTGGGGATGTGAGAGGCTCAGGACAGGGGGTTCCAGTGTATGATAGGCTCAGGTTTGGGAGAGGGGGGGTGCAGGAGTGTTATAATGCTGTGGCCAGATGGGGCTTAGCCCCAGTTGGGGGCTTGTTGGCCAAGATTAATTTTTAAATAAAATATTATGTCAAACACAAAATGTTTCAGCATTGTCTTTATTTATGAGAGGGGCGGGGAACCTGTTTTGAGTCGGGTCACTGACCCACAGAAAAGTCAGTCGGGCCACACAAGTGAGATGCAAAAAAACCAACTGCTCCAAACCCCCCAAGCCTTACTAATGTGGCCTCAACTGTGCTGGTGGGGGCAGGGGACAGGGTGCTGGGGCAGGGTGCTCGTGGCGGGGTCTGGCCAGGAGGAGCGGACAGAGACAGCTGGGGCCAATACCTGGGGATCCCAGATCTCAGGAAGTGTGCTGGCTGCTCTTCCCTCCCCTCCCCTCCCCTCCCCTCCCCCAGGCACCCTCCCTGCTCTAACCCAATCCCCCTCCCCTTCCCCAGAGCCAGGCACGCCCCCTGCAACCCAATCCCCCTCCCCTTCCCCAGAGCCAAGCACCCCCCCAACCCAATCCCCCCCCAGAGCCAGGCACCAGCCCCCCTCTATAACAATTCCCCCCCACTCTAACCTAATTCTTGGGTTCCTGAGCCACCACTGCTGCTACAGCCGCACGTCTCCCTCCAGGCACTGGGGTGTGTGTGCTGAGCAGCTGGCGCACTGAGCGGCCGGCACGCCATGCACACCCCCCCAACCTCTCTCCCTTCCTCTTCCCTCCCCTTTCCCAGAGCCAGACACCTCCCCTCCCCGCTGTAACCCAATCCCCCTCTCCCACTAACCTTATTCCCGGGTCCCGAAGCCGCCGCCAGTGCTGGCGCCGCACCCAGAGCCACTGCTAGCTGGCTGCTAGCATATGCAGGCTGGGACACTGTGTGTGACCTGGCCTGCACGTGCAGGATATGACTTAGTGCGCTGGGGACCATGAGCGGAATGGCGCGGGCCGTGAGCACGCATGTGGCTCACAGTGGCCCGGCTGTGAGAGCGGCTGACCTGAGTGGGTCCTGGTTCTGTCAGGAGCTGCAATTTTTTTCTTCATGAGCTGCATGCGGCTCGCGAGCTGTGGGTTGGCCACCCCTGCCCTGGATCATCCCACTTAATGATAGCTGACTCTGGGGTTGAAGCCAGTTACACAGTAAAGCCCTAGAGGCTGCTCCCTTTGCCACACTCAGTTTTTCATTAATTAATAGTTTAAGGCCAGAAGGGACCATTAGAGCAGAATCCAGTCTCAGTCTCACTGATTCTGTGTCACCTCCCTGCCCTACTCGCTCCTGTACTCATATGTCTAATGGTGGCTTTAGCCGTATTCATGCCCTAGGAGCTCCTGTTTAGCAACTTGCCCAGAATGACCCCTAAATCCTTCTCAGAATCACTGCTTGCCTAGGTATAGTTCCCCATTTTAGGGATGTGACCTGGATGCTTTGGGGCTAGGGTAGGACCTTGCAATTGGCTCTGTGAAGACCTGTTTTGTTCACATGGGTCCAGCTTCCCAAGGGATCCAGATAACTCACTGCTCTGGCCTCAATCTTATTTTACCACTTTGCTTGTATTTTGTCACACACACATATTACTACTATTGTTTTCATATTTTCTTCCAGTTCATTGATAACAATTATTTAAAGTTAGTTCTTGAGAGCCTCTTTAGACGCCTAGTACTAAGTGCCTGCCCTTCTCTGAATCTTTTCTAGGTCCGCTGCCTGCTTTTTGAGATGTGTCACCCAAAACTGGATAGAGTATTCCAGGTGCAGGCATTCCGTGGATTTATATAGTGGCATAATGGGATTTTCTGTTTTATTTTCTATCTCTTTCTTAATAATCCCTAAAATACCAATTGTGCCTTTCTGATTGCTACAGCACAACAAGTAGAAGCTTTCAGAGAATTACCCATGGTGACGCCAAGATCTCTTTCTGGTGTGGTAACAGCTAATTTAGAACCCATCATTGTATACATATAGCTGGGATTATCTTTTCCAATGAACATTCCTTTGCACTTCTCAGTGTTGACTTTCATCTGCCATTTTGTTGCCCAGCCACCCAGGTTTGTGAGATCTCTTCACAAACTCTTTGCATGGCTCTTCACAGTCCGCTTTGCATCATCTGCAAACTGTGCCACTTCCCTGTTCACCTCCTTTTCTAGGTTATTAGTGAATACGCTGAAGACTAAAAATCTCATTACCTGAACTGTCCCATCCATAGGGCGATCTGGGGTGGCAGCTCCAGGCTCCATGCTTTGGGGGACCCCACAGCAGCAGCCCAATTATACTCTGAACTGGAAAGAGGTCTCCATATGGAGGTTAGCCCATGGGAGCCAGGGCGATCTGGGGGATCATCTGGGGAGCCTGTGGCTAGCAGCAGGGGTCAGGTCCCCATGCACTCACTGCACTGATGGGAGCTGGGGGAAGCAGAATGATGAATGCAGCAGCCTGCTCCACTCCACTGCCATCTCCCAGCTGGGTTGCTCCACTTCACTGCGGCGGCGAGAAGCAGAATGACCTGGCCCCTGCTGAGTGATGCAGGCTCAGGAGAGCACAGTGCAGCAGGCTGTTGGGTCACTCCAGCTCTCACCACCAAGCTCCCTGGTAATTCCTTGGGTCATGTTGCTCAGGGGAGGGGCCTTTGAGGAAGGGGTGCCATGGGTTGGGAGAGGATTGAGGTGGGGTGGGAAGAGGCAGAGTGGGATGGAGCTGGGTCATGGCATGAGGGTGCACCAGGGCAGAGCGGGGGTGCTATGGGGTAGGGGGTAGGGCTTGAAGTAGAGAGGAGGTTGTCTAGGGCCCCATTCCTTCCTAGGGATGGCTCTACCCAGTACAGATCCTTGGGGGAACCCACTGGTCACCTCCCTCCTTTGTGAATTCCTGTGAGCCATAGTCCACCTGCCACCTGTCTGTGCCAGAGCTAGTGGCTCTTTAAATAGGACAAGGATGATGTGAGCAACAGTGATATTTGGGATGGGTGGACAGAGATCCTGGAGCAACTTGGGCTCAGTAACTTTCTATATGATCAGCCGATTTCTTTCCAGAATTTTCCTTGCCTCAGCCTAACTGACTGTCCCTGTAAAATAGCTATACCCAGTCCTTTCTCTGATACATCACAGCAGTGTGTTAGTATCTCTCCTGGCTGGTAATACTGAGAGAACTTCAAAACATGGGCATCCGTTATCATTTGTTCCAACATGTCAAATGCTTGCTTTTGGAGATCTGCCCAGTGCCACTCAACATCCTGCTACTGGACAGAAATGGACAGAGAATTTATCATTTGTATCAAGTGCTGTATTCCTCGCACTTGCACTGGAGCTAGCCTGTCTCTGACTAACTTGATGTTGTTAGGATCAGCTTTTAGGCAGTCTGCTGTGAACATATGTCCTCCCGCTGTTTGACCAGCATTTCTGTAGATTGCATTTTATGTTTTTGTCTTTGCGTTGCTGAAGTAAAGCTTGTAGTTTTCTGTGATGTTCTCATTCAGCTTCTGTATCACTGCTCCTTTCATTGCAATGAGGATATCATGTGCAATTATTTCCACCTCAGGCAGTCTTTCATCCTCTGGGGCTGGGCTTATGCCAATTGGCAGGGACAGCCATCTGTAGTGACCAAATGGTGTCGGAAAGGCTGTCAGCTTGCTGGACTGTTTATCCAGGCTTATGTGCCAAAACTGTTCCTCCCATCACAGACCATAAAGATTCTGACTTTGGAAAATTCTAGCAACATGTCATCAATTGTGGGCACTGGATAGTGGCAGCTTTTCAATACCTGATTCAGTGGCTCTGGGTGCATGCAAATGCATCATTTTCCTGATTTTTTTATGACTACCATGCTGCTTAGTTCAGCTATATTGGCCTCTACAGGGTCTATGATACCCAGGCCTGAGAATGGGGGAAGAGAGGGAGGGCAAAGGGGGCAAGTGCCATGGTACCTGGCAATTCAGAAGGGCTCAGGACTCCTGGCTGCTGCCACCACTAATGTGGCTCTTTAAATCAACACCGGAGCCCTGGGCAGCAGTCTCCAGGTGGCACTGAGCGCTGAGGTGGGGGGGGGCAGTATACATGGCGCTGAGGACTGGCTGCTCCCAGTCTTGCCCCTTCTGCCTGAGGCCCCACCCCTTCTGGAAGTGTGGAGTCTCCCTGCACCTTGCCCAGGGGCCCAGTGAGTCTGTTGGCTTCCATAATGATACCCCTGCTCTGAGGACTTTCAAGTTCCTTGCATACTGGATTATGTAGTGCCACTGGAATTTTTCTTTGCAGTAAGTATGCAGGTTCCACTGTGGGGGTCTTCTTGAAAGTGCAGCTTTTCTTCAAGGCACTGTTTCCTTTGAAAATATCCCCATATGCCTTCAAAATGGTCTCCATGGTCCAAGGGATTCCCCCTTTGCTTCTTGAACCACAGCTATAACATTCTGAGCCTGCACTCTGATCAGATCCATGGGTGGTATGGCTGTATTCCCCAGGTGGGATCTGTGGTACCTCCAGCCACCACTAAAAATATCGGAATGTATGTGTCTGTTATTTTTTGGGTTAGTTACTATGAGGTCACATTTTCCCATGGGCTGCACTCTGCTCTCATTGTACATTATTAGATTGCAGCTGAGTCCAATTTACCCTGAGGAATCACATTTCAGGAGGCCCCACTATTCAGCTAATATTGCACAGGGCGACTCTCTATTAACATTGCTGCATTCATGGAGATTGGTATTGTCCCTTGTTATTTCCTGTCTTGATAGCCTGAACTTGATATGCTCTTGGACTCAAGGAGAGAGTCAAGATACTATCACCTTTGTCTCATGTGCTTTCCCCCTTTTGTACAAAGCTGAATTGTGGGGTCTGGTACCATTTTTTTGGTTTTAATGTTGATTTTAAAATGTTTGTAAAATAAGGAAGATGCATCAGTTGTGAAACTGGAGTCAGAGGGCCCATGTTTCCTGAAGGGACTGTTATTGGTGGGACTCCAGGAAAGCAGGAAACACGGGGAGCTAGGCTTGACAATGATAGTGCAGAGCACAGGGTTTTTAATCAAGATCACCTTGTTCAATATAACCCACATTCAATTTCCCAAATGAAACAGGAAGTGGAGGGGGTCCAAGCAGAAAGGGGCAGGACAAGAATGGGGTATGAAATGGAGGGAGTAACTGGAGGCAGGAGAGGAAAAATTGGGGGAATGCTGTCCGGTCGTGGGCAGTGAAGTGGTGATGGAGGGATGTCAGGAAAGTGTTGCTTCTTGCGACTAATACAGTCAATCCCATGTTGTTCCTACGGTGCCATCATCATTTATATGGATGATTGATACTAAGTTTAAAGTTCTTTAATATGCATATTGGTAACTCATCAGTTTTAAAAAGTAGTATAAGCTCTATAGGCCAGTGACTCACGATGCATTAATTAGGTCAGTGGTTCTCAAACTATTTACCCTCCAGCTATCCTTTTATCAAAAGAAATATATTCAGAGGGGAGAGAGTCCAGGCTGCAATAGGAAATGGATAACAGTTCCTCTTTTGGTGGTGTGAAGAGAAGGCAAGTGGAACCTCCATCTGAGCACCCAGGGAGAGATGTGCATTAAAGGGGGACCTTTCAATCTGAAATGATCACACATACTCCAGAGGTGGAGAGGGGAGTGAAGAAGTCAAAGGATAGACTAAAAAACATGATTTGATGGGAATTTAAACATCTTATGATTCTGGGGGCCAAACTCATGATTTGTGGATACCTGACTCATGATCTTTGATCTTTTGAGGGGTCCTAGCTCCTTACTTTTGATCTCTTGAGGTTGGCAATATTGCTTCCAACTCCATAATCGGTGTGCACAGATGAAACATAAGTATGGCCCTACCAAATATACAGCCATGAAAAATGTGTCATGAACCACGAAATCTGTCTCCCACCATGAAATCTGGTTTCTTCTGTGTTTTTACCTTATACTATGCAGATTTCACAGGACAGACCAGCAATTCTCAAATTGGGGGTCCTGACCCAAAAGGCAGTTGGGGGAAGGGATCACGAGGTTATTTTAGGGGTTATTTCATAATATTGCCACCCTTACTTCTGCACTGCCTTCAGAACGGGGCGGCTGGAGAGTGGCAGCTATTGAATAAGTGCCCAGTTCTGAAGGTAGCACCAGCACTAGCAATGGAGAAGTAAGGGTGGCAATATCATACCATGCCACTCTTACTACTGCATTGCTGACTTCAGAGCTGAATGGTTGGACATTGGAGACTGCTGACTTCGTGCTAAACTCAGCAGGCAGTGGTGCAGAGGTAAGGGTAGCAATATCATACCAGGTCATCCTTACTTCTGTGCTGCTGCTGGTGGTGGCTTTGCCTTCTGAGCTATGCTCATGGCCAGCAGCTGCTGCTCTCCAGCTGTCCAGCTCTGAAGGCAGTGCTGCCACAAGCAGCAGCACAGAAGTAAGGGTAGTAGTACTACAACCCCCCTACAATAAAAATAACCTTGAACCCTCCAACTCCTTTTTGAGTCAGAACCCCTACAATTACAACATTGTGAAATTTCAGATTTAAATAGCTGAAACCATTAAATGTATGATTTTAAAAATTCTGTGACTGTGAAATTGACCAAAATAGACTGTGAATTTGGTAGGGCCCTAACTATAATGATTGCTGTGCAGGTCTCTATGCTTGTTATTTAATGCATGTGCAGACTTCATGTCATAATTGGCGATGGAATGCAGGACTCCTATAGCTGGAGCTTCAATTAACTGTAGTTACATGTTTTGTCTGTGGGGTTCCCACTAGAGGGTAAACACATGGGCAGGTCACAGATTCCATCCAGTGGAAGGCAGTGGTTCACTGGCACTAGCTAGTATGATACACAATGCATATGTGCTTGGAGGGGATGAGACTAATTACTAGAGCACGGGCCACGTATTGCTTACTGGGGTTCCACCTGTGACCTGCACACCCCCTTTCTACCCCCCCCCCATGCACCTCTCGTGCACTGGGGCACTGAAGCCCTGCACTATCTATTCCTCCCCCTCCTTCCCAGAGTTTTCAGAGTGCCATGAATTCACTGATTTGTGCTCTGTTCCTGCTCCTCTCCCTTCCTCCCAGAGCTTAAACGCCACAAATCAGTTGTTCGCGGCTGTTCAAGCTTGGGAAGGGCGGGGAAGGAGCAGGGTTGGAGCGCAAATCAGCAGATTCATGGTGCTTTGAAAGTGCTGGGAGGGAGAGGAAGGAGTAGGAAGTGCAGGATTCCAGTGCTCCAGAGGTGTGGGGGAAGGTGGCAGAGAGAAGATGCGCGCTGCAGGTGGAACGCCAGTGGGCTGCGAACTTCAGGTTGCCAACCACTGGAATCATGCATGCAGCCCTCTGAGACGAAAGAGGGCCCCTCATGCAGCCCACTTACTAGTCTTGGTTGCCCATGGCTGTACTAGAGACTGCCCTGTGGGTATGTAGGAGGAAATGTAAAGGGAGGAAATCCCTGTGAGGACTTCTGTTGTGAAATCTCACCCAAATTATTCCCTGGGGAGGAGAGAGGTTTGCTTCCCACCCACCCCCGAATTTGCTGCAGTCCACTTACAAACCCCAAGATTTGCCTGGATTCTGGGGTGTCTGCTGTGCTTTCTTGCTGGCTCTGAGGCTTCCCAGCTCCTTCCGTATGGCCTGAGGAAATCTTTAGAGGGTCCCATGCACATTGTTAGTGTTTGAGGAGCTAGTGTTAGGGAAGAAATGCCTGTTGCAGACAAGGATTGGGAGATATTGGATTCTAGTTCTATATTCTGTTTCACATGAGTTTGTGATTAACATGTAACCCTGAACTTCAGTTCTCCCACTTATACATGGTTCCAAATTGATCTGTTCTTCCTCCAGTGTGCACATGCAACTTCTAGTTGTAATAAAAGCTAGTGACTACATAGATTCCCCACTGAGACTAGAAGAAATTCCAGAGCCCACACTCCTTTCTTTTATCGTAGGAATGTGAGGTACTCACAAAACCTGCCTTTATGGCTTCTAAATTTTGGGAGGAAATAGGTCACCCAAAGGGAAAAACAAAACCAAAACAACAAAACATCAACAACCCCTAGACCGGTCTGTGACCTTTCTCAGTGGGAATTGAGGAAACCTTAGAAACTGAGGTCATGTCTATTTTGTCTAGACTAGGGATGTTAGATATCATTTAATTCAATAATTGTGTAACTGCACGAAATCTTAGCAGATTCATGATTATTAGAGTGCCCCCGGGGTGGGGCTGGCAGCCAGTGCACTCCCAGCCCTAATCCCGGAGAGCCCTCTGGCACACCATGCTGCTGCCTCTGTATCAAAGGCAGCAGTGCAGGGTGGCAGGTGGGAGCTAGTCTGTGAGGGGAACTGGTTTAAAATCAGCTCCCCTCGCAGACTGGCTGGCTGCCCCCCCCATGCTGCTCCCTCTGATACAAAAGCAGCAGCATGGGGCAACATCAGCCTCTGTCCACAGGTGGCCTGAGCTCCCTGTGGACAGAGGCTGTGCCAGCATCCCACCTGCCCCACAGAGCAGCCTCCCCCCCACCCCGATGCTGCTGCCTCTGAAAGAGAGGCAATAGCATGGAGCAGGCAGGAGCTGATACACGCAGGGAAATGGCTTTTAAGCTGGCTCCCCCAGAGCACTGAGAGGAGGGGCAGGCGGCTCCACGGAGCTGGCACACATGGAGAGCCAGCTTAAAAGCAGGCTTCCTGCCTATATCAGCTCCTGCCTGCCCCCCTCACCCTCTGTGCTGCTGCCTCTCTACCAGAGGCAGCAGCGCAGGGGTGGGAGGGGCAGGCGGCTCCATGGGATCTGGTGCTCATGGGGAGCCAGCATAAAAGCCAGCTCCTCACAGGTACTGGCTCTTGCCTCCACCCTGCTTGCTGTCTCTGATAGAGAGGCAATGGGTGGGAGGAGTGCATGCAGACATTAGGATTAACCAGTAAACCCAGGCATACTGGTTAAATGTTTACATGACTATAAGTTAGCATCCCTAGTCTAGACCAGCCGTTCTCAAACGGTGGCTCGGGACCCCATTTGAATGGAGTCATCAGGGCTTGCTTCGTCAGGGGACAGATGTGAAGCTTGAGCACCGCTGCTTTGGCCTAGACCTGCCGAGGCTGATGCTCTTGGGCTTTGGCCTCCCTGCTTGGGGCACTGGGAGTTGAGCTTTGGCCCAGGTGGGGGAGGGCTCAGGGATTGGCTCAGGCTTCAGCCCCCCTTTCTGGGGTTGTGTTGTAATCTTTTTTGTCAGAAGGGGGGTGTAGTGCAATGAAGTCTGAGAACCCCTGGTCTAGACATTAAAGATCCTGTAGAGCTTTTCATAATACTAGGGATTTACTTCAGTATCCTGCCCAAAATGTAACCTTTCCCCCATAGCTGAGCAGCGTACAAAGCTCTGATTAGCTGCTATTCTCTACCTCTGTTGCAAATGAGTGTCAGTGGTGACGGGGGTTTGTGTGTGTAAGCCCTAATCCCACCCTACAAAGAGCTTTGCATGTGGGGGGAAATCGTGTGTTTGCATGGATGTGCTTAAAGGTCAGGGCCATAGTCTGTGACATTCTTTGGAATCCTTTTATAAATGTCATCATTATTCATTAGTATTACTATTATAGATCAATGGCTAGCATTACAGGCCTGAAAGTGCAAAACATACTGGGCTCAGTCCTGCAAATACTTACACGGGTGAGTAATTTTACTCATTTGAGTAGTTCTTTTGACTTTAATGCAAGTGCTTCAAGATCAGTAATGTTTATCAAATGTTTAAACTCTGGGGGGAAATAATTTAGGGGAGAAAAATGAATTCTCGTGTTAAACAGTTAAATTTCCAATTTCAAGAATATTTGCCAGCACATATAACTTTAATTCATCATAAGTTTTTGCCAAATAATGTGCTAAAGGATCAGAATTTGTCTTTCTTAGTCCCTGATTTTGGGGAAGGGGGAAATAATCCTTTAAAGTATTTTGGCTCTAGGGACAGAAATAGCTTGGACTTATATATGAGCTTATATTGGAAAACAATTTTTGTTACACTGTCACATAGACTCTGAATGGTTGCTGTTAAACAGAAAAATAATAAAAAAAAAACCCCATTCAGTTAATGTGTAATTAATAGTTTGGCATTTCCCAAAGGCTTTACCCAGGACCCTTTCTGTTTCTGTTTTGTATTACTGAACTCCTTTGCTAAGTATTTCCAGATCATAGAGATTTAGATAAGACATGTTCCAGAACTTACAACATTTTTTATTTTGACTTTACTGTATTTATTAGTGCAATGAAAACAATACTTTGACAAATTCCCAAATAAATGGTAATATTCATTCTGTGTAGTAAAGTGGAATGTTCGGTGGCTCTCATCCATCAGCTTTTCAACCATTCCTTCATTACACACATAAAATTAATTACGAAAATCTTTGTGCAGATTCCTTTTAATAAACTAATTTGATTAAGGCCCTGATCCTGCAGTCAGATCCATGGAGGTGGACCCTTGCACCCAAGAGGTAAAGTCAATGGAGCTTTGCATGGGTTCAAGCACACTGTAGGATTGGTACCTAAAATACTAACATCCATTATATATTTGAGAGAATTTGTCTGTCTGTGAGTCTGTCTGTTTGTTTGTTTAAGAACTCCTCCTAAAGGCTAAGAGCTAGGACCACCAAATTTGGTATGAAGTTTTCTCTTATCATAACTTAAAGCAAGGTCAGGGTTTGATTGTGCCAGGAAAATGGGATGTGCCTCGAATGGGATTGCTTCTCAGAAAACCATACAGAAAAGAGACAGAAGCACTCTGTGAAAGGGCCAGGCTGGATGCATTCCCTCTCTGGAACTGCCCCAGCCCTGAACCTTCCACTCCTAGCTGCCCTTTAAAGAGGGTGGGGGGCTTGAGCCTCCCCCAATTCAGACAGGAGCATTGCTAGCTGCTCCCCTTTGTGCGGGAGTGAGGGGAAAGTACAGAATTTGCTGCATTCCTCGCTCTGGCTGGGGAACATACGGGGCAGATGAACGTGGACCTGCCCCAGCCAGGGGACATGCATCCCTACTCCAGCTGTGCCTGCTGGAGCTGAAGCAGCAGTGAACAAGCACTTCTCACCTGGCCCCAAGCTGCTGCTGTAAGAGAGGGCGGGGGTGGTCCCCTCTCTCGTAGGCAGTCTGCATACTGAACCCCTCACCCCCAATCCTACCCCAGAATGATGATTTAAATGAAGCATGCACATTTTCATTTTATTTTCCAAAAAACAAAAATTAATTGAGTTAAGGACCCAAGCAAAGCTAGGTAAATCAGTCTAATCTGATATAAATCTCATCTAGCTAATCTAATTTATCTATCTAATTCCTATTCTTTAGTATGAGCATAATAAAAAATGTGTACATGGGTTATTTAGTACAATGACCACAATTCCTAAATGGAATAGCTGGGAAAATCATAGATTAATAATAGATTTTAGATTAATAGATTAATGATCTATATGATTTATAGAGTAATCATAGGTTAATAGTTTAAGGCCAGAAGAATCAATTATGATAATATAGTCAAGTCTTCTGCATAACAGTGGCCAAAGAGCTTTACCCATATTGACATGCACCCTACAATTTGTATGAAAGTATTTGAGTGTCATTTACACCCCTGTAGTGCCTTCCAAGTGGGTGAAAGGGACAACTCCTGTGCAACAACTGGCTGGATTGGAGACTTAGACTGTGAAAACTTCAGGGCAGAAGTAATTTTCTTCACTGTTTGTAAAGTACTTTACCACACTGAGCTTATTCAAATAATAAATAATAATACATGCTCTTGAGAAGTTAGATTGAGACCCAATGCTTGTAATGGTGCAAAAGAGAAGGCTGGCTATGAGTGCAGGGGTTGGTCTAGTTGCAGTCTCAATACATCTCCCCTTCATAGTAGAGCTCCCAGATCTCTTAGGGTTTGCCTACACTGCAAAGAAAGACCTGTGTCAATGTGTCTCAGAATCTGGGTATACAGACTTGGGATTGTGGAACTCACACAATGGTACTAAAGATAGCTGTGTAGAAAAAGGTGGATCTCAGAGCCTGAACTCTGGCCCAAGCTGGAATGCCTATATTGCTATTTCTTTCATTTCAGCATGAACCCCACAAGCCTGAGTCTGTACAATCTGAGATGCATTGCAGCCATTTAAAAAAAAATTGCAGTGTAGACATACCCCTAGGGGCTGTAGCAGTGGGTGTGATCTCCTGGCTACCTATGACCCCCAGGAGGTACAATGTCTCCATCAGGGGCTCTTGTAAGGGAAATGCAACTCTGGACTAGCCCAGGGATTTAGCTTAACACCACAATGAAGCACAGGCCACTTAGCTAACAACTGCCACTGAAACTCCCTTTTCCCAAAGCATACCAAGATGGGTGGATCAGCTGAAGTAACTTAGTCAGTAACTACTATCAGTGTTTTATCAATTAATGCTGATTTTGCGGTGGTGTTGAGAGTTGCTTATGTCTTAACACAAGTGAAGGTTTTTCCCCATCTGACTGCATGCCAGTCAGCATAGGCCATTTTGGAAAGGTTCGTGGCCCAAAGACACAGCATGTTCAGCCAGAGAAGAATGAAGAAAAAAGGCCACAACTCCCAACAATCAGCATCTACCCACCTCCCACAGATCACTGATTAGGAGGAGGAGAATCCCCAGTATTGGGAAGGAAATTGGCTCTTCCTAAATGCTTTGCTGGATTCTCAGCTGCTGTAAATTCAGACAGATCTACTTCAGTCAGGGGAGCTTTGCCAATTTACATTCCCTGAGGACTTGGCTCCTTGGTGTTAAGGCCAGACGGGGCCATTCTTCCCCCAAGCCTGCATTCTGGTACTTGGTTTTGGCTCAAGATGGGTATAGTCTTAGCAAGGCTGATGGGCCCAAGGGTGCTTTCCTTCCAAGATATTTTAAATGCTTTTTCAAATCATGTTTTCCTCTTTGGTGTTTATAACAATTGCTCTCAAGTTTACACAGAAATCTATTAACTCTTCCTTCCTGATGGATCTGATCCTGCTCCCCTCGAAATTCCTGCTAAAGTTGCATTTGCTTGAAGGATGACTGGGTCTTGTACATTACAGTAGCTTATTGGTGTACTCCTGTGTGCTGGGATGCACCCCATGTTGGTGTTGCAAGCTTGCCAAAAATGCCCAAAAGTAACTGAAAGAACTCATCCCACATCTTTTCCTAGCCCATGTACTATGTTTCTGTATACACATTTGTGCAGATATTGCTATATGAACACAGGGGGTTGGGTGGGGAGGAAGAACTGTGTGGAAGCTTTAGTTTGATACTAAGAGCTGCATATATCTTGTTTCTTGCCTGAGTATTTAAAAAACAGACCAAATCCTCAGTTCTTCTAAAAGATCATGCATACATGGACAACATCTTAGGATCTGTCTTGGTGAACTTAGGGCTTTCTGTATGCTTTTTGCTTTAATATTACAAACATTGAACAGTGCATGCTAATACTAACATTGCTCTTAATACCCAACCTTCTAAGAGCAGATTGTTTGCAATACATGTACAAAACGTTGGGGTCCACATCTCTCTTTATAAATGCTGTCCCATCTGCAAACTAATTGAGTCTGAATGTAATGAATTTGAAGACAAATTTGTAATCCATTAGGTGTACAACTGACTACCGTACTTGTGTAACATCCAAGTTTTATTGTCTGTCTGCCGCTGATTCTTTGGACAGTACAGTGAAAGTGATGACTACCATGTGTTGATATACAGAGTGCTCCTGGGACCTAATGCACTACAGTTCAGAGTGATTAAATGTATTTTTCTATGCTTAAGAAACTAAATGCTAGATCATTCTTATCTCTATGTATGTGAGAGGCTATTTATATATTTCATGTTAGAGGGTTTCTTAGGACCTTAAAAATGATTAAGCCCTTAATGTTTAGGTCTGTCAAAAGGGCTGACTCTAGTTAGGGTCTCTTTTGAAAAGAATGCTTTTTTAACTGTTGTGTTAGAATAAAAGAAACATCTCTTTTTTTAATTAGCAATTAAAAATAATGAATTCAGAAATGCACAAGTTATACATTTCTTGCTTCATTTTGCCTTCTAATGTTTCCTGACTCTTAGCATAGGGAATGGGGGAACATGGGGATATTTGAAGAAGGGAAGGAGAACAGGAAGGAGTTAGGCAATGTAAAGGGTAAGGAAAATTATGAAGAGGGGGAAAAATGGCCGATCCCCTATTTTTAAAGAGAGAGGAAGTGAAGTTCCCCTCCTAGCAATGGAAGTCCCTTGCCCATTTTCTTATGTGTGCAGCTGGGTGGGATTTTCAAAAGCATTCTATAGTAGCCTAACTCTCTGCTCCTGTTTAAGTCAGCAGTAAAACTCCCATGGCTTCAATGGGAGCAGAGTTAGTCCAACCTTGAATACTTCTGTGTCTATTTAAACTTATATTTCCCCTGTTGGGTGATCACACAGAAATTGGAATGGGACACTTCCTAACATTTCAAAAAATAGGATGATCAAAATTTAAGGCAACTTATGCTTTAAATAACTTCAAATTTTAAACAAAATCTCTTCCATTTTTGGTTTATAGATTTTCTTTCTTTTTTTTTTTTGAGGGAGTGGGAGCATATTCATGACTTGGACTAGGGGGTCTTGCCTCCATATTTTAGCTCATATTTTAACTTCAGTGAGGTTGCTTTCCTGTGTTTGTGGGCAGATTTGGGCCCACTTGGTGCAGAAGTTGCTGGTATTGCTGTGTTTGTCATGGGCTTATCTGCAGAGGAGTTGCTGGGTCAACATGCTGTGATAGAGAGAGAGGGCATGGACGAGGAAGTCATGCCAGAATCAAACTGAACAGAGAGTCTGAGAGTCCCGTTAGTCAGGGAGAAGAAAGAGGACTCTGAGAAATGGTTCACTTTCACAGGCACAACAGATATTCTACAGCAGTTCTGTATAAGCCACCATGGGAACAATGGTGGGGAAGGGAAGTGGTGGGATTGTAGTTGCTTTGCTTGCAATTACAGGGATCTGTGAGCACAGAACCTTGCAGAGCGGGTGTGCAACTCTCCAACCTATGATAGAAGTGCTTTGGGGGTTCTAGACTTCTTTTTCACCTGCCCCTGCATAGCTTGCCACACAAAGCTCACTTTCCCCTAGGTTTGGGCTAGGCCGGGGCTGGTCAGCAAGGAGTATCCAGAGGGGGAGAGCAGAACAAGAGGTTGATGAGACAAGATTGTTTCCATTTTAGCTCACAAGTCTAGAGTTTTTGTGTATGTTTCTCTTTATTTTATCCCCCTTCAAGGCACGTGTGGAAGAATTGTAGCCTCTATCAAATACAAGTCAAGACAGTGCTTTTCGAGGAATTTCATGTCTCAGACAGTTGCACGTGCTGTAGGCACCAAATCAGCCAGGCAATTAAAAACAAGTTTAGAGCCAACCTTAATTTTAAAAACATTCACAGAACAAAATGCACATGGACAAACAGGCAGGTAATTAACTTCCCTCTGGGATTTGTTTTTAAAAAGCCTCTTGCTCTGGCCCCCGCTCTAGCTTTGCTGGCACTGCCAGGTTTTTTGGCAAGCTGTTCTTTCCACAAATGGGGGTTAGAAAGAACACATAGCAATAAAAATCTGAAAACACTTGAACAAACAGATGCATACTTTACCCTAGCAGCCTTTTCCTTGGCATTCTAATGGCTGACAAATCTTTGAGTTAAAAATTACAATTAAGTACAGAAAAGGCAAGCAATGTGTCATAGAATCATGCAAAGGACTCGGAAAGAAATTGCAACCCCTGCTTTTGGCTTTGTCTCTGTGCCAAAGTGAGTGTGTGGTCGATCACAGTTACACTTGTATAAACCCAGAGTAAATTCTATCAACTTCAATGGTATTGCTTTCAATTTATAACATAGTACCTGAGAATCTCTGACTCATCTTCTCCAATGAATTTGACTCTTTCTTCAAGAGCTATTCAGGAGAGCTCTGTGTGTATTTTTCACCTGCTGAAGGGAAGGCAGAAACTTGCCCCAATTTTAGTTACCCTAATGAATGTCCCTATGTTTCTTTAAAGAAACATGAGTTTTATATATAATTACACTCCTTTTATCCAAGGTAGCCTTTTGAATTGATTTTAAAGTTACTGGCCAGTTCTTGAATTCTTTGCTTGATCATTGCACAGGCAAATTCCCATTGCTTTCAGTGAGTTTTCTGAGTCTTGATCTACAGTAGACCAGGTAGACTGACTTAAGGTATGCCATCCAGCTATGTGAAATGAAGATTGAGCGGTACTGGACACCAGCAGGGGCTGCCCTCAGTGTTGGATTTGGGGATCAACACTAAACTCACTAAATCGAATGCTAGAAGATCAGTCTGTGGAAGGTCGATCTTCTCCATAGTGTAGACATGCCCTGAATGTTCTCCATAAAGCCAGGCCTGGAGGGTTCCCTCTTCCTTCCTGTGCAGAGGTTGGATCAGGCACTTCGTGGCACTCTTCATCCCATGCCAGGAATCCCATAGTGTGTATTGGCAGCATATGTAGTAGGTATAATAGGCCAGGGAAGGCTCAGCTTTCCCTGGTGCAGCCACTGCCAGGGAATGCCAAGTTGCATGTTTTTACTTATGTGCTATGCAGGTTCCTGGGCAGCTGAGGAGGTGGTATTCGCTATTCAACTTCCTGGGTTCATCACTAAGCTCCCTGGACTCTAGAGAGATTATTGATGAATCTGGGAAACTAAGTAGCTGATATTGCCCCGTCAGCCACCCTGGAATAGAGTTGTCAAGCCACCTGGATTGGCCAGGAGTCTCCCGGAATCAGCCTCAGTGTCCTGGTTGCTACTGAAAACCATCTAGGAGATTTTTTTAGGCCAAAAGTCTAATTGATGGGGGCGACATGGGGGGGCTAAGGCAGGCTCCCTATCCGCATGTCCCTGCAACTCCTAGGTGCAGCTAGGGGAGGCCAGGGGGCCTCTTCATGCTGCCTCTTCCCTGAGCACTGACTCTGCAGCTCCCATTATCTATGGTTCTTCCACATCTTGTGAGTATGTGAATAGTGCAGTTCCTTGAGTAGCATCAACCCCCCATTGGATCCCCATGGAAGGCATAGGATGGAGTTAGGGATTCTCAGCTGGGGAAGTTGATGGCTAGGACTTTGGAGGAGAAATGCAAGGTGATATCAGCATAGATGCTCACTGTCTCCCTGAATACGGTTACAAATTATTACACTTTGGAGCATCTGGGAACAACTGCAATATCAATCAGTACTGGTGCTCCATTGTGCCAAGTGCTGAATAAATTACTCGTGGTGGAATACATTCTGCCCCCCACATTAAAAATTCTGTGCAGAGTATTTTAAAATTCTGCAACATTCTGCATGTTTTATTTGTCAAAATAAGACTATATAATCACCCCAGTTTAGATGATTTTTGATCACTTATTTCAAAGTACCTGCCAGCAGGTATGTCTGTAACGATACAGACATCCAGAAAGATTCAGAAAATGTGTGGGTTTTTTTTTTTTGCAAATGGATTCTTTATTAGGCATATTAATACTCTGAGCAACAATTCATTAAAGTTACGGTACAGAACTGTGTTTTCCACACTCCTCACAAAGCAGGGTGCGTTCAAGGATAACAGAGGAGCTGAGGGAGAGATAAGTAATTGCTGGGAAGGAGCCTGGGTGTGAAGATAGAGGGTTATTGAGTAAGAACAGGAAGGGTATGTCTAGACTATAGGCTTCCATCGACAGAAGTTTTGTCGACAGATTCTGTCAACAAAACTTCTGTCGACAAAGAGTGTCCAGACTACGGTACATTGCTTTGTCAACAAAGCGATCAGCTTTGTCGACAAAGAGCGTCCAGACTGTGGGACACTCTTTTGACAGAAGAAGGCACCCGGAAGTGCTTCTGGAAGGTCACAGGGGCAGCCTTAAAGCCCAGGCACTGCTGCATGCTCTCTACAGAGACACATGCTTAAAGGGATCCTCCTGGACAGCCATTGCTCTGCTCCTGCTTCTAGCTTGCCTACCTCACAGAGGGAAAGCAAAGCTGCTGCAGTTTTTTTGGCTCTGGTTGCCCTGCTTTCTCGGACACCACAGCAGTTTATTTTCTGGTTTGTCTGTTTGTGTGTTTGCTTGTGTGTTTGTTTGGGTTTTTTTGGCTTTTTTGGTTTTTTTGTTTGTTTGTTTGTTTGTATTTTTGTTCTTTTGTTTGTTTCTTTGTGTGTGTGTTTTTTTTTTTGTCCACAGAGCCTGAGCTGCCCCTGGGCAGGCGATGGCCCCACACCGTGCTGCTGGAAGTTCTGCTGCATGCTCGGGAGAGCATGATGACCTTGGCGGCAGAGCTGGATTCTGAGCCCAGCTTTGAGCCCCTCGCTCAGGCTGAAGCCCTGCTGCCCTTGCCCCCGAACTTGTTTATGGAGAGGTGAGTTTGGAGGCTGGACACCAGTTCGGACTGGTGGGACCGGCTAGTGCTGCAGCAGTGGGATGATGACCAGTGGCTCCGAAACTTCCGGATGTGGAAGGCCACCTTTCAGGAGCTCTGTGTCTGGCTTGCCCCTGCCCTGCAATGCCAGGACACCCACTTGCGGCCCGCCATCCCCCTGGAGAAGCGCGTCGCTATTGCCTTGTGAAAGCTGGCCACTCCCAACAGCTACCGCTACGTGGGGTATCAGTTTGGCGAGGGAAGTCTACCGTCAGGGCCGTCTTGATGGAGGTAAGTCAGTCTCAGGGGACAGTCCAGGGGGGCAGTCAGGACCAGGCACAGGGAATTGGGGATGGAGTGGCAGAGGTAGAAGCCCTTTCAGCCTCACCCTGCCATCGTGTGGGGGGTGGGAGGTGAAGGAGGGGTTGTCTGAGGGGGGGACTCTTGGGGTCCGAGAGGGGATGGGGGGAGCACCTCTCATCAGCTGAGCCAACCCCTCTAATGTCCTGTTCTGTGTGTTTCTATTTGTCCGTTCATGCAGGTGGTCACGGCCATCAACTCAGAGATGCTTCACAGGACCATCCGCCTGGGAAACCTGGATGCCATCGTGGCTGGATTTGTGACACTGGGATTCCCCAACTGCGGTGGAGCACTCGACGGGACGCACATCCCCATCTGCGCACCTCCCCATCGAGCAGCCCAGTATATTAATAGAAAGGGCTACTTTTCAATGGTGCTGCAGGCCCTGGTCAATCACTGGGGACAATTAACAGACATTTGTGTCGGGTGGTCAGGCTGGGCACACGATGCCCTCATATTCCGGAACTCCTACCTGTACCGCAGGCTTCATGCTGGGGCATTTTTCCTGGACAGAAACTTGGCAGTGGGGGATGTGCAGATGCCTATAGGCATCGTGGCCGACGCGGCCTACCCCCTTATGCCCTGGCTCATGAAGCCCTACACCAGCCACCGGGATGCGAGCAGGGAACTCTTTAACTCCCGCCTGAATCGGGCTTGCTATCAGGTGGAGTGCACCTTTGGGTGTCTGAAGGGCAGGTTTAGATGCCTTCTCACTCAGTTGGACTCAGATGGGGGAACACAACATCCCCGATGTGGTTGCAGCATGCTGTGTGCTGCACAACCTCGTGGAGAGGAAAGGGGAGGCCTTCCTCCCTGCATGGGGGACACAGGCTGAGATGGAGGGGAGGCAGTTTGAGCAGCCCTGGACAGCTGCCATCCGGCAAGCCCACCAGTCGGGACTGCAAATCCGAGAAGCCCTAAGGGAGCCATTTTCCCAAGGAGGCCGCTGAGTTTCCCCAGGGCCTTCAAAATGTAGGATTGCCCCATGCCCCCGGTGCCTTCCTCCCCAAAACCCCTCCCGGCCCCACAGTCACACATTGTACTCATTCCTCACACACTGAGAACGGAGACAGGTGGTGGTGAAAACTTTTGTCCGATTTATTTCACTGTTGCTTTTGGCACAAAATGAAATAAATAACTCTTTTGTTCAGAGAAAATAAAAAACTCTTTTTTTCTTTGAAAATAAACTGTTTGCAAACAAAATAAAGTGCGTCTTTCAGTTACTGTCATTGGTGGGAAGGGGGAATGTCAACCAGGAAGAGGGGAGGGAAGCTCAGGGCTGAGGGGGCTGCCTGGAGGAAGAGCCCTGGCACTTTGGCTCTGGAGACCTTGTCGCATCCGGCTGCGCGTGCAGGCTGCCACAGCAGGGGGCTGGGCAGGAGGTGGGGCTGGACCTGGGTCTGGGATGGCAGGGGTTGAGGGGGGCATGCTGAGAAGGAGGGGCAGGACCAGGCACAGGACCGGGGAAGACCATGGCCTCCTGGATCGCAGTGCAGATGTCCCTGCGCTGCTGGGCAAATTCGTCCAGCAACTTCTGGCACCACTCGGCCTCTGCCTCCAGCCTCCTCTCCATTGCATCCTGCATCCTTTGCAGGACTCCAATGTGCTGGTACACCAGGTCTAAGTAGGTGCGCCAGTGACGACGGGTTTTCTGCGGCTGTCTGGGTGGTGGGGCAGGTGTGGCGCCCCCCTCCTGGTCAGCTGGTCCGGCTGTGGAGGACAAGAGGGAAAAGTCGTCAGTCATGCATGCTCACCCTGTCCCTGAGAGGGCATGCCCTCCTTCTTGTCAGCAGGCAGTGCCTGTCCTAGGGTCAGAGGCTGCTCCTGTGTGTCTCAGTAAGGCATGGTGTGGCCTGGCCCACAGCCACGGCCTCCCTGGAGCCCAGAAGGTGTGCAGGCCACCATTCTGCCCCCTCTTGCACACACCCCATGGCTGAGCAGCACAGACAAGTGTCAGGCCACGGTTGGGGTTCCTGCAGAGTACTGAGAGGCCTGCAGCTGTGAGGCAATCCTGGTGTCCCCGACCCATGCCTGCCCCTGGCATCACTGCCTGCAGGAGCAGGTGGTGCCTAGCAGCTGTGAGGGTGCAGGGGTAGGATGGCCCTCCCTGAGGGCGGCCATGGGTGTGCCCTCCTTCCCCCCCAGCTGTGATCAGCATGACATGTCACAGCACAGCACCATCCCCTTTGCTCCCGCCTACCCTGCCCTGTGTTGTGGTAGACCTCACAGCACTCACATCCTGATGTTCCCTCCCCGGTGTCTGAAGTTGCCTGGGAGGCCTCCTGGGTTTGGGCATCTGGGTCCTGGGTCAGGGTCGCTGTGCTCCTGCTGGTGGTGGTGTCTTCCTCCTCCTCTGCCTGTTGGAGCTGCTGGTGTTGTGCTGGGGTGTCACCCTGGAGTTCCGGCCGCTGCTGACCAGGGGTCTCCAGCCCAGACTCCACTAGCCGCTCGGGAGGCAGGGGTTCCCTTGCCCCCAGGATCTGGTCGATCTCCTTATAATACATACTGTAATGCGGTACTTCCCCAGAGTGGGAGCTACGCTCATGAGCTCGAACATACCGCTGCCGCAGCTCTTTAACTTTTGCCCTGACCTGCTCCAGTGTGCGAGGGTGGTGACCTTTCTGGGCAAGGCCTTCTGCCATTCGGCCATAAATGTCCACATTCCTGCTCTTGCTGCACTGCATGGCCTGGAGGGACTCCTCCTCAGCCCAGAGCCCCAAGAGGGCTTTTATCTCTGGGCCAGACCAGGAGGGTGCCCGGCGTTTGGTGCTCCGGGGTTCCTGGGGGGATGGGTCCCTGGAAGGGCCAGGAGGATCTTGGGGGGGCTTGTCCCTGGGACATGTCTCCCTAGTGTCCCTACTGGGAAGAGCTATGCCGTCAGGGTCCTCTCTGGAGCTGGCTTGTTGCCAGAGTGCTGATCCTGGGTGCCTGTTCCTTTTAAAGATGGCTGCAGGCAGGAACAATAGAGTTGAAAGCTGTGGCAGGAGTGTCCACCAGGGGTTCTTCCTGGAGGCCTTTTCTGTCGACATAACTTCTCCCCTGCGTCCACACTTACCTTTTGTCAACAGAACTCTGTCGACAAAGGAGTTATTCCTCGTAGAATGAGGTTTACATCCGTCGACAAAACTGCTGAGTTATGTCGACGTTATGTCGACAGAACTCGACGGCAGTGTGGACACAGGTATAGTTTTGTCGACAAAAGTCCACTTTTGTCGACAAAACCCTGTAGTCTAGACACATCTGAAAAGTATAGAGCAGTATTTTTCAGGGGATGAGGGCAGGGGAAGGGACTATTAGAGAGCTTCCCCCATGCACAGCTGACCCCTAGCCTCCCGCATTCAGTCAGGCTAGGGGTCATCCAAGGGCTGGGGAAAGGCTGGAGCTGGGGTCAGGGCTCTGCGGTGGCTACCCAGCTGCTCCTGGGACAAGGCTTCATAGTGGGTGGCTGTCCTGTGGGCCAGGGCTGGAGCTGAAGCTGTGGTGTGGCTGCTCCTGGGATTGCAGTGTGGTTGTTCCCACTGGGACAGCCGCACCGTGGCCCCAGCTTCAGCTCCGGCAGCCACCATGCAGCCCACCCTGGCTGCAGCTCCAGCCCTGGGGAAGGGTTGAAGCTGGAGCCAGGGTCTTGTGGCAGCTGCCCATCATATGGCCCCACCATGTGGCCCTGCCCCCCCCACTCTCCCACTAAGCCCACCACCACCAGCTTGCCTTCCACGTCCAAGGAAGGTGAGTGCTGCTACGCAGCTCTGCTGAGGAGGTGGGTGGGATTAAAATTCTTTGTGCATGTCTGCATAGGCATGTGCCCTAGGAGGGAACTTAGATGTCTAGGACTAGGCACCTAAGCCATATTTTGCTACTTAGAGCCTATTTTTCACAGTTACTGAGTAGTTACTTGAAATGTTCGTCTCTAAAAGCCAATCTCAGTTTTATTTATGTACTTGAACATGAATTTAAGTTATCAGCTTGAGCAACCCAAGCCTGAAAACTGTCGTCATAGACTTTACTTAACTTCATTATATACAGTCAGCTCAATTTCACCCTCAGTTGCATGGGTACATCTCCCATTGGAAAGACTCCATGGTCCTGATGGACATCTTTGTAATCTTTAGACAACACTTCTTACTCTTGGATGAATTGTCATTTCTGTGCTATTTTGGCAGTGTAAAATAATAAAGGTAGGTATATCCAGGTAGGAAAAACTGGGCTTATGAATATGTGAAGATAGTTTAAATGATCCAGTTTCCTTATTTGTTTTCCATGAAATCCTCCTCTTTCCCCAAAACCTCTTAGCTTTTTTGTCAGTCTCTTATTATGGGATCCAAGTATATTTATCAGACTATTTTCATCAGTTTCCTGGTCAGTCACAAGGATTGTTTGTTAAAAACAACACAGTGTTTCAATTTCTTGCCATGGTAGAACATATGTTAGCAAGCTGCAACCTAAGTCAGCTAATTATTCCATGCTGTGAGGGACTGCAGATAATAGTCCATTCAAGAGCCACCAGAAGTTCAGGAATGTATTGTCCTTCTCTTAAAAAAGCAAGAATTGGCTGCTTTACCTTGCCGGGAACATTAAAATGCATTGCAATTTGTTTACAAAAAAAATTCAGTTCTCCTCCCTGTGTAGCAGTAGAACTCTGCCTGCTTCATGTTTAGTTCAACGGTGGGGGCGACTGCTTGTTGGATACATGTTTAAAATAACCAGTGGCTGAGCATAACAAGGCATTTATCTTTCTGTTATGAAGAATAGCTTCCAAACTCAAGAAAGACGCAAATGTTGCATTCTATTACAGACTTTAGTGATCACCAGTGGATATAGCTATGATCTATTGTTAGCACTGAATTTGAGCAAGTCACAACTCTTTCAGCCTTTCCATCCTTCTGTGTAATGCAAAAGTAGCTATAAATCTTGCTGACAATACTTCTATATCTGTAGGCAGGCAGATTTGCCATGAATAATACGGGAACAATATGTTCTGCATAGCCAATACACATTAATTGTCCCTATAGTTTCTCTTATAACTGGTAGAACGCATGCCTTCCATGTGATCAACTTTTACAAACCATAATACAGGATTGTCCTATATCAAAAGCCACATTTGGAGGTGTTTGGAAGTCATCTCTCTCATTTCAACTGCCTGATTGATTCAGTGTTACTTTGGCTGTGCTCATTCCTGCAAATACTTCACCTGTAACGGCTATGGATAATAGTAATAGGCTGTTGTTGTGATGTCATTTTGGAGGCCATATTTCTTAGATGGAATGGCTAACTCTTCTTTCTTGTCTTATAACCTACAGAGTTTCTAATAACCATCTCGCTAATCAATACACCTTATAATACTACCTCAAAATTGGTGGTCTTTCCAGCTCTCTAAGCCTTAATAGGAGAAGCTGTAGTGAGCCCTGATATTGCTAGTACTTCATGAATTTTTATTCAAAAGATAATGCTGAACATTTCTGAATACATTATAGGGTATTTTCCCAGCCAACTCACATTAAACTATACATGTCAAAATAAAAGCAGAAATGAAGCATGTTCTCCATCTTCTTATTATTTGTTTACTTACTCATTTATTTGTAAAATACTGTGATTGAGAATACCAGCAAATTGTGGGTGCTTTACTTCTAGGTAAAGGGAAGTTTAACCCTCAGTTAGATCTGGAGTTAGGATCCCTCAAAATATGTGCTGGTTGAAATCCAAAGTTCTAGTTTGGCCCATTATTGAAAAAGGTCATTTTCAAAAAGTTGAGCTAGATCCCTGTTCAGATTTTGAACACTGCTAACACTCTGAGGTTTGTGTATTGAGGGTTTTGGGTACAGACTCATCTCTTGTCTCATAGTAATAGAGATGCAGCCGTGTTAGTCTGGTCTAGCTGAAACAAAAGATAGGACTATGTAGCACTTTAAAGACTAACAAGATGGTTTATTAGGTGATGAGCTTTCATGGGCCAGACCCACTTCCTCAGATCTTCTTTCTTGAAACTACCATATCAAAACTGCTCTTTTTGATACAAGAGAAAATTAACTGAGTGTAAGATCCACATTATGAAACATTTACCTTATTAATCAAAATCTGGACTATCCAATAGTTTATAACTTTTCTTCTGACTATTGAACTAACATTTTTTTCATCTGCTTTACTATTTGCAGAGGAATCCAGAATGTTTTCTCTGTTCTGTGACTTGCATATATTGCAAGGCTTCTAGGAAGGATGTGCAGTGTCATTCTCTGTAGTGATCTCAGGGATTTGGTGTGGCAGAAAAGATGGCCTCAGGGAAAACTTCTATGTGCCATCCTCTTCTTAATTCCCCCTCTTTTTTCCTTTGGCAATAATAAGTAGAGAGATGGCACAATCAGTCTACCCCATCAAGAACTGAATGACACACTTGCATTCTCTGATGTTGCATTTGACATGGTGGAAGGAAATGTGACTTCAGCAACCCATACAACTAGAAAACAAATCCATAAAGTTTATTGAAGTTGATTAAAAGGACCTCCAGAATCCATGGAAACTTGGTTATTTTTCTAGTGGCCATTCCAAGTGCCCAGATACCAAAATAATGGCATTTGACATATGTTTCCCTTTCTTTCTGACAAAAAATCCAAGCCAAGCCCGTATAAAGACCTGTGCACATTTAAAAAGCTGGATGGTACAATGCCAGTATGAACAGTGCTTTTTGTTATGGTATGTCCCCTGCAGCTGTAACGTGAGAACCCCAGCGCTGCTGGTGGGATCAGTTAGTAGTACACAAGCTGTTACAGAGTGTAAAGCAGCCTGCTGGAGCTCTGCCAGTGATATAATGTTGGACTTGTTCCGCCATGTGTGCCATAGATTTATTTCCCACAAGACAGTGCATGTGCTTTACCAGACTTGACAGATACGGTAATAGAAAATGACCAGCAGAATGTAGTATCTGACACCCACCCCCTCAGTTTGCTGCACTGCAGATTTGCTGCAGTGCCAGAGACAATAGAACTAGGCTTTGTAGACTTTCTCTACCCTGGACCCCCAAACCAGCCATGATTTATTATCCCACACTCCCTTGTAGTCACATCCCACTGTCCTTTGTGGCAGTGAAAGGCATGGGTTTGAGGTCAGGGGAAGAAAAGATGTCTGCTTTTTGGGTGGAGCCTAGTGGAGGTGTTAGGGAAATGGAGATGGAGGCTATGGATTCTGGGGTAGGGCGTAGGCACTGGGATCTTATGGAGGTGCTGACTATAGGGTGATGGGATGAGTTGGGTTATGGATGTGTAAGGGTCCTCCACCTCCCATTCCAGGCCCACACAATGTTCTTCTAGATCCTCCATCACCTCCCATTCCAGGCCCACACAATGTTTTTCTGGGGTTCTCCAACACCTCCCATTCCATGTGCACATCGTGTTCTTCCCTAGGAAGCTGTGCTCCAAGATGGGGATGAGCCATGTGAACAGCTGGGGCTGCAGAGTGCAGGTAACCAGGTTCACCGCTTTAAATGAATGCTAATGGAGCAGATACTTAGCTGGCATAAATTGACACAGTTTTATTGATTTCAAGGGAACGCTGTCCATTTACACCGGCTAATGCTCTGGTTCTGGACCAGCACCTTGGGTGGGCAAAGAGGCAAGAAGAATAGGGGAAAGGAGAGGCTCCAGTTGGGAAAGGCCAGCCACTCCTGGAGCGTGAGGGTGCAGAATCTCCTTTTAGCTTGCTCGCTAGGCTGTGTCTACACTGGTGCGATCTTGCGCAAAAGCGGCCGCTCTTGCGCAAAAACTTGCTGCCTGTCTACACTGGCCGCGTGTTCTTGTGCAAGTAAACTGACATTCTAATGTATAAAATCAGGGCTTCTTGTGCGAGAACTCTGATGCTCCCGCTCAGGAATAAGCCCTCTTGCACAAGAACTCTTCCAGAAGAGGCCAGTGTAGACTGGCAACATGAATTTCTTGCTCAAGAAAGCCCGATGGTTAAAATGGCCATCAGAGCTTTCTTGCGCAAGAGAGCGTCTACACTGGCATGGATGCTCTTGCACAAAAGCACATCTCTTGCACAAAAGCACATGACAGTGTAGACACTCTCTTTTGGAAGCGTTTTTGCAGAAGAACTCTTCCACAAAAGAGTTTTTGCGTGAGAACACGCCAGTGTAGACGTAGCCCTAAGGTCCTAGTGGATGCTTAGACTTACTGTGACACCCCCCACTTTTCTTACAACTTTGCTGGCTGACACAACCCCCTGTAGGAGAACTCCTTCAGCAGAACAACAGCTTTCTGCAAAGATTCTAGGAAGCTACCACAAGATCGCTAGAGTAATACTGGCCAAAGAAGTATGAATGTCTCACAGTATCTAAAGGTATGACCCCCACAACAAATAATGGAGCAACGGTAGTATGGGTAGGTATACCCAGGCCAACTTAACTTAGCTAGAGCAGAGGACAGTAGCAGAGTAGATATGACAGCACGGACTTCACTGCAGGCTAGTCAACTCAGTACATACCCCAGGCAAGCCATTTCATGGTGACATTCACAATGAAGTCTAATAATCCTTTTGCACCTCTATAGCACTTTCCATCCGAGGAGTTCAGGGAGCCGTATAAATATCAATGAAATGAGCTCCATGATATTGTCCCTCATAGTAACTCTGAGGCAGGGAAGTATTACTGTCCCTATTTTACAGTGGAGGAATCTGAGTTTCAAAGAGAGAGTGAGTTGATTTCACACAGGAAGGCTGAAGTACAGCCAGAGCCAGCATTATCCAGCCTTTCTGTCTGAAGCCCGCACACAGGCAGCTAAATAAGATTTTTATTGGCCAGATTTTTTTTCAGGGGTGCTGAATTCCCAAAGACCAAGATGCACTGACGGAGAACTGTAGGTGCTAAGCACTTCTGGAAATCAGGCAGCCTTTATATAAGTTCATTATTCTAAGTATTTTGGGGTGTAAACATTTAAAATGTGGTTCCATGTGCTTTTCCCATACTCCAAACAGTTATTCATGGTGCATTTGCTCTTTCTTTTGGAACCTAATTGGTTCCTTTCGTGATGGGTTGAGGATGGGTAATGCAATTAAAAAAAAATCACGATGCAATATTAACTTAAATTCCTCCATGCTAATAGTGGCTTAGAGGAAGGCCAGATCTAGTAAAATAGTTATTTGAGACTTTAGGTGAAATAACTGGTATTCAGGAGCCTGCTCAGCTGTATAGGCATGCAGTAGATGGCTGGATTCATATGTGTTCTCACACACATCTGCTAATGTAGAATTGAGTCCCATTGCAAATGTAAACATCCAGTAACTTTATATAAATCCAGGACATCCTCTGGAGAATTTTTGCTTCATAAATTTTTTTGGCAGCTTGGGATGGGTACCATCTTGCTCCTATATGTTAAGTGGAAACTGTACCTGTTGCCATTGTGCTGAAATGTCAAATGCAAAGAAGTATCTCGCTGCATGAATGAACTCAGAAATATGTATGAACGTTATTTTTTGCAATTTTAGACTTTAGTGTAAGTCAGTGGATACATTTTTCTCATAACTATTCTTGAACTGTGTATTGCATGTAATAGCATACAACATAACAGAGATAGTGTTTACCTGAATTATGAAAGAGGTTGCAGCATTTGGTAATATGAGACACTCATACTGCATGCTTGTTTTGGCTTAAGTATTCCTTATAGGTTGTGATATGCACTGCTTTTTTTTCTTGAGGCATGCAATTGCAGAAACACACGGCTATTGCATCCTTTACATCTTATCTGCATGCCACATGCCTCAAAATAACATACCAAATATTGAAAGGAACCTATATAGAGTAACAGTACATGTGTCTAATGGAGAATCCAGCACAGGAAACTCATAACCCTGGGTCTTTTTGAAGTGTGTTTTTCCCAGGATAATCCATTATCTTCACTTATCTTTTGTTTTTCACTTATCTTTTGTTACCCTGCTTTTCCAAAACAAATATAAACATTTAATATGACGTTAATTGCAATTCAGACAATTGTCTTTGAAGCTTCAGGTTCAAAACTAATTAGGCAATTCAGTGTTTGGCAGCAAACTTGGATTAACAACTCATTCTGATATGTAGCCTCAGCTATTGGTTGGCTGAACACTGATCATATATTTAACCAGTACAGGATGTCAAATTCACCCCCAGTTACATGGGTACAGCAGTTGTTGACTAAGAGGTTTCAAACCTGTGTGTCTGAAGGCAGTGTGGGATCCCAGAATTGGAAACTTTTTGAAAAGCCTGATCAAGTTTGAGCATCCTCTTGGCTGGGATGAAGTAGTAGATTGTTTTCTAATGCTCATTTTATGTATGAGACAACAGGAAGTCTAGCCATGAATCTTCTTGGCAGCAGAGTTTTTAACTTCATCATGCACCCAGAGATGCATATTTGTCTAATGCTTCATTGTGCACCAGCCTGTTTGCAGTGTGATGTAGTCTATAATTCAAAAGCAAGTCAGAGCTTATTTAGCAGAAATTGTGGGGTTTTGGTGTTCTCTCCATGCTCTGCATAACTCCCATTACTGTCAGTGAGAATTCCATGGACATGTCCAGGGTCAAATAGATTCTTCTGCTTTTATATTGGAAACATCTAATAACATCTCAGGGTAGCTGTGTTAGTCTGTATCTACAAAAACAACAAGGAGTCCTGTGGCACTTTAGAGACTAAGATTTATTAGGGCATAAGCTTTTGTGGGTAAAACCCACTTCATAAGATGAATTGGAGTGGAATGTACAGAGGCAGGGGTATATATAAGGACAATAAAAGAAAGAGGGTACTTGTGTAAATGAGGCTAATCAAGTCTGGGTGGAAGTAGCTCATTCATAGCAGTTGATGTGGAAATGTTTTTGTCAAGAGAGGGGAAATTGCCTTTGCAGTATGTTAATCAGTTAAGATCCATATTCAATCCTAAATTGATAGTATTGAATGCAAATTTGCATTCAATACCATCAGTTTAGTATTGAATAAATGTCTAATAATGAGATTCTTGACCCTCTTAAAATACCATATTATAAAGTACAAAAGGCACAAAGGCATTATACTTTTAAAAGTCTGTGATATCATTTTATTTTGCTTATAAACATACTATAGAACTTACATTAAATTTATGAGACGTGCAACAGAAAGTTACAGCATTATTGAGCCACCACTGTTTTACAAATTTGGCATCCCTATTACTTGCAAGACTGAAATGTTTAAAATTTATTAACACCCTGCAGTTTCCTTGGGGAACTGTTTTCCATAAGCTAATGAGGCACTGGTGCAAGTGCTTCACTGTTATTCCTGGCAGAAACCACTTAGTCTCATAGACATACTTCACTGTTTTTTTTTCTTCAGTAGCCCAGTGCAAATAATAAATATGAGGAAATACATCATGCCTTTTAATATGGGAGCCAAGCACTAGGACTGCCAAAGTTAAAACAAAGCAATGTCATGATGGAATCCATGCACACACTGTATCACATATACCCACAGCATTTAATATATTATCCTTTTCACATATTAAAAATTGCAAATACAATTTCTTGGAGTCCATTAGAAACAAAGTCAGGCTATCACCAATAAATAAATAAAGAAATAAATCAAAGAGCCAGAGCAACATTTCTGAAAATAATTCTTTTGACATTTCACAAGCTGACCTTTTTATTATCATTTTCCCGTTTCCCTTTTGTTTGCTACCACAGATGGAAAGATATGTTATTGTATTGCACGTTGGATATTTTTTGCACCACACACTGTACATATCCGAATGAAAGTTTGCACACTGCTGATAAATAAAGATGTCTCTAAATAATAAGGCCTATATTCATGCTTCATTACATTAGATTTAAACATTCCATGTCTGGCTTTACTACTGTGAATACTCCCATTGAAATCATTGGGATGACGCATGTTCATAAATTTAAGCATATGTGTAAGTGTAAGATCAGCACTTAAGACATGTGTACAATGCAACATAAGCCCAGGGATAATGGCATTTGAGTCCACAGACCCTGGATTTAAAACTCACATTGGTGACTAGGTTAAAAATTTTTGAGCCCAGGCCCCACATCAGGGCTTCAGTGTAACCGCTACAGTACAAAGACTCGAGTTCATGTCATGAACATACATGTCATTCCTGTCATATAGTGCGTGTATGGATTCCTTCATGACATTTGAGTCTCCTCAAATGTGGCTTCTCTGGCCTTTGTTCATGGTACAGTGTGAGAATACTTGGCTATCCATCCCACACATCATGGGAAGTTGCCGCAGCCCACCAACATAACCTAGTGAGCCATCATTTTTGTCTGTACTCCTGGCAACCAGAGATACTAGCATGGAGGAGTCACGAGTTTTCAATAGGCTCTCTTTGATGGCATTTTCACTCCTCTTCAGGAAATGGGCACAGCTTCTGTGAGACACTGGTGGACATCTTGCTGGTCTTTTCTGACCCACAAAGGCACCCCACGAGGAAGATACAGACATGGAAGAATCAGACTGGCTAATGCTGTTCATGACTCTTGGTGTAGCTGCTGATAGCTTTTATGGCAGACTGGTGTTTCTGGAGCAGGTCACGAGTACAGACTAGTGAGATGACATTTTCCCACAGACGGGGATGACAAGCTGTGGGACTGGGACTTTTATATGAAGAAAGCTACATTTCTGGAGTTGGGTGAGCAGCTTGCTCTGATCCTGCGGCTCAGGACACACACATGAGGATGGCCATATTGGGTCAGAAGCAGAGATGGACGTAAGACAGTACGGCCCGGTCCTGTACCAGCTATTTATAGCCAGTGTGGCATAGTGGAAAGACACCAGACCTACCGTGCCCAGCCTCTCCACAGAGCTGCCTCCCCTCCAGCTCCATCTGTACAGCAGCCCTGGAGAATGGAGGGAGGTGGGGGGAGGGGCGGGCCGGGAGAGGTACCATAGCCAGAGGAGCTGCCCACATTCGTCTCCTTTCCCCTCACCCTGCTGCCCCTCCAGTGGGGAAAGGAGTAGAACCCTCCAGCTCCCTTCCCCCAGCTCTGTTCTCCTGCATGGCTGCTGCTGTACAGACAGAGCCGGAGGAGAGACAGCTCCTTGGAAGAGCAGGGGGCAGGGCTGGGGCTTCTGCACCTTTCCTCACTGGCAGGGGCAGAGTGGGGGAAACCAGCAGAACTGCCTGCAGCTCCTCCAGATGTTGTACTGCCCCCAAGACTCCATTCACCCCCGAGTATGTGGGATAGAGAGCGGAGGGGAAGAGTGTGAGGGCCCAGACTGAGAGTGGGACAGAGTCACATGGGGGGCATATGGGGAGGTCATGTGGCCCCTCTCAGATGGTGTCCCCCCCCTGTACCAGAAAGAAATTAATTTTACTTTCATGCCTTGCCAGAAGTGCACTGCTAATACTGTCTGGAAGCTGCCATCCCAGATGTCTACAGATTCATTGCTAACCAGTTCAGTGTAGGAGAGTCAACCATGGGTAAAGTAGTCACAGAGATCTTGGAAGCAAGAAGGCCTGTGATTTACCCAAAGCTGTTGGACATAAACAATATCCCTAAAGTAATTGCTGGTTCATTGAGAGACTAGGATTTCCAAGCTGTGCTAGGGCCAGTGATGGGACTCATGTGCCCATATATAAGTGGCGGGATGGTTCCACTATTTTAGGGAACTTTCTGGGCTTTTGCACTACTCCTGAGGAATTGATAGCTAAAGGATCTGAGTCCTCAACCAGAGGCCTGCCTGCTCTTGAACTCCACTATCACTCACCTGTGTGGTAGAGTCTTCATAACCCCAACAAGGCTGGGCCCAAGATCGCTGAGAAGTTTCACCCCACCAGTCTTGTCACTTGGTTAGGGGCGAGGGTATCTCTACTCCAGGGTATTCTCTCCACACCAGCCACTTCTCTGACCCACTGATCCCTACACTGAGTTTAAACAAAATATAATTTATTAAATAGCAACTGTAAGAAAAACAAGGAAAAATAGGAAAAGGAAACCAGGAACCAGGGAAGGGAAACAAGGACCACATGCAGCAGTCTCTGGGATATAAGAAAACTTACAGTTTGTTCCTCACA
This sequence comes from Pelochelys cantorii, assembly GCA_032595735.1. Classification (NCBI taxonomy): domain Eukaryota; kingdom Metazoa; phylum Chordata; order Testudines; family Trionychidae; genus Pelochelys; species Pelochelys cantorii. Next base: position 41,561,006 of record CM064327.1, on the reverse strand, counting down.
TATCCCAGGCCTGGATGCGCTGTGGTGACACTATGGGATAAGACACCTGCTCTCTGGTGGTGGCCACACATCCTCAGATTCTAAGTAGCAGGGACTCTTCTCCCTAGCATCAGGCTTCCTGTTGAGTTCACATCCTACTCCAAGTTTGGCCGGCAAGGCCCTCTTGTCTGGCAATACCAGTGCTGGCCCCTCTCTGCCCAGGGTCCCCACCTCACTCTGCCCAGCCACACTCCATGCTTAATGCAGTGTTATTTGTGACATGGTGTTCCCCAGCTCAACTATCAGCTTTCCCCTTAGCTCTGCTCTACTCTGGCTCAGGCAAATCCGGTTCACATGGAGGATGGGCCACCAGGTTCTTGACTCCTTTGTTGGTCTGCCTGTGATGACCTAGAGCATTGACCTTTCCCCAATGCCTCAGGGGATTGCCAAAAAGCTCCTCCAGCAAAAGGGCCCAGGATGTGCTGCAGCTGCTCTTGCAGCAATGCCTTGGCAGCAACGGGTCTGAGCTCAAGGCACATTGGCAGCCTCATCTGGTACCTGCTGGCTCCGTTCTGGTCCCCTACTGGATTCAGGGGTGAGAAGGTCACCATCATGGCTAACCAGGTTGTTGTGACACTCTGGTGGCTCCGTGCTTGGTGCAATACCCAGCCACTGGCTAAATCTGCACAAAAGAGTCTGGAAGACAGCAAATTCAACAAGTTTGCAGCTCAGGGGTCAGAATAAAAGGGAAGGGTTAAATGCTGAGCTGAATGACAGGGGTGGTTCCTCTTCCTAGGAATTTATTCGTCACTTGTAGGACAAAGGACAAATAATACCAGTCATGGGATTGGGGGCCTGGACTCTCAGGACCTGAGTCCAGGGAACCTGGCCATCAGCTGTGACCCCACTGCAAAATGATGGGATTGAGCTTGAGAGCCTTTTGGACTTGGGCTCAAATCTTCAGGGTCATGAGTCTGGGTCCCAGTCTAACAGAACCATGGGTAGACAGAATAAGGTTTTATATTTGAGCCTGAACCTGAGCCCAGGCTTACGCTGCAGTGTAGACATACTCTTAAAGGCCTGAACTGGATATGTTGGCACTTGAAAGCAGATTTCGGTGCCTGAAAAGAGATTAAATGTCCTAATATAGACACCCAAGTTTGAAAAGTGGGTCTAGTTTATTAAAAACCAGTAACTTAATATAAAATTGTAGTCAAATATGTAATTACTTGCTGTATGTATTCATTTTTGCATGCACACTAATTGCATCCACATTTGAAATCAGGCCTTAGACTATTTAAAATGAAAAACTGATAACTGTAAAATGACTGATGTTAAAAACTGACAGACTTGAATAATTTGCCGTTATATACTATATTTTTTGGAAAGATCTCACTGAACTGAAATACTAATGATTAGTTCTCACAATACCTGTGAAAGACATAAATATTATCCCCATATACAGCTGGAGAACCATAGAAATATAGGGCTGAAAGAGATCTTGAGAAGTCATCAAGTCCAGTTGCCTGTGCTATGCCTGGATCAAATAAATCTAGACCATCCCTGACAGGTGTTTGTCCAACTTATTTTTAAAAACTCTTGATGAAGGGGATTCCACAATCTGCTTTAGAAGCCTATTCCAGAGCTTAACTAGCCTTATCATTAGACAGATTTTCCTAATATCCAACCTAAATCATCCCTGCTGTAAAATAAGCCCATTAATTCTTATCTTATGTAAGCAGGATCTGAAGGAATGCATCCCTTACAGCTATCTAGAAGTGGGGAGAGACCTTGGAGGCATCTAATGTAAATACAGTTTGCTCCTGCTTTGCTTAGATTTGTTAGATATTCTGCAGATGGAGTGGTATTTTGCTCAATGTAATCAACCTAATTTATGACCCAACACCAGCTATGTTTGTATTAAATGCAGAGTTAGCTAAATATGGTTACCAATTTTTGTAATATTGTGGGAATACAGAAAAGTAGGACTGCGCTAAACTGTTCCAAATGAAAGGGCTCACAGTTAGCAGAAAGAATATTGCTAATGCAGCGGCTCAACTTTCAGAGCCCTATGAGGGGTAAGGGAAAGTTTTTCTGGTCAGGAGGCTATATAACTTCTCCTGCCTGGACTGATTTAACTTTTCCTCCTTCCTTCTCTCCCTCCCTTCCCTTCATAATAAAAAGGCATCATTAGGTGCCTCTTTTCTTATGTTAAGTGTGTTGGAGTTGTGTTTCTTCTACCCAGCTAGATAAGAGTTGAAATCACTGGGAGCTGAAATCATTTGAGACTGATGGGCAGAAGTCACAGCCAACAAGTGGATGGCAGTGAATGGTGACTGAGAGCCAGCAGGGTGGTGGCAGAGAGGTATAATGAGCAGTCAGCAGGCAGCGGAGAGGTGAGATGAATGTCCAGCAGGGCGGCAGCAGACAGTAGTGAGCGGGTGGATGACGAGTGACCAGCAGAGTGAGTACAATGCCTCCTTACCTCCTGCACTCAGGATGGGAGGTGAATTCTGCGGCTGCACCTTTGAACTCTGGGTCTGCTCTGACGAAGGGCAGCAACTGTGAATGGGGTGCAGAGAAGAGTTGGGCATGTGAAAGGGACATTTAGATTTCCTCTCAGGTTCTTAAATCTGGCAAAGGACATTGCCCAACCTGCTTGGGGTGGGATTTTTACTCATGCTTTTTTGTTTATGAACCCTGTTTGTGGTGGTTCCCAAATTAATGCCAAATTACTTTTCTCCCTTTCATTAAAAGTTTCTTTTCCACACACAGACTCTGTGCTTACAAGTGAGGAAGCATTGCCTCTCAGAGGTGCCCAGGGGTAGAGTGTGAATTTCCCAGATTACTGGGTGGAGACTTGAGCCAGTTCTGTGTTGGATGGATGGAGAGGAACCCCTAGATATTGAACCTGGCCCTGGCTGCTGTTAGCTCCATCTGGCAGAAGGGTTACACCTACATTCATTGGACATGGAGAAAAATTGATCGCTGTCTCTTTATAACAGCCCTTAATGTATTGGAAGACATCAGGTCACCCTTCAGTCTTTTCAAGACTAAACGTGCCTAATTTTTTTCAATCTTTCCTCATAAATAAGATTTTTATTCATTTGGTTGCACTTCTGTTTCCAATTTGTCCATGTCCTTCCTAAATTGTGGTGCACAGAATTGGACACAGGACTATAGCTGGGACCTCAGCAGTGCAGAATAGACTGGGACCATTACCTCTGTCTTCCATACAACACTCCTGTTAACACACTGCAGAATCACATTGACAACTCAGGGGGGCCTCTGGTCATCCTCGCTGTCAATCTCTGAGGGTGTCTATGTCCCTTCACTACAGAAGGGTTAGTTCAGAAGATGATTTCTATTGTAAGAACTAGTCTAGAACACATAAAAGTTTAATGGCCACTTCCCTCAAATATTACCAAATGATTCTTTTCACCTACTGATCTTCTAAGTTACTGCCAGGTTTGTAGTCAGCATTATTCAACCCTGCACAGGTAGACCCCCAATGGATTTCTAGTTCATCGCCTTATCCACTCAGCCAAAACTTCTGTTAGTTCATGCCTAAACTTATGCTTTCTTTTTTTTAATTCCTTGTATCCGTTTGCTTTAGACCTATTTCTGAATGCAGAAGTTCAGGAATTCCACAGGAAAGTAACAAGCACCTGTGAATACAAAACCACAATATTTACAATAGCCTTGAATGACCCTTTCCCATCTCCCTGGCCATACACAAGCAGAAGGTGAAGTAGGCAAATGTTTAGGTCTGCTAGAAGCATGGTTCAGTTCCTGCTCCGCATAAGCATGTGCATTGACCAGAAATTCTAGCTCAACTGTTGGAAATATGACCAGAAGCCCTGTGACTTCTGGTCACACTGCCAACAGTGCATAGCTGTTTGGAGCTATGACTGAATGCGCATGGTTGTTTGGAGCCATGGCTGGTATAAACCACTGTGAGAACTTACATTGGTGGTGATTTTTGTTTTATGTAAGTTGGGTTCCTGGTCCCAGCCAACTGAAGCAGGAGGTGCAATCACTTGTTTCTTTTAACACTCACAGTTTGATTCCTATTTCATGAGATTTGGACAGACAGTGTTAGTTGGGACCCTGATGAACCTTAGTAATGGCACAGAATACTGCATAAATAAATATTTGACCATATTTTCTTTTCTTCTCCAAAGTAACTCACCTACATGGGTTGCTATGACAGTTTGTAACACATCACTAGTACTTGAATCCTGCTTCTATCTTCCAGGGTATCTGATTTTTACTTTTGGTGCCGGTACTCAGGGTCTTTCTAGATGTGTATGAAAAGACAGTGACTACACTGTGCATGATGATTAGCTGTTTAGCTGTCAAAGGTTTACTCTCTTTTTCTGGCTCTCTCTGTGATTCCTATGCTCTCAGCATGAAGATGTGCTGCACAGGAAGCTTTACTATTTGCACATTGGCTTCTTAAACTTCTGAATCACAGGAGGCCTGATTCTGTAGCCACTAGGTACAATTAGTGCCTATTAACTTCAGTGATGACTACTTGTACTCAGCTGTTGCAGAATTTGGCCATGTTAATATAGACTCTTTTCTATGTGCTCTTTTAAAAGAAAGAAAAACAACTGAGGGAAAAATTAGTCCTTTGGGAAAAAGGCAGATTTTTGTTGACTCTTCTCTTAGGGGAAATATAATAACAGGATTAGTGTTACTAGGTGTGTCTTAATGAAGTCAACTGGCTCAAAGGTGAATAAAAAGCTGCATCCACTGGGTATCAACTGACTCAGCACAGTGGTCAATTTCCTTTAAGGTCAGAACGGCACAAATAAAACCACAAGGATTTTTTTCCCTTACCATTATTTAGCAAAGTTATTTGGATTTAAGCAAAAATGTATGTAAGATCTTATTTTATAAGAGCTAGGGTCAAAGCTGGCATGATGTAATATATTTTCTTTTTAATGTGCCTCACACCTTGTATCAAAGCCACCAAACACTGACTTCCCTGGATATACACATGGGAGTAAGGTGAGGAGTATTTGGCCCTTTTGCACCCCTTCTGCACTTGCAGAAGTAGGAGGGAAATTACTCACCCAAATTGCTGGCAGACCCCTGGGGCCTACATGCTGCCAGCTTTTGGAGCAACTTCAGTTAACTCCCGAGCTAGAATATTATCTGTTAGTTTATAGAGCCCCCAAATGCGATAGGGTTTTCACCTGAGACATTGAAGGGCAGGTTTGCTGCCCCTGAGAACTTATATCTAGATGAGTGTTTCTCAGCTGGTGGGTTGCAAGCCCTACGAGGTCACAGAAGGTGATGAGGATGTGTGGATGTTTGTGAAGCATTGAAAATGTTGTGACTATCTACAGCAAAGAAAATGCCACTCTCTGCAGGCTCTTACCCTTCATGGTCAAGTATGATCCATCAATTGCTGGAAATGCACACATTATATAGGCTTATATTGTTATTAGTGAAACATTTTTTACTATTACTATGATAGTAAATGTATGGGGGGGGGGAAGGAACATTTTTTACTTTGAATAAGGGGTCAACAACCTGAAAAAAATTGAGAAATACTTATTTAAGTTCAGAGCTTCTAGCTGAGTAGAGGATGTAAGGTCATTTGCAAGTCATCTCCTCTCTTGATAACACATTCTTCTCCCATACTTGCCTGCTTTCATTTCTTTTGCATGAGACCGAGAGGAGGTGGAAGGGAGCGAGTCTAATGTATTGATATTTGCAAAGAAATATGGGCTTGATCATTATTTCTGTGTTCAGTCATATCTGTCTGTGTTAGACTGCCCTTGGTGTGAACTCTGTGGATTATGGATCTAGGATTTTTTTTTTCATACAAATAAATAGTCTTAAATTTTAAGTTCTTCATAGCAAGACCTTTATCTAAACTTTTTGTACAATGACTAGTACAGTGGGCCTCTGATTCAAACAGGACCTCTCGGGGTTACTGTATTGTAAATATTTAATACTGTAGTGGGCTTTGCTTGAGGGTCAGCAGGCTCAACATCCCCCAAAGTTCTGGGATAGCCCTGCTGGGAAGTCTGAAGACCTGGAAGGTAAGTTACAATTGTTCTTCCCCCGCCTTGTGCTCCCCAGGTTTTCCTGGTTGGGCAAAGGGAGAGAAATCGGAAGGTGGATCTAGGCCCTTCTTCTCCACTGGGCCCTAGTGCAGGGTCCCAGGGGTAAGAGAATCTTAGTCCCCACTTCTGATATCTCAGACCAGCCTTCCCTGGGCCACTCCCTACCTTCCCTCTCTTCAGTTTGGGATGTGGTCACCGCACTCCACTTCCCTCCCAGGGAAAGGGTTGCTCACTCTCAATAATTCAGATAGTCAGTTGAAACTTGACAGTTCATTTTTCAGTGTACAGTTTTTCTCTGCCCTTTTCCCTGACAAGGGGGAATAAGTGTCAGGTCCCTGCCTCCCAATCTTACCCGCAATGCAGACTTTTCCCTGGGGAATCCCTCTGTCTCATGAGCTACAAACTCCTTCTCACAGACAGCCTCTCCTTCACTCTCCCTCCATCTGTCAGAGACCCCTTTTTAGCAGGTCCTCCATTTGAAGCTTGCTCAGGAGTGGGGACTTCTTGACCCAGTGCTGCTCCAACACTCCCTGGGCCTTAGTGTGGGATCTGTAAACCACATCACAGATACCAATATAACCAAATTTTCCAACTTATGAGTGTACCCAAAAAATCATGCACACACTTCTTGTGCCTGCAATAGCCTGAATTTGTGCATGTAACTTGAATGACAAAACTAGCCACAGAGCTATCAAAAATCAGATGCATTAATCTATTTCCATAATGAGAGGTCTTTTCAATCTGACCATCAGTCCATCCATCTATTTCTAAGGCTTTTATGTTCAGGGTGCCCAGATCAGTAAGGTTACGATTGGGATCAGCCTTTTGCGATTAAGATCTAGAATTTTTGATTTACAATAAGATTTTAACTCTTGATCTGAAGCCCTGTATTCAATCTTTGGAGAATTTGGAAGTGAAATTTATCATGTAGGCTCTCTTTGTATCATGCTAAACTAGCACACTGAATCTGAAGTTTAGTTGGGCAATAGGAGAAGAGTCTAACTAAATAATGACTAAGATAGCCCTGCTAAAAAGACCATTGGACCATAGTGCTTCCACAATGGAATAATGCTGTGTAAACATAGGTCTTGAACTTCAAGTATCTTTCCCAAATATTTCTACTATGGGCATGCTTATCAATGGAATGAGTTGTGACACTTCTAAGAGTTTACATTAGCTCACGTATAACATAGTTTAATGCAGCTTGTAATCTGATTAGAAAATCTTTGGTCAAAGATATAGACCTGTCAGCTCTTCTGCATAAACTCCAAAGAGTCTAGGGGTTGTCCTAAATGGTGTTGTCCCATTAATGAAAGGTGGAAAAAATGCACGTAAGTGCTTGATGATTAGATGCTCTTAGGCAGAGTTTCAGAACCTTCCAAATTATTGTGTTTTCTCATGAACTTCATTTACTCATTTGCTGCCACAGTGCACTTGTGGTGGGTGAGTTCTCCAGTGCTTATATTTTGGGATTCTCATAATCAAGTGTATTGGACTGTGCGATATCAAGTATATATAGACAGCCAAATCTGAATATCTTTCAAAGCAGGGACTTTCCCTCCACATTTCTTTTCCCCACTCTTCAGCCAAAGATACTCCCCTTAACTCAAGCTTTGTTCTGTGGAGATCCAGTGATAATTATTTTACCATCCTTCTCAGACATCTTCATGAGGGAAAGATGAAAACTGCTACCTCATGGGTCTTCAGGTCATCAGTGCAACGCTTCTTGATGCTGATATTCTCCCATTCCCATTTGCATCAGCTGCTGTCCCTTAAGTACCCAGATCGCCCTGACTCCACCATCCTTGGCAGAGTGACGGTGTGAGATGACAGCTTGGCAAACTAGTAGCTGTAATAGATGGGGTCTAAAAAGCAAAGACAAAGGAGCTTGTGTCAGAGGTAAAGGACAGGGAACCCATGTTGTGCTGCAAAGGTGAATGGTAATGGAGGTGATGTCAGTGCCACAGACTGAGAAACAGCAGCATTTTGAAGGGATTTACAGGACAAAGTGTCAGGCACTTAAGCCAGAGAAGCGTAAGTGAGGTGCAAAATATTAAAGACCTTTGTAGTTTGGACAGAAAGAAAAGGCTAAATGGTTGGAAATATTATGTAGGTAGGCGTGGTCACACTTAAATATGGTATGGAAATGAGGGTCAAGTGGACTGAGTCAAAGATGATACACAGATTGGGCCTTATTGATTGGAGGAAGATGCTGGTATTCACATCTATGTTGGAGTGATGGAGGCTTGAGTGGTTGGGAAGGGAGATCAGAATTCTAACTTGGCCATCTTGAGCTTTAATTGTCAGCTTGAGATCCACACGGATATGCCATCCCTTCTCTTCCCCTCCCACTGTTGCTGGCAAGAGTGAGTCTCAGGTCCGACACTGGGTTCTCAAAGTACAAAGGACGCTACACAGGTATCTGTCAAACACAAGCAGTTTATTTCCTGACAGCTATCAGCTGTGTCCCTTAATTTAAAAGAACAACATGATAGGAAAAGCGGCATTTTGGCTAGCCGGGAAACCTGTTTCGGCTGCGGATGAAGTGGGAGACTGTCTCAGCTTCCGAGGCACCAGTACCCAAAGCCCATCGGTGAGGCCCAAATTGCTGTGCTCTGGTGCAGCTTTAAATACTGTGTCTCTACCTTGTTTGTGGCAGTTTGGAAATATCCGGAGGTTATTCATTGCTTGTTACAGTATGGCTCAGTTGTACTGCTTGTCCTTTGACTTTGTTTACATGATCAGTACATTTAGGTAAACAAGATTGTTATGTTCCCGCCCTTATCTACAATTCGTTCTTGCTACAATGGCATATGTTCCTGGAGGCTTGCTTCTGGCTCATCAGTAGTAGGGAAGGGAGGGGAAGGAATGGAAAAAGGGGGGGGGAATGCAGGCCTCACTACCCCTATACTTCACATGTACAGAGTTCTTCCGCAATTGACCCCTACACCCCCCCCAAAAAAAATCAACCCAAACTGGCCAAGGTGCAAGAGTGAATGAAGGGAGATGGGTCTGTATGGACAGGTACATTTGTGAGTCATTGGATTAAAGATAGTATTTTAAGCCATAAAAAAGAACACGTGGGGGAGGGTGTGATGAGAAGAGAGAGAAAAAGCCAGGGACTGAAAGATGGAGAGGTGCCACAAATAAATGCAGACTGTTATAAGATATTCATGGACAATTCAGGAACTGAAAAATAGGTTACTTTTAACAAATACATTATTTGAAATGACTTATTCACTCAGCTCCAAAAGCCAATAAGTGTAAATTACAATTTATTTCGTAGATAATTCCTGGAATTTGCTATTCTGTGTTGGCAGGAGCTTCAGCATTCTGGCACAAGTACACTCTCTAGCTTATCTCCTCAAACTTTTGAATTGCAGATTTGCTGAATCCTTTCAAATAGAATGTCTTCCTTTGAGTTATAGCAGCTGCGTCTGGTTATTTCACTCTTGTTGTGACATGTGGTGCAGCAGTGAAACATCAAAATGACACAAAGTGAGGCTACTAGCACTCAAAGGAGAGCATAGTTTTCTGGATCAAATATGACTTACTGCATCTGTTTTGGTAACGAGTTCCTAATAAAGATTTATTACAGGAGATGCCTGTCAATTTTATGAGAAAATACTGATTTAGTTGATTCTGGAATGGCGGCAACTTTTCTTTCTACCTTTGTTTTTACATTTAATGATCACAAAAGGTGCCACAATGACACCCTTGAAATCTGCTGTCTGCAGAACAGGTGAAAAAGCAGCAACTGTACCAATGTGGTTCAGTCCTGATTTTGAGAGGCTATTTATAGGGGTAAGAGGATAATTCAATCTCCAAGTCCATTTGATCTTTTCCCTGTCTGAGACCCCTACCACAGGACCAGTTGCTGTGGTGTCCACTAGTCTATTAAGTTTAGATATTGAGTTTTGTCCCCAGAATGAAACTTGGACTAACATACTTTGCCCATTCTGTTAAAAATATAATGGTCAGACCTGGTTTGTGTATTTCCAAGGTTTACTTAAATTCATTCTTAGAATATTTGTTTAGCATTCCCTGGATATAAGCTAATTCTGACAAAATGGGAGATTTTATATATATCATTGGCATATGTAAATGCCCATCTCTTCTTGGAGTTAACTCCATCCTTCTGGCTGCAACAGGTCTCTCCTCATTGGTAATAGGATTTGATCCTTTGTGCCATCAGTGCCTGTGCTGCACTGTTTTGGCACCCTTGTGATGGGGTATTCCTGTGTTCCAAAAATGCTAAGAAGGGGCCAATACCAGAAAAAACAGCCTTGTGTACCAATCTTAGCTATTTTCACAGCTAATTTCCCCCACAGCGTAACGGTTGGGGGATGCTGTGGAGGAGGTATGTCATGGGGCGGACTCGCCACCACGGCACCTACTGCCAGTACCACTGGAAATTAGTTTGTATCTGCCCACTATGGCTATGTCTACACTTGTGGCTTCTTGCGCAAGTATGGCCGTTCTTGCGCAAGAATCTGCAGAGGGTCCACACTGCGCGCCCGCTCTTGAGCAAGTAAATTTACAGTACAGCGTGGTAAGAGAGGGCTCCTTGCGCAAGAGCTACACTCTTTTTTAACAGGTGTAAGCCCTCTTGCGCAGGAGCTCTTGTGCAAGAGGGCAGTGTGGACACTCGGCAGGGATTTCTTGCGCAAGAAAGCCCTATGGCTAAAATGGCCATCAGAGCTTTCTTGCACAAGAGAGCGTCCACACTGCCATGGGCGCTCTTGCGCAAAAGCACAGCTCGCACATGGCAGTGTGGACGTTTTCTTGCGCAAGACTTCTTGCACAAGAACACTTGCGCAAGATGTTCTTGCACAAGAAGCCGCCAGTGTAGACAAAGCCTAGATGTCTCCTTCTGGCTGGTGTCTCCACGTGTCTGTTCCAGACCCACATTGCTCCTGGACTATGGTGTCCTCTTCAGGACACTGCCGTCCAGCAGTGCCCACTCCAGTGACTCTTGGCCTCCTTCCTGGGAGGGGGTTATCAGTCTCTGCACTACAGGGTCCTCCCCTTCCAGGGAACACCCAGTTCCCCTCGACCCTCCTTGCCTCAGTGACCAACTGCCAGTCTTCATCTAGCCCCTGCCTCAGGGGCAAACTGCAGTCTGAAATGGCCACTCATCATTGGCAAGGGGGTGTGGACCTGCTGCCTTTGCCTACCCTGGCTGGCTCTCTGCAGCCTTCCTGCACTCGGGTCTGGCCTCAGGCCCTGCAGCCTGGGAACTTGCCTGCCAGAGCTTTCCCTGCTCTGCCTTTCTTCCCCAGCACTGCTCTACCTCCAGGAAGCCATCTGCTTCCCAGACAGCCAGGTCCCTCTGCTCTCCAGCCAGAGCAAGAGTAAATCCTTCTCTCTTACTCCAGAAGCCCTTCTTTATATAGCCCCCACCTAGGCCCTAATTAGCAATAATTTGCACTCAGCTCTTACTCAGGGCTGGTCTTTTCCCTTAAAGGGTCAGTGCAGGGCAGGCGTCCTGTTATGAGGTGTACTGGTAAACTCCTGTTTGTATGCAAATTCTTTGAATTCTTCCAAGCCAAACTGAGGTGTCATTCAGTTTAGCAGGCAATGACTTGCTTGTTGCATCAGGCAGGGTACTGATCCCCTAAAAATTTGAATAGTAGTCCACTGTCATCAAGTTCTGCTTTTCCTTCAGGATAAATTAGTATGCTCCCACTTTTTCCCCATGGTTGGGTGGGCTGCTTATGCAGTAAAAGCCTCTTTCTTCCAGCCATTATCATACAGCCAGGAGGTGTCACACTCTACTAACAAGGAATGGAGTTGTATATTCATTCCCAGCCAGGAAGGGTATTTCTACACATCAGGGCTAAAGTCAAATTAAGCTACGCAGCTTCAGCTACGTGAATTGCATAACTTCAGTCAAAATAGCTTAATTCTACTTTTGGTGCTGTCTACACAGCAGGAAGTTGAAGGAAGAACACTCTTCCTTCAACTTCCCTTACTCCTCATGAAATGAGAGTTACTATGAGTCGGAATAAGAAGTCCTCCAGCTCGCCATTATTTCAGAATAAAGGCTTGTAATATAGACCCATTCTTCGTTATTTCGGAATAATGTCAGTTATTCCAAAATAACGCTGCTGTGTAGACATAGCCTAAATGTGCATTCAGGACCATCTAAGAGAGTTGCTAAAAGCCCATGTCTGAGGTATATATTCTTTTGCATGACACCCTTATGAGGTGGAGACAACACCTCTGTGTCCTCAAAATATGTTTCCATCCTGTGCACTCTAACACATTTTTAATTTGAAGATATGGTTTTGCTCTTACTAGTACTTACTAGGCTTTTTCTTCTGGCCACGCTGCTGGTATCTCTATCTTAACTACCTGGCTCTGGATGCCCTTTTTCATATACTCTTCAATTTCCATCAGCTTTGCTGTTGAAACTGGGAGAGAATGGAGCATGTTAATGGATTCAATGTCCTGATCCCTTCCTTCAGCTCACTGATGCTGGTTTTTATACTGTGTGCATGGTGTCAGCTAATACCAGTAATAATCCTGGACAACATCTGATATGTACCTGGTAATGCTGGAAGTGCATCAACAAGCACTGCCATCTCTTTGGAGCATTAAGAAGGGTCTTTGCTTTGATTGTCTCTAGAGGTTTGTGATTTGACTACACTATTACTGGGTGGTCATAGGCAGGGCTCGACAAACCGTGGCGAAATCCACTCGCCAGCCCCGCACTGCGTATGTGCCAGACCCGCATTGCGCATGCACGCGCTGCCAGTAAACGGGGCGACCGGCTGAAATCTGCTCGCCACAGGCGAGTAGATACACTGATTTGTCGAACCCTGGCCACAGGTGTACTAATGGCATAGTTCCAGTCCAAATATGTCAGCCAAAAGCTATTTCTCTTATAACCCTGCTGCTCTTCCACATTCTGCCCCAGGAAACAACTTTGAGAGGAAAAGAGCAGTGAGTATTAGACTTCCTGGCTTGCCTAGAGAAGCCACTTGCAGAACTCTTGAGATCCATCTTTCAGCAATTAGAAAGGCTGGGGTTCAGCAACAACTAGTCAAGGCCCAGCAGGCTGAAGTAAAAGGAGCTGCCTGCTACTATCAAGGCAATTTATGGCTTGGGCCTAGGGAAGATGATACTCCTTAGGCCACAGCCAAGAAACCAGGTCAGGGCAAGAAAAACTTGCTGGCTACAGGAAAAACCCTGCTAATTTAATTCTGGTGAGGGTATGAAGCCCCCAAAGGGTAAGAAACTATTTTATCTGCAATTGGCCTTGAAAGGCAAGGAACTTCTATTTTAATTTCTTGTACCTCATGAGGGGTTTGAACTTTGTGATCTAGATGTAAAACTGAGCCACAAAAGACCCACAGAGGTAGGCAGACAACTTGTAGGGGATGTAGATGCTGAAAAAAATGGCAGCACTATGCCTGGACACCAAGGATGCAACCCACCACAGGATGTACTTTTGTTCAGGCTCTGACTGGTCTCTGCTGGCAAAGTGTTTCCTCTTGCAGAAGAGCTACATCTAATCATTCCTCCCATGCATCACACTGCAACAGCAGTGGCTCTCCAGGCTGGTAGCACTACAGGAGAGGGGAATCCATTATCACTTGTTTCAGCATGCCAAATGCTTGCTGTTAGGAGGAGATGGATGGACCCTGCTACTGGATCTAGGTGAGGAAAGAACCTGGACAGAGAATGTATCATTCCTATCAAATACTGTACCCCTTTCACATATCCTGGAATTGGCATGTGTCTTGGTCTTGTTGGGATCTGCTTTCAGTTCCCTTGCTGTGAGCAGATGTCCTTTCATGTTTGAGTCAGATTTGTGTGCATTGGGACTTACATTCTTGTCCCTGCATCACTGTAGAAAGGTTCGTAGTTTTCTGTCATGATCTCTTCTAGTTCAGCTTCTATATAATTGCTCCTTTCCTTTACAATGAGGATATCATCTGCAGTTATCACCGCCCCAGGCAGTCCTTGCAGCATTTGGGTGAGACTCTTCTGGAACTGGGCTTATGTCCATTGGCATGCACAGCCATTTGTAGCAACCAAAGGGTGTTACAAAGATTGTCAGCATCCTGGGCTCTTTAGTTAGACAAGTCTGCCAAAACCCATTTCTCACATCAGACTATAAAGATTCAGGCTTCGGAAAATTCTAGCAAGATGACATCATTTGTGACCAGGGGATAGTGATGTGTTTTGAATGTCCAGTTTAGTGCCTTAGGTCTATATATGTGCATAATTTGCCTGATGTATTTTTATGACTACCATGCTGCTTGTTCAGGGTTTTCTGGCCTCTTTAGGTGATGCGATACCCATGCTCCAAAGACTTTTGAGCTCCTTGCACACTGTATTACATTGGGCCACTGGAAATTTGTTTCGTGGCAATCATACAGGTTCCACTGTTGGATCTGCTTCCAGTTGCAGCTTTCCTTTTGAGGCACTCATTGCCTGGAAAATACCCCCAGCTGGTACACTGCAAAAATTGTCTCCATTCTCTATGGGACTCCCCTTTTTGATTCTTGTACTGCAGGTACAAATTTCTGATTATTTCACCCTGATCTGATCTATGGCTCATAAATCTGTATTCCTAGGGTTGCCAACTTTCGAATTGCAGAAAACTAAATGCCCTTGCTCTGCCTTTACCCTACCACTTCTCTAAGGCCTGGCCCCCTGTTCATCCATCTCCCTGCCTTCTGCCACTCACTGTCCTCCACCCTCGCACATTTGCTCATTTTCACAGGCTGGGGCAAGAGGTTGGGTTGGGGTGAAGGCTCTGGATGGGGCTGTAGGCTTTGGGGTGGGACTGGGGATGAGGGATTTGGGGTGCAGGAGAGGATTCTGAGCTGGGGGAGGGGTACTGGGGTTCAGGCTCAAGGCAGCAATGACATCAGACAGCCTCTGGGAAGTAGCAACATGTCGTCCAGCTCCCAGCTAGAGGGGTGGGCCGGGGGTGCCATGTGATGCCCCCTGCAGCCATTGCTCCTCGAGTTCCCAATGGCTATGGATACCAGCCAATGTGAACTGCAGAGCGAGTGCTCCAGGTGGTGCCTCTGGGCAGGGGTGGCATGTGGGGCCCCCCTAGCCACACCTCTTTCTAGGAGCCAGAGAGACATGCCAGGAGCTGCATGGAGATAGGCACAGACCATGCCTGCCCTATTGGTGCTGGGGCCAACTGGACTTTTAATGGCCTGGTCAACTGCTGACCAGAGTGGCTAGGATCCCTTTTTGACTGGGCATTCCAGTAAAAAACGAGCTACTTGGAAACTGAGTGTATCCTGCCAGATGGGTCTGTGGGGCTTACTATCTCCCACAACAACCTTCAGCTGGTACTGTTATTTTTTGGGTTAGTAACTTTGAGGTCCTATTTTTCTATTGCACATTATTACATTGTGCCTCTCTTTGTACTGCACATTTTCAAATCCAGTTCACTCAGAAGAATCACATTGCAGGAGGTCCCTGTTATCCAGCTGAAATTGCATAGGGCATTTCTCTATTAATATTTCACGCATTGAGTTTTGTATTATCCCTGTTGCTTTTCTGCTCCAATGGCCTGAACCAGATATACTCTTGGACTCGTGGGCGAGTCGAGATGTCATCACCATTCTCTGATATACTATCTTGATTTTAGTAAGTAAGGGTATGTCTACACTAGCTCGTTAGTTCGAGCTAGGTAGGCAAATCAGGGAACCGGGGTTGCAAATGAAGCCCGGGATTTAAATATCCCGGGCTTTATTTGCATGTTCCCGTCCGGCCGCCATTTTTAAATCCCCCTTAGTCCGAACTAAGTCCTTAGTTCGGATTAACTTTAAACTGCCGCGTGTAGCCGCGGGCAGTTAGTTCGGACTAAGGGGGATTTAAAAATGGCGGCCGGACGGGAACATGCAAATAAAGCCCGGGATATTTAAATCCCGGGCTTCATTTGCAACCCCGGTTCCCTGATTTGCCTACCTAGCTCGAACTAACGAGCTAGTGTAGACATACCCTAAGGCTGTTGGCACAGTCCCCCATGACATTCTCAAAAGCAAACTAGTGAAATATGGTTTGGATGAATTACTATAATATGGTGTAAGACTAAGACTGTACTCCAAAGAGGAGTTCTCAATAACCTGTTGCCAAAGTGGAAGGGCATGTACAGTGGCATCCTGCAGGCATCAGTTCTGGATTTGGAACTATTGACTTTTCTCTCTCTATTTTTTTTTTAAAGACTGTGGATGGTGAAGTGGAGAGTATGCATATAAAATCTGAGGCTGACAGCAAGCTGAGAGGGGTTGTAAGCACTTTGGTGGCCAGGATTAGAGTTCAAAATGACCTTGACAAATTGGAGATTTGTCCTGAATTCAATAAGACAAAATTCAATAAAGATAAGTGCAAAGTACTTCACTTGGGAAGGAAAAAAAATCAAGTGCACAACTACAAAATGGGGACTAACTGGTGAGGTGGTAGCATTGCTGAAAAGTAGATCACAAATTGAATATGAATCAACAATGTGATGCAATTGGGAAAAAGGCTAGTATTATTCTGGGGTATATTAAAGAGAGTTATAAGTAAGACACAGGAGGTAACTGTCCTACTCTACATGGCCCTAGTGGGATCTCAGTTGGTCAATATGGCCAGTTCTTGGTACCACACTTTAGGAGATATGTGGATAAATTGCAGAGAGGTTAGAGGAACACAACAAAAATGGAAAAGGTTTCGAATATCTGACGTAGGAAGTTAAAAAAACTAAGCAAGCATGTTTAGTCTGGAAAAAAGACTGAGAAGGGAACAGGTAAGTCATCAACTATGTAAGGACTGTTGCTGAGATCAACTGTTTTCAAGGTTCATTGATGGTGGACAAGAAACAATGGGCTTAACCTGCAGCAAAGGAGGTTTAGGTTAAATACGAGCTTTCTAGCAATAAGGATAGTTAGGCACTAGAATACGTTTACACAGGACCTTGTAAAATTCCCATTACTAGGTGTTTTAAGAACAGATTGTACAAACACCTGTCAGACAGTCTTGGTTTACTTGATCCTGCCTCAGAACAAGGGGCTGGACGTATGACTTTTCAAGATCCCTTCCAGCCCTACAATTTTATGGTCCTATGATCACCTGCTTGTACAAGTCGAGCTGATTCTTTTGAGACCTTTCTCTGCTCTTACATACACTGCTGAAATGGTTAAATGTGCCACATTCCTTGCAATGCTGTGCCAGTGCAGGTCATTTTTTGCTTTTACCCACTGATGCTGTCTTATGCAGTAAATTCATCTCTCTGTGGGTACAGAAATCTGTTCTCCTTTGCTGTTGTGTCACTGTATGCACTTATGGGGTGCTTTGCCACTTAGGACTTTCATCTTTTCTCGTGAGGCTTCTGTTGCATATCCCAGGTCTAACCCATTTATCAAATGTGAGATTGCCTTCCTGGACCTCTTGCATTCATGACATCACCGGTTATGTTTCAGACCACTTTCTATTATACATTTTTCTAAATCCAAATCTAATTCTGGAACCACAGGACTTCAGACTTTGCGAACCTAATATGTGAGGAATTTCCTAGCCTGATGTGGGCTGGTATGCATCAGGCTGAAGCCCATTAAAGGGTGGAAGGAGCAGTAATGATACCCAGAGTAGTAGTCTGATCCCACCGCTGTAGGATCAGGACAGACTTTTTCCATAGAAGAAGCCTGAAAAGGGGACTTAGCAATGAGCAAGTCTTCTCCCATGCAAGGATCATGGAGAAAATAGACAGTGACCACCTGAAGATATAAAAAAGGGCAGAAGATAGACAGCCATTGCTGAAGCAGTCTGGGAGAGAGCAAAAGGCCATTGGACCTCACAGAAAATAATCTCAGCCAAGTAGGGAGCGAAGGGGTGAAGATGGGGAAAGAAAATCTGGAAGGGTAGTTCCCACTTTGGAGGATGCTCAGACTTGCTTATCTGAACGTAACTGATACTGCATATACTAACCCACCTGATTATGAGAAACCCAAAATCAAAATGCTGGACAACTTGCCCACTGCACATGCATATTGGCAGCAAAAAGCTAATGAAATTATAAGATAAACAAGTGGAGAGACAGTTCCACTCTCAGTATATCTACATTGCAGCTGGGATTATGCGTGCCTGATTAAGCAGACAGACACACTAGCTTTGCTCCAGCTAGTGTACTAAAAAATAGCAGCAGAGCTGGGGGTAGACTGAGTGGCAGTCCAGGCTAGCTGCCAGAGTATATTCCCGGGGGGTCTGGGTGGGTTTGAGCATAGTTAGTCAGTCTTAGCTGCTGCTCATTTATACCCCCAATTACACTGCTCTTTTAGCGGCTATCTTGAGCAGAGCTAGCACATCTGTCTATCCATGCTGAGAAACATGCTTCCAGCTGCCATATAGACACATCCTATCTGAAACTCTTCTGGGAACTGTGTTCAGTACAGTTACCATGTGGTAGAGCTCAGGTGTTTCTGGGAGGCTTTGAAGTTCTAGCCATGTTCATAAAGGATCTTTTGGTACTCACCCCACACTACTCCTTTCAGTCTGTTTGATGATCTATCTTCAGTTCATACCCACACCAAGAAACATTGAGAAAACGTTCCCACCCGGCAGCTGGCTCAGCTGTCCGTGTTTGTTATGTCATAGGAAAGCTGGTTGAAGCTGAGCAGGAGCCATGTTTTTATTTCTTTAATAAATGTAAGTACAGACCCTTTACATGAATAAAAGTAAAAATCAGTCTCTGGAGGTTTTTAAACCTTCCAGAAATAGTCCCCAAATCTCAGCCAAAGTTAATGCAGCCAGAATTTCCATGGAAAGCATCCTCAGTATGGAGGAGTTTGTGTGCCAGCGAGTGTACAAATAAAGACTGTTCAGTCCCCTCTTCTCTTGTGCTTCAACTGCTTTGTGACAGGACTTAGAGGGGGAGGCAGTTGTAAGGCTTTGAAATGATGTCATAACCTTGGTTTGGGAGACGATCACCCCTGCTTTCAAAAAGCCTTTGACAAAATCCCTCACAAGAGGCTATTAAGGAAACTCAGCAGTCAAGGTGCGAGAGTAAAGTGCTTTTGTGTATTAGAAACTGGCTAAGAGTAAGGAAAAAATGGTTTATTTTAAAAATGGCAGAAAGGTTAAGAAGGTGGTTCCCAAGGATCAGTATTGAGATTGGTTCTGTTTAATTTATTTATTAGTGATCTAGACAAGAGGGTGAACAGTGAGGTGAGGGACCTCACAAAGCTAAGTGAACGGGTAGCACAATGACAAGTGAAATCAGTGACATGCAAGGTTGACACCCAGGGTGGTTTTACAAATGAGCTTTAACCATTCATGAATAACATCTGTGGATCACTGTGGACAGCGCCATAATGTTCCCCTCGTTATCAGTGACAGAGAAATGCACAGTGCTTGCTCCCACAACATAATTATTTACATTGGGCCTGAGAGAGACACGTTTGTTTGTTAAGTGCAAAAAAAGGTAGGATTTAAGTGAAAACAGTCAGCTCAAAGTAAGTTACCTCATAAAAATGAACCAAAAAAATAGCTAATTCTAATCAGTTAAGAAACTTGTTACATGCACATTTTACCCTAAACAGCTGTTCTCATTTCAGATAAAAGCTTCAAATCTGAGCTGATCTTTTACTTGGGTCTACAGCATGGTCTCCAAACTTTTTAACCACAAGATCACTTTTTTCAATTTAAGTGCAACATAAGATCCACCTCAAACCCAAATACCCTTGTCCCATTTCCTTCCTGCCTCTTCTTTGAGGCCCTGCCCCGAGGAATCATTCTGCTCACTCAGTGACAGCCCGTCCATAGGTGCGAACTAGCCGGTCACCTAGGGCGCCAAATTAAATGGCCGTTGAGGGGTTTGGAGGCGGGGGCCCGATCGCGCGTTTCGCCTAGGGCGCCAGTTGCCGGCAGCTCGTATAGGGCTGCTCCTGTGCTCACTCCATCCCCTTTCTCCCCCATCCTCACTCACTTTCACCAGGCTCAGTTAAGAGGCTTGGGGGCAGGCTCTGGTCTTGGGCCAAGGGATTTGGAGTGTGGGAGAGGCTCTGGGCTTAGCCCAGGGCAGGGGATTGGGGTCCAGGAGGGGTTTCAGGGTGCAAGCTCTGGGAAAGAGTTTGGGTGCAGGGGGACTCATGTCTGGGGCAGGAGGTTGGGTGCAGGAGGAGGTTCAGGGCTGGGACAGGGGTTCAGGATGCAGGCTCTGTCTGGGCACAGTTTAACCGAGACGGCTTCCAGGTGGTGGAGCAGTGGAGTTAAGGCAGGCTTACTCCTGCCCTGGCCCTGCACCACTCCTGAAAGCAGCTGGCATGTACAGCAATGGCTCCATGGTGCCATGTGCTGCCCCTCATCTACAGGCACTGAGCCTACAGCTTCTACTGGCCATAGTTCCCCATTACTGATCAATGGGAGCTGCAGGAGTGGTGTCTGCAGGCAAGGGCAGTGTGTGGAGACCCCCCTGCTCTGCCTTTCTCAGGGGCTGCAGGGACATGCCAGCCACTTCCAGGAGCAGCAATTACCATTGGGATAATTACTCCAGCCACAGCAGATTAGACATTTTAGAACTCACCACTCAATGAATTAAATTTAAGTGTAAGAGAGAAATGAAAATGATGAAATGCACAGACCAGTCAAAACCCAAAAGTAAGCACTCTGCAAGCAGTAAAAGGAGTAACAACCACCCCCCACATATGTGTTGGGTCCGAAGATGAGTGAAGGACAGAGTGTGTTTGTGAGTGACAGAGACACACACACACACAGTGTGTGAAAGTGACAGATTTGCATTGCCAAGCTCCTTCCATCCCCATCTCTGTGGAGATAGGCTACAAAAGTGGGGGAAGGAGGGATACCCTGACATCAGTGTCCCCTCTTCTCCCTCCCTCACCTTGCCCAGGGAGCAGGAGGCTCCCAGGGGGACAAGTCCAAAGCAGAGGGCAGGAGCACCATGACAGTGGGTATAGAGGCAACTGAAGTGCCAGCGCTTTAAGCTTCCCAGCTAAACCAGTCAGAATCACCTGTCAGAGGCTCCAAGGTTTACTGCTAGATCCCAATCTACTGGCTGGTGAGCACTGGTCTAAAACTTCTTCAGAGTTCTGTATTCTCTTAGGGTAGGAGAACCAGTTTCAAAATCCAGCTAAAGACAAAGGCTGATTGCTATCCCTTGCTTAAACAGATGTTCTGACAGGGCAGGAATCTTTTGTTTTGCATCTCCCCACACCCTTGGTAAATTACCAGGTCCAAGATGGAATTCAGTACCAGGTGGCATAGTCACATGTCTTTCTCGGAGAAACCACAGTCTGGCCTTGTTTGTCCTTTGAGCCCATTCAGAGGTCGCTGATTTGATTACTGAATCATTAAGTTCCCAGGGCATCAATAATGACCCTTATTAGCACATTTAGAACAATAAACAGATCCACACTTCATATTTCTAACTTCACATACAAGAATGATACATGCACAAAACCAGGATATACACATTCAGCAGATTGTAACTATAACATTGATATGTTAAGTGACCTGTTTGTATAAATTCTCCAAATTATGCATATTCATAAGCCAATTCTCACAAAGCCTGGGGTGGGGTGTCAGCCTATGCCTTGTAAGGGCATACCATGTATGTCTAGACTACGGGTTTTTCCGGGATACCTTTGGTATCCCGGAAAAACTCCGCTGCGTCCAGGGAACACGTCTGCTCTTCCGCTTTTTTTGCAGAAGAGCAGACATGCTCTTTCGGAAGCCCTGTCTTCCTCCTTCCACAAGGAAGAAGGGCTCTTCCAAAAGAGGAGGTTTTTCTGAAATTTGGCCCAGTGTAGATGGGGCCCGACAAAACTATTGGAAAGAGGAACGCAAATTGCAGGGTGCAATTTGCATATCTTTTTCCGATTAGTCTAGACGTAGCCATAGTGTGTTAGACTGACCACAATTGACCTCAGAAAGAATGTAGCAGAAACAGGAGAAGCAGATTTGGATACAACTAATGAGAATAATTAGAGGAATAGCAAAACTTTCATTTAAAAAGGAGAACAAAAGGACTGCGATTATTTAGAAAGGACATGCTTAGGTATTAGGATGATCAGTTGCTTAGAAAATGCCTTAAAATTGATTAATAAGAGGGAACACGATAGAGGTATATAAAACACTGAAAGGGAAGAGAAAGTAAATCAGG
This sequence comes from Pelochelys cantorii, assembly GCA_032595735.1. Taxonomy (NCBI): domain Eukaryota; kingdom Metazoa; phylum Chordata; order Testudines; family Trionychidae; genus Pelochelys; species Pelochelys cantorii. The sequence continues at coordinate 41,538,812 of CM064327.1, read as the reverse complement.
TAATCTGCTTACTCTTATGGAGAACACAGGGACTGCCAATGAAAATGGAAGGTAATACATTTAAAGTTGATACAAAGGAAATACTACCTTTTTTACACAATTTATATGTAACTCATGTACATGGAACTCTTCACTGGAAAACATCACTTGTTCTATGATGGTAGAAATATTTAAAAAGAGAATAGGGACATATCCTCAATTGATGTAAATCAATATATCTACATTAGAGTCCACTGAAACCTGCCAAGAATCTAGTAATCCTTGATACTTTCACAAAGAAAGAAAAGATTCACAGTAGCATTAATAAAAACAAATATAAACCAGATATAGGATAAAAAAATCTAGAAGACGCTAATTCCCCTTAGAATTCCATCACTGGAACTTTTCCACTTTCTTCTGAAAATTGCACTGGTCATTCTCAGACTGGATACTGGGTTAGATGGATGATTGGTTTGAACTAGTAGAGTGGTAACTGGATCCTATCACTGGGCAGAACCTCAATAAAGCCTGATATGAATTACAACCCCTCCCGCCCCTCCCCCCATACTTTGTAAAAGGAGAATAAAAGAAACTAAAAAATGGTGCTTTTTAAAATCTGCAGTGTGTTCCTCCTCCCTGACTAGAACATTATAGCTGAAGGATGGAGGTTAACAGGAAAGGAAATATTTGTAGACTTTTTCCTGATTTTTTTCCCTTCTATAACTTTTTAGAGACTAATGGACCCGGTGTGACAGATTCAGCATCTGTGAGTTTCCCAAACTATGACACCTGGCATCAGACATGTATAAAACCATGTTTCAATAGCACAGATGCATCACTTAAGTCAGTCATGAGTGGGATGAGGTGTGGGGGACAAAGAGAAGGTTTTACAGAAACTTCGGACTTAGGGAAAATATTGGACATGGAAAAAGACTCATGATGGACTGCATTTCTCTAGCTGTCGAATATGGCTTTGAAGCTGCTATGGCTTGGAAGTAAACCAGGATGTCTAGAAAAAGCAGTTTTTCATATCCTAGTAGTAACTTTTTTTTCTGATGAATTTAAGTCTTATGAACCTCCTCTCTACAAGAAAGAGTTATTTGAAAAACTGCTTTTTATAAACAAAGTTATGTTTCTTACCAACCCAGGGTAACAGTAAAATTGGCACCAGCACCAAGGGAGTTGGACAGCAAGGGAAAGTGAAATAATAGATCAGAGAAACTCCTAGAAACAATATTTTCATAGTAGGGTTTTCAAAATTATTTGAAAATCTGTATTACAATAGATTCTGGAGGCCCTAACCAATAGCAGGGTCCTATTTTGCTAGGTGGGACATGAGATACTAGATAGTCCATCCCATAAGGATTTTACAGTCTAAAGAGGCAAGACAGGTGGGTGGAAGAAAACATTACAACATTCAAGCCAAAGTTTGGAAGCTGAGTTTCAGAGAAATTAAGTGGCTTCCTTAAAATCACCAAGAAAGTCTGAGGGTATGTCTACGCTAGCCCCCTAGTTCGAACTAGGGAGGCTAATGCGGGCGACCAAAATTGCAAATGAAGCACGGGATTTAAATATCCTGCACTTCATTAGCATGTTCCTGGGCGGTCGCCATTTTGGAAATTGACTAGCCCGGAATAAATGCCTGCGTCTACATGTGGCAGTGAAACGGGAGTTCGAAGTAAAGCCCTTAATTTGAATTAGCTGTTAAACCTCATTCCAGGAGGAATAACAGCTAATTTGAGTTAGGGCTTTACTTTGAACTCCCGTTTCACTGCTGCATGTAGATGCGGGCAGTTATTCCGGGCTAGTCAATTTCCAAAATGGCGACCGCCCGGGAACATGCTAATGAAGCACGGGATATTTAAATCCCATGCTTCATTTGCAATTTTGGTCACCCTCATTAGCCTCCCTAGTTCGAACTAAGGGGCTAGTGTAGACATACCCTGAGATGGGAGCTGAATGCAAAACACCTGAATCCCAGTGTATTGATTGCAGGAGCAGGTTTCCTTCCAAAAACCAAGAGTGCCTAAAACTCGGTGCCTACTTCCACATGAATCTACATAAGTGCATTTTCAATAATATTTTCCACATGGACTGAGCCCCCATTTCTCATTGATTAAATCAGAATTGAGATACACAGCCAGACATTTATCCAGGTGCCTCCATAAGAACGCAAATGCCTCATTCTAGGTAGTATACCTCTCTCTGAAAAGCCTTCCTTATCGTTTCTGTCTCTGAATAGTTCCTTTGCTGTTGACAGCTCCTTTGCAATTTCCTCATCTCCCACCTCTCTCTCTTCTCCCTGACATTACACAAAGTTTAATTTCATTCTTAAGTTCTGTAGGGCAATGATCCTGTCTTCTATTTAGGGAGATACTTAGCACACCATTAGGTACTCAAAGAATTAATTAACAATGGCTGTTAGTTGCAGGTGCTGTTGGCAACTCAAAGGAGAAAAATTCACTACCCGGACTGTGGAGAGGGCTAGTGAATATGGGGGTGACTTGGATCTAGTGGCTGAGTAAAGAGTGATGAAATGGCTGAAGCATGGAACCTTTTCAGCTATAGAATCCGATTCCTCAAGAAACCAGTGTAAGCCTAGCTTTTACCCCCTGTCAAGGGGCTGGACCCCTCAACAGTCAGGATGCCCCAAAGTCAGGGTCAATATCCTTTTTTTGCAGGGTAAATACGGCTCTACAGGCCTAGTCCCAAAATACAGTTCCCTCTAACCAGGGTAAATACAGCCCTGTGGGCCTAGTCCCAAACACACTCCTCTCTCTCAGAGTTACTCTGGCCTAGAGACCCAGTCCATAGGTAAGGCTCCCCAAGTTGTCAGGGAGCAGGGTACTGGGGGGGGGAAGGGGGAGAAATAGGGGGACTCAGACCCTCCCGCTCCACCGGATCCCAGCCCAGGGCCCTCTTGGCAGTGGAAGATTTCACTGCCTGTTCAGCAGGGATGCTGGCTGAAGCATGCTGAGCTCCTGGAGTACAATCCTCCGCCCTGGGCCACTTCCTACCATCCCCAGGGCACTGCTTAGCTCTCAGGGCATTGCTCAGAGTGTCCAGCCCTCGTGGATGGCCTCCCTGGTAGGGGCTGTCGCTGGGGTTGCTCCTGGGGTGGCGGCTGCCGGGGCTGGGGCTGGGGCTGGGGCTGCCGCTGCTGCTGGGGAGGCTTGAGCTCAGGCTGGAGCTCCTTTCCCTTTGGTGGTCTGCCCCAACTGAGCTTCTCTGCTGCATCTTATGCTGGTCCAGAACTTGGAGCATGCCCAGTCTGGGAAAAGGGGAGGGACTTCCTTTGCCCAGAGTGTCTTAGCTCTCCCCTCCCCTTCAGTGCAGGGTACGCTATTCCGCATCACACACCCCCATCTGGATATTAATTTTCATCCTATTTCTGCTTTATCCTTTCTTTTGTTTTGTAACAACATGGGAAGAATGGGCCAGCAACACTCCCATTATTATAAACACAAGGGATCACGTTTTTTCCACACGTGCTCAGACCACAAGGCGTAAGGGAAAGGTTGGCAATCAGTCCGTTGGGCTGTATCTGCTTTATATAGTTCTGCTAAAATCCAGCTACCCCAGTGATGATATGTTATAAACAGATAATGACTATTGCCAGTGGAATACTCCCACTTGTGTACAACTGTGGATGATTTCAGAGCTTCCATCTTTCCCACTGCAAAAATACCTCCTGTCAACACACACCCTACAAGAACAGCTGATTGCTTTTAGCTAGTATCAAGTACAAATCTCTTTGTGGGCCCTGTCTTCCACAGCATGGTACAGAAGATGGGAAAAATTTTAACAAACCTTACTGTCATGGCTCTGGGTCCCCATGCTGTAGGGAGCTGGACACCAGGGAGAGGACGGAGAGGGGCAAAACAGCCCCTTCTGTTCCAGACACATTAAGTAAAATGTTGCCCTGGCTAGTGCTGTTCCAGCAGTAGCCACAGAGGCAGCAGAGCACAGTGCCCGGGTCTCTTTCCCTTGCCTACGGGCAGCTGCAGTGGTGAAGCTGTGTGAGGTACCACTGCTGTTGGCCAGTGGGAGTGGAGCTGCCCCTCAGAGGTTCCCTGCCTGCTGCCTGCGGTCTAGGAAGGAACACTGAGGAGCTGGCTCTGGGGGGGTGCCATAGAAGGGAGGGGGAGGCTGAGGGACTGGCTCTGTGGAGTGGGAAGTAGAGGCCTGGGGAATGGCTATGCCACTGCTCAGCCTTTTTCCCCCCCCTCTCTCCTGCAAACCTGCACAGGCCTCAGCTAGGAGCCCAAGCTGCACTTCTCTCTCCTCGGTGGTGTGGGGCAGGGCCAGCTCATTCTCTGATGACTGGCCATTAGGGGGTGCTAGCATGAAGTGGGGACATGGCGCAGAAAAACACCAACCCTGCTCAGCAATTTAGCTACACAGCTGAGATTTGGTAAGGCTGGTCTCCGACTCCTCTTGACTCACCCAACTCCAGCTCCTAAAGCCTTCTTTCCCAATAAGTCTATCCCCGTCTCTTTCTGTTGTCCTGGTCTCCCCCCAATACCCGTCAACAACCCAGATCCTCATCCCCTAAACTCCACCTCCTGCCTTTGGTGTCTATACCAGCCCCTGACTATCGTCAACCCTTGCTCCACAGAACTGAAAATGCCTCTCCTGAAACCCCTGTTCTTGTAACAGTAATGCACATATAAACCTGCCCCAATCACTCCATTGTTTACTCCAGTCCCACACAGACATAGCTTATGGCCCCAGTCCTTTACGGTGATAGCTAGCCTATTCACTGAGTGTTTGTTGAGGACTTTTAAAAGCTAAGTCAACATGTTCCCAAAATAATGCTAATACTTCTTAGTGGAAAACATGTCTTTAACTGTTTATCAGTCAATATATTTAAAGTAATTATTGCTTGCTTGTTTTGTTGCTTCTTCATAGGTTGCAGAATTGCTGTTTTAGCTTTCTAATCTGATATTATTTGGTGAAATGGCTGGTAATTTTTTTAGACTTTACTCCTGTTTAAAACCCCAGCTGGTGCTTGTGGCTGGGCCATCAAAATTTAAAAAGAGGCACCCCATCAAATGCTACATACTGAGATGCAGAGATAGTTTAGCTTCTCTGTCCTACATTTATACTAGGTACAGTGAGGAATGCAAGGGGTACCAGAACACCAAGGAGGTAGCAACCAATTATTTTGGCATTTCAGCCATTAGTATGAACTAATTAGTGATTAGGCATGTTCCACTTCTCTTTGTGCTGCTTGCTCACTCTCTATCTCTTCATTTGATTACCTGCATTATTTGAGCGCTATTCTCAGATACATGAATGATGATTAGGTCTGTAGGCTTTTCATAGTAAAAGGAACCATTGTTTCAACTTCTTGGTGCATGCAAGGCAACTGTTTTAGTTCCGGGGCTCTGGCCAGCACCAGTCCTATTCCCAGTCTAGGTAAGCCCAGTCCCTGGGCTGGGCCAGGCACATAAAACAACCACCTGTGGTCCTCTTTAAGCCCAGGTCCTTCATGCAGGGCAGGGCAGGCAAACAAACTCAACCTGCAGTGATTAGGTGAGCCCAGGCCCTAGTGCAGGGCAGATAGTCCAAACACAGTTTGTAGTTCAAAGGGGAGACTGCCACCCAGGGACTGGGATGGCAGGAGGGACACAGGTCCTCCCTACTCCACTGCATCCTGGCCCAGGGCCCTGGCAGTGGCAGGGTTGACTGTTTCTGGGGTCAGTGGGGATCTGGCTCTCAATACGCTGACTCATTAGAGTATGATCAAGTCAGTGTGCCAGTCAGTGCATGCATTTTAAAGAGGAGCTTTTAAACAGAACTCGAATTGGCAATATGGCAATGAGGGCAGATGTATTTAAAACTTCAGAAGACAGTTGGCCTCATTGGTAGAACCGTGGGCTGATGGCCAGGAGGCCCAGGTTTAATTTACAGTTAAGTCATCTGTGTTTATTTCTCACAAAATACATATTTAAAAATTTCTGAAATTAAAACATCATGGTTAAAACACTCTAAGTAAACAGAGGTCTTAAAGGAAGAATGGCTGCCAGCTTTGCTTTTTGTTAAAGCTGTAACAGATTTAAAGTTTATTTTATAATGAAGACACACAACTGTGCCTGAGCCCATTCTGCAAAAGGAGCTGCACGCCTGTGCAAAGTTTGGTCTAGGCTTAGCATTTTAGATAACAAAAATGTGTGTACAGTGTAGCTAAGGTGACGTACAGGCTGCCGGCACGTATCAGTAGCTTGAGTGCAACATAATGCCTCTCAAAAACATTCAGGCTGGAGGGGGAAAATGGCAAGTACTAAATTCTCAGGATATGCCATTAAAGTTGTACTTTCCAAACTAGGAACCAACACTACCTGTATGGTTATGCTGCAATCAGAGGTGTGACTGGAGCACCTGCACCTGCACCTAAAGCTTGCCTCAGTCTCTTTAACTTTAATAACAATAACAGTGAAGCTGTGGCAGCAAGGCTTGTTGCAGCCCCCCTTGAATATGTACTTGAGTTCTTAGCTCAACCAGTGCGGTTGCAGCTTCACTGCTATTTGTTATCTGAGTAATTAGCCAAAGCTAGCTTGAGTATGTCTACACGTATTGCAGTCACACATCTGTCTGCATATGAGACCAATTTGTAAATTTCTTGTATGTGATCTGCATGTGAGGGTAAGGAAATCTGCAAAGCAGAGCAAGCACCACTTGAGAGAACATTTTAGTTTTTGTAGTAATTTAAGAAATTAACTTCTCTGTTGTGGATGGGTAAGGAAATATAAGAGTCGAATATTCTAAGGCACCACTACAAGGCATGCTTAAGATAGTTTAGAAGCCTATTTTAAGAAGTGCAAATTTGCCTTTGCCTTTGTTAGGTTTCTATCTTTTTTTCTAACTCAAAATTTCTCAAAAGCCAACTTGCACTAAAAATTGCTTGTAACTTAACTTCACCAGAGAGAGGTATGTGTGTGTGTGTTTGTTTGGAGTGGGAATTTCCTTTTTTCTTGTTAATGTAATTAGGACTAATTAACCCTGTAATTAATCCTGTTCCTCCCCCTCCTAGGAGCTCCAGAAGCAGAGAGGTCCAGGGCAATGAGGAATATCCCTTTTTTTCTTTTGACCACATACTGTCCTAGCCACAGTCCTCACATACCATCCTGTGGATGAGAATCCCGATACTGCAAGGGAATCCCACTCCTGCAAATCTGTGTAAGTCCTCGGGATCTGAGCTCCTCTCCTGTAAAACCTGGGAGGGATGTAGGAGTGTGATTCCCTTCCTGTTGACTGCCTAATGTCTGAAGAACTGGGGCTATCTTCCTATGTCTTATAAGAAAGGGAGGAAGGTGGCTGATAAACACAGCTGAGAGGGAAGACTCTACCCTTCCTATTGCTCACCAGCCCAACAGAGGAGATCAAGGGGTACAATAATAACCACCTTGCTGTTGCTCTTGCAGCTTCTTGTTGTTCCCCAGATGCCTTGAAGGGATGCCTACTGAGTGAAGAATCCCCTCCCTTCTCCCTTATTCCTTTGAATCTGCTTGTCAGCCTTCAGTCTCCAATATGAAGTTTTTCAGAGTCTGCTCTAGCTCACCCCTCACACATAACCCATGCTCAGCAATCCATAGAGGATCAACAGCTCTTTCTCATGAGCCTCAGAGGGGAGTGGGCCACTTCACCCTCCTGGAGCTTGGATGTGGATGCTCATCAAAGCCCCAGCAAACCTTAGGAGGTACCCGTGGAATTGCCTCACAACCTGTGAATGCTCATCAGGCTCCTGATAACCCAAGAGCATCCCTGGCAATTCAAAAGAATCCGACAGACTCATGACGAATAAAAGCTCTCTAGTCAGCTTCTGCTAAGCCAAAACAAGTTCATGTAGATCTAGCCTTCTGTCTAAATTTCATGAGGGTTGAGAAGGCTCCTGATGGGGCTCCTAAACCTCAGAGGCTGTGGTAAGTGTCCAATGAGCCAAAGGAATGGAACAGTGTGACCCACCTCAGAGTAAGGCTCCCAAGGTTCAGAGGAATGTAAATATCCTACAATGTGCGGCCTAACACTTATCATTGAGGCTCTCAAGCTTTTTAAAGCTCACTAGGGGTTCTCTCCTTCTGAAGAACTTAATGGTCCCTCAGGAAGTAGAGAGGATGCTTTCTTGCTCTCTCCTGAAAGCCCTCTTCTCCCGAAAGCCCTCTTCTCCCTCAACACTCCTCCCTGCAGATCTCATATGGTTGACAGTGGCAGGACAATTGGGTGCCATCAGAGACTTCATGGGAGCTATGAAACCAAGGAGGCATACCAGCCCTTCCTGTAACCCTCATTCACTCCTTCTTAGGGAGCTGATTTGATTCCCTACTGGATCCTATCTGGGCTATAGGAAACTTAGAAAATCTCTTGGAGGGAAAAAAAATCTCTCATTCATTGACCTGTCTTTCTAGTCACAGAGAGGGTATGTCTACACTACCACCCTAGTTCGAACTAGGGTGGTTAATGTAGGCATTCGAAGTTGCAAATGAAGCCCGGGATTTAAATATCCCGGGCTTCATTTGCATCTTGCCGGGCGGGCGCCATTTTTAAATACCCTTAGGTCGAACTCCGTGCCCGCGGCTACACGCGGCACAGAGTAGGTAGTTCGAATTAGGATCTCTAATTCGAACTACCGGTACACCTCGTTCCACAAGTAATCAATTAATTTTTGGTCCTGGGCTCTAGAAGGCAGCAAAGGGAATCTAATAAATTAAGTTTTATCTCACCTGTTCTTTCTGTGTTTTTTGCTACAACATGGAAATATAATCAGGCTTCTTGAGCTCCAGGGACCACTTCTGTTTTTAGTGTTTCTAAGTCACTTCAGCCTTTGTAGAAAAATATAGGTTAGCTTCAGCTCTGCCCTACCAGTTTTGAGCCTATAGGACTTTTCTGGGTGTTCTGAGGATAGAATCCATTAAAGATGGTGAGATGGGCATATACTACAGTGATGGGGTCCATAGAAATATTTAGAGAGATTGATAATGAAACCTCAATCACAAATTTAATTATAGAGCAAAACCTATACTGCTATAATATAAGGACAGAAATAATTGATGGATAAAGCATGTGCCATTGATTCATGTGCTGGTAGCACCATCATTCACATCCATGGTGTCCAACCAGTTATGAAGCAGTAGCCACAATAGTGCTGGACCACAGATTTTGCCAGACCAGAGAGTCCCGGATTTGGGAGGTCCAACTTGTATAAATACTTTCCTCTGTAATGACCGTGAAGTTATCAAAGGATTTTTGCTATGTATTTGCTTTGTAAGTAAATACACTGTGGACCTATTAAAAAAAAAAAAAAAAAAAGAAAACAGTCTGAAATGCACAAGAAAGCCTATTACTTGATACAAATAATTTTCCCAAGTCAAAAGCTTAACAAAAATTATAAAGGGATATAATTCTTTTCACTGAAAATTGGCTCTCCTGTCTCTTTGAGAGTGAGTTCTTAACCAATAACTTTAATTAATGGATAAGCCAGATGCTGAGAACAGAGGGCAACAACAAGGTCAGGTACTTGTAGAAGAGCCATACTTCTATTATTCAAGAGTGCTAAAAGCAGTGAAGGACCCAGTCTTGCACATGCTGGTGTCAAAATTCCAATTTTCTTTAATAATACAGGATCAGTGCCCAAACTTGATACTTTTAGAAGTTCCATTCTGCCCCCTTAATCACACTGAGGCTATGTCTACACTATGGGTTTTTTCTTGGATACCGGAGGCATCCCGGGAAAAACTCCGCCACATCAAGGGAATGTGTCTGCTCTTCCGCTTTTTTTTGTGGAAGAGCAGACATGCTCTTTTGGAAGCCCTATCTTCCTCCTTCCATGAGGAAGAAGGGCTCTTCTGAAAGAGGAGGCTTATCTGAAATTTGGCCCAGTGTAGACGGGTGTGCCGTTCACCTCCCTCCCGACAGGGAGCGCAGCACCCTGGGCAGCCTGTGTGCAGGGCAGGGACTGCCCCAGGCTGCTATTCACAGGGCTGGTTGTGAGTCCCCACCTGGGGCAGAGGGAAGCTGTGGACACCGCCCAGAGTTTGCAGGGAATGAGGTGCTGGGGGTGGGGCACTGACATGAGTGGAACCACGGGGGACAGAGGGTTGGGACACAAGGGGCTCTGAGGGGCAAAAGAGAGGTCTGGAAGGGGGGCCCAGCCACACCACACCATACCACATCACACCACAGCCCAGCTCTAGCTTTGGGCAGCCGCCATGTGGCCAGCCCAGGGAGCAGTCTGGAAGCCACTTTATGGCCCTGAACACAGCTCCAGCCCCTGGAGCAGCCTCCCCCCACCATGTGACCCCTGCCACATGGCCCCCAGCCCTTCCAAGCAGGCTCCTGGCCCCCCAAGCTGAACCAGGCACCCAAGCAGGCCTCCCAAGCCGGTTCCACCCCCCCCTCCCCTGCCACATGGCAGGTCCCATCCCTGGTCACCGGAGCAGGCCCTAGGTCCCCCAGCACGCAGCAGGAAGGTGAGTGCTGCTGTATGGCTCTGCAAAGTAGGTAGGTGGGGGGAGAATTTTTTGTGCACGGCCACGCAGGCACACACCTTAGAGGGAACTATGGTAATAAGTACACATTTAAAAAATCCCTAGCCTTAAGTGTGATTTTAAAGGGTTAGATGCAACAGAACCAATACACTGCACCAACCTTCCCTGAATGGACAGGAGTAGAGACCCTAGGCTTGGTATCCTCCCCTTCTGACAGCATGATGGATGAAATAAGGTAGATGGAGTTCAGGTCCTCCCCCTAAGCTCCCTCATAGTTTGTCCAGTTTTGGTATCCATGATTCAGAAAGTATGCTGAAAAGCAGGAAAGTGTTCAGAGAAGGGCCACAAGTCTGAATAAAGTTTGGAAAACATACCTTATAACGAAAGATTCAAAAAGTTCCAATCGATTTAGTTTATCTGAGACCATGTCTACACTAGGAGATTATTTCACATTTACTAAATTTGACTTCTGGGCATCCGATTTAACAAATTTGAACTTCTGTGTCCTCACTACGAGGAAGAATCGAATGTAGTCTGAGGCAGGCTTTGTTAAAGTGGACGTGCTACCTCAGACTCAGAGCCCCAGGAAGCACTCTGGGAACTGTGGGAGATCTCCTGGAGGCTAATAAGTTCGAATTACCAGCACTAGAATGTCCACACTAATGTTATTTTGGGCTTACAAGTTTGGGAATAACGTTACTCCTTATGAAAAGCAGGACTACAGAGTTCGAATTCTGCAGCCCCTTATTTTGGAATAATGGGCTTGGTAGTATGGACGCATCACTTACAAAATCGACCAGGGTGAGGGGGGTTATTTCGGACCAAGGTCTATTAGACTAGGGCTAACAGAAGCTAAGGAGTGACTTGATCACAGTCTGTGAGTATCTACATAAGGAACTGAAATGTGTGTAGCATTCATGTTGGCAATAGCCTCGAGGCTTCAATGACAGCCACAGAGTGAGGCCCCTGGCTCTTCTGCAACTCCCTTTGGTGTACCCCATTTACTGAGGATCGCCAGGATACGACCCTTTTACCTATGAGGTATTCTTCACTGCCACCCACCAAACAGTTACAGAGTGTTTGTACCTTCTCCACTAGATGTCCTCCTCTATGTACATAACATCAATTTCCTGTAATGAAGCTCCTGTAACTTTATCAAATCATTGAAGCTCTTGTCATTTGTACAGTCCCCAAACCTTTCTTTCCACAGGAGGAATACTGTCCATTTATCCCAATAACACTTCCTGCTAGTTGAAGGGAATTGATTTATTGGGAATCAGTAATTCTTAACTTCCTTGCTTGACATTTCCTTTATCTCTGCTAAGTATTGTAGTGAAAACTCTACAGACATCACACAGCTTGATGCTACAATATTACATCAGGTAAAGAATCATATGTCACAATAATTTCCTATTTCTAAACACAGGCAATAAGATGGCATGATAACTGTTAGCAAATGCTGACTTTTTAGATGGACACCACTGTAGTCATATAATTTAATACAAAAATATAAAGCCTCTAGAAATGAGGTATTTGCAAAGTAATTAAGTGCTTAAATGCTGAGCCTTTGTTGTTAGTAACTCTCCTGATGTTAGTTGGGTGAGACCCTTCCCTCCAATGTTAGAATGTTTGTTTCAACATTCTGCTTATTTTTTCTAGATATGAGTCAAATCTCAGAACAATTTTCCATTTGCCAACTTGGAGGGATTAATATAAAATGGAACCTAGATTCAAGCCTCACCAGTTTTTCTTTTGTAAAACAGAACCACCTTTAAATTTGATAAGCTCTGTTTGAAATTTAGAACCATTTTCATTTCTTGTCCCTTCCTCCCACCATTACTCTGAGGATTTGGACAAAATGGGACCTAGATTCAAACCAATGTTGCTTTTTGGATTTGCAAATTCCAAACCCAAAGAATGGTCTTGTGAAAATCCAAAACCACACTTGGTTTTGCCCATCTATCAGAAATAAATTTTCAGGTCAATTCAAAGCAACATATGTTGATATTTAGCATGAAAAACCCACTATCTTTAAATGGGATGGAAGTGGTAAATTATATTCCAACCTTAAAATAAAGCAGGGCCTAGGATTGAGGTCTGAAGTTTACTTCACAGTGGGCCAAAAATTTTTCAGAAGGGAGATCATTGGTTTCATTGTCCATATAGTAATCCATAAAGGTTTAAGCTATGAAAGAAGTGTTTTGGATGGTCCTTTGCCAGGGCCATCCTTAGGATTTGTAGGGTCCTATGGAGTACTATTAAACTGAAGCCACTATGCCTGATGGCATTCCGGGGGAAGGTGGGGATGGGAGGGGATGATGATTTTTTAGAGATGCAATTTTATAATCATCAGCAACACACCAATGGAATATTTTTAAAGCAAATTTTGAAACTAAGTCCTGTAAACTAACACAATACATTCAGAAAGTAACAATATATACCTCGAGTTGGCAAATGCTCATTAAATGGCTTCATTACCGCTCAAATGGCTCTTTCACAGTTGCATTGTCTATTAATAAGTCTGTCAAGCTTTTTCACTTTTAAGCTATCTAGATCCTCTCTAGAGGAAGCAGAGCTATAGAACAGGGATAGCAAGAGGCAGGTGGGTGGACATTAAGACCCAGTGGTGCCCCAAATGTTCAGGTGCCTTATGCAACTGCGTATTCTGCGTATGGGTAAGGATGGCTTTGTCCTTTGCATCCAAGGAAGAGCTATTACTTTCCCAATGTATTTACTAATTGATACTCTCTAATGAAGAATAGGCTGACCAAGGATTCCTGGGGGGAATTAGGCTCTTTGGATAGAATCTCATATGCTGATTTACCAGTAGTTTCTGTGTGCACAGTTTTTTCTAAGCCAGCTATTGCGGACGTTTCTTCTTTTTCATGGTTCAGCTCAAATGAACTAGCATTGGTCATACAAAACCAAACTTGAACTCCACTATCAAAATGGCTTTCCTGTAAATAAGTATGTCTTATAAAGTATACTATCTATAGTGTTCAAGAAATATTTCTGTTCTGCATTAGGGAAAAAGCTAGAGGGTGCATTCATAGCAAATGAGGATAAACTTTCCATTCCAGTAGTAACTAAAGAGGATGTTAACAGCAACTACTGAAGTTAGCCATTTTTTAATCAGCAGCTTGAGACAGGAGCGACTGGTGAGGAAAGACACGGTGGGACACTGGCCACATGACTATCCCACCAGTAACTCCTCCCCATGCTACCATTAACCCAGGGAAGGGCTGGGACAGCACCTCCTCTGCTCCAGATCCCACCCATGCCCTGCTGCATATTCTGTTACCTTGTTATTTAATCTCTTATTTACTATTTTGGCAGCATCTGGCAGCCCCAGGGTTGGGGTGTCTTTGTGCTAGCCACTGAACAACTATATGCAAAGGCACCATCCTTGTGCTGAAGAGTTGATGTTGTAAGAAGAAAAGTGACATTGAAAAGATAGGGCAGAAGAAGGGGGATTAAATATATATAGATATACATTTACAGTTAAATAAATAGAAAAAATGTGCCAATTAAGCCCATTTGCTCATCAAGTGATCATTAATTAGCTGATTTCTTACAGATATCAGAGTAGAGATTGGTCTTAAGGAGAGACGGAAGAAGAAAACCTAGGGTTATATCGATATAGTAGAATTTGTGCACTGGCTACCTTGAATCCAGTTATTATAGATAACAATAGCAGTGAAGATAACACATTGTAGGCTTCAGTGTAGGTAGTATAAACCTGGGCATGCAGTCAGCTCACTGGCTCACTCTGAAATCTGACTCGCCTGCCCATTCTGAAGCCCATGATGTGCTAACTTTATTACTCTTGTTACTAGCACTAGCTGGATTTAGGCTAGACTGTGCATAGTTTCTACTATGGAGACATATCATTGACCAGAGAGTGTTCCTTTGGAACTCTTTAAAACCACTCTGAACTGATTTCTATTTTCAGGAAACCACACAGTTTTTAGTTAACTTGACACTTACTTATAAAAGGGAAAAATTTGCCCGAAAAGCTAAAAATACAAACCATCTTGACTGGCTACTTCACTTTGAGATCCAAGCCTGTCCATAAAGAAGACCAAATGAATGAAGGCACTAGTGGAGTGCCTGGTTCTAGCTTGGCTATGAATCCTAGGAATCTGACAGAACCAAGACAGTAACAATATTTTGGTATGATTTTCCAAATATATCATTTCATATATTTATTTTTTCTATATGTATATAGTCACCTTCAGTATCTTGGCATGGCTTCTGGCCGCTACAGCCAAGATAGACTTTTTTTTTAACTTGGCTCTATCCTCCAACTTTCTGGCATGCCTACTTCTACCAGGAAAGTTGGTTAGCAGAGGAACATGTTAATCTCAGTTTGGATGCAACTGTCTGCTTGCTACAGTCAGTAGAACTGAGGAAGTCCATTTAAAATAAGCTGATAAAAAGAATAAAAATGAACACATAGAAAGTTGAGCAGAACTCAAGGGATATAGTACATACTCGTATTTCTAACCAAGTAATGTGTGGAGCCTACAAAAACAGCACCATAAAAACCGTTTTGTTTAAAGTTCTCTAAAAGGTGCAGATGTTAGAATGATGTCCTCAGATAACAATTGCTTGAGTAATAAATCTTGAATAATTTAGAATAGGAATGTGGCAATTCCACTATCTTTGTCTCTGGAGATGAAATAACAGCTCCAAGAGCATCTAAATAGTGGGTAAGATTCAATATGCAACAATATCTTGATTTTTGCAGCATCTCAAAAAGCAGAAATCAGAAGATATTCTTCCACCAACAGTGGAGATACCATAACAGAACAGACTGTGCCATTATAGTGCAAGGACCAAATGTTGAAAAGAGGAGATGTAAGAGAGGCTCCTATCATGGACTTCAGGTCTTTAATGCTGGTCCACAGGGCTCTTAAGACCTAGGCAGTCTCAGTCTGCCACCAATGATCTTCTAATAGTGCTCAGAATAGCAGCTGAACTCTAACAGAGGACTCCAGTCTTGGGCTCTGATTAGAAGCACCCCAGAAGGGTTCTCAGCCTCTATTTAATCCAAGCACAGGAATAGGAAGTTGTCCATGTGACTAGGTTCTCTCTGCTCAGGAGTGCTTCCTCTGCAATATCTGCATCTGCTGCTGATCTGCTGGTAACTTTACTCTGCCTGCATCCTGACACATGGCTCCCAGTTTACCCTCTGTCCTGTCCTGGACTCTGACCTCTTGGTAGTTCTGACCACTAGGTCAGGCTCCCCATATCATGCTTGTGACACTGACACTGTGACCCATATTGATCACGGGGGTATGATTATGATAGGATTATGACATTATTATGCATTTTGAACAAGATGTGTCATGTGAGATGTCATTGGAAAAGTTATGATTTGCTAAATATGATTATCCTATTTGTGTGCATGTATCATTTTGTATCTGAAGTTATGAATATTGACCCTATATCTGTATTTCAAATGTGTTTATTTTGGGTAACACGCACAACTAGCCTTTCAGGTACAACAGTGAAACTAGATAGTGCTGGCAGCTCATCAGCAAAGACAATGGACCACGGATGAATTTAGCCTTCCAGTGAATGTCTCAGCCAGCCTATGAGTAATGGCTGCTATCACTCAGCAAGGCATCCAAGGGCCTGTGACCAAGCCACATGACACTGACCTCCATTTTGGTTCCTGTATTTTTCCACAAACTCTGCTGGGAACTTAGTTTGAAACAAGGGGTTCCTGCCATAAAGAGTTAATATATAAGATGAGGAGTGACACCATGATTTGTCTTCACTCCCCCACCACTCAGTACTTGAAGGAAGCTCTGAAGGACAAAGGGGCAAGGGCAACCTAGGCAATGCAGTCTGTGCCTTAAGAATCTTCAAACCTGCTAGTATCATCAGTCAGAATGAGAAATTGCTTACTCAAATCCTATTTATCTAGTATAGTAAGCTTAGTTTACGGGGTTTGGTAATCTGCTTTAATTTGTTTGCTGCCACTTAAAATCACTTAAAATTGATCTTTCTATAATTAATAAACATTTATCTTAACCGGTGTGTCATTAAGTGAAGCATCTGGGAAAAATCTCATCTTGGTTAACACGGGCTTGTTGTACTTATCTTTTTCACATTGAGGGGAAAGCAAACTATATTAATGAGCTTGAATTGTGCACATCTCTGTGCAGTGCAAGGCAGTATAATAATGGGTTTAAATTCCAGCAAGGACACAAGCCTGTGAAGCTGGGAAATTGGCAGGTGCTCTGTTGTAGATCTATAAGTGGCTGACATAGAGCACTCAGGTTGCTCAGTTGGGTGTGTGACTATGCTGTCTAGTTGGTTGATAGCATGGCCTGGAGAGACTGCTGAATCACAATCAGAGCAGTGTGATCAGAGCCAGCCCAACCAGATGCTTAGAGTGCACAGTGGTTCCATATGCCAGACTGCCCATGCACAGGGCCAGGTAGGCAGGCAGAGCTTCAGAGTCTCAATGCGAGGAGGAGACGATAGTTTAGAGAGGAGAGGGTTTTAGATTTATTAGGAACTGGGGAAATTTTTGGGATGGGGGAACCTATACAGGAAGGATGGGCTCCACCTAAACCAAAATGGAACCAGACTGCTGGCACTTAACATTAAAAAGATTGTAAAGCAGTTTTTAAACTAAGGTCTGGGGGAAAGCCAAGAGATACGGAGGAGCACATGGATCGGACAGAGACATCTATTAGGGGAGGTTCTATTAATAGAGATGCTCTATGTTCTAGTCAGGAAGAGAGGATGGAAGTATGGGTCAGATCAGATGAGACACAATCAAATGAAAAAAAGCCTAACACATCAGGAAATGGCAGACAGATAAATAGTGACAAATTATTAAAGTGCTTATACACAAATGCTAGAAGTCTAAACAGTAAAATGGGTGAACTGGAGTGCCTTGTTTTAAAGGAGGATATTGATATAATAGGCATCACGGAAACTTGGTGGAATGAGGACAATCAATGGGACAGGGTACAAAATATATCAGAAGGACAGAACAAGTCACGCTGGTGGGGGAGTGGTACTATACGTGAAAGATAATGTAGAATCAAATGAAATAAAAATCTTAAATGAGCCAAAATGTTCCAGAGAATCTCTATGGATAGTCATTCCATGCTCCAATAATAAGAATATAGCTGTAGGGATATATTATTGACCACCTGATCAGGACAGTGGACTATGAAATGCTAAGGCAGATTAGAGAGGCTATTAAAAAACTCAATAATAGTGGGGGATTTCAACTATCCTCATATTGACTGGGTACATGTCACCTCAGGATGGGATGCAGAGCTAAAATTTCTTGATACATTAAATGACTGCTTCTTGGAGCAGCTGGTTCTAGAACCCACAAGGGGAGAGGCTATTCCTGATTTAGTCCTAAGTGGAGCACAGGATCTGGTTCAAGATGTAAATATAACTGGACCGCTTGGAAATAGTGACCATAATGTAATAAATGTTTTTCCCCTGTGGTGGGAAAAATACCTCAGCAGCCCAACACTGTGGCATTTAATTTCAGAAAGGCGAACGACGCATAAATGAGGAAGCTAGTTAAACAGAAATTAAAGGTATAGTGACAAAAGTAAAATATCTGAAAGCTTCATGGAAACTTTTCAAAGACACCATAATAGAGGCCCAACTTAAATGTATACCCCAAATTAAAAAACACAGTAAGAGAACCAAAAAAGTGCCACCGTGGCTTAACAACTGGGTAGAAGAAGTAGTGACAGATAAAAAGATATATTTTAAAAAGTGGAAGTCAAATCCTAGTGAGGAAAATAGAAAAGAGCATAAACTTTGTCAAATTAAGTATAAAAATATAATAAGAAAAGCCAAAAAGGAGTTTGAAGAATAGCTAGCCAAAAATTCAAAAAGTAATAGTAAAATGTTTTTTAAGTACATCACAAGCAGGAAGCCAGCTAAACAACCAGTGGGGCTTTTGGATGATAAAGTCATAGCGGAGAAGCTAAATGAATTCTTTGCTTCAGTCCCAAACCTGAGCCATTCTTTTTGGGTGACAAATCTGAGGAATTGTCCCAGATTGAGGTGCCATTAGAAGAGGGTTTGGAACAAATTGATAAACTTAACAGTAACAAGTCACCAGGACTGGATGGCATTCACCCAAGAGTTCTGAAAGAACTCAAATGGGAAATTGCAGAACTATTAACTGTGGTTTGTAACCTATCCTTTAAATCAGCTTCCGTATCTAATGCTTGGAAGATAGCTAATGTGACACCAATATTTAAAAGGGGCTAAAGGTGATCCTGGCAATTACAGACTGGTAAGTCTAATGTCAGTACTGGGCAAATTAGTTGAAACTATATAAAGAATAAAATTGTCAGGCACATGGATGAATATAATTTGTTGAGGGAAAGTCAACATGGTTTCTGTAAAGGGAAATCATGCCTTACTAATATGCTAGAGTTCTTTGAGGGGGTCAACAAATATGTAGACAAGGGGGATCCAGTGGATATAATATACTTAGATTTCCAGAAAGCCTTTGACAAGGTCCCTCACCAAAGGTTTTTAAGTAAAGTAGGTTGTCATGGGATAAGAGGGAAGGTCATTTTTTGGACTGATAACTGGTTAAAAGACAGGAAACAAAGGGTAGGACTAAATGATAAGTTTTCCGAGTGGAGAGAGGTAACTAGTGGGGTCCCCCAAGGGTCTCTCCTGGTACCCATCCTATTCAACTTATTTATAAATGATTTAGAGAAAGGGGTAAACAGTGAGGTTGCAAAATTTGCAGATGATACCAAAATGCTCAAGATAGTTAAGACCAAAGCAGACTGTGAAGACCTTCAAAAAGATCTCACCAAACTAAGTGATTTGGCAACAAAATAGCAAATGAAGTTTAATGTTGATATATGTAAAGTAATGCACATTGGAAAACATAATCCCAACTATATATACAATATGATGGGGACTAATTTGGCTACAACTACTTAAAGGAGAGATCTTGGAGTCATTGTGGATAGTCCTCTGAAAACATCTACTCAGTGTGCAGTGGCAGTGAAAGAAGCAAATAGAATGTTAGGAGTCATTAAAAAAGAGATAGAGAATAAGACAGAAAATATCTTATTGCCTCTATATAAAACCATGGTATGCCCACATCTTGAATACTGCGTATAGATGTGGTCGCCTCATCTCAAAAAAGATATATTGGCATTGGAAAAGGTTCAGAAAAGGGCAACAAAAATGATTAGGGGTTTGGAACGGGTCCCATATGAAGAAAGATTAAAAAGACTTGGACTTTTCAGCTTAGAAAAGAGGAGACTAAGGGGGGATATGATAGAGGTCTATAAAATCATGACTGGTATGGAAAAGGTGACTAAAATGGAAAACTTATTTACTTATTCCCACAATATAAGAACTAAGGGTCACCAAAAGAAATTAATAGGAAGCAGGTTTAAAACAAACAAAAGGAAGTTTTTCTTCACTCAGCACTCAGTCAACCTGTGGAACTCCTTGCCAGAGGATGCAGTGAAGGCTAGAACTTTAACAGGGTTCAAAAAAGAGCTAGATAGATTCATGGAGGTTAGGTCCATCAATGGCTATTAGCCAAGATGGGTAGGAATGGTATCCCTAGCCTCTGTTTCTCTGGAGGTGGGTGACAGGGAGGGATCACGTGAGGATTACCTGTTGTGATCCCTCCCTCTGGGGCATCTGGCATTGGCCACTGTTGGCAGACAGGATACTGGGCTAGATGGAGCTTTGGTCTGTCCCAGAATGGCCATTCTTATGTTCTATGTTCTAAGGGTGACAATGTGCCACAGACACCTCAACTCCCAAGAGCACATGACTAAAAGAGATTATGGAGAGTGGAAAGACAGAGGAAAATGCCAGGAAGTTTTTCACTCTTTAATGGTATATTAGAGTGGTATCAACAAATCAATCTCTTTCAGGAAAAAATGACTTTTAAAGATTCCATGGAGGATGAAACACTTGATTCCTCAGAGCAAGAATCAATGAGCTAGGCAATAAAAGGAAAATCACTTAGTCCCCATCCATTGACAGGCTGGGATGCTGAACTCAATGAGCTGAACACCTGTACCATGTCATTTGAGACCTGCAAGCTCAGGCATGCTTATCTCACAGGAATAAATGTCCGAGCAAACTCTGTGTTTATTCTTATTATTTCGTGTAGTAATGTTGCAGTAACATTAACAGAACAGTCAGGATTGGAATATCATTGTGCTAGGTGTTGTGCAAGCACATAGGGATGGTTCCTAACCAGAAAAAAAATTACAGTTCAAGACAATGTGCAACATTTGGTTATAATAAACAAATGTAGGGAATGAAGGAGAAAGGATGATGCTGGGAACTCATCGTTCCATAAACTATCATGTGCACAGAGTACTTTAAACATTTTAAAATTAAGCTATGTAGAATATGGGACAAGTGATCATTCACCCTAAAAAGGCCCATTTCCTTTCATGTAGGGGAAGGACTGACTGCTAGCTGAACAGAACACTGGCAGTCTCTCTTGTGTATGGTATCTACAGAATAAAAGTTTATAGATATAGGTATAGATCCATAAACCATTTCAAGGCCTCCTCTGTGAAGCTATGGGTATTATCCAATTCACAGTTGAATTCATATTGGGGGGCACTGTGTTATGTATTCAATGGTTTGGATGTTCTTACTACAGATGCACAAAGAGGAGCCTTTGATTTTTCCCCTTATGCATCAAGTAGCTACATTTCCCATGGGTTGTTGGGATGTGGTTCAAAGTTTGCACGGACACAGTGTGTTGTTCAGAATTAGTGCTGCTAATTGCATGGAACCTGATTAAATCTTTCCACCTCTGAAATAGAATAACTCCTGCTCACAGTGGGTTCTACTGTACTGTTTAGCTGTTGCATATTTTTGCTGATACACTTCTCTTGAATTGCAGTTAGATAACTATTTGACTCGATGCCAGCCAGAATTAAGATATATGTGTTTTGAAACATGTGTTTGCAGCACATTTTCTGAAAGGGTTGCCATGATGGTTGGTGAGTTGGCTATGCTATATTGTTATTTTATATTGCTATATTATTATTATGGATAATGGCTGACAGTGAGAATTCTTATGTTATAGGGCAACTGCAGATTATACACAGTAGTAAGCCAGGGAGTCATTTTGCATAAAATTCTAACTTTGAGTGTAAATTTTATGTAATTGAGAATCATGATTTTAAGGAGTAATTATAGAGCACTGAGACCAGAAAATTATACCTCAAGCTGAAACAAACTTTTTCTGAGGTTCAAAAGATATGGATCATTTTGTAAGAAATACAGTTTCCATTTGTATGTGTCCCTTCCCTTTTTGGTTTCAGTTGAGAACAAATTGGAAATAACAAAATACCACAAGAAATATTGTTCTTGTGGTGCTTCCAGCCCTAGCCCAAGCAGGAAATATTATGAAGCTTCCAATAAATTGTGTTTTCATGAGTTTCCAGCCCAGTGTTGCAAGCTCAAAAAATTTGGATAATAAATCCAACCTCACATGTTCATCTGAATCAAACTTCTGAAGCTCTTGAGGCTCACCTTCAATATTCCTGAGTCTCCTTATATCTTTAGAAGTTTTCAGCTGCCTATTATGATTGTATTACTTTGAAACAAACATTTTTATAGTTAGATATAGATTAATATACATGTAAGAGGAATTATTAATGTAGTTGTTGCTATGGGCCATAAAAGATTTGCTAATATAGAGTTATAAATGTCCATATTAGATCCCGTGTTTCAGGAACTTGGTATTTGGCCATATTCAGTATCTTTTGATAAACCAAGTACAGTAAAACCTGTGTTATCCGGCACACCCAGGGATTAGGTCATGCTGGTTTTTCTAAAAATTCTGGGTATCTGAGTGGGGGCGGGGAGCTGTGTGGGGCCTACGAGGGGGGAGGGAGCGGTGCAGGGGCCGGGATGTGGCCTGCTAGGGGGGGCCATGAGCCACGGGGGTGCCGGGCTGCTGGGAGCTTCGGGGGGCTAACCTGCTGGGGAGGAAGCCAGGAGGCACAGTGGGGGAGGGGACCGGGTGGCCATGAGACGCGGGGGTGCCGGGCTGCCAGGAGCTGTGGGGGGAGGGAGGGCCGGGATGCGGCCTGGCATCAGGCGGTCGTAATGGCCATTTGTCCCTTCCCCAGGCACATGCTGCACTCACGTCTGGTGGGGCGGGGGAGTGTATGAGGAGTGGCCCGGCTTAAAGCGCCAGTTTCCTTTTTTGTTATTGTTGTTGTTGCCTTTAACAAGTTTTTTCCTGGCTCAGAAATTTGCTGGTTTCTAAAGTTTTCAGTCTAGTTAAGTGCCGGATAGCATGGGTTTTACTGTACTCATTTGTCAACTGTGCACATAATGTAATTGTCAGGATGCTCTGTTTGGGATTGTGTCTGCTCCAATACAGAGACATTTGGGGAAACATCTACAGATTTTATACGTGAACATAAGAATGACCATACTGGGTCAGACCAAGGGTACGTCTAGACTACAGGCTTTTGTCAACAGAGGCTTTGTCAACAGATACTGTCGACAAAGCTTCTGTCGACAAAGAGCGTCTAGACTACATCCAGTTCTGTCGACAAAACAAGCCGCTTTGTTGACATGAAAGTGTAGATGCAAAGGACAGTGTAGATGCAATAATGCCTTCTGTCAACAGAACTCTGTCGACAAAAGGCGTTATTCCTCGCAGAATGAGGTTTACCGCCGTCGACAAAACTGCCGAGTTCTGTCGACATTATGTTGACAGAATTCGGTGGTAGTGTAGACGCAGGTATAGTTTTGTTGACAAAAATCCACTTTTGTCGACAAAACCCTGTAGTCTAGACACACCCCAAAGGTCCATCTGGTCCAGTATCCTGTCTTCTGACAGGAGCCAGTGTCAGGTGCCCCAGAGGAAATGAACAGAATAGTTAAGTCATCAAATGATCCATTCCCTTTCACCATTCCTAGCTTCTGGCAAATACAGACTAGGGACACTATCCCTGCCCATCCTGGCTAATAGCTATTGATAGACTTATTCTGCGTGAACTTACCTAGTTCTTTTTTGAACCCTGTTATAGTCTTGGCCTTCACAACAGCCCCTGGCAAGGAGTTCCACAGGCTGACTATGCATTTTGTGAAGAAATATTTCCTTTTGTTTGTTGTAAACCTACTGTCTGTTAATTGTATTTGGTGACTTCTAGCTCTTGTGTTATCAGAGTAAATAACACTTCCTTATTGGGATTATGTGTAAACTTTACATTATGCTGGTTTACATATGACATTGTATGATCACATCTGATCATTCATTAAATAGGAAACCCTCCCAAACCAACAATTAAAGGTCTAGAAAACATGATCTACAGGTTGGACCTCCCTGGTCTGGCCAGGGCTGGCCTTACCATGAGGCAAACTGAGGCGGCTGCCTCAGGTGTCAGACTGTGGGGGGTGCCAGTAGGACCCAGAGTGTAGAAAATTATGTCTTCTGCTGGTGCATATGTATTCTCTCTGCTCTAGATGCACAGTACCATGAGAGGAATAGAACAGGAAGAAGGCAGAATTGAGACTTTTCAAAGTTTTGGCCCAAGCGAGGGGTTATGGGGGCATCATTTGAGCTCCCTGCCTCAGGTGCCAAAATGTTGTGGGCTGGCCCTTGGTCTGGGACCCTCGGGACCTGAGTGATCCCAGATGAGGAAATTAGCTGGACCAGGGAAGATCCGCTGCCTCCGGGGGATGAGGAGATGAAGAGACCACATCTGTACGCAGTATTCAAGATGTGGGCGTACCATGGATTTATATAAGGGCAATAAGATATTCTTCATCTTATTCTCCATCCCTTTTTTAATGATTCCTAACATCCTGGTTGCTTTTTTGACTGCCACTGCACACTGCATGGACGTCTTCAGAGAACTATCCACGATGACTCCAAGATCTCTTTCCTGATTAGTTGTAGCTAAATTAGCCCCCATCATATTATATGTATAGTTGGGGTTATTTTTTCCAATGTGCATTACTTTACATTTATCCACATTCAATTTCATTTGCCATTTTGTTGCCCAATTACTTGGTTTTGTGAGATCTTTTCAAAGTTCTTCACAGTCTGATTTGGTCTTAACTACCTTGAGCAGTTTAGTATCGTCTACAAACTTTGCCACCTCACTGTTTACCCCTTTCTCCAGATCATGTTGCCAGATGAGAGAGTCTTGATTTAGGGAGATGCAACCTGTATGAGCAAAGATTGAAAAAACTGGGTTTGTTTAGTTTGGAAAAGTGACTGAGGGGCAACACAATAGTTTTCAAGTACATAAAAGATTGTTACTAGGAGAAAGGTAAAAGATTGTTCTCCTTAAACTCTGATGATGGGACAAGAAGCAGTGGCCTTAAATTCTACCAAGGGAGATTTAGATTGGACAGTAGGAAAAACTTCCTAATTGTCAGGGTAGTTGGTCACTAAAACAAATTGCCCAGGGAGGTTGTGGAATGCCCATCATTGTCCCACCTTTTTTAAAAATCTCCAAACACCTGTCAGGAATGGTCTAGTTATTACTTAGTCCTACCTTGTGTCCAAGGCACTGGACTAAATGACCTACTACGATCCATAGGAGTCCTACACTTCTATGATTCTATGATTCGTAAGAGGAGGAAACCTGTTTCTGCTCATTATTGCTGTATGTTTTAGGTACATAGTGTCTGTATAATGCATGATCAGGTAAATTAGCTTTTGCCGGAACTATTTGTCAGTTTTTGTATATTGAAGGGATTAAGTCCTATCTGTTTACTAGGGACGAGCAAATGACCAACACAAAATAATTTATTCAGTTATTTATATCTCTTTTGTTTTGGCAAACATCATACCTATTCTGTTGGCAATGCTGTGAAATTTAGATTATAAGAGCCAGTGAATGAAATGAGGATGGAACCTTGATTTTTGGAAGGTTTTTCCAAACATGGAAGAAGATATCTGCAAGAGAGGCGATGAAAGGGACTCTGAGACTGAAAACTTTGCTATACCAGGGATTGTGTTGGGATATTAATTTAGATAGAATAAAGGGGCTCAGAGAATTAAAGGTGTTAACATGGCACTGAAACTGTCTAGCATTCAACAGTTTTAAACTAAATTTGGTGTTTTGTGTACAGAGATCACAACTGCTTAGTACCACGGCAAACACAACATGAAAAATTCCTTTAATCTTTTATTAGGCATACTGAAAAGAAGCTAAAAGTTAAAGCACTTGAAAGGTAAGGTATTAAGTTAAGCATTCATTTTAACAACATCTCTTTTTTCCTTTCCCTTTAGCTGGAGAGTGCTTTTAAAAGGGGAAAAAAAAACCTTGTTTGACAGTCTTTTAGATGATATTAAATATTGTAATAATGTTCCTTTTAGGGGGGAAAAGAGAAAAAGTTAGTTGAGATGACCTGGAACTGTTATTGCTGTTGCTGCTAAAGCCTGATCCTATTTCCTAGAAGACAAATGAAGACAAATACAGAGCAAAGAAAGGAAATGCAGCTTCTGACCCTAGTATTTACTTTCACTTGAACTTTACTGCTGGAAAAATACAGGTACAATTTGTGGTCTTTTCAGACTTTGAGACCTGGCAAACTTGTTATCTGTATTATGGTGTTTAGGGTATTGCATTTAGCTGTTTCTTTCTGGTCACAGGCTTGCAGCAGTTTTGCAAAATATACAGTTTTGGTAGGCTAATCCAGACTCTTATTAGACGGAAGAAAAAAGAAGACAGGAAAGAGAAGAAATAAGTTAGGAAAGAAAAAGAACTTATTGTGTGTATGTGTATCTCTCTCAAATCCCAATCCTCACCTGGGATGTAACTGGAACCAGAAGAGGTGATAGTCATAAGGGTCCCTCCCTATAGTCTGGTCTGGTCAGAATATCCCTCAGGATTAGGATGCAGAAAATCTGGAGTCCCATGAGAAGGTGGAGATAGCAGCTATTACAGTGAAACTTGCTCTTTCCCCTTTTCTTGCCTTTCAGTCAGACAGTCTCATCATTGCCTTTCCTTTCTCCCTGAAGTATCTTTTTGAGATCCCTAAAACGGGAGTGGTACATCATATTACTATTTTGTCCATGAATTAATCCTAACTTCTAAAACACCAATCTTAATTTCCAGTCGCACACTTTTCTTGTTTACCAGGCATAATTTTAACACAGTCTTTGAATTATTTCATTAGGCGTTTTTGTTTGGACAAATTCAGTCATTCTGTCTTGCTTTTGCACCTTTTCCGAACAACAGTTGTTATAGGTTATTGCAACATTTTCAGAACTTTCACACACTTTTTGCAGTTAAACTCACAAGTAGGGTACATTTGTTGGTTTAATTATTGTAACAGTGGTGGTGGGGGAACACAAAAGGAGAATAGGTCAGAATTAAAGGAAGAAGGATGGGAGGCATAATGTGAAGCTTTCAGAGAAAGGAAAAGTATTTATATATTATACTCAAGACATGGAGAACCCAGTGAAAAAACTCCATGATGAAACTGACATGGTCATAAAAATAGGCATAAAAGATAATTTTGGTAGCAGCATTTTGGATAGATTGTAGTGGGCAAGATTAGTATCAGAAAGATATGAGAACAGGAGATGGCAGTGGATGAGCAGGGCTTGGACCAGTGCTTTGGTTGTGAGAGAGGAGAGGAAGGGTTCAATTTTTGAGATACTGTAAGAAAGAAGCTTTAGGACTTGATTATGGACTGGATGTAGTGTGGTGAAGTGGAAAATGGCCTTGAGATTGTAGGGGCTGGATGACAGAGAGCATGCAGGTGCAGTTATGGTGAAGATGGGGTTTAGGAGAAAAGATCAGAAGTTCAGTTTTGGCCATGTTAATCCTGAGATTACAGCAGACCATCAAATGTCAGGAGGCACAAGGGATCTGTTGAAAAAGGCTTTCTTTCTCGACAGATCCCCTCTAGACTGCCGCTTTTTGCAGACAAAGTGCTGAGTCAGCAAAACGCGGTGACCATTTTTATGCAAATTAGGCACGGGATATTTAAATCCCTGCCTCATTTGCAATGTCAACCTGCCTAATCTGCATCCCTCTGCCGACAGAGGGATGCAGTCTAGACATACCCACTGAGGCACCCAAGCAACCCATTTACAAACTATCTTGGTAATAGCAAATTTCAGTGCAGTGTGCGGGTCTTGCTTTCAAAGTTCTTTTTGGAATTGTCTTATGTCATTAATTCCATTTATGTCACCTAAATACCACAGTGATCGGCACCTCACAAATACCAAGGTAGGTAGATCTGGATTCTCTGCATCAAAATACTGTATATATACATTAGCAGTATCAGCAAATGAATTCTGGATTGCATGTTGTAGTCCTTGTGTATGTCTTTTGTGAATATTATAATTGCTTTGAATTCAAACATGAAAATATAACCTATAAACATACAGATACATAGAAAAAACCTGTAGTAATTTGAAATAATTATTTTAAAGATACAATTAAAATGATTTTCAAATATGATTTTTAAGAGACTGATACCATTCTGTAACTTTCACTAAAGCCACTGTGTCAACTGCATCACATGGCTGAAAGTTAGACTGATTTTCAGCCATGTGATGCCATTTTATCACCCCCAGGACAAAGGTTAAGCCCTCCCTTTCTTTTTTCTATTAGTCACTTTAGTTTCTCTGGTCCTTTTACTTTGATATAGCTAAAATTCCTGATGATCATAGTGTTAAGGGTTTTTATAATCCAGTAGACCCTTCTGTGATGAACTCTGCTATTGTGCTGTGTGTAACAGAAATACCTTCACACAATGAAACAATCATTCTTTCTAGGCAGGGCCTTAATATCTTGATTTTCACCCCACAGCAGGTTTGGCAGGGAACAAATTCCCTAGTTTGTGGAGGGCAGTGGCCAGCATAATCTTTCTCCATTTAAAAACATTCTTTACCATTAGGAGAAAGGGTTTCTACACCCAAATGGTAACTTTAGCTGACAGAGGGGCTTAGAGAATATGTGATCTGCAGACTGTCAAAATTCCCCTGTTAACTTTCTTGAATATAGTTACTGGTCAAATATTTTACCTCCCAGTTTATTTATAATGGTACAAATATATTTTATCTTGTTTTCTAATATGCATATTGTGTGCCAGTTGATTCTGAATCTGTAGTGTATTTTTAATAAGAACGAATACATGTGTTCATAATTGTGTAGAACAAATTGAGATAGCAAGCCTTATTTTTTTAAAAGTAGCTTTCATCCAGATTCTGGATTGAATAGCCAGAATAAATGCAAGTGCAAAGAAAATTATTTGCTGGTATATGAGGCCATATAGGGCCAGATTCTTAGCTGATGTAAATGAGCATAGAATGGAGTTATGCAAGTTACAACAGGTGGGATTCTGGTCGGTAGGTATCCAACTAACCACTTGGTTCATGATTACAGATACATAATTAAATGTCTATTTGCCTTCATTTGCACCTGAAAACAATTGCTCTTGCAAAATGAAGGTACAAAAAAAGAAGGCAGGCTTTACATTTTAGCCTTAAAAGAGCTTTGGGGAAAATAACATTATACTGTAGTTAAGCACATACAAATAAAAGACTATTACATTTTAAATTTTGTCAGAGTTATATTAATGTATGGTGCCCCAAAGTGGGCTGATGGTCTACCAGTGCAAATAGGACACAGCTGGTGAAACCACTTGAAGGTGACTTCCATAAGCTGCACTGATTTACACCAGCCAAGGATTTGACCTATGGTATCTGCTATGAAGAGCTTACACTCTTTTTTCACATGTAGCATAAGTAAAAGGGAAACAAAACAAGAGGATGGAGAAACATGAGGGAAGACTAGGGTGACAGAAATAAGATAATGCAATTATTTAACAAAGGCTAGCGCACAGCCTGGCAGGGTAAAACATATTTTTAAAATCAGGAAAAGCTATAAGGTTTGATTTTTTTCTCCCATTCAAGTACACAAATTTTAGCCAGCATAACTCCTGCTGCATAGATCCTCAGCTGATGTAAACCGGATTGTGCTGATTTGCCAGGTGAGGATCTGTCCTACTGATTTCAGTGGAATGACTCTTAAATTAGAACTATGTAACTCAGAACAGAATCAAGCTCAGAGTAGCTCAGGCATGCAATTCCAAACTGAAAAACAGTTTTGGAAGTGTAAAAAGCTATTGGTGACAATTTCACACTGAATTTTAGCTGTTACTAAGAGGGTTGTTTTTAAAATGCCCATTGTTTAAACTATTGTTTAGAACTGGTTTGCAGTGCACTGTACAAGTTCATTGATATTTTTCCTGACAATGCATGTCTTAAATACAAGACAGAATGGAGACTTAATGTTATGTGAAAGGATTTTCCGAGGGTAACTGTATTCATTCTTTTCTCAAACTGAGCAAATAACTTTGATCTGTCAACTGTGAAAAGTAAACTGGGTGTGACCTTCCGTCATCGGCTAATCATCTCATTTAATGACATCTGTTAACTTTGTTCTGATATTAGATCACGGCCTTTCTTTGTACTGTCAAGATTTTTCATCCAAGGTCTAATTATTTCACTTTATGTGTATAAAGATATCTTGGGAGTTAGTTGAGTTTAGTATGAAGTTCATCTTTTTGTGTATCAAATTTCTAAAACTGATTGCAGCATTTCAGTGTATCTCATACACACTAGAATGTGTGTTTTTTTTTTTT
Source organism: Pelochelys cantorii (assembly GCA_032595735.1). Lineage (NCBI taxonomy): Eukaryota > Metazoa > Chordata > Testudines > Trionychidae > Pelochelys > Pelochelys cantorii. Next base: position 41,508,696 of record CM064327.1, on the reverse strand, counting down.
TTTTTAAACTACATAAATCAGCTTTAAAGTTCACTACTATACACACCTTGTCCTAGGACCATGTTGATCTCTCTTCCACTCTATTTATCATATTTTCTTGCTCACACTGTATTTATTTCTGCTTTTCATCAGAAATGTTGGTTGGCAGGTGGATGGCTGGGGAAAATAGTTCTCACCCAGAGAGGATAAAATAGCTCAAAGCAGACATATGTGTTGACTAGCCCTGAACTGTAGCATAGTTCAGCCTAAAGGAGGAAGGAAAATACCCCTTTCTCATCAGGCAATTCCTTACTCCCATTTTCATCTTTTAATAGTCGGAGAGGCTTCAACACAGAAGATTTATTGGGAACTAATGCTTAGTTGTGTTTAATGTCCTGAATGTCACTGGCTATCAGCTCTTCCCAGACAGCCCTTAATCTCTCAGGGGTTGCTTGATTACTACTGCTTATAACAATTGTTCTTATAGTAAGTCAAATTGCATAGGTTTATTGTAGTAATGCTCATATCCTTACCTTTAAGGCCTTCTTTAATTCAGCTGCATCTTAAATATGTGGTCTTGTCTCATCACTCCAAATTCAGTGGGAATTTTTTTTTATAGTATTTCTGTCTTTTGGAACCCAATCCTGCAATTTGTTTCATGCAGAGTCACATGTAATAACCCTAATTTGTACAGGATTTAGCTCCCTCAGGTATTATCTAAGTGAAAATTTCTCCTAGAGCAATAGATTGTTGGGCCTATTTCCTCCTTCTCTTACACCTGTGCAACATCAGTGGAGTTGGTGAGATTACACAGGTAAGACCGAGGAGAGAGTTGGTCCTGATTATGTTTTTGAAGCTGTATAATGATATACATGAATGAAAAATTTGATACATGGTCTTATCTCACAGTAGTGTAAGTATTCCACAGAAAGCCTGCATCTGCCTCTCATACTTTTTAGTCTGTGATATCCTCCATCAAGGTCAGGACTTAAACTAGTCAAGTGCTCTATGCATTTTGGGAAATCTGTATATAAACTGTCCAAGAACAAAGGCATTGTGCTGTCAAACCAGCATTCCTTTGTAATACTAGCTTTTACTGAACAAAAACTCTTTTGAGAATATGTAAATTCTCATTCATTCTGTGCCAGATTCAGTTAAGAGGAAAATGCTTGACCAACTGAATCTCAGATGGAACTGAGTAAAGGACCAATAAACCCGTACTGCATGTTTGAACAGATAAGTCCTAAAGTCTTCAGGAACTTATTCTGGAGGTGATTCAATTATCATCAGGGACCACCACAAGAAACACAGAAGAGTACTGTTAAGTCCCTGCCAGCAGTGGATTGTTTTCTCCATTACATTTGCTAGTGTAGTTTTCAATCTAGGTTTTAATATTCGATGTGATGCAGCCTCCACCATTTTCCTTAGGAGACTGTTCCATATCCCAGCATTCTATGAAGAAAGTTTTTTTTTTTTTTTAAACGATATTCACCTTAAATTTCAATGGGTGTTTTATCTACATGTATTGTATGATCAGGTTCTAGGTCAATGTTTCTCAAAGTGTTCCGTGGGCCCGCTTTGGAAAAGAGCGAGCAGGCCTGCCCCACTTTGTTTACTGAAAGGGTCCATAGCCACGGAGCGTCGTGTTTCCCATTGGCTCTGGTTTGCCGTTTCCAGCAAAGAGGAGCTGAGGAAGCAGAACACTTTGAGAAACATTGTTCTAGATAATAAGCGCCTAAAGAAAAATTTAGAGAAAACAGTAAGACTGCAGTTTATGAAGACTTCAAATTGAATGACAATGTAAAACAAATAGTTCAGTTTAGCTAGAGCCCACTCAGTTTAATAAAATACCATCCATTCTGGGAGGTGATTGAAGCAAAGAAGAAATGACTATTACATTTAACATGTTTGTTTGTTTGAAGCAATTTAGTACTTTTCTATAATATCTGATCTCTCCGAGCAGTTTGTGGTACCTAGTTTCTGCAGTTTTGGCATGCATTCTTTTGCAATGCAATAGATGTACATCCTGTAGTTTCCCTATGTTTTATTAGTATTTATTATCACAATTACTAGATCTTAGAAGTGGGCTGTGCCCACGAAAGCTCATGATACCATCTACATGTTTTGTTAGTCTGTAAAGTGCTACCAGACCATTTGTTGTTTTTTAGATCTTTTTGGTTAATTAAAAGCTTGTGAATTACCTGAAAGAGGTTAAATAATGTTTTTAGCTTATTAGAGATGTCAACTTAATGGAATTTTTGAGTACAGTGCTTACAAATTACTACCTTCTGTAAATCAAGTCTATACATCAGGGTGGAGAACCTTTTTTGGGTTGGGAGCCACTGACCCACAGAAAAATCACTTGGGGGCTGCACACAAGTGAGAAGCAAAGCGAGAAGCCTCTGCCTGAGAGGGAGAAAGACGCTCCCCACATTCCCCTTGCACACCAGAGCCTAGTGGGGCCCAGCCTAGTAGATTTTGTGTGCTCTATCCTGTGGGTGGGTGGCAGGGGGGCCAGAGCACCAGTGTAGGCTTCCCTAATGCTGAGCCTTTGGGGGCAGATCCAGGCCAGCTGGGGACTGTATCTGGCCCCCGGGCCTGAGGTTCCCCACCCCGCTATACATTCTCAGTTACATTTAAAAAAAAACTCATGATATTTTATTACAGATGCCATGAGCCACAGATCTCAAGCCCATGCTCATCTATAAAAAGGAAAATAAGAACAACCCAGGAAACTACAGACCAGTTAGTTTAACTTCTGTGCCAGGGAAGATAATGGAGCAAGTAATTAAGGAAATCATCTGCAAACACTTGGAAGGTGGTAAGGTGATAGGGAATAGCCAGCATGGATTTGTAAAGAACAAATCATGTCAAACCAATCTGATAGCTTTCTTTGATAGGATAATAGTCTTGTGGATAAGGGAGAAGCGGTGGACGTGGTATACCTAGATTTTAATAAGGCATTTGATACGGTCTCGCATGATATTCTTATCAATAAACTAGGCAAATACAACTTAGATGGGGCTACTATGAGGTGGGTGCATAACTGGCTGGATAACTGTACTCAGAGAGTAGTTATTAATAGTTCTCAATCCTGCTGGAAAGGTATAACAAGTGGGGTTCCGCAGGGGTCTGTTTTGGGACTGGCTCTGTTCAATATCTTAATAAGCGTACTTTCTATGCCAATATCTAAATCATTGATGAAGTTTGCAGATGATACCAAACTGGGAGGGGTTGCGACTGCTTTGGAGGATAGGGTCATAATTCAAAATGATCTGGACAAATTGGAGAAATGGTCTGACGTAAGCAGGATGAAGTTTAATAAGGACAAATGCAAAGTGCTCCACTTAGGAAGGAACAATCAGTTTCACACATACAGAATGGGAAGCGACTGTCTAGGAAGGAGTACGGCAGAAAGGGATCTAGGGGTTATAGTGGATCACAAGCTAAATATGAGTCAACAATGTGATGCTGTTGCAAAAAAAGCAAATATGATTCTGGGATGCAGGTGAGTTGTGAGCAAGACACGAGAAGTCATTCTTCCGCTCTACTCATTCAAGAAAGATGTGGAGAAATTGGAGAGGGTTCCAGAGAAGAGCAACAAGAATGATTAAAGGTCTAGAGAACATGACCTATGAAGGAAGGCTGAAAGAACTGGGTTTGTTTAGTTTGGAAAAGAGAAGATTGAGGGGGGACATGATAGCAGTTTTCAGGTATCTAAAAGGCTGTCATAAGGAGGAGGGAGAAAACTTGTTCATCTTGGCCTCTGAGGATAGAACAAGAAGCAATGGGCTTAAACTGCAGCAAGGGAGGTTTAGGTTGGACGTTAGGAAAAAGTTCTTAACTGTCAGAGTGGTTAAACACTGGAATAAATTGCCCAGGGAGGTTGTGGAATCTCCATCTGTGGAGATATTTAAGAGTAGGTTAGATAAATGTCTATCAGGGATGGTCTAGACAGTACTTGGTCCTGCCATGAGGGCAGGGGACTGGATTCGATGACCTCTTGAGGTCCCTTCCAGCCCTAGTATTCTATGATTCTAAGATTCTGTGGCAGAGCCTCACTCTGTGCACCTGGCAACATGCTAGTAGTAGCTTGCCTATAGGTGTCACCAAATGACAGGATACTGGGCTAGATGGACCTTTGGTCTGACCCAGTATGGCTATTCTTATGGTCTTATGTTATGTTCTTACCTGGGACACATGGAAACCAGTCCCAGTGTCAGGGTCTGCCCCTTAGATCCAGTTGGCAGAGTCCCAGAGAAGCTGACTATCCCACTGTCCTTACTTAAGCCTCCAACAGGCACAGAGAGCTGTCTGAACAATTCTCCTTCCCCTTCCCTCCCCCGCCCCTCCAGCTTCTCCAGCTCCCCTGGCATTCCAGCCTGGCTTGACTCCTAGGCTTTGTCTACACTGGTGGCTTCTTGCGCAAGAACATCTTGCGCAAGGGTTCTTGTGCAAGAAGTCTTGCTCAAGAAAACGTCCACACTGCCATATGCGAGCTGTGCTTTTGCGCAAGAGCACCCATGGCAGTGTGGACACACTCTTGCGCAAGAAAGCTCTGATGGCCATTTTAGCCATAGGGCTTTCTTGCGCAAGAAATCCCTGCCGAGCGTCCACACTGCCCTCTTGTGCAAGAGCTCCTGCGCAAGAGGGCTTACACCTGTTAAAAGAGCGTAGCTCTTGCGCAAGGAGCCCTCTCTTACTACGCCGTAGTGTAAATTTACTTGCGCAAGAGCGGGCGGGCAGTGTGGACCCTCTGCAGATTCTTGCGCAAGAACGGCCGTACTTGCGCAATAACCCGCCAGTGTAGACATAGCCCTAGTGTCTGAGTTGTGGTTCCCAACTTTCAGTTTGTCTCCTGCCTCTGACTTGCTGATATCTTGACACAGCCTGACTCTGGATCCTGACCCATTGCTCTGATCTCCATTTTGTTCCTTGCTTCTGAACTTGTGGTATGCTGACCCAGCCAACTGTAAAGTCCTGTTCTATGACTGTGGATTCTAGTTCTGACCACTAGATCTAGCCACTCATGGCCTTGCTATGACAACAGGTAAATAACTTTTCTGGTTTCATAAGGGCACTCTGGTGGCAAGTTCTATTCAGCTCTTGCATAACTGTGATGGGTTCCCAAATATGTAATTATTTAAAAATCACTGATCACTTTAAAGATTATTCTTAAATCTAATTTTGTAGGCACTGGGTGATTCTTATGATTTCTTAATGAGCTCCAGCAGCCATTCCTGACAACTAGGTAGCAAGTAAAGCCCCTAGCAGCATGCCAGTACAGTGGAGTAATGGCCATTAAATAGATTAGCTGTGGGACTATTTGGAAACAAATGGTCATTTCACCAGTGAAGTAAAACAAACTGCAGTTTTACTCAATTTTCCTTCTTAGGCTCCCTGCCATATTTAGAGGTCAGCTCCAGAGAGTCAGTTCTGAGATTTTTTGTAAATAAGCGTGATGAACTTTTCTCGTGGCAGGGTTTGACTGTGTTCTTACTTGCAGTCTGTTAGCAGGTACATATTTATCTGTTCTGTTAAGAAAAATCTTTTACTTTTCTTATAAAATGAGATCTAATATAAAAGAAACATGTTGATTTACAGCATGTACCGACTTTTCCTGGAGGAATACATTAAAAGAGAAACATGGCTTGTAGTTTTATATTGCCTTTAAACATTTACCCAGTTTGGGTTTTACCTGTTTATTTTGTATTGACTTGTGCATTGCACAAAGCCTATGGATTTCTACATTACTTATTATTCGCCCCATTTGGGGTATTACTTTCAGATCAGTGCTTAAAATTTATTGTCTGACAGTACAGTTTTTTTAAAGCCTTGCTTTTGCCCAACACAATAAACTAGCAAGGTGTTAAAGTGTTGACATAAAAGAAACTAGAAGAAAAAACACTCAAAAAATTCCTATTAGCTGGACAGTCATAAGGGAGGTTTTTTCTTTGTTGAAAACATGCTGTGTAATGAATTATAAGTACATAATAAGGGGGGAGGAGAAAGGTTGGACTTTAATGAATCTATAGAACCAGTTTGATTCCAGGTTGGGTGGGAGGTAGTGGGAACAGGAAGCAGGTGGTCCCTGTCTGCCTTTTGTATTGACTTTATACACCACACTTTGTAACTTTCATTTCTCTCTTTTTTTTTTTTGGTGACCTGTTCTACATTGCTGTTGCTTTTTTAAAAAAAGTCTTGCTGTTCTCAATTACATAACTACTCCCTTTGGCCTATAAATATAAAGGTCAGTTTAAGGTCATGCTGTACCTTTCTAACAAGGCACTCGGAATAAATGCAGCTGGGCCACAAAACACAGGCACCCTTGTTGTGAATCTTCTAGAACTCAGATATCTCCTTTCACTGGCAGATTCTGTGTGAGAAGGTGGTTGCTGGGAAGGAAAGTCAGACATGTTGTTCTACTGCAGGAACTTTTTGCAAGCTGGACTTTTTAGAAATGTTCATTGAGCATCAGTAACACATATTACAAAATAAAATGATCCAAGAGAGATTACAGTAAAGGTGAAAAATGTGCTGGAAGACTATACACTTACTAGAAGAGTATATAATGTGATAAGATCTGGTTCCATGGTTTCAGGAATCTATAAGCAATTCAATGTGCAGCCAGCACAAATTAAGTAGGTGGTGCCTAATTCTGCTTTCATTACTCCATATTTACACTAATGTAACTCCATTCATGGCACCAGTTGAGTTGCAACAGTGTGAAACTGATGTAGGAATGGAACAAAGCCTACGAAGATAAAAGTAGATCTACAATAAAGGGTCATCAGAGCAAAGATACATCCAGTTCTCCTTGACTAAAGTGAAAGCAGATCATATGCATTTCTGACGGCCATATTTGTCTCTTTATGTATCTATATGTTAGATCCTTGGGAACTCAAACGTCTCACATACCTCCTGAAGTTTTCAAATTCTGAAAAGATTTTGTCTTGCTGAAAGTTCTTGGTCCTAAGTACTAATGCAATCTAGTAATAACTCTGAAATTGTATCCTTTCCAAAGATTTTAAATCACTTTCAGATTTCTCCTGGGACATAAGTATAGGTCTTCTATGATAGCTTAAATAATAAATATTGTACCAGCATTTGTAGTAATGACCCTGACTAGGAGCATCAGGGGAAAATGAAAGACAAAATATTAGCAATGGCACTTCCTTTGGTCAAAATGAGTCCTCTTCCTTCATAGTCTTCTTTTGTCAATGTTATGCTATACATTTAACTGTATGGAAAAATAGAGTTAATTTGCATTAACAAAACCACCCTTGAGAATTCTGTACAGAAAACTACAGTAAGAGAACGGTGAGATGACAATAAAACATCTGTAAATACAAAAGTTAAAGTTGCATGCAACCAACTTTTTGGGTTTATTGCAGTTTTAATGACATGATCCCATGCTAGACTATTTCTGCAGAACCTCAGTCTCATTTAGTTCAGAGTTTTTTGTATGAAATATTGTACTTTGTAGGCATATTGTCTTGGGTGAATGAGACAAGTAGGATTTGATCCAAATATCACTGTGATACTATAGTGGTGATTGACCCTGGAGAGATAGATACACGCTATTGTTCTTTGTTGTGAAAGATTTGATATCATGTTCTGTGAACCTGGGGTTCTGCTTAGTTAAACTTGATCATCACTTCCATGATTGGCTTTGACTTTCTGGGCTATTTGCCATCTGTGGCTGCACTGTGTCCAGGGAGCAACAAAACTACCACTATAATCCTGCACCTGCCAGCATGTTGGCAATAGCTTACCTGGTACCCATGAAAACCAGCCCCAGTATGAGGCTCTGCCCCTTAGGTCCAATTGGCAGAGTCCCAGAGAGGCTGACTGGCTCACTGTCCCTACTTAAGCCTGCAACACACACAGAAAGGTGTATGAACAGTTGGGTTCCAGCCCACTCTGAACTGCTTTGTGTTTTCACCCCTCTCCCCCAAGCTTCTCCAGCTCCCTTGGCATTTCAACCTGACTCGATTCCTGACAGCTGATTTGTGGTTCCCAACTTTCATTTTGTTTTCTGCTTCTATTGGGCCACAATTTTAGCTGAATTTCAGATAAATTGGGATTTGGTGAAATCTGCCATTTACATAGTTGCATAAGTATTCTCAAACTGTGAGGGAGAAGATAAATTGTTCATCTCTCAGTCCCAGTTGTACTAAATTGTCTATTAAAGACAGAGAGTTTGAATAGATAAACTTTTTCAGGTATAGAAGTTCCAGAGGGGTAGCTGTGTTAGTCTGTAACTTAAAAAACAACAAATGGTCCTGCAGCACCTTAGAGAATAACAAAAAATGTAGATGGTATCATGAGCTTTTGTGGGCACAGCCCACTTCTTCAGATGAGAGCCATTCATCTGAAGAAGTGGGCTGTGCCCATGAAAGCTCATGATACCATCTACATTTTTTGTTGTTCTCTAAGGTGCTGCAGGACCATTTGTTGTTTTTTAAGTTTTTCCAGGTATAATTCAGGTAAAAAAAATTAATCAAAATCAAACATTCATAGTTGCCCAGCATTTTTAACCAAAGGCGAATTCTTCCCCATTTGTTCACTTTCATACACATCAATTCTGACCTCCAATGTCTCAATGCAAACATATTTTGCCATAACACTGACCTTCATATTTAATCTCCAGAGATTTTTTTCTTTCACTCTGTGGCTTTAAAATTTTTGCATACTGTTAGTTTGAATTCCTTTAATTTTTTTTCATTCTTCTTGCACGTGTTCTGTGACGCATTGATAATGTTCATTGAGTTCTCCTATCACTTCCTAGGGGGCTAGCCTTATTTCCCGAGTCCGTTCTTTTGGCATTGTTCTTCTTTTCCCTTTTCTCTCTTTTTCTCTCTCCACCTAATATTATCTTTCTCTGCTCTTGACAATATTTTCTGGTGTGCCCCTGAGTGTGTCTAGACTACAGGGTTTTGTTGACAAAAGTGGCCTTTTGTCAACAAAACTATACCTGCATCTACACTACCGCCGCATTCTGTTGACAGTAAGTTGACAGAACGCCGCAGTTTTGTCGACAGTGGTAAACCTCCTTTTATGAGGAAGAACGCCTAAGGTGTGTGTGGATGCAGGGAGCCAGTTCTGTTGTCAAAAAAGGCCTCCAGGAAGAAGCCCTGGTGGACAGTCTAGCCTTTACAGGTACAGCACCTCTGTGGTTCCTGGCCGCAGCCTCTTAAAGGCACAGGCACCCACACAGGCCTTGTTGGCTGGCAGCTAGCCAGAGCACCTGTGCCAGCCGTGATAGCCATGTCCCAGCCTCAAGGCCCTCCTGGCCCTTCTCAGGACAGAGACGAGGATCCACCCAAGGGCACCAAAAGGCGGAAACCAGCCTGGTCAGGGCCAGAAATCAAAAACCTCCTGGAGCCCTGCAAACACGCCACAGGAATGCGGACATTTACGAGTGCCTGGTCCAGGGACTGGCCACCAAAGGACATCACCCCTGCACCATGGCACAAGTCAGGGCCAAGGTAAAGGAGCTGCAGCAGGGATATGCCAGGGCCCGGGACCAGAGCTCCTGCTCTGGGGCAGCCCCCGAGACCTGCCCTTACTACGAGGAGTTGGGGCAGATCCTGGGTGGTGGGGAAGCCCAGACTCCACTGTGTGTGGTGGAGTCCCGGGTTACCCCACCACATCGTGGACTGACCCCTCCTGAGAGAGGAAGACCAGGCAGGAGAGACGGGAGAGCTGCACCAGGAGGAGGAAGAGGAGGCAGCAGGGAACCAGACTCCAGAGGCCTCCCAGGCGTCTGTGGACATCGGAGAGGGAACATCAGGTGAGTGCTTTGAGGGGTCACCACGCATGGGCGGGTTAGCAGTGTGGGGGGCCAACTAGCCCCATTGCCACTGTGGGGCCCCTGTGAGGCTTTCCGGCCACTGCCCAATTCACATGTGGTGTCACGTGGAACACCCCTGAGTCTCCTGTCCAAAGGAGAGCCCCTGCCAGCCACGGCATGCCCTTGGGGACAGCAGGGGTGCACACAGACAGTGATTGTCATCTCCTCTTTTCCTCCACAGCCAGATCCTCTACCCAACAGGGGAGTACCACACCCACCCCACCATGATCCTGGACCCGTGGCACCCGCAGGCACTGGCGTGTGTACATGGACTTGCTGAGGGAGCACATTGTGGCCCTGCAGGACCTGAACAGGACCCTCCAGCAGAGGATGGAGGCAGAGGCCAAGTGGCGCACCAGACTGCTGGATGAGCTGGTCCAGCAGTGCACTACCATCTGTGCCACAATGTGGGAGCTCTTTGCCTTGCCTGCCCCTGTCATGGGCACCACTCCTCCTGCACACCAGGCCCCTGCTCCCCTAGCCTCTCCAGCCCCTCTTCCTCCCAGCCCTTCCAACCCTCCCTTTCCCCCCCCCCAGCCCCGCCTGCTCCCGAGCCCTCACAGGACCAACAGCTGCTCCTCCCCCCCCCCCCCCCGCCCAGGCCAGGACTAGGTCTCGCTTCACCCGATCCCAAGGCTGTGGCGATGCCAGGACACAGGAAGGTGGCAGGACCCTGTGATCAGGGAAGCAGCGACCTACTTGAGCCCCCATCCCCCCTCCAGGTTTTCAGTCCCACTCCCCACTCCAGGTTTTCAGTCCCCTACAACCCCAGTTAAAGGTCATTTCAGTTATATAACACAATCTTTATTTTTGAGTGAAAGATTTACCTTTACACATTTGAACAGTACACAGAGAATTTTTTTAAACAGTTAGCACATTTTCTTTACTGATAGTGTTTCTAATAAAAAAACTAATGTCTGTGTACAAAGAAAACCGGGTGTGTATGTATTCTCTATGGGAAGAGGGTGAGGGTAGTGGAGGGAAAGGTAGGGGTGGGCCAGGCCAAACCCCCCCCCCCATGGGGGAGGCCCTGGGGAGAGTCAGTGGGCTCCTTCTGAGAATCTCTCCCTCAGGGCCTCTCAGATTTGGACACCAGCCTGGTGAGCCTGGCAGATGGCAGCTGTCCGGGGCTGATGAAATGGCCTCTCCTTGCCATCAGCACCTGTCCCCCACCCCGGCAGGAAGGCCTCCCCTTTCTTCTCCACCAGGTTATGGAGGGTGCAACATGCGGCCACCACCTCCGGGATGTTGCGTTTGCCCATCTCCAGGCGTGTGAGGAGGCACTGGAACCTCCTTTTCAGCCGGCCGAAGGCGCATTCCACCTGGATGCGAGCCTGGCTAAGATGCGTATTGAAAAGCATCTTGCTTGCATCCAGGTGGCTGGTGTTAGGGCTTCATGAGCCACAGCATCAGGGGGTAGGCCGCATCGGCCACTATGCACACTGGCATCTGCATGTCCCCGAGTGCAAGGTGCCTCTGGGAGAAAAATGTTCCTGCCTGCAACCTGTAGTACAGATAGGAGTTCCAGAATATGCGGGCATCATGTACCCACCCCGACCACCCGACACAAATGTCCATAAAGTGTCCCCGGTGGTTGACCCGGGCCTTCAGCACCATCAAATAGTAGCCCTTCCGGTTTATAAATTGGGCTGCTCGATAGGGCGGTGTGTGGATTGTGATGTGTGTCCCATCGAGGGCTCCTCTGCAGTTCGGGAATCCAAAGGTGGCAAACCCGGCGATGATGTTGTCCAGGTCCCCAAGATGGACGAGCTGCTTCAGCAGCTCTGCATTGATGGCCCTCACCACCTGCAGCACGAGACACGTAGACAGACAGAAACCAGGGAGTTAGACAGGTTACCTAAGCGCTTGGGAGGAGAACCCTTCACCACTTCCAACCCACTCCTCCCCTTGTCAGGACGGTCCCCTCCCCCGCATCAGTGCAGGGGTGGCCGAGGAGTGGCCTCCAAGTGCCACTCCATCCTCCACTCCCTCTTGCCCTTGCCTGGCAGTCTCCCTTTCTCAACCCCCCCACTCAGCAGGGCCTGTCCTCCATCAAGACGGCCCCAACGGTAGACCTCCCCATGCCAAACTGATGCCCCATGGAGCAATAGCTGTCGGGGGTGGCCAGCTTCCACAGGGTGATTGTGACCCGCTTCTGCAGGGGGATGGCGGGCTGCAGGTGGGTGTCCTGGTGTTCCAGAGCAGGGGTGAGCCAGGCACACAGCTCCAAGAATGTGGCCTTCTACAGCCGGAAGTTGTGGAGCCAGTGGTCGTTGTCCCAGAGCTGCATGATGAGCCGGTCCCACCAGTCTGAACTTGTCTCGTGCCTCCAAATCTGCCTGTCCCCAAAAAAGTTTGGGGGCAAGGGCAGAGCTCCTGCATCCCAGAGGAGGGTCTCCTCGGTGCGGTCCGGGTCTATATGGGGCAGGAGATTCATGACCGTGTCATGCAGATGCAGCAGAAGCTGCAGTATGGCAGCATGGGACCATCGCCTGCCCAGGGGCAGCTCAGGTCCCAGGGCCAAATAAAAGGTGAAAAGCAGAAAAAACCCCAGAAAATAAACTGCTGTGGTATCCAAGGAAGCAGGGCAACCAGAGCAAGTGCTGCAGCAGCTTTGCTTTCCCTCTAGGAGGTAGGCAAGCCAGAAGCAGGAGCAGAGCAACGGCTGTCCAGGGGGATCCCTTTAAGCACTCATCTCTGCAAAGGGCGGGCAGTAGCACCTGGAAATAAAGGCTGCCCCCATGCCCTGCCAGAAGCACTTCTGAGTGCCTTCCTTTGTCGACAGAGCGTCCAGCAGTCTGGACGCTCTTTCAAAAAAGCGGATCAATTTTTCGATCCACATAATGTAATCTACACTCTTTTTCGACAGAGGCTTTGTTGACAGATACTGTTGATAAAGCTTCTGTCGAAAAAGGCATGCAGTCTAGATGTAGCCCCTGTGCTTTTATTTGGGCATTTCTTCTCCCACTCCTTTCTGGCTTCTAAAAGTCCACTGAATTTAATGGGAGTGCATCCTTGCAGCTAAGGCCAGAATTTGTCACACTCTGCTCACATCTGTCACTACCTAGTTTTAAAGTATCCTTCACTGATCTGTCTATTGTCACACTCATGGTTAATTATTACTATTGTGCGAGAAGCTTTATAACCAAGAAAGACAAGGTCCCTGAGAATCATACAGTTCAGTTAGGCAATGCCTATTTAAGGGATGGGATGCAACAAAGTGTATAATCTCTTGCTCAGTCACATCCAAGTGTTTTGTGGATTCCTGGCTTCTGTGTGTGAGTTTTCTCATTCACCCTGACTGTTACTTCAAGGGTGTTCGGGATAGTAGAGAGGGGCAGAGGCCTTGCAGAAGAAATATTCTGCGGAGAGATCTGAAGGAGGAGAGGGTGGAAATAGTGCGGCTAATTGGATTGTGAGGCAGTTTCAGATATAGGGGACCTTGTGCAAGAAGATGCAGAGAAGAGAAAGGAACAAAAGAAAGGACATTGTGGTTTGTATGGACTGAAGTAGGCAAAGGGGTGAGAAAAGATAATAAGGCTGAGCTAGATTATGCAGTAGGCAAAGATAAAGAGTTTAAATTTGATGCTGCAGGTGCGGTCAATCTAGTGGAAAGATTTGAATGTGATCAGAGTTGTAGGCAAAACAGATGAATTTTGCTCTGCTGCAGTATCTGGCCACATGCTTTTCTGTTCTATTATATTAGTGTCTTGTTGATCCTTGTTTTGGCCTGGCGGTATAGTGGAAGGCCTCATACAGTTTCTGGTCCAGTTAAAACTAGGAGGTATGGATAATTTTTATGAGAGAAATTTGCTTTTGCAGATGTTCTAGCCTGATTGTCAGACCAAAGAGGCTGAGGTAAGTTTGGCAGAGTAAGCCTCCTATCTAGAGACTCATTGAAAATGAATCCCCAAACTATGTGAGTTTTACCCATTACTCAGTCAGATTTCATGATATAAGATTGCAAAACCACCAGTGGTACAGAGCATGTGACTTAACAACGTATGCGTTCCTCAGATCCCCAAACAACCTTTTGTTTGGGTTCCTTAGTAACTGAAAAGTTGCTTGTATCTACATCACTTACAAATGTACTGTAAGGGCATGTCTACACTACCACCCTAGTTCGAACTAGGGTGGCTAATGTAGGCATTCGAAGTTGCAAATGTAGGCATTCGAAGTTGCAAATGAAGCCCGGGATTTAAATATCCTGGGCTTCATTTGCATCTTCCCGGGCGCCGCCATTTTTAAAAGTCCCCTAGTCCGAACTCCGTGCCCGCGGCTACACGCGGCACGGAGTAGGTAGTTCGAATTAGGTTCTCTAATTCGAACTACCGTTACTCCTCGTGGAACAAGGAGAGGAGCAGGCAGGTGAGGAGGGTCGTAAATGAGTTATAGATTGTAATAAACCATAAATCCTCATCGAGACCAATCCTAAAAGAAATCTTTCCTGCCCCCCTCTTCTGGCCTTCAAACAACCCCTTATCTCTCCAAGTTCATCATTGGAAGCAACTCCACACAAACCAAACACACTACTGTGACACTCTGTACCCCAAAGCAACATCCTGGCACTCTTATATTAACCACTGTCATATAATTTTGATATGTTTTGTGTAAAGTATGCCTTGTCAGGTATCGTTCTAAAAGTCTTCATCTGTTGAACTAGCCCGTTTGATTCTATGTGCAGTTTTTCTATGTGTGTGTTCTGAAATATGTTGCAAAGTTGCAAACACTCACAACTAGCCTTACAAGTACAACAGCAAAGAAGCTAGACCAGTGGTGGGCAACCTGTGGTCCAAGGGCCACATGTGGCCCATCGGGCTTCTGCATGCGGCCCGTGAGAAATTTTGTTTAACATTGCTCATGAGCAAGGCTGCTAGATTCTGTTAGTTGACTTGCATGTAGTTTTCTTCCTACCAGTATTACTAAAGTGACACACACCTAATGCAAGGGCATTTGAAGTGCAGTGTGTGCGGATTGTACATAACATTAATGGTAAGAGCTGTGCACTTCCTCTTCATCCAATCAAAACGTTGCTATGGTTCAGTCAGCACAGCCTGCAAATTCTAGGTCAGTTAGCAAAACTACACTATCTCGGGAGACTGTCTTGGTTAGGACAATCTTGTGGCCCACTATGTTAATGGAGGACCACTAACGTGGCTGACTCACTAGCCTAGCTTGCCCATCACTGCGCTAGGCTGTGTGAATGGGCCCATTAAACAAAATCTCAGGACTCGTTTAAAATGGAGGCTTCCCGAAGGGAGCATGTAGACAATGGAGGACGCAGATCCCCAACTCTTTGCAAAGATTTTTCCAGCAAGCAGGAAGAAGCTATAAAAGAAGGGAAGTGACATCATCACTTGGTCTCACTCTCTACAGCTCAGCCACTGGACATACCTTAGGAACAAAGACTGAACTGGGGAAGGGGGTCCCAGGCAGGACAGAAAAATTCCAGCCTGTGTATGCAAAAGCTGTGACCTGCTTTTACCAGCTAACAGATGATACACTGATTCAAATCCCATCTAATTTAAAAAAGCCTAGATGGTGTTTTTCATTTTATTTCTTAGGTAATCTGCTTTGATCTGTATGTTTACTATTTATAATCACTTAAAATCAATCTTTCTGCAGTTTATACATTTGTTTCTTTACTTAAAACAGTGTATTTGCTTCAAGTGCCTGGGGATCTGCTTGGGAACAAAAACTGGTGCATGGTCCTCTTCACATTGAGGGAGGGGTGGACTAGGTAATAAACTTATAGTGGTCAGGCTTTTTACCAGGGCAAGATGGTACAACCCTGGGGTCTTAGGCTGTGGAGCTGTGAGAGGACCTGGCTGGAGCCCCTCTATTATTAGCTCATGAGTGGCTGAGAAGAATTCATGTAAGTGCAGCTGGGTGTGTCTCTGCTTGTGTGAATGCAGAACAGGAGTGATTTGTAGCTTGTCACAGCCTTACTGTGTGAGAGGGGGCCCAAGATTAGTATGTCAGAAGGCTCAGCAGTACCCCAGCTCTAGGCTGTACCCCTGGGAAGCCTGTCACCACTACCTCAAAGCAGCACCAGACCCTACCAGGGAACAGATGCAAAACTAGCAGACATAGCTTCACTGCTACAGATCCGCATCCCGCACAACACACTTTTCAAGATCCATGAATGCTACACATGTGAAAAATCCATCTCCATGAGCAACATAGTTGTGACAACCTAAGCCCTATATAGGCAACACAGTGATGGTAGGAACGCTTCTAACATTCACATACTTATTGCCTCTCAAGGAGATGAACTAACTACACTGATGGGAGAAGCTCTCCTGATAGCATAGTATCATCTTCACTAAAGCACTACAGTGGCCCAGCTGCATTGTACATGAAGACAAGTCCTGAGTGACATGCATCTGACGAAGTGGGTCTTTGCCCACCAAAGCCTATGCTCCAATATATCTGTTAGTCTATAAGGTGCCACAGGAGTTCTCGTTAGTCCTGAGTTAGTTTCCCAGACCTGAGGAAGAGTTCTGCGTAAACCCAAAAGCTTGTCTCTGTCACCAACAGCACTTGGTCCAATAAAAGATATAACCTCACGCACCTTGCTTCTCTAATATCCAGGGCCCAACAGGGCTACAACAATGCTAGATACAAAAATGTTCTGTAAGGTAGTTTAATTTTTTAGCTACTCCCCCCATGATAAACAACTTTAGAAGTGAGCAGCCTCAACCTGCAAAACATTTACTGTCTTTCAGTGAGTTCACCTCACCCAGCTATAACTCAAAGTTTATTAATCTCAAAGTATTAAGTGTGACATGACCTCTAAGAATGTGCCAGATGGTTTGGAATTATTTTGTCAGCCATCCTCCACTTTTTTTGATTTCTACACAGAACAGATAATTGACTGTTGCTAACTTTTTGGCTCCATAACTATGGAATCTTCATAGATATTAATGGTTTAAATGACAAATCTAATCTCAGATTAGAGGCTGATTTGGGAAGGTGCTGAGCACTCTTGCTTCCTTGTGGTTTCAATGTGAGTTGAGCTGCCAAATACCTTACAGGATCAAGACCATGTAAGTTATTTTCTATAGATCTTAGCTAGTGCTTCGTTGTGCTTTATGCACAGAAACACACTATTCTCTGGAGGGTGAGTGTAAGCCGCACTGCCACTGCTGTGTAGGTGGTGAGTGGTTCAGGCTACTTTCAGAATCCCTTTTCTTTTCTACACTCCTTATTGCCTTATATGTGCTCATCTACTATGGTGACTGCCGTGGTTTACCACCTAGATAGTCAAAAATTATTAAATAAAAAAATTACAAAGTATATTTCAAGCAGACTCTCTTAGGCTATGTCTATACTGGTGGCTTCTTGCACAAGAACATCTTGCACAAGGGTTCTTGTGCAAGAAGTCTTGCACAAGAAAACGTCCACACTGCCATGTGCGAGCTGTGCTTTTGCGCAAGAGCTCCCATGGCAGTGTGGACACTCTCTTGTGCAAGAAAGCTCTGATGGCCATTTTAGCCATAGGGCTTTCTTGCGCAAGAAATCCCTGCCGAGCGTCCACACTGCCCTCTTGCGCAAGAGCTCCTGCGCAAGAGGGCTTACACCTGATAAAAAAGAGCATAGCTCTTGCGCAAGGAGCCCTCTCTTACCATGCTGTACTGTAAATTTACTTTCGCAAGAGCGGGCGAGCAATGTGGACGCTCTGCAGATTCTTGCGCAAGAATGGCCGTACTTGCGCAATAACCCGCCAGTGTAGACATAGCCTTAGTGTGCCTGATCAGGCGCTTCTCTGAATTGACTTCCCTACTGCATTTTCTCTTTCACTGCTTATGGTACAACATGAATATGTAAACAATGGGCATGATGCATAGGCATTTGTGCATGATGGGCTAAATGTTGTTCTGTGTTACAGCTGAAGCTATGGCCAATCCCTTGCTCTCACAGACCTTGGGAGGCAGGCCACTCCTCCTTTATAGACATCCCCCTAACCTGAAACACATACTATGAGCTACACACACCATAACAGACATACTAACCCAGAAACCAATCCCTGCAACAAACTCCATTGCCAGCTCTGTCCACACATCTTCCCTGGTGACACCATGATAGCACCTACCCACATCAGCCACACCATCAAAGGCACATGCACTACTAATGTAATATATACCATCATGTGCCAGAAATGCCCTTCTGCCATGTACATTGGACAAACTGGACTATGTTTATGCAACAAGAATAAATGGACACAAATCCGACATCAAGAATGGTAACATATAATAATCAGAAGGAGAGCGCTTCAGCTTCTCTGGACACACAGTTACAGACTTGAATGTTGCCTTCCTCAAGCAAAAAAACTTCAAAACCAGGCTACAATGTGAAACTGCTGAGCTGGAGTTCCACCTTTATCCCAGTGAAACACAGTAGAATATAGCCAGCTACCTCATGACTGATGCAAATTTGACACCATCAGAATGGGTCTGAATAGAGATTGTGAAAGTTACCATAAGTAACTTTCCATTTTAGGTATTATTACCATCTTATTCACATCCACTCTGATTGAATTAGCTCGATGTGACACAATCATCTCTGTATTCCTACAATCTATTTTTTTCTTTCCCTTCATGCATCTGATGAAAGCTTGCAACTCACGAAAGCTTAGGCCATAATAAAATTGTTAGTCTTTAAGGGCATGTCTACCGAAGGAAATTATTTCAAAATAATAACTCCCACATTACAGGAAAGCCTCAAAATTAGTCCGAGGCAGGCTCCCTTAATGTGGACGTGTTGCCTCTACTTAGAGCCTCAGGAAGCACTACAGAGTAATTACTTTGAATGACTCTGGGGAGTAGTTACTTTAGCAGCTGTGGAAAGTCCAAACTACCGTTACTTCAAAACAAATATTTTGAAATAAGCATTATTCCACATGACTAATAGGCATTATTTTGAAATAACTAGCATTTTATTTCGAAATAACAGGTTTGGTAGTGTGGATGCTCCACTTATTTCGAAATAGCCCTGGTCCACACTAAGGAGTTAAGGTGATACTGGACTCCTTGTTTTTTACTGAAATAGACTTAACATGGGTACCTCTGAAATCTGTTGGTTTAAGAAGTTATTGCACCTTTATCCCAGTGTAACACAGTAGAATATGGCCAGCTACCTCATGAATGATCAAATATTAATTGCAAAAGGATTGATTATATGGCAGATTAAACTAATATTTGATTTATGTAACTACAGTGCTACCACCTTCTAGGACTCGGTCACTCTCCCAAAACAATTCACTGGGAGTATTGCCATTGATTCAAATATGATCAGGGTCATTAACACTTATGGGACATATTATTCCATTCCTTTTCTGCCTCCTGAGTGGTGCAAAGGGTACATGATCTGGCTGCAGATGGAAATGATACAAATTTCTCTGGGGAAGGGAATTCTCAAGTGACATGAAGTTGTAAAACTGACTCCCTTGGAGTTTTCAGGCAAAGGAAGGGGCATGGTGGAGGTGGGAAATAGGGAGAGCAGAAGTTTACTAAGCAATTTATTTTTTCCCCTGTGCTTTCATTATTGGTATTCCATTCACAAGTTGATAATTATAAGGAAAATCGCCACCAATTGACTGGTTCTTAATTTTTCCTATATAATGATCATACCAGAGCCCTCCTCCCTTTCAGAAATATAGGAAGGTCAGGGAAGTTAGAATCCCAGGCTAAGAATCTCTGCTTACTCTTAGGGGAATTCTGCACCACTGAGCAAGCACAGAATTAATGTCCCCTGCAGAATCTCTTCCACCCCCAGAATCATTGATTCAGCCAGGGAGGCAAAGGGAAGTCAGGAGAGGGGGGATGATACCATTACAACTTTTGCCTGCCAATGGCTAATGTGGCACCATAAGGGTATGTCTAAATAGTACCCTAAACTTTGTAATTGTATTGTAGTTTAAATGAATTACTACTCAAAGTTGTATATTAGTATGCCTAGTAAGGAATCTAATTGTCAAAAAACTATTTCCAGAATCTTTTTTTGTTGTCTGTAATGTTACAGATGTATTTTTCTGACAACTATTTTGAAATAAATTACCAAAGTATTTGAAAATGGCATGATTATATTGTGTTATTTTGACAAAATATGCAAAATTTTAAAATATTTTTTGCAATTTTAAAAAAATTTTTGGCACAGAATTCCCCTAGGAGTATCTGCTCTAATTCATTGTTACTTCTGGAGTCCCAATATGCTGTGTTATCTCTGTGTCTCTTCTTAGACTGTAATAATTTTGGGGCAAGGATTTTCTTTACTTTTGTATATTGTACTTCATCAGTCACATTGCAGCATGAAAAAAGAGTCATATTCATCCATGCATTGTAACCTAATCTTTTTTTTGTATCTATTTTATCATGTCCCTAAATGATGTATTATGGATCAGTTCCACCCAATATAGTTTAAAATACCCTATGATTACCAAGCCAGAGATCTTGCTCTTATTCACTGTTTTTTAAATAATTTAAATTATTTGGGTAGATGTACATTTTTGAGGTGATTTCAAAACTTTCTTTCCCAATGCTGATTACTCCTAGATATTGTAATCAAGTTTCTAGGTATCTGAATGTTACATTCCTTACCCTTTGGCTTGGTATGCCTTTTAGAATATTCTCATGGCAAAAGGGTAGTTTAAATATCTGAGAGCTCAAGTCTTCAAATGTGCAAAAATAGCTAGTGAGAAACACATTTCAACGGTCTACCAAGTATACTAAGTATGATGCCTACCTGCTCCTAATTAAAAAAAATGAAGTTAACACAATCCATTTTGTTCAGCATCTGTGAGAATTTGCAATTTTTGGCAGGGAACCTAGTTCAGAGGTGGTTTTACGAGCATAACACTTAATATGCTTTTGTAACAATACATGCACAAAAACAACTAGTCCTTTATTGCCAGAAGACCAAACAAAAATTGTCTCTCAAAACTACCCACTTCAGTCCTGTTTCTAGTTTCTTCCGCTTATGTGGAAGTTCCAGCCATTTTATTGCATTGCCTGCTTTCTTTCTGGAGAACTTGATTGTCTGTTTGGCTCCTGTCTTGTCTCCTCTTTCCCCTTGCACTGGTGCACATGGTAGAGAAGAGTAGCTGGGGTTAACAGTCTTTTTGATGATGAGAAGGTAGCACTGTCCCCTTGCACACCTACCTTTGTGCTTCAGGAACAAAATGCAGACTTTTAGGGCTATCCCTACCTATATGCAGAATATGCAGCTATATAGGACAATTTTGTGCCCCAAATTTCATGGTACCCTAGGCCACTAGCTACATAGCACTACCAGCTCTGGCAACCAGCTCCATCCCCCATCTATCCCCCCTGCCTTGGGCTGTGTCCAGCATGGCTGTCCCTAAGGAGTACAGGGCCCAGGACAACCCCTCTGCTCCACACATGCTCCATCCCCCCTTTTCCCACCCCTTCTCTGTTCCTGCCTTGTCCCTATTCACCCCTTCCTGCAAGCCCCTCCTCCAAGCTCATGGAATTAGTGAGGAGCCTGGTGTTGGCAGCTGGGGTCAGGCCCACTCCTGCTCTCTTTAGCAGCAGTGGAAAGCAGAGTGAGCTGGCTCCAGCCCACTTTGCCAGCTTGCAGCCATGTCACTTTGCTTCTTGCTGCCTTTGATGAGTGTGGGGGGTGATGTGGCTGAGGGTCGGGGGAACGGAACAGGCTGGGGAAGGGTCGCTCCACTTCCCATCGCCTCCTATCATGAGTCAAGTGTGGGGGCCTCCCTGCCCTGCTCCTGTCCCTGCCCCCCAGGTCCTGCTCCCATGACCCTGCAAACCCTTGAGCACAGCCCTATCCCCTGTGGAGGGGCCAACCCCCTGCAGGGCAGCTATCCCCCAGGTGCTCAGGCTGTTTAGGGAGCCAGGACTGCTAAGGATGGCCCTGCTGACCTGGATAGCTTCACTTTACCACAAGATGTTTCATGCAGCAGATCCCAGGTTTTCATACATTCCTCCTGTGGCTATAATGTTTTACATCTGACAAAATGATGATGTGCAATCAGAATGCCATGGTTGTGTGCCCTGCGTGGCTCATTTTACTGGAGCAAAATGACATCTTACCTGCCTCAGTGGTAGCCAGTGAACGATCTGAGCCTGTCAGTTTATGGGGGAGGATTCTGTCCTCACAAAGCCTGTGTAGGCCCCTTGATAAAGGTCTGGTAATTTGGCCTCCGCCAGAGGGTCCAGCATTTAACCTTCCCATGCCTTTGTTTACTCCTCTGAAAAATTAATATAATTGTACTCAGCTCCCGGAGGGGGGGAGCGGGGGAGGGTTAGCTTCATTTTCTTCATGTGTGCAAAGTATCTGAGATCTGTGAATGAAAGACATTAATGACCAGATAGTGACTGACCCCTGGCGTGACTAAAGATGTCAGGGGTAAGGAGTTTGTCTCCTTTGATCTCCAGTCCAAAGGCTAGGTACAATTACATCCTCCAAAAGGGTGATGTAGCAAATGCACTCTCCAGAGCTTTTTGATGCTCTGTGCCTGCCTGAAGCTGGGACAACGTGCCAGGGCTTAAAGCCACAATCAAGTCAGGCATAAGTGCAAAACTGCTTCCTCTCCTACCCCCCACCAGAAAAGCCAATCCCTTCCCATGTCAACTCATCGCCACCCCCACTCATCAGTCTTCACCCCAAAACAAGGCAAGTATCTCTCCCATAAAAGCTTTGCAGGAGCCAGAAATGCAGTCAAGAAAAGGGCTGATGGAATGTACCAATATTCTCAAGAGCTTTGGAGGTTAAAAGAAATAGTTATTTTCAGTATTGGAATAATTAATGAATGATAAAACAGTGCAATATCTTCAAATATTTCTCATAGCTTCATAGCTTTCTTCTGGTTCTTTAGTTTAATTTTTCTCCTGATAGCAATCTCCATATACCTTTTATAGCATGGTGGAATCACTGAGTTGGAGGACTTTTTTTCATCTAGCTGCCAAACAGCTATAGACCAATTAATCTACAAGTATGCACAGTTGGGGATGATATTCTCCAGTGACTCAGCAATGTAACAGATGGCAAAATATTTAATATTTATTTCCATTCCATTTCTATATTGGATATGAACCCAGACATTTCATTCTTTTGACAGTCGGACAACATCTGTTGAGAACACTGTCAGCTGAATTACAACCTCCCTGGCAGGTACTGGGGCAGACAGCATGAATTAATTTCAGCAATCCTGTTTGTGGTTAAATGTCACTGTCTACTACAGTACATTGTTTTCATTAGAGATGCTGGATTTATGGATGCTGACTAGCTTTATGCTGATACCCCTAAGACTTTAAATGTATTCGTGTAAAGATTCAACCCGTTGAAGAAGATGGTATGCATTAAATTGCAATAACCATGGATTTATTTTGACTCATTCTTTAACGTTCACCAATTATGATTACAAAAGTGATACACTGTAGGGGTCAGCCCAGCTGCCTCGGGCAATGCAGTGAACTTCCACATGAAGCACTCAAGTATATGACTTTGAATGGGTGTAAATTGGATGTATCTCAAAGTATGGTAATTTAGATTAGTGAGAGACTGCCAGATGCTCTGCTCCCAATGATAGCAGTGTCCTAGAGAATATAATAAACCAGCTGATTAAAAAAAATCACCTGTGTATTTATTTCATTTATTTATCTATCTATCATAAAAGAGAGTTACTCACTCTGTGCAGTAACATGGGGTTCTTTGAGAGGTGTGTTCTCGTGGGTGCTCCACTCTGGGTGCTGGTGTGTCCTCGTATCATTGACTAAAGATTTTTCTAACAGTGCACTGCCATGTGGTATGTACACTGTAGTCCCTCCTCCTGCCATTGGTGTACATTAGGTGCATGGCCCCTTCATTGGCCTCTACCCTGGTTGTAAGCCAGCAAAGGGCTCCAAAGTAGGAGAAGGAAGGAGGATAGTGGAGCACCCATGGGGACGCACATCTTGAAGAACCCCTGTTATTGCACAGGGTGAGTAACTCTCTTTTCTTCTTCGAGTGATGTCCCCATGAGTGATCCACTCTGGGTGACTACAGAGCAGTTTCCTCATCACAGAGGAGGGTTTAGAGCCCTGCCCCTGAGACTGAGGATAGTACCACTTGTCCTCCTGACATCGACGGAACAATTGCAGCAATGAGGGTGCAGTGTTTGGCAAATGTATGGTCAGATGACCAACTGATTGCCTTGCAAATGTCCTCTAAAGGTACATCTTTGAGGAAGGCTGTTGTGGAAGCAACCACTCTCGTAGTATGAGCAGTGATGGTGTCTGGCAGTTGCTTGTTGTGAACAGTGTAACATATGAATACAACAGTCTTGTATTCTTGGATATTCTCTGCGAGGAGATGGCTTGACCCTTGGATCATTCTCCAAACAAGAGGAAGAGTCTTGTTGACTTTCTCCATGGTTTTGTTCAGTCTAGGTAGAAGGCGAGTGCCCTCCGAACGTCCAAGGTATGCAGTGCTGTGTGGGATGGATTGGCGTGCAGTTTGGGACAGAACGCAGGTAAATGTATGGGTTCATTTATGTGGAAAGGGGATGGCACCTTTGGGAGAAATTTGGGATGGGGTCAAAGGGTTACTCTGTCCTTGGTGAATATCATGAATGTCAGGTCAGTCATTAGTGCTGCTAACTTGCTGATTCTCCTGCTAGAAGTTATAGCTACTAAACAGGCAACCTTCATAGAGAGGTGCAACCAGAAACAGGTGGCTAGTGGCTTGAGGGAGGTTTAGTTAGGCTCTTGAGGACATGGTTCAAGTGGGAATTGACGGTCGTACTGATGGGAAGGTATTCTGGAGACCAGTAAGAAAACATTTGATGACAGTATGCGAAAAGATTGAACTTCCTTCTTGGCTCTGGAAGGTATCCTATTATTGTGTTGAAAGAGAGTCCTGCTTCCTTTAACTCCAAGATGTAGTCTAGAATCATGAGAATGGGAGCAACATTGGGTGATGTATGGTGATTCCGATTCACTCCTTCGGAGAGCCTCCTCCATTTGCACAGGTAAGTTTTCTTGGTGGATTCCCTCCTACTGTTTATCAATATTTGTTTTATTCTCACTGAACAGCTAATTTTGGCATCCTGGAGCCATGAACGACCACGGCTTTTAGGACTTGTAGGGCCTTGAATCTGTGTCTTCAGATGGAGTCTCTCTGGATTAGGAGGGAGAGTTCTGCCGTAATGTTGAGTGAGAAGATCATGTTGTGGAAGAAAGGCATGGGGATCTACTGCCAATAGCCTGTGCAGGTACAGAAATCACGACCATGCTGGTGAGATGAGAATGACCTTTGCTTGATTTAGTCTGATTTTTGTTATTACTCTGTGGATCAGAGGGAGTGGTGGGAAGGCATATAGAAGAGGTGCATCCCACTGTAAAAGAATGGCATCTCCTAGAGTGCCCTTGCTGAGGTCTGCTCTGGAGCAGTAGAGGTGGCACTTTCAATTGGCTCTGGTTGTAAACAGGTCTATGTCTGGTTGTCCTCGTTTGCGAAATACCTCTTGCAGGGCTCGAGAGTCTAGTTTCCACTCGTGGTGATCAGAGAAATTGCAGCTGAGGTTGTCCACTGTCATGTTGAGTGCCCCTGGGAGGTATGAGGCTATGAGAATGACGTAGTGTGTGATGCACCAATTCCACAGTTTCACTGCTTCTATACAAAGGGAATTGGACCAGGCTCCCCCTGCTCGTTGATGGAGTACATACACATGGTACTGTCCGTCATGATGTTGATCATCCTGTGTGCTATATACAGGATGGTAGGAAAAGGCCACAGCATGCATAATGGACTGCTCTGTGCTCTAACAAGTTGATGTGGAGCATTTGTTTATTGTAGGACCACTTGTCTTGCGCAGTCTGGTGTCCAAGATGAGAGATGCATCTGTTGTTAATGGTAACTGTGGGAGCGGGTTGTCGGAAGGGCATGCCCTGTTGTATATTGTGAGGCTTTGTCCACCAGAGTAGGGAAGTGAGGACCTGCAGTAGCATGGTGACAGCTTTGAGTAGGGAGTCCCGGGAAGAGGTATAGACCAGAGAAAGCCACGCTTGTAAGCATGTCATGTGCAGTCTGACCAATCTCACCATATATGTGGTTGCCATCATATGACCCAGAATTTTGAGGCTTTTGTGCACCATGGTAGTTAGAGATGTGTGGGCCATGGCTTTTAGGCCTTGTAGGGCCTTGAATCTGTGTCTGGGTAGTGTTGCTGTGGCTACGGTAGTGTTTATAGGAGCTTGCCTAAACTGTAGAGTTTGTGCAGGGTTGAGTGTGGATTTTTGGTAGTTTATGTGAAATCCGAGGTCAAGCAGCAGAGATATGGTTATGTTGACCATGCACTGGGTTTCCTGAAACGACCTGCCCTTTGAGGCTGTCATCAAGGTATGGGAATATTATTACACTCAGATGGCAGATGGAGGCCCATTTTAGACCTCAGAAAACTCAACAAGCACATAACTTACAGAAAGTTCAAGATGGTGACACTAGCAACAATTATACCTTCATTGGATCATGGAGCTTGGCTCTTGGCTCTCGACCTATAAGATGCGTATTTCCAGATCACGATCCACCTGGTGCACAGACGCTTTTTACAATTTAAAGTCAGCAATCAACACAATCAATATTGCGTCCTCCCATTCAGCCTTTTGACAGCTCCAAGAGGTTTTTTTTAAAAGACTCTGGCTGTAGTAACTGCACACCTCTGCCATTTTTCTTCTGTGTTAGGAAATACTTCAAGTAATAGCCCTTTCCCTGGAAAGCTGCTGGCACTGGCTCTGGCTCTGTTGCTTCTATTTGTAGGATGTGTTGGACCCGCTGCTGGAGGAGGACTGCTTGAGAGGGGTCCCTGAAGAGGGATGGGGAGGGGGAATGGTTTGGAGGAATTGAAATGAACGGGATGGAGTACCCACTTTACTCTAGTACCCCATCAGTCTGATGTTATTTGTATTCATTGATGTAGAAAGAACCATAGGCGGTGGGTAAACTGAAGGATGTGTAGATGGTGGTGTCACAACAGTGAGGATTTCTCTCTAGCTCTTGCTCAAACCTTCGTATTTGTTGTTTGGAAGATGAAGGTTGGGTCATTGTGGTCTACTGCTGACATTGAGGCCTGCATCTCTGCTGCCTGTGTTTCTGCCTGAAGTTGTAGTGAGGTGGCTGTCTGTATGACTCTCTTGGAATAGTTATATTTGAGCCTCTTATTAGGTGGTGTATACATGCCTAAAGTCAATAGCGTAGTCCAGGAGTCCTTCATACACTGTAGGACTTCATCAGTCCTGGCTGCGAATAGATTGGCCTTATCAAAGGGGATGTCCTCCACCTTTTGTTGCAGCTCTCTCAGTATGCCCAATGCTTGGAGCCATGAAGCTCTGCTCATGACGATAGCTGTTGAAGTGGTACAAGCCACATCCATTGCCGACTATAGAGCGGTGCGGGCAATAGTGTGTCTCTTTTGAATAATACTGTGGAGCTATGGTCTTTTATGCTCTGGAAGGAACTGGGAAAGCTCTTGAAACTTGGAATAGTTGGTATAGTCATAGTTGGTAAGCATAGCAGAGTAGTTAGCCACCCTCAGCTGTAGCGTTGCCAACAAATATACCTTTCTGCCCAGGATGTCCAGGCACTTATGGTCCTTATCCTGGAGAGTGGATCTCATGTTAGGTTGTTTCGTTCTGTGATGGACAGAGTCGACGACCAGGGATTTAGGTGGTGGGTGTGAAAACAAAAAGTCCAACCGTTTGGCAGGGACAAAATATTTGCAGTTGGCCCTTTTGTTGGTGGGCATGACCGATGCTGGAGTCTGCCAGATATTATCGGCAGAATCCAGAAGTGCAATCCTGGATGAGGTAGGAGGCTGCAGGGTATGCAAGAGTCTGTACTGTTCCTTTTGCACCTCCTGCAGATTGTGTTCTTGTGCCAGAGAAGCCCTCTTAAACATTCCTGAAACTGTTTAGTGTCATCTGTCAAGGTTGGAGTGGTGCCTCATCAGGTGATGAAGAGGAATTGTGGGGTGGGGAATCACTTCTCTCCTTTGGAGAGGGAGTCCTCCTCTGGTGACTGTAGGTGTTCCGGGGAGTTTGGTGCCATAGGACGAGGAGACTGAGGTCTCTTGGCTGGTGTGGAAGAAGCAGTGCGGTGTCTCCTATAAGAGGACCAAGTGTCCCAAAGATGCCATTGGCCTGGGTAAGGAGGTGGTGGGTATGGCCAATGGTGAGGATGCCAGTGAGGTAGCGGAGGAAGATGTTATGAACTTGTGGAGCATGGCTCCTACAGTGAATGTCACTGAGTGGGGCGGGAATGTTGCGATGAGAAACGACTATGCTGACCACTGCCTGTGTCACTGAGAGAAGCGATAGAGCTGGTGACGTGGATGAGTGTATGGAGCATACTGACAAAGCGGGTGAGGATGGTGCTGAGGAAGCGCAGGCTGTTGCTAACAGGTGTTTGTGCAACGGTGCCAAGCCAGGGTGTGTCACGGGCAGTGCCGACGGTGCAGAGGAAGGTGTTGGAGTTGGTGCCCAAGGTGGAGGCATCTTAGTACGGGGTCTCTTTGGTGCCATATCTGCTGCTGTCTCCCGTGCCGTCTTGTGCACCGAACTTGTGATGTTTAGTCTTTATGGTGGAAGCCAGTGCCGATGGTGCCGATGACTTCTGCTTGGGCTCAGAATGAGCTCTTTTGGGCGGCACTGAGTGCATAGGGGTGGTGCCATGCCTGAGGTGCCAGGCTTATTGCCCAGGCTCACCCTAGATGAGTTTAGTTCTGGAGGCAGCAATTTCGACTGTGAAATTCGGGTTTTTGCCTTATCAGGCGAGGTAAAGGGATGACTTTTCTCCACACCTCTTGGCTTGCCCACATCTTTAGTGCGGGGTGGTGAGTCTTCCCACAAAGGTTGGAGAGACTTCTCATATAGATAAGTCTTCAGTCTATTAATCTGGTCTCGGTGAGCTCTCGCAGTCAGGTTGGAGCAGTGTGAGAATTTCTGCATCATGTCTGCCTCACCGAGGCACTTTATATAGGATGAATGGCCATCCAAAGCAGGTCTGGCTTCTCTGCACAAGTCAGAGTGCTTAAAGCCTGGGGAACCAGTCATGTTGATTAAAAAAAAATCTGTGTTTTTTTTTTTTTTATGAGGAGTGGGATGGGAAGGGTTCAAAAACTCAGAAGTGAAGAACTGAGGAGATTTATTGAATTAACTGCTTCTGAGCAAACTGCTCATTTATGCAGAAAAGTGGTTTCATGTTGGGAAGGAAGGGTGGAAGCTTTAACCTTCTGTGGCAGGAAGAGGGATATATATAAGGACTGTATAGGACAAAGGTAACCCAGTAACTGTCTGGCATTAAATAGCATTAAGGTTCGGAGTTTGCTATATGGAGACCTCAGCCTGCTTTGTACCAGGGCAAACACATTATTAAATATCCTTTTAATTTGTATTAAAGATAAAGAAAAGACGGAAACAGTTTAAATATTTACCATGTATTAAATAAGGCTTTCATTTTAACAGCATTCCTTTTTCCTTTCCCTTTTGCTGGAGAGCATTTTCTAGACATAGGTGTGGGAGCTAGAGCTGTGCGGGGTAGGAATTACATGGGGCCCAGTTGCCAGTCTCGTGCCCAGGGCTTTACTCCCCAGCCTGGGGCTTGGATCCTGGTTGCTGGCCCTGTGCCCCGCTCCTCAGTCTCTGGCCCCATGCCTGGCACTCCGCTCTGCACCTAGGGCCCAGTGCCTAGGATTCCACTCCCCAGCCCTGTGCCTGCTCCTAACTGTGGCTTCGGCCTTGATCCCCTTACCTCAGGCTGGGTCCCCCCTCATGATGACAGGCCCCTCCCTGCTCCAAGCCCCACCTCAGGGTGGGGGGAAGAGTGGCACAGACAGGGGTAGGTGGGCTGGCTTTCAGCCCTCCCCCCTTGATAGTGTGCCAGCACCACTGTATGTAAAATAGCAGTTCTCGTTTGCTGGAGAGCATTCCCCTTGTCTGGCAGTCTCTTAGGCTATGTCAACACAGCAGCATTATTTCAGAATAACTGTCATTATTCTGAAATAACAAAGAGCGGGTCTACACTACAAGCTTTTATTCTGAAATAATGTTGAGCTGGAGGACTTCTTACTCTGACTCATGGTAGCTCTCATTTCACAAGGAGTAAGGGAAGTCAAAGGAAGTGTTCTTCCTTCAACTTCCTGCTATGTAGACAGCACCAAAAACCCAAGTTAAGCTACTTCGACTTCAGCTACGCAACTGACGTAGCTCAAGTTGTGTATCTTAATTATAGCCCTTCTGTGTACAGGCACCCTTAGAAGATGTCAAAGATGACAATAATTGTCCTTGATGGGGAAGGAGGAGAAGTTAGTTGAGGTGACCTGAAGCTGTTGTTAAAGTCTGATCTCATTTCACCCTGGGTAGCTGGGATTCAGCTGATGCCAGTAGGGGTGGCAGTGTTATCTGTCTCCCTCTGTCTGGCCCAGTTTAGTCAGGACATCTATCAGCATTAGGACAAAGGTCTGGGGTCTCACAAAATGGTGGCAGTGGCAGCCATTATGGTAAAGCTTGCTCCTGTGGCCTCCATCTGTTTCATCCTCCTCCCCGCAACCTCCTCCTCAAAGTCTCCTTCTTTAAGGATCCAAAAAGGGAGCGAAGAGTGGAATAGCCCAGCTCCTAGATATTGAACCTGACCCTAACTGCTGCTGGCTCTACCTGGCAGAAAGGTTACAGGACTGTAAAGGAACAAAACCTTCCTGAACCTAATATCTGTGGCAATGAGTAAGTTTGATCAGAACAATTATGAAAATTACATGGATTTTGGTTTTAATCAGATATGAAAATTTAGCTTTAATTCAAAACTGGTTATGCAGTTCATTTTGGCACTTTTGTAACACAAAAAGTTTACTCATAAACTGAAACCTCACAATATGCCAAGATTCAGACTGGAGCAGAGTTTTATGGCTAAGTTATAAACTCTGAAAATAGGAGTTTATAATGGAAATGCTGACTGCCTCTGTACTATAACAAGGCTGGTGAATGTCGTTGTAATCTACTTTATAATTTATAGACGGTGTAATTTATAGGAGTCACCTGTTAAGCCATCTGGGACAAAAAATTCCCAACTTCTAAAATGTTAATAACTTGATAAACCTTTTGAACCTTACTTTATAATTATACCAAATACAGCCTGTGTTAGTTAATCATATTACTGGGCAGCTGATCCGAATGTATGTGTAAAAGTTAAAGATTTTTTTAAAAACAGAATTGTGGTGATTTAGGGTAAAGAGGAGATACTGGCTCTTTAGTGTGTGTGTGTTAGAAAGAGAGAGAGAGATCACATGAGACTTGGGGAAAAGAGAATCTGATAGAATTCGATAGGAAAAGTGTTTTTTAAAAGGAAGAGGTTCTTAAAAAAATGTTTTAACTGCATTAGTCCAGAGAGGCTTTTGCAACCTTGCCGGGAAGGAAGATTGCAGAAAAACATTAGGTAATATTGTGTCTGTCTGCTAAATTTTTGGAATGTCATCTACCCAAGGACAGCTAGGAATAGGGAAGACTCCATGTATTTCTTTACCTTTAATTTTTAAAAACAACAAGTAGTCCTATGGCACCTTAAAGACTAACAAAAATATATAGCATCATGAGCTTTCATGGGTAAAATCCACTTCCTCAGACATTATTAATCAAGAAGCTATGGGAAATGTATTTAATTAAATTTTGTTTTGTTAAAGTCTCTCCATAGTGTCCCTTTAAAGAAGGTACTAAAAGTCACTCCTGAATTTTAAATGTTTTCTTTGATCATGTTTTCATTTCTATGATATCACCTTTGCAAGTGTAAACTTAGATTCTTCTGGACAGTGGTGATTCAGGAGGTAGAAAAGGTGCACAACAAAGTTCCTGAACACCAGTGGCCATTTTTAAATTCCATTGCACCCTATTTAATATATGGCAAATGGCAGCACAGGAAGACTAAGGATATGTCTATACTGCAGTTAAACACTTGTGACTGGCCCAGGCCAGCTGACTTGAGCTCATAGGGTTGAGGCTATTGGCCTGTTAAACTGTGGTGTGAAAATTCAGGCTTAGGCTGGAACCTCAACCCAGATGTTTACATTGCAGTTTTACAGCCCCAAAGCCTCAGTCCACTCCCATGGGGCAGCTGTGTGTATAACCAAGGTGCAGATATACCCAATGTGACTTGCCTAAGGCATCACAGGAACTCTGCACAGATTAGAGAAATAAACCTTCTAGCTATCCTTCACCATACAAGCATACATATACAGTACTACCAAGATGTCCCAGCACATGCATGAGATCAGCTAACAGATCATTCAAATTAGCTTCTGTACCAGATGACTGGAGGATAGCTAATGTGATGCCAATTTAAAAAAAAAAGGCTCCAGAGGTAATCTCGGGAATTACAGTCCAATAAACCTGACTTCAGTATTGGGCAAACTGGTTGAAACTACAGTAAAGAACCGAACCATCAGAAACATAGATGAACATGATTTGTTGGGGAAGAGTCAAAATTGTTTTTGAAATGGGAAATCATGCCTCACCAATCTACTAGAGTTCTTTGAGGGGGTCAACAAGTATGTGCACACAGGGGATCCAGGGGATATAGTGTGCTTAGATTTTCAGAAAGCCTTTGACAAGGTCCCTCAACAAAGGCTCTTAAGTGAAATAAGCTGTCCTGGGATAAAAGAGAAGGTCCTCTCATGGATCAGTAACTGATTAAAAGGCAGGAAACAAAACAGGAGTGACTGTTGAGGAGGTGTTATGCGTATAAAAAACACATGGGATTTTTTCAGGGGGAAAAGGCAATACGCCATGTTTATTGCAAATACAGCATAGATATTGGTACATGCTTTCATTCTCTCACACACACATAAATCCTGCTGCTGGTATCATGGTTACCATCTTATTGGTGCTCGTGCTGGCCTGGTTGCCAGTTAGGCTGAGTACGAGGAAGAAGCCAGGTTCTGTTGGTTGTGATCCAATGCTCTGAAGTTGTCTCAGGATGAACCCAAAGCTCCAGGGAGACAAAACCCACTTTATAGTTGTAAGTCCTAACTTTAGTCTATGGGTTTTGCAGCGTCATGCTGGAACCATCTAATTGTTAATTGGTGCTTACCTCAAGCTGCTTCCATGGTTGTGCTCCATCAGTACTTGGATGAATATCCTGGAAGTGACTGCAGCTGGTTTGTCTCATTCACAGAACTCATTCACAGCCCTGTGCCTTTGCTTTGCTTTAGGGGCATCAATTCTGCCCCTCTTTGGCCATTCTGCATTTGACCAATGCCTGAGTTCACACCTCCTTGTTAACCATTCTGGCCATCTGGTGCTGGCTTCTTCTGTCTCTTATCTTCACACATTCCTCAGTTACACACAGGACAGTTATTTCAGAGAAAGCAATTTCTCTTTAAAAGGAGCAGGCAGACTTACAAAATTGAAAAACAATTTGTTCTATAAACAATTTCTTACTAACTTATAATACCTATTACACAATACATTTTAATGCCTAGCAGCTGCTATAAAACAAAGCATTTGAAACAAAATCTATATAACTACATAAAACAAAGCTATAAAATAAAACCTATATAACTACTATTATGGATCCAGACTACAGAGGGACACGGGGGCACCAGCCATGTGACTATATTCCCCCATGTGATTCCTCCTCACACCACCTCTAGCCCATGGGAGGGCTGGGAAAATCACCTTCTGCCCCAGGCTCCAGCCTCTCCCTACCCTGCAGTACCCCCTCCCTGCCTCTTTCCTACTCCTGCTCCACCCTGCCTCTTCCCCCTAAATCCCCTCCCCCAAGCAACATGGCCCTGAGGACTAGTGAGGGTTTGGATCTGGCAGCAGGGGTTCCCTCCCACGCACACTCACCAGCAATGGCACCAGCCCGCTCTACTCTCCTGGCTCCCAGCTCCCAGATGTGTCACTCAGAGGAGGGGTGGGGTCTGGGACCCCCCTGCACGCCCCAGTGGGAAACAGAATAATGAGCCAGGAGCAGAGGGAGTTCAGTGATCTGGGGCCATATCCCTCTGCTTCCTCCCCTCCTCTGCTGGTGAGTGTGCGGGGACCCTGACCCCTGTTGCTGGCAGAGGTTTGGGGGGAATGTGGTCCCTTGTGCCCCCATGCTTCACCCTGAAACAAAAGGTAGGAATAAATGGTTAGTTTTCAGAATGGAGAGCGGTAAATAGTGATGTCTCCCCAAGCACTTTTCAGGTTGGAAAGGAGATGACTAAGAAGGGATATGATAGAGGTGTATAAAATCATGACTGGTGTGGAGAAAGTAAATAAGGAAGTGTTATTTATTGGTTCTCATAATGCCTCCTGGAGTGGGATAAGGATCTTGTGCAAAAGGGTTTTTTTGCACAAAACGGAAGCGGCTACACTGCTTCTTTTTGCGCAAAAACCCCTTGTGCAAAAAGAATCGGCAGAAAATATGCGAATGATGTCGTGACTCATGCTACTGAGTCCCTCATTAGCATATTTTCTGCCACAAAACTCACAGGCTGTGTCTACATTGGCGCAATCTTGTGCCAAAGCAGCCGCTTTTGCGCAAAAACATGCTGTCTGTCTACACTGGCTGGGAGTTCTTGCGCAAGAACACTGATGTTCTAATGTGTGAAATCAGTGCTTCTTGTGCAAGAACTATGATGCTCCCGCTCAGGAACAAGCCCTCTTATGCAACTGTTCTTGCGCAAGAGGCCAGTGTAGACAGGCAATATGAATTTCTTGTGCAAGAAAGCCCGATAGCTAAAATGGCCATCGGAGCTTTCTTGCACAAGAGAGCGTCTACACTGGCATGGATGCTCTTGTTCAAAAGCACATCTTTTGTGCAAAGGCACATGCCAGTGTAGACGCTCTCTCGCGCAAATACATTAACGCAAGAACTCTTGCGTTAAAGAGTATTTGCGCAAGATCATGCCAATGTAGACACAGCCACAGTGTAGACAAAGGCTTAGAAAATTCAAGCTAGTACAGAACACTGCAGCACATCTCAGCAAAATGGACTACTGCCATCTTATCAAGCCTATCCTTTGCTCTCTATACTGGCTATCCATAGAATATCAATTCAAGGTCTTAGTCCTTATCTTCAAGATACTCTGGCTGTGTCTACACTGGCGCGATCTTGCACAAAAGCGGCCGCTCTTGCACAAAAACTTGCTGCCTGTCTACAATGGCCGCGTGTTCTTCCTCAAGTAAACTGATGTTCTAATGTACAAAATCAGGGCTTCTTGTGCGAGAACTCTGACGCTCCTGCTCAGGAATAATCCCTCTTGCGCAAGAGCTCTTCCAGAAGAGGCCAGTGTAGACAGGCAACATGAATTTCTTGCACAAGAAAGCCCTATGGTTAAAATGGCCATCAGAGCTTTCTTGCGCAAGAAAGCGTCTACACTGGCATGGATGCTCTTGCGCAAAAGCACATGCCAGTGTAGACGCTCTCTTCTGGAAGAGTTTTTGCAGAAGAACGTCTGCCAGTGTAGACGTAGCCTCTGTAGACTGGGACCAAGACATCTAAAAACTGCACAAAGCTCTGGGATGAAGTCCATGGCTGAAAATTCCACGCATTGGGCACAATGGAACTAACTACCACCAGGCTAAAGCTCATCAGTACAGAAGACAGAGTGTTTTGGAGGCCAGTTCCAGACTGGAATGAACTTTTACAGGAACTAATGACCATCATAGACCTTGCCACCTCTATAATAGTTCCCGTTGTGGAGAGGATCTGCCTTCAGATTATGTCAGTGCACAGCTCTGGCGTCTTTATGGACTCCTCCCTTATTTCATTGCCTAACAATCATGGTAGCAAACAACATCCACATGCATCTATGACTGGCTGGAAGACTGCAGCCTAATCTACAGACCAGCCACAGTCATCCACACAGCTGTAACCTTCAGGCTCAATTATTGCAGCTCATTATAATTAGAAATAAAGCTAAATATCCTAATAAAGACCCAATTTATTCAAAATACAGTGGTGTATCTACCTATTGACACAGGTCATCATGAACACATCACTCTGGCTTTCTGCTCTCTGTACCATTTTAACAGTCCAGGTCAAAGTTCTGAGCCTAATACTTTAGCTCCTAGGGGATTTCAGATTTTACAAACTGAAGCTAAAATGGTTGCTCAAGATTTCAGAAGTCTGTGTCCATTTCAGGAAAAGAACCTAAATTATCTGCTTTTCGAATCCCATGTCTTTAGTAAAAGTTTATTCCATTCCTTTCCTCCCTCCCTTCCTTGTCCATCACATTGCTTGCTCATTGCTCCTATTGGCATTGTCTCTGGATAATTTTCAAACTTTTTTGTTGCACTACTTTCTTTAAACTTTGTTCATTAATCAGCTGACCTTATCATTTGTTTCTAAGGCCTGGTATATGCTGCAGAGTTTTGTCAACAAAAGTAATGACGACATACAGCCACTGCTTTAAGTAAACTGCTGTTGTAAGTCAACACTGTACTCCTAGGCTGCGTCTAGACTGGCATGATTTCGCGCAAATACTTTTAATGGAAAAGTTTTTCCGTTAAAAGTATTTGCGCAAGAGAGCATCTATACTGGCATGTGCCTTTGCGCAAAACATTTGCTTTTGCGCAAAAGCATCCGTGCCCAGTATAGACGCTCTCTTGTGCAAGAAAGCGCCGATGGCCATTTTAGCCATCGGGCTTTCTTGTGCAATAAATTAACATTCCTGTCTACACTGGCCCTCTTGCGCAAGTATTATTGCGCAAGAGGGCTTATGCCTGAGCGGGAGCATCAAAGTATTTGCGCAAGAAGCACTGATTTTGTACATTACAAAGTCAGTGTTCTTGTGCAAATTCTCGCGGCCAGTGTAGATAGGTGGCAAGTTTTTGTGCAAAAGCAGCTGCTTTTGCGCAAAATCTTGCCGGTCTAGATGCACCCCTAGTGTTGTCAGAGTGCACTCACACTGACTCCTTTGTGTCAATGAAAGAGAGCAGTGCACTGTGGGTAGCTATCCTATTGTGCAACTGGCTGCAGGGTATTTTGGAAAGAATTTGCAATGCTTCACGGGGCTATTATGAAACCACATGATTCAGGTTTCTCAATCCTGTCATTCCATGAGCAACCTACTAGATTGCCAGTCACTTTTCAACTGAAGTGTGAAGGGGGGAAAGCATGTCACAGGAAGCATATGCATGTGCATGTTAGGGTGGGGGAGAGATTGGGTGTGTTGAAGGAGAGTAAGTGTGTTGACATGCTATCTGTCTCTCTAAGTTCAGACAGTAGCTGGAAGCAGCCAGTCCAGATGCAGGGCCTATGGGAATACCCCATCCCCTCATCAGCTGCAAAAAGCTTTATTCCTCATAGTTAGGTACAGGCTGCCTCTGACTTGCGACGTGATCGGTTATTGGGATAGCGTTGCAATGTGGGGAAGTCATAACTCAAGCCTGTATTTACAACAGGCGTCGTGCGCCATCATAAATACGGGGCCGAGGATGTAAGTTGGGGGATTTCGGCACCTTCCGCACTTACGGAAAAGGTCGTAAGTGCGGGGGTTCGTAAATCAGGCCATCATAAAGCGGGGGCCTCCTGTAGTTTTATTTTGTTGACAAAACAGGAAAGTTTTGACAACAAAGTAGCATTGTAGTGTGTGCATGTACACTTCCACTGTTTTGTTAGCAAAAGCTTCCTCTTGCTGATAAAACTGTGTCGCATAGACAAGGCCTAAAACGTTTGTGTGCCTGTATTTTCAATGTATGTACAATTCTGGCTTTCATTAGCTACACATCCATTAATAAATGAGATGAGAAAAACATCCTTTTCCCTTTTCCATATTTAGTACACACAGCAGATGGCAATGACTTACTCCAAGCTAAAGAAAGAACAAGTGAAATCATCCACTTAATTACATTCATTGAATAAAGTCTGCACGACAGAAGGGAGGAGTGGGAAGAAACTACCTGGCTGAAACTGCCATGCATGCATAATTTCATTACAGCGGAGTAGGGATGTAAGCGATTAGTTGACTACTATGCTTATTGGCTAGCCGAGTAGTCACTCAACTAGTTATTTCCACCTTGCTGTCTCTATCAGAGAGGGGCAGAGGAGGACGGGGGAGCAGGAGCCAATGTTGGGGGGAGCCATTTTAAAAGCCAGTTCCCCCCAGCACCATCTCCATGGGGGGTGGAGGGGCAGGGGAGCTGATTCCCAGCTCGTACCCAGGACAAGGACAGCTGATTCCCGGATTGTGCCTGTCCGAGATGCTGCGCCTCTGCTTTTTA
Organism: Pelochelys cantorii; assembly: GCA_032595735.1. NCBI lineage: Eukaryota > Metazoa > Chordata > Testudines > Trionychidae > Pelochelys > Pelochelys cantorii. The sequence continues at coordinate 41,470,647 of CM064327.1, read as the reverse complement.
AATGTATTAAGAGCCTGGTGACTCTTAATACATTTAAAAGGCAGAGTCACAGTGGAGTTAGCTCCCAGGGCTGGGAGCTAAACCTGCTGCAGCTCTGCAGTGTCTTCCTGTTATTGACTAATCGAGTAGTCGAAGGAAATTCCATTGACTACTTGATAAATTGCATTTAATCAGCTAAACAGTTCTACAACAGAGTAGCAGTCACCTCTTGTTTTCACAGATTGGTGCTATTGAAAGATCCGTGCTTGTCTTTATTGTTACATTTTTAAAGTATCCACAGCAGACTTCCTGTCCATTTGGTCAGTCAGTCGAACTGCAAATGACATTGCATTGCTGATGCTTACTGTAGTATGAGGTCAGATGAATTACTAACCCTGCATCACCTACTTTAGCAGCATTTCTGAAAAGGGATCTGCATAAATGGACTTCAATTACTTATATCAAATTGTAGTTAGAGAAATGCAGTGCATAAACTTGGCAAATATTTAAATATAGCAAAGATACATGGCTGGACTAATTCAAACTATAATGTAGTTTAAGAGCTAATCAAGTACTTCAGAGTGTTACAGTGCCTAAAATGTGTGGCTGTTTTCAAAAAGTCTAACCCTTTCCCCCACCTCCTCCTAAAATATGAGCTCACTGCTATTCTTCCATTAAGCTTACTTTTTATACCTAGTTAAACAGCTCTCTATTTGCCCATAATGCCTGTAACAGAGTTTAAAATGAGCCAAAAATGTATTGCTAGGGAAATTGATATTGGCTTATCTCTGTTTCATATAAGGAAGGACAAAACCAGGGTGGTTTTGTTTGAACACAATCTGCTTGACCAAGATATTGTTTTGTACAAATGACATAAAAAAAGTGGTTCCAAATTTAGTCATTTTAAATGGTTTGAAATTTGGTTCCCAAAGGGACCTCTTTCCCCTCTAACTCAGCCTTTTTCTTTCTGAGCCTGTCCCCCCTCCCCATATTATAAAAACTCCATGGCCCAGCTGTGCCGCAACTGTTTTTCTGCATGTAAAAGCCATGGTCTTTGTTGGAAAGTAGCAAGCAGGTTAGTTGCTTGAGGCTCCATGCCACAGGGGGCACTGTGAAGCTAAGTTGCTCAGGTTTTGGCTTCAGCTCCAGATAGTGGAGCTTTGTGAACAGTAGGACCAGGGACAGGAAGCTGAGTGGCTGAGATCTTTAAAGTGAAGTTCCCTTGGTTTAAAAGAGAGTGGCCATCTGGCAAGGTTTTCCTTGACTCTGAAATTAACTTTCCAAATCTCAGTCCATCTGATCCTGGGTTCATTAATCTCCCAAACATGTGCCAAGGTAATGTCATTTGCTGGATATTTGATAAGGAAATAGGAAGAGTTGAAAAATATCGTGAATTAAAACCAGTGCTTATTGTGTTAGGCATTGTATAAGCAAGTCAATTAATGAAAGCATGGCATGTGGAGCAGAGCACTGGAAAATGGAAATAAACTTGCAAACATTTTCTCCAAGTCTCTGAATTTGGGGAGCTGAGATACACAGTTAGATTTGTGGCTCTTTTCTAATTATATAATATACCATGCAAGAACTGATTATACAGCACATAGCAGAGTGTTTTGTTTTAAATTATGCACAAAAGCACAATGAAAATCGCTCAAAATCGATCTCTCCCCTTGAAAGGGAAGCTTTGCTGCATAAGAATATTGCGCTGATAGCAGGAAATTTCATGCTACTTCTTCTTTTTAGAAAATAATTAGTTTACAAATCAAATTCAATCATATCGATATCTATATTAATAAAACATAGATTTGCAAGCCACTAGAGAGATTTGTCACCAAAGACTCAGGCTTTAGGAAGCAGATTACACATAGAAAATACTTTCTCTGATTTCTGTATTGTACTAGCAACAACCAAGGTGCACGTAAGTTTTGAACAGAGCAGGCAGCATCATACACCATGGGTTAAATGGTGACCTTAGGCGCAGCCTGGAGCAAGAGTTGTTGAATTAGCTGCACCACTCTAGGTGTAGCCCTGGGAAACAGAGTGAGTCAGAGACACATTTGTATCACAATGACTCCTCTGCTTCTTTCTTGCTCTGGGGAGTAGTAAGTAATTTAGTGCTGGCCTATATTGGTAGTAAATTGAAACACACCCTGTACTGGCTTTGCTGTGCTGTGTGTGTGTGCATGCACGCGTGTGTGGCCCCATATGTCCCTGCATGCCTGAATACCTGCAGAGAGATGTAAAGGGAGTTCTTGCTCCCTTGCAGGCGAATGTAGTCCAAGTGTCCAAGTAACAATCCAGCCCAAAGTGGCTTGTGACTATTTTCACAAATAAAGGAGCAAGATCATTCCCCTTTTGTATGTGTGCTCATATTCTTTAGTTTCAACTATTCAGATGGATATTGGGTGTTTCATGAAAATGTTCATAAATGTAAAAATGTTAGCGTTTATTCAACCCAACATTTGAACCATAACTAATCTCTTTTTGTTTATTTTTTCTAAATATTTTAGTTCAAATACTTTAATATTTAAAAAACCAAATCAACCTGTTCCTAATTAAACAGCCAAAACTAAACAAACAGCCTCCACTCCAATTTCATATTACAAACCACTATCATAGAGGCCTAAGCATAATTGTAAAAAAAAATAATCCAGATCATACCACTGGTTTACCTAGTCCAGAATCTTGGCCAATGTCAATTGCATCAGAGGAAGGTGCAAGAAACCTAATCATAGGAAGTTTTAAAATATCCTATCCTTAGGGCAAGTATCTTCCTTACCTCTAGTTGCTAGTGTTTAGTATATGTCCTGATGCATGAGGGTTCATACTTCTCATTTATTTTACATTTGCATACCCAAACAAGTGGTAAAATGCTCACCCAGAAAGCAAACAGAAACAGTGCTGCGTGACCACAGTTGAGATTTTGAATAGTCCATAATCCATTCAACAAGATTTTAAGGCTAGAAAGGGACCATTATGATCATCTAATGCAGCGTTTCTCAAAGTGGTCCGTGAAATCACTTGAGAAAGCTGCTAAGTGGCCGCGCCAGTGTATTTACTTACCAGCATCACAGCCATGGAGACTCGCGGCTCCTGTTGGCTCGTGTTCTCCATTTGCAGCCAAGGGGAGCCACAGGAAGTGGAGTAGACTGGGCCACCAGTTCCTGCAGTTCCCCTTGGATGCAAACAGCAAACCGGAGCCATGAGGCTCCGTGGCCATGGCGCCAGTAAGTAAACACACTGGTGCGGCCGGCCAGTTTGCAGCTATCTCAAAGTGGTTTTTGCGGACCACTTTGAGAAACACTGATCTAATGTGATCACCTGCATAAGTCAGGTCATAGAATTTCACAAAAGATTTCTGAACAAAGCCCATAACTTCTTGAAAGACATTCAATCTTGATTTAAAGATTACAGATGACACCGAATCTACCACATTCCTAGTATATTGTGGTTAATTAATCTCTGTGGCAAAGTGAGAAATACCTGTATTTATGAAGTGTGTGTGTTTATGATGGATTACTTGCTGTGGAATTCGATACAAAAAGAGCTGTTAGGGGAACCATGCAGGAAAGGCGACATTATGGCCTAATCAAAGAGCATCCCCACAAATACTCCAACACAATAGCCAGTTTCATAGCTGTGAAGATGCACTTCCATCCCCTGCTCAACCCTGGTTACATAGCTGTTTTGCCAAGACTGAGAATCTGGAGATAAACACATTGATCAATGAAAAGGTCCACCTGCAAAGGTTGATGGGACAGCCAGAATCTGCAGGAAAAGACTGTAACTTGGTCATCAAGAAAATGTTTCTTAGGACTTGAGGGGAATACCAAGCATAGGTAAGATAATATGCATATAGGTCTGTGATTGGTGTCCACCTCACACAGGACTGGAAGGGGTTAAGGTGGCCAAGCAAGCCTAATAATTCCACAGGTCACATCTAGAGAAAGAGGCAGGCAGGGGCTGGGATTGATTTCAAGCAAGCTCAGTTGGCCTGGAAAAGGCGGGTCCTGGGCAGGAAGAGGCAGGACCTATAAAGCCAGGAACAACAGAGAGGGTGGCAGCCACTTCCTGAAAGGAGTGAGGAGGGTTTGGAGCTGGCAATCTCAGAATAAGGGGTAAGCGGGAGCCCAGAGTGGTAGGAAGCAGTGCTGGGAAAAAGCAGTATAGGCTGGTAGAGTAAAGCTCAGAACTGCTGGGATGAGAGCCCCTGGACCGGAATCTAAAGTAGAAGGAGAGGCAGTGAAGGAGCCAGTGCCTACCAGCCAGTGAAGTAGAGGCACCTGAGGCAGTGCATGGGAAGCCTGCCTAGGACTGCTGAAGGAAAGACTTTGATACAGCAGAAGGGGGTGAGTGCTGAGTGGCCTGGCTGGGGGGCTGAGTCATGAAGAGGATATTGTGGTTTCTGGAGTGAGAGAGGGACTGTAGATGAGAGAGAGCGAGAGAGAGGGAGCATTGGCTGCAGCTATGGGAAAGGGATGGAGGGTTGATTCCTAAAGGCAGACTGTGTTGGGGCTGCTGTTGCTCTTGGTTTCCAATTTAAATGAGTAGCTTGAAGGAGTTGTGGACCGATGGTATGGAACAGAAGTGAGCTGATGTGCTCTGTTCTACTCTACAAGAGGCCCGACCAGACTTGTAAAGTGGTTTTTTCAGAGGTGTGATGCAGACCAGCAGCAATTGAGTAGACACTAGAGAAGCCAGACTAGCAGCTGCAGCACTTGTGACTGAATCAACTCTGGATGGCTGAGTGTCTTTATGTGGCTTTGGAGTTGGAACAATCTTAACCCTCAGGTGGGCTCTGCCCTAGAGTGGGACTAGGCTGAGTTGTAACAGGAGGAATGAAGACTTATGAAAGTCATCCCTGAATAACCCAGGCTATAGCAAACTGACTCATGCTGTGAGTGACATCAGATGGGAAGCCAAGGAGGAGCAGTACTAACACCGAACACTGACCACGCCTGGGACGGGGGAATTAAATAGATTTGTTGACCATTAGTGTAGGCTTGTTTAATTTTACCTGAGTATATTATTTTGAATTTCCCATAGTCTCTTCCCTTCCATACATTTGTGTTCCAGCGTGGTCAAGAATGGTTATGAGTGGTGAAGACCTGACCAATTAGTGTAACCAGAGAGGGCTTGTGATGAAACGTTGATCCTACAATGGCCTGTAAGTGAGAGAGCCCTAGGAAGGCTGCCGATAAGAAAGGGGCTGTTCCTCACAGCCCATCTGGGAGCTGCAGGGAGAAACCAATGTGAGCCCAGGAGGCTCAGATAAAAGGGAGTTACAGGGCAGAGTAGGTTCACTTGCTGCTGGGAGCCCCGGGGGTAAGGGCTGCATCCCTGAAGGACTGAGAGAACTGTAAGCGCCTGGGACAGAGCAGTGGCTGGCTCCTGGGACTGAGCAGTTGAGTGCCCTGGGGAGCAGGTGAAGAAGGTACCGGGGCCATGGGAAGTGGCCCAGGGAAATAGAGCAGCAGAGACAGAGGTTACAGAGCAGCAGCAGCTGGCGGCTGCTATTTACAGATTCCTGGTCTGGGGCCCAGAGTAGTGGGCAGCCCCCACTAACTTGTTACTGGGGAAGTGGCTGGACTGTTGGACAGAGATACTGCCCCCCTGCCATGGGGGAAACACAAATGATGACCTAGCTGGAGAGCTAAGTGGCAAAGAGGATACTGCGGTTCTGGGAGCTGAGAGAGGAGCTGTAGGCTGGAGCAGAGATACAGTTCTGATGTGTGGATCATGGGTGTGGGTTTTGGCCTTGAGCTAATCTCCAGCATGACAGGTAGGAGGCACCGGTCTGGCATTCAAGGCTGCAATCCATGATAGGACTTCTTGTATTTTGCAGCGCGGGAATACCAGTGCAGGCTTGATCCAGTGTTGTTACAGTGGATCTCTAGATTAGCAGTTCTCAACCTATTTATCATTGTGGCCAGCATATCAACTTGGAAGGGGCTGGGTGGCAGGGCAGTGGCTACCCAGAGTCTGGTCCTGGGCTCAGGAGCTTGTGGGGCAGGATAGCAGCCCTCAGTGGGAGCCCTAGATCGCTATCATACAGCTGCCCTTGGACACTGACTACACGGGGCCATCCAGCTTCCCCCAGACTCCTGGACACACGAGCTGAGTTGCCTGGCTGCCAACCCTGGACACCCCACTGCACAGGGCCAGCCAGCTGTCCTGGAGCTGGCACAGTGGCAGCCTGAGATCACCCACCTTACAGCTGCCCTAGACCTCAACCATGTGGAGCCAGCCACCTGCCAACCCAGGACTTCAGGCCACATGGGACCAGTCAACTGCCTGCCAACCCCAGGCCTCTGTTTTATGGGACCTGCTGGCTGCACTGGAGCTGGCAGGGCTGGGCGGCACCCACACGCCCACCACTCCATGGCACTGGCTGGGAGTCCCTGATTCTCAGCCCCACCACATGGCTGCCCCGGACTCCTGGAGCTGGCTGGGCCGGGTGGCAGCCCCAGGTCCCCATTGGGCAGCAACTCTAGACCCTGGAGTTTGTGGGCTTAGATCTGGGACAGTGCACAGTTGCCCTGTACCTCTGGTGCTGAGCACCCTAGACCCTCCACCGTGAGAGGCCCAATGGCAGCCCCAAAGTTTGTGGGTTTGGCTGGTAGCCCCACCCTGTGGGACTGGCCAGAAATACCAGGCCCCCACCCCAGCAGCATGGCTCCCCTTGTCCATGGAGCTCACTGGGCTGGGATGGCAGCTCCAGAGCTCACAGGATCAGCTGGGAGCCCCAGGCCCTGGAGCCCACTGGGCCCGGCAGCCTTAAGCACAAGTTGGGCTGCAGCTGTGTGCTAATCAGGCTGCATGTGGCCTGTGGACTGTGGGCTGAGAACTGCTGCCCTAGGTATTGGGAACCTGGCCCCTGTAGCTTCCAGCACTATCTGGCAGAAGTGTTATACACGGAAGCCTCGCTCTCCAGGGAGCCACCCCTGCCTCACTGGAATTAACAAGCACCACCTTCCATGTGATACAGGAAGAAACTGGAGAGCAGAGATAGGGAGAAAGAAAAATAGACAAAGCAGAGAGAGGGAGCTGGAAAGTCACAGAAACAAAGAAGTAAAAGAGAAGCCAATGGAATGGGAGAATGGAGTAAGAAGCAATGGAATGAAGGAAAGTCTACAAAAGAAACAATAAAAGATCAGAAAGGAAAAATTAAAAAAAAAAATCAGACCGTAATAACTGTATAAATCAGAATAAGGGGAAAACCCCAAAAAGCGGTAAACAAAGTAAGCCTTGAATGAGGTTTGGAGAAAGATGCAAGAAAGAAGCTCCACAAAACCAAAGAAAGTGGGCAGAGACAACAAAACTAGTGAAAGAGAGCCGGGGTGAGGGGGGGGGGGGAGAACCGTGTTAGTCTGTAACTTTAAAAAAACAACGAATAGTCTTGTAGCACCTTAGAGACTTGCCATATATATATAAAAACTTCAGAGGAGTAGTTGAATTAGTCTGTAACTGGAAAAACTTAAAAAACAACATATAGTCTTGCAGCACCTTAAAGACTAACAAAACATGTAGATAGTATCATGAGCTTTTGTGGGCACAACCCACTTCTTCAGATGAATGGAGTTATTAAAGGTCCAGTTTCTAAATAAATAGGAATGGGGGACGGGGCAAGAGAGAGAAGGGAAAAAAAGGGAATTTCTTTCCCCCTTTTTTTCCTTCTCTCCCCCCCCCATCCCCTATTTAGAAACTAGACCATTAATAACTCCATTCATCTGAAGAAGTGGGTTGTGCCCACAAAAGCTCATGATACCATATATAGTATTACAGGACTATTTGTTGTTTGTTACTTGTTGTTCCTCATGTGAGTGGAGAGAAAACCCCCCACTCATCTGAGGAAGTGATTTTTTCCCCACTCATGTGAGGAAGTGCATAGTGCCCATGAAAGCTCATGATACTCTCTATATAATATATATAGTTAGTCTCTAAAGTGCTACAACACTACTTGTTTGTTTGATGAAAGGGAGAAATGCTTAAATAGATGATGGTGAGTGAACAGTATGGGAAAACAAACAAACAAACAAACAAACAAAAGGTTAAACGAATGACTGGGTCAGTTGTCCCTGACAGGTGAATGGGGCTCCTGATAGGGAGGGAACTACAGCATCAGTTACAGCATCGGACATTGGCACAACAGGAATAGCCAGAGAAATAATGTGGTAAAACCGGGCCACGTTTTTCATTGCTCAAGCAAAAGTCCATTTACCTCAATGGTAAGTGAGTGAGCCAGGATCCAAGAGTCATTTTAAATTATAAAATGTTGATGTTATATACAGCTGTAAAATTGTGTAGTTTGCATTTATATAAACCCTGTTACTTCAGTCTGGAGTAAGAAAAGGGTGCATTGTGCCAAATGTGTTCACTCATTTAAACATGATGACATATTACCTCACTATTAATACTGTATGTACTACAAGCAACTTTAATTAGTTAAGTGTCTGAAGGTTAAGCACACATGGATTGTACAGTGTAATTTTTTGGGGGTAGGTGCATGTATGATTAATTGGTAACATTCAGGACTGAATGTTGCCTGGAGTCCCCAGTGAGGTCGAAATTGATCTTTGCTTTCTCCCCGTAACATGGAGGAGCTCTGCCACCAGCTGAAGCATCAGTTAAAGTGTGGCTATCCAGGAGCAGAATGTGCTGCTCGTGTTAGTAATGAGCCATATCCTGAAGCCCTCAGATGATTTTTACTCTGTCCTTAGTCAACAGAACTCCAGTGGGACCAATTCATATGAACACCCCTGGTGCATTCCCTGAGACCATCCATCTTGTGCGCTGAATGAGGCAGGGCCTATGGAGGGATATAGTATGTGATCATGTAACTAATGACTGTATCATAATGAATTCTGGTAAACCATGACTTCTGAGGATTGTCTTTGCAAACTTAACATTATTGTAATGCAATTTAATATTCATATTGCAGTGGTGCCTGTAGGCTCTAATAAGCAATCAGGAATGCTTGTGCTGCACATTATATGAACTTGTAGAGGGAAAAAAAGCAGAATCTGACTCAGACAGCGTAATAAATGGTGTAGTTGTATAAAAGCTTAGCTCTGAATTGTTTGTTTTCTTCTGATTGTTTGCTGCTGCCTACCTATGAAATGTATTTCATAGGAACCCTCTCTGTTAGGTTATACTTTCTGCCTGAATTATATTTACCTCAAGTTTGAGTGTGACACCTTTATTTTTCTAGTATCAGAGTGTCTAGTATCAGAGGGGTAGCTGTATTAGTCTGAATCTGCATAAACAGCGAGAAGTCCTGTGGCATCTTATAGACTTCGTGGGCAAAGACCTATTTCGTCAGATGCATGTAGTGGAAGTAAGTTACCTGCCTCTAGAATTTCCACTACATGCATCTGATGAAGTGGGACTTTGCCCACGAAAACTTATGTTCCAATAACTCTGTTAGTCTATAAGGTGCCACGGTTACCCGCATAAATTTCTCTATTCTTCCACACTTTAGGGACACACATCTTTACCCAGTTCCTAGGGCTCAAGGTGAAACCTTGTTAATTTACACACCTACCCTTATCCAATTCCTATGGCTCAGGGTGGAACTTCCTGCGGGTTTGCAGGATCTTTAGCCACTGAAAGAGCCTCACACAGTAATATTCTTATTCTCTATTTATTGACAGTTCCCAAGCAAGCAGAATACACATGCTAAGCACACAGTGTCATGCTCACCAATCCTGATACAGGCAGGCTGACTTCCCCTGTTGGCCAGGCAAGATCAGTCTCTCTCTCGATCTTAGCTGCTGAACGTCACAGTTGTGCAGAAGAATCCTGGCAGCTCTGGTCTTAGGCTGTGTCTTGGAGGTGAGTTCTCCCAGGTCTTCCCCCTTCTTCTTGGTTTTCCTTTCTTTCCTTCTGCTTCTATTACTTTTGCTCTTCTTGCTGGTCTCCTTCTTGGACCCCAGTTTATATAGTGAAACCTGAGTCCTGCTTAGCTATACCTTAACCAATTATTTTGGTATAATTTTACTAACCAATCATAACATACTGTAACAGAATTACCTAACCAATCATACCCCACCACCTTGGTTGATTTACACCTAGCAAAATTCATTATACAACAGACAGAAACAGTTACAAACCAGACACAGATCACACAGACAAATAATAGGAAAGTGTGAGGACAGTAATCATAGCATGAGGATTCCACAACCTCAACTATTGATAAGCAGATTCTTGCCAGACAAGATGCTGTTAATTAAGTTTTCTTTACCCATTTTGAGATCTGTTTCTTTATCTGGTGATAGTGGGGGCCATTAGGACAAGGTCGCCTTCTCACAGCCTACTGTGATGCTATTTTATTGCAATTTAGATGGAATGTGAGTATGTGACTCTAGGCCCTACAGCTAATGGCTACTGCTCTTCAGTCTGGCTGCAGAAGAAGGCTTTAGTTTAGGCCTACCAATATGGCTACAAGCCTTCCAACATGGTTACAGAAAAACGATATTGTTATACCACATGACTTCTTGTTCTTTATTTTTCTAGTCAATTTCTTTCCAAAATACATCTCACCACTTGTGTTGTAAGTATTTGTCTTTATCATATGTACATAATTAATAGCAGCTTTTTTGATTAATCTTGACTAGCTATATTCTAATACAGTCCAGCTTCCCCCCCCCCCCCATTCATGTTTTTACCGATTCAAGTTTCTATAGACTTCAAAGGGACTATTTATGTACTTGAAGTTAAGCATTTGCTTAAGTGCTTTGCTGGATCAAATGCTCATAGCCTTGCAGGACTGAGCCTTAATATGGAGCCCAAACATTTGGCAAATAGTAAAACACCAGAGCTTCGGACTTCCTGTGAATTTTGTGTTACAGGTTGAACCTCTCTAATATGGCACTTTCTGGTTCAGCCACACCGTGATCCTGCATGATGTTAGTTTGCTAGATATCTGCTTATCCTGGGTGTGGCCAAGTTTGACGCAGTCCCATAAAGTTTGTTTATAGCCACCAGTCCAGCTCTCAGTATTCTGTGCTGTTATTTAGCTCTGATTTACCCCTAAATGTCTTCTAAAAGTTCAGTAAGCAGTGGAAGTATTGGTAACGTGCTGGACAATATTGACCTCCCATGGTTTGGCAAATTTTCTGGTTCAGGGCTGGTCAGATTGGTGCTGGACTAGAGTGGTTCAACCTGTACCAATATGGCAAAATATTACTGTAAATAATCATTTTCTTTTAAATGGTCTCCTTTGCAAAGTGTCATTTCACTTTTTCTCTCTTTCTCAGGACAGATGACTGTCACCTGGTGAATATATCTGGGACACTTCTCTGTTATTGCTATTAATCAGTTTTGATGGGGGAAAAAGGAGAACTTTTCTGTGCTGTGAACTTGCCATTGGGTTTGGTAGGACTCTGGGCTATGGTACAAATGAGTCACACCTAGCAAGGGACATAAAAAGCAATAAGAGGCTCTATAAATATGTGAAGAACAAGGTTATTATGAAGGAAAGTGTAAGTCTACTACTTAGCAGGGAAGGAACTCTGCTAATAATGGATGACATTACGAAGGTAGAGATGTTGAATGTCTATTTTGCTTCAGTCTTCATTAAAAGGTAAATTGTGCCCAGATGCTTAATCCAATTGATATCAGCAATAAGGGGGAAGGAATGTAAGCCAAAATAGGGAAATAATAGGATAAAATATGTAGATAAGTTAAATAGATTCATAAAAACAATGCAATGTATTTCAGATGAAGGAAAAATTAAATTCACAACTATAAAATGGCAAATAACTGGTGTATTATTGAAAAGGATCTGAGATTATAGTGGATCAAAAATTAAATGAGTCAACAATATGATGCAGTTGCAAAAAAGGTGAGAATTATTTGGGCATGTTTTAACAGGCGTTTCAGATGTCAGATATAGGGCATAATTCTCCCACTTTATGCTGCACTGGTAAGGCTTTAGCTGGAGTACTGTGTCCAGTGTTGGATACCATACTTTAAGAAAGATGTGGACAAATTGTAGAGAGTACAGAAGAGAGCAACAACTATGATAACCTGACCTAGAAGGAAAGTTAAACCGTGGCAAATTTAATAATGAGAAAAGAAGACTCTGGAGAGGGTGGGAGACACCTAATAGCCATTAACATATCTGAACCAATTATAAAGAGGATGGTGATAAATTTGTTTTCCATGGCTACTCAAAGTAGGAAAAAAATAATGGGCTTAATCTGCAGCAAGCAAGATTTAGGTTAACTATTAGGAAGAACTTTGACTGTAATGATAGTTAAGCACTGGAATGAACTGCCAAGGGAGGTTGTGGAACCCCCAGCACTGGAGGTTTTTAAAAACATGTCAGACCAACACCTGTGCGGGAGGGGCTCAGTACAGGTGACTGGACTTGAAGACCTCTCAGGGCTCCTTCCAGCCCTGCATTTCTATGGTTCAATGTAGAAAATTGTTTTTCGGAAGTAAGTTTCCTACAGAAGATTGTGTTTTATGGGTGTATTCTAGAAATGTTGCCAACGTCAACTTAAAAAATGAAGTCATAATTTGCACATGATGCACAACACTTTTCAAAGCTTCATACCCATTTAAAAGTTAAATGAAGGTTTGTGTTTGATTAATTTAGCTTTGATTGACGTGAAGGTGTTTCTCTTTCTGGCTATTTTGGGTTGCAAACTTGGAAAAGAAATGAGTGCTATGCATGTATTACATGGTGATGTATATGTTTATTTGAAAAAAAATAAAGCATTTAGGACTAAACCCAAAAGCAGTAAAAGACATCAGACATGGGGGAGATTCCATCACATCATCCCACCTTGGGTCATTTCCCGCTTAGGAGACCAGCTGCAGGACCAAGGCACAGATTCTGCAGATCTCTTGATCTATGGGAGATCAGGGCAATCCATTTAGGGAGCCGGTTGTAGTGTCAGAAAATGGTCCAGTTGTTAGGGTGCTAACTTGGTACTTGGAAAAGCTGCGTTCAATTCCTTGCAACACCGAAGACTTCTTGTATGCTGTTAGACATACCACTTGGGGCCAGGGCCACAAAGGTATTTGGGTTCCTAATTTTCATTGGTCTTAAATATTTATGGGGATCTGGGCTATAATCTCTCTGTGCCATAGTACTTCCCTACCTTACAGAGTGCTGTGAGGATAAGCGCATGGAATTGTAAGGTGCTCAGGTATTATAGTGTAAGGTCTGTATAAATATCACGGTTACAGAGCTAACTACATCTCTGTCCCCTTCCTGATCTGAGTGCGCCCCCTCAACTCCTAGGCTGTGTGGGTTTCTGTTTTCTGGAGTGTAATTTTGCAATTCTGCTACCCCTGGATTGGGTCCTGGAATATGGTATGGTATTTATCAGTTATGCTTACTCAGCAACTCAGCCTTGATTTGGCACCTGGGGGTTTTCCCTTCAGGAATCTGTATAGTGACCAGACAACCTTCTTAAACCAAAGTACTATTAAATAAACATAAGTACCAAGTGTTAGAGGAAAAATGGGATTTTAAAAACAGTCAATCTGCTTGTATTTATTACCTAAGGCAGTGGTCGGCAACCTTCCTGAAGTGGCGTGCCAAGATATATCCTGCCTGCCCTGCGCTGCACTGCTCTCCTGGGAGGGGTGGAAGAGGCTCTTCACCATACGCCCAACTTGGGCTCTGCTCTAGCTTTTCCTGTGGGGAGAGGAGGAGCAGTGTGCGCTCACTTCCCTGGAAGCCAGATGAAACGCGGAGCCTCGGGGCTTCCTCCTGCCCCTGCAGGAAGCTGGCGCTGGCTACAATCTTGTGCAGGGTGTGATGCTGGATCCCCAACATGGGCTGAGGTCAGGGTGGCTCAGGGGGTTCAGAGAAATGGGCGAGGTGAGGGTGGGTGACCCCAGGGTGTCCAGCTCTGCTGGGGGTGGCGTCCCATGGGGGTCAGGTCCATGGTGCCCTCGCCTTCCTGTCAGGGACCCAGGGGCCAACGTGGCTATGGGGTAGGGCGACTCCCTCCATGCATTTTCTTCTCCCTTCAGCCAGCTCCGTCGCTGCCCAGCCCCAGAGCCACAGCCTGGGCAGCACTCACCCTCTAGCGCAGTGGTTCTCAAACTTTTTGGTCTGTGGACCACATGGCTCAATGCAAATCTTTCCATGGACCACCAGTTGCTAGTGGAAACTCACCGTTAATTACATAATTACACCTGAGCCATTTTGCTAGTGCCTCAGCTAGAGAGAATGGTTTAACTTAAATTATTAAACAGCTTAAACATTTTAACTTTCTCATGTTAATCAAATTTCATTTTAAATAAAGTAGAATATTAATTTATGTCCAACACAAAAGATTTCAATGTTTTTTTTATTTATGGCAGGGGTGGGGAACGATCAGTTGTGGACCACACAAGTGAGAAGCAAAACAACTACTCTAAAACCCCCCACTCCTCTGAGCCTGACTCCATCACACCCCAGTTCCCAATTTCCCCATTACCTCCTCCACCCCTCCCATGGGGGGGAGGGTATCCCGGCTCTGCACGGGGACCCTGAGCTGCCTGGTGGAAGCAGGCAGGGAGCTGGGGCTGCTCTTGGAGGTACCGGGGGCAGACTTCCTCACCCCATTGCTTCCTTCTCCCCCAACTCACCTGCATGCTGGCGGGACCGGGGTGGGTGGAGCAGCAGCGGTGCGCATGCGGGGGTGGGGCCTCAATCCCGTGGTGGGGGAGGGGCTGTTCCAGCTCTGCGTGGGGTCCCTGTGCTGTCCAGTGGAGGCAGGTGGGGAGCCGGGGCACCTCTCGAGAACACTGCGAGTCAGGGCTTTCTTCACCTCCTTCCCCCGTGTGCTCGGAAGCTGGAGCTGGTGCTCCAAGTCTTGCGGCTGCGTAGGCTCCAGAGGCGGGGGCTGAGCTCTCTCCGCGGACTCCACGTGCCACTGAAAATTGTCTCACATGCCACTTCTGGCACACATGCCATAGGTTGCCAACCCCTCACCTAAGGGTTTACTCTCCCCAAATGCTAATCTAAGCAGGTGTAGCCTATAGGGCTATCCTGCTTGCTTGCCTATAGATATATTTTCTTATGGTTTACTTATTTCATTATGGTTTTGCTTATATGTTTATTATAATGGGTTACAGTAGGTTTATATTAAAGTAATTTGGCTGTAATGCAAGGGACCTACAGGCCCCATCCTGTATGTTGAGCTAAGGCAAAGTTAGCATATCTGTCTGGAACCATTGACCCAGATAAAACAGTTGGTTTACATATGTCTGGGACCTTTCACCTAGACAGCAAAGTCAATGTGCATATATTTGGGGCCTTTCACCTAGACAGATAGATAAAGATAAAGAAATCTTTAATGGTATAGGGGCTTCCATGTGTATCCTGAAACTTAGTAGGTATACCACGACTTGGGAAAACGCCCAAATAACTGGTTAAGACCAGACTGAATAATCCGTTAGGACAGAAATAACAAACATGGCACATAACCACAAAAGGGGCCAAGGTAACGAATTGACATGTGATAATAAGTTGAGATCAATGATATACTATAGGAAAAAGATACTTCACCATTAGTAACATGAGGAAATACAAATTGGGAGAAAAGGAAACACCCTCTACAATATGCATCAAAAATAACCTCATCAACGTAACATATAAAAGTGCTA
Organism: Pelochelys cantorii; assembly: GCA_032595735.1. NCBI lineage: Eukaryota > Metazoa > Chordata > Testudines > Trionychidae > Pelochelys > Pelochelys cantorii. The sequence continues at coordinate 41,455,053 of CM064327.1, read as the reverse complement.
TCCCTGCCTGTGGATGGTAGGAGAAGGAGTATAGCCTTTGGGAGATGCCAGAGTGACAGCCACTGGTGATGATGGGGAAGGTGATGGTGATGAGGAAGATGATGGATAATATTCCAGGTTCAGGCCTGCTCAGGAGGGGAGGGGGCAAAGGGAGTAACTGCCCCAGGGACCAGCAATTCAAAAGGACAGCATCTGGAGACCCAGGCCCTTTAAATTGTTGCTGGAGACCTGGGTGGCACTAAGGGCTGGCTGGGAGAGAGGGGCAACATGGTCTGGATGGCACTGGGAGCTGGCTGACCCACCCCTGCCCCTTCTATCTGAGGCCACACCCCTTCTCGGAGCATAGAGCCAGCCCCGAACATGCACCTTGCCCAGGGGCCAGGCAATTCTGTCAGCCCCCAATTCAAGTTGTTCTAGAAGCAATGGTCTCAAGTTACAGTGGGGGAGGTCTAGGTTGGATATTAGGAAAAACTATTTCACCAGAAGGGTGGTGAAGCACTGGAATGGGTTATCTAGGGAGGTGGTGGAGTCTCCATCCCAAGAGATTGTTAAGTCTCAGCTTGACAAAGCCTTGGCTGGGATGATTTAGTTGGGATTGGTCCTGCTTTGGGCAGGGGGCTGGACTCGATGACCTCCTAAGGTCTCTTCCAGCTCTAGGATTCTATGATTCTATGAATGGTGTGAGTATATGGAAATACAGAAGTGCATTCCCCATCTATCTTGTTAAGTTGCAGTGTTTGCGACTGTACTAACTTGTATTAATAAACTATATTTATAAATATGCAAGAGTTCCTATAGTGTGCGTGTTGCAACTGTGCACATCAGGGTTCCCAGCTGTAGAATAATTTAAATAGTGGGCCTGATCCTGGAACAAGAAACTGTCAACCCTCAAAGTGATTATTGTAAATTCATAAATAATCTATATAATTCACAATGTAAAGATCAGGCAACACAGGCCTAACTTCAGACACCTCACCATCTTCCCCAAACAGTTTTTCCCTGTCAAGGATGTTCCTTTTTAAACCAGCCAGAGTTCTTTTGATCTCTTCTGACCATGGGTTTTTTCCTGTCCTGGCATTGCCTCTCAACAGCCCTCTAGTTTTTGCAAAGAAGTGGCTTTTCTTGAGCCATTCTTTGTTCTTCCTTCTTGTTCTTCCTTGCAGCCCCTATTAAATCAAGCCAATATATTTATCCAGGAAATGTCCCACTAACCAGATCAATATGCCATATTTATACTTTATTACAGAGCATCTACAAATCCATCCAATAAATACCTTAGAGGGAGTCCTGGGCTGTGTTAAGTTTTCTGACAAATCTCTGTGTAGTCTGAGGGTGTGATGAGTGTCACACACAGCCCCATGTTATTCCCTCATGGTGGATCTTAGCACCAGAGTGAACTGTATGTAAGAGGGCAGAAAAGTGCAATAGTGGTGGCTGAGACCCCTTTTCCACATGTGGCGGGGACTCTCCATGCACAGATCTAGAAGAGAGGGGGCAAGATCCCTCCTGTCGCTTTTTAGGCCAACGTGCATGTAATTTATAATGGCTGATTTCAGGAAAGCTAAGTGTTGTATCAAAAATGCTGTTAATACCAAAATCAGCAATACATGGAGACTACAACACACACAATTTTCTTCTTTCATGCCATTTTAAGCTAATTTTTTAAAGCTAATGTTTTGTTGAGATCGCATCTTTTGAATACTGAGTTGGTAAAAAGAAAAAAGGAAAGGAGTGCACTTTCCACTTAATTTGTGGAAAACTACAGGTTCAACCATCAGAGTAACAAACACCACATTTTTACTGTGGTTTCAATTACAGTAAAATTGGACTGGCTGAGAATCAGGAACATGTTTTAATATTTCCCAGATACGAATAACAAATGATCCAGCAGCTTGTGGTACTGAGGCTTTCAGGAAAAGCAACAAATGACTGCAGCCTCTTCTGATCCACATCAACAAGACCACAGACTGCTGATCTTCTGAAAACCGATGTATCCAGAAACCCTATTAGAGGGCCTTATGAAGGACTCATTATTTCTCAAAACAAAATGAATACAAAAACCAACCCTTTTGGCAAATAATTACATCTATAATGAAAAACACACCACTCCTTAAACTACTCTCTTAATCTTCCTCACTTATTTATCAGCTATTTTTGGAGCAGAGTTCTAGATTTATAGTCTGTCCCATGTCCCACAGAACTTTTGTCCAGTAGAAAGGTCATCTGTAAATCTCAGCAGCAAGAGTAAGATTTTCCTACTATGACATCAAAAAAGAAAAAAAAAAGAAAAAGAAAAAGATGTGGTATTAAAACTTAAAAGCTTGCTGTTAAACCTATGAAAATACATTTGTTCAGCTGAGCTCACATTAAGATTGCATTGCTTCAGCTGGAGTCTGCTGAAGCTTGGTAATCTTGAGGTCGTGGTGTGAAATTTCAATGTAACGTGTACTTGGTGTGCTGAAAGCTGCACTGCTCTAATTAAAAAATCCCCTGGTTTTACGGCACTATTCTGGAGGCTGTCTTGATTTGCTGATGAATGTTGACAGGACTATTAAAGCTGTGAAATAACATCACTTGAACATGGCACAAAATGAAAGGGAAAAACACTGCTATGTTGCTCTTGAGTGTTATTAACCTGATTAGAATTGGAGCCAAAGTGGAAAATCATCCCTGAGGTATGCATTTCATTATTTATTTGTTTGTTTGTTTTGACATCATGATAGCTGGTTGTTAGAACCCCTGAAGCACCACAATTAAGTGAAGGAGCACTTATTGATTCCTTTGACTGTGTCTGCAAACACAGATGAAGAATAATGCAGAGTAATGTATTCAGATATATGTTGTACGGGGAGCTGGTAGTGATCCTTATACTTAGGTTGCCTAATACTGTCCATTTCAAAAGAATCTTGCAACTTTATTTTTAGAAGTTCTTAAAACCTCTGTTGTTTTAAACAGCCCTTTGAAATTCAGCAAGGAGAAAGCTCTCTAGTTAGAAGTGTTTTATTTTCCTTTGTCCCATGAATTTCAGTTCAAGTTTAGCTGAGATCTGAACTGTTGAAAATCACCATTTCTCAGCACTTTGCATTGCTTAAGAAATTGTTGGTAACCTCCCAAGTAACCAGTGAACATGAACATTCTAAAGAGTGGAGCCCCAACCAGAGCATCAGCACTTTCTGCAACGATAATGCTTGTGAGAGGTTGGAACAGCTGCAATGGTGGTTTGAGGAGCCAAGCCAGGCTTCCTCGTAAGGTTGCCAATTTTGGTTGGACGTATTCCTGGAGATTTCATCACATGACATAATCTTTAATTAAAGATTAACCTTTAATTTCTGGAGACTCCAGGAAAATCCCCGTAGCGTTGGCAACCTGGAGATTCCTCCTGTCACACTCCCCAGATGTGGCACATGGCCTCAATGTCCCATTCCCAGACATTGGCACCCTTCTGGGAACACCATATAGGGAATGTGCAACCCTCTTCCTGGATAGAGGGAAGCTGGGCTGGGCTCCCATTCTAAATCCTTCCGATCCAACATGTGGTCCCAACAGCTCATGCCCCACTTGTAGCATAACGCATACACACACACTTTAATTACATGGTCACATTATTTCTGTCACAGGACCTCTGCCTCATTCAGTGTACAGATGTTGGATGCAGAACGAAATAGAGTCAAGGTTGCCTAAGTGACCATAAATCTGGCAAATGCTTGACCTTGCAGCTTAAATAACTTCATTTAATGTAGTTCTTAGTATATAATTGTGACATGTGCCAGGGTACAGTCTAAACTGTTGGATCATTATGCCCCTTTAACCCTCCAATCTGGTGAGCACTATGCCCTGCTTTGCTTTGCTTTGCCACTTTGCCCACTTACCCCATCTATATACCAGCGTGCTATGCCCAGCCACTCTTGAATTACATACAAGGTGACATCTGCACCTTGTATGTCCCAGCCATGCACTCCAGTAACGTGTTGCTCAAGACCCCCTTGCTCGGAGTAAGCGCATTAATTAGTTGTCCCATCGATGTGTATGAATAGGCACCAGCCTTTGTAACCTGAATAGACGCCCCGAACTGCAATCAAAAGCAAATTGGCTTAGCTAAAACACTATGTTTATTAACTACAGGAAGATTATAAGTAATTGTAAGTGGCATAGGCCTAGAGGATCAGAAAGGGTTACAAAAGGGAATAAAAGAGAAAACTGTAAGCTATTTCCTCAACTTTACCAGACTAAGTCACATTTGAAATACTGAGATTTCTCCTACACAAAAATCTACAGCAGTCTGTGTTAACTGGTATTATGCTTTTAATAGTGCAAAGCTTTTCCAGTTAGGCTCACTCTCCCTGTTCAAATGTTTATTTGTCTTCCAAACATTTTGTTGCTTTCAGAGGAGTTAGGGAAAGGGAGCTGGTCTGATGATGTCATTGTCCCTTATTTAATACTCTCCTCCAGATTCTGGAAAAGTCCTTGCTGTGTCATGGTGACAACACAGTCCTTGAAATGAATTGCACATTCTTGCTTGCATCCTTCATGTATATGAGGCTTGATGTATGTTCACAATTCCTTCATTATTCCTAGGTAGCTGGTCTGTGGGCATTTCCCAGACTCAAACCTGTTTTAGTAACAAACATATAGCAAAATCTCATAACTTCCTATACACTGACGAGACGTACATTCCAACAGGACCGCAATGTTTCAATGATACCTCACCAGGTTTACAAAATAGATCACAGCCATCTATAAGTGGTGAAGAGGGGGATATAGGGTGTGATTTTTGAGGTATGATGTGTCACACTAATTTTATATTTACACACAAAGAACTTTCCAGTGGCCGAGGGCTTTATCCATAAATAGTGTGTTGGGAAAGGATCCAGATCAGGGTAGGTAAAGAACATGTCAGAGATCTTCTTCTGACTCATTGGAATGGATTCAGGTCAGCAGGGTTGGACTCAATTCACTTCAAAGTACTCAAGGAATTAACTGATGAAATCTTGGAGCCGATTGCATTAATATTTGCAAACTCATGGATGACAGAAGATATCCTGGAAGAAGGGCTAACCCATTTTTAAAAAGGGTGAAAAGGAGGAGCCAGGGAAAGATCAGCCTGGCTCGGAACCTAGGAAGCTGCAAGAGCAACATATAAAACATTCAATTTGCAAATACTTGGAGGAGCCGGCTTGCAGAGTCAGGACTCTCTTCCAGCCCCAGGAGGGTTGGGGGAACAGGCTGCCTAGGGATGGGGTGAAAGTCAGTGGAATGAGGTGGAGGTAGTGAGTTTGAGGCATCCTGACTGCTAGCCCCAGCTGGGCTGCAACTGTTGGGGAGACTTAAAACTCTCTCCGAGCCCCCGCCTGGGCTTGGGGGAGCAGGCTACCTAAGGGGTGGGGTGAAGTGGAGGGACAGGAGGAAGCAGGCCATATGGGTGTGTGGGGTGCCAAGATTTTGGGCAGGTTTGTGGGGATGTGGCTACATGGGCAAGCCCACTGACAGGAAGGGGCAAAGGGGGCAATTGCCCCGGGATCCAGCAATTCAAAGGGGCCTGGGGCTCCCAGCTGCCATTACTGTGACAGAAGGAGCCCCAGGCCCATTAAAACGCTGCTGGAATGCCGCACCACATTCTCTGGGCGACTCTGAGGAGTGGTTGTCCCCACCCCTGCCCCTTCCGTGAGTGTGGAGCCGCCCCCCTCCCACCTTGCCCAAGGGCCCGTGAAGGCTGTCGGCTTCCCTGTACATGGGAAGTGCTGGGAAATGCTGTTGTCTGATTAATGCATTAGAGCGAGATCAGTCCAATCACATCTTCCCTTTTCTTGTTGCTGAGGTAACTAGGAGGCTGGGATGAAGAGGAGCTGGTATTATTATCAATTAATTGTTGATACAATTACAATATCAGAAATATGCCAGGAATAATGTGATGGGGAAGGAGTAATCTGGCACCCCTGCTATTTTCCACTATTAGAATTATAGAGCAAACACAAAACAATGAATTCTCTGCAGTTCTAGACCAAAATATTTTTTTCACCTAGTACCAGCAGGGAAAGATGAAGAGTTTGTGTTTGGCCATGTTGAGTATCAGTTGACAGTTGGTGGACATCTGTCATGCAATGATAGAAAGACTGGGCTAAGATTTATTTTGGAGGGAGACAGATCCTGAGCAGAGAGGTAAAGAAGGCTGAGGGTTTCTGCAGATCTTAATGCAGGATCTGAGTTGTATTGATTTTTTTTTTACTGTGAAGCATTAGATAAGGTAGATAAAGGTTAATAATCTGTCCTCTTCCTAGACTTCTGAGGAGTTTATATGAGTATTTTTAAAGCATGTGGATTAGGTTTCAGTGAGGTCGTCATAAGTGCAGGATCAGGCTCTAAACTTCTGTCAAGTCCACACAGTGAACAAACAGAAAAAAAACACTTTAATATTTCTGCGGTAGTGATCTTATGGGGAAAGTTCAGCAATCCAAGTTTTTTTTTTTTAAATCTGTGATTTTATATTGATCTGTGTCACTTTAAGAAGCTGCTTTTATGCTATTTGCTCTCTCATAGGCTAAGTCTACACTTAGGCTATGTCTAGACTGAAAGCTTCTTTCGAAAGATGTTTTTTTCGGAAGAGATCTTCTGAAAAAAAGTCTTTAGAAAAAGAGCGTTTACCCACAAAAGTGCATCGAAAAAGTGATCTGCTTTTTTGAAAGACAGTGTCCAGACTGATTGGCTGCTCTCTTGCATAAAAGGCCACCCGGAACCACTTCAGGCAGGGCTTTAGGTTACCAGTTACTTACAAGTGCTGGTGCTGGAGCCTTGCAGAGACACGCACTTACAGGGTCTCCCCCCTCCCCCTGGACAGCCGTTTCTCTGCTTCTGCTACGTGCTTGCCTACCTCTTTGAGGGACAGCAAAGCTCTCGCAGTGCCTGCTGTGGTTGCTCTGCTTTTCTGGACGCCACGGCTTTTCTCTTGGTGCCATGGACCCAGAGCTACCCCAGGGCATGCGATGGGCCCACATGGCCATTCTGCAGTTTCTGCAGCACTTTGTGCCAGCTGCCTTCCTGGTTCTGACCGAGCTCGACTCGGAGCTCATTCTGCGGATCCTCTTCCTAGGTGTGGGAGTTACACTCTGGCAACCGCACCCCACTGTGGAGAGGCTTTTTTGGAGGCTGGACTGGAGTTCCGACTGGTGGGACCAGCTGGTCATGGAGTGGTGGGATGACCAGCAGTGGTTCCAAAGCTTCCACATGCAGAAGGCCACCTTTTTGGGCTGTGTGCCTGGCTTGTTCCTGCCCTCTGGAGACACGACACCCACCTGTGGCCCACCATCCCCCTGGAGAAGCAGGTCGCAATCACCATCTGGAAGCTCGCCACCCCAGACAGCTACCGGTCGGTGGACAACCAGTTTGGCATGGGAAAGTCCACTGTCGGGGCCTTCCTCATGGAGGTAAGGCACTCTGGAGCTGCAGTCCCTGCATGGGGGGTGGGGAGTCCTGGAAAAGGGGGACCCTTGGCAGCTGGCATGGGTGGCGTGGCTCGCCCCTCAGTCCTGACTGGTCCAGCTGTGGAGAGCACAAACAGGGAGAGGCGGCCGTCATCCATTCAGATACTGTCCCTGAGGCCGTGCCCTCCTCTGTAAGCAGAGACCAACAGTCCTCGGGGCAGAGGAGGGGGATGTCCTGGGAGCAAGGCCATGTGTGGCCTGTATTGCAGGCTCTGCTTCCCAGGAGCCTCGAGGTGCCCAGGGGCCCATGCAGCCCACTCCCCCCACGGACAAGCAGGGAAAGAAAGTGTCCGGCTACAGTGGGATCCCCTCATGGGTGGCAGGGGTCTGCACATACACCTGAGCTCGCGGCACTGCCCATGGGAGCGGGTGGTGCCTCACATGTGTGGGCATGCCTGCATGCTGTGTGTGGCACTCCTTGGGGTGTCTGGGGTGGTGCCCGTGCCCTTGTGGCTAGCCTGCTTCCAGCCATGGTAGGTGCTGGGAGGGCCCCCCCCAGAGCCAGACATGTGTGGCCTTTCCTGAGCTTGGCAGCAGGATCCCACCTGTGCTCAGGGGCTGCCTGCTGAGTCTGCGTGGTGCACATTAACGCTGCACGGGGTTCCATGTGCACGGACTGCAGCATGATGTCCAGCCCAAGCAGCCCGAGTGACGCTCACCTTCTGCTCCCCATGCACCCTCCTCCCCATCCTGTGCGTGTGTGACAAACTGAGAGCACTCACCTGAAGATCCCTCCCCGGTGTTAGACGAGGTCTGGGAGATGTCCTGGCTGACAGGCACTGGCTCCAGGGACAGGGTGTCAGTGTCCATCTCCTCCTCCTCCTCTGCTGTGACCTCCGGCCGGGTGATGATGGGGGTCTTGAGGGCAGAGTCCATGACGACGGGTGGGGAAGACGTTTCCCCACCCCCCAGAATCTGGTGCAGCTCCTGGTAGTAGGGGCAAGTGGCGTCCTGCCCCTGAGCGCGAGCTGCACACTCTGGCCCTGATGTATCCCTGACGGAGCTCTTTCCCCTTAATCTGGACCTGTTCCAAGGTCTGGGGCGGGTGTCTGTGCTCTGCCAGGGACTTGGCCATGCGCTCGAAGATGTCTGTGTTGCGGCGCTCAGAGCGGAGATCCTGCAATGTCTCCTCCTCGCCCCACAGCTCAAGGAGGGACAGGATCTCCGCTCCAGACCAGGAAGGTGCTTGCCTCTTGGTTCCCCTGAGTGGGTCCTGGGACCCCTGGGGCTGCTCCCTGTGAGGGCCAGGAGGGTCTCGGGGGGTTTGAGGCTCCACAATGAGTGGAAGGGTCTGTGGCAGGGAGAGCTGCGGAGTTAGGGTGCTGCTCTCAGGCCGGCTTCCTGTCACAAGGCTTGTCCAGGGTGCTGCAGCTGTAAGAGGGCCAGGAGACAGGAACTATAGAGTTGTGATTACTGTGGACAGAGTGTCTACCAGGGCACCTGTGTTATTTTGTGAAAACCTCTTCTTTTGAAGGAAAACCCTCCTCTCCATCCACACAGGCCTTTTTCTGAAAGAGTTCTTTCGGAAAAAGGCTTCTTCTTTGTACAAAGAGGATTACCAAGGCCGGAAAAACCCCTCTGATCTTTTGATTTTCTTTTGAAAGAACATGATTGCTGTGTGGACGTAATGGAAGTTTTGTCAGAAAAATGGCTGTTTTTCCAACAAAACTCTAATGTAGACATACCTTCAGAATAATAGAATCATAGAATACTAGAACTGGAAGGGACCTTGAGAGGTCATCAAGTTCAGTCCCCTACTTTCATGGCAGAACCAAGCACCACCTAGATAATCCTTGATATATGTTTGTCTAAGCTGTTCTTACAGCTCTCCCGTGATGGAGATTCCACAACCTCTGTAGGCAATTTATTCCAGTGCTTAACCACCTTAACAGTTAGGAAGTTTTTCCTAATGTTCAACCTAAACCTCCCTTGCTGCAATTTAAGCCCATTGCTTCTTGTCCTATCCTCAGAGGTCAAGAAGAAGGAAAAAAATTCTCCCTCCTCCTTGTAACACCCTTTTAGATATTTGCTATTATGTCCCCTCTCAGTCTTCTGTTTTCTAAAGTAAACAAGCCCAATTCTTTCAGTCTTCCCTCATAGCTCATGTTTTCTAGGTCTTTAATAATTTTTGTTGCTCTTCTCTGGACCCTCTCCAATTTCTCCACATCTTTCCTAAAATGTGGTGCCCAGAACTGAACATAGTACTCCAATTGAGGCCTAATGAGCAGAGTGATGACTTGCTCTGGGCACCTGAATTTTGCCATAATCTTCCATAGTCCCCCTTGATTGATTGTATCAAATGCTTTTGTCTGGTCAAAGAAAGTCATATACAGGTTGGCGTTTTGCTCCTGGCATTTCTTCTGAAGTTGACAAGTTGCAAACATCATATTTATGATCCTGCATCCTTTTCTGAAGCCACACTGACTCTCAGACAGAAGTCCTTGTTCAATATATTCCTGCCACTGACGGTGAGTGCAGGAGTGGGCCTTGTCATGTTACTGGAGTTTAAGGGAAGCAGCCAGGTCACTGCTGTACCCGGGGGGGGGGGGGTGTTTGCCCCAAAAGTTGGTACAAAGGGCGCCATGTTAGGTGTCAAACAAAAGCTTATTGTCTACGGATTCTGTATATGCTCTTCATATATCTGTATAATGTCTGTGTGTGGAGTTATGAATATGTACTCTGTGTTTATACTGGAAGTTTCTCTGTATGGGACTGAACAAGAGACGAAGAATGCTCAGCCTATGGACATGCTAATGAGCAAGTCTCCATGGAACAATAGCCCTCTATAGGCCAAGGACACACCTCAAGAATGGTGACTGATACCTAAGGACTACCAGCAGGGGACACAGTGATAGGCCACGGGCCAGGTGACCTGCTGCAGCCACGAAGAGACCAGGAAGGAGGTATAAAGATGCCATGTGGCAGCCTCCATAGGTCTTCAGATCTGCTCAGACCCCAGATGTGGCCTCCCAGGGAATCACGAGCTGGGTAGAACTGTGGACCCATCCGGATATAGGATGTACACCAAGGACTTTTAAGCCAGCAGTTATAACATCTCTGCTGCGAGCCTGCATCGAGAACTGGAAGATTCGATGCATGTAATGTATGATACTTTAACAACCTTACTCTCATGCTTTTCCTTCTTTTAGTAATAAACCTTTAGATTTTAGATTCTAAAGGATTGGCTCAGTGTGATTTGTGGGTAAGATCCAGAGGGTAAATTGACCTGGGATCTGTGGCTGGTTTCTTGGAACTGGACAGAACTTGTTCCGGGAAGGTGAGATTGGGCTTTAAAACCCCTCACCTGTGTATGAGGCCCTGGGCAATCTGGGGCATGGATATTGCTGGGGTGTCAGAGGGGTTTTGCTCATGAGACTTCAGGCAGGCAGCTGAAGCGCTCTGTGGGACTGGTTTGTGGCCTAGTTGGGAAGGTCTCCAGTCTGGCGGCTGTAAGGAGCCCCAAATTTGAGCAATTCGCCCAGAGCAGACACCCTCAGCTGTGCCCAGACCTGGCCCGGTCCATCACAGGCCTGACCCCTGCTACTGGTGCCAGGCCTCCTGCTAATCTCCCCTGGCTGCATCATTCTGGGGAAGGGGTTTGTGGGAAGGGTGGAATAGCAGTAAGGAGGGGGTGGAGTAGGGGTGGGAAGAGTCAGGCTTAAGTGAAAGGATGGAATGAGGGTGGGGGCAGACCAAGTGTGGGGCTTAAGGGACAGGATGGAGTGGGGCAGGGGCAGCAAGAGATGGGGCAGGTGCAGGACCTGGGGCAAAGAGAGGGGTTGTCCTAGGATTGTACCCCCCTGAGAATGGCCCTGGCTCCAAGGATGAATCAAGGTTGTGAAGTGAAGACAATTATTGTCTGGAGGCCTGTGCCTCATTTGTTGCAGCAGCTGAAAAGTTGGAGTGAATGGCTCAGGGACGCAGATAAAGGATGGCCTCATAGTACAGGCAGCTGAATGCTGTGCTAGAGAATTGGGTGCTGTCCTTGCCTCTGCCACAGAGTTCCTGTGTGATGGGGATCATAAAACTTGAAAAGAAACTGAAATGCGCCTCATTTTCTGAGTACCTGACCTGAGACTTTGAGAGCTGGTCTACACTCATAGTGCCAACTGGAATCTATGGGAACTGTGCTTAGAAATATTAAGTCTGGATAATGCTACATGTACTGAAAAATCAGGTCCTAGGCCTCTGAAATTGGGCACACAAAATTAATGGACACTTCCAACCTCAGTCTTCCTGTGTCTCAGCTCCCCATCAATAAAATGGTGATAATGCCAACCCCTCACTTTACAGGAATGATGTGAAGACTGACTGAAGTTTGTGCAGTACTCAGGTACCATAGTGATGGGCATAACAGAACAATTAATTTCCTAACAAGCTTTTCTATGTTCAGAGAAGGGGTTGATTAGTGTGTGTATTATACTGCAGACACAAAAGGAGGCTGAATTAAAACTGAATAGGCAACCTTAACTCCGGAAATGTTCTGACTTTTGAGTGCTTTATTTTGAAGTCTCAGTGTTCTCTTAACATAGTTTTTTTTGTGTGTGTAATATCTGGTAAATGTGGTCACTAGCCTTGGGATACAATAAAAAGCAACAGAATATTAGGCTGAATGTCAGGAAAATTACAATGAGACGTATTAAGCTGTGGAATAGTCTCTCAAGGAAAAGGGTGAAAGCTCATCACTTGAGACTTTTAACATTGGACTGGACAACGTGGTATAAGATGCACTGCAAGGAACAGTCCTGCATTGGCAATGAGTTGGACTAGATGATCTAATAAGTGTTTTTGGTTTCTTGTACACAGCTATGTAAGAGCTAAGAACTCTTTGGGTATGTCTTGGTTACAAACAGGGGCTTTAGGGGCTGCAGACCTGGGCTTTATCCATGGGCCAGATGGGTCCATGGGGATGTGGCCCACTGCTTCTTTTCATCTGGCTTGTGGCAAGTCAATGTGCCATGCATAGGTGCTGACTGCTCATCTTGCCAGAGGGTACTCAACCAAGGGTACTCTGTTCCAGGCCCTGTCAGCACTCCACCCTTTCCCCCAAGTCCCTGGCTTCACCCCATTCCTTCCTGCCCCTGCTCCTGCTCCACTTTTTCCCCTGAGCATGTCCCCTCCTTGCTTCTCCCCTGCCATCCTAGAGCTATTCTGGAAGCACTAGGAGGGAGGGGCAGGAGTTGGTAAGCGTGGGGCTGCCAGTACAAGAGGGGCAGAAGGGTGAGCATTGTGCTCGTGGGTGCTCTGCCTCTACCCAACCCCTGACCCCAGTCCAGACACCCTTCCTGTACCCCAGCTCTCTCCCAGAACCCGCACCCCAAACTTCCTGCCATGCCCCAATCCCATCCTAACTCTGTGCCATTCCGTTAAATTTCCCCATGGGTGCAGACTGGAGCTGCGAGTACCAGCATGCCCCTGCAGCCTATAGGTACTGTTCCCGCCTCCAGTGCCAGCTCTGCAGCTCCCATTGGCCAAGAACTGTGGCCAATGGGAGTTGCAAGGGGAAGCATCTGTGGGTACAGGCAGCACGCACTGTGAAGATCGGCATGGCCCCTCTGCCTAGAGGCTGGACATGCCTGCCACCTTGGGGAGCAGAGCAGTGCAGAGCCAGAGTAGGTAAGGATCCTGCCTTAGCTCCTCTGTGCTGCTGAGCAGGAGTTGCTTGAGATAAGAGCCTCCCCAACTGGAGCCTGCTCCTGCTTTCCCTTCTGCACTCAATCCCTGACCCCAGCCCAGAACTGTCCTGCACCCAAATTCTCTCCCAGATCCTGAACCCTGAACTTCCTGCCACTCCCCAGCCCCTGTCCCATCCCTGGCCCCACCCCAGAGCCCACTTCCCCAGCTGGAGCTGCACCCCCTCTCTCATGCCAATCCCCTGCCCTGACCCTGAACCCACTCCCATGCTCCAAATCCCCAGGGGCCCCACAAAACATAATAGCCCCAGGCCCACAGGAGAGTTAATCCAACCCTGGTTATATGGGTTTTCTCATAATGTGCCCTACAGAAACAAATTATCTTCAAGAAATGCCCTTCATTATGGGCAATCTAACTTACTAGAAGTGATCAGATTTTTTTGTTTGTGTCTTTTACTGTGGAAAATTTTACTTTTTCGGCAAAAACAAAACAAACAAAAACATTTGAAAATCTGAAATATTTCAGTCAACACCTGAAATACATTGATTCAGAAATGCCTCCTGGGAGTTATTTAGATACCTCATGCTCCCATTCCCCTCTACAGGCCAGGGGGCCCTGAACAAGCTACATTGCTCATGATACACCACAGCAGCCCCTCTTGGTGAGGGAAAGCAGTGCATCCAAGTCCCATGACTGTAGTGTTTTATGGGGGATAAAGTCTGGCAGAGGAATCTGGCCTATACATGAGAATGGGGACTAGAGGTAACTGAATTACAATTCCTTTGAGGTAGTGCAGCAGCATTTCTGAATGGCAATATTTTGTTTTTTTCAGGCAAAACCTTTTTGGGCATTCATTGGTTTGATGAAAAGGTTAAGATTTCCGCAGAAAGGAGACACTTTTCACAAAAAAAGTGTTTACTCAAATACCCAATATGCCAACCCAAAATCAGTTTTGATGACAGTTTTTTTGACTGGCCTTATGCATTATTTAGTAGTCCAGAGAATGTCTGAAACAGAGCCATAGCCCAGAGCAAAACCATCATCTCGTACCAAAACAAACTGGAGAGGCTCTACCACAGGAAGAAACTTGGCTGCCTCCATAAGATTCAGAGTGAATCTAGTTTTAGACACAGTTTTAGACTGATTTGGAGCCGACTAAAAATGGTTTTGAGGGTCTGTGATAGTGATATTTGATCATCATTGCTGCTTGTGAATAAAGAGGTGCTCAGATAATATGGTGATGAGGGCCAGATAAGCACCTATATGGGCAATGATCACCAAAGTAAAACTTTCTAACAAGATGTAGACAGTGTTGTGCTATACCACGCATTGTTGAACTTACAGAAAGGCACAGCCAGAAAAGCACTCCACACCCAATTGTCAAAACAAAAAGGATATCCAGGATAGTAAAATAAATATTTAATTTTGTTGTCTTCCTCTACCAATCCTGGATAGCTAGCCAGCTCTAATAATAAGTATTTTAAAATAATTTAAGTGTTTTGATACATTTTCTTGTGTTAATTTTTCACTCCCTGCCTAGTGTTGGCTTTTCAACAACTATAGTTTAGATGAGCGGTTCTCAAACTTTTTGGGCTCTGGAGCCCTTTACATGTGTAAAAATTTATGCGGAGCCCCAGCAGTCCACTGATTGTATGTGTTGTACTTATGCGGAGCCCCAGCAGTCCACTGATTGTACGTGTGGTACTTATCGATGTTTCCAGTTTGTCAACCTCGCGGAGCCCCTGGAGATGTCTCATGGAGCCCTGGGGCTCCACGGAGCACAGTTTGAGAAACACTGGTTTAGACAAACTACTGTGAGATGGAGTTTTGCGTGTTGAAAATATATCAAGGACAAAGGGCAGGAGCTCTTTACATCTTCAAAGTGGTTTTTTACCAATATTCATCGGTGGTGTATGGCACCAACTTTACTGTACACTAAGCCAGCTGCATTATTCCTATAGGTGCTTCAGCTACCTAAATTCCCAGTTGTGGATCTGTGAGAAGTAAAACGTCTAACCTACGACTGAGTAACAATATACCCATATGGAAGTGGCTGTGTTTTTCCAAACCCTGGTTGATCCATCTTTCTCTGCAGTAGGGACATGTATACACTAGGAAATTATTTCGAAATAACTAAAATCCATTTAATAACTCCCACAATAACAAAATAGAAATTGTGTGTCCACATTATGGGGAAGCCTCGAAATTAGTCTGAGGCAAGCTCCATTAATGTGGAAATGCTACCTGGACTTAGAGCCCCAGCAAGTACTGGGGAGTAATTAGTTTGCATTACTTTGGGGAGTAGTTATTTCGAAATAGCAGCACTGGAGCATCCACTATTTCAAAATAACTATTTCAAAATTAGCATTATTCCCTGAGGAAAGCAGCAGTACAGATTTCAAAATAACCAGCCCCTTATTTCGAAATAACTCCACTTCTTATTTCGACCTAAGGGGATTATTTTGATATAAAACCCTAAGGTAGACTAGGATTAGGTTAGCAGTTGCATATAAAAATTTTTTATTTGCTTTGTATTTGGCCCCCCTTTCATTAAAACTCTCCTATGTTATGATGCCTGCAAAAAACTTGAAAAGTGTTAGACTTTGCAGAATCGACTGCCTCTCATGCTGACCAGTATTGTCTCATTATTTCCTTGGACAACTCCATCTTTTGGTCTGCATTCATCTTATCTTTATACTTACCTTGTAAGGCCTTTGGGGCAGGAATCATGTCATTGTTCTGTCTTTGTACAGAGCCTAGCACAATGGGGTCCTTGACCTTTGTCCATGACTAGAGCTCCTAGACCCTTTGATAATACAAATAATTGATAATAGTAATAAAGAATTTTCAAACCCTGCCACCGGCAGAGCATTTTTCTTTTTGGTGACACTGCCCCCAAAGCAAATCATTTTAAGGGACACTAAATTAGAAATGGAGGTGCCCCAAACATGACCAGGAGCTCCCTTTTCTGCACAGAAATGGGGCTCACCTGCCTCTTGACATTACAGACTGGAACCGTAGGTTTAGACAGGACTGCAAAAGTCATGTAATCTAACTCCCTGACAAGATGTTGGATTTATTGTGTGTAAGCCATCCAAGACTGATGGCTAACAAACCTTCTTTTCAAAACCTCAGTGAAGGAGCTTCCACAACCATCTTAGACACTGTTCCATTGCTATTCTTACAGTTTGGAAGTTTTCTCTGAGATTTAATCTAAATCTCTTATGCTGTAATTTGAGCCTCTTGTCCTGCCATCAGAGAAAACAGAACAAATTTTCTCCATCTTTTTTATGGCAGCCTTTCAAGTATTTGAAGACCATTATCATCTCCCTGCTTAATCTCCTCTGACATCACCACTCCTCCCCCCAGCTCTGAAGAGGTGTTACTGACTGGCCTGGGGAATGCAAATTATTCCACCACAATTCCGAGTTTTCCTAAGAAAACTTCTGCACTGGAGCTGAAAGGTGAAATTTCCAGCTCCAGTAAACTTACCCATGCTAGCTCTGATCAGGCTAGTGCACTAAAAATAGAAGGGTAGACTCAGTCATGAATATGGCAGGACACCCCAAATACAATCCCATCCAAGACCCTAAAAACTGACTCATTGTGGTTAGCCCCTCCCACTACTCATGCCACCATGGCCGTACCTCTATTTTTAGTGCGGTAGCTCAGTCATAGATAATGCAGCTATGTCTAGCCAACCTTGAAATGTCCATCTCCAGTGTAGACCGACCATAATTATTCCCTTTCAGAAGGGTTCCAGGAACTGGGGCTAGCTGCAGGAGGAGAGTATCAGGACAGGGTCAATGGAATCACATAATAAAAGAGAAGTGTACACAGGACCTCTCAGAGCGAGAGCCCATGTTCCATCTAATCTTTCCTAAAAAAGTCGGAACAGCAAAAATCAGTCCCAGATATGAATTGTACCTCCCTGACATACAATATCTCCCAGAGTTAGTGGGGGGGCAGATCAGCTCTACACAGTCACTAACAGTCCAACTGTCAAACCATGCCTTTTAAATCAGAAACCTGTTATATCACTTAGTATATACTGAATGTCAGATACATTTATTTCCCATCTGGTATCTATATATATATATACATTTGGACACATATACCTTAAGTATAGAACAAAATACTTGTTTGAAATAATGTTTAGGTTCGGCCTCTTTTGGTAACTAGCAAAATCCTTTTTTTTTTCTCGGCTATATGCAAACTATTCTACTTAAGCTTGTGCAAACTGCTATGGATAATATTTTGATTTTTTATCAACATTACTCATCACTTTAGACTGTGCAATATAACTCATGGCAGTCTGGATTTAATGAATGTTTGAATGACCCTAATTTTTTTTGTGATTTGAAAACCTAAATCTCATTGAAAGCTGAGCTTTGTTTATTTCCCAAAACTGATCTGAAGGCCATTTGGAACACTTAGTGTATTCTAAAATGTGATCATATCAACAATACATGTTCAAGTTTGTTTTAAAGTCAGTTTTTCTTTCCCAGTTTACATAAATTACTTAAAAATCATTCACTTTTTTGGATCATAATGTGCTCACTTGGCTTTTAGGCCTAGATAGTTTACAGGCCAATTTTTCAAACAGGATTCTAAAGCTATTTGTGGATTACTTTCTTTTTGCTACTTGTTATCTGCATTCCTGAAGTAAGCACATTAAAATGACTGAGGATTTTCATCAAGCTAAATGATTATACTAAATAGGGCAATTTTGGGTGCTTTTAGCTTGTATGTTTAAACACACTATGCAGGAGAAACCAATGCTACATTTTCTTTTAAACCACAGAGGGCACTGTTTATTCTTACTGCAAAATGATTTTATTACAGTAGATTTCCACTCTCCATAACACAATTAGTGTATAAGTTTACATTTTACTTTTAGCATTTTTTTCACTTTCTGTTTCTTTGGTTGAAAAAAAAATATTTTAGATGTATTAGTCAGGCACATTCTTACATTTTCAATATTTGACACAAATAACTCTCTGTTCCTTGGAATTTGCTTTGCTATTTCATTATTGATTTATACACATATTCTTCTGTATAAATAAATGCTATGTTTGCACAAATCTGATCAAAATAGAGGTGCCAACCTCCTTAGAAGGAGCAGTTGTTAGGAACTTGCAGAAGAAACAATATCTCAAGCTTGGCTTTTTTGCTATGTATCATCTGCTTTTCAACATACTCTGTTTGGGTAAGGTTATTGGAAAAAGTGGTGTTGGACAACACAAGCATAAATTGGAGTTCTCATATTTACTTAATTCCTTTTAAATGTTGCTTTTAGCCTGCATCTAGTACAGAAATTGCACTGGCCTCCTTCCTTGATGACAAAGGCAACTGTCTGTGCTGATATTATTATTATTAAGGCTTGTTGAAAATTTTTGAATGAAATATTTTCTGTCAGAAAATAGGCATTTGTTGACATTGAAATTTTCTGTGGAAAAACATGTGGACAAGGGGGATCCAGCTCAAAATGAGGGAGAAACAATCCAACATATAGTAGCCTGATCAGGTGGGGAATCTTGTCTACATACCTGGTCCCCAATCACTCCCAAGAGTGAGCTATGGGGGTACTGCATTTAGGAATTTGTTTTCTAAGGGCATGTCTACACTAGGAAATTATTTTGAAATATCTTTTTTTTAAATAATAACTCCCAAAATAATAATTTTGAAATAGCATATCCACACTATGGAGAAGCCTCGAAATTAGTCTGAGGCAGGCGCTGTTATTGTGGATGCACTACCTCAACTTAGAGCCCCAAGAAGTGCTGGGGAGTAATTACTCTGAATGACTCTAGGGGGTAGTTATTTCAAAATAGCAGCAGTGGAGCGTCTAAACTACAGTTATTTCGAATTAACTGTTTTGAAATAAGCATTATTCCTCATGGAAAGCAGAAGTTATTATTTCAAAATAACCAGCCCGATATTTCAAAATAACAGGCTTGGTAGTGTGGATGTTCTGCTTGTTATTTTGAAATAACTCCCTAGTATAGACCAGGGCTAAGTGACCTATACTCTCTTGTGCTCTCTTCTTATGTTCTGATGTTAAGTAAAAGAGCAAAGATGTTAGAATTCTGAGTAAATGCTTGCATATGTTATATGCCACAAATACCACAGTGTCCTCTGAGAGAGTTAAACTGTAACCCAGAAAGCTTGGGCCTTTGGTGGAATTCTGAGAGAGGGTATGTTTTTAAACTAACAAGAAGTCTGGAGGATTAGCACTGATCTCAGCAGCTGAGACACAGGTTTGAGCTCTCAGGAGATTGCTAAACAAAGGTTCTGTGCCTGGAAAATGTTCCTGGGGAGGGACCCAAAATTGGGGGAATGTATGGGTTTCGTTCCAGTCCCAGAAGCTTGCAATGCATGGAGACTTGTTGGCTAGGTTCTCTCACAGCAATCTAATGAGTGGCTGAGAGGGGAAGTTCAACTGGGATCTGTCACAGTATTGCAGGGATGATATCTACTACTATGAACAGTAATCAGAAGGGTCGCCCAATCTTTGTCAAATCAGTTTTCAATCTTGGGGTACTTCAGAGTCACCAGCAGCTCCTGTAGATGCAGATGGTTGCACAGAACTAAAGGGTGTTTTTCATTTTTGGAGAGAAGATTATACTTAAAAACATAAGAACGACCATATTAGATCAGGCCAATGGTCAGTCTAGCCCAGAATTCTGTCTTTCAACAGTGCCTAATCCCAGGAGTTTCAAAGGGAATGAGCAGAACAGGCAATCGTTAAGTGATCCATCCCCTGTTGTCCACTTCCAGCTTCTGGCAGTCAGAGGCTAGAGATGTCCAGAGCATGGGGTTGTACTCCTGACCCTCCTGGCTAATAGTCATTGATGGACGTACTCTCCATGAACTTATGTAGCTCTTTTAGGATCTCTATTATAAATTTGCATTGTGGGAAGAAATACTTCCTTTTGTTTGTTTAAACCTGCTGCTTATTAATGTTATTGGGTGACCTTGGTTCTTGTGTTTATATAAAGGAATAAATAACACTTTCTTATTCACTCTCTCTACAACAATCATGATTTTATAGACTTCTATCATATCTCTTCCCATTAGTCATCTCTTTTCCAAGATGAAAAGTCCCAATCTTTTTAATCTCTCTTCCTACAGAAGCTGTTCCACACTCTTAATTTTCATGTCACTTCTCTGTACCCATTCCAATTCTAATATATCTTTTTTGAAACAGGATGATGACCAGGGCTACATACAGAACTCAAGCTGTGGAAATGGATTAATGTAGTGGCATTATGATACTTCTGTCTTATTTCCAAACATCTCTAACATTCTATTTGGGTTTTTCACTGCCGATGCACAGAATGGATATTTTTCAGAGAACTATACACAATGATTCCAAAATCTCTTTCTTGAGTGGTAACAGCTAATTTAGATTCTATAATTTTAAATGTAGATTTGGGATTATGATTTCCAATGTGCATTATTTTGAATGAAAAAATATGGAATTTCACCTGCCATTTTCTTCCCGAATCACCAAGTTTTATGAGATTCCTCTGTAATTTTAAAGTCTGCTTCAGTCATAACTATCCTGAATAATTTTGTATCATCTGAAAATTTTACCACTTTACTATTTACCTCTTTTTCCATGTAATGTGTGAATATGTTGAACAGCACTGGTCCCAGTAGAGATCCCAAGGGGGTCACTGCTATTTTCCTCTCTCTATTCTGAAAACTGACCATTTATTTCTACCCTTTGTTTTCTGTGTTTTAACCAGTAATATACATGAGAGAATCTTCCCTCTGATCCCATGACTGCCAACTTTGCTTAAGAGCAGGGGTGGACAATAATTTTTGATGGGGTTGGGGCACTCTAAGATTTTGGTAAGTGGTCAAGGGCTGCACTTTTCTGTGGAGGGGTTGTGGGGTCTGGGATGGAAGTTAGGTGCAGAAAGTAGCATAGGGTAGAAACTAGGGTGCAGGAGAGGATATGATATCTGAGAAGGAGTTTGGGTGAAGGAAAGGGTTGTGACCTGGGACAGGGGTTGCGGTGCAGAGTCTGGGAGGAGGTATGTGTTCAGGAGAGGATTCTGGCATGGGAGAGGCACATAGGAGTGGGTTCAGGGTCTGGGTGGGAGCTGGGTGCCAGAGGGGGTGCAGCTCCCAGCCAGCAACAGTCTCACAAAAGCTTCCCTGCCTACCAGGAGACTCTGGCTTATGTGGTGGGGGAGGGAAGGGAGGCTTCACATACTGCCCTTGCCCCCAGGAAAATCTCTCAGCTCCTGTTGTGCTGCACTGTCTCTGCTCCCAGCAAATCTTTTAGCTCCCATTGTCCAGCTAAGAAACCAGCCAATGGAAGCTGAAAGATTTGCTGGGGGCAGGGACAACGCAGCACAGAAACTGGCCAATGGGAGTGGAGAGATTTTGCAGGAGGTAGGGGCAGTGTGTGAAATCTTTTCAACTCCCTCCATAGCACAGAGAGCCACAGGAAGCAGCTAGCCACTTTGAGCAGCACTACTCTGTGCTGCCGGGGCAGGTGGGTTGGATTAAAAGGCTTGGCAGGCTGTATGCAGCCCATGGGACATATGCTGCTCACTCCTACTTATGAGTCTTTGTAGAGGGACCTCATCAAAGACTTTCTGAAAGTCCAAGTATACTATATCTTCTGGATCCCCCTTGTCCACATGTTTCTCAACCCCCCCCCCATAAAGAAAGCTAATGTGTTAGTGTGGCATGATTTCCTTTTGCAAACTCCATGTTGACTCTTCCCAACAAATCATGCTTATTTATGTTTCTGATAACCTACCTGAGAAGAAGTCTGTCCTAGCAGTACTTGAACCATTTTCTGAACCATTTTCTGCTCTCCACCAGGAGCAAGAATTAAGAATGGCCATGCTGCTTTCAGAATCAAATGACAAATTCACTTCTTTGACTTAGCCTTTACTCAGTCATATTTTAACAATTTAAAAACCAACACCTAAAACAATACCTGTAATGAAATGAAATAATGTATCTTCTCTACAGGAAGAAGAAAGACATAATTTATATTTTTAAAATTCTATGGTGCACTGACAAATCTGGGGATGGTAGAAGAACCTAAATAATTGTATCATGCCCTGACCTCTCAAACACCTACACACACTTGTAATTTTACTCTTGTCAGCAATCCCATCAAAGTCAGTGGGATACCCGTATGTGTAAAGTTGCATGTATGCATAAGAATTTACGAGATTGGGCCTTAGATCTTACCAGTGTATTTGTAAGAACACTCGAATTGTTCTACATAAGAATTTGATTTTTAATGGTTTTCTTATATTTCTTTGGCTTTCTAATTTTCAAAATTAGAAATATAATCTGGGAAGGAAGGTTACAAAGTCATTACAAAATCCCTGCACAGCACAACTCTGCTATTTTTGGCTCTTTCCCCTTACAATATGCCAATTTATTGCTAGTTTGTACTTATCAAGGTATCTTAAACATTATCCATATCATTTAATTTCAAACCCCAAAATATCAGTGTATAGATTGTTGTAAATGGTTACATTTGATAATTTTAGGTATGTTTTGAAGATCTAAAAGTGATTACACATACGATTCCTTTGCTTTTTGTTTTAAGTGACATAAATTGATCTCACAGGAGAAAAAGCATTACTTAAGTTATTCATAATGCACTTGTTTATGTTTCCAACTAGTGCACTTTATCATAAAGTCACTGGTTTATATTATAAAAGGATGGTTGTGTAATAAGGAGTTAGCGGAAACCACAGGCATGTCTTTGAAATAACTCTAATGGCATTATTTATGAAATATTGTAGGCTTCATGAAAATGATTTTAATGAAGAAATATAATTTTCTTTACTGCCTATTATCTCTGAGTGAGCCAAAAGCACTTTTGTCTCTATTACAACTAAATATATTTATACTTTTGGGATAGATTGCTTTAGTGAGCTCAGTTTAACAATCAAGACACTCCAATGGAAGAGAAAATAATCAGAGCAGTTTAACACTTCAGGGTATAGCAGACAATGTTAGCTTTTAATATGCAATGTTTTTAAATAGGAATATAGGATTTTATGTAACCCTACTGTAGACCCAGTTTAACTAGATGATTCACTCTGGCTTATATGTTTAAAATAAAATAAAGAATAGTTTAAAGTTTATATAAATCACAGTTAAAGCTCCTAAGAACCTATACTCTTTCCCCAGGAGGGAAAAAATAATACAAAAAAATCCAATAACCTAGCATATTTTTAATAATCAGATTAATTTCTTGGACTATGATCAATAACATGCCTCAGTTGCAATCATCATGACATCTCTGCAGGTCACATTTTAAGTTGTTTTGGAACTTTAAGTGAGCATTTCTTTCCTGAATGTTTAGTTTTCTTTGAAGTGTAACCTTAACTCTAATTTTCTGGGTTTGTAATGCTTGTTTTTTTGGTTAATTACAACATCCTTGTAGACCCTTAACTCCCTTTTAGGGTGTTGGGGTTTTTTTGGTCTAGGAATATACACTGGGGCTGCTACTGTTCCCAGTGAAATCAGTGGTAGGACTGGGCTTGCTGTCATGATTATTGAAAAAATATTAATTAAGAATATTTAGATTTTCTTTTACTTCATTATCTGTCAGTAAGCTGAAAAGCATAATATGGGGGACTTAATTTTTGTGGACTCATTAACTGGATTTTGAGATCTAGTATTTTGACTGGATGTTCACTTCAGTGGGTAGGGGAGGCATCCTAGCCCCTTTGAAATCAATGGCATTTTAGAAGTCAAGGGGGCCAGGACTTCACGGATGTGTTCAATGTTTGTTTTGCATGCCTATGTGCGAATGTAAAAGTCCACATGTAGGATTTAGAAGGTCTCCTTACAAAGGCCCACACTTGTAAAATGTTCATTGACTGCTTTCAGGGGAAAACATTTTGACCTATTCTCCAAGAAGAACTCATCTTGTGTGTTCCCTGCTTGTTCTAAGCTTGCATAAAGAGGAAGGATTAAGGTTTCAGGCTCATAACCCATTTGTCATCCAACCTTTTAACCATGACAGAAACTGTAGAACAGCCTGATGTGAAATGTCTGTGAGAAGTGGTTTGAAAAGGTTTAGTGAAAAAGTGGTGGGTGGGCCTAACTTCTAAAGATCAGCACCTGTCCAGTGGGGTTCCTTTAGGGGAGAGTTCTGCCACAAACAGTATATGTCATGTGTACACTGCTGTAAGAGCCACAACTCCAGTAGCAGAGAATGGTAAATGGTTCCTGAAAACTCTTGTTCAACTGTGTCTGTCAGCAGCTCTGGTCTTCCTATCTTGATACACCTCCTCAAGCTATGCTTCCCATTTTAGTTATCATTAAAGCTCCCATTGATTTTAACAGGTACAAGATTGAGCCCTGAAGGGTGGAATGTTATGGAAAATGCATATAGAAGATGTAGTCCTGCTAGGGAGCCCAGACTGTAGAGGAGAATGGAGGGTATAAGGCAACCAAACTACAATTCCTACGAGGCACTGCGGTGACATTTCCCAATAAAAGCTTTCTGTTTTCAGATGTTTGCTGAAAAGTTTAATTTTTCCAAGGGGGAAAATAAACTCCAAACAGTTTCAGCTATACAGCACCAAACAATGGGAAAAATTGTACAGCCTTCCAGTGGATCTACAGATGTGTTTTGGGTTGCCACTGTGTTTAGACTGTAAAATCATCAGGGCAGGAAGAGTTTCTGTCAGTCCAAAGCACTTGGCACTTAACACTAGACTCTCATATTCTAATAGAAAATAATCCCAGGAAAGTCTGCAAGGTTACTCCAGGGTTGAATTCAACCCAATATAATCTGGCATCCTAGACAGGAGACCCTTTCTGAAGTCCCTAAACTTTTTGAAAATACAATTAAAATGTTTCTATGTGCAGGCAGGGTATTTGTGGACTTATGAATGTTGAATAGTAAAATGATCATCAGCATTAACCAATGTCCTGAAAACCAAGAAATGCTCCATTTAAGAAATGTACTTTCAAAAAAATAACATGATCACAGTTAACTTATCCTTAATTGTTATCCAGTGATCTTTTCTGCAAACACAAATTATTAATACATCTGTACAGTATACAGAGGGACTTTAACCTAGGCCATTCATAATCTTTTTACTTGTTTTATTTCATTTTATGGAGCAAAGCCTTAACCCTAGACTTGGGGTGCGATTCTTCATTTACACACAGCAACAGCTTGTCATGTCTGACTTCATTACATGACAAATGCAAAAGTGTGGGGTGAGTTATCATGGAAAAGATATTCCATGCTGATATTCAGCTCCTGCTGATATTCATTTGTCTTATTATTAGCTGTTCTATTTGCTTAAGCATAATGAAAGTTGTGCCAGCTTT
This sequence comes from Pelochelys cantorii, assembly GCA_032595735.1. Taxonomy (NCBI): domain Eukaryota; kingdom Metazoa; phylum Chordata; order Testudines; family Trionychidae; genus Pelochelys; species Pelochelys cantorii. The sequence goes on along the minus strand of CM064327.1, from coordinate 41,429,599 downwards.
CCATTGGACACCTCGATTTTTTTTAGAAATTTACAGTTTGTCTCCACACACTTGCTCCAGATTGAAATTTGCTTTTGAAATGGTGTTGTAGAAAAGATGCTTGTAAAAGCATCTTTAAAAATACAAAGAAGGAAAATATCTGGCAATCTTTAAATTGCAGTTCAAAATATAAATGGGCTAATGGAGATGTTAAACCATCAATTATTATAGTGATCTCAGTGCTTGTGAAAGACAGCTAGACAGGCAGAAGTGGATTCTGAATTCTTTCATTTCCAATACAGGTACAGTGCAGGGAATTGCAGGTTCTTCCATGCCACCATCGGAATGTGACTAAATTTCCAACAAAGACCGTGTCTAGAGTATAGAAGTAAAGTGAGTGATGCTTGGTGTGACTGAATGGGGAGTTCACTGGTTCAGCAAGTCACCTTAGTGGCTACTGCCAGCAGAATTCTTATGGCTCCTGACAGGGGTGCCTACAGCCTCCACAGGTCCCTGGGCAAGATGTGGAGGGGCTGGCTTTGTGCTCCTAGAAAGGCGAGGCCCAGGGTGGAAGGGGTGAGCTGCTCCCCCCAGCCCTTACAGCTCCATGGAGTGGCACTCTGGTGGTAATTTAAAGGGCCCAGGACCCTGGTTGCTGCCACTACTGGGAGCCCCGGGCCTCTTTGAATCTCCAAGCCTTGAGGCAATTGCCCGCTTTGGCTCCCCCTGTTGGCAGACCTGGTTCCTGAGCAGGATTTACAGCTGACTTATTATGGACACAGGTTCAAACTCCCTAATCCAGGCTTCCCTTGTCCGGCAACATCCCTGTTCCGGCATCATCTGTGCGAGCAGTCATGGGGATAAATCATTGGGCTGGGGGCCAGGAGCATTGTCAAATTAGGGGGCCGAGATGGAGCACAAGAGGCAGTAGAATCACTGGGAGGAACACAGAGCCCCTGGTCTCTGGAGGGTGAGGGGGAACAGAGCTCTCTGTCACTGGAGGGAGGGCAGCAGCACAGCTGCTGGAGGGGAGTGTAAAGCCCCCCGGGCTATAGCAGAGGCACTGGGGAGGAGAGTGCAGAGCTACCGGAAGGAGCACATAGACCCCCAGGTGGCAGCAGAGTTGTTCGGTGGAGTGTGGAGGTCCCCAGATGGCAGTGGGGCTGCTTGATGGAGCCCGTGAGACAGCAGCAAAGCTGCCCAGTTCAGCACAAAACCCCAGGTGGCAGCAGGGTGATGGGGGGAGCACGGAGACGCTGGACAGAGTGGCGCTCCAGACTGCAGTGCAGTTCCTGGCTACTGTGGGGAGAGGGGAGCCCTGGGCTGCAGGGAAGCCAGGGTAGGGGTGGGAACAGAGCTCCTTCCTTCCCCCACACTGTGGGAAGAGCAGAGCCCTGGGGCAGTGAAGCTGCCAGGGGAAAAGCAAAGCCCCTGCCTCATTGACCTCCCCTGGTTTGTCAAATTCCCTGGTTCGGGACCACACAGATCCCAAGGGTGGTGGACGAGGGAGGTACAAGCTGTACTTCTTTGGGGGTGGCACAGAAATGCTACCTGATCATCAAAAGAGTGATGCCACAGGAAACCTTAGCTGGCACATTTTAGAATGACATATTTTAAATTCCAATCTATAATGAATTTGGCCTTCAAACTAGAATTCTGCAGCTCTTTAGTCCATAAAGAGGGCAAGTTAATTTATGTAGTTTAGTAATTTTTTTTAAATGGCTAAATTACTTGATTCAGAACTTTTATACATTTTCCCTGCAGCAGCCAACATCACTTAAGACTTAAAGTCTACCTAGAGGTGAAGAGGAGAGCTCAGAATGAGTTAAAAAAAACCCACCATTTGTAAATAAAATGGCTAGCCTAACACTAAAGCTAGTATCATCAGTGAGTCAAAAATCTGCATATTTGTCAAGCCCATCATGCAGTTTGAATTAGAAATTGCTTTCATACATATTTCTTTGTTTTTAAGTTTTTAAAAGTGCCTATATGAATTTGGGAGCCTGAGTCTCACTGAAAGTCAGTGCAACTTTGGCTTCTAAGCTGCAAAGATACTTTTGAAAATGTACCCTTCAGTTGCAGAAATAGGTCCATCTGGGAGAAGAAATCTTGGGTAATTAAAAAAAAAGAGGAAATTTTGACCTGAAAATGTAAGACGGCGGTGCAATAGACTGTTCCGTGGATGTTCACTGCTTTACTTTTACCTGCATATGCTAACCATGGTGTTTGAGGCATTTTCTAATACTTAGAATAGGAAATATCTCCATTAACTTACCTACTCTGATGGTATAGTCCCAATTTATTGGCATCCACTGGAGTCCAGTGGATCCATTGCAGTGGCAATTAGGTACAATCTCCTGGACAAGTCCTATTGTAAATGGGATTATCTGCTATTAATACATTTAGTATGTGTCCCTCCTACAAATATTATTTCACTATAGAAGAGACATAGTAATCTTTAGAGTATGTCTGTATTCTCTGAACCTAAAAATGAGTTAATTTTGAATGACAGGAAGCATCTAGGTCTTAAAGGGCTGACTCTTAGCAGGTGTAAAGAAGCATTGCTCCATTGACTTGGATGGCGTTAAACCAGTTTACTCCAGCTATGGCACTGCCCCAGCAAACACAGCAGGGCAGTTTTTGTTTTTTGGTGTGGAAGGGAATTTCTCCCTTCCTCAAGTTCCAAATAAAGTTTAGTCAACAGTTTCAGGCTTGTATTTGATGTTAATTGGAGCTTGAATCATCCCCAGCCTCAGCTTTTTGGTAAAATAATGTTCCAGGTTAAATGTTGCATATCAAACAGGCTTCTTGTTTGTGCAATATGAATTTTCTATGCGGTAAGATTCTCTATGCCATCAGTTATTAGTCATGTTTCTCAGACTGCATTGCCAGTCTTTTGTGAGAGGAGATGTTTGAATAAACAGTTATTCAGACTGAATTTCAGGAGAGGAGGGCTTGATACATTTGCAAAGCTTGCTGTGTAATGCAACCTACGCTGCGGCGCAATCCTTGAAAGTTTTACTTTTTTACAGTCACAGTCAATTAAAGCTGACCTGGCAAGGGACCAGAAAACCTTCAGGAGGATTAGTAGTTATTAGTGTCATTGCCTCTTCTACTGTAAAAACAGTGGCTATGTTATGAGTGGCCAACCAGGCATCACCCATGCACAACTAACTCTTCTAAGCATAACTGAAAGAGGGAATAACAAAATGTGATTTGACTTCAGCGGGACTGTCTGATTATCTATGTGACCTAATTTCACTTTTGTCCCTAATTTCCCTGTTTGATAGATATCGCCAGTGATTATTAGTAAACACTAATGAACTGCCTTTCCCAGCAAATGGCTTTGTGCACTAATCCTGGCTACTGACAACAGCAACGGCTTTGCAAAGATGAACATTCTCCCTTCGAAGCCCGAGCAGATCTGATTGTGATAAGCCCTGCTGGAATTCCTGTCTGGGTGTTCTGTGTGACCTGGGTGGCAGTAAGAGTCAGTGGAAATCACTCAACACTTGACTCTGTAGTGCTTTGTCTTGGCTCTACCCCGCCCCCCATTTTGTATGCTATGTCGGAGACATGGCTGGCTCTGAACTTTTTACCTTCTACGTAAAGTATTTTTGTGGTGAAGAAAATGGCCATTAAGATGATTTGTGAAATAAATACTATTCATACAGCAGGTGCTGGCTCTGTAAACAGTTAATTAGCAATGATATACAGATGTTGGGTATTTCTGAGATGTCTGCTAGCTTATGTTTTCTGATAGTAGCTCATTCAGCTAATAATTGCCATTTTGTAATTTAGTTTCCAAAATGTTTTCTGTGATGGTAGTCCTTATGCTTCTACTTCTAACAGCTTCAGAAACCATGGGCATCCAGAAATATTCAACTCATAATCCAATTAACATTTTACTATGGGGCATTCTGATAGGAAAGAAAAATTAAGTAAAAACAGTGAGCACATGTAGGCCGGGTGTGCGCTTGGCTAGTTTTTAATCATTGTAAGACTGTTAAGAACTGTGGCTACTGTATTGACCAGTTGAGGCAATGAGGCGAAGGTGTCAAGAAGAGATTTTATCAAACTTACTAGGATTTTAATAAATCCAAGGTTAACACCCGCTTTTAGTATATTTGGATCGGTTCATATTTTAAACAAATAATTGCATAAGTTTACTTCAAAGGCACATACAATACCCCCAAAAGTCATAATGGTACTCAAAAGTCAAGATAGGAAAAATAAAGATTAATAATGAGATGAAAAGGGTAAGAATATTCCTTACACACATGCTTCTCCCCTAACTTCATAAAGCATTTTGAATTGCTCAAATGAATGCTACTATATAAATGTAAAGTATTATTATAATTCTACATTAGTCCTTACATAAACTGATTTTTTTCTGTTTACCAGACTCAAGTAGACTTCAGCATTCTATGTAATAATTTCAGCTATATTTTTTGCTGTTCAATGCAATAAAATATTATTTATGAAGAAGAAAATAACAATCACTGAGCAAATAGTAGAAAAAACTTTTTTCAATAAATTGAAAATTAACAACACCAGGCAAAAAAGAAACAAGTGAGTTCCAGGATCACTTCAACATTAATGTATTTGTGGTAGAATTGCCTTAAAGTTGTAATTCTTTAAAAGGTCTGAACTAAAGTAGATAACTAATATGTCATGTAGTAAGCCCTCTCAAATTACACCTTTTATGTTTTGGATTGTAGGGACCCTACTTCAGGGCTTTGTTGTTCTTCATGGCAATAGTCATGTGACTGTAGATGAATAGAATGGAATGGCAGGAGGTTAAATGTGAGAACTTTGTGTTTTTAGACAGTTCTTATGCTTCTTGAAAAGTTAATTAGGAAGTGAAACCTTAAGCAGTTGACAGTATGCATTGTGGGCCGCTAGTGCTCTGTGACAAATACCACTGAAAGGTACTTCACTTTCTTTTGTAAACAGCAAGGTAAGGAATTTGCACAAAAATGTATTGGTGAAGATCTGCTTTTCATCATGGTCTAACCACATAGTAAACAACAGAAATAACTTGTTTTAATAAAGTATGGTGTTGAAATATTTATCAGCAAGCTCTTTCTCTCCATTTCAAAGGTATGTTTGGGTAAGAGAAACTGTTGCCTTGAGGAAACCCAATCTGAAATTTTGTTATAACATTTTCTTCAGATGAATAAACTTAAGGAAAAGTTTAACTTTTAGGCAATCAGAATTACCTCTCAGTTGATTAATACAGTATGCTGAAGCAGTCATCCAAGAATTTCTTCTTACTATAACTTTAATCTCAAAATATAAGTTCTCACATAAAATTATTATAGTAGTCATGCTATTAAAAAGGGTGACCATTTATTTTGTCATTTTTTGCATAAATGCCTACTTTCCTCCCTAAATAAGCAACAACACATTGATTTCTTTTTAGAACAATAAAAAAGATTAGCACACCTTAATATAATGAACTAAATTCTTTTGAACTGGATCAGTGTAAATGGTGGGAGAATTAGTAAATGAGGCTTAGAAATTTCATTATTAAAGTTTGTTAAAATGGCTTTATGAAATCTTTCAGTGAAAATTGCTCTCAGTGGGGGGTGTACAAGTGTAACATAGTGGAGAAAGTTAAGGATGTGACTTAAGCCATGAGTACTACACGTTTCAGTCCTTTGCCACGGCATCCTTAACTCATCTGCTTCGTGTGTAGGCTTCACGTAGCACATGACATGCCCTTTACTACTGCAGGATCCCGTTGGAATAGAACATAGATATAAAGGATATGGAGTATGTGAACGTTTTAAGTGAGAAGCACTGCTCCATTGCTTAGCACAGCAGAGACCAGCCAGCACCATTCCTAATGACATATTGCTGGAGAGCACAGGAGGGTGGGAACAATATCCCCATGGCAGCCATAATACACATATGCATTGTTGGGACTAGCGAGTTAGAAAGGGGACAAGCAGCAGATTTGCCAACTGAGCACACCTTGGAGGGTTAACTTGCCCTTTTGAGTTTCCACTATCCTTTGACACAAGGAGGGTGATTGTACAGTGCAGGGTGAGAGCCAGTGGCAGCAGAGTCTTGGAGGACAGAATGCAAAGGGGTAAGCGCTTGGCATGGCTGTATTTTGGGGGCAAGGATTTTCTGTGCATCCTCATATCCTGTGCCCTGTGCCTCTTCTGTTCCTCTCCTAACCACTTCCCCATGGCAGTGTTACAACTTCCTCAGCCACCCAGATTTTTTACAAACTTTTCCCTCTGCCAGTTTTTCCTGCATAGCTGGAGAATTTAGCTGGCTGTGCTATTCATACAATCCCATGCAGTGCTGCTATGTATTTCTAAAGGACTGTGCAATAATATTTAAATGTAGTACACACTGTAAAGAATTGCTTTTACAGAATAGCAATAATGCTTAATTAAGTGAGATTTATATCAAATTAGATGGTCCTAGCTCTTACCATTTCACTTTCATCAGAAGATCCCAAAATGCAGAACAGTTTAATATTTCTTGGGGGCAATGTTAGGCTAATACTGAGTGCCTTTGAAAACATCATCTCTATTGTAAATGCAACACTTTGTATTAGCTCATACCCCTGTGTGGTAGGTATAATTGCTTTACAGAAGCAGAAACCGAGGATCAGAGAGATTAGTACCTGCTGGTTTGGGGTGCCTAATTTGAAACACTTTTTTATGTGTAGTAGGAAACTAAAAAGGGATGGAGGCAAATAACTTTGCATATCTATGATTAAAATACAGTATTAAACAATCATCCTTTCATATATATGACAGCATCTATCATCCAATAGCAAGTATTATATTCTTATATATGGGTATGTCTAGACTGGTGGGTTTTTCCGGGATATCAGAGGTATCCTGGAAAAACTCTGCTGCGTCCAAGGAATGTGTTTGCTCTTCTGCTTTTTGCAGAAGAGCAAATGTGCTCTTTCGCTTTTTTGCGGAAGAGCAAATGTGCTCTTTTGAGGAGCCCTGTATACCTTGTTCTACGAGGAATAAGGGTTCCGCCAAAAGAGGAGGCTTTCCTGCCATTTGGCCCCATCTAGACAGGGCCAAATGGTGGAAAAGCTTCTTCTGGAAAAGCAATCGGAAAAACCTATGCAAATTGTGGAGCGCAATTTGCGTCGCTTTTTCCGATAAAAGAGTGTAGTATAGACCTAGCCTATGATGTCTACATAGAAAAATTGTACATCTAGCTATATATTTTAGAAATGTGTGTCTCTGTCTGTCTGTCCATCTGTGAGTCCATTTGTTCAAGAACTCCTCCTAAACAGTAAGAGCCAGGACCACCAAATTTGATATGTAGCTTCCTCTTACCCTAATTTAAAAGCAATGTCAGGGGGTTTGGTTGTGCCTGGACAATGGAATGTGTCTGGAATTTGATTGTTTCTTATAAAATGCAAAGGGAGGGATCTGGTAGAAGGGAGTTATACTGTGGAATGACCACGGGTGGGCAGCAAGTACCCCAGTGGGAAGCTACTGGCCAGAAGCAACTGACATCACAGGCCAGCCCAGGGGAGCCTGGGAGGGAGGCCTGTGACACACACACCCCTGGACCAACAAAGAGACAAGCCAGCAACCAGAGTGTGAGGCCCCAATGCTGGGTAAATCTTCTAGTTATAAGCTATATTGCTAATGTGGCCAACAAGGAGATATTTTGTTAAAATATTTTAAAACTTGCATTTCCTGATAATATGTCTTAAAAATATAAATCTAAGGCATTCAAGTTAAATAGAATCAACTTATGGCTGTGTTCACTGTTGGCAGCTCTGTGGTAACTGAACCCTGTGTCTACTCTGAGTTTTACTGATAGCAGTGTGGCTACTATAAGTGTGTACAGAGATTGACCTGTGATGGGAAGAGGTGGGGCTTGTATGTCATGCTGGGGTATGAATCTGAAAGTTCTATGGGCAAAACCATCATGCAGTCTGGCGCCTCACAACCTACTAGTTGGGGCAACAAAACAAACAGTCCTGTGATCTTGAAGCCTGCTGATGAGGCAGGCAATTAGACTGGGGAATTAGCCCTCTAGGTAGGCAAAATATTAGTCAGTCTTTACTTCCCCCTGGGAGGAGCTATGACACATTCAGCAGTTTCCTCATTGGGCAGCATCTTGGCTTACCTGGCTGTCTCTGCTGTTGGCAAGTCGCCTGGAGCGTAGTCCAGGTCCTCAGGCACCATCACCAGAAGCTTCCACAGAGACCAGCAGGGCACATCTTTCCTTCTCCAGCAACCCTCTCAACTGAACTGGGCTGCCTCCTTTTATCGGTGTTCTCCACCTGGGGCATACGCAGCAGGGAGGAGAGCCCACAATGATTGGTCCGCCACCGGCAGCTCAGTGCAGGCTTGATACATCCCATCACAGATCCATGCAGACAATCTTGCAAGTTCCAGATGTGATTCCACTGAGGTCTTTGAGTGACATCACTAGTCTAGTAGTACACTTAAAGAATAAAATTTTCCAAGCATCTGGTGTAAGAAGAGATCTGGAAAGTATGTATTTTGCTAACTTCATTAAAATACATACATTAATAGAATATCAAGCATATGTAAAAATAACAGGAATGGGGAGATTAGGGTTCTCCAGTCTGTTGTGGCTGCTTTGCACCACTCAGGCACTGCTGTCTTCTGGGCATAACTGGTGATTGCAAAATTCCCCTGCCATGAGGAAACTCTGCTAGTATAAAGCTGGCAGAGAGAGAGATTTTGTCCCCTGTGCCACCCACCCAGCATTTTTGTAGGGGGAATATCAGTGGTATCTTGGGAGTATACTGAGGGTAGAGTAGGCTTTGCTACTTCTGATCCTTTACTGGCATAAGGTTGCTGCAAGACTTTATGTCAGTGGTGTAAGTTAAAACTGCTCTAACTTTCACCAGAGCTGGGTGGTTCATGATTCGGGAGCCATAATCAATTGCTTGATGGCTTTGCCCCATCTCTGCACTGGATAGAGCTCTGGTGCATGGAGAATCTTTGGAATGTTTTAAACATTTGGGAAATTTAGGTTGGACATTAGGAAAAGCTTCCTGTCAGGGGGTGCATCTACACAGCAGGGCTTAACTCAAAATAAACTACACAAATTGAGCGATGTCAATTGCGTAGCTTATTTCGAAATAGCTTATTTCAAAATTGGGAACATTTGCACAGCACTTATTTTTAAATAGAGTACTCTTTCTCTGACTTCCTGTACTTGTGCAATGAGGGTTACAGGAGTCGGAGTAAGAAGTCCTCCAGCTTGACAGTATTTCAACATTATTTTGAAATAACTGCCTGCTGTGTAGACGCGGACTAAGTTATTTTGAAATAATGTTGCTGTGTTGATGTACCCAGGGTGCTTAAGCACTGGAATAAATGGCTTAGGGAGACTGTAGAATCTCTATCATTGAAGATTTTTAAGAACAGGTTAGACAAACACCTGTCAGGGATGAGCTAGATGGTGCTTGGTCCTGCTGTAAGTGCAGGAGACTGGACTTGGTGACCTCTTGAGGTTCCTTCCAGTTTTATGATTCTCTGGTTAGTTCTGTGCTGCAAAACTTTTATAGAACATTGCTGAATAAATGGAGAATTCTGTCCCAGCCCTGAAAAGCAGCTTGGAGGAGAGCCCTCTGTGTGTGCATGTATATAGGAGAGGCTGAGTGTTTAGGGAGGAGATAGGCAGGCCATGCCATGGAGAGCTCACAGAAGGGAAGGGACAAAAGCACATATAATAGGTGCATGAATTATACCCTACAGGAAAGCTGAAGTAACTGCCATGGGGTGGCTCAGAAGAGTTTCTCCATTACTTTGTTGAAAGGGAAGATTTCATCCCCCTCCAGTTTGTGTGTGGAATAAGCAAAGCTCATTTATTCAATGTTTGCATTGGAGAAGAGTGTTATTAGAGTGAAAATGCCCCAAGGGGAGCAGAATGGAAGGAACAAAATCACATTTTTTCTGCTTATCCTGACAAAAGGAACCCATTCGCAGCACTATACACAGTGTGAGAAGGTGGTTGGGAAGGATGACCAGCCAGAAAAAGGGTGGATGTAGGAAGAGGATGTATTTTATCAATGACAGTCTTTCTACTATGTCACACTTTTAATTTTCAAAGTATTTTACAGACATTAGCCAGATTAGCCTTTTAACTTTAACATCAGATTAAGCCCCTTGGTTTGCAAACTTTCCATAACTTGAAACAGGCTCAGTTAATATGGATGAGGATTTTTCTGTATTGATTTATGTAGTAGGCTCTGAATTAACAAAGGTGCAAACACATAAAAACATTGTGAGGATTCAAGAATGAAAGTATGTGAGTCTTTATGGTGAGAATCAAGAAAACAGTGAATAGCTGAATGGGATGGGCTTGTCTTCTTTCTTCCTCCCCTGCAACTGAACTCCTGGTGTGGTTGGTAAATGCTACTGAGCAGTGCATTTAGGGCTCATACCTCTGCTCAAGAAAATGAGAGGAGGTAGGATCTCAGAGGTATGATTTAGTTTACTTGCATATTAAGGATCTATTCCTTTGGAGGATCGGTGGAAGTTTTAAGCACAACCACATCAAGTGATCATGTGTATGGAATGTTTTTCCTCCTTCCCTTTACCACTTAAGTTCTTTTTTATGCCCTATTATCCTACAATAACAGGTGTGTATGTGAAGGGAGCAGTGGCTTTTCTGTGCATCCCCCGTTATGGAATTTGCTCTGACCTTCATTTTAATTCATTTGGCCCAATGAACATCCTGTCCCAGCAGCAGAGAGAGGCTACACCTTCCTTTTTAAGCGGGGTTGTTTGGTTTGAAAACAAAAATACTAGAACTGCACTATTTTCAGGAAAGAACTTTTCTTCCCTTTTTTATTGCTTACAAAATGCCTGGAGAATTTCAAAGTAAAAGCAAGCATCATGCAAGAGAATAGCATTTTAAAAAGTAATCTTTTATTTTTTCAGAAAGACCCCTATTCCCCACACTCTTCAAACATGGTAAATGAGCCTTCTGTATGCTTTGGCACCCGGAAACATTTTTAACCAAGTTTTTGTAAACACCAGTAATGTCTCTATCCTTTTAAACGTAGATCTGCAGGAATGTATACATTGTAAAAATGGAGTAAGAAAACAGAGTCCAGGATTTTAAACAATCAATTTAATTCTGCTCACAGCAATTACTCTGGTTGTCAGCAGGAATAAAATTTGCAATCACAGGAAAGCATACAAAGTTAAATGTATCCCTGCAAAATGTAGCATAAGCTGCATGTAAAATAGATCACACTTCTGAGAACCTGTCTCCTCCCATTTTGTTGAGCAGAGGTGTAACTCCTGGGCATGCTGCTCGGAAACAGTTAGCAAATTCAGAGTAGACATGAGAGAAGGGTGTCATATTCTGGAGTGCAGTTCAGATAAGTGAGTGGTGGTGTCATTGTCTGCCCTACAACCTGAGGTGCTTCACAATACTTTGCTGTTGTAGCTGCAAACCAGAACTGCCCTCATGCAGCATGCAGGTCACACCCTAAGTGTCTGTGTATAGCTGTAGCCCTGGTCCGGTGCGTCTGACCCCAGCAGCCTGTCAGCCATACTCCAGTCAAGCTCTTCTTTCCATCAGCCTTGGTTACTATTTGCAAGGTGACCCCAACACACTTCCAATCCCAAATTTTCCCAAAAATGAGTGTTCCAGACTATCCAGACCTTTCCTGGACAGTTCATATATTAATGGCCCATTGCCTCTGTAAAGGGTCAATATTCAACAGTTTGCTACTTTAACTGGAAATACCAAATTCTTCAGTTTAAACAGCACTGGATTCGTTTAGATTAAATATACTACCATTTTATTTAACTGCAAAGAGATGGGTTTTAAATGAGTCCATGTGTAAGGTATTAAAGTTAGAAATGGTGACAAGAATAAAATAAAATGTTCTCTAGTACCTAACATTTAAAAAGCAAGTCTTGGTTCAAGATAAAATCCTTACCACACGTTCCCAGCAACATGGATTACCATATTCTCAGGTCAGGATATCCCCCCAAAGTCAAAGGGCTGGTTCCTTTGTCTTCTCTGGTAGGAGAGAGAGGCTATAACTAGACTGCAGAGTTATATCAGAAAAAGATATGCAAATTGCTAACTGCAATTTGTGTATCTTTTTCTGCTTTTTTTTTTTTTTTTGGAAGAGGCTTTTCTGAAATTTGGCCCGTCTACACGGGGCCAAATTTCGGAAAAACCTCCTCTTTTGGAACATCCCTTATTCCTCATACAATGAGGAATACAGGGATGCTGAAAGAACGTGTCCGCTTTTTCGGAAACTGTTCCGAAAAAGCGGACACGTTCCTTTGGCATGGCATAGCTTTTCTGAGATAACTCCGGTATCCTGGAAAAGCTCTGCAGTGTAGACATAGCCTGAGAGAGAGATAACCAGAGGTACTTTTGTTTCTCACTTTTATAATCCATTCACTCTATGAAATGCATTTCTTTGGGGGTTACCCCTAGATAAAGTTCATTGCAGCTGTGAGGAAGCCAATATAGAGTCTTGTGGTGAAAGGTTCCATGTCCTTGTTTGCTAAAATGCAGATTGAACTCTTCATTGCCAAAGAATGGCCACTTGGCTGGTGGTAAGGTGACTGCCAATTGCCTGATAAAACCTGACAAGAAGTTCTTTGTGTTTGAGAAATTGATTTGCCCCACCTTGCCAGATTACAAACATCATAACTCTTAATACACATTTTGTATAGAGATTATAGAATCATATTAATGATCAATGTGTTAGCATTTAAATGATAACCCACTATCTATACTTACACAAAGATTATTACAGTGATGTGCAGGAAGTGAATACAGGAATGCTTTTGGTCATGAAAAGTCAGTACTGTTGCTGGTCTGTTTTGGCAATGAAGGGCTAATTTTCAAAAATGGCCCATGAAACTGAACATTCAACCTTTATGTGTGCATCTATATTGTATGCATGAGATCTTAGATAGCTAGAGGCATATTGCCCAATCTGAAAATACACGTTTTTCATGATGAAGTTGAAGGAAAATGTATTAATTGATCCCCCCATTAAATTCAAAATTTAATTACAACCCTAAATCTTTTGGCACAGAATTCAAATTGGCTTCACTAGTAGGCACACGCTTGGATGGACTGTAAGCTCAAGCCTATGAAAACAAAAAGTGGACAAGTCCATCTCCTTCCTGAGCAAAAATTCTCTGTATAATGAAGAGTCACAGAAATTAGACAATTAGACCTGCTCACATTGACCCCAGTTCCGTAACTGGAAGTCACCAGATTGACTGCTATGCTCACCTGGAATGAGACTCCATGTGGGCAAAGCAGCCTGCCAGCATTCTGTCAATTGAAGGCAGCTTTAATGTAAATGTGTCACAGTCCAAGCATTTGGGTAGCTCTTGTGCTGTTGAAATGCAGAGCAAAATATTAACCTAATAAATCATATCTGGCATCAGAGTAACAACATGAAAACAAAGTAACAGCACAGCAAGAAGGTCCCATGTATGTATAAGCCAGCTCATTCTTAGCTTCCATTTCTTTTCAGCTCCAGCTACATTTATTGCCAAAGATGCTTCAATTCTGCCAGTCTAGAATATTTCAGACCTCAGAAGTGAAGTAATCATACAAGATTGGCACAGTTTTTAATACTTCAAACACTATAATACATGTGGGGTTGCTCAAATCCTGTGCTTAAGTCACATGCAGAACTTGCTTAGTTATACTGGTGAGGGTTCCTTTTCGTTGCTCCTCAGCAGTGCTTCATAGGCCACATCTCCTACTTGTTGCCTTCTTTTTCTACCTATACCCCATCAGAGCTTTGCTATCCTGGAACTCACATTCAACCTTCCTGAAGGGAGAAGGCCTCCATTACTCTATCAGAGTCCTCTCCCACGTCCTGCCTGCCCCTGTGGCTGGAGGAATAAGAAAGAAATCTGACAGGAGAGGGACTCCAGCTTCTGTCCAAATTCTCCTTCACTCCCTCTTCTCCTGTTTCAGACTTGGCTCACTTCTTTCCACTCCTACCACCACTATAACCACCAGGTCCAGTCGTCCTTACCCCATTACCTTTTTTTTGGTATGAAACAGTAGAATAAAGACCACTCTGCCCTTTCCACTTCTTCTTCAAGTGCCTCTGACCAGACTTACTTCAAGAATAGGAGATGTACAGCTTTCTGCTCCACTGCATGGATTCATTGGGACAAATGGCAAAAATGGAGACTGAATGAACTGGGGGACTCTGCAATACTCTCCCAAAGGAAATAGATGAAAAGTTGGACTTTTAAAACTAGATTAGACAAGATAATGAGAACTATACTTTGGGCATCAATCCTGCATGGCCTGACCCCTGGTGATGGAATGGATGCTCTGAGAGAAATGTCCCATCTCTAACAATGGCGAGTCTGTGCTTTGGTGATGCTATAATTAAAAAAAAAAAGCCTTGCAGTTTTGTTCATAATATAACATGGATATCTGAAAGCTAAGTTCACCCTTTGCTCTTGAATTGCCTCTCACCAAAATTACTGACAAATTGGAATTCTATCCCTCACAAGTCTGCAGAAGAAAGTAGCAAAAATTCACAAAAACAGTCCAGAAAATATGTCCATCTGTCCCTGCTTAAACTGCTTTTAAAGGCCCCCGTCCTTGGATGACTTCAGTATGACTCTGCACAAGCTCAGTGGCCCTGCTAATGTATCTTGTGATAGAAAGGGTGTACGAGGAAAGGAATAGTCTATTTTATGCTATTATATATCTAAGTAAGAATTCTGATTGTCCTGAAAAGCTGTGTTATTACTTCGCTGTCTGTAAATCCATTTCCTCATTTGGTGGCATACTGTGAAACATTTGAATGTTATTGTTGTACCGGTACAACGTTTTCTTCTTTCCATCACTGGGTGATGCACGTGTTGGCACATGAAAGAAATATATGCTGAAGTTTCTGTTTGTGAGATGAAGTAGAATTATTATCAGGATACCTAAGAGGGTATCATCCTTCAATCTAGTGGAGAATTTTCAGACTGTTCCAATAGCTCAGTCATTGTTTTTCTTGCAATGTATTTTCCCAGTAGTTTTATAGCTTAAAGAATTCTGTAATATTTGCCAGGACAATTTTTTTCTGTATTACATCTTTTTCATTCATTTCTCATTTGCAACATATTTGTTTTTAGTTTTATGGAATTCAGCACTTTCATATAAAGCAGTAGGTTATTGTCATTCACAGCGTTCTGTATATTCCAGCTGAAAATCTTAGGATGAAACATGATATGCTAAAGAAATCTTCTGTTACTCAATTTGTTATACATGCTTTTAATACATATATGAAGATGGAGAATTAAAAAAAAAAGTAGGATCACGAAGAAACATGTGGGAAGCATATATGGGCACTCTGTAACATTGGAATATTGTAACCATTCTTATTTGTCAAGCTAAAAAATAATAGTAAGGACACACTTCAAAGTACAGTATTATTAAGAAAGATATATAGTTTTCAATGCAATGGCTGTAGCCATTTTGTTATGTTCATTCCCAACCCCATGTTGCATCAGGGATATTTATTTCCACTTGATGGCTGCAGAATTTATTGATTGGAACCAAAATCTTAAACAGCTAAACCAATCATATTCCTGTTCCAAATACAAAAGGCACATTTTTTTGATTTAGCCTTTTCTAATAAAATGATGTAGAAGATTATACAAGAAATTAACAGAATATTCAAAGAAAATTCATGTGCTATCTTCCTATTGTGGAGAGAAAGAAGGAAAGCACCACATGTAACACAGTAGTCAGGCCAAATAATACAAATCCATCAGTTATGGATGAGGATGTGAGAACCTGAACTGAATAGAATTAGTGCCATAGAAGAGGAGTAGAATGGTGATAAGCAAATCAAAATTTTGCAGAATGAAGTTAGTTAACAGCTGAGCTGGGCATGACTGCAATGGTAGTTGCTTATATTCTGCATTAGTGAATTGGGCCTCAAGTTCCAGATGTTTCAGAAATCAGAGTTTCATTGATGGATCACATGTGTCATATATAAAATAAAAGTTATGCTGGAGCCATTCCTATAGGCGTTGTGAAGACAATTATTGTCTACAAGGGAGCAGGTGCATACACCTGTTGTTCAGCTATGTGTAATAAAAAAGGAAATGTGACAGAGATGGAAAGATCTGTTGTGGTTACAGTACTTCACTATAGCTGGTCTGTGCTTGTCTATTTTTCTTTCTAGCCAGGAACAATACACTACACCTCGTTCAGGTGGTACAAGAGAATTTTGATCTCAGGGAACCTCTCCTCCACCTCTTTATAACGCTAGGACAGGGGTTTTCAAACTTTGGGTCATGGCTTGTAAGGTTAAGCCACTAGCTGGCCACAAGATGCCTTGTTTACCTGAACATCTGCAGGCATCACTGCTCCCAGCTCCCAGTGGCTGCAGTATACTGTTCCTGGCCAATAGAAGCTGCACGAAGTAGTGCAGCCTGGGCCACCATTTCCTGCAGCTCCCATTGGCCAGGAATGAAGAACCACAGCCACTGGGAGCTAACAGTGGTTGTACCTGTGAATGCTCAGGTAAACAAAAGTGTCTCATGGCTAGCCAGCAGCTTACCCTTATAAGCTGCAACCCAAAGTTTGAAAACCTGGGCACTAGGAGATACATGAGCCCACGTATTAAATCATAATAATGCTAAGATACTCTTCTACAAACTGAGGATGAATATATGTAATCAGATCCACAGCCAGTGAAAACCAGGGTAGTTCCCCCTCAATCAGTGTTGCTACAGGCATGTTTCTATCTAGGAATAACAGCACATGAGAACACAGATGTCAGTGAAACAAATATATTTCTCCTTGTAAATCCAGGTATTATTTATGGTATGTTCAGGCCTCTCTAAAATAAAAATAAGATAGTCTTGAGAACGACCTGTTTGGTAGCTTGCAATATCCCTTCCAGTTCTGATGACCTCAGTGGCAAAAGGCTGGTGGATTCCTTCCCCTGACCTATTAATGACAGATAGCTGGAATGTCTGATGGGAGGAAGGCCTTGATGGGACTGTTATTATAAATAAATTACTCATGATCATTGATGAAAATAATAATGAAAATTGTCTTGTCTCACCATGTAAACCAAATATAATTTGAGAAGCAGAAGGCCCATGTAGCAGCTCCATGGACACAAGAGAGCCATCCATCCATCAAGGACACTTGTGACAGTGACAGACCATTTGTCCTTCCCTTCTGTCAGATATGAGCAGGTAGGATAATGAATGGGTTGTCAGAGGATCGTGGTTTGTTGGTTGTGGGGCTAGTGAGCAGCATGTCTTGTTGGTATCTTCAATAGGTTTAGATAGTTCTAGTAAGGATGAACGTGAAGTTCTCCCATAGATTTACAGCCTGGTATTACATGTAGTTTTATTATGGTGAAGTGGATGTAAGTGGTCACAGTCCTTGTCTAACCCTCTGCACAGGGAAGAAATTCATTCATGCAGACCAAAAGTGATGTTAATTTAAAATGTTATTTCTGTTTGTACACGTTACTTTACCATCATCATCATTTTATTGCCATTCATACAATGTTGCATTGATGAGATCATTTGGCTGATGTGGTTAAATATTTGAGAGCGTAACAGAAGAATCAGTGGCATACCATGGATATTTTTAGTAAGGCATGCCACAACCTTTTATTTAACAAAAGTTGCACTAAACTTTTCATCCCAATGAATTCTGGGGCATCCAGTGCATGCTTTGCATATATAGGTGGCCAGCCACTGAGAAGAATTGAATCTTGAGAAATGAGTTGAATTAGGCAAATATGAGGAATCTGGTCCACTGCCATGAAATTGGGACAGGAAAAAGAAAGTAAAAGGATGGGTAGGTTGGTATCATTAGTAGGTGAATAAGGGACGTAATAAGAAATAAGACCTGAGATGTGGTCAGTGGCAGACCTGTGCTGGTCTTTGAAAGAGAGGATGAAAAGTTCCAAAATGTAAAATCACTCTGATCTGAATACCTGCCACTTCTCATGCAGCAGAAATTTCAAGCATCTGCTGCCTTTGCTGTGACCTTTTCAAATTGATTGAGCTTTTACTCTGGATAGATAATGAGATGGATGATCTTGAGTGAACAGGTCCTGGTACAAACCACATGCTGCTATGGAAGTCAGACCACAATGCAGACACCCTAGCTTTGTCTCTCTATGCTTGAACTGGTGGGTATTTGTGTAGCATGGCACAATCCCTTCTCTTCATGAGCCAAGATGGCACCATGTGTCTCACACACAAGCTTCCAATGGCGTGTAATTCTGACCTAGAAATGGACTTTACAAGCTGATGGGTGAAAAATGTTCAAACCATTGATATTTAGTGAAAAGCAATATTTCAAGAACCTGAATATGGCATGAAACAAATTAGAATGAATAGTTCACACGGTTTCTGGAAAATGTTTTCACTAGTTTTGGCCGGTGCTATTGGCCTCTAGTAGTATAGATTATAACATTATGGAGAGGATTAGCTATGGTAATCCATTGGGAAATAGTCGTGCAGATCAAATGCTGTGATATTCATAAATTTAGACACTTTTAGTGAGTCTCAGGATGAAAGTCTATGTACCATCAAGGGGAGAGGAAATGAAAGCAGAGGATTCACTGATTAGTGAATACTGACCAAGTGCTGAGGGAATGCACAGACCAAGTCTAGTTTTCCCCAGTCTAGTCAATGGGGCTTGGTTTACACTATAGTGGAAGGTTGAATTAAGATATGCAGCTCTAGCTACATTAATTACATAGCTGCAGTCGATGTACCTTAAATTGAGTTTCTGCACCATCCACACAGTGGCAGGCCAATGGGAGCAAATGCTTCTGTCAGTTTCCCTTACTCCTCATGAGGAGCAGGAGTACTGGCACTGACAGGGGCACCCTCTGAGTTTGATTTAGCAGGTCTTCACTAGACACGCTAAATTGAACCCTGGAAGAATGACTGCAGCAGCGTCGATCTTCCACTTAGTGTAGACATAGCCTAGGAGTTTTGCCATGGACTTCAGTAAGAGGAAGATTGGGCCCCAGCTCTAGAAATCCTTTCCAAAGGCAAATTCTTTTCATTGGGTGACAAGAATTGGAGGTGATTTTCAATTGACTGCTAACCACTAATAAAAAAGAAGCTCTAAATTAATGACTTGGCCAATGTATTTCTAATGCAAGCACAGGACTGAAAGCAGGCAAGTATGTAGGCCTTTAGCAGGCTGGATGTGGTGGGCTGAATCTAGCAGAGGCTTATATTTATTTTTAAGCACTGGGGATGGGAAGGAGAAGTTAGGAAAGAGAATGGAAGTTTCTTTTCAGGAATTCAAGGCATCACATTGCAAAAATAGTAAGAGGGGTGTATCCCAAATCAGTGTGCCACCCAAAGTTGCCTGCTGTCTTGGCTCATACTCTTACACCTATTCAATTTTCAATGTATTATATATTTTTAATGAGTATTTCTTATGTGCTGCATATAAGTTATAGTTTCCAGTAAACAGCTTCTGTACAGTCTGAATATTTATAGAGCAATTCTATTGTCTCTCCTTTTCTAACTCTTCCTTTCTCTTTCTTACCCTCTGCTTCCTCGGTCAGCATGGGTTACTGGGAAAAAGAAAAAATATTTATTCTGTGATATGGTTTTAATTCCAGATGATGTTTATTGTTATGGTTAGTTTGATGTGGATGGAGCTACTTGATCTAAATTGCATTGCAAGGCCCAAAAGAATGCATGTGGAAAACAGCTGAATACTCATATAAATAAAGAAAGGAGATAAACTAATATAATTCTTAGAACATTTAACTGAGTTCAATTACTGCAGGGTGGGAAGAAAAGGACCTGTTTTTTTATCTGATACCTAAGTATTCATAAGAATTTTGCTTAGCTTGGCAGTGACACTTAAATGAACAGTTTTGTGAAGAAATAGACACTAAAGATAATGTTATTCCTGTTGTTTCCATGACAACAGACATGCTTGATGGAATATATCCATCATGCATGCTCCGTAACAACCTGGTTTCTAAGTCCTTATTCCAAACATGAAATGAAGTTAAAACTTCAATCAGTTTTGTAATTAGTATAGTCCTTACAGAAATTATTTCACATGATTTTGCAGCTGCCTCAGCATAAGGCTCAAAGGTCTTTTTAGGATTTTATTGCAACTTTTAAGGAATGGCTTAAGAATTGTTGCTGTACTTGAATCACAGATGCCACTGTTTCTTTTTGGTTTCTGAGACTATGTTGCAATGACGTCACATTAAGATTTTTTTTCCAGGCTTTGAAAAGGTCACAGTTATTTTTTCCAAATGATTCTGTCAAGCATAAAAATTAACCATACTTTGAGCTGGATTTTCTGTATTTCTAATGTATGTTTATGTTAGAGTTTCTGTCAAAACAGGGATTAAAGATAAATGTAGCCAATTAAAAGAACATTTGCTTTGAGCTCCTGGTAATAGATACCTCATTGTGGGGTCCTGAGGTACAGCTTTCTTTAACCACTGATGCAGTTTATGGGGTTGAGTCTGAACATTATAGGAGACTCTTTCAGTTTTCTAAATGACATGTATTAGCTTGAGAACAATCACGCCAAGCTATCAGTGAAGGACAGAAGAGAAGTTAGGGATATGCAAAGTATATGTAAAATAGTCTTCTCTCCTGTACTTCCTATACTTCATCATTTCAAATAATGCTTCCCAGCAGCCTATAGAAGTGAAAATTGGTTTTACAGAAGGGAGAAATCTAAATGGCACTAGATGAGTCAATATGTTGCAAGCTATACTGTAAGATCAAAAGTAATTCGTAATACCAAATTTTGGAATTGTTTCCATTTATCTTATTTTATTTTACTAGGCAGTTGTGCCCATATTAATTTCATTATGCATCCCATGTGTGCTGTGGTAGGGAAAAGGTCAGTACCAACAGTAATCACATTAAGTTTCTATCCACTTTCAGTGGTCAATAGCTTTTTGTGCTTTATATAATGCAAGTAAAATAAAGGTTGAAACTCTCTTAACTGGGATTCTCTGGTCTGGCAACATACGTGGCCCGGCATGGATGTTGTGGGACCAGAAAGTCCTGGTGGAAGGCCAGCGGCAAGGATCCCTGCACAGTCGGCAGGGTAATGGGCTGCCTGCAGCGAGTTGATGGCGGGGCCGCCCAGCACATGGCAGCAGGGCTGCCCAGCAGCATTGGCTGATCCATTGTGGCTGGGAGCTGTGGTAGCTTGGTAGGGCAGGGAGCCATGGTGCACAGCTGTCCTGTGGGTCCCAGAGCTCCAGGGCGGTGCACACGGCTGTCCTGCAAGTCCCAGAGCTCTAGGGCATTGTGCACAGCTGCCCGCCCGGTCCCGGAGCCATGGCAGCAATGGCTGCCCAGTAGTGTCGGCAGGGCAGAGAGTCCAGCAGGAGGTCGGGAGCCAACTGGGAAACCAGCGGCTGGGCCGGGGGGGGGGGGCAGTGACAGAGGTCCAAAATGACCTCCCTTGGTTCGGCAAAGTCCCTCATCTGGGACCAGTCAAGTCCCGAGGATGCCGGACCAGGGAGGTCCAACCTGTAATAACAATGTAGTTGTATAGTGCCTTACACATGAAAGGCTGTAGGCCCACTTCTTTGATTCTTTCTCAGACAAAACTCCCATTAACTTCAGCAGAGTATGACTGTGTAAAGAGGACAGAGTAAAGGTGTCAGGATTGGGCTCTACATGCTACATATAGAAATTACTTCATTCGCTGCTGAAGGTCAGCCACCTTTTGGGTGGGACATGGCAGCTGTTTAACAGCAAACAGCAACTTTACACAGAAGACTTGGGCAGAAATGAAGAATTAAGGAAGACAGAGTGTAATTACCCAAACTGGCTTTTGGAAAGCAACCAAGAGCCAACACCACACTCTTGTCAAAAGTACCAAAAACTAATTCACCATTTTTGCAAAAAGTGCCAGTTGATTTTTGAGTGGTGGTGAGGACCATATATTGTGAAGACTTTAGTTCCATATCTCATTGACAAGATAACATCTCCAATATAACAGTGCCCCTTAAAAGCATTGTAAGTTATTGGTTCAGTACTGACTCACAACACAGCTAGCTGATATAAACGAATATAAAATGATTGCTGGGGTTGATAAGAAGAAGCAACTGGACTTCACTTCTACACCAGGAGTCTGGGATTGGTGAGATGAGGAATTAAAGAATCCCTCCACCTCAAACACACACTTCTCATGTAAAACGAGTCACTTAAGTTTGGGAGGTGTCTCCAAACTATCATTTTTGCAATGCCTTGAAAAGTGTTGATATCAGTAATTGAGGCTTGACCTGAAGAAAAGCAGTGTGTGGCCTGAAAGCAGGTCTCTTTTGTCATTGAAAGCTGGTCTGATAAAAGATATTCCCTCTCCCACCTTTTCTGCCTAATATCCTGGAACCAACACAATTACTTCAATAGCACTGCAAACATTATTTCTGGTATATTTTTCACCAGGTGTATAGTATTTAACTGTACATTTATCACAATGCAAATATACGCAGAAACACTTTTCCAAGAACTCTCTCTCACTGTCTGTATATTAATCATGACTTTTATAATCACTTGCCGTTTGATATCTTGAGTTCCACACATTCTTTTATGCAAAAATCCATGATAAAGAGGTTGCATGAAAAAGTCCTAGTGCTGGTCTGTCATGGATTTTCCCCTCTCCTTTTGTGTGTGTATGTGTGTGGAGGGATTGGAAGAGCAGCTGAGTGAGAAAACCATTTATTCCATGGGTCATGACATATGAACAAGTTTAACCCATAGATCTTAGCTCTCTGAATGAAAGCAAGCTGTCTTTGTTTTGTTGGTAGCACAAGTCCCATCATTAGTACCAGACCTCTTTCCAATGCCATGCTACCACTGGTTTCTGCAGTGGTGACTCTGAGTTCTGGAACCCCCAAAGGTATGTCTACACTGCATTGTAAACCCAGGTCTGTAAACCTGGTCCCTGAGCTTTGGACGTGGTGTTTCCAAATCAGCACTTGAGTGTTCACACTGCATTGTAAACATGGGCTTACTGTTGCTGGCCGCAGGTCTCACAGGTGTGCTAGTGCCATTTGGCAGACTTTCTGACTTGGTCTGCAGTTTGAGTTGCAGCTACACTGCAAAATGGCTGGGCTTGTACCTGAATCACAGCAGGACTTGGGCTTTGAGTACCCATTGGCAGCACCCTAAAACCTCAGTCTTGAGCATCTGCTGATGCAAGTCAGACTGATTTGTATGTAGATGGAAGTGACGGTCAGGCTCAAGCCTGATTCAAATCTGACTTGTGTAGACATACTTTAAAAGTGTTTAGAAACAACTGAAGGGAAATGAATCCTGGAAAAGTCAGCCTTCCTTTAGATAGCAATCTGCTACAGAAGTTACAGTATTTTGTCATTAGAGATTGCTGTGTAGAGTGGCTGCTCTCTGAACCTGTTCTCATTTTCATTGCATATGCGAGTGCAGTAATGATGGGAGTGTAATTAGTCAGCACGTGGCGTACATAACGTAAGTCACTACTTTAAATATAATCTCTTCCTGGAATCTAAGGAGAATAATATTTGCATTGGCTAATGACCAAAAAATTGTCTTAAATGCAACTTGATTTTGTATATTTTATTCCATTCTATAATTGTATGGGTAAAATATGTATATATTAAATGGCATATACTACACAGGATTTCCCCAAGTACAGTATTAACATAAAAGCATTTCTCTGGTATGTAGTAATACTGTGCAGCCAGCACACCTGTCTGGCTGGATAAAAGAAAGGCATAAAAAGAAATAAATACTGATCTGATTCTTCTTTCACTTACATCTGGGTAAATCAGGAGAAACATCACTGGTGTCAAGAGCATGATGCCATTATAAACTTGGTGTAAATTACAGAGTCCATTCCCCTGTGAAGCTGAAGTGGTCTTTTAATGTGCTTTTACGAAAATTACATAAATACATAAATAATATGGAATGGTTTGATTGAAGGTTTTTGTTTAAACTTTAGAAAAGAGTTAAGACTAAGAATTGCTAAATATAGAATTTCATCAATGGAAAAAATGTCACTACAAGTTATAACACAGCTAAAGTTTTAACAGAATTAGAGCTTAAAGCTTTGAAATATTGGGCTGATACTCTGTCCATTAGCCTAGGCTGTTTTTGATGGCTTTTTATGGCTAGATTCTATTCTCCTGTCAGTGTAAAATGTAAGTAATTCTGCTTACATCAATGGGGTTACTCAGATTTTACACTGGTTTATGTGAGATTAGAATCTGGTCCCTTTCTTGGCCATAGGAGTCCCTGATATACTGCAAGTCAGTAGAAACGTTCGGAGAATAACATTGCAATGGAAAGGAGTGTAGTCTTGAAGGCAATCAAGAAACACAGGAGTCCTAGGATCTGAGCCAGCTGTATTCAAATCAATGGGAACTTTTTCATTGGCTTAAGGTGGGCCTCTTCCCCATTGACTTAGGGCCTGCTTTTGCTCACATAGGGTATTTCTGTACTTGAATATCAGGTACCACTGTCACATGGTGTTGTGAGTTAAGATCCTCAAATAAAATGGCATTATATACATTCAAAGTATTCTTTATTAATATAAAATCAAATATAGGGTCCATAAAATTGCAGCAAAAAGAGCTTATTACAAGATCTATGTATGTGAAAAAGTTAATGAAAATCATATTGTGATGGGGGTCTGTAAGACTTTCTTGCCCCTTGCTGGAATCATCAGTGCCTTGATATATCCCACCCAAGGAAATTGATTCAGACATATCCCACCCAAGGAAATTGATTCAGACTGGGTGATCAACAAGGCTGTGTCTACACTGCGGAGCTTTTCCTGGATACCAGAGGTATCTGAGAAAAGCAATGCTGTGTCCAAGAAACGCGTCTGTTGTTTTGGAACAGTTTCTGAAAAAGCAGACGCGTTCTTTCGGCATCCCTGTAGTCCTCATTGTATGTGGAATAAGGGATGTTCTGAAAGAGGAGGGTTTTCCGAAATTTGGCCCCGTGTAGACAGGACAAATTTCGGAAAAGCCTCTTCTGAAAAAAAAGTTGAAAAAGATATGCAAATTGCGGTTCACAATTTGGGTACCTTTTTCCGATATAACTCTGCAGTCTAGATATATCCCAAGACAGTCTATAGTCCTCCAGAGCCCTAGAAGGACCAGGAGAAAATACTGACCAATCAAGAACCAGCAGGCCAGTTAGGAAGACTTGCCTCCTTTTGTCCAAGTTAGAACTTGGTGAGACCAGAACAGAGGAGGAGCTCATCAGGTTGAACCCAGAACCAAGGCCAAGGCCACTGACTCTAATTTAGCACTTGCATTTTCAAGTTTTTTCCCCCTTTGTTCAAAGGTTCAGACAGACAAACCCTGAGCTGCTATTTTGTTCCTTGATTATTCAAAGGCTGACACCAACCTAATGGGATGGGCTATCCTGCCCCAAGTTCGCAGACTTAAGTTGGGGAGTGCCTTCAGTAGCATGTGGGAGCCCATAGAGGGAACTGAGAAGTACCCCACCTCCCTCTTACACACAATATATTTCTTTGCTTCTATGACAAAGATTTGAGAACAAGAATTTGTTACTCTCTAGATACTGTCGATGACTTCCTGAGGTCTCTTCCATCTTTATGACGTCTCTCGAATTAACAGTAATATTGCTTCAATTATTCTATGGGAATGATAATTCTAAAGGTTTGTCTACATGAGGAATTATTCCAGATATTTATTCATTAACTATTTTGATTGATTAACACAGTGTGTGGATGCTGTTATTCTGGAATATAAACTGTGCCTGGACATTTGAATTCTGGTACAAGAGCCTGGATTCATTCAGAATAAGGTACTCTTATTCTGGAAGAAGAGCATCCCAGGTGGAGTTAATCAGCAATAGTTAATCTGCTTTAAATTCATGCCCTACCTTATTCCAGATTAATTTTCATATGTAGAAAAGCCTTACATCTAACTGAAACTAAGACAGGGAAAAATTAGATTGGGTATCAGGAAGAATGTCCAACTTGAGCTCTTCTAATCTGTGGATTCATTCCCCAGGGAAGAAGTACATTGCCACATAGCTTGAGGCATTTAAAGTTAGACTAGACAAGACATTGGAAACTATAGGAAACAATCTGCTATTGGCAGGAGAGGGGAAAGATGATATTTTCTTTTTAATTACTAATTGTATTATTTTAAGAGGTTCTGTCACTCAAAACACACAAAAGGTAACAATCATGCTTAGCCAAGAGATAACTATGTAGGTCATATTATGTTTTATTTTTATTGTAATACTTAAAACCAACATTTTCTAATAAGATTTTTTAACATCCTGTATATGAGGGGCAGAGGGTCTAGTGTGGCGATAAGAAGAAGAGTACCTAGTAAGATACACAACTAGGTATTGTCTGAGACGCTGATTCAGAAAGCATTCCTAAGCAGGAAACACTTCAGTAAAATTTTCAATAACACCTAAGTGTCATTTTCAGAAGTTATGTAGGCACTCCAAAGCCTAGTCTTATTAAAAATCATTGGCCCTGATCCACAAAGGTATTTAGGCTCCTAACTACCATTGAAATCAAGTCTAAATACTTTGTGGATATTAGTCTGAGAGCATAAGGCACTTTTGAAAATAGGACTTAGGCACCTAAGTAACTTAGCAAGCCAAAAGTGATGGACTTTCAGATGTACTTAAGTGCTTTACTGAATATGGCCCTAAATGAGTTGTAAATAATTGTACACAACACATGTCAAATTTGCTAGAGCCACCTATTGGTGAAAATGTAAAACACAAATAGATTTTAGACATTGTTAGTGGCATTTGCTGATGAGAAGCATAGAACTGCAAATGATTTCTCCAAGTTTACAAATCCTCAATAAGAATATGACTCCATAAAACAACTGTTTAAATGAGCATTTTGGTTTTCAAAGTTATGATGTTTCTAAGGTAGCCACACAATGA
The DNA here is from genome assembly GCA_032595735.1 of Pelochelys cantorii. Classification (NCBI taxonomy): domain Eukaryota; kingdom Metazoa; phylum Chordata; order Testudines; family Trionychidae; genus Pelochelys; species Pelochelys cantorii. The sequence goes on along the minus strand of CM064327.1, from coordinate 41,402,693 downwards.
GACCCCAATATCTAACTCAGGCCTTTAAGAATGATTGTACTACTACTACTACTAAATTGACTATGATTTGACATTGAGGATTTTCTTTGAGGTGTGCTTTAAAAATGTAATGTTTTTATTGTATCACCTTTATGTTATCGTGTATTTTGATATGAAGTCCATGGACTTCAAGACTCGAACACATTCTTAAGTATGTGCTTTAGTGGTTTGTTAAAATGAGGATCATTTTCAGAGCACTGTAGAACTCAGAGGCACTGAAAGCAGCAGAAACTAAGATAAACTTCTGCAGAGCCTCCATTAACACTTTTTTGTGGTCCTGCAAAAACACAGCCAATACTGGGAGGCTGCAGAGTGGACACTGAATAACCTGAGATCTTTAGTATTAAACTTTGGCAAAACTTATGCCCTGGAGAGTGATTTATATTTTCAAGGCTGTTGGTTCATGTGAGAGTACTAGCAACCTACCTAGTACCTATTTTTTTAATGACTGTTAAGTCTGGTCCTGATGTTCCAATCTACCCTAAATCAGAGAGGAACAGGCCTTAAGCCAACTGCATCGTGGGCCTCAAAAGTTGGCTCTGAGGTTATACGTTTTCATTAGATATTAAGTGGAGCAGGGCCCAAACTAATTTCAGATCTGACTATCTCTAACTTTGGCAATGCTTGCTCCACATCTGAAATCTGGAGCACTTCTATGACATTAAGATATACACTAACATGTGGCCTGAGATTTTTAGACTTGTGGCTTTATAGAGTCCTTCATTCCCCCTCAATTGTTTATGTTTGCCTGAATTTGTTCTTATTTAAATCTTAGAAATAAAGAAGGGTCATACTTCTCTGGAATCCCAGAATGGATGAGGACTCTATAAGATCCCCCTCTATAAACAAATCCATATACAATCTTTAATGACAAAAGATTTCATTTTTGTCTTACATTTACTCCTGCAAGCGTGGAAACAGAACTGGCATTGGTTGTTCTTGCTCATGCCTGACCTATGTTCTGGTAAAAACTCCATGAACACATATGGGGTCCATATGGAGGAACCTCCCCCCTCCTCCCCTCTGATTCTCCAAAGGTCTGGAGTTTTGTATGTCTTTCGCAGTGTCTCCCCAAGAGCATTTCAGTTCTGTTGGCACTTTACAGAGCAGAATTAATAATGACATTCTACTGGCATGCAGCCAGTTGTAAAAGTTTATGGAGTAATTTTGTAATAGAGCTGTGAGAGCTTAGCAAAGAGAGCCCAGCAGGTGAACAAGCTTTCTCCTTCGCTCCTTTAAAATAAAAGTTCTCCAGCTCTGTGAGCTTTGAACAGCTCTCACTCCAAGATATCTTGGAAGCAGAAGTGTGCATATTTTAAAGTGACAGGTCTACAAACTAGTGTTCTCCTGTGGTCTTTCCACTACAGTGCAGTGCCCCTGGTTCTCACTTTGAGCCCAGTTTAACACATATATTTTAAATACAAGTACTGATCCACCTTTGCCCTCCACTTCCCAGTTGCATATTCTCACCTTGCTTCCCCCACTCACATCAGTGATTTAATAAATATGTTTAAAATAATAATAATCTCTGCTGTCTGCCCTCCTGCTTGCAGCTGTAGGTTCCCACCCTGATCCTCCTTCATAGCCATGATTAATACATATATTTAAAAGAAAAATCATTGTCTCCTACTCCCTTCCTCTGCCCCACTGCAGATTCCTCCCCCCTCCCTGCCTCCACTCCAACTGTATTTTCAGTCCCAGATCATTGAAATATTTCATAGGAAAATTGAACCTCTGACAGTGCTTCCCCTTCATGCTGACTGCCACTTCTCCATTTCAATTTGAGCAGAGTGGTTTCATGTGAAACCAGATCACAGCTCTCAGTGCTGCTGTCAGCAGATCCAGAAGCAATATGAACAGAGCAGAAGAGCAGATTGTATTTTATTTTCCCAAGTTTTACAGCATGCCTATGACATACTTCAAGGTGTGCCTACCGCCTGTGAGTGGCTAAATTCTGATTTGGATTGCATACCCACAGAAGAGAGTAACAGCTCCCCCTCTGCACCTGTGTGAGCTCTCTAGACTTTGTGTCCATGTGTGTCCAGATAATGCTGTCCCCTCACTCGCTTGTTCCCTCTGCAGCAGGTGGGAAAAGCTAGGGGAAGAGAATGGGCAGAGTTTGGGCTCCACCCACTACCCTCCTACATACATACTCGTGAGCCAGTGCAGCACAGCTAGCACAAAGGGGTATTGTAATTTGCCATCATCCATAAACACATTTCGAGCCCCTTCACCACACAAAACAAGGAGAGGCTATGAAGGATAGTACCTCAGAGGCGTATCTCTGAGCCACAATGGTTCCTGGGGCAGGACACTTTACATACCGCCCCTGCCTGAGAGCTGTGCCTAAAGTCACAAGCCTCAGGACATAAGAACGGCCATACTGGGTCAGACCAACGGTCCATCTAGCCCAGTATCCCATCTGCTGTCAGTGGCCAATGCCAGATGCCCCAGAGGAGGGAACACAACAGATAATCCTCATGTGATCCCTCTCCTGTCACTCATTTCCAGACAAACAGAGACTAGGGACACCATTCCTACTCATCCTGGCTAATAGCCATTGAAGCCTGTCCTCCATATTTAAAACAGATGATTTACCATAATAAGTTTTACCTGACACAATGGGCCTGACTTTTAAACCTGGCCTCCCTTTTTGCACTAATAAATTGCAGGCCCCACTGATGTCATTTAGATGTTTAATAACCCAGTAGAATGGGACACTTGGTACAAATAACAACAGAGGTGTCTGTAATGATTTACAGCCACAAAAGTGTAGGCGGAAAAGGGAGGCTGGAGTGAGCCCTAATATATACCCAAGAATAAATAACAATAATAATACTAATTGAGCACCTATGATATGTTCAGAATTGTACAGCACAGATGGAAACAAAGTTCCTAGCAGTTTATGGTGCATCTAGACTACATTTCTCTTTCGAAAGAGGAATGCAAATGAGGGAAATCGAAAATGCAAATGAAACGCTGATTTAAAAATCTCGCGCTTCATTTGTATAATCTCTTCCGATCACTTTTTCGGAAGAGATATTTAAAAAAAAAAGCAGTCTAGACGGGGTTCTTTCGAAAAAAAACCCCCTTTTTCGAAAGAACCTTTATTCCTGAAAAAATTAGGTTTCTGAAAAAGTGATCAGAAGAGATTATGCAAACGAAGCACGAGATTTGTAAATCAGCGCTTCATTTGCATTTTCGATTTCTCTCCTTTGCATTCTTCTTTCAAAAGAGGAACGTAGTCTTGATGCACCCACTAAAGGCTTATTTGTTCCTTTAAGGCAGAGGTAGCAACATACGGCTCACGCGCACAAGATTATTTTCTGTGGCACGCTCAGGATGGCGTAGGGACTGGGCGGCTCAGCAAGTGGAGCGGGCGGCATGATCCTGCACTAGGCTCTGCATCCCTGGGGCTTGCAGCTCCCAAGAGCTAAGGGGTTAACACTCCCTCCCCCCACTACAGGTTCTGCCTCCTGCTTGAAGAGGGGGTGGGGATGGGGCTGTTCTGCAGATCGAGGTGGCGTGGCCAGTCACATGCTGCTGCTGCCTTTGTGGGCGCCAGGGCCTGGGCTAAGCTGCGGTCACTCCCCGCAGGCAGGGAGACCCTTCCCCAGTGCCCCGCTATGCCTGGCCAGGGGCTGGAGACAGTGCTGGGCACCCCCAGGTTCTGCCTGCTCCAGCCCTGGAGCCACAACCCACAAGTGAGGGGCGAGCCCTGGGTTAAAGGGCTGGGCCAGGCAGGGAAGTGACTCTGCCTCCGTGGCCCCTCCTCGCCCCAGCACTGCTCCCAGGGGACTGTGAGTTCCAGCGCTGCTGCCCTGCTGGTGTGTGCGCTGGGGGCACAGAGATGTGGGGGCAGGAGTGGGGTGAAGGATGCCGGGGCAGGATGGGAGGAGGCAGGGCTTGCACTGAGGGGGACAGAGAAAGTTAAATCTTGGCACGCCACTTCTGAAAGGTTGCTGACCCCTGCTTTAAGGCATTCGCCTGCCTGTAAGTGCTGCAAATGTTCTGGAGACAGAAGTAGGATTTCATCCACTGCTACACCCATTAGGATGTGCAGCTCTGCAGGCTGGTGCAGGGATGAGACCATGCTTCTCCTTTTGGGGTTGCTACCTCTGAGGTACAAAAACCTGGGACATCTGGGATGACCTTGAGCCATTAAACTTGATAGCTGGCCATGTGTACTGAGCACTGTGTAGATTTCCCAGGACAGCTATCTCAAAAAAGGGATAATTCTGGGAAAACTTGGAGAGGGGTCAACCCTTTTAAGGTGGCAAGCACAAGGAGTGTCATGGAGCAGTCCTTTGGCAAGTGTAGGCAGTCCTTGTATGGACGGCACATAAAGAAAGTTCCTCATGTCTCCCCCTGCTCTTGCACAGGGATATGGCGTGTTCTGTACCTAACAGGGGTATATTAAAAGCTGTCTTAAAATTGTCAGCTAGCAGTTTAAATTCTCTGGGTTTCCTTGGTCCTGCTTGTAGCTGTGGGGGAAGGGGGCTCTGAAGGTATGCATGGAGTCTGGTTCTAGCAGCAGTTAATCTGCAACAAGCCATCTTAGAACAAGGCAGGGTGAGTTGTTCCTTGCTGTCTGAAGGAGCAAGCTGCTTTGTCTCTCTCTTTTTCTAATTATTGTGTGTTTGAGTTCTGGATTGTTAGAAATAAAGTAGTGTTACATGGCAACCTTTCAGGAAGAGTATTATGTTTGCTTTCTGACTCTGGGCATGTCCACACAATGGCTGAAAGATGTCATTTCCAGTTTAAGGAGACATATCTGCAATAGCTCTGATTAAGCTAGTGTGCTAAATATAGAAGTGTAACCACAGAGATGCAAACTAAGAACATAAGAATGGCCATACTGGGTCAGACCAAAGGTTCATCTAGCCCAGTGTCCTGTCAGCTGACAGTGGCTAATGCCAGATGCCCCAGAGGGAGGGAACACAATAGGTAATCCTCATATGATCCCTCTTCTGTCACCCATTTCCAGACAAGGTAGGGGACAAGCTAGCCACCACAAGCAGGGCCGGTCCTAACTAATTTGATGGCCCCGGGAGACCTCCTGGTTCACCCGTAAGGTTGCCAGATGGTTTCAAAAAAAATACGGGACAAAAATTTGTCAAACCAACAAAAAAAATAAAGGGTAACCAGGGAAACCTGGGGGGAGGATTCGGGAGGTCGGGCCCCAAAACCGGCTCTGTCGGCAGCCCCTTGTATGTGCTCGGGGTAGCTACCTCCTCTCACTGCTCACAATGCCAAGACTACATTTCTGTTTTTAGCATGGTAACTCAGCCTTTTCCTGTCTAGTCTAGCTCTTACCCAGTCACACCCCACACTGCTTAATAGACATTCAGTTAATTCATACCCTCCTCTCCCCCTGCACTCAATATAGTCCCATCCCCATTCAGAATTTCCTCTAGTTTGCTCCAGCCTAAACCTACATGTGCTCAGACACACTAATCTATTTCCAAACTAAGATGCGGTTATCAGGCTAATCGAGAAGTCGATACATTTTATATCGACTATATGATTAGTTGATATGACCACTCTGCAGAACTGCAGGGGGGGGGGGAGCTCCAGGAGCCGGCTTCAGCTGGGACTGAGCAGTCCCAGGTCATGCCAGCTCTGGAAGCCACCTGTGCTGCATCTCTGCATTTTAAATGTAGTAAGGGGCACAGCGATCACTGCGAGCCGGGACTGCTGGGTCCTGTCTTGCACTGAGGCCAGCAGCCTCTGTTTGTAGCGGACAGCACTGTGGCCAGGGGCTGCTTAGCAGCAGCCTCCCCTATCCCTCCCACTGCCTCTAATAGAGACAGTGGGGGGAAGCAGACAGTACCCCGGAGACAGTGCAGGGGGAACCAGCTTTTAAGACAGTTTCCCCCAGCACCAGCTCCCATTCTCCCCATGCTGCCTCATAAAGGCAGCGGAGGGAGGTGCTGCAGGGAGCATGGGGCCAGGGGAGACTCAAGCAGTCCCCTGCGAGCACCAGTTCCCACTGCGGCCATTTCAGTGGCGCTCTTGTACATTTTAAAGGCTGAAGTGGCTGCAGTGGGAGCATGGGGAAGCGGGGGACTGCTTCAGGCCTTGCTTGTGCCCATTTCCCTGCAGTGCCCCTGCCCCACCACGGAGATGAGGAAGGAAAGAATAGTTAGTGGGTGAGAAAGGTATCAGGGCATTGAAACTTTGTGAGGCTGTGTGTTAGCTGCCATGAGAAGGTACGGTGGTCGAGCATTCATTAAATATTAGATAGGAAGCATACTGGCATGGTTGTATTGTAGTGGTGGGGACTGATTTGTAACAGAGAGAAACCTGAAACAGAGTGAAAGACTGACTATGTAGAAGATAGAATCCTGGGATTCTTTCTTTATGTGCCAGCCAGGAGCAGAGGAGAGGACAGGAGAGGACAGGAGAGCGCTATCTAGGAAGGAAAGGGTTCCAGGGAGCAGAGGGGTTCTGAGAAGTAAGTGAGTGTGAAGTGGTAGCAGAGAGAGGAAGGGAGATGCAGCCCTGAGGAAAGATGAGATGGAAAGCACAAAACAGAGAATGTCTGGAGTTAAGTTATAAGTGAAATGTGTGTCATGGTCTCAGTGTATATCCTACTGGCTATCTGTTCACATCAGAAAACAACACACAATTTTCAATCCTCCTCAAAGAAAGACTCATGACTGGAACTCTAAGTCTAGGATTGAAATGCGCTGGCAGCATTGTACAAGGAAGCTTGTATCCAGGCTACCTACACTCCTTGCTCTCGTCTGCCTTATTCACCTTTCACAAGAAACAAATTTACAGTTAAAACGTAAAACATGCATACTGTGTGCTTCAGTGATGTAGCAGTGTCAGAGGATGCAACTCCTTGGAGGATGTTCTCAAAAACGTCAGCCATCACAAATTTGGAGCATGTGTTATGATAGGTACCAGGGACATTCCCCATATACCTAGCAGTCATGGAAAGTGAGGGAACACAATGCCTCAAAGTAATATTTCATGCTTTTGGGCAATTAACAATGCATCTAGCTCAAATCATAGCATCTCCCCGAATAGTCCTGTTTTAGCCTGTCTGTCCTCAGATTGGTTCTTCAGGGTGAGGGAAGTACTCTGAGTCATTAATGAAGATTTTGTTCTTAAGGCTAATTATTGCTTATTTAATCAAGCCATCTCCTGAGGGACACAGCTACTAGTCAATCTTCTAAAACTAAATGTATTAGCAACAGATGTTTTCTCAATAGTATAATGGAAAACTTTTTTTCTGCACAGACACATTTATCTGGTTTTGGTACAGATTGCTCTGGTTTGTGGCATGGTCTTTATCCACAAAAGATTTGATAGCACATAAGGCAACAATATTGCCTTCAATTGTTGAAAAGAAACCTGACTCCAATCCCAAAACAATATAACCCTGGCCAAAGGAGGTGCACTTGGCTTCTTTTTTTCTCTAAAAACAGAACACACAATTGTGGTGGGTGAAAGAGTAGCCAAAAAATTAAGAGATCAGATTCAGGCAAATTTCTCTTTTTCAAATACAGTATTTGTTTTTTTCCCCAGACCTGTCACTCTTTCATTGTGAATTATTGCATATCTTTCATGAAAGTCCCATAGACCATTCAATTGGGTATTTTGTTAATCCCTGGATTTTATTTAATTTGTTTGCCTTTTGACCCTGTTTTCATTATTGAGAGTTTTAATGGCTAAAGACTCTCTAGATTAAAGCCCTTTTATATGCAAAGTGTATTCTTGTGGAATCTAACAGTTTCACGGAGATTATTGATACTCTTATTCATTCTCACAGTCACATAATGACTTTAGTTAGCACCAGGGGACTGTGCTACCTTTCTTTCTGATTCTGTTTTATCAGATCACTTCATTGTGGAACTAAATTTAAAGCCTTGAAATCCAATCTTGTGGCTTATTTCAGATTTTTTTTTCAAATATATCAACTTGGACTCTTTCAGTAAGTTCATAGCTAAGTCATGTTTGTTGACCCCTGTAGCTGGTTCTGTTAAACAATCTGCTGGGTTGCACAATGCACATTTCAGTAAAATGTTCTAGCTGAAATGCCAGCAAGTATATTCTGTTTCTGAAACTCTCTGGTACACTAAATCACTCAGTGATTTGAAAGTCAATGGAATGGAACTTAGAAGAAACAGGAGACCTAGATTTTCTGTTAATTTGGTATTCAGAAACAAGATTTCAGGCTATATATGGATGCTGAAGAAGCTGTCAAAACCCAGTTTTGCTAAGACCTATAGTTGCTAGTTATTCTAATCAAAGATACTGCAGTTTGATGCAGATTTTTTGCCTTTGGTCTACCAGCTATTGTTTTATATCTGTTGTTTATTAAAGGGAATTCTAGACTTTTTAAATTGGTCAATGGACATTTAATTATTACTTGATGAATTTCATCTTCCTCCTCATTATCAATCTTGGTTTACACACTGGATCATAATGTTTGGATTCTCTCATGTTTTAACCAGTAAGTCTTCTGCCTTTTATTGAGGAGTTCTATGTTTGTTATGCCTCTATTCCCTGAAGACAAATCTTGTCTCCCTGTCCACGGTGTGAAGAGACCTGATCTAGTTGCACTGAACAAGTAGGGACAGAACTTGGGGGAGTCATGAAGATAGTGCACAACCCCTATGTGCTGTGCAGTCCAAATTCATGGAGGTGCTCTGTATTGCCACTTGCAGAAGGTGATGCTGTAAGCAGGGAAGGGAAACTGCCACTAGACAGATTTGCCCACTGTTGCTTCTTTCAGGGACAGAACACAGGGACTGTGCAGGCTGCCTCAAGCGCTCTGCAGACTGGGAAAGCTGAATCTTGTCAGCTGTTCCTCCTACAGAAATTGCCAGCGCACAGTCCAAATAAAAAGGCCGTGAACTAATTTCTAGGATTTTCATCAATGCTAATGTTATGGGAGACAACCTGAGCGTGACCATGTCTAGTCAGTATTATATTGCCATAGCCCACTGCACATATTCCCTGATGGGAATCGTAGGTGCTTTTGTTTATAGAATCACCTGAAATCATCCTCCATGCCTTTTTCACCTACAAATAACTCCATGGAGACTGCCACCCCAAAACTCAGCCCCATGTTGCTCAAGTCTCCCTGTGTGACCTCGTTTCTTTCCAGTTCTGAACCATGCTGAGAAAATACTGTGGAATTAGCATTCCATCCAAAGTAACCTTTGACTAATACCTAGAAAGACCATGAGCATACTGTTTGTGATGCACCTAAACTCTGTCTATATACCCAGAGTTATATTCCTGAAGTCATTGCAGATCCCAGGGTTCTTTTATGAACAGCATTGCAGTACTTCTGTTACTGTCACCATGACATCAAGGGAATAAACTCCAGGCTTTCCACGATATCTGCTGGGAAAGCGAACAAGACCTAATGTTTAAAATCTTACAGGTATTTTAAGTGAGTACACATATTCAAACACAGAGTTGAACCTATATCTTTAGCAGGTGTATGTCAGCATGGTCCAAGTCGTAATTATACCAATCACATCAGCTCAAAACCAAGCCTTATATCTCGAAACACTATCCAATTCTTTGTAAATACTTGGGAGCCCCTTTGCATGTTTTAAAAACATGTATCTACGGAATCAAGCTTTATTTATTTATTAAAAACTTTCAGTAGAAATTTGCATCTTAAAATATGATATAGCAGTACTCTGCAGATTGAGGTGGCATGGACAGTCAGCTGAACGAAAAGCAAATAGTAAGCAAGGAGAGAAGTAAATCTGCTTTTTTTAAACTGCAACATCATCAAATTATAAGTACCCCCATGGGGAGTAAATATTTGATAATGGGTTCATCAATTTAGCTGACAATGGTATAATAAGATTGAATGACCGGAAATTGAAACAAGGCACCAGTTTTAACCATGAGAGTAATTAATCAGTGAAACAATTTACGGAGGATTGCGGTGGATTCTCTAGCACTGATATCTTTTAAATCAAGATTATATGTTTTTCTGAAAGATTTGCTCTACTTTGAATTTATTTTCGGTGAGTTCTGCGGCCTGTGTTGGGGAGGAGGTCAGACTAGATGATCACAGTGGTCCCTTCTAGCCTTAGAATCTATGATAATACAAATGGCAAATTGTCAGAGGTCATGAGTACCCATACTTTCCATTGAAAGCAACTACAGACCGGACCAGAACCCAGACGACCTGACTCCCAGTTTTATGCTTTACCCACACAACCATTCTTCCCCACTTCTTAGTCAGAAATAAATATGATCCTTTTCTGATTGACTGAAATTATTTTAACATTAGGTTAACTAAGTATGTTTCTTACATGTCTAAGAGTTATGCCTTCTAACTGAAATCTCTCTCTCTCTCTTCCTCTCTTTTTTTTTTGCATAATAAAACACAAATAGCTTCTCAAATGTTGAGCAACCATCAATACATGCAATAAATAGCCCTCAAAGAAACTCCCTTAAAGGGAAGAGTCTCATATTGGGACACCTTTCAGACAGGCAGCCTCCTTTACTGCAGGTATAACTTGCACACCTAAAATGTCATCCCATTTTATACTCATAATTGGACTGCGGCTTGTTCAGCTTTGGGTGCAGTTTAGTTCTGAATCAAAATTATTTGTCCCTTTAACTGCTTGATTGCAGATTAACATCTGGTAGGTAGAGGCATCTGTGCATGGGCTGGCTAAAAAATTTCTGTCAAAACTGATTTTTGTTGAAAAATGTGTTTTCTGATTCAATTCAGTTTTTTGTGAATAGTGTCTGGTTTCTGGGGGGAAACACTGATATTTTTATCTTATTGTCTATTTTTCCACATCTTCTGACCTCCCCTATTTTCCCATATTCCAGGCAGTTCTAATCCATGCATACATTTGTGACAATGATTCATTATTTGACAAGTGTAAAATTGTCTCCACAGAAAGATAGGCCAGGCCTCAGTCCTTTGATAGTGTACCCCATTATGACACGTTCCTCTTTATGTACTACCATAGGTGTGCATGGGGCTGGACAAGCATGTTTGTGTATTTAATATGTTACAAAATCTTGGCAAGTGTTCCTATTCTATCGCATCAGTGCATGCAGTTGCCAGGCATAGTTCTTAAGATCTGGAAAACATTTCCCCACATTAAAAACTGACTTTAGCAGGTCTCAGGCTTATCCTTTGCTTACAGGATATGGTGATAATCTCTTGGCCCAAGTCCATAAAACTGATCAAATTTCAGAATCCTTTCTGAGAGACGTATCTATTCCATCTCTTTAGCTAGGGATAATTAATAGGCTTTGGCTTCTCATCTAATACTTGAATGAACTGAAAGGACAGCAGAAATAGAGACGAGTAATACTAGACTCCCAAGTTCTTAGAAAGGGAAGTCCTCTTTTGCTTTGACACTCTTTCCGCTGTTTACTACTTTTTGATGCACAACTGCTTTCATCACTAACTTGGCTCCATTGACTTCCATGGCCTTATACGAGGGATGGATTTGGTGCAAGGCAACCCCTGTAAATGTCTACGGTTGTGGGGGTGGGCAAACCTTTTGGCATGCAGTATGCTGAGTCATTACAAATTGGGTCTCTGGGATGCAGCTGTGCTAGGCTGCTGCTCTCTCTCTCACAGACACATTGTGCTGCTGACTCTTTGCTTGCCTGCTCATTACAGTTCTATTTTATGTTCCCTTTTGGATCAGGTCACTATTATTTTTGCTGTGCTTCCTGGCTCTGTCCCTATTAACCCATGTCAGCTACAGGAGAAAATGGTGACTGCATACTCAGTTGCTGCACTGTGAAATAGCTGCTGTGCAGATGGCTACATGCAGTCATTTCTACTGCTGTATGAGGGACTGCATCAAGCTGCATTCGTCGTGCATACATGTAGTCCCTGGGCAGACAGGATGGGTAGGGTTCAAAACTAGTTTTCTGACAAATAGTTTTGGAATTGTCAGTGTTTACCTTATTGAACTAACCTGAGCTAGACTCCGGTCATCTGAAGAAGTGGGCTGTGCCCACGAAAGCTCATGATACCATCTACATGTTTTGTTAGTCTTTTAGGTGCTACTAGACTGTTTGTTGTTTTTTAAGTTTTTCCTGAGCTAGAATGGCAGTCCCATTCCATTTCTTTTGCCTTTGGGGTAGCTTTGCTGTAATGTGTTTGCTATTTCCAAGTAAATTGTTGCTATGAAGATACTCTTGGTTAGAAAAGGACCACAACAGAAACCATTTACTCCCAACTGCCCAAATTTAATCCATAGCTGATTAATCTGAATCACTCTTAGTAAAACCAAAAAGCCCAACTAATGAGATTTTGGAACACCAGAACTATCCCATGTTCAACTTAACCTGTTTAAAATGGAAATGGGATGAAACCGCAGCCATTTACAGGAGGTTGGATAAAATCATAGAATCATAGAATCCTAGGGTTGGAAATGGGACCCAGCTCAAAAGCTCTGCTGTTTGGGAGCTTTCATTTAGTAAAATCAAAACCTAACCAAAAAAGAGGGCTTTGGTTTTGCAAAGCATTTTGGTTAGATTTTGATTTTGTCCAGTGGTACATTTTCAGCCTTTCCATAGTAATGCTTCTGTCACGGGGCTGTTTTTTCCTAGCTCCACAGCAGGTGCTGCCCTGCTCAGTCTTTTGAAGGCAGTGTAGTGCTTTCACAGGGCCTGGTTCATGAAACAGAACACAGTGCTGTCCTTGGCCCTGGCTTCAGGGCCATCACTTCGGGGGGTATCTGGCACGCCACCTCCTGGGAGCCTCCCAGCCTCAGTCAGCTCTCCTTCCTTCCTGGAGCAGCAGCCACTGGGCTGCTTCCATGAGTCCCTTACTCCAGAGATCCAGCTCAGGAAGTAGCTCCACTCCTGCATGGCTTACTCTGCCCAGGGCTTAGCCTGCTCCAGTTCTTCTTCAGCTGCTTATTAGCAGCCCATGCCTTTTTAATTGGCTGGTTTGAGCTCCCATGCTCTGGTCTCGGGGAGCAGGTCTCAGTCTCTTCACAGCAACCAGCTACCCTGTGATAATCTTACATAGAGGAGCACATGAAACATGACTGTGGGATCCTTTATCTCTCCCCAGACCAGAAGATTTTTGGGATTTAATATCTATGTGGTTTAAGAAGACTTCTAATTTCTCCTGTCAATAGTCTTGTAGGCACTATTATGATCCTGGTTACACGCCTGAGCAGGGGACTAAAAAGGTGTGTACGCCATCCCCCAGTTACCTGTGTAGGCTATCATGTTACAGGTTCCAGGATGGGAGAGGAGGAGGAAGCAGCTTCTGTAGAGCTGCTACTCACCTCCTGTAGGGGCAGGGTAGGAAGAAGAGTGCAGTCTTTCCATAACCCAGTCCCATGTCTACCAGCCAGTGCAGCTGAGCTGGAACTTAGAGGATGTAATCTGCATCAAGCAGAGGGCTGACTTGAAGTATTTGCCTCCTAGAGCAAGGGAAAAAGTAGTGACCATATTATTAGAGAAAGTCATAATATGGCCTGCTGCTGGGCGGCACAACTATACACTGTCCCCTTATCCCCAGCTTTTGGTATAATTGTTATCTAGCTTTTCAGAAGGATGGTATTTCTGATTGGTGAGGTTTGCAATAAATCAAATAATTTCCTCATAGACTTTAGTTCGGTTTGTCTTCCTCGCCAAATTGTATGCTCTTTCCTTTATGTTATTGACTGCTGAGAGAAACAGCACACTATTCCACCTTACTCACACTGCTCTAAGTCATTAAGCACTCTCTGAAACCTCCCCTTTGCTTTTGCCCTTGCCCCTCTGCTGGTTGTAGCAGTATCTTCTGGCAAGAAAGGACATTGCTAAACTTTTGGTTAGGCTACGTTTGTTTTGCCTTTTTACTATCCCTTCTACTTTATCATAGTTGCCCTGAATCAAAATTAATATTTCTGTGGCTTCTTTTCACGTTGTCAAATAAATTCCTACTACAAAGACAGTAAGCGAAGGTCCTGACTTGCAGAGATTTTTTCTGCTGGACCCTATATTGTCAGGTTAAAGGGACACTGTCACATTTGTATGGACACCAAACAAGTCAACCTGCCTATAATTTCACAGCTATTTCATATTGGATTTTTGTTTTGTTTGATTTTTTGTTTTGGTTTTGTTACAACATTGCAAGAAATCTGTTTTCCTCCTTTCCAGCAAATGCCCCATTGATTATCAGACCTATCACTAATACACAGGTGGCTATGCCACTGCATACTGTCATCTCACATGAGGCACACGCAAATAGTTGCTTGATACAATGGCTTACATAGGAAACCATGCAATTATTCTTATTCACATTATGCTATGCAAAGATTGTTTAAGAAGAATCTATACCTCTAGGGCAAAACCTAAGATATGTCAAGCTAAATCAATTTGTGAGCTAGGCAAACTTAACAGTATCCTTTAAGGATTTTGACAGATTGTACCACTGTCTACAGTAGGGCTACTCAACTTTGGAAGTCCTGGGGGCCACAATGATACTCACAGCACATGCCAAGGGCCGCAACTTAAGTGTGGTTGCATATAAATGCAAATATAGCTTCTTTCACACTGACAGGCATGAATACAAAGCACTTCCCACAATGCCCCAGTGCTCCCAGCAACTCCTCCGTGGTGGCTAGAAATGCCGACAGCCTGTACCCATCTGTTCTTGCCAGCCTGTCTGCTTGCATCTTTCAATGCTCACCCTGCCTGGGAGATGCCTCACCGTTGTGGAGCTTGTTCCCAGTGGAGGCCATGTTCAAAGGATTTCACCACAGGCCGCGTGTTGAGCCCCACGTAAACCCAAACCTCACTGTGGGCCGCAAACAAACGGGCCATGGGTCGCATGCGGTCCGCGGGCTGCGTGTTGAGTAGCCCTAGTCTACAGACTAGGAGACATTTGATTTTTCAAAGATAGATAATAGGAGCCAAATCAAAATGTGACTGAGTTCTATATGATTAGAGCAGCGGTTTCCAACCTTTTCCAGATGGGGACCCATTTTGACAATTCAGGAAGACTTGGTGACCCAGGGCAATTCAAAAAATGTGTGAATGGCTCCTTTAGAGCCACCTGGGGAGACACCTAGTGACCCTTTTGAAATGTAATGGGGACCCATATTTGGGTCCTGACCCATAGGTTGGGAAACCCGGATCTATAGGGAGTGTGAGTTGGTATATCTTATATCTTCTTCCATGCTCTATCCTAGGGATCTAATAGTATAGTCTATTAACCAATAAGCTTTTGCTTATCATTTGCTAACAGTTAATGTTATAGACTACACGCATTCTCCTCCCCACACTGCCAATACATTTTTTAGCAGGCTGGTCAGCAGCCCAGCTTAGACCTGGCTTGCGACGGGTCCAGGACTTACTCCCGCTGCGGCTCTGCATTTAAATTGTATTAGGAGCCAGGCAGGCAGGCAGCCTGGCTCAGTTCAGACTTGTGCTGGTTCCGGGAGCTCAGACCGCACCCTGGACAGGGGCTGCTGCCACAGTGGCAGCAGTGCGGAGGGACATGCAGTCGGTCTGCACGAGGAGCTGATTTTTAAACTGGCTACCCTCGTGGACCAGCTCCCACCTGGTACCCCACACTGCTGCCTCTGATACAGAGGCAGCAGCACAGAGTGGCAGGGGGCTCCTTGGGAGTGGGGCTGGAGCGCACTGACTGCTGACCCCATCCCCAGGGACTATAGAATAGTCGAGTAACCAATAAGAATTCATGAGGTTAACCAACTATTCAATTAACCGATATTTAACATTCCTATTCTATCCCATGAGTACTTTACACAAATTTAGCTTCCTTCAAACTTAGTTTCCATTTGATTCACTTATGCTCAAACACACTTACCATAATGAAACTTACCCCACCTTTTCCACATTACCTCTGAATCTGACCAAGTCTTGAATCCATTTAAGTGAACCCTTAAACATGTTTAAGAGAGTTTGTGTTACTGGAACTCATCTATAGGAGTGTGGAAAGAAAATAGTGAGGCAAAGAAAAGCAACTAACAGGAAGGGATAAGTTAAAGTAGGCTGCCACTTCTCTTGGCCTCTCAGCATGTACACTGCACAAGTGTTGTCATCCTTATTCATTGGTGAGTGAGTATAAGCAAGCCTAAGGAATCTTAGAGGCAACCTAAGTGTGAAGGAGTCTATCTCATATCACCTTATACATCAGCTATGAATTTGGCCATAGGTAGTGAAAGAGAGCCAGCTAGCATATTAAAAGAAAAAGAGGGATTTAAGATTTTATAAATAAACACTTTTCATGTGTAATCAATAATATATTTTAAGGCTGACATAAACTACTTAACCATTCTTGTTGCTACAGTACTCTAAAATGTTATGGTCTTTAAGTGTTTTACTATTTGCTATCTTGACCTGAGCCAAATTCTCCTTTCGCTAACAATGGTGCTACATGATGGTCCGCAATCAAGAGGAGATATTGACCTGGTTATATGTTTGGCAGATAAAGATTCTACAACACATATAATAGTGCCCTGTCTAGTATAATTCTGAAATCTCTTTAGCATCTATATTTGTTATGTTCAACTATGAATCTGGAAGTTGGTGGCATATAGAAACTGTTTGCCAGTAGCATTGTTTGAAGAGAGTTTTTCAGACTCTGGATTGTCCTGCAATGGCAGAATGTTGCTCTTTGTTTTGGATATGACATGCTTTGTTTCAGACATTTCATGTTGCATTCATAGTATACACCTTGCATTTGCCTTATCCAATGCAGCATGTTTAAGGCAAATGCAGAGTGTATCACAGGGCATATCTACACTAGAAATTATTCAAAATAACTCCTGAAATAACTATTTCAAAATAGCGTGTCCACGCTATAGGGAAGCCTTTAAATTAGTCCAAGGCAGGCTCCATTAATGTGGACACGTTACCTCGACTTAGAGCCCGAGGAAGCACTGGGGAGTGATTACTTTGAATGAGTCTGGGGAGTAGTTATTTCAAAATAGCAGCAGTGGACCATCCACACTACCGCTATTTTGCAATAACTGTTTCGAAATAAGCGTTATTTCTTGTGGAAAGCAGGAGTTATTATTTTGAAATAACCAGCCCCTTATTTTGAAATAATGGGCTTGGTAGTGCGGATGCTCCACTTATTGTTTTGAAATAAGGGAAGTAATTTTGAAATAACTTCCTAGTGTAGACCAGAGCACACTGGCCTGCAAGGCAACATAGTTTAACACATTGTGAAATCATGATCTTGATAAAATAATATGATATGACACACATACAATAAGATGCCTTATTTTCAGGTTACATGCCCAAATCTTTTTAATCTTGTCAAAAATGAATTTATGAATGGACATTGGTAGGGTATCTATGGTGCCTAGCTCTGGTTAACACTGAAAGATGAGTTCAGTGTTAATTTGCATCCAGAAAGTCCTGACATAGCCCCTGAGCCTTCATTTGTATCCATGATACGTGGACCCTTTTACCCACGTGAATCCAATTGCAAGCTTGTGGCTTCAGTGACTTTTCAGTATATCTTTAACATTGTACTAGAATAGGATGTTGCATTTATTTTATGTCATGAATACAAGTTAAATCATCTTAAACTTGCCTGGAAAAGAAGAGTCAAAGAGGAGATTTAGTTAAAACAGGCACAATCCTACACGTCACACAATAAAACTCCTCTTAGTTACTATTTTCATCTTACAAAGTTAGTAATTTGCCATGAACTAAAATAAAACTGAACTAGCAAAAGCTGTATCCTGTTGTACCTTAACGGGAACTATAGATATGAGACAATAGAGGATAATTCTATTTATTTTCACGTCTCTTGCGAACAGCTGGCTGTTTTGGCAATATCTACAATCAGAATTGGATTGTACAGAATCTGTTTTGGGGGGCAAGTTAAAAGGTGGAATACTAGAAACAACAGATAAGCAACATCCTTTTAATTTTGCAATTTTGAACATTCACAATTTAAAACATAAAAAGGAAAAATTTTGCTGATTTTTTTTTAAATTTTCCCATTTCCTTTGACCACCCATAAACCTGGGCAAAATTTGAATGTTTGGAGGACGAAAAAGAAAATAATGAAAAAAAGTTTTCTTTTATCATCTCTTTTGAAAGTGTCAAATGAAAAATGCCAAATTTCTCAGACTAGATGTGAGGTTAAAATTTTACTAATAAGTGTCATTATATCATATCAAAAGTGACCTCTGGCCATTACAACTGGCATTTAAAGCCGGTTGGAAGTTTTCAAAATTCTAAATTACATTTAAATGGTTTTGTTGAAATTTTGACACAAAATCAGGTGAAATTTTAATTAAAATGTTTTTACCTCCAGTTTTTCCATTGGATCCAATTGGCACCATTGTGGGCAAATTCACTAGAGAGGACTATGCCTAAACAGGTATGGAAGCTGCACTACTTATTTGCCTGTGGAAGTATCTCCGGCATGTCAGTTTTGAAACACTTTGGTGGGGTGGTAATTTGCACTCCGATTACATAAATTGTGCTTGTTCTCTGGATAAATAGCAGACTTGAGTTTCCAGAGCTGCTAATCTGGTACCTTTCATCAGCAGTAAATTCACATTAACTAGAAAGGAAATGTAGCTATTATGATTTAGTTAAAGGAATGTGCCAAGAACAAAAACAGCACAGCAATTATTCTGTTCTCATGACAAAGGTTGTGAGGGCCAGGTTTCATAGGCTGCACATGGTAAAGAATAT
Organism: Pelochelys cantorii; assembly: GCA_032595735.1. NCBI lineage: Eukaryota > Metazoa > Chordata > Testudines > Trionychidae > Pelochelys > Pelochelys cantorii. The sequence continues at coordinate 41,384,000 of CM064327.1, read as the reverse complement.
TAGCTTCTATGGATTGTCACTGTCAAAGATCCATAGATAAAATTTATGTAAATAGTGTGATTTATGTATATAATTTAAACAACTTTTCCTCCCAAAAACAAATTACAGATAAGATTCCATATGTTTGAATTTGGAGAGTTTGTTTATACAATTCTGTTCCACTGTTTGCCTTGCCAAAGGGAAAGGGACGCAAGATCTATCTCTCAGCATTAGTCAAATTAGGGAAATCATTCTTTGAAATGAAGGAAAGGTGATCTCTCAGGTAGTTTGCTCAGTTGACAGTTTTCAGAGTTCTCAAGACAGCTGAATGTTGTGTAATGTCACGTTCCTTCTCCATAACACATTCTAAAATTGATTTATGTGAAGGAGGAAAGAATAATAATTGATTGTGTTTGTATATGAATGTATAATTCCTGTTACTTAATGCTCTGATTTGTAAAGGGCTTTGGAAATTGCAAAATCTTCATTCTCTCATCTAGTCTTTAGTCTGACAATCTTGATTACCAATGAGCAAGAAAAAGTGGGCCCTTATTTAGTACACAATAGGTCTGCTTCTTTTGTTGAAACATCAAGAAATAATGCTGATGAGCCATCATTTTCTTTCCTTCTTCCAGTTACCTAATAACATCTTGCTCTGGTTTAGCACTTAATTTTCTTTGTTGTAGCTACTTCCCTTCTTTTGATCTGTTATTGTTTATTATACAGGAGAAGGAGCTAGTATGAAAATAGAAGATTGACATTCTGGGCTTCCTCTGTGATTTTAGCCCTCATCTAGTACACTACATAATCTAACATGTTTTTTAATGTAGTGGAAAATGTGCAATTATGGTTAAGACTTGTGTGGGACTGGAAGTCAGGAGATGTGGTCTCTTTCTCTAGTTATGCTACAGAATTTGTGTGTGATCTATAATAAGTCATTTAGCCTTGATGTGCTTAAATTTCCCCATTTGCAAAGTGGTGCTGACAGTACCTAACTCTGAGTACCTCTACACTTTTAGCTGGGGTTGTGATTTCTCGCTTGAGGAGAAATACATTAGCTCTTATGCCACTAGCATGCTGAAAATAGAATGTAGCTGCCCAGAGTATGTGCCCATCAGAGACCCAAGATATGCTTCTGATGGGCCAAACAGCCCCTCCTTTTGCTGCTTGCACTGATATATCCACATTCCTATTTTAGCTTGATGAAAGTAAGCCTGGGTAGTGTTCTCCAGTTGGGGACTATCCCTCTAGCTAAAAGTATCAGCATCCCCTCAGTTTGGTTTGCAGCTCAGCCGACTAATGTTTGAGAAGCTTACATGGAAGGTGTTAAGAGCAAAGAATATAATTATCATAGGCTTCTCCAAGTCAAAATGGCTCTCTGGAAAAAAGTTAAAATGAATTTTGTGTTTGTCAAAGTGCAAAGAAGAACATGCAGCACTAGCTCAAGGTGGGCAGTATGTGGCAATGCAAGCTTTTCTCTAGAGCTTTGCTCATACCGTCAGTCATGAGCTGCAGCATCCCTGCTATCTTCATCCTCGGCCTCTCCTGAGCTGAGACTGCTGACTGTGTTGAATAGAATCATACGGAATTAAGTGGTGTTGTCATGAATGGGGATGGGAGGAGAGCTCAAAAAGATACTGCATTTTTCTGAACAGAGAGAATAAGGGGCAGCCATACTAGATATGGTAAGAAGTCCTTTATTAAGCCCTGAAACAAGCTCAGATAGTACTAGCATAAATTTCTCCACTTCTACTTCTCTAGTCATGGCTCTACCTTATCCTGGGTGAGCCCCTACAGTTCATTATCAATTATATATTTTGGAAAGTTTGTGCATCTGTCCGTCTGTGTGTCCATCCATCTGTCCATGAGTCCATTTGTTTAAAAACTCCTCCTAAATGATAAGAGCTAGGACCACCAAATTTGGCATGTAGCTTCCTCTTATCAGAACTTTTAAAGCAAAATAAGGATGTGATTGTGCCAGGACAATGGAATGTGTGTAGAATGAGATTGTTTCCCATCTCATGGAAAGGAAGGGGTGTGGTATTAGGGACAGTTATATCCCAGAATGACTATGGGGGGCCAGCAAGTGCCTAGACCCAAGAAGCATCTGCTGAGCAGGGTGTGTGACTCCCGCCACCCTGGGATGGCCCTGGGGAGAAGCTTGCAGTCACCTCCACCCTTTACCCTTGAGCCCCCCATCCCTGAGGCCCCCCCCACCTCACAACCTCCTGCCTTTTCTTTTGCACTCCACCCTCTTCCTGTGCCCCCAATCCATGCTCTGACTCCTGCATCCCTCACACCCCACAGCCGTCTGCCCTGATCCCCTCTGTAAGGACTTGATCACTGTTGGGTCACTTTGCTAATCATTAAGTATTTGATCATTAGTCTCTTTCAAACACTGCAAAAATGGTAATAATGATACTGGTTATTTTTACTAGGAAATGGATTCAGACATCCTACTAATTGTACACAAGTCACCTGGCAGGTAGCATACGTCTATACAGGGAGTGTGATTTCTAGGATGCTTAGACATATTTGCAATAGCTCTCATCGAGCTAACACAGTAGTAGTGTAGCTGAAGTAGCATGGACTGTGGCAAGCAGTGGCATGTACCTAAACCCCACAGGTACTCAGCATGGCGAGCCCATGCCACCACTCACCACTGCCCATGATGCCAGGGCTCCACTAGCATTTTTTAAATGAGCTAGCTCAATGCGAGCACAAGGATGTCTCTGAGCTAAGAATCGTTCTCCTGACTCCAAGTGTAGACAAACTCATCAGGTTTGGGACACTTTTGGCAATGTGCCCACACTAGAAACCTGTATCTGAACAACCCCGAAGTTGGGAAGAATATGGCTCTGATTCCACACTTTGTAACTTTAACCAATTTCTAGTCACCCCTGACTTGACTTAGATTCATGCCAGTGACCTATTGTATTGTGAAGGGTTCTTCCTTGCTTTCCACTGTGCAATGAAGAGGTTAAAAAGTCATGGAGATCCAAATAAGGTAGGGGATCCCATGAAAGGAATGGCATAATCTCCTTCTACATAGCTTCTTTCCCTTTGCATTAGTGCAGCTCCTCAGCTCCAGGTGACACTCCAGTTAGAGGGAGACATAATAAGGGGAACTGCTGCTCTACGTGCCAGGTTCTCCCTTTACCCATGGACTAATTACAGGAGCCGTAGGTACTCAGAGACCACATTCTATCTGCAAGCCAATATGGCAAAATGGGTCACGACAGAATACTGTTCTCTCTGTATTCAGGCAGGAATTTGTGGAGTCTGACATGGGGATTCCCCGGGATTCCTGGGCAACAGCTCTTTTGACATTTTGCATTTCTGCCAGCCTCACTGTGAAGGGGGAGGGGAAATGATACAGTGGAGATATGAACATCATTGAAGCTTATGAGTGAGTCCTTTCCTCCTGCGCATTTCAAGCAGAAGACTCCACACTTTTCTGATAGCTTAAATAGCTAAAGCTGAATTTGCAACCTGAGCAGCCTAACATATTGTAATACAAATATAACACTAATGGAGTTTAGCCATTGAACACTTCCATAACATATACAGTAGTATAAAAAACCACCTCCAGCTTCTTTGTAACAGTGTTCTTGGATGAGAACTGCTGTACGGCTGTTTTCCATCACAAGGGTTTACATAAAGATGTTTTTAACTTTTCCATTACTTCTCTATTTTGGGTACAAAAACTGATGCAGTTATTGGCCCTGATCCTCAGCTATAGCTGCGGAGTTCACAGTGCAGCTCAGGAGGGAAGTGCCAAGATGGCTTTAAGTCACTTTTTGGACTGCTTGATCCTGGGGTAGCATTGCTGTCAGTGTAAGGGTGGCTGTGTCTATACTGGCGCGATTTTGCGCCAGAGCTATGCAAATGAGGCTCAGCGTGGAATATCGCCGAGCCTCATTTGCATAACTAATGAGCCACCATTTTTGCGGAAGAGGCTCTTGCGCAAGACGGAGCTGTCTACACTGCCCCTTCTTGCGCAAGAAAAACCCTCTTGCGCAAAGCCGTTATGCTGATTATTTTCAGGCATAATGGTTTTGCGCAAGAGGGTTTTTCTTGCGCAAGAAGGGGCAGTGTAGACAGCTCCGTCTTGCGCAAGAGCCTCTTCCGCAAAAATGGTGGCTCATTAGTTATGCAAATGAGGCTCGGCGATATTCCACGCTGAGCCTCATTTACATAGCTCTGGCGCAAGATCGCGCCAGTATAGACATAGCTGGTATGTCTACACTATAGCGTTATTTCGAAATAACACGTCTACACAAAAATGCATTTCGAAATAGCTTTTTGCTATTTCGAAATAGCATGTCCACACTGAGTGGATGCTGAATCACATTTAAGGCCGGCTGGAACCAGGTCCGGCAGGGCATCAGGTCAAGAGTTACTTTGTGTGGTTGCTGCCTGAGGCTATCTGAATCCTGTGCTTAAAGGGACCCCCCCGGACAGCCAGTTCTCAGGTTTCCCTGCTTGCTTGCCTACCTCGATGAGGGACAGCAAAGCATTTTGTCTCTGCGTGCTCTGGTTGCCCTCACTTGGGACACCAAAGCACTCTGCAACATGGAGCCAGAGCTGCCCCTGGGCACTCTGGTGCTTCTCTTGGACGCGTTGCTGTGAGCCTGCCTGCACTTTCTGCAGGCTGCCATCCGGGAGGTCCATCGGGGGGCTGTCAGTATCCAGGAGGCCCTGTGGGAGAGCTTCCACCCTGAGGAGCACTAACAGCCTCCCTGGTCTGCCTCATTGGGGGCTTGAGCCTCATTCCTCCCTCACGTCTTTCCATTTACCCCTCCTAACCCCCCTTCCTGATGTCAAATAAAATACATGTAATTTCATGAACACAAACTCTTTATTTAAGAAAACTAGAGTGGGGGGAATGAAACTCTGGTGAGACTGGGGAAAGGAGGTAGGAGAGGGGAAGAGAGAGGATGGGAGAGGGGAGGGGGAAACCTGGGAGGAGGGAGCTGGAAGGGGGAAGCAACAGGAAGAAGGGGGAGGAGAAACTCAGGGCTCAGGGTTGGGGGTCTCTCCGGACCAACTTGATTTTCATGCAAACCTGCTCCTGGGTTCGCATGGGGCCTTTGGTGGCCAGGCTGGCAGCTGTCCTGCCATAGATGGCCGCGTTCCTCCATCTAGTGTGGAGATCATGGACGTTGGGGGCATCCCCCCAAAATCTGAATAAGGTCCATGATCTCCACCCTGGACCAGGAAGGTGCCCGCCTTCTCCGGGCCCTGGCAGGCTCCTGGGAGATGGCAGACTGCTCCTGGGAAGCAGTGGAGGGCTGGCTGCCAGTGGCTTGCTGGCTCATGTTTTGGGGCCACTGGGTCAGGGGCAGTGACTGCTGGCTCTGGGCTGGCAGGTTTGGAGCTGGCACAGGCACTGTGGCCAGAGTCTACCCGTTTAAGGGCTCCAGGGGCGGGGGGAGGGGAGGGAGAGGAGTGTTCTTGCTTGAGGCTGGAGTGGCCACCAAGGCACCCTGGGAAGGCTGGAGGCCCCCTATTTCGAAATAAGTGTCTACACAGCACTTATTTTGAAATAGCAATTTCAAAATTGGCGTTATTCCTCGTGGAATGAGGTTTACCAATTTCGAAATAAGCCCTCCACTATTTCGATTTAATTTTGAAATAACGGAATGGCTCTGTAGATGCTAGGATAGTTATTTCAAAATAACGGCTGTTATTTTGAAATAACTTTGCTGTGTAGACATACCCTAAGTTAAGAGTTAGGGATTTTCCAAAGTGTGTCATCTATCAGCATCCCCAAGGGGGCAGATGTAATAGGAACAGACCTGTTAACATCCCCAAGGGGCATATCCTCAAGGGGATTGCAAGGATGCAAGGAACTCACAACCAGGACTCCTACCCTGGCAGCCTGGAGAGGAAATAGTGCCAATGCTCTTATGATGGCTCTCTGCATGGTTGGTTAAGCTGGGTTTAAGTGTGGTCTGCACCATATAGCACAAAGCAATTGCAGCACCTTGGAGGAGCAGGGCATTTGTTTTGATTAATCAGTCTGTTCAGGACTATTTAAAGCTAGAAAAAATGATCCTCACTCTCTAATAAATATTTGTAACAGCTGAAAAATAGAAAATGACCAATGAAAAAATAGTTCCATGAAAGTAAGCTAAAAAGCCTTTCAAGTAAATGAATATTCACCAAATGCATGTTATATAAAGCAAGAAAACGAACTTACTTGGTAGAAATTTAGCAACGGTATTTCCCAGGTTGCAACTTGGTGTATCTGAGCTCAAACTCAGGAAGAATATGTTCTCATCCAGAATGTGCACGTATCCTTATTCTCTGTGGCACTGCTCATTCTCGTTTTGAGGCACTCTCACACAAAATGTGAGTGGTCAGCCTGTAACGCCTCCAATTCAGACACACTCCAGTTCTTCCTCTACTTTTGTAAGTCTATGTGCTCCCTTTGTTTTGTCTCTTTGACTCTCCTTTCCACTTTCCCCATAAATTTTCTATGTAGACAATAAAAAAGGAATTCAGGTATAGTAGATAACATCAGTATATGATTTATGAAGAAAACTGAAAAGGAAATGTTTAATAGCAAAATATTTCCATTAAAAACAATACAGTGAAAAGTATTTAATAATGACATGCAAAATCCCTTTACTAAACACTAGATATTGCTGAAGTTCAGTGGGTTTGATAGGATGCAGCAAAGGTGATTCTGAGCCAGTGCTCTTTGTTGGATAAGTGCAGTTTATTGCAATTATATATAAGAGAGTGTAACAAAAACCAGCTTACATTGGCTTTTATATAATTAAGGTTTGACTATTTCCCCATTGATAAGAAAGTCCTTCTTTTCCTTTTCATTCTGCCACATTTTTAAATTTGTGCATGTCTCTTGTAGTTATTAGAGATGACAACATTTGCTTTCAAGGGCATGATGGTAATTCAAATGGGGAAAATACTGTGCATTTTTGTGAACCAGTTCCTTGAAGAACTCATCGAGGTATAGACCAGTATTTATTTATTGGGTGTAGTGTGGCTATATAGGTAGTGATCTGGTATATACAAAATATACATTATTTGAATTGGACTTCCAATAAGAGTATTTAATTGTGCATGCATCTGGGAAGGAATAAGATTGGTATATGCCAATCTAGGTAACCCATCTCACACTTTGGCTGAGATCCCATAATCGTTCAGAAGTTAAGCAGGAGCTTAAATGAATGAGACACCTCAGAATAGCACTTGCAGTGGTCACCATTTCAGTCAACATTTGCCCACAGCTTCTTTGAAGTGGTTACCTCCCTGTATTTAGAATAAGGAATAACTGCAGTTTATATATACCACTGTGAGTAGGTGCCTTCATAATATGACTGCTGTAGAAACTGTAGGACAGTGGTGTGACGTAGTGTGGGTACCTTGCTGGTTGCTATGCTGGGCGGTGGGCTGTGAGTGACCCCCGCTGGCAGCTGTTTGTACAAAGAACGGCCCAGCAGGACAGGGGATGAGTCATTATGCGAGGGTCTCTCAACTTGTCCGACCAGTTACTTCCCAGGGAGAGAAACAAAGGAAGGGGGCGAGGCCAGGCCTGGCGAGGGGGGCAGGGCTAGAAGAGAGGGGCAGTTTCTGTCTGGGATCATGGAGGAGACAGCCTAGGGAAAGGGGCTGGAATTTAGGGGCCCAGTCTCCCCCATCTCAAGGGGGGCTGAGGCATCCTAGGCCCGGTTCCTGTAACCAGATGACATCTGTGCTGAGCTGTATCCTGGAGAAGCAATAAACGCTCTCTATTCTACTGGCTGGTGGAGTCTGTCTGTGCCATTACGGGGGGGCAGGAGTCGGGGAACCCCGACGCGCCGTCACAAGTGGTCACCAACCAGCAGATCGGGATCTACCGGTAGATCTTGGAGCCTTTGACAGATGATCCTGAGAGATTTGGCTGGGAGACCAGCAAGTGGCTTCACTTCAGCTGCCCCTCTCAGCACTGCTGTGCTGCTTCTGCCCTCTGCCTTGGAGCTGCCCCTTACCCATGAGAGCCTCCTGCTTGCTGTGCAGGATATGGAAAGAAGAGAAAGGGGGGCACTGATCTCAGGGTGCCCCTCCCTCCACCCTGTACCCCATCTCCACAGACCAGAGGGGGACAGGCATGGAGAGAGTTTGCTGGCTGCTTTTAGGAGTGGTGCAGGGCCAGGTCAGGGGTGAGCCTGCCTTAGCCCCCTGCACCACCACTCAGAAGTGACCTGTGGTAAGTGGTGCCCAGCTGGAGCCTGCATTCCAAACCCCAGCCCCAGTCCTGAACCCCTCCTACACTCCAAATTTCTGCCCCCAGCCTAATAAAAGTGAGTAAGGCTGGGGGAGGGAGGATGGAGTGAGCAGGGCGGGGCCTCAAAGAAGGGGCAGGAAGGAGGCGGGGCAGGGCTATTTGGGTTTGAGGTAGATCCTGGATTGTACTTAAATTCAAAAAGTGATCTCATGCTTAAAAAGGTTGGAGACCACTGCTGTAGGAAGTGATGTTGGAGATGCAGTAGGTGTTACTTGCCCTTGGTCAATCCCATAGTATAATATCAGAGATATGGGAGACCAAATCCTGCTGCTTGTCGGGAGTGTAAATCTGCAGTAGTTCTACTCAGAGACAAGAACTGACAATGGATTTATACTGGATTTAGACTTTGTGTAAAGTGGAAGGAGAATTTAGCTCAAAGTTCACTTGGATGAGATGTAAAGCAGAACACAGTGCTCCCTTGTGGATAAAAAATTCCTATGTGATCACTTGATACCATAGAGATTCCCTGGCAGTTTCTCTAGCACTGGAGATGTTAAATACAATATCCTGGACAAACTCAATGTTGCTAATTAGATGCTGGCTACTTAAGTCCTCCTGCAATCTCAACTGGTTTCTATCCTTACTTTACTACGCTAAGCAGTCATATAGGGTACGTCTACACAGCAGGGCTAAAGTCGAATTAAGCTACACTATTTGAGCTACGTCAATTGCGAGGCTTAAGTTGAAATAGCTTAATTCAGTATTTGGCACTGTCTACACAGCAGGAAATCAAAGGAAGAACACTCTTCCTTTGACTTCCCTTTCTCCTCATGAAATGAGGATTATAGGAGTTGGAGTAAGAAGTCCACCAGCTTGCCATTATTTTGAAATAATGGCTTGCAGTGTAGATAGGCTCTTTGTTATTTTGGAATACCGTGAGTTATTCCGGAATAACGCTGCTGAGTAGACGTACCCTTAGGGTTGCTGTATGCTTTTGAACAGGGGTCATTTTCCATTAGAGAAGTGACAATGAATTCTTATTATAGCACCTTTCTGACAAATAGAATTAATTAATGTTTGCGGAGTGCTTTGAGATCCTTGATGAAAGTTCGTACATAAGTGCAAATGATTATTATTAGTCTCTGGTTGTAGTACATTGCTTCATCTGCTATTTGATCATGGGATTCTAATTCCATAGGATTTCCTTGCATAAGTAATTTTGCTTTTTGTAACATCTCTAACTAATCACAATCACAGCATGACAGGTCCAAATTAGACAGATGTTTCTTGAAAATAAAATGTCCAAAGGCAAAAGTGTAAGGATTGCCAATGAAAAAAACAAAGACATCTGTATTTTTAACTAAATTTGGAAGTTTGTTTTCTTTTCCCATGTTTCTGTATCTTTGTAATTTTAAGCCTCTTCTGAGTCAATCTGTTTTATTAAATTGTGGAGCCTGTTGGCTGGTGACCTCAAAAACTGTAAATGAAAGCTGCTAAGTCAGTAGCATTCTATGTATTTTACCATGCTTTTCAGATATGCCTTTCTTTATTTTTCCTTGTAGTACTGATGCTTTATGTACTGCTGATCTGCATTCTAATACATGCACAATTCATAGATTCTTGAATTCCAGAGCCAAAGGGGACCTTTCTAATCATTTAATTTCTCGTGTATAATACAGACCATAGAATTTCCCCCAAGATAATTCCTAGAACATACCTTCTATAAAAACATCCAACCTTGATTTAAAAATTGTGACAGACAGAAAATCCATCATGACCCTTGGTGAATTGCTCTAATGCCTAATTACTCTCATTGTTAAATACCTATATCCAAACTGAATTTGTCTAGCTTCAGCTTCCAGACATTGGATCATGTTATATCTTTTTTTGATAGAGTGAAGAGTCCATGATTAAATTGTTGTTCTGCCAGTAGGTATTTTGATTGTAATCAAGTCGTCTCTGAACCTTTAAAGGTTCTTAAATTTCTCAGGAAATTAAGGACAATTTTTATGAATTTCAGTCTAACTTATGGTTTTAGACTCATGCCCATCTCTTTAGTATGAGCACCGCCTAACTAAGTATGTTGCGTTTTAATTTCCTTTTACATACATTGAGACAGATTATGAGATTGAAATTAATTGGAGATGCAGATGGTTGGAAAATGTGGTCTAAATGCCAGGACAGAGAGAGGGGATAAATCCCACTAAGTGTGATCTTGACTTATCTAGGTCCCAGTCTTGGTGTTGAAGGCTCACTGCCTTTCACTTCCATTGGCATCAGAGGGGTTCAAAGAGATTAGCCTCATACAAGGTGTTCAGCACTTTGCAGGATCAGACTTAATGGTGAGGAATTAAAAAGAATTGACCATTCTATTGAAATACAAATAAAAATAATAAACAATAAAAATAAAAGCGTTTCTCCAACTTGTAAGCCAGATAGAGATTCTTCAGTATTCTTATCCTTTCTAAAAAGAATAAGCTAGACTATAGCTCTAGTCTCCAAATTTGCTCCAAATAAGAAAACAGAGAACTATTTTTAAGTTACATTTTAGTATTTTTCCTCGTAAAGTTAATTTTAAGCAACATGTTTACATGTAAACATGTTAACATGATGTAATATGCTCTGTCTGAGAGTCTGACTTCAGATGATGCAAATACTCTGATTCTTACCACATGCAGACAAAGAAACTCGTTTCCCTAGCAACAGGAACCATGTGAAAGCTCTTAGAATAGCTTTTCCCTTTCACTTAGATTTTCTTTCAGTTTAGCAGTTCTCACCTCTGCTTGTATGAAGACTCAAGCACCTAGTGTCTGGTGTGAACTGATTTGATGAACTGAAGTGAGAGGAATATGAGAAAAGTCTGTGCCTCTTATGATATATAAAGCACCCTAAATTTTTGGCTTTCTGAATTAGTTGAGAACTATTCAGCATATCTCTTATTATATATGTTTTAAATTGTTATCTCACACACAAACAAAAGGTATACATTACTTTATGCATAAAACCAAAAATCTAATCGAATTCCATTTCCTTCTGAAAGTTTTGTATGAACAACCTAAATTTATGCTATATATACAATGGGAATTAAAAATATTGTGATATGCTATTTAAAAAACAGTTGTTACACTAAAACTTTAGTTAAATATTGTTTAATGGGTAAGATTGCAAATACTCTTGTTTCTTATAAGTATGTATATAATACAACAAAACATCTTGGAAATTCTATAAATCTCTTAGAATGAAAGCAACAATAAAATGCTGCATACATCATTTTTAAAATTGTGGTTTGAAAAGTTAACTTGCCTTAAGATTTTATTGAACAGTCTTTTAAATATTCATTTGTTGACTTAAAAATTGTTCTCAAAGACACATTAAAAAGTAAAGTTTTAATAGCTTTGGAAAAGTTTATATTATCAAATAATTTTACAATTCATTTGGGATTTTTAAGATGACTGTTATATTTTGAATAAATGTTTATTTTTTACTTTTTCATACCTAGAATCGGTCTGAAACAATAACGGTGATTAAGGAAGTCCCAAAAAGCACTTTAATGCAGCCACCAACCTTTTGAAAGGAATTGCACTCATCAGCCTCAACAAGGCAGCAATCAATTAAAAATGCCTTCAGTAAAAGCTATGCTGATTGAAAAACCAGTGCTCCCTGTCCCAGGGAGTCTGGAGCATAATCAAAATTCTGTGACAAATAAAATCTGAATAAAAGGATCCCAGATTATACCAGGAGATAATAAATATCTATCCTTCCAACAAAGGTAGAAAAAAATTGAAGACTTTTGTTCTTCGATTGAACTATCTCCACGTACATTATTTCAGATTATGCTGTGTCCTTGGATTTCAAAGATTGGCATTGGAAAAGGTTCAGAAAATGGCAACAAAAACGATTAGGGGTTTGAAATAGGTACCACGTGAAGAGAGATTAAAAAGACCGGGACTTTTAATTTTAGAAAAGAGGAGACTAAAGGAGATATGATAGGGGTCTATAAAATCATGACAGGTATGGAGAAAGTGAATAAAAGGAAATTACTCACCTTGTGTAGTAACGATAGTTTTTTGAGATGTGTGTCACTGTGGGTGCTCCACCATTGGTGTCGGGTCATCCCGGTGCCGCAGATCGGAGTTTTAAATTGCGGTAGTCGGTTGGGCCTCATATGCGCTATAGGCACCTAGTGGCATTTGGGCTTTATCACCTTGCACATGTGGCCTGACCCCCCTCAGTTCCTCATCTACACCCGAGTAAATAGGTACTCCAAAGTAGAGGGGAGGAGAGTGGCTCATGGAGCACCCATGGGGGACACACATCTTGTGTTGTTATTGCACAAGGTGAGTAATTTCCTTTTCTTCTTTGTGTGATGTTCCCATGGGTGCTCCACTGTTGGTGACTACAAAGCAGTGACTGGTCTGGAGGGTAGGCTTCAGAGTCACCACTTGGTGGCCAAGGACAGAACTTCTGTGGCGAATGGGGTATATCAGGCAATGGTTGAGGTAAGATCACATAATACTTAGTGAAAGTATGCTTGGATGACCAAGTGGCCGCATGACAAATATCTGTGAGTGGAACGTTGCAAAGATATGTCATGGATGTTGATCCATCATTCAAGAAAGAAAAGGAAATTATTCACCTTGTGCAGTAATGATGGTTCTTTGAGATGTGCATCCCTATAGGTGCTCCACTGTTGGTGTCGGGCTCGTCCCAGCACCACAGAACAGAGATTTTTCTAGCAGTGTCTAGTTGGGCTGCGCATGTGTGAGAGCGGCGCCTGCCATTCACACCTTTGGCGTTCACATGACGGCCTGACTTCCCTTAGTTTCTTCATGGATGCCCTTGCGGAGTACTCTGGGAATGAGTGGGATAGGAGGAAACGCATAAAGGAGGTGAGTATCCCATGGGATGAGGAAAGCATCCCCCAATGATCTGGGCCCCATGCCTGCACTGGAACAGTAGCAAGGGCATTTGGAATTGTGTTCTGTCGCAAAGTCTATAAGTGGCCATCCCCATCAGTGGAAAATGTCGCGGAGGACAGTGGTATGGATTTCCCACTCATGCTCTATTGCAAAATTGCGGCCAAGTGTGTCCGCAATAACATTCTTGATGCCAGGTAGGTAAGATGAAAAGATGGTAATATTGTTTTGGATACACCAATTCCACAGGCATACAGCTTCCTCACAAAGGGAGCAGGAACATGCACCCCCTTGGTGGTTGATGTAATACATTATTGTGACACCCTCTGTAAGGATGCGCACTGTGGAATCCTAGATGTATTGACAAAATTGTTTGCAAACGTTGTGTAAAGGTCAGAGCTCCAATAGGTTGATGTGGAGCTTTGACTCATGGGCAGACCATCTGCCCTTGCGACATGGTGTTGAAAATGGGCTCTCCAGCCTAGATGTTATGCTTATAAGACGCACACAGGATCTTTTTGAGGGGGATAAGGCAACATGCCACCTTTATTGACAATATAACAAAGTAGCATATGCATTCTCACACACACACACACACACACACACACACACACACATCCTGCTGATGGAATAGTTACCAGTCTGTTGCTCGGCCCAACCTACTGGCCAGATAGGTCAGGTGCGAGGTAGGAGCCGGGTTCATGTCAGTCCAGACTGATGCCCCTCCTGGTCTTGATCTTAGCAGGACAGAACCCGAAGAACCATACAAGACACCCCATCTTTTACAGGATTTTCCTTCCATACAGGTCTATGCATTTTGCCTCGTCAGGCCTTCGTCAGTCATTCAGCATCACAATCAATCTTCCTACGATGTGTTTATTGGGAAGAAGTTGTTCTCACAGTCATCTGATATCAGTATGCTCACAACCCCTCGGGGGTGCTGTCTTTCCAGCGAAAGTTGTGATTGGTTCTCTATCAAGGGCTGCTTGACTCTAGCTTCAGGGTTCATCAGTCTGCCCAGGTAGTCTGCGTTTTCTGAGTTCTTTCACTTAGTTGATAATTATTTGGTGCTTCTGAATCCTCAGCCCTTCCTCTGACCATTTGGGCATGCAGTGGCCTTCACACTTATCTTTCCTAAAACATTCTCTCTCTCATTCACACAAACAATATATTTACAGAATTGCAGCATGGAACAAAGGGGTACTTCTAAGACACTTCAACAAAGTTACAAAGTCTTTCAACATTAAACTTCTTTTTATCTACTATAAGATCTTACTAACACTAACATCATTATGTATTACAATATTCCATCCCTTCTCTTCAACATGCTAACATCAAAACAGAGCTGGAGCCTGGCCCTGTGTGAGGCCTACATCTTGTATTGAAGTTTAATCCAATCCTTTTGCTATAACATACATTTATTATAACTGACTTATTTGTTACAAAATTTCCATTCCAGTGCTACATAGGAGGGAGGTGTCCATGGTGATATGGTTGGAGGGCTGCTCCTGGTGAAATGGTACACCGGCAAGGAGGTTCCCTAGGTTGGTCCACCATCGTAACAACAAGAGGACAATAGGGGGAACTGACACACCCCTGTGCACTCGATGATTAGATGAGGAGTAAACTGAAGCAAGCCAGTGTTGGAAGCACCTGAAATGTAGATGAGCGTGCCTCATTACATAGGTTGTAGCTGCCTCATGAGCCATAGGCAAGTGAGTATAGGAACTGTGGGGCTCAGTTCCATGGTTAAAATCAAACTCTTTATTGTTTGGAGTCATTGCTTTGGTAAATATGCGCGAGCTGTGATAGAGTTGAGACACGCTCCTGTGAACTCTAGGGATTGGGTCGGGCATGGGGTAGACTTCTGCTCATTGATAATGAGCCCCAGGAATTTGAAGAAATTCTTTGTGAAAAGGATCATGTCTGTTGTGGCCTTCTGAGACAGCCCATGAATGAGGCAATTGTTGAGATATGGAAATAACATGATTCCTTTGCAACGAAGATGCACCGCTTCAACCACCAAGGTCTTGGAAAAGACTCTGGGGGCTGATGAATGACTGAACTGCAGAACTCTGTATCAGAAGTGTTCTTGAGCAAGTGTGAAGCGAAGAAAGTGCCTGTGCTCCGGGTGAATGGTTATATGAAAGTACATGTCTTGAAGGTCGAGGGCTGCGAACCAGTCTCCCTCATCCAGTGCCGGGATAATTACTACCAGTGTGACCATCTTGAAATGTTATTTGTGGAGGTATTTGTTTAGGTGGTGGAGGTCAAGGATAGGTCTCCAGCCACCTGTTCTTTTTTCCATGAGTAAGTAGTTTGAGTAAAATCCCCTGCCCTGATATTGTTCGGGTACCCTCTCTATAACTCCTATATATAGGAAATGCTCTACCTCTTTGGGGAGCAATATCTCATGAGAGGGGTCCCTGAAGAGGGACGGGAAGGGTGGGGAAGTTGGTGGAATTGAGAGAAGGGGCATGGAGTATCTGCACTTGATGATTTCTAGAATCCATGGTTATTGCTGCCCACTGGTTGTAAGAGGGGCATAGTCAGTGATGGAATATGGAATATTGACAAGACACTGGTGAGTAGGAGAGGTCTTGCAGGCTCTCGACCAAGGCCTCAAACCTGCTATTTAGAGGCTTGGTGGTTAGATGAGCAAGTGTTGTTAGGTCGCCAGCGCTGATCTCTTGGTTTGGCCTGATTGTTATCAAAAGGCCTTTGTTGTTGCTGCCTGGTAAAAGTGAAATCCCTGTGTCTTTGATAGGGAGTATATTGTCTCCTACGATATGGTGGTGTATACATCCCCAATGGACGCAAGTCGAGTGCTTATTCGAGTGACGGACTTCATCTGTCCTAGCTGCAAATAGTTTCTCTTTATTGAATGGTAAGTCCTCCACTTTGGTCTGGAGTTCTTTGGGGACTCCTGCCGCTTGTAGCCATGACGTGCATCTCATTACGATGGATGTTGCGGTTGCTCTTACAGCTGTGTCAGCAGAGTCAAGTAACATTTGTAGCACTGTGTGGGGTATAGTGTAGTCTTCCTGGATTATAGATCTTATTATAGGTCTTTTAACATCAAGAAGGTGATGCATTAGTTTTGTCAATTTAGCATAGTTGTCAAAGTTGTGCTGTGCTAAAAGCGCTGTAAAGTTGGCTATTCACAACTGCAGCATCAAGGAGTACATTTTCCTGCCAAATAGATCTAAGCGCTTGTGCAACAGATCTAAGCGCTTGTGCAAATAGATCCATGTCTTGTGCAACAGATCTGTATTGCGGTGTTTTGGCTGTATGGTTTGCAGCATCTACCACTAGGGAATTTGGTTGTGGGTGGAGGAATAAGAAGTCCATGCCCTTAGAGGGAACAAAATACTTCTTAGCTGCTCTCTTGTTAGTTGGCGGGGCTGAGGCTGGCATTTGCCATCACTCATTCGCTGCCTCTAGAATCGCCTCATTGAGGGGTAGAGAAATCCTTGACTTTGAGGAAGGATGAAGGTTCTTCAACAATTTGTGTTGTTTTTCCAGCATCTTTGATAACACTACCTCCTAGCTAGTAGCAACCCTCTTAAACAGGTCTTGGAATTTCCTGAGGTCATTGGTTGGTGACTGGTCCTCTGCAATGAGGAAGACTTCTCAGTTAGTAACACATCTGGGTGATTGGTACCTGGGTCATTGATAATCTGTTCCTCCTCTGTTTCCATTTCTATGGTATGGAGGGGGAGTAGGGGCTGTATGAGGGAGGTAGTGATCTATGAGCTGGAGTTGACTGTGTGGTAGGTTGGTGCCAGCAGGGTGCCCAATGGTGGTATGGAGACCAACGGGATGGGTGATGTGGGTGATAAGACCAGTTCAGGTACCATGGAGGGTGGTGTGGATAGTGCAGCTGGTGTTTGCTACAGGGTTAATGTGGTCTGGTTGGGGAAGAGTGCTGTGAGGAGAATACATTCCTATGGTCTGCCTCGTAGTTACTGTAGTGTGAGAGTATTGGCGACCGTGATGGAAGCAGAGAGTCACGTAATGAGAGTGGAGATCGGGAATGGTGTTGGAGAGGAGTAGTAGATGGAGGTCCCGATCTCAGTTCTGTGCATCAATGCTTGTGTGCACCCTGTAGGGCAGTGACAGCCGCACTCTGGTTCTTGCAGTGCTAGAGAATGTGAACATGAAGTGGAAGGCATTGGTACCAATGGAAATGGTACCGACTCTGGATGCAGCATGCACAGCATCGGTTTTGTTGATTTTGACCTGGCTTTAGTGGGTGCCGAGGTCTTGGAAGATGTGGGAGGTGCTGGTGGTGCCGACAGTGCCGCTGTCTAGACCTGCTCCTTGGCACCGGATCTCTTCGGTGCCGAGGTAGTTGGTGCCGCAATTTGCTTAGAGCATGATTGAGGTTCCACCACCAGTGCTGCACATGGCCGTGCTGTGCCCAAAGTGCCTGGCTTGTCTCCTGTACTCATCCTCGGTGGAAGGAAGTGAGTTGGAGAGGCCCTTCATTTGGTTAGAGGGCTTATGTGGTGGCGAGCTCTGAGATTGTTTCCTCTTTGCAGCTGAGTCAGTGTCACTGCTTGTCTGCGGATCAAGCGTCTTATCAAATAGCAGCATACGTAGCCTGAGCTCCCTGTCTTTATGGTCTCTGGCCATAAGGCTCTGGCAGCGAGCGCAGTTCTGGGGCACATGTGTTTCTCCCAGGCATTGAATACAAGACCCATGGCTGTCTGACACAGGAACTTCTTGTATTTTTTAAAACTAGTGGAGGGTGGCATTTTGCTATTCCCCCACTCTTGTTATCAATGCTGCATGCCTTCTTCTTCTTTTCTTTTTTTTGCAGTTGGGGTTTTTTCACTGCTCTTTTCTTGTTCACAGTTCTTTTTCTCTTTCTTATTCTTTTTTTTTTTTTTTTGAGCCTGAGGGCCATGGGCCTCTGGTTAGAGAAGCGCTGCTCCTCAAGGGCTGCACATTAACTATTTACAACAATTCTGAGGAAAAAACGTCTTTTTTTTTTAGACAAAATAATACATTCTTATGGTCTGCCTCATAGTCACTGTAGTGTGAGAAACATGATATATGAATGATTTTTAACTAATTTACTTGAATTCCTGTCTAGAGAGAACTGAAGAGGAGGAGAGGGATCAAGCTCCATCTGCAATGGAGGGCACTCAAGAAGGAACTGAGGGGAGTCAGGCAGCGCACGTGAACTCCAAAGATGCAAATGGTACACGCCTCTCGCGCATGCATAGCCCGACTAGAAACTGCTACAAAACTCTCCGATTGGTGCCAGGATGAGCCTGACACAAACAATGGAGCACCTCTGGGGACATCACTCGAAGAAGAAGGAAACATTATTTACTTGTTCCCATAACATAAGAACTAGGGGTCACCAAATGAGCTTAATAGATAGCAGGTTTAAAACAAGTAAAAGGAAGTTCACACTGGCACTTTACAGTGCTGTAACTTGCTGTAATCAGGGGGTGTTTTTTCACACATTTGAGCTATAAAGTTATCGTGATGTAAAGTGTCAGTGTAGATTTAGCCTTACTAACAAAAATCCTACCTTATTTGCCTGTAGATATTCACTTAGGGTATGTCTACACAGCAGGGCTAAAGCCGAAATAAGCTACGCAACTTGAGCTATGTCAATTGTGTAGCTTAAGTCAAAATAGCTTAATTTGGCTTTTGGTGCTGTCTACACAGCAGGAAGTCTGAGTTGGAGCACTTTTCCTCTGACTTCCCTTACTCCTCGTAAAATGAGGGTTACAGGAGTCGGAATAAGAAGTCCTCCCGCTCAACATTATTTCAACATTTTGGGAAATAACTACTTGCTGTGTAGACATGGACTATGTTATTTTGGAAGAAAGCTGCTTTATAGATATAGCCTTATTTACAATGAGGCCTTTTACACTCTTAATTGACAGCCACTGACTTGGCTTCAATTTTTCCAGATGGTATTTACATTTAATGTTGAGTAAAATATGTGCAATCCAATGACAGTTGGCTGATGAAAATCCAACCTTTATAAACAAAGATTGAGCCCAGGTTTAGCTGTCTGACCTTCCCCAAACTTAAGAGAGAGTTTAGTCCTAAAGCTTTAGTTTGGATGACTATATACTATAGATAGTGACTAGCGTCAAATCTGAACCTAGATCCAAACTTCTCCAAAATCTGGGTTTTCAATTAGAAGTTTTGGTTCAGGCTCCAATACCTAAAGATTTTTACACTGCATCATCACACCACCACATCCCCTCAAAGCAAAAAGGGTTAAACTATTTCATATACCATACATATTCTGCATAAAATATACTAAAATATGCTTCTTTTGTTGATTACATTATTATTCATTGCTTTGTTTCCCATGATACCTTTTTGTTTTAGGTTTACAAAAAGAGCTAAATGGTAGTTTGTTTACCTGAGGACAATAGAAGAGCTCCTTCAAGACTCAAAAAGCATTTTTCATCTTTCTGAAGCTTTCAAAAGACGATGGCCAATGTATTTGAAATACATGTCCCTCTGGTGATGTCATTCTCAAGGGAAACATACTTCTAATATGAAGTGTTCCCATTAGAGATCTTGGAAATCTTACATCTGTATTCTTAACCTCAAGAGGTTATCAAATGATAATGGCGTGTTGGCAGGCATGTTTGCCAGTAGTTCTTGGTCATTGCACAAATATTTATAGAGGAAATGAAGACTTGATTTTGCCTTAACAACCAGACATTTTACATGAATATTCAAAGAGCAAGTAACTTTTAGGATTAGGATTCACAGGTAATCACAGACTTACCAACAGACTCTTCCCCTGGTGACAGACAGAACTAGCATGTTTAATGCTTAGAGAAGAGGTCTTCATCAGAAGGCCTACATTTTATTTCTGTCTCTACCTCTGATTCTGGGTTACCAAATTGTGAATAATGTCTCTGACCCTTAGTTTCACCATCTATAACATAGGGATAATAATACTTACCTATTTTTGTAAAGAGCAGGGGAGGAGTCAATGACAATGGCTATTAAGAAAGAAGCAGGCCTATGGGGACATCCATGTCTATGCAGACACTTAGCTGAGAGGATGGCTGAAGCTCTCTGTTTTGATGGTGACAGAGGACAAGGTATGAATATGAGTCTCTTCAGCAATTCCCAACCTTAGAACCCTTTTGTTATTCAGCAACAGGAGCAACAAGAGGCTACCTCCTTTATCAGAGCCACATGGGTGGACTCTTCAGTGTCGCCAGAAGAGGCTTAGTTTGTTTCTTCTACAGGAGGTCAGTAGTAAACTGCTGTGCTCTCCCCCTTCCCGGCCCCCTACTGCCCTGGCACAAGGGCAGGAATTATCACCGAAAGGTGTGTGTGTCACTCAGAATTCTTGCCATGCACTACTCATCTCCCCTCATTTTGGGCTCCACCTACAATCATAATCCAGCCCTATTTGTCTCTTTACAGGCTGGATTCTGCCACCTTTACTAAAGTTGAGTGGCACCTTCCTGCATGATTTCAGTGGTAAATTTAATTATATAGAGACAAATTCTGCCCTGATTTACTTTCCATGAAGTTGAAGGAGTTGTGAGGAAAGGCAGAAGTTGGCCTTAAATGTTGATGTCCTTTTTAGAAAACAGACAAGCAGATCTAGTGTACCAGTGGTACTGTCTTCAAAGAAGTTAAATACAAGAGCATCATGTAACATATAGGGGAGCTGTGCTGCAAAAATCCAAACCTCAAAGGCTATGTCTACACTGCCCCCTCTTGTGCAAAAAAATATGCAAATGAGGCAAAGCGTGGAATATCACCGCGCCTCATTTGCATAATTAATGAGGCTCCGTTTTTGCGCAAGAGGCTTTTGCGCAAAAAGGAGCGGTCTACACGGCTCCTTTTTCTGCAAAAAGAAGAAGTTACTCACCTTCTTGCAGTAACAATGGTTCTTCAAGATGTGTCCCCATGGGTGATCCGCTGTAGGTGTTGGGCTCATCCCGGTGCCGCAGATCAGAGACTTTCAATAGCCATAGTTGGCTGGACCACGTATGCACGGTAGCGTCTCACACCGTTCGCGCCCTTTGCCTTGCGTGCAGTCTGGCTCCCACCAGTTCCTCACACCTGCTCCGTCATCTGAAATTAGAGAAAACAACCGAGATTCCGGAGTGGGGAGGAGGGCAGGTCATGGAGAACCCATGGGACACATCTCGAAGAACCATCGTTACTGCACGAAAGTGAGTAACTTCTTCTTCTTCTTCAAGTAGTCCCCGTGGGTGCTCCACTGTAGTGACTTTGTAGCAGTACTCAAAATACTGTTGGGCTCCAGAATCACAGGTTAGTCTGCCCGGCGAGTACCACAGAAGCCACTGAGGAATCAGCAGTGAATTGTTGCAAGATGGCATAGTGTTTCATGAATGTGTCCTGAAGGGGAACTCCACGAAGAAAAGCTACCGACATGGCTATAGCCCTGGTCAAATGGGCTCTTGGTTGAGACGGTAATGATTTGTTATATAAAGTGTAACAGGTGGTGATACATTTAGTTATAAGCTTGGCAATGCGTTGAGAAGATAACACCTGACCCCTAGAGCGCTGTGCAAGTGAAATGAATAATAGATCTGTTTTTTGCCAGTCCCCAATTCTGTCTATGTAAAACGCGAGCGCCCAACGGACATCGAGGGTGTGAAGGGCTATCTCGCATGGCGAAGCATGAGGCTTGGGGCAGAAGGAAGGGAGAATAATTGGCTCATTAAGGTGAAAGTCCAAGCACACTTTGGGGATAAACATAGGGTGAGGTCGTAATATCACCGAGTCCGCCATAAATCTAGTGTACGGCGTTGTTGCCATGAGGGCTGCTATCTCACTGACTCTGCGTGCTGATGTTATAGCCATCAAAAAGACCAGCTTGAGTGTTAACATCTCCAGCGGAATAGTGGCCAAAGGCTCAAAGGGGGCACGTATTAGTGTGTCTAATACTAAGTCGAGGTTCCAGGTTGGGGTTGGGGGTCTGCAAGGCAAATTGAGGTTTAAGAGACCCTTGGGAAATCTCCTTGGGATAGGATGTGCACAAACAAAACTGCCATTGATTGGGTGGTGAAAAGTGGTAATGGCCACCAAGTGAACTTTCAACGATGCAACTGCCAGACCTGATTGCTTGAGATGAAGAATGTAATCGAGTATCTGATGTAAAAATGAACTGGATGGCCTAATGCCTTGATGTGAACACCAGGCCTCAAATCTGTGCCACTTCACCAGGTAAGTTGCACGGGTAGTTTCCCTTCTACTATTCATCAAAATTTGTTTGACCTTGTCTGAGCAAAGGTTCTCGGAAGCGTCGAACCAGTTAGGAGCCAGGCTGTTAGATGGAGAGACTCAGGGCTCGGATGGAGGAGGGAGCCACTGCACTGGGTGAGTAGTTCTGGTAGAATGGGAAGAGTATCTGGCAGCTGCAAGGACATTCGGTGGAGGAATGGGTACCAAAGCTGATGTGGCCAGGCGGGGGCTATGAGGATCACTAGAGCACCATCCACGTTGATTTTCTTCAGGACTCTGGATATAAGGGCCACAGGAGGAAACACGTATAGCAGAGATCTGCCCCAATGTAGGAGAAAAGCATCCCCCAAAGACTGGTGACGGATGCCTGCTCTGGAACAGAAGTGGCGACATTTCGCATTGCAGGTGGTGGCAAACATGTCTACTGACGGGAAACCCCAGTGGTGAAAAATGCGATGGAGGATATCAGTGAGTAACTCCCATTCGTGGTCATGAGGAAAGTATCTGCTCAGCGAATCTGCCATCACATTGCTGACACTCGGTAAGTATGAAGCTATCTGTGTGACTCTGTGACAAATACACCAGTTCCATAAATGGACTGCCTCTGTGCAAAGTGCCCGGGATCAAGCACTGCTTCGTCGATTTATATAATACATAGTTGCCACATTGTTGGTAAGTATTCTCGTGGTTGTTCCTGTTATGCAGGAGCAGAAGTGAATGCATGCGTTGCAGACTGCTCTGAGTTCTAGGAGATTTGTACGTAGGTACATCTCCCAGGTTGACCAACGACCCTGAATTGACTTGCCGTCCATATGGGCTCCCCACCTGATAAGGGAGGTGTCTGTGGTTATTTGTATGGATGGCTGAGGACGGTGGACTAGCACACCGGCCAAAAGATTGTGTGGCTTGGTCCACCAAATAAGGGACTTGCGGACATGTGCTGCAGGGACCACTACTCTGTAGGGGCTGTGCTTTCCCAGAACACAGACTGAGGTCAGCCAATGCTGGAGACAGCGAAAATGTAGTCTGGCATGGTTGACTACAAAAGTCGTGGCAGCCATATGTTCCATTAGCCGCAAGCAGGTGAGTAATGCGAGGGTCGGGGCATGTAACAGGATGCCTACTAAGTCTCTTATAGTGTGAAATCTGTCCATGGGTAAGTAAGCTCGCGCTGACCGTGAATCTAGGAGTGCCCCTATGAAATGTAAGGTTTGAGATGGCTCCACTGTCGACTTTCGCTCGTTTATTATCAACCCAAGGGAGTTGAATGTGCTTCTTGTCACTGCTATCATCCGATGAGTCTCCTCACACGATCGTCCTTTTATCAGGCAATCATCTAGTAGGGAAAAATTATAACACCTGCCCGACGCAAGTGTGCCATTACTACTGCCAGGGTTTTAGAAAATACCCTGGGGGTGGAGGCGAGGCCAAACGGTAGGAATTTGTATTGAAAATGTTCACCGGCTACTGTGAAACACAGGTATCTCCTGTGCGCCGGATGGATGGTAATGTGGAAATATGCGTCCTGCAGGTCGAGAGCCAATGCCCGTACGTGAGCAGTATTGTGGACATTTCCTGCTGGCATCAGTTGCAAATAGATCCACTGTTGGGAACCCCCAGTGACTGAAGATGTGTTGTAGAATGTTGGGGTCCATTTCCCATTCATGATTGGAGTTGAAATTTCTGTCTGTGGTAAGATTGTGCTTGCCCAGAAGGTAAGAGGATTGTATGCGGACATTGTGAGCAATGCACCATGTCTACAGCCAGCCATCCTTCCTACATAGTTGATAAGACCTGACTCCTCCCTGCCTGTTGATATAATACATTGTGGCTTGGTTGTCCATAAAAATCTGCACAGTGTTGTCGCATATAAGATGAAGGAAATGTTGTCATGTGTAAAATACCGCTCTGAGTTCTAGTATGTTTATGTGCAGGGTGTGCTCCTGTTGGAGACCATCATCCTTGAGTTCTGAGAGAACCAGAGTGTGCCCCCCATCCAAGCAGAGAGGCGTTCATCATGATGATCACCGTTAAGGGATGTCCGTGGAAAGTAACCCCCCCAGCACACTTTTTTTGGGTCTTCCCACCAGTCTAGTGACTGTTTGATTCTGTCTGGGATTGAGACAAGTTTGTTGATGCCGTTGTAGTGAGGGCTGTATATAGTCCTTAACCACTGCTGCATAGGCCTTGTGTGTAGCCTGATATGGACTACCACTGATGTGGCTGCTGCCATATGGACTAGTAATTGAAGACAGGCCCTGGCTGGAACTTGTGGTCTGGTTTGAAGCAGAGAAATAAGGTCCTTGATAGAGAGAAGCTATCGCCCAACCACAGTCAAGGTGAGCCCCAATAAAATCCATAGTCTAGACTGGTTGTAGTTTGCACTTGGGTAGATTTATCTGTAACCCGAGAGTCTGGAACAGAGCCCTGGTGAAGGGGACCATGTCGTGGGCTTCTTTACTTGTGGTTGCCCTTATCAGGCAATTGTCGAGGTAGGGGAATATAGATACCTCCTGTTTATGGAGATGCGCGGCAACCATTGCAAGCACCTTTGAAAAGACCCTCAGAGCTGTGGAGATTCCGAACAGCAACACTGTGTATTGAAAGTGGGTGTCGCCCAGAGCAAATCTTAGGTATTTTTGACGTCCTGGTCACTCAACAGTGGCGGTGCCGAGCCTGATGGAGTTGAGAGCAGGACCCTGCTGGATGTGGGTATACCATCAGTGCCGAATAATGGGGTTGTGGGCCCTGAAGTTACTCTGAGTTCCTCCCAAGTAGTGAAAGGGAGCAGTGCCAAGGCCTCTGTGCTGACGGCAGTGTGGAGGGTGTTACTGCCGCAATCTGCGGTGCTGACGGTGCCATATATAAGACTGTCAGTGTTGCCTGCTTGTGTCTCTTCGGTGCCGGAAGCGGGATAGATGATGAAAGTGCCATGTGAGGCTTGGCCTTCTTTGGTGTCAACAGTGCCTCAGCCAAAGCTGATTTGGCCTTTGCTTTCATTGGTACCGACAAGGGTATGGATGGTGCCAGTGGTGCTGATTTAGACTTAGGCTTTTCTGGTGTCTTAGTGCCCATCTTGGTGATGTCCTTTGACCCTCGGGAACTTTTGGTGTCAGATGGTCCAGGTACCTCCGTGTCTGGTGCCCTGGTAGAGGTCAGTGCAGGGGGTATTTTGGATGCTTGTCTCTGTTTCTATGGGGGAGTCACCCCCACCTGAAGAATGAGATCTCTTTCCGGATTGCTCAGAGGAAGAGTCTCTCATGCTCAAACCTGCCAGAGTCACCTTCTCAGACATGGAGAGGAGAGAGGGCTGCTGAGGTGGGGTAGAGTGCTCTAGGTCTGAGGCTGGCCTCACCATATTTTCAAGGGAGAGAAGTTTGAGTTGGAGCTTCCTTGCCTTGCATGTATGAGCTGTTAGCTGCTTACAGTGTTGGCACTGGGTGGTGGTTTATGCCTGCCCCAGACACTGTACACATTGGAGTGCCTGCTGGAGATGGGAATTGAGAGCCTGCAGGAGAGGCAGCATTTGAATCCCAAGGAACCAGGCATCCCAGGGAGAAAAAATTGTCTCAGGCAGAAAGACAGCTTTAACAGGAACAAAAAGACTTTTTTTAAAGTAACAATTAAATGTAACTAGAATAAACTATTACTAACTGTGAACACTATCACTAACACTATACTAATGGACAAGAAAATAAAAATTTAAAAACTGTTGTTTAAAATTTTAAAAGCTGGAGAGCAACTGCGGTTCCAATCGACGGTGGTGGTGGTAGAGAAGGAACTAAGGGGACTGTTGGCTGCACATGCATAGTAGCAGCTCCATGTGTGCCATCTGATTGGCATGCGTAGCCTACCGGAGGCCACTGATACTGTAAATCTCTGACTAGATGCACAACAGCACCCCAAACACCTAAGGTGCAGCACCTGTAGGGTGTATCTAGACTACATCCCTTTTTCGGTAAAGGGATGTAAATTAGACACGTCAATATTGCAAATGAAGCCAGGATTTGAATTTCCCGCACTTAATTTGCATAATTTGCAGCTGCTGCTTTTTTTCGAAACAGGGCTTTTTCTAAAAAAAACAGCAGTTCAGATGGGGATCTTTCGAAAATAAAACGCTTTTTCGAAAGAACCTGTAAACCTCATTTTTTTGAGGATCTTTCAAAAAAGGCTTCTATTTTTGAAAGAACTGCATCTAGACTGCGGTTTCAATTTTGAAATTGAGCTTTTTTGAAAGAGCGCCATGATGCAATTATGCAAATGAAGCATGGGAAATTCAAATCCCGGCTTCGTTTGCAATTTCGAAGTGTCTAATTTACACCCCTCTGTCGAAAGAGGGATGTAGTCTAGACACACCCACAGGGACACTCCTCGAAGAAGAATCTTTGTTCAGTCCTCAATGTTGATCTTCTGTGGCAGGTGCTATCTTTCTTTCTTTCTGGTAAATAGTTTAGTATATTGAAAGGAGAATATAAAAAGGGGGAAGATAGCTAAGGAGTGGTATGTGTTTTATTGGAAAAAGAATAAACATTTGAAATCTCAGGTAAGAGAGAATTAGTCTATTGTTCCTCACTTCTGGTTTCCTGGTTATTTTGAGAACAGAAGGTTTAATTTATATCTTTTGTTAAAAGATGCTTTGTTAAACATCTATTGATATTTTGTGAACCAATGAAAAAATGTTGAAGTGTTCAAATTATCTTTCTTCATAGTCATAGGACACATTCCAGGCAGCAGCATCCTCACTAGATTGTGATACCAGGTTCTCTAGCAATACACTCCTTTTGTTTTTCTGTATATATACCGATATTAGATCAATTGACAACCCAGCTGAGATGTGATTTGACCAGTGACAACTGTCCATAGGCAGAATATGGTTACATTGTTATAGACATTTATAGACATTAGTAATTTGTGAGGGAGAAATTGATAAAATGCATTTCTGAAATGAAAGGACTATATTGGCCATAAATATCCAGGCACCAATTAAAGGCAGAATTTCCTCCGTAATCATATGAGTTTTCTATCTTGTTGATTAGAGATACTCAAAGAATTTCAACCAGCTACTTTTGCTGACAATAAGAACATTTGTATGGCTAAATCTCTGTATGTCACTCTTGGATCTAGATTAGGTTTATGTTAGCATTCTAGGAGAATGCAGGGTCAGGGTGAGAGTTTGGATTCAGATTGGACAACTTGATATTTCACATATTAGTTTTACTCATGAACTTTCAGCTTCAAATAACTGAAATCTCACATATCAGATGATTTCATAAGATTTCTGACCTCTTACATAATTTGCTTTAACTTCCTCCCTCTATGGTATCCTGTGGCTTTGTAAACTATCTAAAGACATTTACAAAACCTTTTGGATATTACTCCCATAAACATTCTTTATTAAAATCTATTTATTTAGAGCCAGACTCTGCCACTACTGTGAAGTAGTAATCCCACTGAAATCAGTATTTAGGTGTAAGGAATGAAGTTTTGATAGGTATAATCTGAGTAAAAGAAACTGCCTTTTTTTTTTTTTTTACTGAAATCAGAGGGCCTATTCACAGAGTAAGATACTATTCAAAGTGAGTTAGAGTGGCACAATTGGCATAATATTTATATTATTTACATTTGACAAAATTGCCGCTAAGAAGCTCACAGAACACATAGTCATAAATAGTTGCTGCTTCTAAGAGATTACTATATAGAATTTGGGCATGACATAACCACCAAAGAAAACAAAGAAAGGGGGAGAAGTGAAGAGAGGTTGGGCAGAATTAAGTAAGATCATAAGGGATGACTCAAGCCATGTACTTTGCAAAATCAGTTCACTCCTTGCTGATTTTGCAGTAAGAAAAGTCTTTAAGGAGAAATCTGAATGAGGCAAGGGCGGTGGCTGGATAAACAGATTTTTGAAGAGCTAATAAAAAGGGTGGATACCATCTGCTTGAAATCCCAGCAGCATAGTACAGCACCGCATGCCCAAATAGTAAGCATATGTTAGTAAAAGAAGGCAGTTTCTTTTGCCCTGTTTGTATGTACCAAAAGCCCATCCTGTGCATGTGTGTAGAGTACATCTCTTTATCGAGCAAATAAGATGCTCGCTCTTAAGCCAACCCAGCTCTTGGAGAATATCTACAGAAGATCAAGAGGGATGCACCAGTAGGCAGAATGCACATTTGATATCAGAGTTGTAAATTTATGAAATTATACTACAGTGAAGCACAAGGATAAGGATGCTGGTGAAATAAGAATTTCATTGCCTCACCAGGAATGTCCTTAGGATTTATGGGGCCCTATACAGTACTATGTAATGATGTTCCTATGTCCAACGGCAGCCAGATAATGATTTTTTAGAGATGTAATTTTATAATCTTCAGCAACACCTTAATGAAATATTTTTAAAGCAAATTTTAAACTAAAGTCCTGTAGACTAACACTATAAATTCAGAAACTTACAGTATATACCTGGGATTAGAGTTATTTTAGCATTCTTGCAGAATGCTGGGTCAGGGTGAGAGTTTGGATTCAGATTGGACAAAGCTGATATTTCACATATTAGTTTTTCTCATGAACTTCCAGCCTCAAATGACTGAAATCTCACAGATCAGATGATTTCATAAGATTTCTGACCTCTTAAATAATGGCTCTTTCACAGTTTCAGTGGCTGCTAATAGGTCTGGCAGGGCTTTTCACTTTTAAATTAACTAAATCCTCTCCATAGGAAGCGGAGCCACAGAACAGAGGTAGGAAGAGGCAAGAGAGTGGACATTAAGATCCAGTGGTGTCCCAGATTTTTGGGTGGTGTATACAACTATGTATAGTGCATATGGGTAAGGATGGTCCTTTGCCTCGTATATGGTTGATGCATAGGTAGGTAAAATTATTTCAGTCCAGCTCACATAGAAGTCAGTAGAAAAACTTCCTTTTACATCAATGGGATTTGGATCAGGCCTTTAGCAGCCTTGTACTTTTATCAGATTTTGCTGTTAAACAGGGACAGAAGAACTTGTCCCGTTAGTTTGTTTATTCCTTCCCTACTCTTATCCATTCTTAATCCTTCCGCTCCAAGAAACACTAAAAAGTCAAAGGCTACTCAAGACTTGCTATGGTATTTCTGAGGCAGAGTCCTCAGAAACAAGTAGGGCTATTTTTTTCCCCACAATTTATTGGCAGCTGTAAGGAAAGAATGAGAGGTGAAGAGCTGGCCCATAAAAATGTTCGTTCTAGGTTTGTGCTTGATCTGGAATTTCACATCTGGAAAGGTGGAAAGTCAAAAGGTCCAGTTTTGCCCTTTAGGTGTGGAATAGTGAGTATGTTTTATAAATAACATACTCTTTCACTTGAAAAAAATTAATAGCTTACTGTACATGCCATTCCTTTTCTGAATAGGTGAGAATGAAATGAGGAGAGTAATATCTGAACTGAAGATGAAGGTGAACCAAACCCCAAGATTCAAATGCTCTCATATCTTAGGGAAGTTCAGATCTATATCTGGATCAGAATTAACTTTTGTTACTTCATACCAAAAAGTACTTATAATAGTCACAAAATTGCACAGAAATGAGAAAATGAGTTTGGATGGTCAGAAGAAGAATCTTTTCCAAAATTTAAATTCAGTCTTAAAGGTGACCTACAAAGGAAACAGAATCAAACTTGTATTATTAATTTATATATTTTTAAAAGTTATTTTCCTATTTTATTTTATTTTTTAAATGAACAATAGAAATTCAGGTCCCATTCAGACTGGAAGACCCAATGACTTAGGAAACTAGTGAAATGGGAACATTGTAATGGGAAAGTTGAGTTATTAACAGGGGAATAGATTTCTAGTGAAGCTATTTAAAACACTGAGGGATTTTTATTGGTTTTGTTAACACCTATTTAACTTCAATGGACATTTTAAAATAAAATAATACTTTTTCTTAAATATTCAACATTCTCATCCCTTTTGTTAAGGTGTTAAGAGATACAATAAACTCTTCTTGTACCTCCTGGTAGTCCTCCAAAAAAATCGGGTATTCCAAACTTTTCACTCCTGATATTTATAATATAAAAAACAGGAAACCCTCCATGAAAATACATACTATCAGGACTTCATTCTTCATAAAAGAAGGAAAAAAGGGGTACAAAACCAATTAAAATGAAATCTTTTGCAAACAAAACTATAGAGACTGTAATAGTGCTTACACCAATAAAATGTTTATATAAATTATTCTAAAACAATAGAATATAATTGAAAATTATATCTTTTGTAGAAGTTTTCTGGATGTTCCTATCAATTTATTTTTTCTTTTACATTTCAATAGAACTTTTCACATGGGGAAATCACAGCAAAGTATTTTGTGAGGTTTTAATGTGTTTTTCTCTATCTATTGTATTATCTGTAACTTTTTGCACTTCTTGAGTCCAGCAAGAAGTGGAAGCTAAAAGTTTGACAGAAGCCATAGGACCAGAAATCTGAGAGTGTGTTCTTGTATGATTTGCATCACTGTTTTGTAGACCCATCAGTTCACGATAAGTCAGATAAGTCTCTAAATAGTGGGCTACTTAAAAGAACGGAACCTTCAGCTTTTCTAGAGTTTATGCTCCATTGTTCTGTACTTCCTGGTTTAACCTGGGCCTGGAAACAAAATTCTCTCTTGATGATATTTGTGGAGAACCCATCAGCATGGAATCAGAGACAGATTACTGAAAGACAGCTCAGGAGGATATTTCTGGGCTGGCAATAATTAGGATCCATGTGGAATCTCACCTGATTCAAGGCTCTCCAGATACTGGAAATTCTCTAGCAATATTTCATACAAAGAAAATTCTGTAGCTAAATTATGGTGTATGAAAGGAAAGTGGCAAAATCCTCCACGCATCAAATGTGGAAACACATGCCCAACTTTCTTATTGTGTTTGTGACAAAGGGATTACACATGGTGCTAATGGATTAGTTATGGTGGATCATTTTGTGTTTTCAGCACTGTCTGACATCTTGATTATGTACACAAACATTTCTGTATCTCTTGTCATGGAGGTGTAACAAGGGATGTTCTGAGGGGACACTACTGAGAATATCTAATTCAGGACTGCTTAGAGACAAGACTACCACAGCCCCAAGACTGGGATTCTTCCCCTGCAAAGCACACCAAACCGGTCACAAAAATAGCTTTTGGTTCACCACACTGGCTAACAAGAAGTCATACGAGCAATTTTCTGACACTCCAGTTCTTCTGTATCACCACCAGTAGCACTCCTTATACAGATGATAGGTTATGAAAACTGATCTCATCAGGTAAGAGAGTCTTCCAATCCTAATGGACCAGCCACATTCCCAGGTCAATTATAACTTAGAATCTTACCCAAAAATAATGCTGTGCCAAGCTTTTAGTAAATAAAATGTGAAAGAAAGAAAGAAAGAAAGAAAGAAATATTAAAATTGATAAAGGAATCAAATACAGCCAACAATTGCAAAGTTCTTGATTCAGGCTTATAGCAGAGATGGAATAAACTGCTGGCATAAGTCGAGTCTCCAGAGTACATCTATGACTTAGATGGATCATTCAGTACTTTATTTAGAGCTTCAGTTTGTAGCAAAGATCCTCCAGAGGTAAGAAGTAGGACTGAGGACGAAATGGAAGATTTCCAGGCCTTTTATATCTTCTGCCATGTGGAGGGACTCCTGTTCTTGCTGTGGAAAAGTACAGCAACAAGATGATGTCTGGAGTCACATGGGCAAGTCAACTCTCCATGCACGAGTCAGTTCTTTACAGGTAGAAGTCATTGCTCTCATGCTAGTCTGAACGTTTACAGGAAGGCTCATCAGATGTGGATTAGCATCTCGTAAGGCCCATTGTCAGTCAAGTACTCTATTCAACTTGAATAGTCCCTTCACAATAGGTTGGCCAAACTTCCTCTTGGTGTCTTCCAGAAGCAAACAATTGAAATACAAGTATGTAGACACTTATAACTTCAAAAAGAAAAATAATACATGCACAAAATAGCATAATCGTAACCAGCAAACCATATGCTTTACATGAACACCTCACTTGATACACTTTATACAAAATTTGTTGCAAATATATAACAGTGGTGGCAACAGTGATCTTATTTAGCCATAAAATATGGTCATATTTTAATCAGATAACATCACAGGAGGACTAGTGAAGTGGTCTGTCTGTGACTAAATTAAGGCCAGATAGAGAGAGCCCATCTTTTGACCTTCTGGCAGGGCAAATTTCTGTGCTTTTTTTAGTGTATGAGCATCTGCGTGCATATAGCCAAAATTTAGCCCATTGCATTTCCTCTTGTATGTGTCAACTTCAGAACAAATATCCCCAAAGAGTGTCCTCTAAATTAAACTGCCTATAGTTGAATATTTTATTATATTGTAGAATTCACACTAATTTAGGGTGTCAAAGATTTTGCTAATTAAAATGAGAAACTATGAATCCCTCCTATGCTCACTGGAAGAATTTTTAATTCATAACACTAGAAAGAGAAAACCACATAAGCACCCTCTCCCATAAGTAGTTGAGTATTGAGTAAATGCTAAAGTTATAGTTTTATCTTTCATTTCCGCATTTGATATATGTTGGCAGCTTGAGGTAAGATAATTTTACCATCTACCTAACTACTTGTCTGTTTTGTGAGTGACTGTATTATGAGCATACATGAGCAGTGGGGCAAGTTCTGCCTATCTAGGTTGAATGTTTTAGTTCCAGACTATATGTAACTTTCAACTTCAGACTTGCAATGGCTCCCCACCTGTAAAAGCAGACAACCTAATGGAAAAAAAAAGCAACACTTAAAATGTTGTTTTTCTCCCCCTGGTCTCTCGCATAAAGAAAGTTGTAAAATATATTCAGCTATTTTTGCTCTATTAACTCTTTGTTTTATCATCATCTCAAATTTCTTCCCTAGTTATTTAGGGCAACTAGAGATGTGCTGAAGAAATTCTATATTCTGTGTATCCCAAAACTGAAGTAGCAGAAGAGACAGCTCAGCAGCAGGCTTTCCGTAACTGAATGGTACTGGTATCCCTCTGCCATTAAGAGGCTGAGATTTGAGTACTTGATTGTGCTGCATTACAGTAACGTGAATCTGGAGGCTTGCCAAGAAAATCTACCTTCTTACAATAGTAATTCCCTAGCAATGATGCGTGTTTGCATTTCTGCCCTCAAATGTCTACAGTCTGCAAAGAGACCAATTCAGCCTTGATATCAACTAGGGTCAATGGCATTGTATCCATTTATGCCTGGACTGAATTTGGCTGAAAAAAAAACCCAGCTACTGTACAATTTGTGGACAATGAGTCATTTTCTATGTAAATAAATGTAGAACTTTGGGCAAGATTGTGGATGTAGGTCACTGTCACATGTGGCAGGAATGCGGATAAAACAGCTGTTTGAAGTTTCTGTGTCTGAAGCAGAAATGATGGGCATGATTAGCCACCCAGATCTTTGTAACTCAAGATTATCTCCAATGAACATAGTCTGATGAGTGAAATAAGAGAGGAAGATTAGGGTTCTGGAGAGCTGGTTTTGTTTGAGATGAGAAGCTCACAGGGCCACGCTTTCAATTTATGGGGCCCTACTCAGTTACCTGAGGCTGCCTGCTACCCCTTACTCCCTGTGTGGCTTCTGCTGGGGCTCAGGGCTTCCCACGACTTCCCTTACTCCCTGCCCTGTGCAGCTCCTTCTGGTGCTCTGGGCTTCCATTGCCTGACCTCTCACATGGCTCCTGCCTGGGGGCCGGCCTATGTGGAACTGCAGAGGCAGAGGGCTCCAGTAGGGCAGGAGAGAGCCCTCAGCTCAGTGGCTGGCTGGCTGATGGGAGCACATGGGCAGGTGAAGGTGACAGGAAGAAGGCAGCCTGCTGCCAGTGGCCAAGAGAGCAGCCAGGAGTGAGTCAGAGAGAGATCAATGGGTAGTGCTCAGGGCCGTTTATTAGAACACCAGCACACCTGGCTTCATAGGCGCACCTGAAATGTGGTGCCCCAAATTTTTGGGTGCCCTACACAGCTGCATATGTCAAATGTGCCTAAGGATGGCTCTGCATGTGCCTAGGACGCCCTAGGAGCTGGTGGTATGTTGTCAGAAGAGATGGTAGAGCCTGACCTCCCAGTATATTTAATAAAATCTGTTTCTTACAACTCTGCCGGCTTGCTGCATTATTTACTGTCCAGAGAACATCAAAATCAATGTCATTACATCAGATCCCAGCTGGTGTAATTGAGATCAGGGTCAGAAGCAACATATGTCAGAGCACTGGGAAAGCACACACAGCAGTGCTGTCATCTACACTTTACTGGGTGCTGCATGTGCCTCATCTTTGCCCAACCAGTCCCTTGCCCTTGGACTCTAGTGCAGCTGATGCGGGACTCAGCTGAGCTTTATATAACCAATATTGGGCTTTATCCTGCTCCCAGTGGGGAGTCTATGGCAAAACCTTCATTGACAATGGGAGCTATTGAATTAATGAATGTCTACATTCCACAGTAGTAAATTATCTTATTTATTTCAGTACATAATGATAACCAATTAAGCGAGACTTAGGCTTAGAAATAAAGTTCTGCTCTTTTTTTGCTATGTCAGGGGTGGGCAAAAGGGCCTCCGCAGGCTGTATTTGGTCCTGCCGCTCCCCTGCCTCCAGGCCAGCTAGGGCCTAGGGACGGGGGAGTGTGCAGTGTTTAGAGTCAGCCCTAGTGGTTGACTCTAAGTCCTGCACACCAGAGGGCAGGGAGTGAGAGACTTCACGCTGCCTCTGCCCCCAGGCCAATCAGGGCCTGGGGGCAGGGGGTAGCATATGAAGTCTCCTCCCGCCCTGCCCCTGCCTCTGCAAGAAGTGCAGGGCACTTAGAAGCACGGTGCGCTCTTTGCAGGATGGGGGCAGGGCAGGAGGAGACTTTGCATGTTCCCCTCGCCCCCAAGCCCTGATTGGCCTGGGGGCTGGGGAGTGTGTGAAGTCTCCTTCCACTGTGCAAGGAGCTTGGCACTTAGAGTCAAGCACCAGCTGCTGCTCAGCTGGCGGGTGACTCTAAGCACTGTGCTTCCTTGCAGGGTGGAGGCAGACTTTGCGTGGTCCCCCTGCCCACAGGCCCTGATTGATTGGGGGAGGGGGGAGCATGAAGTCTCCTTCCACCACCAGAGGCATGGGTGCCTAGAGGGAACTGCCAGCTGTTCTGAACAGCTGGTGGTTCTTTCTTCGGGGGTGGCGGGGGTAAAGACTTCATGTGCTTCCTCATCCCCAGATCAATCAGGGTCTGTGGGTGGGGAAGCATGGAAGTGTCTTGGCTCCATTCCTTCTGGGGTGGCCCATGGCCACTTCAAAAATTTCTGAAGTGGCCTCCAGTCAAAAATTATTGCCCACCCCTGTGCTATGTGATTATATCTTGGAGCTCAGATAAAACAAAAAGCTGTTTAAAACTTCTGAAAAAGTTATTGTATTTTCTATAAACAGTATATAAATAGTGTAAGTGATATCGTTGTGATCTGATCTGAAGGGCTGCTGAACACATAACTATTATTTGAAAGAATAAGGATGTACAAGGTCTGTCTGTGAAGTGTGAAAAAGTAAAGAAACTCATGACCAGTGTTCCCTCTGAGCTGCACCGCAGAAGTTTCACAGGTGATTAATCTGCCCTGCCCAGTCAGTCAACTCTGTGCAGGGAGCTCTGAGTCTCTGACTGGGGGGGCTGATTAATCACCTGTGAAGCTGTGCTGCCCTGCAGTTTAGAGGGAACACTGCTCATGAGCAGAGTCCAAGAAGGACTAAAAGGGCTAGAGATTGTATTAGAGGAGTACAGGATTGGTCTTGAAAAGAGCTGAGTTTCTCCAGAATAAGGACCCACTGTTCCTGTTAGAGTCAAGTATACATGACTCCCAAGAGACCTCTCACTGAGTGGGGTCCAGGGCAAGAATTTTCAGCAGGGTTCAGCACCTACAATAAGAGACAGATTTTCAAAAGAATACATTTCCAGGCAGGTAAGTGGCCAGATTTTCAAAAGAGATCAGCTATCTTAATGGAGCTGAAAAGTGCTGAGCATTTTTGAAAATCTGACCACTTTTTAGGTGCCCAGATGGGAAATGAAACACTTTGAAAATGTAGCCCTATATGTATATGCTGAATACCTTTCAAAGTCTGACTCTTTGTGTGCCAGGGCATCAGACTGCTCCAAGTAGGGATCAACCATGCAAGTAAATATGGGCTACATTTGTATAAATTCTGTCTGGGTTACATGTCTCAGGAATCTCTGCAAAGGCTTTAAAAGCCCTTAAATAAAAGTGGATGTTTTTGCAGTATCTTCTGATCTTTTTCTGATCTTGCAGTATCTTCAGTCAGCAGAGGATTCAATTGAATATTAACCTCTGTCTATTGCTAGGAAACTAGTATCCTGTTTCAATTGTAAATTATCCACCATCAAGAAAACACTAGACTGAAATAATTGTCATACATTCACCTTATAACATCACTGGAGTATAAAAGTATTTGCTGAAAAACAATTCCCACTAAATAATTTGGTATAACCTTACATTTTTATTTTTAAATATTTTGTTAAAATGAGAATGATTAATTTTATAACATTTAAAGGGCTCCTTGGTAAAGATCCTTATTGAAATAAAAGTTGGAAAAAGTTTACCCATCTTAAAGCAACATGGGTTTGATAACAAACTTAAACAATAACTTGAGCTGGAAAATGTTTGTTAGGACTTAATTCATGTCAAAATCACTGCCTTTCCCTAGAGAACTCCTTTTCAGTCTTTTTATCAACTATATATTTATATTGCAGCCAATTTTGGTTTTCTTGTTAAAGGGAAAGTCTATTTAAGCCTTTGCATTTTTTCATGCTCCATTCCCCCATGGTTCACAAGTACAATGGTGAATGTAAGCTACAATAAAAAGGTCATTTTCTTCTTTCAGCAACAGTAACACAAGTGGCTGCATTTCCTGATTCTGGATTAAGTTCAAGATTTCAAATACGACTGGACTCGTTTCTGATTAGAAAGTTTGATATTTATCATAGACTTTCCTGTCTTCCGTATCCAATGTGAGTGAGATTGTAAAAAGGTAAAGTGAAAGAAACCATTCTTTTATTCAACAGTTAACCCCATCTGAGTAAATAATACGGTGTTGTGCACTTCAGCCTTTGCTGTTATGCATTGAGTTCAGAACTCAAAACGGCTTCAAAGCAGTGTCCATGAAATGATGACAAGATGCTGCAGAAACAGCTTTTCATGTGGAATATAATGCAAGTATTGTGTTACACAGTACAGTAACAAATAGAGTATAGTGGTAATGATATAGCAGATAAAGTGTCTGGAAGTATTTACCTGCGGGAAACTCAATCTTATTTTAGTTCAGGGCCATAGGCCTATAAAACACAGGGTATGTACTAGAAACTTACATATTAGAAGAATAATTTTGTTGGGCATTATTAAGGTTTTTAGAGAACAAAAATAAAAATTTGATGGCCAAGTTTAGATATTACGGCAAAAATAGGACAAATAGTTTAAAAAGAAAAACCAAAACCAAACCTGACCTTGACCACAGCTTTTGTTATGTAAAAAAGGTTGCACTAATTACAAAAATAAAATAATACATTATTAACCTGATAAGATAATGCCATTCCCTAAAAAATATAAGTTATTAATAAGTTGCAAACAGAAGGCTTGATTGTACCTTTCACAGCACAGCCATGCACTGGGGGATGTAGCTGGGGTCATGTTGCAGCAGGAAGAATACTAGATTACTGCCTAAATGCCTCTTTGGACTCAAGGAAAGGTCCCACTCTTGCAGCCACTCTGCTGTGCTTTAAGTGAGGCAACATATGCTTCTCAAAGAACAAACAAGCTCTGCTAACTGGTGCTAAGGTAGGGACAGAGCTGCTCTTTATCTCTCATCCTAATCTGTTTGGGAAGGCCAGTGCTGCTGGTGACACTAACCACATGCAGTGTCTGTTCCTGATCAACATTTGTCTTTAATGAACTTTGAGCCAGTCCCATGATGAATGGTCTTAGTCCATATTATTGAGGATTCCACGAGGGTGCATAGTCACTGTGGATCATTATTGTGACTCTTGCTATTATGTTTGTACAGAGGAGAAAGGAGGTATAAATTGCCCTCCTACTCATCTGTGCTCCCTCTCCGCAGAATGGCAACCTTCAAAGGGCTGGAACGCACCCCGCTATCATGCAGTAGGGGTGGAACCTCGGCTTCTCAGTGCATCAGCCCATGCAGCCGTACTAGTATAAGCTGTACTAGTAAAACACTATTTTTCTTGTAGAAAATCCTGCAGCAGGACAGTTTGCTCATGTAGCTGCTGGTATAGCTATACGAGCAAACCTTCTCTAGTATATAAGTAGGCCTCAGGCTAGCAGTCTGGTTTCTGGGCTGCTGTTGATTCAACACAACATTTTGTCTCACTGAGAAATCTTCACATCATTTTCACACCTCCATGCTGTTTAAAAGAAATGAGAACAGTATGACAGGGTAATGCCGCTGTAGGATTTTATTTGTACTTTGAATTTACTTGTTACATTATAACCACAAAAGGTATAGCTACACTCCAGCTGAGAGCAAGCCTCCCACTCCAGAAAGACTTGTGCTAGCTTTGTTGACCTAGTGTGCTTAAAAATAGCAATGTACATGTTGCAGTACCATAGACACCCTGGGCTAAATCCAAGCCCACCTGCACCCCTGGAACTGTACTTCGATGGCTAGCCCACGCTGCAATGTCCACACTGCTATTTTTCAGTATGCTAGCTCCAGCAATGCTAGCATGAGTCTATCTACCTTTGTGGGGAGGCTCACTTCCAGCTTCAGAGTAGATCTACCCTAAATTAACCAGAGGCATGCCAGGTTCGTTTGGAATATGTTGACAAGAGTTCACTTGTCTATTCTCAATGGCCTCCTGAACCCCATGGAAATGTATAGCTTCTCTCAGTCATAACAGATGGAAAGATTAAAACAAAGGACTTAAAATATTTTATCAAAGAAGAAGAGTATTATTGTAATATTAAGATTCACAAACACTTTTTATTTTCAAACTACTTTACAGACATTGACCAAATAACCACCACACTA
The DNA here is from genome assembly GCA_032595735.1 of Pelochelys cantorii. Lineage (NCBI taxonomy): Eukaryota > Metazoa > Chordata > Testudines > Trionychidae > Pelochelys > Pelochelys cantorii. Next base: position 41,344,580 of record CM064327.1, on the reverse strand, counting down.
CCCCTCTAGGTGCTCCTGCTCACAACGTTCCTGGAGAGGCTTGCCTTACTCCTGACCTCGTGGTAGGACACCTTCCCATCACAAGACACCACTAAGGAGGCTGGGGTCAGGGACAGACACACAGCAGTGCCGTACACAGCACATGGGCATGCCCGCACTCTTGGGGCAACATATCCTCCCAGGCAAGTGTGGTGAGGCAGAGGACATCGGTCCTCTGCCAGGGGAGCCTGCTGGGTGGGGGAAGAAGAAGAGGGGACCCCAGTAGCACCTTCCCCAGCAAGTAGCATCTGCCACTCACACAGATCTTCTCCCACTCTCCTCCAGAGGGCAGTGATACAAGTCTGTGTGGCTGGTAAAATGCTGTGATGTCAGAAAGGTTGGTACTGGCACAGGTGCCAGAGGTGCACTAGGCAACTGAGCTTGTATTGATGGCTTGTACTGATGGCTTGCTAATACGCAAGGGTGCAGCAAGTGGTGGCATTGAGCTGCTCAGTGCCAAGACAGCGTGTGGCTTTGCCGGTGCTTACAGATATGATTTGCCTTTAGACTGGGCATCTGCCTGAGAGCTCACTGTGCCAGGTCTTTCACTCCTGGGGCTGTCTCAGTGCTGGATGTGCCCGGTGCCTCTCGGTCTGGTGCTCTGGGTGCCACCAGTCCTGGGGCCAAAGTGCTTTTTTGAAGGAGAATCACCCGAGACAAGGAATGGAAGCAATTCCTGGGAACACTGGTCGGAGCGGGGTCTCTGGAGCTCAACCCTGAAGGAGCTGTCAGCTCTGACACTACTACCTGAGAGGGTTGTCTTGGCAGCATTGCTGTTCCTGATCAAAAGCTGGACAGAGAGACTTCTCAATGAGGAGCATCTTAAGCTGTTACTCTCTGGCCTTCCTAGTTCTGGCTGTGAGTTTTTTACAGTGGGGGCACTTTTGTGGAATATGTGCCTCCCCTAGACAGCAGAGACACTGAGAATGTCCATTGGAGATCAGAATCAAGAGTCTGCACATCAGAGAATATTTAGAGCCTGGAGAACCAAGCATGTCCCAAGAAGTGGGACAGACCATGAAAGCGGCAAAGAAAAAAGGTCATTTTTAATGAAAAATGATTAAAAGTGAAATGAAAAGTAAAAATGAAAAAAAGTAAGGTTAGGGAGGTAAGTATGACTGTTTGAAGAAAAAGCTGAGAGTGCACTTCTGTGTTCTGACCAAAGACAAAGATGGGAGCAAAGGAACTGGGTGGACTTTTGGCTATGCATGCAGGATAGCTGTTCCAAATGGCACATGCTGACAGTCCTGCATGCATAGCCTACCAAGGACACTGCTACCACAAATCTCCAACTAGCATCTCAAGGTTGCACAGACACCTAAAGTGGCATACCCACAGGGACATTCCTCAAGGAAGAAGAATAAATGTGGATATAACAGAGTCTCTAAAAAATAAATGCATATAAGAAAGAAATATTAAAATGGAATTACTTAAACTGAATTGTTTTACCCCTGATTTCAAAGTTATATATTATAATTATTGTCTTATAGTTATTGATCATTTTTATTTCCCTGTTTCACATGTCCAAAGGCCTTTGGGGACCTCAACAAAATTAAAATATGAAATTACAAATAGTAGTCTGGTTAGGCTGATAATAGAAATCTCTTTAACATAGCAGACAAAGACATAAGACCTAATGGCTGGAAGCTGAAGCCAGACACAGGCCTGGAAGGTCCCTCCTGGGTCACTGAGTCTGGCCCTCTGCTTTCACAAGCAATTCCATTGTATAATATAGACAAACACAAGCTAGAAAGAAGGTACATATTTTTATCATGAACAAGCAGGGGGAGATACTATCTTAAAAGATTGAAAAATCTCATTATTGTAGCAGTCTGAGATCATTAAGGTACATCTACACAGCAACATTATTTCAAAATAAAGTTATTTCAAAATAACTTAATCCAGCAGGAGTTATTTTAAAATAATGTCAAAATACTGTCAAGCTGCAGGACTTCTTACTCCGACTCCTGTAACCCTCATTGTACGCGGAGTAAGGAAGTCGGAGGAAGAGTGCTCCATTTCAAAATAAGTGCTGAGTAGATGCTCCCAATTTTGAAATAAGCTACACAATTGCCGTAGCTCAATTTGTGTATTTTATTTCGAGTTAAGCCCTGCTGTGTACACGCACCAAAGAGACAGCAAAGTTCAATGGACAGTGCCTTAGATCAAGAATCATATCACACAAATGCTTTTCCCCTTTCTGCCAGTGATGGGCTGTGTGACACAGGCAAATCACTTCACCTTTCCATGCTTATTTCCTTTCCCACCCTTTTGTTTGTCCTAGCTATTTAGATTGTATGCTCTTCATGGCAAATATTGCAATTTACTTTGTATATGTACAGTATCTAGCACAATGGGCCCCCAATGTCAGGTAAGGTATGTGGGTCGCTACTGTAATACAAATAATTATAATTATAATTGCATTTATTGATAATAACTAATAAATAATCATAAGCATTACCACAGTACCCCCACAAACTACTCATATTTGAGAAGCCAGATTGATGATGAAATTGAGCTGCTACATTCTGTAGGAAGACGAGTGAAAAAGGAAATAGTCCATGTATGAAAGAAAAAGGTGAACTAACAACAATGCTTTAGATTACGACTGGGGCTATCATACACATTTTCCAAATCTACTGCACTGCTAAAATCACAAATGGTCCAGAGTTTTATTGGCTAAAGCTCTTGGGATTACCATTTTTAGCAGTACCTATTGTAAACGTTAATAGGAGTCATATGTAAGATGCCTTAAGCTCAAATTAACTGAAGCTAGTTTCATGGTGGCTAAACTCTGTTGTATGCACCTCCCCAGTGCTTTTTTTGTTTTAAAAAAAATGGTGCTGGTACTCCAGGGGAAAAGGTGCCAGTACTCCAGGGGAAAAGTTGTTGAGCTCTGACTGGAGGTGCCGGTACTGCGTCTGAGGTGCCAGTACTGACTACCGGGCAGTACCATCACAAAAAAAGCACTGCACCTCCCTAATCAAACCATACCCATTCGAGGGATTGGCCTTCCTAATAACATGTCCAAATAGCCATTTGAAAACTTTAGTGTCTGAAATTAAAATGCATATTTTTTAAAAAAAATCCATACTCATGGATTTCGAGGAGAGAAGAAGGAAATGCTTCTCTGTGCTAATGCCTCCTAAAATGTCCACCAGTTTTATTCATGGGGAGAACAGCTCATCACTCTTACTCCGTCACTTCACAGATCCCTCTAATATATTGATGGTCAGGCAAACTGTATGGCTGCGTCTAGACTTTCATGATTTTCCGCAAATGCTTTTAACGAAAAAGTTTTTCCGTTAAAAGCATTTGCGGAAAAGAGCGTCTAGATTGGCACGGATGCTTTTGCGCAAAAGCACTTTTTGCGGAAAAGCATCCGTGCCACTCTAGACGCGGTTTTGTACAAGAAAGCCCCGATCGCCATTTTTGCCATCGGGGCTTTTTTGTGCAAAACGGTTCTCAGCTGTCTACACTGGTCCTCTTGTGCAAAAGCATTTGCTCAAGAGGGCTTTTTCCCGAACGGGAGAGTCATGGTATTTGCGCAAGAACACTGACGATCATACATTAGATCGTCAGTGTTCTTGCGCAAATTCAAGCGGCCAGTCTAGACAGCTGGCAAGTTTTTCCACAAAAGCAGTCGCTTTTGTGGAAAAACTTGCCAGTTTAGACACGGCATAGGTGTTTGTCCGCTCAGATATTTCTAAAGACACTAGTTAAAAAAAACCCCAAAACATATAACAGACGCACAAGTGCACCTTAGGATGAGTACGTTACAGACTCAGAACTGTCAGCACAGCCCTCACACTCACATTTTTTCACCTGCATATGTGGTTTACACCTGTGGGAGTTAGCAGTGAACTTATACACAGTATGGAACAGACTCAGGTTCAAAATCCAAATTTCTAGGTTTGTTTCTACAGCTTAGCTTTTTCAGTTCAAACGCTCTACTCCTACCATAAACATCTGCATAGCTTTTGTGTTTTCTCATAGTCATCTCACTGCATAAATCTTACACTCTTTCAAGCTCTCACCGAAATGAATGGGATATCTGTTCTAATTAGCTTAATAAGAGTTTTGTGAGAATTCCATTTGTATAATAGATGAAGGTAGCAGCGTATAATTCCAAGCAGAAATGGGCAGTGGGTATTTTACAATCTATTCACTGCTGATTATTATCTCCCTTAATGATTATCTAAATATTGAAATAATTCTATCATCCATACGATACAATCCACATCACAGGCTTTGAATCCTTTCTGGATCCTGCTCCTAGGCAATGGTCAAAATCTCTAGAAGATATATTCAAATGTAAATTGCTATGAGTATTTTATGAATGCATGTTTCTATAGGTCCAGATTGTCCCTAATGTTTGAAGGAGGCACTCCAAGTGCAAATTGGCCTCTGACACAAGGAAGGGTGTTTTTGCATCAGTGTTCCTCCAAGGCATGTAGGTACACCTCCATAGATCTCTGTGTGGACTGGACTACATAGTATATAGGGGTGTGGATGAGGAAAGTTACCATTCTCCTCTGGATTTTCCCATCCTCTATTCTTACATTTTTAAAATAAATTCAAGTGGGAGATAACACAGCTTATGGTTGTATTACTGTCTCCTGGATCCCCTTCATAGCTGCTACTCATCAGCTTCGTGTAACTGCCAGTGAGAACATGCAGTACAACAACAATCATCCAGCAGAACAGCTCTTGTGACCCACGGCTCTTTTATCCTGTGAAGCCCTGAGACCTGCAGGGCTGTGGTTGAGATTGTTTTCCAAATTCCACTAAACTTCTTTCCACCAGAGGGAAAGGTTCAGGAAACACCTTGACACATGTGCCTCTCAGAACTTTCCATTCCCTTTTGACCTCTCCCACTGTTTATGCCACAGCGGGATGGGGGGCAAGGGGCGGGGGAGGAAGGCTGATGTGGCCCATAATCACATAGGATCAGGTATAAGCACTTGCATCTAAAATGATTTGATGACAGTGTTGTTACTTCTGTCCTGTCTGAACTTTTCAGTAATAGAGTTATTACAGATGACTCATATGCTACTGAAGAAAACTCAACAAAAACATTTGTCAGGGTGTCACAGGGTCGCGTGCCCCATGCCCCTTTAGGAGGGAGGAATAAGACCTAGCAGCCGAGTCTGTACAGCCCCCTGTCTGGGGGGTCAATCTGGCCCAGTGTCTGAGTCTGTGCTGCCCCCTGTCTGGGGGTCAATATGGCCTAGCGGCCAGTCTGTGCTCCCCCCTGTGTGTGGGGTCAATCTGGCCCAGCGGCCGAGTCTGTGCTGCCCCCTGGCTGGCACCAGGCCCCAGCCCAGGACCCTATCAGTGGCGGGTAACTCCGACCACTGGCTCGGTGGGGAGTCGTCCCTGAAGCACACCGAGCTCTCTGGGTTATCTCCTGCCCCATGCCCTGGGCTGCTTCCTACCCTTGCCTGCTGGCTGGCCCCATCCCCACCTGGGCTGGCGAACGCACCAGTGGCTGTGGTTGGCCTGGCGTTGGCGGTGGCTGGCACTGTAGCAGTAGGTGTTGCAGCTGTGGCGGTCACTCATGACAGGCACAGTGGCCAAGGGGGTGGCTGCGGCGGCTGTGGCTCTGGCCGGCGTGGGGGCCCTGGAGGTGGCTGTGGTGGCCGCCGCTCCGGCTGAGATGGCAGCTCCAGTGGCAATCGCGGCTCCGGCTGGCATGGCAACTCTGGCTGATCCCGGGGGTATGGTTGCTCCTCGGCTCTGGCAGGAGCTCCTTCCCCTTCAGTGGTCAGCCCTGACTGAGCTGCTCCACTGGCCTTTATAGTGACCCTGCAGCTGGAGCATGCCCAGCAGGGCCACGGGGGAGGGGCTTTCTCAGCCCTGCAAGCCTGCTCCCCCCCATCACACAAGGGGTGGAATACTTTCAAGACTCCTCTCTCTTGAAATGAAATTCTAGCATTCCGTAATGCACTCAATTCCAAGGGAGCCATTTATAGGGAATTAGGAGGGGTCTGTTGCCCCCTTAAAGTCTGAGCCTCTAAATTCATAATTGAGGTCTGCTTAAAGCACATGCTCTAGCCACAGAGGCAGCTCTTAATCGCAACAGAGTTTGCACTGCTTCCAGATTTGCCTTTAGGACAGTGAGTTTGTTTATAAACAGAGGGAGGTAGGGTGAGTAAGATAACAATAGGCTTTTTATTCAAGTAATTGAAGGATCATTAGATGATCATAAAAACATTGCTGAATACTGCACTTAAAAGATAGGAAAAACATGTAGTAATAAACACTGGTGTGCTCCAGGCATCTGATTCAATGTACTCATAAATGATCTTGAAAAGGGGGTAAACAGTGAGGTAGCAAAATTTGCAGATGATACAAAATTACTCAAAATAGTTAAGTCCAAAACTAACTGCAGAGTTACAAAGGGATCTCACAAAACTGGATGACTGGTCAACACAAGGGCAGATGGAATTCAGTGTTGATAAATGCAAAGTAATGCACATGGAAAAATATAATCCCAACTATACATACAAAAATGATGGGGTATAAAATAGCTTTTACTACTCAAGAAAGAGATCTTGAAATCATTGTGGATAGTTCCCTGAAAATATCTGCTCAATATGCAGTGGCAATCTAAAAAGCTATCAGAATATTTGGAATCATTACTAAAGAGATAGATAATAAGACAGAAAATGTCATATTGCCTCTATATAGTCATGGTATGCTCACATCTTTAATACTGCATACATATCTGGTCACCACATCTAAAAGAAATATTGGATTTGGAAAAGGTACAGAAAGGGCAACAGAAATTATTCGGGGTTTGGACCAATTTCCATTTGAGGAGAGATTAAAAAGACTGGGACTTTTCAACTTGGAAAAGAAATGACTAAAGGGTGGGAGGATATGTTAGAGATTTAGAAAATCATGAATGGTGTGGAAAAACAGAATAAGGACATGCTATTTACTCCTTCACTAACATAACACAAGAAGCTCACCTAATGTAATTTATAGGCAGCAGATTTAAAACAAACAAAGGAAATTATACCTTCATGGTCAACCTGTGGAACTCTTTGCCAGGGGACGGTGGAAAGACCCAAACTATAACAGGGTTCCAATAAGAGCAAAGTAAGTTTAAGTAGGATAGGTCCATCAATGGCTACTAGCCAGAATGGGCAGGGATTGTGCCCTTAGCTTCTGTTTGCCAGAAGCTGGGAATGGGATAATTTCATGACTGCCTCTTCTATTCATTCCTTCTGAAGCACCTGGCATTAGCCACTGTTGGAAGACAGGACACTGGGTTAGAAGGGCCATTAGTCTGACCCAGTGTGGCCATTCGGATGTTCTTACAGGCTACATCTACACAAAGGTACTATTTTGAAATACCACAGGTATCCTGAAATAGCTATCCTGTGTCTTAACAGCGCACCCGTTATTTCAAAATATAATGGACTCACTACGCTGACGTCCCTGTAAACCTCATTCCACGAGGAGTAACAGCTAATTCGAGTTAGGGGTTTACTTCGAACTCCCGCTTCACTGCCGCGTGTAGACGTGGGCAGTTATTCCGGGCTAGTCAGTTTCCAAAATGGCGACCACCCGGGAACATGCTAATGAAGAGCGGGATATTAAATCCCACGCTTCATTTGCAAATTCAGTCACCCTCATTAGCCTCCCTAGTTCGAACTAGGGGGCTAGTGTAGACGTACCCTCAGTTACATTGCTAAGTTATTGGCCAAAAAATAGAGATTTCCAGTAGCTCCTGGAAAGAGGTGATGTGTGTGTGTGTGTGAGAGAGAGAGTGATGGGGTCAGTCCCCGCCCCCGCAATTTACTGCTTGATTAGCACTGAGCATGTAACAGTACACTGCTGAAGCCACTGTCTTCGATCTGCCCCCCATACTCTCCCCCTTCCTCTCCCATCATGGGGAAAAGATCACCCCCTCCACCAAAATCTGAAATGGTGCTCCTGCTCAAGACTACAGCAGTAGCCTCCCTGGAAGAAATGTCACAAGAGGATCATGAGAAGGGTTAAATGTTTGTTGATGACTGTGTGTGAACTGACTTTCTTTAACAATCCTGGCACCTACTGATTAGAAAGAATTAGATGTAAGAGCAATGATATAACAGCTTGCATCGTGCCCTGGGTAGGTAATTTGTAAAATGGAGATAATGACACTTCCATCTTTGTAAAGCTCTTTAGGCTCTTTGGATGAAAAGTGTTTTATATTCAATTAATAATAAAAACACATTTCAATTGGTTCTGTCAGACAATGCATCAGACAATTTTTCCTCTTTGTGTGTGTGTGTGTGTGTATGTCTGCGCGTGCACTGCTAGAATAATAGAATACTAAAACTGGAAAGGACCTTGAGAGGTCATCAAGTCCAGACTCCTGCACTGATGGCAGGATCAAGCACCATCTAGATCAGGGTGGTAAACGTGCAGCTCGTGAGCTGCATGCGGCTCTTCAAAGGAAAAATTGCAGCTCCTGCACCCGTGGCTTGGCTCCCGCACTCGCGGCTGTTCTGCGTTCCCCTGCTCTGACCTTTTTTCCTTATCTGGTCAGGACACCGCTTGGGGCAGCGAGATCTGACGCTGCGGCCAATGGAAGCCTGCTTGGCTCTTAAAGGGGCAGTGGTGGTTTTTTTTTTTTTTTGCTCAACAACTTTCCGGCTGATGGAAGCCTGGTTGGGCCACATGTGGCTGTTAGAGGAGCAGTGTTGTGGGTTTTTGTTGTTGTTACATAAGAACATAAGAACATAAGAACGGCCGTACCGGGTCAGACCAAAGGTCCATCTAGCCCAGTATCCTGTCTGCCGACAGTGGCCAGCACCAGGTGCCCCAGAGGGGGTGGACCGAAGACAATGATCAAGCGCTTTGTCTCCTGCCATCCCTCTCCAGCCTCTGTCAAACAGAGGCCAAGGACACCATTTTATCCCCTGGCTAATAGCCTTTTATGGACCTAACCTCCATGAAATTATCTAGCTTCTCTTTAAACTCTGTTATAGTCCTAGCCTTCACAGCCTCCTCTGGCAAGGAGTTCCACATGCTGACTACACGCTGTGTGAAGAAGAACTTTCTTTTATTAGTTTTAAACCTGCTACCCATTAATTTCATTTGGTGTCCTCTAGTTCTTCTATTTAGGGAACTAATAAATAACTTTTCTTTATCGGCCCTCTCCATACCACTCATGATTTTATACACCTCTATCATATCCCCCCTCAGTCTCCTCTTTTCTAAACTGAAAAGTCCCAGTCGCTTTAACCTCTCCTCATATGGGACCCGTTCCAAACCCCTAATCAATTTAGTTGCCCTTTTCTGAACCCTTTCCAAGGCCAAAATATCTTTTTTGAGGTGAGGAGACCACATCTGTACACAGTATTCAAGATGTGGGCGTACCATAGTTTTATACAGGGGCAGTAAGATATTCCGGGTCTTATTTTCTATCCCTTTCTTAATAATACCTAGCATCCTATTTGCCTTTTTGACCGCCGCTGCACACTGTGTGGAAGTTTTCAGAGAACTGTCCACGATAACTCCAAGATCTCTTTCCTGATTTGTCGTAGCCAAATTAGCCCCCATCATACTGTACGTATAGTTGGGGTTATTTTTCCCAATGTGCATTACTTTACACTTATCCACATTAAATTTCATTTGCCATTTTGTTGCCCAATCACTCAGTTTGGTGAGATCTTCTTGGAGTCCCTTACAGTCTGCTTCTGTCTTCTGTTGTTGTTGATGTTTTTTGTTCAAACAAAAAAACTTCTTTCCCTCGGCTCTTTGCACTGTATCCACCACTATTCTGGCTCTTTGTCTGTAACGGGTTGGCTACCCTTGATCTAGATCATCCCTTACAGATGTTTTTTTAACATGCTCTTAAAATCTCCAATGATGGAGATTCCATAACTTTCCTAGGCAATTTATTCCAGTGGTTAACCACCCTGACAGTTAGGAAGTTTTTCCTAATGTCTAACCTAAACCTCCCTTCCTGCAATTTTTGCCCATTGCTTCTTCTCCTATCATCAGAAGTTAAGGAGAATAATTTTTCTCCTTCCTTCTTGTAACAATCTTTTAGATACTGGAAAGCTGTTATCCTGTTTCCTCTCAGTCTTCTCTTTCCCAGACTAAACAAACCCAATGTTTCCAATCTTCCCTCATAGGTCATGTTTTCTACAGCTTTAATAATGTATGTTGCTCTTCTCTGGTCCTTCTCTAATTTGTCCACATCTTTCCTGAAATGTCATGCCCAGATTAGTTGAGGCCTAATCATCAGAGAGTGGAAGAATTACTTCTCGTGTCTTGCTTACAACACTCTTGTTAATACATCCCAGAATGATGTTTGTTTTTGCAATAGCATCACACTGTTAACTCATATTTAGCTTGTGGCTCACTATGTCTCCTAGATCCCTTTCTGCAGTACTCCTTCCTCGACAGTCATTTCCCATTTTGTATGTGTAAAACTGATTGTTCCTTCCTAAGTGGACTACTTTGCATTTGTTCTTATTGAATTTCATCCTATTTACCTCAGTCCTGTTCTTCTGTTTGTCCAGATCATTTTGAATTATGACCCTATCCTCCAAAGCAGTTGCAAACCTTCCCAGCTTGCTATCATCCGCAAACTTTATAAGCATACTCTCTATGCCATTACCTAAATCATTGTTGAAGATATTAAAAAGAACCAGTACCAAAACTGATTCCTGCAGAACACCACTTGTTAAGCCCTTTCAGCATGACTGTAAAACATTGACAAGTATTCTCTGGGAACAGTTATCCAACCAGTTATGCATCCACCTTACAGTAGCCTGGTCTTGGTTGTATTTCTCTAGTTTATTTATAAAAAGGTCATGTGAGATTGTATTAAATGCTTTACTAAAGTCCAGGTATACCACACCTACCACTTCCTCCTTATCAACAGGGCTTTTTGTCCTATCAAAGAAAGCTATCATGTTGGTTTGATATGATTTGTTACTTTACAAATTAATGCTGACTGTTACTTATTATCTTCCAGATGTTTGCAAATGGATTCCTTAATTATTTACTCCATTTTCTTTCCTGGCACAGATGTTAAGATGATTGGTCTGTAGTTTCCTGGATTTTCCTTATATTTCCCTTTTAATAGATGGGCACTATATTTTACTTTTTCCAGTCTTCTGAAACCTCCCCTGTCTTCCATGACTTTTCAAAGTTGATAGCTAATGGCTCAGATACTTTTTCAATCAGCTCCTTGAGTATTCTAGGATGCTTTTTAGCAGGACCTGGGGACTTGAAGACATCTAGCTTTTCTAAGTAATTTCTAACTTTTTCTTTTCTTATTTTAACTTCTGAATCTATCTCATTTTTTCCAGCATTCACTCTGCTAGGAATCCAGTCATCACCAACCTTCTTGATGAAAGCCAACATGAAGTCATTAAGCACGTCTGCCATTTACATATTTTTGTTATTGTTTTTCCCTCTTCACTAAGTAATTGTCCCACCCCATCTTAGGTCTTCCTCTTGCTTCTAATATTCCTCTTGCTCCTCCTACCCCAATCTCTATTAACCCCTAGTGGGGTGCTACAACCATGGCTATTGACTCTGGTTGCTAGACAACGCTGCCCTGAATGAAGGGGCTTTGCTATTGAGTTTGTGACTGTGGCCGCTAGGCTTTACTGCTCTAAAAGGAGAGAGCATTGTTGTTGACTCTGGCCACTGAGCCCACCGCCCTGGGGGAAGGGAGAGGTGTTACTGACTCTGGCCACTAGGCCTCATTGCCCTGAGGAAAGGTAGTGTAATTACTGACTCTGGCCATTACACCCCATTATCCTGCAAGAAGGTAATATGTCATTGAATGTGGTCGCTAGGCCTGACTGTCATGGTTATTGGCCCTCGGCCGTTGGAGCTGATATGCACTCAGGGAGGCCTAGTGTCCTATCCCTGAGGGTGACAGGTATGCTCACCCCATAACAAGCCCTTAATAACATCTCTTTGAAAAACTGTCAACTGTCTTCAGTTATTTTTCCTCTTAATCTTGCTTCCCATGGGACCTTACCTACCAGCTCCCTGAGTTTGCTAAAGTCTGCCTTTTTGAAACCCATTGTATTTATTTTGCTGTTTTCCCTCCTACAATTCCTTAGAATCATGAACTATGAGCACTTTCACCCAACATGCCTCCCACTTTCAAATTCTCATCAGTCTAGAACAGCCTCCCTCCAGTAGCTTTCGCCAACTTCTGAAATTAAAAAAAAAAAAGTCCAAGAATTTGCTGGATAATCTGTGCCCTGCTGTGTTATTTTCTCAACAGGTATCTGGATAGTTGAAGCCCCCCATCACCAACAAGTTCTGTGCTTTGGATGAATTTGTTAGTTAAAAAAAAAAAAGCTTCATCCACCTTCATCCTGGTTAAGTGGTCTATAGTAGACCCCCTACCATGATATCAATCTTTTTTACCCCTTTTATCCTTACCCAGAGACTCTCAACAAGTCTGTCTCCCATGCCCATCTCTACCTCAGTCCAAACGTATACATTTTTAAAGTATAAAGCAACACCTCCTCCCTTTTTCCCTGCCTCCACCTCCTAAGCACGCTTCTTTACCAATATTCTAGTCATGTATATTATCCCACCAAGTGTCTGTGGTGCCAACTATGTCAGAGTTGTGTTTATTTACTATTATTTCAAATTCTTCCTGCTTATTCTCCATGCTTCTTGCATAAATATACAGACAACTAAGATACTGATTTGATTTTTCCCCCTAGTTTTGCCTTTTCTCTCCTTTATTCCTATTATTACTCCCCATGCTTCTCCCAGTTTCTGACCTAGCACCTACATCTCCATGTTTTCCACTCATCTGTGGGCTTTGGTCACCTGATGGGGAGTTGTCTGATCTCTAATGGCTGTGGAGCGAGTAACTGAATTTTTCAGTGTCCTTTTGTACCCTAACAAAACCAGGTTTTACAGGTAGACAAGTGGTAAACTCAATATTTTTAAAAAATGGCACAATGCTATTGAAAGACACTGCAAGCTACTGTAAATTAGACTTGAGTTGTTTTGTTATGATGCATCACAAATTGAATGGACAAACTGAATGTGACCAATGGATATGATATATATTATGCATCATTTTACTGTAAATATTCTTATTTTAAATATAAATGTTTTCATTTGGAGCATTCACAGGTAAATATGTTTAATATAAAACATTGGAGATCTCTAGTATATATAACAGGTTAAGGATGACTTTTTGCATCCTCTGTGGTGTAGTTAAAGAAGCAAAAGAGTCAATTAGCTATTTGTCCAAGTCTCAGTAAAAATAATTTCTTAAAAGTGCATCTTGTGCATTTCTGAATGCCTCAGACTTCCCTTTCAGTATCACTGACTATGGATCTAATCCTGATTGAATGGTAATGGCAAAACTCCATTGCATCAGATGGCAGCAAGATCTGATGCTAAATTCGCAAGGCAATAGGAATTCAGCTTTGTCAACATGAACTGTGAATGTCTGCTTATGCAAACACTCAAATTCTGCCAAAATATGAACAAAATCTTAAAATCTATTTTAATGTCAAAACGAATTATGGTAATAATTAAAACCTATGTCCCATGACAAATCACTGTGAGGGAAGCATTCTTGCTAAAGTATCACAAAGAGGCAAAAATTTCACAGCCACTGAAAGAGATTATTCTCCTACTTGGGTAAAAATGACATTCTAACAGATAGAAAAATGAAAAACACGCTTGGCAAGAGCTAGCTAAGAGATAAAGATATTATGAGGTAATCACGAATACTGTTTCAGAAGAATATTTTCAGAAAATACATTGTTTCCTTTTTATTAATGTGATTGGATTCTTATAATAACAAGACTGTTTTAACCTTGCCAATATACTGTCAGTGTCAATTTTATTTTAAAGTGGGAAATAAGCAAAAGGCTATTATTACAAGGAGTTCAAGCTAAAATGCTAAAGCTTTATTGCTAATAAGATTGTGTTTAAAATTGAAGGTTGTATGTCAGAGTGAAACCCTGGCACACACTAGTTAATTTCATGAGAGCTTAACATATGAATCCCTGTGACAATAATCTGGTTAAATGGTAGAAATGCTGTATATCTATTAGAGGATAGCAATTTAGTAACAAACTCATGTAGACTTTATTATAGATTGTCAGAAATAAGAATAATGTACACAGTACAAATCCAAAACATATGTTCCATGAAAGAGCATGTCCTTCCAGCATTTTTTAAAGCTATAAATTATTCTATCACACTACCAATAGAGTACTGTAGAGGTAAGGTCACTGACCCTAAAGCACTCACATTTAGTTCAAAATTCAACCCCTGCAGCTTAGCACTTCATCCAAATTTCAAAATGTGAGGGGGAACATTTTTTTCCTTCCCTTGTGATGTTTTCCCACTGGCTCTTCTCCTTGCGGGTGTTTTCACAATGATGGTCTTTGCATTATGTGAATTTACATTTAGTAGCTATTCTACGGTAACAGGAAAGTTTTAGCTCATCTCCTCTGTGTGTTGTATACTACATGCTCTGTAAATGTTATATGTCGTAAGCATTCATTTGGCTGACTGACTGGAAAATCCCCATATTTTAATTGTTAAAACATAGATTTCTGTGGGCACTGATGCCCTCAGTCTCTGGCTTCAGGAATTAGGAAATTACTATAGGGAGCAATCCTGCATTAGCCAGGTGATAGCCAGAATGACCTGATAAATCTTTTCCATCTTCTCCTCTCTCATTCTGTGATTAAGAAACTGAGCCTGATTGTTCACTGAAAGTCAAGAGGAATTTTGCCATTGAGTTCACTGGGAGAAGAACAGGCACTTTATTAGATTATAGATCCAAACCTTTGCATCAAGTTCAAGTTACTACAAGCATTTGACCCTTTGCTGAAAATTGAAAAGGTTATTGTAACTTTTCCACTATTATTTTTCATTTACATTTCTCTTGGTACTTGATTCTGGCTATGACAAGATGTACAATTGCCAAAATAATGAGAGTCACATTCTCTATTGGTGAAAAGTCTTAGAGTGGTAGCTGCGTTAGTCTGTAACTTTAAAACAATGAGTAGTCCTGTGGCATCTTAGGGTATATCTACACTGCAGAGTTTTTTCAGAAAAACGGCCTTTTTTCCAAAAAAAAGTCGCTTACGTCCACACTGTAATCACATTCTTTCAGAAAAAAAAATTGAAAGAACAGAGGGGTTTTTCCAACATTGGTAAACCTCTTTCTATGAGGAAGAAACCTTTTTCTGAAATAGCTCTTTCAGAAAAAGGTGTGTGTGGATGGGGAAGAGTGAGTTCTTTCGAAAGAAGAGGAAAGAGGAAAAAGCACAGGTGCTCTGGTGGCCACTCCATCCATAGTAATCACAGCTGAAATGTGAGATAGCGTCCATTCAGTGTGGACGCTATCTTTCAAAAAAGCAGATCACTTTTTCGATGTGCTTTTGCTGTGTAGACGTTCTCTTTCTGAAGAAGTCTTTTTGGAAGATCTCTTCCGGAAAAGCTTCTTCTGAAAGAAGCCTGCAGTCTAGACATAGCCGTAGAGAAATCAGTGAAGTTCCATGACAACATCAGTCCTAGTAAGTGCTGTTATGCTTATTATTACTAATTTGCAGGTACCAACAGTGTAATTGATAATGTACAGGACACAACATTTGAAGGTGAAAAAATATTGCTTGTATATCCCCCTAATTTTAAATATTTTTAATAATTCCGGCTTCTGAGCTCAATACCTTAATATTGCATTAATGCTAATGTTTTGCATTATACACTGCACTGAAATAATTTAATGAATAGTAGTGACAGATAAAAAGGCATTGTTTAAAAAGTGGAAGTTAAATCCTAATGAGGAAAATAGACAGGAACATAAACTCTGTTAAATGAAGTGTAAAAATATAATAAGGAATGCCAAAAAGGAATCTGAAGAGCAGCTAGCCTAAAACTCAAAAAGTAATAGCAAACCTTTTTTTAAGATATTGTTAAGACCAGGACTTTACCAGTGTTCAAAAAAGAACTACATAAATTCATGGAGGATAGGTCCATCAATGCTTATTAACCATGATGAGTCGGAATGGTGTCCCTAGCTTCTATTTGTCAGAATCTGGAAATGGGTGACAGGTAGGAGCACTTGATTCCCTGTTCTGTTCATTCCCTCTGGGGCACCTGGTATTAGCCACTTTCAGAAGACAGGATACTGAGCTAGATGGACCTTTGGTCTAACCCAGTATGGCCATTCTTATGTTCATAATGCACAAATGTTAAAGAGAAACCCAAACTCTGGTATATACCCAAACATATCTTTCTTCAAGGATGTGCAGGTAGAGCAGGCCCTTTTGTATCTAGCCAAGCACACACAATTTATGTGAATATCAAATTAAACATATTTTACTAGGATTTTGTAATTTATTTTTAGTAATAACCTAGATGTTACATAGGATTTATTTGTAAACGAAGAGCTGGGGCAGACAAGATAAAATTTTCCATCCAGCCTTTGAATTTTGCATACCTGCTTCAATCAGCCATTTTCATATGCAAATGTAGGTTTTGGAATTCTAAAACTAGTTCAAGCTCTAAACTGTTACAAGCTTAAAGCTGAAAATTGGGCCTATACATTCAGAAGCAGCTGTCAATTCGGTCCTAAAAGTGCAATGCACAGTCCCTTCTATTAGACAAAGCCACATTGTCAACCAATCCAGTTAGTTATTTACTCAAAACTCCATTACATCTTTCTATGGCTGTAGATGGTCTTCTGTAAGCATGACTTGTTTTTTCCTTCTGACTGTTAAGATTTAAGGTTACTCAAATTTACATTCCAGGTCTGGAATGTTCTACCAGTAAACTTTCTTAAAGTTACTTCAATAACATATTAATCAATTAAATGAAAAATGCTCCAAAGAGCTTTTGCCATTCCTTTTTTCCCTCTCTTGGGTTACAACGTAGAAATGTACATTTGATTGATATATATGTGTAAGGTGTCCTAGTATGCACAAATGCACCATTTGCATAGACTTATGAGACCAAACTGTCAATTTCTTGTCCTTTGGGTGATGGGGAAGAAAGAAAAGAGCAAGTGAGACAGCAGAGAGAGAAATGAAGGGAATGACAGAGAAAGGCAAAATGAGCTGTCAAATTAATTAAAACCTCTAAAAACACTTAGGGCCAGGGTCACATTTACATTTAGGCCTGTTTACACTGTTCTGACAGTGATCACTCCACTTAAAGGCCCATTTACACTGGTGTACAGAGTCATTAATGTAAATGACAACCTGTCCCTTTCTCTACACAATGGATTGTGTAGTGATATCTGGATAGTGATGTGCAGCAGAGACAGTAAGAAAAACAGGTTAAGATTACTCAGGTGAGTCCAAAAGTAGAGTGTGGATGCCAAGAAATTGAACAAACCTCTTTCCAGTTATAGGGTAAGGATTGCATTCTCTGACCAATTATCTACAGATTAGCATAGGAAGAAGGCAAGACCTTGCTCTTTTTTCTAGAAGAAATAATTGTATAAAGTTACATACTAGAGAAGGTGATGATGGGGCTGACTGGATAGTCTAGCAGTTGGTGGTTCATCTTATAATGAGTAGAACTTGATACTCTTGCAGTTAGGGTTCAGAAAGTTCCAGATTTCATTTAAAAACACCTTTCCTTGCTGGTTTAGTTTCTTTGGGAACTTTGCAAACAGTAGGCAACAGGGACTAAGTTATTAGTATTTACTCTGATTATTTCTATTCTCTCCTTACAAATTATTTATTTCCTTATTTGCTAAAAGATTGTGATAGGAATATATGTTCCATGTAATTATTTTCATAAAGAAATATGCCATTTTCCATTTCCGGACATTTTTCTTTCTTCATATAATAAAAGAATTAAATTTAAAAGGTTCCAGGAGTGACCCTGGCAATTACAGGCTGGTAAGCCTAACTTTAGTGCTCTGCAAATTATTTGAAATTGTACAAAAGAACAGAATTATCAGACACATAGATGAACACAGTATGTTCATCTATCAGGGATGATCTAGATCAGGGGTGGGCAATAATTTTTTGCCGGGGGGCCACTTTGGGAAGGGGCAGGGTATTGAGCAGAAGGGGCGCAGCCAAGATATATCCAGGTTTCCCACCCCCAAACAATGATTGGTTTGGGGGTGAGAGAGTGCCTTTGCCCCCACCCCATATTCCCCCAAGGTGCCCATGCCCCTGGCATGGGAGGAGACTTCCCTTGCTCCCCCCTCCCCTGCAGGGCACTTCAAAGCACCATGTGCTCCTGGCAGGGTGGGAGGAGGCTTCGCATTTTCCCCTGCCCCCGGGCCAATTAGCCTGGGGGCGGGGGAGCAGCAGGGCAGGGGCAGAGCGGAGGAGGCTTTGCATGCTCCCCCACCCCCAGACCCTAACTGGCCTGGGGGCGGGGGAGCAGCAGGGCCTCTGTGGGCCGGATCCACCCGCAGAGACCCTTTTGCTCACCCCTGATCTAGATGGTGCTTGGTCCTGTCATGAAGGCACAGAACTAGACTTGATGATTTCTTGAGGTCCCTTCCAATTCTAGGATTCTAGGATTCTATGTTAGGAAACAGTCAATGTGGCTTTTGAAAAGGGGAATTATTTCTCTATTCTCTACTAGAATTCTTTTGAGGGTGGGACACTGTGGACTCAGGTGATCCAGTGGATATAGTGTACTTGGACTTTCAGAAAGCCTTTGACAAGGTCCCTCACTAAAAGCTCTTAACCAAAGCAAGCAATTATGGGATAAGAGGAAGGCCCTCTCATGGATCAGTAATTGGTTAAAAGATAGGAAACAAAGGATAGGAATAAATTGTCTGTTTTTACAATAAGTGGAGAGAGATAAATAGTGGGGTCCCCCAGCCATCTATAATGGGCCCAGTTTTATACAACTTGTTCATAAATAATCTAGAAAAAAGGGTAAACAGTGAGGTAGCAAAGTTTTCAGGATAGTTAGGTCTAAAACTGTCTGTGAAGTGTCACAAAAGAAACTCACAAAATTGAGTGACTGGGCAAGAAAATGGCAGATGAAATTCCATGTAGATAAATGCAAAATAATGCACATTGGAAAACATAATGTCAAATGTATTTACCAAATGATAGGATCTAAATTAGCTGTTACCACTCAAAAAAGAGATCTTTGAGTTATTGTGGATTGTTGTATGCAAACATCTGCTCAATGTGCAGTGGCAGTCAAAAAAGCTAACAATGTTGGGAATCATTAGGAAAGACATGATAAGAAAGAAAATCTCATAATGCCACTATAGAAATCCATGGTACTCCTCCATCTTGAATACTGCATGAAATTCTGATCACCCCATCTCAAAAAAGTTATATTAAAATCGGAAAAATACAGAGA
Source organism: Pelochelys cantorii (assembly GCA_032595735.1). Lineage (NCBI taxonomy): Eukaryota > Metazoa > Chordata > Testudines > Trionychidae > Pelochelys > Pelochelys cantorii. The sequence continues at coordinate 41,325,224 of CM064327.1, read as the reverse complement.
AAGGCATTAACACAATTCCACACAAGTAGAGACATTAAAAAGTGTGGGTCTCTTAAGTCTGAAAAGGAGGCAGATGAAGGGAGGTATGATAGAGATCTATAAAATCATGAATAGTGTGGAGAAAGTGCACGATGAAGAGTTATTTTTCCCTTCACATAACAACCAAACCAGGGATTAGCCAATGAAATTAATAGGCAGCAAATTTAAAACAAACATAAGGAAGTACTTCACACAACGCACAGTCAACATGTTCAACTTGCTGCCAGGAGATGTTGTGAATGCCAGAAGTATAACTGGGTTCAAAAAAGAATTAGATGCATTAATGGAGGATAGGACTATCAATGGCTAATAGCCTATTAATTTGTTTGGGTGATCCCTGGTTTGTGTTGTTTAGGGGAGGCACATATTTGTTGTCACAAAAGGGGCTTTTTTAAAAGGAAAAATTGTTAAAAATGAAGAAATGAAGTTGTGAAAATGAAGATAAAATAAGATTAGGGAGATAAGTGTAACTGTTTGAAGAAAAAGCTGTAAGGGTGCTGCTGTGTTCAGATCAAAGCCAAAGGTGTTAGAAAAAGAACTGCAGAGACATTTGGCTGCACATGTGGGACAGAGGCTCCAAACAGTGTGTGCCAACTGTCCTGCATATGTAGCCTACTGAGGGCACTGCTACCATAAATCTCTGGCTAGAGTCACAAGGGCGCACAAACACCTAAAGTGGAGCACACACAGGGACACTCCTTGAAGAAGAATAAAATGTTTTATTTTCAGGTCAGTTAAAAAATTAAAAGCATTTTATTTCAATAAACTTGAAATATTTTGTTTTATTTCAACTCTTTCTAATTAAAAAAGTCATAGGTTATAAGGCTAAAAAAGACCCACTAAATCATATCTCCTGACTTCCTGTGTATCACAGGCAACTGACACTGCCCAGCTCTACACACTAAGCCCAAAAGATAAAGTCATTTGGAAACCAAATGATTGTTTCAAAATACAAAATCAGAATTTTTTGTTCAAAAAATAACAAAACAGTCACGACAGTCAGCATTCTTAAATGGTTCTTCCTATTTTTTTTCAAAATGATTTTTTTCACTACACAATTCAGCTTTGTCAAAATAGCATTTTCTGATGGAAAACTGTCTTGACAAAAATGTTCTGCCCAGCTATAGTCTGAGCACAGAATGCAGGATCTAGAAGTGAAAATAACTAACATTTCTTACCGGTACTGTCTTATTGCAAACCCTGGTTCCTGCCAGCTCTTTAAATTTTGCTGCAGCTCAGCCAGCTCTTGCTGGAGCTGTGCACCTGGGTGCACTCACTTACTTTCATCTCTGGCAGGATCAGACCCTGGAAAAAAGCTGAATGATTCTGTTACAGTTCTCATTTTCTCAAATGGGTAATGAGAGATGTTACTCTTATTTTGTCCCTGCTGGTCACAGCTATAGACTGTAGAGGTTAATGTAAATTGTGTTAATGTTTTACTCTGAAATAAGTTAATGTACTGTTCTCCACAAAAGGAAGAAAAGTCTGATTTCAAGCTTTAGTATTTCTTTATACATACACAGAGTAACATGGGTTTATGGAAAAGAAATCAAGCCAGACAAACTAGTTGTCTTTGTTTAATTTAGCTGAAGTAATCAAGTGATAATATAAATGGACAAAAAAAATGTGGCAGATGTAAAATAATCGCAGTTTAGTAAACTGTTTGATACAGAGTCACGTAATTATGTGGCTGTGAGCACTATAAAAACTGTCTGAAAGACTATTGGCAAATGCTAATGGTAAGTTGCAGTTGGAGGAAAATGAGCAATGATTGTTGATCCTGTTTATGTGATTACTTTATTAGTATTATAAAAGCAAGTGCATTAATAATAAAAACCAGCATGTTTCTGTATTTAGCAAATGATGTTAAGTTGGAGAAGGTAGCAAATGTGACTGTGCCGTTACAGGCTCAAGAGACAATGCTTTTTATAATATTTGATCCTCTGTGGTGCTGAGTGCCTAATGCAAGGTGCTCAGCTCCTATTCAAATCCGTTGGAACAGAGAGCCCAAGCTTCTCATTTGTTTTGTTGCTCTAGGCGATTGCCTGTTCTTTCTCCAATGTAAACCAGTGAGGATAGAGAAATCTCATCTCCAAAGGGACCTTGAGAGATCGGAAATGTGGGCAGGAAACAACTCAATTAAATTCAACCCAGAAAAATGCAAGCTAATATATCTTGGGAAAAATTATCCTGACCACATATTTAGGGGGATGAAAATACTTGGAAACTATTAAGTCTAAAAAGCTGTGGGAGAGATAATAGATAGCAAATTAGACAGGATCTTGTAACACAATATGGTGGCAAAGACGCAATCGTGGCTGTGGGCTGCATACACAAAGGCATCATGTCGCAATACAGGGTGTGAAAATTATCTCCATTATTGGCGACATAATGCTTTTGTGTATGCAGCCCACAGCCACAATTACATCTTTGCCACCATATTGTGTTACAAGATCGTATTTAATTTGTGCCTAGGAGCCCAGGCCTATACTGAATAACCCATCCATAAGGTTCCTGTTCAGACAGGAATTCAGCAAAAAGCAACAAAATGGATGAGGATCTAGAAGGAAATGGAAAAAGATTTAAAGAATTAAATATGTACATGTTGGCTCAGTGGTGATGGGGCAGGATGAGGGTGGCATGGAAAGGCAGTTCAAACAAATCCAGGGCTTGCTGCAAAACTATTCAGATGGGCTTCACACCTACCCCAAGTTCCAAGTCCTATGCCACCTAGTGACAAGAGACATTTCTGACTCATGCATGATAAGAGCCAGAATAAATAATGGACCTCGTTATGAGTTCACACTAATTTTATATCAATTTATTGCAGTAGAGTAACTCTTGATTTATGCTGATATAAACACAATCCAAATCAGGCACAATGTAACTAGTCTGTCGTATGTTTGTAAAATGTATGTAACTAGGGGAATAACAGTGGAAAATTCCTTACCCAAAAAGGAGAAGGAAATGACCTCCTGTAGGTGCAGGTTGGGCTGCATTGTCCAAACTGGCCTTGGATTATGCTGAATGAATAGCACAGACATAAAGGGTGAAACAAGTTCTGTAGGGTTGTCCCAGAGCTGCTAACCAAAAGGGGTACAATGAAATTCAGCAAAATTAAAACAAAGGTTGAATAGAAAAAAAACCCCATCAGTGATGACTGCTGGAGTTGTCATGATGAGGAATGGTGGAAACCCTAGCACCTAAGTCATTCTAAAGCAGACTGAACAATGAAAGCAACTACACCTCTGAATTAATCCTAGGAAAGATAGGTGGTATTTCTAGAATAGGAAATCATGAGGGAAGACCAACTTTTTGATCTGCTATGGGGGTTCATAACAAGATCCTGTGGAAGAGGTACTGAAGATAGACTGAATCTGTGCTCCCCCTCCCTGCTTGCCTTAATCATAACTCTGTCTAGCCATGCAACCCATATTATGGGTCCCATCAATTTCTTGTGGGTCTCCCAATGGAGGGAAAGTTCTTGATGCTTTCCCTTGCAGTCTACCCTTTACATAGACTTCCCTCCACGCATTGTACTGAGTCCACATTGAGAGCAGTTAGCATAGATTTAGGATGGTCACAGTTCAGTTGCGTCACTCCGTGACCTCGGAAGCCGGGAGCAGCGGCCGTGCCACAACCATGCTGGACACGACGCAAGGACAAGGGGGCGGGGTCAAGAGGACGCAGGGAGGTGACATCAGAAGGATGTCAGGAGGGGGGTGGAGAGCGCGGGACTTAAAAAGGGTAAACAACAGCAGGCAGGGGGGAGAGAGAAAAGGGATGGCACGGGGAGCAGAGGAGACCCGGGAGGCATTGGGTGGTTGGGGGAAGAGAGGTGGAGGGTCGGCCCGTGCACTACCAGGGTGAGGACGGCAGGTGTGCAAGGCGGCTGCCGGAGGACACTGGGGAGGAAGTTGACCAGGGCAGGGCATATTGGTAACGCCTGTGGGCTGGCGTGTTTCGGCGGGGAGCCCTGCCAGCCAGCCAGGAACGTGGCTAGTCCCTGTCCTTAGGGCCCTGGGCTGGGGCCCGTGAGTGAGGGCGGGTCCGGGTCCCCCTCCCCCTCCCCCTCCCACTCCCCTCCCCCATCCGCCAAGAGCAGGAACACTGGACTAAACTGTACATTGGTGAAAGTTTATACGGGCTGCCGCAGGAGCCGGTGGGACCTTGAAACCTATATGTGAGGTGGACTCTAAGACTTGTACAGAGAAAAAGGAGGGGGGAGGGAAGACAGGTGACAGGAGGGAGGATGGGTGAATAAACCCACTTGTTGACAGGCTCCCTTTGGGATTAAAAAATAATGGGAATAAAACCCATGTCTCCTGTACTGGGGTGGCACCTCCTCCATGGCTCCCACTCATAACAACTTCCCCATGTCATGTTAAAGAAGTTTCTTATGAAGAGAGACTGGGGAGGTGGGAGGGAGGGTGTAGCCATGCTGCACTCTGGGTAGGGCCCAGTGTTTGATGGTAATAGCACAACAGGTTGGGAGGAAAGAGCAGAGGCAGACAGAACATAAAGGGGAAGGAGTATCTGAAGAAGTATGTTACCCTGGCCATCCCCTCAAAAAGGGCATTTGCTAGATGGCTTGGAGCAGCTTGAGGCCAGCTGAGAAGGAGGCTGAGGCTGCCTGAATGACTTAGATTCCCCTGGAACTGGGTCATGGTTTGGGTAGGACTCTTTGGAATGGGATGGCTGCAGTGTGAACTTCTTCCTTTCCAGCCGTGGGACATATAACCCCAAAGTTTTCAGGGTGAAATGGGAGTTCTTAAGACTGTGTAACTTAGTGTCAGTGTGTTGTGCAAACAGGGACACCTCATCAAATGGAAGGTCCTGAATGGGGTGCTGGGCCTCAGGTGATAAGCCCAAGAGGAGTAACCATGCTGTCTGATGCAAGGATACTGCAGATGCCTTTGAGTGGGCTGTGGAGTCCACCACACCAGAGGCTGCCTGCAATGCTGCCCTGGCTATCAAAGCCCTTTCATCAGCCAAAGCCCTAATTCCTTTTCTAGAGGACTTTGGTAGTAACAACTTGAACTTGAACATTGTTTCCCACAAGTTCAAGCCATATCTGGCAATAAGGGCCTAATGATTAACTACTCATAGTTGAAAACTTGCCAAGGAATAAACTTTTAGACTGAACAAATTCAGTCTCCTCAAATCCTTATTCCTCAGGTTTGGGGTGGGCTGTCTTTGTCTCTCTCTGTGGTTTACTGCTTCCACCACAAGAGAGTTGGGTGCTTGGTGCATGTACACGTTCCCATGCCCTTTGGCAGGGACAAAGTACTTGTGCTCACCCCTTTTCAAAATTGGAGGGAGGAAAGAGGGCATCTGCTATAGGTTCTTGAATCTCATAGCTATTGTAGTTATAAAAATATGTATTTTCAAGAGGATACTGAAATTCATTCTTGGGGAACTGACATGAATAAGATGAAGGCTCAAGAAGAGATAGGGGCTAAAGACTGAGTCCTTCAATGCCATTTTTAATTGGCTATTTTCTGGATAATTTCCAGTCTGTGAAATACAATGGGTAATTGTAAAGTATTCTAACACCTCATATATGTTTAGTTGTATAATGTACATAATGTTAGAGAATACACTGTTCTAGCATATTTATTGTGCATAGGTATTGCACTAGCAACTGTCTTCTATATATCTGAGAGTTCGTCTGTTTGTTCAAGAACTCCTCCTAAATGGTAAGAACTAAGACCACCAAATTCAGTAAATACCATCCTCTTATCATAACTTAAAGAAAGGTAAGGGTTTGGTTATGCCAGGAAAATGGGATGTGCCTGGAATGGGATTGCTTCTCAGAAAATCATACAGACTCACCAGTCAGGTGAAAGGAACTGGTTGGGGGCGTGATTGACATCCAGGACTACCTTATCCCCAAGCCTCCTATTTCCCACGTGCCCTTTAGAGAGGGCAGAGGGGGATGAAGCTACCCCCCACCAAAGTTCCCTGTAAGCTATGCACCCGCGTGGGTGTGCAACCCTTTTCTGAGCCCCGTGCAGAGGTTCAGAGCTCCCCAGCTGGCTCCCTGCTTGTCCCCCTTTCCCCACCTGGCACTCAGGAAAGCCGGGTGCAGGGCCACGTGTATTTGAGAAGGCCGAGAACCTGGAGGGAGGGAGTCAGACTTCTCAAGCTGCCCCTGCCCCGAGTAGCTCCCATTGGCTAGTTTTGGCCAATAACAGCTGCCTGTTTGTAGGACAGGCAGCATGTGAAGTGCCCCTCTTCCCTCCTCCCCCGGGCTCACAGCATTGAGTTTAGAACAGTAAACATGGCTCTTGCCGCTCCCCTGAGCCCATACATGGGCTGGAAGGCAGGGACCCTGGCTAAGGAACCTGCTGGGCTGCTGGCTTGGAGCCAGGTAAGATCTCCCAGCTGGAGCCTATCTCTGGCACCCCAGCCCCTCCCTCCCTCCTTCTACCCCATGTAACCCAAACCTTCTGCACCCCTGCTCCAGCCCCATATGCCTACCCTGACACTGCATTCCCTCCTACACCCCTCCTCAGGTCACAACCCCCTCTCAGCCCTTACACCCCAATCTGCTATCCCTGGTCACAGCCCAAATCCCTGCACCCCCTCGTGCACTCCTGCCCCAAGTCACAACGCCCTCCCAGACCCTGCACCCCTGTTTTTGCCCCAGGTCATGATCTCCTACTTCACCCAAACTCGCTCCCAGATCCCACACCCAGTCGTTTACCCCAAGCTCCCTTCTGCACCCAACCTCCATCTGAGACTCTCGCACCTCCTCCATTAATATAATGTAGTGTGTGGGCCTTGACCGCTTACCAAATTCTTGGTGTGGCTTCCCCATCAAAAATTATTGCCCACCTCTGTGTTAATGGCTTAAGGTAAGAAAGAAAAAGATTCTTTTAACAGATTTTTTTTGAATGTTGCAGATATCTAAAACTCCGATCTTAATGATTTTTTAAAATCCTGTGTTACTAATTAATACATGGTAAACTATATTGCATTAAGGCCAGATCTTTGCTATCTTGTAGAGTTATGGCTCTTATGAGTCAGAAGCAGCAAGTACTAGGTGTGATGCTAGTTGTTTTGTAGGATGAAACCTTATTTGCAAGTTCTTTGAATCATGCATCTGTCTGTTAGAAAGTCTCAGAGGGGTAGTCGTGTTAGTCTGAAACTAAAGTAACAACAATGGTTTTGTAGCACCTTAGACTAACACAACCGGCCCTCCAAAAACATTCAACTCTCCCACAGATGAAGAATCTTAGAGGGAACACTGCCCTCTCCCCCGATTCCTACGGGGATATTGCTGGCTGTTCCCCTTCATCAGGGATTGAAGGAAAAGTGCAAAGTTTGCTGCATTCCTCACCATCTGGGGAGCACAGGAGGCAGAGACACCTAGACCTGCCCCAGCTGGGAAACATGCTCCTTCTCCCAGCTGTGCCCTCTAGAGCTGCAGCAGACATGCAATGGTGCTTTTTACCTGACCCTAAGCTGCTGTGGTGAGAGACGGCTGGGGTAGTCCTCTCTTCCAAAGGCAGCCTGCATATTCAGCCCATCATCCCCAGCCTCACCCCAGAGCAATGATTTAAATGAAGCATGTACATTTTCATTTTTTTCCAAAAACCAAAATTAACTGAGTTAAGGACCCGAGCAACTCTTGCTGAACTAGGCTGCATTCAGAATATTCTAATTGGCACTGTCTTGATACAGTGGAAAAGGACACTTTTTCTCTTTACAGCCATGAATACTTCCCACATGGAATCCCAATAGTAGCCTTGGACATCAAATACCAAGTGCCATGTAGGAGTGGTAGGCTTGCATCAGTGAATGTATTAGCTATTCTCAGATATTAATTTCAGTGGGTCACACTATTCTTTTATAACCAGAATATACACAAGGCCATGTATATCAAGTTAACTTTACAGTTTTCTTTCTTTCCTCTTCTGTGATATTCTCAGTAGGAGGTGGGTGTGAAAATATGTTGCAAGCACTTTGGAGGACAGGATTAGACCATGACAAATTGGAGAATTTATCTTATTTCAATAAGATGAAAATCAGGAAAAACAAGTGCTAGGTATTATACTTTATAAATAGATAAATAAATAAAATCAAATGCACAACTACAGAAGGGGAATAACTGGTTAGGCAGATGTACGGCAGAAAAGGCTCTAGGAGTTTTAGCAGATTACAAATTGAATATGATTCAACAATGTGATGCAGTTGTGAAAAAGGCTAATATAATTTCAGGAGATATCAGTGGGAGTCCTGTATATAATTCATAGGAAATTATTGCCTCACTCTACTCTGCATTGGTGAGACCTCAGCGGGTGTATTGTGTCCAGTTCTGGGTGTCATATACTTTAAGGGTGTGGACAAGTTGGGGAGAGTCCAGAGGAGAGCAATACAAATGATAAAAGGTTTAGAAAACCTGATCTATGAGGAAAAAATGAGTCTGATTAGTCTTGAGAAAAGAAGACGGGGGGAGGGGAATTTGTTAATGATCTTCAAATATATCAAGGGCTGTTATAAAGAGGACTATGATCAAATTTTTCTCCATGTCCATTAAAGGTAGGACAAGTAGTAATGTGCTTAATCTGCAGCAAGGAAGATATTAGGAGAAGCTTTTTAACTATAAGGTTGGCAACTATTGGACTAGGTAACTAAGGACATGTCTGGACTACAGAGTTATTTTGAAATAACTCCCCTTTTTTCAAAATAACTAGGTGAGCATCCACACAGCAAGCCCATTATTTTGAAATTATTTTAAAATAATGGGCTTGCTACAGCAAAATAATAATCCCCCATTCTATGAGGAATAATGCCTATTTTGAAATCGCTATTTCAAAATAGGGTTAGTGTGGACGCTCAGCTGATGTTATTTCAAACTACTCCCCAGAGACATTCAGAGTAATTATTCCCCAGTGCTTCATGGGGCTCTAAGTCGAGGTACTACGTCCACATTAATGGAGCCTGACTTGGACTAATTTCCAGGCTTCCCTGTAGTGCAGACAGCTATTTCAAAATAGTTATTTTAGCAGTTGTTATTTCAGGATAACTTATTTTCAAAAACCTTGTAGTGTAGACATAGCCTAAGGGTGGTTGTGGACACTGGATTTCCCCTCCTGGAGGTTTCTGAGAATAGGTTAGACAAATATCTGTCATGGATCGTCAAGATATACTTGGTCCTGTTTCAGCACAGGAGCATGCCCTAGATCAGTGGTTCCAAAAGTCTTTATTAAGGCATCCTTACAACCATATTTTGTCTGTATTTGTGATCCTTCCTCCTCACTTTACACATATGTACCCCATGTGCCTCAGCATCAGAACCCTAATTCCGATCTGCTGTAGAGGAGTGGGCAAGCCAAAACTGAGTGAGTGGCATTGTGGGCGTGATTGGGCCAAACCTGAGAGGCGCTGTGATTCCGTGTGCTAGTTCTCAATGCCCAAGTGGGAAGCTAGGCCCAGCTCTATGGAACAAAAGCTGCTGCTATGGCATATGTGCAGCACAAGCTTGCTATCCAACCTCCATGCTAGGCTGTGAGAAGTGTATGCTTGCCTAGAGCCCCACAAACCCTTCCCACAACCCATTGGTAGGTTGGGCCCCACTGTTTTGGAAATACCAGACTAGATGATTTCCTGGGGCTCCCTCAAGCTCTATATTTTGATGATTCTGTGTTGTGTATTCTATTTGCATATTATCATATCATGTTGCCATCATGAAACTTTATCACATATATTTATTCTAATATTTGCATTCTCTTATCATAGGCAAATCCTTACATAATGCAGTAACTTTAAATATCAGGTTATGTAAAATAACAGTATCCAATATGAAATGCTCCAATACATCTGTTAGTCTATAAGGTGCCACAGGACTCCTTGTCACTTTTGCAGATCCAGACTAACACCCTCTGATACCTGACAATATGAAATAATTATGTTTGATATTTTCCTATTTTGAAATCTTGAATATACATTATTTTACAATACCAGAAAATATGAGTTTGAAGACATTTAAACAGAGACTTCAGCTGAAAAGAGCTTGCAATAACTAGAATCTTAAAAAAAACCTAGGTCTAATTAGATGCCTTCATGTTAAGTCCTGAAACACATTTTTTGGTCCCCTTGTGTCTTGTTTCCAAGATGGTAGCACCTGGAAAAACATGCGGCTTAGGTTTTTTGTAATAGATATGAACTCTGATAGTAAGAACTGCATTATACTAGCTGCTTTTGAACTGGTGGCAATGTTGATGCAGTGCAAGTGGTTGACTCTTATACAAGGGACTTTGTGAAAAACACCAGACTTGTACAGTTTCCATGCAACAGAATGGAGAATCTAACCACCTCTTGTTAAACATCCAAGCCAAAACTTCTTTAATATTATGCCAGATAAACATTGCTGCTTTCCTTAAGCCTCTGTTTTGATTAACTGACCTTGAAGTTTCATTTACTAATTCCTTAGCAAGAATTATCTGTGGACTGAGAGAGATAGTGCTTCTTAGTACATTCACAAGTTCAATGATATCCTTGAGCAAAAAATGCAGTCTTGAAGGTAATTTTCAATAGTAACATGATTTGATTAATTACTACGGTAGACACTACCTTCATTTTGTACTGTTTGCCCAGACCCTGTCTTTCCTACCACACTAAATTTGCAATAAAATACATAAAGCATGAAATATGAGAAATTAATTCTTAACTACAGTTTTTCCTCGGAATAGGTTTCACCAGTTCAATTCACTATTTCCCCACAGGACCCTACTATTAGCCTTTCTGTCATATGAAATTGAGGAAAAATGTCCTTCTTATGATATAATGGTATTCTCATGAGGGAGTTCATAAACTTGCCTCATATTTGCAACAACAGCCAAATTGGTGCAGCAAATGAAGCACTGTAATTGTCTTTGTTTTTATATAGCTGTGCAACTGAATCTGAAGGACTGGCTGCAAATACATACCTTAAAGTACATAATAAGCAAAACAATAACATATAAACTAGGGATGTTAGCATGTAGCTGTTTATCTGATTAACCGATAAGGCTGGACTTGTCGGTTAATCCTAATGGTTACTCATAAAACCCCTTGCTGCCTCTGTATCTGAGGCAGCCAGGGTGGGGGGAGGCAGGGACTGGTGCCTGTGGGGAGCCAGCTTTTAAGCCAGCTCCTGCTGACCCACTTGCCCCCTCCCCCACCGCCTCACAAAAAGGCAGCAGCATGAAGGGAGGCAGGTGGGAGCTGGTACATGTGGGGGAACTGGCTTTTAAGCTGACTCCCCACGCATGCTGACATCTGCAGAGCTGCCTGCCCCCCTGCGCTGATGCCTATGATAGAGAAACAGCAGCATGGCGGTGGTGGGGGTGGTGGGAGTTGGTACACATGGGGAGCTGGCTTACACCAGTTCCTGCCAAGATGACGGCATCCCCCCCATGCTGCTGCGCCCCCAGAGGCAGCAGTGTGGTGGGGGAGTCAGGAGCTGCCTGCCTCCCACGCTGCTGCCTCCAATAGAGAGGCAGCAGCACAGGGTGGGGGGGTATGTTGGAGTCAGTATACGCAGGAAGCGGTTTTCAAGCTATCTCACTACATGTACCAACTTCCGAGGAGCCACCTGCCCCTCATGCTGCTGCCTCTGCATCAGAGGCAGCAGTGCAGGGGGGGCGGGTGGCAGCCGGTATGTGTGGGGAGCAGCTTAACAACTGGCTCCCCACGAACACCAGCTCCCGCCTGCCCCTCTGCATGTGAATATGTAACCACTACAAAATTCAGCAGTTACATGTTTATACAAATACAGGTTTGTTACCATCCCTAATAAAAACTAGGTTTAGGAGACATGCGATATTACTTCTAATACAAATGTCCATACTCCTGGTGATCGATAATGTATTCCAAAGTATGTGACTGGTTTACATGCTGCATTATCCCTTTATTTGAGATGTTGGGGTTGTAGTGGTGAATGTTAGCTCTCAAGAAGGTGAATCACTGAAAGCACTGGCAAAGGGTATCAAGAACACAGGCAAGTGCTACACCGTATTTCACACACATTTCTGCCACTCTGGCTCAGGCAGATTGACAGCACTCTTGTAAATTGTCTTTTGAACTTCTGATCAGTCTCAGTGGTCTGAAATAGTTTTGTAGGTGGACTCATGTCCACGAAGGATTGGGAGGAAATCCTGAATATTTTTTTAATCCTATTATTAAAGGCAGCATACTGGGACGTTTAGAAATCATATCTCAGTTCACTCCCTGTTCTGCCATACACTTCCTGTGTGGTGGCTTTGGACAGATGATGTCACAGCCCTCATTACCCTATCTGTAAACTGCTGATAATGATAACTGCATCCTATATGGGGGAATGGGAGAGAATGTGCTGGTTAAGGAATTAATATTGATATTGTTTTGAGCATTTCAAATAATGTATGATAGCAAAATATTCCTGAAACCGTGAAAGAATACTGCATTAATCCTTCCATTCTCAATGCACCTAGTTGTTATTTTAAACCAAATTGTCCAAAAGCCGAAAACATTTATAACAATCAAGCCCCTCACTTTCAAAGCACACATATTCTTTTGGGATGTTTCCCACTGTGAATAGCACCTGCACTGAGTTTGTTTTAATAGAGAAGGCAAAATGAAGTGTTACTTTTCTTTTAGGCTACATTAAAGGGAGCGCTATTAAAAATCTTTGTCCACAAGCCAACATTTTAAAGAATTATATATGTTTTGGTGTACCTCTGTGTGTGTTTGAATTTGTTTCTCTTGTCTGTGAATGATCACAAACCCCTTAGGGTATGTCTACACTAAAGGACAAAGTCATATTAAGATACACAGCTCCAGCTACGTTAATTGTGTAGCTGAAGTTGAAGTAGCTTAACTCAGCTTTTGGTGCTGTCTACACTGCAGGAAGTTGAAGGAAGAATACTCTTCCCTCGACTTCCCTTACTCCTCGTGAAAGCAGGGTTACCGGCATCAACTGGAGTGCCCCTCTCTCTTCGAATTAGCAGTCTTAACTACACTGCTAATTTGAACCCTGGAAGATAGACAGCGAGAGCTTTGATGTTCCTTTGTAGTGTAGACGTACCCTTATGGAAGAGCCAGATGAGATATGGTTGTGAAATGTAGGCATCTCCATTAATGAGCTTTTGGGGGAGTTATATAATACCTAGATTATAATGTTTTTTACACATGTACTTTAGCCTTTTAAGTACCTTTGAGACTGGTTGTACTTTTTGTCATTATAATATCTGTGGAATTTGGAAGCCTGGCCCTATCTTGTGCATTAAGGCTCTGATCCTCCAGCAATTGGATTTGCATGGGTATACTGCAAAAATGACCTCTGTGGGATTCTACACAAGTGAACAGATCTGCTGAGACAACCTGATGGCAGGACTGGGGCTTTAAATCTTTTAGGTCATGATGTTTTTAATATCTGATGGTATCGTTCTAGTCTACATCCCCAAAGTCACCTTTACAACTTGTTGGAACACCTTATAAGTAATTTATGATTTAAAAACTTTTATGAATATTCATCTGAATTTGAAAATGAATCCTGAAAACCCATAAAGGATATATACAGGCAATGGAAGGAGGGGCATGTCACCAATGACTATACGTGGGAATAGCACAAGTATATAGTGACAAAATCAGGAAAGACAAAGCGACGAATGAGTTACAGCTGGCAAGATATGTTGGAGACAAATGTATCAGACAAAAATGAAAGAAGGTGGGCTGGTAACAGAAGGTAATAGGAAGGCAGAGCTGCTCAATCTTAATTTGCTTCAGTCGTCTTACAAAAAATAACTTGTGACAGAATGACAAGCAAGTTACCACAGACAATATAGAGGAAGCAGGTTGGGATAAGTAAAGAACATGTGAGATCTCTTCAAACCAATTTGATTGAATTCAAATCAGTGGGGCCAGATGCTATTCAACTGAGGGTACTGAAGAAATTAGCTGAAGAAATCTCAGAGCCACTGGCAATAATATTTATAAACTCATGGATGACAGGAGAGATCCCAGAAGACTGAAGAGGAGCTAACATACTGCCCATCTAGAAAAAGGGGTAAAAGGAGGAGCCAGGGAATTATAGACCAGTCAGCCTGACTTCAATATCTGGAAAGCTACTACAACAATGTATAAAATATTCAGTTTGCAAATACCTGCAAGACAGAGTAATCACTAGCAGCCAGCATGGAGTTGCCAAGAACAAATCATGCCAAACCAGCTTGATTTCCTTCTTTGACAGGATAACTGATTTGGTGGGTGGGACAATGCAGTGAACATAATATACTTGGACTTTTTGACACAGTCCCACATGATATTCTGATAAGCTGGAGTTTCTGAATGTACTACAGATAGCACTGTTTGGCCAAAGTATGCATTGGAAACTGAGTGATTCCTATGTGTAATGGTTAGTGAACATATGGGCAGATGCCCAGGTAGCCACTTTACAGATGTTCATTATGGGGACAAGTAGTCAAGTAGTCCTGTAGCACCTTAGAGACTAACAATATATATATATATATGTATCATCATGAGCGCTTGTAAAGCAGTGTCCTGCAAGTTAGTAACCTTCTTAAACAGCTCTTGAAATTGTTTCAAGTCGTCCACTGGAGGAGAGAAGGAATGAAAGACCACCTCATCAGGGGATGAAGAGGATTGGACCACCCAAGAAGGGTCCTCCATGTCAGTTTGTGGTAAGTCATCTTCCTTCTTTGTTGGGTTAGCCTGCATTGTATCCGTGGGTGATTCAAGTGGGCGTGTTGGTGGCGAGCAGATTGCTGGATGGGCTGAAGTAGAGGGAGATGTATGTTGTTGTTGTGGTGGTGGTGGTTGGTGTTGTGCCCATGGGTCCCATGGAGGCTACGAGGAACGGGGGGGATAGGTGTGGGGTAGATATGGCCATGGATGGTTAAACCATGGATATTGAGGTGGTTGCTGGCTGGTCTTCTGTTCAGTAGAATGCCAGGATGGTGCTGAATTGGTGGGAGAGGAATGTTGTGAAAAAAGCTACTCCTGTGTTAGGTGCCGAGGTTGGTACAGGGGAAAAATGGCATGGGTAAAAAGGAGATGTCCTCCGCCCATTGCCAATGTGGGCTATCCACACTGAGCATCAGGGAATGCAGTGATGATTTATCCCTGACATCCAGCAGGGGGATCACTGGCACCTGTGCCACTTGGTGCCAGGGTTCAGGACTTTTGGGTTCTTGTCTGCTGGTGCATCTGTTGCCGGTGGTTGTTTAGTTGCTGGTGCCAGGGTCCATGCCGAAGTAGCAGCATACACGGTGGGGCAGTGTCAGCCAGTGCCAGAGGAGGTGGCAGGTCCAACTTGGCTTTCGGTGCTGGGCTTGAGCCCGGGACGATCGGTCGGAGGAGCTTGGCTTCGTTTCAGTTCTGACTCCTCTGTCTTAGATGATACCGCCATGTGCTCTTCAGTGGTGCTGGGGGTAAAAGGTACCAGTGAATGGGCAGTGTGAGCTGATGTCAGACGGTAACGACCGTCCCGGGGCAGTTATTCCTCAGAGCTTAGGGTTCCACAGAGGCAGGCTTCTTGAAGTCTGAAGTGCCTGTTTGAAGGGACTTCTCCCAGAGAGTATTCTTCGGCCTCATCTCTCTATCCTATCTAGCCCTAATAGTCATGCACTGGCAATGCTGGCACTTCTGAGCAATCTGACCTTCGCCCAGGTATCTGATGCAAGAAACATGCCCATCAGAGACAAGCATAAGATCCCTGCAGGAGTCACATTTCTTGAATCTGGGAGAGCTCGGCATCATGAACAGAAATAGGGATGGAGAGAGTCGAGGAAAAGAAAAAAAGGGGTTTTTTTAAGCAAAAAAGGTTAGACTAAAGAAAAAATGACTGAAGAGGATTAACAAAGAAACTTTTTTGGCAAAATTATTTCTTTTATAGGAGAAAAGCCACACTATTGAGGAACTCCGTCTTCTGCTGAGCACAGTAGAAAAGGAACTGAAGGGTCTGCGCTGCATGCACAGCTAAGGGACACAGCAACATGAGGCAGTGACTGTGCATGCGCAGCATGGGAAAAGCACTGCTAGGGGAGAAACCTTTGATCGCCAGCATGAGGATGCACTGACATCTGAGTGGAGCACCCACAGGGACACCACTCGAAGGAGATTATCCTTAGCTTGTGAAGATGTGCTGTTATGACTGCAAGTACCTTGGAAAAGACACAAAGAGTTGTGAAAAGACTGAAGAGCAAGACCCAATATTGATAATGGTCTGTGCCCGGCATAAACCTTAGAAAATGTGACTTGACACAGGAAAATAAGAATCCTGGAAGTTGAGAGCTGGAAGCCAATCACCCCATTGTAATGCTGGAATGATGGCGATGAGTGTGATCATGTCGAACCATTGTGTCTTTACAAACTTGTTGACTCTGCAAAGATCGAGACTAAGTCACCATCCTCTGGTTTTCTTTTGGGTTAAAAAGTAGCAGAAGTAGTACCCTTTCCCTTTGTGTTCTGGGGAAACAGGTTCAACTGCCCCTAGTTGTAGAAGGTGTTCTACCTCTTGATGCAGTTGTGTCTCATGGAAAGAGTCCCTGAAAAGGGACTGGGTAAGTGGGTGGGTAGGAGGGGTGGAGAGGAAAGGGATAATATATCAAGAAAGGACAACCTCTAAAACCCATCTATCAGAGGTTATGGATGCCCACTGATCGTAAATGGGATGTAGTCAATCCGTTAATATTGGGGTGGTGATATTCAGCACTGTAACAGGTGGGAGTTCTTCCACACCCTTGACCAAACCTTCAAATTTGTTTGTTGGGTGGTGGAGGGTGTGGTGCCGATCCGGATGATTGTCATCAGCATTGTGGTCTTTGCCTTTGTCTTTGCTTGTTTGAATTGTCATATGGTCTGTGCGGGGTGTAGGGAATATATCAGGAGCACTGGTAGAGCTGATACTGGTATTGACTCATTCTAGTTGCCAGGGTGTGGCTTCTGACGGAGTGGCATGTGGCATGTGAATCTTCCGTCATATGTAGGACCTCATTGGTCTTGCCCACGAACAATTTTTCCCCATCAAAAGAAATAACCTGCATGGTGGACTGTATTCCTCTCAGGAATGTAGTTGATGTAAACCAAGAGGCTCTCCACATGATTACCATGGTTGCAATGGATCATGTTGCAATGGACCATGCTGCAGTTTCAGCTGCCTTTAAGGTTGTGCAAGAGATAATTTGGCCTTCTGAGACCATAGCCTTGAATTGGGTCTTTTTGCCTCCAGTATATTCTCTACAAAATCAAGGAACTTGGCATAATTCCTGTGATTGTATTTGACCAGCAGTGCAAAGTAATTAGAAATCATGAACTGTAAGGTGGAGGAGGTGGAAACTTTAGTCAAAAGAAATCTAACTTCCTACTGTCTTTATCAGTAGGAGTTGATTAGAAGTGTTGCTGCCTGCCACAGCGATATGCTGCTTCCACTACCATGTTTGGATGTGGGTGTATAAATAAGAATTCAGAGACCTTAGATGGTACTTAATACTTTCTATCAGCACTCTTTCAAGTAGCAGGTATGGAAACTGGGGTCTGCCATACCATCTTGGCAGGGTCGATTATAGCAGGATTGATGGGAAGTGCTATCTTGGGAGAGGATGAGGCTTGTAGGAAGTCTGTAAGCTCATGCTGTGTTTCAGACACCTCTTCTTAAGTTCTTTTCTGAAGTTTCAATCACCTCTATCTTAAGTTCTGCTTTGACCCTTGTGAAAAGGTCTTGGATATGGGAGAAGTCATCCGGCGCTGTTGGGGGTGGAGGCAGTATGGCCTCGTCCAATAAAGAGGAGTTGGTTGGTGGTGATGTATCCAGGACTGGTTCTTCCGGGACCTGTGCCTCCAGTTCTCCCATGTTGCTGGGCAGACACTGGTATGGGAGATGTGGTATGCTGTATGTAAGGTCTGCCATATTTGTGTGATCTAGAATGTCAACCGTAGTGCCTCTTGTATGACCCCAATAAGCTACAGTAGGGCCAATGTCCTGGATATAGCATGGGTGGAAGGATCCATGGTGGCATATCATGGTTGTATGGGACACAAGGGGTGGATCTTGCCAGTGGGGATCAATGTCTGGTAGAGGAGGCATAGTGCAGAGAGAAGACAGCCTCAGCCTCATCATCCACATCACTAGAAAAATGTGAGGGTGCCGGAGACACAGAGTGTGGTGCTGATGTTCAAGGAGAGATGTCAGTACTAAAAGAGGAAATTACAGAATTGAGGCTATGGTCAGGTCACTATGCCACATAAACAATTGTGATGCTGACAGTAGTCCACGGTAGTCGAAATCATAAGTTGTAATGGTACTAAGAGTGAAGATGGTATGGTCGGTGCCATTGTCATGATGCTCAGCTTTGCAGTTGGTGCCAAAGTAGGAATGAGTACCACTGTCTTGGACAGAGCAGTTGGAGCCACTTTCCTGGGTGGTGTCATCAGTACCAACACATAGTCTGGCAGTTTGGTACCTTTAGACTCGGTACTGGAGTGGTGAGTGCCAGTGTTCCCTCTGAGCTGCGGGGCAGCACAGCTTCCCAGGTGATTAATCAGTCCCCCTCCCCACAGTCAGTCAGCTCCTTGCATGGAGCCCTGAGCCTCTGATTAATGGGCGGGGCTCATTAATCACCTGAGAAGCTGTGCTGCCCCGCAGCTTAGAGGGAACACTGGTGAGTGCCATCTTTAGCTGTACTCTGGCTGGTGCCAGAGGTGCCAGGGGCATTGTAAGTCCTGATGTCAACACTCTGTGTGCCACTGAGGCAGATCTTGTGGGTGACTTTTTTTGCATTAAGGTCCCTATGTGGCAGCAAAAACCTCCTCTTCTTTGAAGAGGTTTTTGAGAGCAGTGATTGCAGCGGTGAGGGAGCCGGAGTAGCCTGTTTGCTGCGGTACAAGGCTGGTCAAAGGGATTTTTCTATTAATATTAACTTTAGCTTCTGTCGCTGCAGGCTCTAGCCTTTCGCTTGCTGAGGTACATGAGATTCCCCAATGCAGTGGACACATTGGTGGGTGTCCATCTGATATAGGCATTGTGTCCCTGCAAGAGGAACAGAGTTTAAAGTCTGGGGAGCCCGACACTGTGAGCGGGTTAATGACAACTTTTGTTTTCTAACAAACCTGTAATAACTAATTTATTAACTTGACTAACTATAATAATAACCAGTGAACAATATTATAATGAAAGATTCCTTGTTTTTTTTAAAGGACTGTGGAGCTCCATCTCAAGCCGGGGATGGTTGAGAAGGAACTGGAGGGCTTGGCCTATGCATGCACTGTTTTAACTATCACAGCATGCAGCAGCACCGTGTATGCATGGCCTGCAGGGGACTATTAGAGAATCTCTGATCAAAGGTGGCAGAACAGCATCCAGACCAAGAGCGGAGCACCCACAGGGACATCTCTTGAAGAAGAACCCCTAGGTATTCCTGCCACTGAGTCCACCTCGCAGAAGTAATGTTTTGGGGGGGCTAACACTGATGCTTTGAAAATACACCCCAATGACTGCAATCTGGCACCAATACTCAGCAGTAATTTCCCCTTTCATAGGGAAGCTCCTTGACACATCTGTGCCTCTGCCTAATTCTCCTCTCTTGGCATAGAGGGCAACATTGAGGAGGGAAGGAATAGAATATTACTTGATAGCCCATCTTGCCTATTGGGGGTTCATTAAATAACACACATCACTGGTACACATTTCAGCTAATAGCAGTACTTCAATCACAGATCCCTGAGCCCTAACCTCAAACTCCTCCACTTCAGAATAGAGCTCCAAAACAGCACCAGATAAAGTACATTGGTGAGAATGACACTGAGATGCTGAATACAGATCTGCTATCCATATTTGCAAGGATCTTGACAACTGAGGAAGGTACAGAGAAGAGACACAAGAATTGTCCAAGGATTGGAGAAAAGTGCTTTACAGCGAGAGACTTAGAGGTCACTCTGAATAACTTATCAAAAGCAAGATTGAGAGGTGATTTTGATTATAGTGGTGTAAGTGGTGTAAGTATCTTCACAGGGAGAAAATACCAGGTACTAGCTGAGCAAGGCAGAACAAGTACCAAAGGCTGGAAACTGAAGTCAGAAAAATTCAAATTAGAAATTATGCACACATATTTATCAGTGATGGTGATCAGTCACTGGAACAAAATGCCAAGGGATATCATCAATTTTCCATTTCTTCATGTCTGCAGATCAAGACTGGATGCTTTTCTGTAAGTTATGTTTTAGCCAAACACAAGCTATCAGCCCAATATAGGGAGAACTGTGCGTAATTTAATGGCGTCTGGTATACAGAAAGTCACAATCCCTTTTTATCTTAAATTCTATGAATCTATAGGCATGTCTACACTGCACTCATCATAGTGAGGCTTGCACTAGTCCTCTAGCTGTACTGGATATATGCTGACCTTGTGGCTCAAACTGGAATTCAGGAGTCTACAGGCTGTTTTAAGAGCGCTATCGTGAGGGCCGCTAGCAGCAAGTCTGAGTAACCAGGCTGGAAGACTCACTCCTAGATGAAGTGCAGACATGCCCCTAAAATACGAGCGATGGCAAGCCCTAGTACACTTATAAGCAATTGATTCAGTTCACCCTCTAGATTCTTTTTATATAAATTGCAGAACCCAGTCTTGGTAAGTTGGCTTGGAGAAGAAGTGTTAGTACAAGTGTGCACCTCCACTAGGAATCCTGGGACCTGGCAGATGCAGGTCCTAAAGTGGAGAAAGCTAGCTGGAAGCAAGCAGAGCCAGAAAGCTGGGAGATGTACTGTTTCAGTGCTTATCTTGGGCAAGCTCAGCCAATGGGATTCCTTTGAAACGCCTAACAGATTTTTAAAATGTCACCCTGGGGTAAAAATATCTCTCTCAGCACAGCTGTCTCAGCAAGTGCATGGGAAAGCCAATTGTACCCCCAAGCCTAAAGGATGACTCTGGCCTAGTGTCAAAAATTATATAAAAAACATAGATATCATATACATTTCATAACAATTGGTTATTAAATTTAACTTACACAGTTATAACAAAGAATTCTGTTCAACTATAAGCAGATGGATATTAATGGGTGGATTTCTAACAGTTAAGCACAGACAGTTCACAAATGTATTTTGACAACCAATTCCACCAAGCAATACCTATGGCCGACCATGCACAATAACTATAATATTTCAATGAGGATTTTGAAGTAGATGAAATTTACTATTTGAGAATGAAAACCAGGATTTGATTTTTTAGTGTATGGGGATTTAAGTGTTTGTCAGCGTGAGCACTGAAAAGCTTTCAGCATCACAAGAAGATTTTTTAACTCAACTCTATTCACTGGAAATAACTGAAGTTGAGTTATAAGAAATAATGAAATAATGGGAAATAATTAAATGATAGTGATTTCTTTAAATGCGCTAACATTTAAGCTCCTGCATATATGCACACTTATTGCATCCATAAATAAAAAATTGCTATTGGTTCTGATTCTACTCTTTATATTGGATTAAATCAATTGACTTTAATGGCTATGGGAGCTAGTAGAGGAAATAAGAAAGTTAATGCTTATAAATAGAAATGGAAATTTAGACCTCACAACAAAGTAAGTTTTGTTAAACCAATACTTTAAAACAGGATTTACTAGAGTTGGGCAAATACTGCAAAACATTTTCTGCGATGATTCATCCACATTTTAAAATTAGTTTCCTTTAATTGTATTCACACATCTCATGTGTTTTCTGTTTGTGGATATTCTAGGGAACAGATTTGCTTGCTAGTATATACATAGAAATAGTGCATTTTAACCAGATCTGTCAATTAAACTAAATGTATGCACTAGAAATCTTAGTCTGAGAGTTACAATCAACCAAGTAATCCATATATCAACTCAAAACTAACAAATATAATTCACATTTTGAATATCATCTATTCCCAACAAAATTGCTCATGATCAGTTGATAAGCCAAGAATTATTCACAAAAATATTTAACAAATAATTTCAAATAAAGAATAGGTTTGAGAAAACTCTGAACAGTTCATAGACATGTTCCAACTAGCAAAAGAGGCAAAGTTCATCTAATAAATTATTCATAATGAATAACAGTGTCATACTGTGGAGAGTTACATAACAGATTCGCAAGTGTAATAGAAGATGAATTCCATCTTAAGCAAATAGCAATTTCAAGGGTTGTAACCAGGGGCACCATTTCATATTTTGGTGCGAGGCGGGAGGAGAAGAGAGCATGGGGGGGGCAGACTGAGGACAGAGGCTTCAGCAGGATTACTGAGCATGCTCAGTACAAAACAAGCAACAAATGGGGAGGGAAGAACCAAACCCCCCCCCCATCCGCCCTCCTCTCACCCCCATATACACCATCTCTATCCAGGAGCTACCAAGGCACTGGAAAACTACTTTTTTTGTCAGACAACTTAGTAGTTAGCTGACAGGAGCACTGTATCTAATTCCTATATAAAAGAAAGAAAATTAAATAAATATTAGGTCCACTCTGCTCTCACACTAACATAATCTGACATCTTGTGGCAAGTCACTTAAGGGGAACTGGTTAGCCTTAAAATTGTAATGTATATTCTTTCTTTGTTACTAACTTTGTGTAGAGAGAGACCCCTATTAGGACTCCTTGGCTCTATCTCAGCTCTCAAAGGGAAGTGGGGTCTAGTGGGTTACAGCAAGGGGCAGATATATTTCAGCTCTATATAAGAAAATCAGAATGGCCATACTAGGTCAGATCAATGGTCCTTCTAGCCCTGCATCCTGTCTTCCAACAGTGACCAATGCCAAGTGCTTCAGAAGGAATAAACAGAAGATGCAATCATCATGATCCATCCTCTGCCACCCATTCCCAGCGTCTGGCAAACAGAAGCTAGGGGCCCCATCCCTGCCTATTCTAACTAGTTGCCATTGATAGACCTAACTTCCTTGAACTTATTTTGTTCTTATAGGAACTTTGTTATGGTTTGGGGCTTTCCACCATCTCCTGGCAAAGAGTTCCACAAGTTGATTGTGAAAAAATAATTTATTTTGTTTGTTTTAAATCTGCTGCCTATAAATTTAATTGGGTCTGCTTCTTGTGTTATGTTAGTGAAGGAATAATAACATTTCCTTATTCTATTTTTCCATACCATTCATGATTTTCTAGACATCTAACATAGCCCCCTCACCCCTTAGTCATTTCTTTTCCAAGCTAAAAAGGCCCAGTCTTTTTAATCTCTCCTCACATGGAAGCTGTTCCTTACCCCTAATCATTTCTGTTGCCTTTTCTGTACCTTTTCCAAATCCAATATATCTTTTTTTCAGTTGGGGTGACCAGATCTGCATACAGTATTCAAGATGTGGGCATACAATTACTTTATGTAGAGGCAATATGGTATTTTGTCTTATTATCGATTCCTTTCCCTATGATTCCCAATATTCTGTTAGCTGTTTTAGTTTTTAGACTGACACTGCACATTGAACAGATTTTTTCAGGGAACTACCCACAATGATTCCAATATCTCTTTCTTGAATGATAACAGCTATTTTGTATCTAAAGTTAGGATTATATTTTTTCATGTGCATTAATTGGTACTTATCAACACTGAATTCCATCTGCCCTTGTGTTGCCCAGTCACCCAGTTTTATGAAATCCCTTTGTAACTCTTTGCAGTCAACTTTGGATTAGTCTCTGGGTTCACCCCTTTTTCAAGAATATTTATAAATTTAACACAGTAATCCAAATGCAAATGCAAATCCCAACAGCACAACACTCATTCCAATTCTTTCCCCCCTAACTTTTAAGTGGAGTACCTTACAATGTTTTCATGATGATCAGATGATCCTTCAATTACTTGAATGCCCAGCCTTTTGTTATTCGTAATCACCTGCCTCTCTCTTTTTTTATAACAAACTCCCTGCCCCCAAAGGCAAAGCTGTAAGCAGCTCAAACTCTGTTGCATTTAAGAACTGCCTTTGGAGTCAGGGCATGCAGCTTTCAACTACCTCGTGAGGGGGGCTACTGTCTCCCCACCCCCATAAATGACATCCTGGGTTGTAACAAAATTAAAAGCTTTTAAGTTAGGCAGAGTTTGAGTTGTATGCATTAGATAACTTGCATCCTTGAATTTTAAAGGAAGCATGAATAACAATTATAATGAAGTCTTTATTGAAATACATAGGTATTGAGATCCACAAAGATCAGAACATGTAGACATAACACACATAATTCAGAACAGACAGCAACAGGCTGATTAGTTTCACTTCAGTATTAAGGATATTACTGTAAACAATTTTAAAGAATTGAAGTAAGGGAACAAAATGAAAAGTGTAACTTTATTAGAGATATTCCATATGGTTTAATGAGGGATAGGTCATACTTAAGTGATTAGTTAATTTTTAAGATATAGTTGCCATGGTACTATGGAAAGGCACACTTGAATTTTTGAAAGGCATTGGGCAATACTGATTCTCAGAGATTACTAAGGGTTTTGAAAATAGCTTGTTGGAAACAATATTGGGTCAAAAAAAGTGAGTAAGTGACTGCAGGTTTTTAAAACCAGATTGATTAGTGATTCTCCCTAGGTACATACAACTTGTCAAATCGCAATAGTGGAGCAGTCCATGGATTAATAATGCATACAGATATATTTATATTAAGGAGTTACAGAAATTTACACAAGTAACATCAACAACTCAAAACATAAAAGATGAAAGTTTAGAAGGCAGTCCTAAGGCATACAAGCCTTTATTAATACAGAGTTAAAACAAAAAGGGCCCAATTCTGCCCTCAGATATAGTACACAACAATGAACTTGCGTGAACATTGTGTGACTCATGCTAAAGTTAATGTGAATCCTATCTTTGTACAGTTACTGAAAGTCAAATTAGATTAAGATATATTAATTTTTTGAATTCATAATCTCAGCTGGTGATGTCTTTGCTTGCAATAGAGACATCAGAATAAAAGAGTGAACACAAGAAAAATGAACCAAGTTCTTGTGGTTTAATAATACTTTAGTGTCTGTTACTCAATACTTTATAAAGGATAGCTATATTATTATGTACTGCACAGAAAGTCTTCCTGCTGTCATTTATTATATATCCATTTTTCTATGACTGCAATGCCCCACATTTCAGTGTCCAATTCTTCAGCCTTTTCCCACTTCATTGACATTGTACAAGGTGCAGCTAACAAAAGCTGGTAGGTCAGCTTTCCTCTTTGTATATTAAAAAGATTATCAGTCAAATCAAGAAGAAAGACTTCTAAAACCTACAGAAGATCAACTAAAGTTGTTGCTGAGAATATAGCAAAAAAGAAAATCCAAAAGCCCCAACAAACGTGAAAGAATGATTTCTACATGCCCACAATTCTGCTAGCACTCATTGAAGGTGGTCCAACATATATGAAGCTCCAAGGAATAGGAAACAAAGAACAAAATTTGCAGTTAATATAAATTGACATAGCTCCACAAACGTCAATGCAGCTATTCCAATTTACACCAGATGAGATTCTGGCCCAGAAAATATGTTTGAGTGTGTTTCTGTATCTTTATACATGTGGATGAGGAAGCTGCTCTGCAACAAATTGACTTCTACTACTGAAATGAGAATAGTGTTTCTAATTCTTTCTTCCAGGATTGCATATATTTTTCTGTATATTACTCCTTGTTTTTCCATGAATTCAGTGTTTATCTCTGAAGTGTTACCTTTTGTGTTTTAAATTAAAATGCGTGTACCCACTAGTTTTCTATTTTCTTTTTATGTGGCAAATTGTGTCAACTAGTTATGCTGATGTAGGAGAGGATTGAAATTATGATCTGTTATTTTAATGGTAGCAATGGTTGTAAAAGTTTCTTTAAAGAAAGGAGTCCAGGAAGTTACACCAGTGTTTTTCCCGCTGGCAATATTAGAACCCTTAATATTTTGTCATAAGCCAGCTGTATCCTTTGATAAAGATAAAGGAGAAGGAAATGTTAAAAAATTGGCTGCAGTAGATGTGACAGCTTTTCTACAGGAAGAAAATTTATGAGAAGCGTTACCCTAGTGGTCAGTCTAGGTAAATTTGGTAACAAATTCAGTGGTAACATAAATTCTTATTTAAGTTACACATCTAGTGTAAATTGGTTAGAGAACAGATGTAGTGACGTGTACACTGAAGGCATTTCTACACTACAAGGAAGATCGATGCTGCTGCAGTTGATCTTCAAGGGTTGCATGGACCCGCTAGATTGAACTCAAGAGCACTTCTGTTAGCATTGGTACTCCTACTCCTCACAAGGAGTAAGGGAAGCTGATGGAATCATTTGCTCCCTCTTGCTGTGTGGACCGTTCACACCTTTCGCTGTGTGGATGGGGAATTAAGATATGTCAACTCCAGATATGTAGTTTACATCGCTGGAATTGCATATCTTACTTCGACCTTCCCATGTAGTGGAGACCAGACCTCAGATAGTAATTTATATGCCAACGTGGGAACAAAAGATATAGTGGGAAAAACAGCAGGAAGGTGTAAGAACTTTATTTTGCACATTCTTTTTAGTTGTTGGGCATGTAAGTTACACTCTTCTTTCACACACTAGACAGCAAATTTGTGCAAACTATACTGCTCCATCACCCATACCAACTTACACTCAATACGAAATTCACAACAAATTGTCCCTAATGAATTTGTCCTAAAGGCTTCCATGGGAATTGTGCATGCTTACAGTAGGTCTGAGTTTGGCCGTTTTCCCTTCATATGTATTTTGAAATACTATTATCATCTTTCAAAGGATCTGAACCCAATCAAGGTCCAGATTAGCAAAGCAGTTTGATATAAATGAATGTTAAACTACAGGTATAGGGATCAAAATAGTCAAAATTTGGAATACTAGGAGACTTACCTGATGTTGCCCAGGTCCTTCCGGGCAGGGAGCTGGTGGTGTGGGAGGTGCAAGAGTCAGGGCAGAGCCTTGGGGATGTGTGTGTGTGGGTGGTGTGGTGCAGAAGGCTGAGGGTGCAGAAGGTGTATGAGGGTTTGGCGGGTGAAGAGGGGATCAGGGTGTGGGGTCCCATCCGGCATGGGGCTTTTCTCTTCCATCAGGCTCTCCCTGACTGCCAACGGCATTTTCTCTCTCCCCAGCCCCCCCTCCTCCACTGACAGGGGCATTTTCTCTCCCTCCAGTCCCCTTGGCAACCAGAGGCATTTTCTCTCCCCCCGGTACTCCCCTACCAGCCACCAGGAACCGTTTCTTTTTCTCCAGTGTCCCCCCCAGCTGCCAGGGGTATTTTCTGTCCCCCCATCCTCCCTGGTTGCCAAGGGTCTTTTCTCGCCTCCCCCCCAAGCCTCCCCGTGACTGCCAGGGGTGTTTTACCTCCCCTGCCCCTTGCCACCAGGCAGTTTTCTCTCTCCCCAGCCCCCCCGCCTCCCAATTGCCAGGGTCATTTTTTCTCCATCCTCCTCCCTCCACTAGGTGCTGCGGCCAAGAGATGGGGGAGGGGAAAGGGTTTGGGACAGGGAGGCTACTTACTGGTGTGCTGGAAGGCAAGGTGGTGGAACCCCAGCATGGCTCGCCACTCCCTTGGTGGTATGACTACCCTCAGTGGACACTCTGCAGGATAGCTCTCCCTTGTGGGTTCACTGCCCCCAGTGGCCACTATCAATATTGCATCCTTCCAAACAGCAGACCTTCCTTTTGCATGTTATGGAAAACAGTCCCTTTCCTGGGGCTTTCTTTTGTCCCAGCACAACCAAACCCTGACCTTGCTTTAAGTTAGGAGAAAAGGAATCTGCATACCAAATTTGGTGGTCCTAGCTCTTACTGTTTAGGAGGAGTTCTTGAACAAACAGACAGATGCAAACTTCTAAAATATATAGAAAGACTATAGTATAATGTACAAAAAAGTATGGTTACTAAATAGTTTTTTTAGACTGCTAATGATTTTGTGAAAAATTCTTATTTGGACTGAAATTTCCATGTCTGGTTTCTGTTCAAAGCTAAATTATTGTGAAGAGTTTGAGGAAACGTTGTGGAGATTATGGAGTTTTGTGTTTGAATAATAATAGTAGTCATACTTTTTTCATGATAAACTTTTGGTTTAGGCATATAAATAAAAATCTTTATGAGGGAAAATATTCATGATCCCTGTGAAAAAAATTAGTTGGAAAAGCTATGATCGTTTGAAAGTTATTTATTGATTGTTCACAATAACAATAAGAAGTTACTCACCTGCATTAATGATGGTTCTTCGAGATGTGTGTCCCTCTGGGTGCTCCACTCAGGTGTTGGTGCATCCTTGCTCTGGTAATCAGATTTTTTTTTTATCAATGCCTGGCTGCACCGCACATGTGCAGTAGTTGTCTCATGGTGCTGTTCATGCCCGCTTCTTGCGAGTGCAACACAGCCCCCTCCATTCCTTTTCTACCACAGAATTCAGTAGGTGAACTCCAAAGTAGAGAAGAGGAGGATGGGTAGTCAAGCACCCACAGGGACACACATCTTGAAGAACTATCATTACAGCACAAGTTGAGTAACTTCTTCGACTTTGAGTGCTGTCCCTGTGGTGCACCACTTTACCTGTCTATGGAGCAGTTCCTTCCTATAGATATTGGGCTTTGGAGTCATGCCTTGGATGTGAAAGAGAGGACAGTGATGCCTACTACAGTAGTAGGGGTGGGACAGCTTGTGATGGTATAATGTTTTGCAATGGTATGTTCCAAAGACTAAGTTGGAAATCCATTTGGAGAGTCGTTGGGAAGAGATTGCTGCACCTTTTGATCGTTCTGCTATGGAGATGAATAGTCATATGGATTTGTGGAATGATTTGGTTTTATACAAATAGAAGGCCACAGCCCACCTGACATCGAGTGTGTGAAGGGATGCTTTGAGGGTGTCCTTATGTAGTTCAGGAAAGAATGCAGATAAGTGTGTAGGATCATTAATGTGGAAAGTGTGATCCTTACACGCTACCCTAGCAACTAGATTGCCTATCGCAACACCAGGGCCACATGTTGCACTCTTCAGCTCAAAGCATGCTTCCTCTATGGTTCCAACATGCCTGGACTATGGAGGGACAGAATGTCCTGTCATTCACTGAGCTGGTCCATTGTTACGGGCTTACATGTATTAGTCTGGTAGAATTTACAGGATATTATTACAGGCTTCATCAACAATAAATCTGGCTGGGTGCTTTCATCTCTTAATGGATCTTATGGTCATTCAGCACTTCACCTGAGGTCTTCTGTGCCAGCTGTCCGTGCAGGGCTGGAGCAGAACAAAGAGAGAATACACACACAGACAAGCATCTATCAGCATCTAACTGCAGTTCCTAAGTTATGTAATTTCCCCTGAAGGCTTAACAGTGAACCCATGGAAAATGTTTTCTATCACTGGGATGAGAGCCCCAAAGGACTAAACAGAGTGCCAGATTTTATGTTTCATTAAAGGATTCTTCCCCCTGACAGCACCAATAACTACACTCC
This sequence comes from Pelochelys cantorii, assembly GCA_032595735.1. Taxonomy (NCBI): domain Eukaryota; kingdom Metazoa; phylum Chordata; order Testudines; family Trionychidae; genus Pelochelys; species Pelochelys cantorii. The sequence continues at coordinate 41,295,775 of CM064327.1, read as the reverse complement.
TCCGAAAACTGGTTTGCTTTGTGTGGTCAGTGGAAATACAATCTGCCTTCAATCAGCTAAAGTGAACCTTCACATCAGCTACTGTTCTGATGCATTCAGAGACTGCTAAAACTTCTAGGCTGCGTCTAGACTGGCATGATTTTCTGCAAATGCTTTTAACAGAAAAGTTTTTCCATTAAAAGCATTTGTGGAAAAGAGCGTCTAGATTGGCACGGACGCTTTTGCGCAAAAGCACTTTTTGCGGAAAAGCGTCCGTGCCAATCTAGACGCGGTTTTGCGCAAGAAAGCCCTGATCGCCATTTTCGCCATCGGGGCTTTTTTGCACAAAACTGTTCTCAGCTGTCTACACTGGCCCTCTTGTGCAAAAGCATTTGCACAAGAGGGCTTTTTCCCGAACGGGAGAGTCATTGTATTTGCACAAGAACACTGACGATCATACATTAGACTGTCAGTGTTCTTGCGCAAATTCAAGTGGCCAGTCTAGACAGCTGGCAAGTTTTTCCGCAAAAGCGGCCACTTTTGTGGAAAAACTTGCCAGTCTAGACACAGCCCTAGTGTGGAAACAGATGCCTAGGACATCACAATTGGGGTCATACTTTTGCAAAATCCAGGCCCCTGTAACCAATTAAATCCTTAAATATATTGTTCATAGAAACTAATCCCCACTGATTATAATACCTGGGACAAGGTATTGTCCCAGGTATTGGGACACTTACAATTAAAACAACATTCAAAGACTGAAGACATCTTTTGAAGAGGACTCAGCTCATGGTCGAGGGCCTCACTGATCGCAAGAACTCAGAATGACTTTGAATGACCCATAATCAACATAAGATTTGCTGGTCATTTTTCTTTGCTAGGTTTTATTTCATTGTTACCTACGCCCTGGGTCATGAAACAGGAATGCAGATGCCCTTTCCTGAAAGGATGAATACACTGTGCTAGACATGGCTCCCTGAGATATTCTGCTACCCACAAGCAGTTGAAAGCTGTCAGATCTTTGATACCTCTAATGCCCTGTTCAACTCAAGTTTCCATTTGCATGACAGTCTACCCATTGCCTCTGGCATTTGGCTTCTCAGTCGTGGCCCTGATTCTTGACTTCAGCTTGGCTCTGCTCCTCTCTACCTCCAGACCCTCATCTCCCCCCAGCCACCTCCTGCCGTTAGGCATGACTGTTCATGTTGAGGTTATGAACCTGTCAAGATATGACTTTGGCTTCTAACCTTGTGTACATGCAAATACATTGATTTTGACTGTGTAGATTAAATACTGCAGGAGTGTAATTCCCTGTATTTAATAAATTAAGGAGAGTGGTTATGAGGCATATTGATCAGAGAGAAGTTTTGGGAATTACCATAGAAATAGCTTTTATATCTGCTAATCTTTTCATGGCAAAGGCACCATTTCAGGAGGTCAGGTTGGGGCTGTAGCCACACATACTGGGATTCTATTTACTCCTCTTCCCATTCCTCTGACTATCAGGGAGTGAGTGGACAGTGTACAACTTGTGTGCATTCCACTCCCTCCTGGCTGGTGAGGGGAGGGGGCAAAGGAGTAATTCGCACAAGGTGTGTACTATTTCCCATGCTCCCTGAGAGTCAGGGGAATGGGAAGAAGAGCAATCAGCATCCAGGTATGCATGGCTACAGCTCTGAAATGGTGCACTTGGTTAATGGCTGCAATTACAATGATAAATGGGCTATTGTACTGTACAACTATACACCACACAAAAACAGGGCCAACATAGAAATCTAACTATCCATTGTTACTACATAGGACACTAATTGAACCTAATCTGGATTATTCTGAGCAATTCAGGTCGCTGTATAAGAAGTATCATGTTGTCTTTGAAAGGTTATTGTATGAGACAACCAAATTAGTTCCAGGACTATATTCTGCTCAGCTATACCAGTGTAAATCTGGAGTAAATCAATTGACTTCAGTAGATTTACTTCAAATTTACACAAGTGTACCTGAAATCAGATCATGCTCTAAGATGTTCACACTAACTCTGATAAGTAAAGTCTAATGAGGCTGAACTTTTTGCAAGATAGGCAAGTTTAAAATGGCCTAACAGAACAGAGGTCTTCAAGATTACGGAGGAAGCTGATAAATCTGATCAAGGTAAAATTGTTAAGAACACTGTTTGACCAGGTGGTCATCACACCTTTTTTTTAAAGTGTATTTTAACCTTCTGATCCCACCTTCTTGCTTTGTCACATTACTATGTTATATTTTTGTCCTCTAAAAGCAACTCTGAAGGACTGATTCTGATTTTATGCTGTATTCATAATGATGTGACTCAAACATGGCAAAACAAGGCCATCTATATGTTAATACTGTAGTCTATGGATACCAAGGAAGAAAAGCTGAGGATTCCCATCCACTTGTCTTTCCCATGCCTCCCATTAATAGTGATTCAGACGGAAAGTTTGTGAGCAACTTGACCCAGCAATACCATTGTCTGAATGCTTGGAGTTTTCTTGCATGTCTAGCATTCAAATATTGGCATGACTCAGTTCTATTTCTCTAGAGAAATGTGACAAGACCACACCACAAGGTGGTATGGGATGGACAACTAATACTGGCAGAATGAAGAAGAAACTGAAGAGAGCAGCAAACACTTTTAAACATTTGTTTTCATTTTAAATCCAACCTCCTAAGTGTTTCTAGTAGTAAGACCATAGGATCCCCAATTCCTTCTGTAACCCGTTGTAAAATTCCCAGCAGGTGGCTCTGCTGGGAAGAAAATGCTGTTCATCAACTAGTGTCCAATAGCTACAGTAGATTGAAACAGGATGGAGAACACTCACTGCATTAGCCAAGGAGGCAGGGGGAGCTGTTGGAGAGAGCTGCTTACCCAAAGCAAGACGAGGAAAGGGAGCTCTTCCCTCATAATTTCACCTAAGGTTGCCAACAGTCTCATATTATAAGGGATGCCTCCTGTTTAAATAACAAATTGCCTCTAAATTTGTTAATTAAAATTTATTAAAATCAGTATACTTTAATCATGGGTATAAAACTGCTGGAATGGCCCAAAGCATCACTCTGGCACCTGAAATACAGGATGGAGAGACACTCTGGCCTTCATTTTGCAAAGTGCCACTGACTGGTCACTTTACCTAGGGCACGAGACTACTTGGAGGGGCAGTTGGGCCAAATTTGAGTGGCATGGCTGACAGAGGGGCAGCCAAGCCAAATGTGAGTGACATCAGCTGGGTGCCATTTGAATCTCTCCTGGATGGCCACCCAACCACACAGCTTGTGGGGATCACTGACGGTCAGGCCAAATTTGAATGGCATTGCAATCTGTCACATGGAGTTGCAACACTGCTCAGATTTGGCCTGGCTGCCTCTTTGTCCCAGCACCCCCACCATTGAAATCTGACATGGTGACCCTGCTGGCTGCAGTGAAGCCTCCGTTAGCTGCTGCCTCCTTCCAGTCCAAATCTTTTCTTTCAACTCACTCTGGTGACAAACACAGCACTGCAGTTGGCAGAGATTGGCAGCTGCAACCTTCAACTCAGTTCCCAAAGCCTTGTGGAACCTGAACAGGATCTGCAGTGGCTGCCCAGCTCTGTGCTTGAGGTCAAAGGGTCTCTGTAGCGCTCACCGCAGGAATGAAAGTAAACCCCAACAAAGGACATGGAAGAAGAAGGGATTCACTCCCAGAGACTCAAATCAAGACTGAGGATATCTGAGGTCTGTCCTGTATTTCTGAAATACAGTCAGAAACCCTATTTTAACCCCTGCCAGTATGCAAATCTAACTGTGGAAAAGGCCAACAGAAAAACTCCAAACTAGAGAGGAGAAAGGAAAGGTAGTGGAGCATACACAGGGACATTCATCTAAAAAAACATCACTTACTGCACAAGGTTAGTAATCTCCTCTTCTCTGAGAGATGTCCCTGTGGGTGCTCCAGAGTAGGTGACTAGAAAGCTGTATTTATGCGGGCAGGGACTTCAAGTCAGATAGAAAAGCCGTGGATAAAATGGCCTTAGCCATGTTGAGGTGGGAGATGGGCTGTGCATGAGTGCATAGTGCTTGGCAAAAGTATGCTCAGAGGCCCATGAGGCAACTCTACAAATGTCCGCAGTTGAGCCCTTGTGTAGAAGGGCTATGGAAGCAGCTACAGCCCGAGTGGAGTGAGCTCGGATGCAGATAGACTAGAGGGATTAACATCATTAGCATTGTAGCAGAGCTAGATGCAGTCCGAGATCCAGTGTGACAATATAGATAAATAGTATTATAATGCTTTATAGAAACTTTGTATTAATGCCTTTTTCATATAACTTTGTATCATTTTCATATAACTTCGTAAGTCTTTTTATAATGTTATAGTCTTTAGGAATAATTAAGGTAAAAATAATGTCTTTGTATTAGAAGTAAAATAGATCTCTCCCCTTTTACTTGATTGCCCTGTTGAATGAATGAGGTGTGAATGAATAAGGTGTGGAAGGCAAACACCTCCAAACAGCCGCAGCAGTTGGAGAGGGGAATGGGACCAGATCCAAGGACAATAAGATCTGTCAAGTGGCCCCATTGAGAAAGATCAGATATATTGACGGCCTTGGGAGTCAAGCACCTTCTCTGGAAGCAAACTCAAAAACCCTCTTTAAAGATGTCTTGTCTTGTCAATATTGGAACATCAATCCAGATTGTCAAAAGCCCGACTCCTCCCCTCCCCCATGCATCTCACCTGGCCAGTGAAGTTAAGGTCAGCAATTAGTTGGTAACAACAACAAGGTGGAGCGTGTTTGTGTGTATGTGAGTGCATGAGTGTAATATATCATATGCATATGATACAGTGGTGACTGATATATGTATTGCCAGTAAATGTGGCATTTTGCCTTATCCTACTGAAAAAGATCCCATACAGTTCTTTAAGCACAACAAAAGTCTCTGCAAGGAGATGGTTTTACCTTTGCTCTACTCTGCTATGGATCTGAACAGTTTAGGTGAAGAGCTGCAGGGTTTTGTCCTATGGATATAAAAAGAGAGTGCTATGTGTACGTCCAGTCTGTGCATTGTTGACTTGAAGGAGTTGGCATGTGGCTTTGGGAAAAATATAGGAAGGTGGATAGTGTAGTTCATGTGGAAGGAGAAGCAAATCTTTGGCAAGAATGTAGGGTTAGTGCAGAGGGTCACTTTATCTTTAAAGAAAGTTGTGTATGATGGTGCAGCAATCTCTCCAGTGTGTTGAGCCAAAGTGATGGCCATGAGGAACACTGTTTTCATCAAAAGGTGCAAGAGTGAACAAGTTGCTATTGATTCGAAAGGCTGCCGTGCAAGAGCATTTAAGATTAGGTGACGGTCCTAGGGTTCAGCAGTGGATTGATATCAGCATAGAGTAGTTGGAGACCTTTGAGGATTTGCTTAGTCATTGGACATGCAAATGTGGATGTGTTGTCAGTCTTTATATGGCAAGTTATTATGGCAGCAAGATGTACTTTAATAGAGCTTAGGGAGAGGCCTGATAGTTGAGACTTGTAGGGAGGGATCCCTCAGTTGGAGGAATTTATTTGTCAGAACACCGATAGGAAAATCTTTTCCATTTTTGCATATAGGCTTTGGGAGTGCAATGAGCTCTGCTATGAAGTAGTACTAGTTGAACAGGTTCTGAGCATTTTTGTTCTTGAGAAGAGAACCATTGAGGTACCATGCCTTGAGGTGGAGCATGTGCAGGTTGGGGTGCTGTGTCTGCATTCCCAGTTGATATAAAAGGTTGGAGATGGGTGGGAGAGTGATTGACAAAAAGACCAACATTCTGGTGAGGAAGGGGTACCAGGGCTGTCTGGGCCATGAGGGAGCTATGAGTCTGACAATGGCCCTATCCCTCCATATTTTCTGTACTACCTTGTTGAGGAGAGGAATGGATGGGAATGTATACAGTGGTTGGAGTCCCATTTGATTAGAAGGGCATCTCCCAGAGATCCTTTGCTCATCTCCACTCTAGAGCAGAAGAGCTGGCATTTTTTGTTGCTGTGGGTGGCAAAAAGGTCTATCATGGGATGACCCCATCAATCAAAGCCATTTGTGCTCTGGGGGAAGGGCTCTGCTGAGAGCATCTGCAGTGGTGCTAAGAGCTCCTGGGAGATAAAAAGTGGTTCTGGCTATACTGTGTTTGAGGCACCAGTTCCATAGGGTCATAGACTCTGTGCAGAGTATATGTGAATGGACCCCGCCTTGCCTGATTATATAAAACATTCAGGCTACATTGTCTGTGGAGACTTTGACATGTTCATTGGCAATGTGGGACAGGAATCGACTGCAGGAGTATCAAACTGCATGGAGCTCTAGAATGTGCAGTGCTCTTTCTATGTTGGACCATAGTCCCTGAGTGGTATGATATGCCAGATGTGCTCCCCGTCCTGTAAGGGAAGAATCTGTGGTGATGGTCACTGAGAGGTTTTGAGTCATGAATGGGACCCTTGAGCAAAGGTTTGTGGCAAGTGTCCACCATGTCAGAGAGTGTTTTACTTATGGAGGGATAGAGAGGGGCCTGGAAAGAGAGTGTATGTTTGGTCTGTTCTCTGTGCTGAGCCATCCCTAAAGGCAGCGAATAAAAAGATGCGCATTCCAGACAACAGCATTGAATGCGGCCATGTTACCCAATGGTTGGAGACAGTAATGGGCTGTGACCTGAGAATCAGTAGCAGTTATTGCATCTAGTTGAGCTCCCATGAACTGTATGGTTTGTGTTGGAGTAAGTGTTGATTTTGTTTCATTTATTTGCAGGCCGAGGGAGATGAAACATCTGATGTTGGTAGAAGTACTCAAGTGGGAATCGTGTCTGGAGTATGCTTTCAGGAGACAATTGTCCAGGTAAGGAAAAAAAAATAATGCCTTGCTTCCTGAGATAAGCTGTAGCTACCACTAAGATTTTGGAAAAAAAACTCTTGGGGCAGTAGAGAAGGACAAAAGGTAGGACTTTGTATTGATAATGGTTGGAATCTAAGATAAACAGGAGAAAATGTCTGTGAGCCAGATAAATAGAAATGTGAACACATGCATCTTGGAAATCAAGGGATGAAAACCAGTCTTATTGTTCCAGCGCTGGAATAATAGTAGCAAGAGTCACCATATAAAAATCTCTGTTTCTACTGTATTTGTTAAGGGTTCTAAGATCAAATCTTGGGTGCCATCCCCACTTTTCTTCCTGAGAACAGAAATCCTTTCCTATGTACTGGTTCTATAGGTCCAAGTTAGAGGAGATGTTGGACCTCCTGGTAGAGCAATAACTCATGAGAGTGGTCCCTGAAGAGGGACAGGTTAGGGGATTGGATAAGCGGTATGGGAGCAAAGGGGATTAAATTAGGAAGCTGCAAGCAATGTACTGCATATCTACAATCCCTGAATGGTCCCTTCTATGAGAGAGAAATATTTGGCTAAGACAACAAGGGTTAACTAAACTGACAGTTCCTTTGAGAAATTCTCAAGCCAAAGAAAGTTGAAAGGGGGAGGAGGGTGAAGGAAAGGAGAGGAAGATATATGAATGATTAAAATATCTAAAAGGAAATCAGTAATTTTGAAACTCCGGAGCTGGAAACAATTAAAGGCTGGCTGGCAACTGTCAAGAATCAATAAAAGAAGGATGCAATTTCTAATAATTCAAAAATAAAATATGCTGATAAGTTAAGGAGGAGGTGAATAGGAAACTAAATCTGTTAACAATTATTGTCAGTGCCAATGCTGCCTTGGAGGAGTCACGTTTACCACCTCCACTCCAGCAATTATAACAATATGTATTCACCATTCTCCCAGGATAGCTATACCCACTGATCTCACTAACATTAAGGAGCTGCTGGCATTTGTTTTTTGGAATTTATCACTCAGCTGTTTTGAATCACATTGAGCTAAAATTCGGTTTACAAGTTGTCTGTTCTAATAGTGATCTTTTTGTGTATGTACAATGTGTGTTTATGTGTAATATGTATATTTTCTGTATAACTGCCAGCCCAGGCATAAATTGTACTGTCCCACCTCTAACAGGAGGTCTGATCACTTAAATATTGCTGATGTTTCACTTACTCGTCAAAAAGCCTACAAGCTGGTGAGCCAGCAGAATTTTGCAAGGCTTGCATATGCATTGTGTGGATCTAGTTCACCTTTCTGTGGCACCATTTTTCAGGATGCACAATAGAAAGGTGAATCAGGCTGTATGTGTGCACACATGTCACATGTAACGTGATGATATCCATGTGATTTCCTTAATTTCTGTAACCAGGTGATAAACTGCATAGCCATGTGATAAATTGCATTTATTTTCCACCTTTTGACCTTCTCACTTGTACTCTGCCCACTAATCCATTTCTTCTGGGACTACTTCTAACATTCCAATCCTCTGAGCTGCTTTTAAACAGCCAACATTTAAAAAAAAAAACCTGTCACAAATTGTTTCCTTCTTTTCCTTTTAAATATGGAATTCCCTTCTTTCCCCATCATCCAAATTACACTGATCCAGGGCAGATAAATGTCAGTCCTTGACCAGTGACAGTTATAAGGCTAATATCTCTAGCTATGACCCATCAGATCTAGAAATACCTACTTGAGGGAGCTGTGAATCCTGACTTTCTAATAATGTAAAGCAGTTGTTGGTGCCTCAAGATATTGGACTTGAAAATAGCAACACTCAAATACACAGACAAGTTATCTGAAAGAAGCTAAGTAGAGGTTTTTAAAATTTAGTCAGTTTTTCTGAAACTGCAAAGCCTGTGTATGAGAAAGACAAGGTTGGTTAGTTAATACGTTTCACCAACTTCTGTTGGTGGAAGGTACAAGCTTCTGAGCTACACGGAGCCTTTCTTCAGATCCAGGAAAGATCTAAATACAAGTTGGGACAGATTGTTAAGAAGAAGGGGTAATGTATGTTGTAGGCACTCACTTGGAGTGGGCATTTGGGGGTTAGATTATGCAAGAAGGGTCTGAAGTGGTCAATTTAGGATAACAGTCAGATGGTATGTTACAAATTATTGTAATGAGCCATAAAACTAGTCTCCCAATTAAGTCCATTATTACTGGAATGTAACAGAATAATGAATTTAAGTTCTCAGGCTTATCTTGTAGGTGTAGTGCAGGTTTGCTTTGAGGAAAAGTATTGAAAGATCAGATGTGGCGTGATCATGCCAGAAAGTAGATGCAAAACCTGCAGACATATTTCCACTGCTACAATGATAAATCCTCCCCACAGCACACTTTTTGAAGATTCAAAGGTCCTACCTATCTATGCCTATCATGACATGTGGTGTACTAGTCCAGTGCACTGAATACCCCCAACATAACTATGTGGGTGAAGTCGATAACTATGCTCTCAAATGAAAAATGATAAAAGATTAAAAAAACCCTGTATATCTTTTGTGAACACTTTTCACAAAATAATTCTTCCGTATCTGATCTTTCAATACTTGTCCTCAACAGAAATCTGAAAAATGGTCAAAAATCAATTAAATAAGAATGCAGTTTCTAATAACTCAAAAATAAAATATGCTGATAAATTAAGAAGGAGGTAAATAGGAAAGTAAATCTGTTAACAATTAGTGTCATTGCCAATGCTGCTTTGGAGGAGTCACGTTTACCACTTCCATTTGAGCAATTATAACAATATGTATTCATCATTCTCTCAGCATAGCTATACCTACCAATCTCACCTTCAAAAAGTGAGCCTGGGAATTTAAATTAATAACTGCCAGGCCCTAAAAACACAGAGGTAAGAGGGACCATCATTTTTTTTCTGAACTAATTGCAGGATTGGGGGTTTATTTTGTACCATTATGGTGGGAAAATATAACTAGTGATCCCTTGTACTTATATGGTGCTTTCCATCTGTAGATGGGGAAGGTACTCACCTTGTGCAGCAACGATGGTTCTTTGAGATATGTGTCCCTGTGGGTGTTCTGCTGTTGGTGTTACGTTGTTCCGGCACTGCAGCTCACAGTTTTCCCTAGCAGTAGCTGGCCGGATCACTACATGAGCATCGGGCACCTAGTGCCATTCGCGCCTTCCCCTTGCGTGCATGGTCCGGCTCCCACCAGTTCCTCATGTCCTCCCGAGTATCTGAAAGACAAGATTAAAGAACAGAGATTCCAAAACGGTGAAGAGGGTGGATAGTGGAGCAGCCATGGGGACACACATCTTGAAGAACCATCGTTACTGCACAAAGTGAGTAACTTCCTCTTTTTCTTCAAGTGATGTTCCCGGTGGTGCTCCACTGTTGGTGACTTTGTCACAGTGCTTGAGAACACAAGGTAGGTGGGTTTCGGAGTCACCATTTGACAGCTGTTGATAGCACTGCCGAGGCCACTGCTATATTGTTAGTTAGATGGTGGGAGATAGTGTAGTGTTTCATGAAAGTATGATTTGAGGCCCACGTAGCCACACAGCAAATGTCCATGGTGACAATTGCCATGAGGTCTTGTATAGCCTGAAATCTCTGAGACAGTAGGTATGCCCGTGCTGTGGTAGAGTCTAATCGGGCACCTATGAATTCCAGGGATTGTGTTGGATGCAGAGTAGATTTTTGATCACTGATGATGAGGCCAAAGGATTTAGATATTTTCTGTGTTGTATTTGTCATTTTGAGTGTTTCCAGAAGGGAGAGCCTTTTATTAAGCAGTCTTCGATGTAAGGCAATAATATAATGCCCTGTTAATGTAACAAAAAACAGGACTATGTAGCACTTTAAAGACTAACAAGATGGTTTATTAGGTGATGAGCTTTCGTGGGCCAGACCCACTTCCTCAGATCAACTAGACTAACACGGCTACATCTCTATTACTGTTAATGTAAGTGAGCCAAAACCACTGCAAGTGTTTTCAAGAATACCCTGGGTGTGGAAGACAAGCCAAAGGGTAGGGACATGGTAATAGAAATGGTCTGATGATACCGTGAATCTTAGAAAACATCTGTGAGAAGGATGGATGGTGACATGGAAGTAAGCGTCTTGTAGGTCGAGGGCTGTGAACCAGTCCCCCATCCAACGCTGGGATGATAGATGCCAGGGTGACCATTTTGAACTGCTGTTTGCAAAGGTATCGATTGAGTCTGCAAAAGTCAAGAATTGATCTCCAACCACCTGTCCTTTTTTTGTCTGAGAAAGTAGTGGGAATAGAAGCCCTTGCTCCTGAACTCATCCGGTACCCTCTCTACTGCACCGATGGAGAGGAGGTGGTGGACCTCTTGTTTTAACAGGTCTTCATGAGAAGGGTCCCTGATGGGTAGGATGGGGGAAGGGACATAAACGGGATTGCATAGTCAGATGTTATGAGCTTAAGGACTCTGGTCGGTTGTGATAGAGATCCATTGGTGGTAAAATGGGCTTAGGCAGTGGTGAAAAATTGGAACCTGATCTTGGTGCAGACATCTGAGGGGGACATCTTGCATGCCCTTGACCAATGCCTCAAACCTGCTGTTTATTGTTCTGCTGGTTGGCTGTGAGGTTATTTTGTGGGAGCCTTCTTTGACGACGTTGTCTCGTACGGGATTGATTTAATCTCCTGTTTTGGTATCTCAGGTATGCAAATTCATGGTACCTTTGGTATAGCGTATACTGTTTACGACAATAGGGGGGCATATACATGCCCAATGTATGCAGAGTTGTTCTAGAGTCTTTACTTGTGTGAAGGACCTCATCAGTCCTTTTCACGAACAACTTTAGTTTGTCAAAAGTGAGGTCTTTTACCTTAGATTTCAGTTCCTTTGGGATGGCAGCCAATTGTAACCAGGATGCTCTTTGCATTACGATTTAAACTGAGGTGGAGCGTGCTGCTGTATCTGCAACATCAAGAGCCATTGGTAAGGCTGTCCATGTGGTTGTATGACCCTCTTGAACAATCAACTTCAATATTGATCTTTTGTTATCGGGTAGGTGTTCCATGACAGCAGTGAGTTTAGAATAATTATCAAAGTCATGATTCACTAAGAGAGTGAATAATTACAGATGTGAAGTTGTAAGATAGATGAAGAATAAACTTTTCTGCTGAAAAAGGTCCATGTGTTTGCTCTTTGTCATCTGCGGTGTTCTTGTACTGTGGCACCTTAGATCTCTGTTGTGCTGCATCGACCACCAGGGAATTTGGCTGGGGGTGAGAAAAAATAAAGTCCATGACCTTGGCAGGGACAAATTACTTTTTGTAGGCTCATTTGTTAGTGGGTGGCGGCAAAGCCAGGGTTTGCCATATTTCATCAGCCCCTTCCATAATGGCCTCATCGATGGGCAGTGCAGGGTTGGAGATTCCTGAAAAGACAGTGCTGTTTCTCCTGTAACTCAGTCAATTGAATCTCCTGACTGGCCACCACCCTTTTAAACAAGTCCTGAAATTGTTTCAGGTCATCCTGAATTGTTTGAGGTATCCCCAGGAATCACTGCCTCATCCGAAGAGGAAGAGGATTGGTCTGTGGGTGAGATGTCAGGTTGGGTTTGGATAGTTGTACCTCCTCAAGTTCAGGTTGTTGGGGAGGAGGAGAGGTGCTCTGAGGAGGTGGAGTGATAGGGTGCCTGTGAGTTGGTGTTCAAGAGGCTGTAGAACGGCGTCTAGAGGTAGACAGGTAGCAGCATGGAGACCAATCTCTCACATAAGTTGGTGAATGATGATATTTCATGGTCCAATGGGGTGGATGATCATAATAGTGTCTATGTCTATGGTGTTCATAGTAAGATCATGTGGGAGAAGAAGGTCTAGAGGAGAAGATACTCCTATGAGCCTCAGTGTGCACTAATAGTGTAGGAGACCTACGGGATCTCAATGATCCTCTTGAGGAAGGAGGAGGCGATAATGACACCTGTTGAGGTGGTAGAATGCAAGATGGTAAGTGGTGTAGCACCAGGGAGTGAGGCAAGACTGATCTATAATGTCTCCTGTTGGTATGGCTACTGTGATGGATAATGTTGTGCACCAGTGCCAGTGAAGGTGGTGCCAGTGACAGTGAAGATGGTGCCAGAGAAAAGGTTATTGGTTCTGGGCTAGGAGTCCTAGTTGTCTCCCTATTCATCTTTGAGCAGGCCTTAAATGGTGCCGGCAGTTTATTCGGTGTTGACAGTGCCATAGTGGAAGGTTGTGCCTCTGGCTCCCGAGATCTGGTTGAGGCTGGTGCCGTACTAGTGCCTACATTGGTTCCAGTTCCGGTGCAACAGTGTTAGAGGTTGCCACCAGTGCCGTGCACTGTGCTTTGGTTTGTGAGTCCTTAGAGTAGTACTCGCCAGTGCTGGATGCCCTGGTCTTATTTCGAGTGCTGACATGGCTGGGTGGGTTAGACAATAAAGACCGTGACGGTGAGGTCCTTTTCTTAGCTGAAGAGCCTGGGCCCAGGTAAGTGGCTCTGCATTTCTTGGCCCTAACAGAGTCCGAAGAAGATGACAAAGGCACTGGGTCTGCTGGTTGAAGCACCTTTTCAAAGAGGAGCATGCAGAACTGCATCTCCCTATCTCACTGCACTCTAGCTGTTAGTTTGGAGCAATGGGGGCACTTCTGTGGTACATGTGCTTCCCCAAGGCATCTAATACATGAGGCGGCCAGGTGGGCACGGGCTTGCTAGAAGTGTCACAGTTTTTAAAACCAGGTGAGCCTGGCATGGTGCGTCCTGTTGATGAATTATAAGATTTTGTTGAGCTCTTGTTTTCTGTCTGTTTAATTTGTCATCTTCTTTTCTCTCTCTCTCTCACTTTTTTTTTCAGCTGTGACCCTGTAGTGGGTTGGAGTGGCAACCCACTGACCCTCGAGGGGGAAACGCCCCTCCCTGAGCCATGATGGGCTCACCTGGATGACTCACCTGGGAGGAAGCCAGGGGGTGGGCTGGGGATATAAAAGGACTGCCTGCAAGGCCAATGGGGGCCCTGCCAGAGAGGGAGCCAGAAGCCTTCTCTCCCCAGCCAGCAAGGGAGCCAGAGGCTTCACGTCCCAGACAGCCGGGGAGCCAGAAGCCTCCCCAATCCTGCCTGCTGAGGAGCCCGAGCTGAAGGGGGAACCAGACCCAGAGGAAGTGGACAACTGGCCTGGGCCTCCGGGCCCACTGCCAGAGGGCTACCAAGCTGGCCTGCTGTTGTGGCCGGAGGTTCCCAACCTGTGAGGCCTGGAGGACCTGCCATGGAGCCAGGTACAAGGTACAGAGGGAAGAACTGGAGCCAGCCCTGGGATAGCCGAGCTAGGTCTGGCCAAGCGTCAGTGGGCTACAGTGTGGACCCCCACTGACCCCCATCATAACAGGTCAGTGAGTTTTGGACTGGATCCCTGCTGACCTAGTAGCTGACCACAGGCTGCTATTAGGGCCCTGGTCTGGGGTGCGGTGCTGTAGGGAGGGCCCGTGTCCCCCCCACCCCTTGATTGGGTGGCAGTCTCCCCTCCTGCGGTTTGCAGCCACAGGTAAAGTGCTTCAATCCCTCCTGACAAAGGAGACAGACTACTTACCAGGGCTCACTGGTTGTGAACTGGTCGGCTTGCTTTGTGTGAAGCCCTTGCCCTGACCTAGGGCTGGGACTCTCGCTGTTTAATTCCTGACTGTTTAACCTTGCTAGCCTCCCCTGTGTTTGGGAGTGGCTCCCTAACTGTTTAATGACTGCAGCCCCTGCCCTGCGCTGAGGGCTGGGCTCTTACTTGTTTAACTGTGTTAGCCTGCCCTGCGTTAGGGCCAGCCTACTGACTCTTTGATTACTGCAACCCTTGCCATGTGTTAGGGCCGGGCTACTAACTGCTTAGTGATTGCAGCCTGTAGTGGGTTGGAGTGGCCACCCACTGACCCTGAGGGGCACACATCTCATTCTGCAGGATGCACCCCGACGGTCTACAGGCCCATACAGAGGTCACCATCAGTGGGTTTTTTTAACAAGAATGAATGAACAAACAGTCTAATTGCTAATTATTGTAGCCTATCAGTCTAACCTCACCTGCTAACATTGCTTTCAAACCAATATATTTTTGATAAACTTTTCACTATTCTGTTTTAGCACTAATGCAAGGTCTGTGGGTTGTTATCTCGTATGATGTTAGCTTCAGCAGTAGGGTAAGATTACAAGAATGATGTAGTAGATACAAAATACAATAGAGATAAGATAAGATATAAGATTAGATATGAGATTTTTCTTTTCTTTGTAGAAATATGGCATAAAGTTAAGATGTAAATAGATGTATGAGTAGGTAGTAGAATGTGCTGGATCTGACTCCCCGACGCAAGACAGGTGCTACCACAAAGCCATATACTGATGTACACAATAGCATACAGACATCCTAAATCCTGGAAATAGACTTATCAGACCTGGCATCTGATGCCAGTCTCTCAGGTGCAGGTTTTATGACATAATTGTCTGAGTTTAAGAGCACTATGCCCCAAAATATACCCTAGCTTGAAGGGCAAACATCCTGCTTTTCTCTGAAAGCAGGAACAGCACAAGACTTGCAGTATTTTTCTGAATGTTAATCATAATACCCCCTCCTTATGGGGATACAATATGACAGCTCATGCATATTCAGAAAGGTGGCCTCATTTAATCCCCCACTCAAACATGAGTACCCACAATCATCTGAGGGTGCAGAAGTCTGTTTTTGGCTTTGAGGGTTGGTCTAAAAAATTATTAGGCCTATAAATCTGTGCAACTCAAGAGTGAGGGTACACAGGAGCGGCTTGAGGCCGGCTGCGGCAGCTGGCGCCCCATGCGGAAGGCGCGATCGGCGCCCCCACCTGCACGGCCGTCAATGCCGTGACGTAATCACGGGGCGCCCGGGCCAGCAGCACCCTAGGCGACCGCCTAGTCTGCCTAGGCTCACGGGCCGCCCCTGAGGGTACGATCGTCATTCTCATCTTCTCTATCTTCTCTTTATTTACTTTCTAAACTTTCCTTATAAGTACTATTCAAGTTTCTAGTTTCTTATGCTACCTCTCATCATCTCTCATTGAAACACTGCCTATATCAATGAAGTAGGTCCTGTAACTCCTCAAAGTCAGCAGGAGGGCATGAGGCATAAGTATGGTATTCTGTTAGGTAATTACAATTGTATACTTAGATTATATTAATGTTTTCACCTGAGCTTATTTTGAAATCTGTATCTAATTGTTGCCCGTTTACTTGTATTGCCTATTGCAATAAAGGCCATTATTAGTTTGTACTAGACCTACTGAGTGTGGATTCTGTGGTTCCTGAAAACTCCCTCTCAGCCACAGAGATCATCAGTAATCTCTAATATTGTGACCAGGGGCAAGGGATGAACCAGGAATTTTCTAGTCAGATGTGGCAATCTTTTACCCAATATATATATATATATCTAAACTCCTAGCCAACACTATAAATTCTAATAAGATAACTAATTAACTAGGAATAATTTTTTCTCTCTCTGAGGCTATGTCTACACTGTGAGTTTTGCCGGATGAGGCAATGCAAATGAAGCACGGATTAGCATTTTCTCGTGCTTCATTTGCATAATCTCTTCTGATCAGTTTTTGTCCAAGGGGTTTTTGCGCAAAAACAAGCAGTGTGGACGTTTCCTTTTTGCACAAAAACCCCTTTTTGCACAAGATTCTTATGCCTCAAAAAAGGAGGTATAACTATCTTGCGCAAAAGGGATTTTTTGAGCAAAAATGAAACGTCCAGACTGTTTGTTTTTGTGCAAAAACCCTTTGCGCAAAAACAGATCGGAAGAGATTATGCAAATGAAGCACGAGAAAATGCTAATCCGTGCTTCATTTGCATTGCCTCTTCTGGCAAAACTCATAGTGTAGACATAGCCTGAGTAGATTCTCTGAGGAGAGAAGCTGACTCCATCTGCAACCAGGGGTGGCAATGAAGGAACTGGCAGGAGTTGGATCAAGCACACAAAGGGAAGGCGTGAACTGCATGAAGTGCCCAACACACATGCGCAGTCTGGCCAGTTACTGCTAGGGAAAACTCTGATCTGAAGCACCGGGATGATCCAACAGTGGAGCATTCACAGGGGCCTCACTCGAAGAAGAACTCCAAATTTTTACAGGTGATTTCTGTCCTATTACCCTAAGAGTCTAAATGTGACTTCTCCTAAAATCTCACACATTTATGAGAGGCAGGAACAGAGTGCAAGTCTTTTGTGTCCTATTCCCTGTTCTGTGGCCTGGCCACTTTTGCATCATATCAAGTTAGGTCTTCGAGTCACTTGGACCTGATGTATATAGAATAAGCACAATAAACAAACTTCTGTGCAATCTATGATGCATTGAGTAGTAAATCTACTGAATATGCTGTCCACAGTCAACAATGCTTAGTAAGAATCCCTAGTAATATTCTCAGTGGTTTTTTCCTCTAAAATAAAATTACGAACTGGATCTTCAGATGATATAAATCAGCAGCTCACTGGGCTAGTCAATGGAGTTATGCTGATTTATACTAGCTGAGGCTTTGTCCTTATATGGCTTTGATACAGTGCCAGAATGGTGTTCTGACTTGATTCAAGCCCTGCTTTGATCCAAGGGCCATGGAACTCAGGTGGAAAGCTCTGTGTCTTTGGTGAGCTTTGGGCTAGGCTATATAGTTCAGAATTTTCACTTTGTAACTTGAGTCAATTGTCCCATTATAGTCAATGAAGCAGAATCTGATCTCACTAAATCTTTTAAATTCAGAGTAACTCTATTGAAACCAATGGAGATATAGTAAATTTATAACAGCATAACTTAGATCAGAATCTGGCCCACTATGTCTAAAACCAGACCTCTACCTATTTATCTCTTCTATACCAACTCTTAATGAGTTCAGTGGGAGTTTTCAAGGAGCAGAATAATCATAATGAACCTTTTTCTACCCAGACACCAAATGGAGCACATTAAGAGGAGGAAATCGACCTGGGGTGTGTGTGTGTAGATCTGTTGCAGATTACTATTTCATTCAATATGTGCATCAACCAATACAGAAGGTAGTTATCTCTAATTTATTGAAGGTCATGGTGCATGGATTGATAAAAGAAACATCATGTCTGATAAATTTGCTTGAATTCTTAAATGTACATTACTGAATTGGCAGTAGACATGATTTATCTGGATATCAGGAATGCATTTAGTACTATGCCACACACAACAGATAGAATCTCAGTAAGTCTAACAGTATTACAGGAAGTTTAGGGCAGAGATTGTTAAAATAACCAGTTTAACACTGGAGCCAAGCAACAAGAATGTTCAAAAAGTGGGGTATTACAGATTACAAAAAAGGCAAAATCTCAGAGCACTTCATTTTCCAAATCTATGCTATTGAGGACTCTGTATGTTCAAAACCAGTTATACTGGTACAATGCAGAAAGGAGCAATAAATACAGAGGAGGAAAAGAAGACCAAATGAGATATAGGTGTTAAATAATTAAGCAGATCAGAAAGTAGAAGAACCAGTGTTCTTCACCGTTTTTCAAATTTTGGGCTCAGTTATGAGTCCTCTTTGGTACCTATAGGGTACGTCTACACTTGCACGCTAGTTTGAACTAGGGATGCAAATGTAGGCAACAGAAATTGCTAATGAAGCGGGGATTTAAATATCCCGCACTTCATTAGCATAATCTCGCCCGCACGCTGTTTCAGAGCTCAGCTGTTTCGAACCAGGAAGTGCGCTCCAGGCTGGGTTAGTTTGAATCAATCCCCTTGGTTCGAACTAACATTACTCCTCAAAAAAAACTTTACTCCTCATTTTTTGAGGAGTAATGTTAGTTCGAACCAAAGGGTTTGATTTGAACTAACGCGGCCTGGAGCGCACTTCCTGGTTCGAAACAGCTGAGCTCCGAAACAGCGCGCGGGAGAGGTTATGCTAATGAAGCACGGGATATTTAAATCCCCACTTCATTAGCAATTTCGGTTGCCTACATTTGCATCCCTAGTTCGAACTAGGGTGCAAGTGTAGACGTACCCTTAGAGGAGTAAGAGGGCAAAAGGATTTCCCTTATTCCCTGTAGGTATGTCTACACTAGGAAATCATTTTGAAATAACTAAATTCAAAATAGTAACTCTGGAAATAACTATTTCAAAATAAACTTATTCCCCAAGGAAAGAGGGAGTACAACCCACACGTTATTTCAAAATAACAGGGTTGGTAGTGTGGACACTCTGCTTATTATTTCAAAGGGGGGTTATTTTGAAATAACTCCCTAATGTAGACCAGGGCTAAATGGGTGATTCATGCCACCAGAGCCTACAGAGAAGCTGTTCTTTTCTCAAATGCACCAGCCAGTACCTTGGAGCTGAGGCTGATGGGAGAGAATGTGCTAGCAGAAAAGCTGGTGGAGCTTCATAGGGGAAGTATCAGATTGTGATTCAGTCACAGTGAGGTTCATGCACAGCTATGCACTGCCCTTATTTGGGCTGGATTGTAAGAAGACAGTAGAGCTTTCTCTGGTCTTTTTATTCCCTTTTTATAACTTCCCATAAGGAAAAAGTCCAACATTATTTTTAGAACTGCTTACATTATTTACTATTATGAATGATTTGTCCAATGAATGTTGACCTACTCTGTATGAGTAATTCACTGGCTTATTGTGTGACTATATTTGGTGTGTGTGTGTGTGTGTGTGTGTGTATATATATATATAATAATTGAATAGTTTGTGCAAAGAAACTTCAGTCTTTGGGAATGTTCAGTCTTTTTACTGTGACTATTCACTGTTAGTCATGGTTACCTAAATTAAGTAGGATCATTCTCTTTGCTTAGTAATAAAACATTTCAAACTCGTGACTATCAACAACACTTTTCCAGTGGGAAAAAAATGGGATGACAAGTATTTATGGTAAAATTTGTTAATCTTTGGCTCCAGGTGTTTCCATTAATAAACTCTTGGTCATCTAAATCACAAATTCCACAAATATGATAACTGTTTATAATTATATAGTCTAATTCCACAAATAACAACAAAGAACTCAGCACATTGAGTCATGTAAATCTTAACAGATCTTTTTCTACTATTCAATTAACTGTATTCATTAGCTTAATTAGGTCTGACCTTGTATGGCTGTTCTGAGGTTCTCTAGATATTTTTATGGTGATTCAATTTTTAAAAATTGCTTTACCAAGAGGAAATCCCATGATATGCAACAATGAGGGAGGTCATGAAAGGAAACTTTCTTGATGTTTGTTCTTGTAGTTTGACTTGGGATACCAAGGAAAGTTGGCTTTGTATGTTGAGGGATACAAAAGAGTATTAGTGAAGAGCCTGATTTTCCTCTTATCTATGTAGTTTGGAGTGTAGCACCTTCAAAGTACAGTAATTGCAAATTCTATTGCACAATTTTGATTAGTTATGAAATATGATGTCATGAAATAAAAATGTGAGATCCTACAATGTATTTGTATTGAGTCACCAGTGTGACTCAATCAGATCAGAATTGTTATGTATTTTATTCGTATAACACCAAGAGGCCACACATAAAACTAAGGTCTCATTGAGCAAGTGCCGCTTAAACACACAGTGAGAGACAATCTCTGCCCTAATGATCTTACAAATCTCAATAGACTAGATAAATACAGGATGGGGAAAAGGGATATATCACCCAAGTAGAAAAAACAGTGATGGTTTACAAGCTTCATATTAAGGTTTAACTTATTTAGTTTTTGTCATTTGGGGTAGGATTTGGTTTATTTTACATTGTATTATATGTGGTACACAGTAAGGATGTGAAAGAAGGGATGACAGGAGGAGATTAACATAAAGGAAAAATAATGGGAGTGGGGACAGGAAGAAAAAATGGGAGAGAGCATGGAGGGAAAGATAAAGAAGTGCATTGGAGTGCAGAGTAGAGTGAGGCTGAAATGACAAGACTTGAGGGGGAAATGGAGAGGAGGGTAATTGAAGCAAACAGCCAATCATCAGAAAGGAAAGACTATTTAGAGCAAAAGGCTGTAGAAAGCAATTTGACATTGTCAGTGTCTGAAGGTTCTAAGGATCTGCCCAACTGGCTTGAGCTTCAGTTTATCTCCATCTTGGGTTTCTTTCTTTCCCCATGCCAAAATGAGTTGAGTAGGAGAGGGTGGTGCTGCAGGGATGAGAATGTAGGTGCCAAACCCTCTGGATAAAACGTAATGGATACTTAGCACCTACTGGCAGTCAGCCTCCCACACCATTCCCTCCTTTCCACCAGCAATCCCACCAATCAGCTCCTTCCGTCCCTGCTGGCACTTCTCACCTGCTGTGGTCAGCTGTTCCACAGTGTGCAGGAGGTGCTGAGGTGAGGGGAAGGATTGTGGACTGGGTGAGCTCAGGGAAGGGAGTGGAACTGGATGGGAAGAGGTGGGCTCAGAGAAGGGGTGGAATGAGGGCAGCGCCGGGGGCTGAGTGGCAGTTGAGCACCCCCCCCCCAGGGAAAGGAAAAAGCTGGTACCAGTGGATGTGAATGGTCTGGTAGGGGTGGGGAGTGTGTCCCCTGCCTTTTTTGAGTAACATCTTGCTTCCCTTCCTAACTTCTCCCTGTGCTGCAGAACCTGCTCAAACAGAATAGGATCAAAATTAAGGTTCTATAATCTTAAAATTGCTTTTCTCTACACCATGGTGTCCAATACACTAGCTACTAGCCACACGTGTCTATTTGGCCAGTTGAGTATGGCTAGTTGGCTTGAACAATGTGGCTATTTGTCTGGTTGAGTGTGGCTAGTTTGCTATAGCAGTAGCCACTGTAGAACTGGTTGGACACCACAGCTCTATAATATGTACAAACACAGAATTCTATCTGGTGTAGGATTTTGTTTTGTTAGTACTCAGGCATTATAGCACATGGATTCACTGTATAATACACATCTAGAGGATATATGTGTGGCATGCACACAATCAACTTAAATCATCCAAACGTAAAGATATGGAAGCTAAAACTGGGGAAAGTTAACATTAACTATTTGCTTGCACAGCACTCAGTGCATTTGCAACCACACCCACTGATAGCTTTAGAAACTTTCTTGTGTGTACACGGAGTTGCTTTTTGCAAGAATATACCCTTTGGAGTAGTTCTAGGCTACCATAGTCATAATTACAAAGTACAATCCTTAAATGCCAAATAATACCAGAGGTCTGTACCTTTTAAAGGCCATCTCCTTGATTACAAGAGGCCTAAAGACATCAGTTAGAGCAAGAGATTTCTAATTCCCTCAGGCAAGATTTCAGTTAAAACACTTGCAAAATGGTTTTAAATTAACCCCTTTGAAAGCCATACTTTCAGCACACTCAAGGCATAGCGTTCAAAGCAAACTCATTATTTTCCATGGAGTGCTAGAAAAGACAGACTAAGTGAAGGCACTTATGTTCTGGGCCTACTATTTCAATTTCATTTAGGAGATTATTTTTCTTCCTTGCTTTAAAATACCTATTCTATATAAACAAGTAGTCCTGTGGCACCTTAGGGCATGTCTACACTAGGACATTATTTCAAAATAACTTATTTCGAAAAAATAACTCCAGAAATAGCTATTTTGAAACAGCATGTCCACACTACAGGGAAGCCTCGAAATTAGTCTGAGGCAGGACCCCTTAATGGGGACACACTACCTTGACTTAGAGCCTGTGACAGGGCATCTGCTCTGCACTCACCCTTTAAGGGGTTAAAACACAGCCCTGGGTGAGAGCTGGATCCCTGGAGCAAGCAGCTGCAGCAGATAGCAGCCAATTAGGGCCCAGCTGAGGGGAGTATAAATAAAGGCCCATGGAGGGGGCAGAGACACACTTGCTCTGGCTGGGGAGCAGGAGAGACCTAGCTGCTAGGGAAACTAGAGGCTTCCTGATTTAGAACAGGGCTGGGGAAAGTCAGGCAGAGTTGGGTAAGCTCTGGCCGGGTAAGCTCCCAGGTTGCAGGACCTGAAGCAAGGCCTCAAGATACTAGGGCTATGGGGCTATGTCTACACTGGTGGGTTCTTGCACAAGTACGGCTGTTCTTGCGCAAGAACCCACAGAGCGTCCACACTGCCTGCCCACTCTTGCGCAAGGAAATGTACAGTATGGCGTGGTAAGAGAGGGCATCTTGCGCAAGAGCTACGCTCTTTCCTAACAGGTGTAAGCTCTCTTGTGCAGCTGCTCTTGCGCAAGAGGGCAGTGTGG
This sequence comes from Pelochelys cantorii, assembly GCA_032595735.1. NCBI lineage: Eukaryota > Metazoa > Chordata > Testudines > Trionychidae > Pelochelys > Pelochelys cantorii. The sequence continues at coordinate 41,272,775 of CM064327.1, read as the reverse complement.
ACGTGCAGGAAAGGCTTCTTGCGCAAGTACTGGCCTCTGGGGAAAAAACACAGGTGGCCTCTCTGACACTCCATACGTGCAATCAACACTCGCTGGTTCCCCCTAGCCGGCCTCCTCTTAAAGGCACAGGCACCCAGCGGAGCTGCATGCCACGTGTAGCCCCCAGAGCAGCCAGGGGGAGTGATGGCAGCTGCTCAGCCACAGGCAGGTCCCTCAGTCCCCACCCAGGAGCCACCCCAGAGCACCCAGCAGGCCCACAGGGGCACTAAGCGGCGGGCTCCATGCTGGGGCACCACGGAGGTCAAGGCCCTCCTGGACCTCTGGAACCAGGAGGAGGCTCTCCAGGACCCGAAGTCCAGGAGGAGAAATGCAGAGATTTTTGCCCGGATGGCCCAGGCGCTGGCGCACAGGGACACCTGACCCTGGAACAGGTCTGGGCTAAGGTGAAGGACCTGTGGCTCACCTATGCATGGGCCAGCAAGAGTGGGGGCGGCAGAGCCACTGCCTGTCCCCATTACCACCGCCTGCACAGCATCCTTGGGGACACAGTGGCCGAGGCCCTGAAGGCCCAGGTGGACGCAGCAGTGGCCACCCCAGTGGTCCTGCCAATGGACCCAGAGGAGGAGGAGGGCATCTGGTCCACCGAGGAGGAGGAGGAAGAGGATGGCACCCAGAGCCCACCAGCCCAGCCCAGCAGCCACGACGTGTCCCGGGCCTCCTTGGAGGCTGGCGAGGGATCATCTGGTGAGTGTCGCGGCTGCCACTCACAAGTGTGCAGGGGGCAGGGGGGCCATGGGATGGGGGACAGGGCGCAGCACATGGCACAGCCTGGCCGGATGCTGCACAGCGGCATGCAGCATGTGCAATCCCATGCAGCCAGACCGAGTGGCACACGAACACAGCAGCCAGCCCCAGCACGTGCCTGGGACCCTAGGGGTCATGCACACCCAGCCCAGGGGGTTGGGTCTGGCTGGGAGCAGCCCAGCCCCAAGGACACAGGCTGGATCTCCGGCAGCCCAAGGGTGCTGCACCCAGCATGCATCCATGGCCACCTATGGGACACAGTAGCTGCCCCAGGGGAAGGCACAACAGGCCCTCCCCCAGCACATGTGGCCCCCCCAGGGGGTCGGGCCACCTCAGGCCTCACTGCTGCCCCTAGGGGAATTCCCCCACACTGGTCACACCTGTCCCCAGGTGTTGTGGCATGTGCAGTGGCATGAGGAGGGCACAGGGTGCCCGGAACACCATGGGGCAGGGGTCACTGACCATCTCGCTCTCATGTGCTTCCTCTGCAGCGGGACCCCCTGCCAGCGAGGGACCTTCCAGCCCCATCCCGCTGGTGCCGAGGAGCCAGGGCCCATCGCAGCGCACCCGGGACCACCACCACCTGCTCCGCTGCTATGTCTGTGCCATTGACCACATGGAGTGCTCCCTCACCGCCAAGATCCATGTAGACGAGGAGTGGTGGGAGCGGGTGTGGAATCAGTACCTTGAGCGCTGCGACTGCGTGTGTGCCCTTCTGGGCACAATCGTGGAGTGCATGGGCCCTGCGCCACAGCACACTGTGTCCAGCCCTCCCTCCGCTGTCCCCCTGCCGTTCCCAGCCCTCTCCCCGCTTCCCCCCTGCTGTGCCCGTGCCCTGTCCTGCGGCCCCCCCAACCTCGGCACCTCCTGGTGCAGCCTGTCCCAACCTGGCACGAGGGGCACAGGTGCCCCCACACCCGTGGGGGTGGGAGAGGCCTCCCCTCCCACCCATGACCCCCTCCCAGTTCAGAGCCCCATCCACCCCCTTCCCCTTGTAAATAAAAGTGTTTTATCGTAACTCAGTGCATGATATTTATTGGGAGGTGAGGGAAGGGTGGTGATGGGAAGGGGAGGGGGAGGGAGAGGGGGAGATGGAGGCACGGGGGGAACCCTGCAGTCAGAGGCGTAGGTGCAGCCTACTCTGGGGCCTGGTCCAGCAGCACCCACAGAGCTTCCCGGACCCGCACCCTGTCTCAGTTCACCTGCTGGGTAGCAGCCTTCTGAGGATGCTGGTAGGCCTGGCCCTCACCTGCCATCCACCCCGGGAGGAAGGCCTCCCCCTTCCCCTCAATAATATTATGCAGCACGCTGTGATGACCTCCAGGAGGTGCTGCACCCCCATGTCCAGGCGGGTCAGGAGACACCTGAAGCGTGCCTTCAGACGGCTGAAGGCGCACTCCACGGAGTTGCAGGGCCGGTCCAGGTGGGCATTAAAGGCAGCCTGGCTGCAGTCCAGTTGGCCCATGTATGGCCGCATCAGCCAGGCCATCAGGGGGTAGGCTGCATCCCCCATGATGCAGACTGGCATCCTGACGGCCCCGATGGTGAAGTCCCATTGGGGGAAGTAGGTGCCTGCTGCCAGCCTGTGGCACAGGCCCAAGTGTCATGGGCCCGGCCGGACCACCCCACATAAATGTCCTAGAATAGGCCCTGGTGGTCCACGAGCGCCTGGAGCACCACCGAGCAGTAGCCCTACTGATTGATGAACCGGGCCGCTCGGTGCTCCGGTGCCCGGATGGGGATGTGGGTCCCGTCCATGGCTCCCCCACAGTTTGGGAACCCCAGGGTGGTGAAGCTGGCAATGGTGGCGTCCAGGTCACGGGGGTGGATCACCCTCTGGAGCAGCACGTCATTGATGGTGCGGACGACCTGCTGGGAGCACAAGAGATGCACCGAATGAGACACAGTGGGTACATGGGCCCTTGGGGTATGCTTGCCCTCCCTTTGATGGCCCCTCCCCCCACGCAGGCCAGGGTCCTCTGCCCCCAGGAGTTCCCCCCGCCCCCACCAGTGGGGCTGTGTGCAGGAGGGACAGCGTAACCCCCTGGGTGTGGGGTTTCCCCCTGCCCCTACAGCCTCCCACCGGTCTGGCCCCTTCCCTCCCCCAGGGCAAGCCCACGGTCCCCTGGGGGCCTTACCTGCCGGACAACCATGCCAACGGTGGGCCTGCCCACCCTGAACTGGTTCCCCATGGAGCGGTAGCTGGCCGGTTTCCAGAGGGCGATCGCAACCCTCTTCTCCATGGGGATGGCGGGGTGCAGGCAGGTGTCCTGCCTCCGGAGCGCAGAGGTGAGCCGGGTGCAGAGCTCATGGAATGTCTGCCTGTGCATCCGGAAGTTCTGCACCCAGTGTTGGTCATCCCATTGTCCCAGCACCAGGCGCTCCCACCAGTCCCCACTGGTGTCATGGCTCCACAGGTGCCTGTCGGTGGTGTGGTGGGGGGGCCCGAGCGCAGCTGCAGCATTCATCCGGTCCAGCATGTGCTGCCCAGTCTCCAGTTCCTGCTGGAGCAGTGTGACTTCCTGCTGAAGGACATCCACAGCCTCAATGATGGCTGTGAGAGGACATTGCTGAGTGGGGTCCTTCTCTGGCTCCATGGCTATAACGAGGGTAGCGATGGTGCCCAGGGGCACTTGCCAGGGGCTGAGGTGGAGGGCACGGCTGTGGCTCTCAATGCCTCACAGAGGTGCCTCAACATGCAGCCGCAGGGAAATGGCCATCCAGCGTCCCTTTAAGTGCATTTCCCAGTGGGGGTCTGGCACACTCCCACAGATGCCACTGGTGACCTCTTGACATGGCTGAAGTGGTTCCAGGGCCATTCTTGCGCAAGGGCGTCCCACCAGTGTGGACGCTTTCTTGCACAAGAGCTCAATGTTCTTGCGCTGTACTTCTGGCCATTGTGGACAAGAGCTTGCACAAGAGCTCTTGCACAAGTATACTTGCACAAGATATTCTTGCGCAAGAACCCGCCAGTGTAGATATAGCCTGGGGAAGCAGCCAGGATAGGCAAAAGCAGCAGGTCCACAACCTCTTGCCAATGATGAGTGGCCATTTCAGACTGCAGTTTGCCCCTGTGGCAGGAGCTAGATGAAAACTGGCAGTGGGTCACTGAGGCAAAGTAGGCACAGAGGGATTGAGGGTCCCCAGAGGGGGAGAACTCCAGTGTGTGGGGGCACCGCAGTAGAGCAGTACCCAGGTAGGAGGGCACCATGGTCCAGGAGAGATGGGGGCCCTGACATAGAGTGGTGGAGAATAACAAGTAACAGCGGGTGAGACACCAGGCAAAAGGGAGCACTCCAGCACCAAGAATGCTAATTCCCTGAGTACCAGCAGGAGGCGCCCTTGGTGGTGAGTCTGCCCTATGACAGAGCCCCAGGAAGCACTTGGGAGTAATTACTTTGAATGACTCTGGGAAGTAGTTATTTTGAAACAGCAGCAGTGGAGTATCCATACTACCGCTATTTAAAATAACTATTTTGAAATAAGCATTATTCCTCATGGAAAGGAGGAGTTATTATTTGGAAATAACCAGTACGTTATTTCAAAATAACGGACTTGGTTGTGTGGACGCTCTGCTTGTTATTTTGAAATAAGAGGAGTTATTTTGAAATAATTCCCTAGTGTAGACCAGGGCTTGCCTTTGACACTAATAAAAATATGTGTTAATCTCTAAGACTATGTCTACACTACTAAGTTATTTCCAAATTATAATTCTCGAAATAACTATTTCAAAATAGCATGTCCACACTACAAATCCTCAATGAAATAGTGCAGATTTATATTGAAATAGCACATTTACATTGACTGGAGCCTGAATCGCATTTAAAGCTCCCCAGAAGCACTCCAGGCAGGGCATCAGGACAGCAGTCACTTCCTATAGCTGCTTCCTGAGGCTCATGCTTAAAGGGGCTCCACACTACAGCCACATCTCAGACTCTTCACCATTGCCTACCTCCTTGAAGGACAGCAGACTCACACCATGTGCTGTAGTTGCCCTTGTGGACACCACAGCATTTCCACCATGGAGCTGGACCTGCTGCAAAGCAGTCACCGGCTGTTAGACCTCCTGCTGCAACTCCTGGCACAGTTTATGTAGGTTGCCCTTGGTGTGCTGCAGAACCACGATGACCAGCTCAGAATGGGGCATCTCCTCACTGTGGCTCGGGTGCTCCTCATGCCCCAAAGTTCCCTACATTCTCCCCTGCACACCATGTACTGCCACTTCTGGTGCTGGGAGACCAGTTCCGACTGGTGGGACCGCATCGTCATAGAGCGGTGACATGACCAGCGTGGTTCCAGACCTTCTGCATGAGGAAGGACACCTTCCTGGAGTTCTGTGAGAGGCTCGGTGCTGACCTATGGCAACAGGGCACCCAAAATGCGATGTGCCATCCCTCTCCAGAAGTGTGTTGCCATCACATTTTGGAAATTTGCCACACTGGACAGCTACCGGTCCCGTCAGACACCAGTTTGGTATGGGGAGATCAGCCATGGTTGATCTCCCCATCCATGCCCTCCATGCCATTGAGAAGGTTATCATATGAAGGATCCATCTCTGTCTTTAAAGATCAATAAGGCATTAATATTCACAACAGCCACATGATGCATGTTAATAAGTTTTTATAAGTCTCATGTCTGATGAGAGAAAGGCAGCTGGGAGATTGTCAGCTGAGTACGCCAGTGGAGGGAGGCAGGAAGATAGGTTGTGTGGTTTTGATTTCCTTAACTTGCAGGTACACAAAAAGAAAGAACTTGTCATGGGAGGAAAACAACATGTTGACATCACTGCTTACCCTTTCTCTGCTTGCGCAAGTACACCTCCCCTCCCCTCACCCCCCGGAGAGGTATCATAATCCTACAGGCTTCCACTCAGAGCCTGGTCTAGACTTGTTGGGAATGTGGCCTACATATTCCCACCAATGAAAGGCAATCCAGGGGAACCACCAGGTATGAGAAGTGTCTGTTGGTGCAGTCCCTCAGGAAGCAGATAACAGAGCTGCAGGAGGAGGTGGCTTATCTGCATAGCATCTGGGAATTCAAGAACTTCATCAACAAGATGTACATGAGGATGTTAGGGAAGGGAGATGCTTAACCCACTCCAGATTTTTATAGTAGCACTCAAGAAAGGAAAACTGGATACTTTATGGGGAAAAGACTGGTTGCTAGCCAACCCAGGCAGTAGATAGTAGTGCTCCATTCTCCACCCAGATCTGGGGTGAAGAACTGGTATGCTGTATTGGGAACAGGAGATAAGGAGGCTGAAGAGGAGGAACCATATGCCCCCAAGGCTGGGAGACTCACAGCCACCTCACCCAAGAGGAAAATGAGGAGTTCTGGTGGTCAGAGTCTAAGGAGAGGAATGGAGGCATCCATCAGCCAGCCTGATCTAATGTCCTGAAAGGTGTGCTGCCTGTCTGGAATCAGAGTCTGAGACATTATGGAAAGGTTCCTTAGGCCCATCTGATTCTCTGGTCACTACCCCATGCTACTCATCCCTGTGGATGCTAATGATACTGTCAGGCCTGATCCTGAGCAGATCAGAAGTGGCTACATGGCTCTGAAAGCAAAGGACTCCTGTAAGTCAGGAGTGCAAGCTATGTTCTCCTACATCCTCCCAGCTGAGGGCATGGGCCCAGGCAGGGAAATAGCACTATAAATGGCTGTGCACATAGTGTCAGCAGAAGGGCTTTGGCTTCCTTTACCATGAGATGCTGTTCTGGAAAGAGGGTCTGGAAAGAGATGAGGTCTATTTGACCAAGAAGAGGAAGAACATCTTTGCATACCTATTCATCAACTTAGTGAGGAGGGATTTAAATTAGGTTCAAAGGGGACACACAGGTAAGTGACCTCAATATGGGGGCTAGATGTTGTGGGGGATTTGGAAAATTACAGTTGAGTCACAGGAGCAAAAAAAGGGAAATCAGTGAGGGTATCTACTCAATATCTTAGATGCTGATGCACAAATGCAAGGATTACAGAGCTTTAATAAGAAGAACTGGAATTATTAATACATAAACTGATGTATGGCAATTGGCCTCACAGAGTACAAAGGGGCATAGCTTGTTCAGGAAAGGCAGGAAGGGTGAAAAGGGAAGAAGTGTTGTGTTATACATCAAGAACACATACACTTGTTCTGAGGTTCAAAAGAAGGTGATAGGGAGATCAGTGGAGAATGTCTAGATAAGATAAAAGGAGTAAAAGAAATAGGGGGTCTAATATAAGCCCAAATCAGGAAGAAATAGGTGGATGAGGCAGGTCTTCAACAAATAACAGAAATATCCAAAACACAACTATCCTCCAGACATCTGTGGAAAAAGTAATATGGCAAAACACATTATTTCTAACAGTTCTTTGAATGTACTACAGCCAACTTTTTGTTCCAGGAAGTGGAGGAAATAATCAGTGGACAGCTGTTTTAGACTTGGTTCTGTCCAGCAGGAGGAACTGGTAGTGAAAACGAAGTCGGAAGGCAATCTGGGTGAAAATGATCATGAAATTATACATTTCTTGATTCTAAGGAAAGGGGGATGTGAGAACACCAGAATAAGGACAATTGACTTCAAAAGAGCTGACTTTAATAAACTCAGAAAAGTGATAAATAAGGTTCTATAGGGAGAAAATATGAGGGAAAAAGGAGTTCAGGAAAGCTGACAGTTTCTAAGGAGACAACATTAAAGGCACAAACTATCGCAAGGTGAAGGAAAAAAATAGGAAGAGTACAGTATTAAAGGACCATTATATCTTCATCAGGAGCTCTTTAATAATCAGAAAATCAAAAAGGAATCTTACAAAAAGTAGAAACATGGACAAATTGTGAACGAGGAGTACAAAAGAATAGCACAAGCAGTTAGGAACAAAATCACAAAGGCTAAGGCACAAATGAGTTACACCTTCAAGGGACATTGTAACGAGTTTCACTCGTCCCACAGCGCCACCAGCCATCGGTCCTGGGGAATTGGCTTGGACGACCAGTGGCGAACTCCTTTTCGGGATACTACCCTTCAGCAGTGTCCACAATTGTCTGGATTCCCCCCTTTCGGGGGGAGACTTGATGGCCAGTCAGTGTGATCGAGCGTAGGCGTTGCAATTCGACACCCTATTATGGCGCCCCTTGTCCCGCTCACTGTGCCACACTCCCCGTGCCACTTCACCAACAGTTTATCTGTTCAGGGACTTCTGTAGTCAGTCTAGGGACTACCTCCGTAGCGCAAGACCCTCTCTTGCACCCCGACGAGGTGGTCTGAGGTCGGGATCATTCGTCCACTTTCTCCCTCTCGGGGCTTTCGCTCCTCCGGGGGTGAGAGGGGGGCCCGGACCCGCCCTCACTCACGGGCCCCAGCCCAGGGCCCTAAAGACGCGGACCGGTTTTCAGTCCGGGTCTGGCTGGTGGAGGCCTCCTGCCAAAACTCGCCAGTCTCCGGGCTATACACGGCCCTGCCCTGGGCTACTTCCTCTCATTCTTTCCCCCACTGTTTTGGGATCTCCCCATCACCGGCCTACCTGGCCTCCTGCGGCTTGGCCGCTTATCTGTCCTGGTGGGGTTTGGACCTCCTGTTGCTTCACGGGTGTTCTGCTCGTCCCCTCTGCCTTCCACGCCGGTCCCGTTTCCCCCTTGCTCCCAGGGGGTTTCCATGGCCCGGCGCTTCTCCTTTCCCCCTTGCCCTGGGGGCCGGGGCGGCGTTTAAATCTCCTGCTGCTTCTGGCGCCCGGCGGGATGTCGTGCTGACGTCATTGGGGCCGCCCAGCCCCTCCCACGGCGTCCGTGCTGTGCCTCGGCCGCTGCGCTGGAGGCTGCCAGATGATCAGCGGCCTCTGTGCACCCAGCGCAATGCCAGTGTTTTCCTCCCCGCCACCCAAACAGGGCGCTTACCGCGGGGGCTCCAGTGCAGGGCTGCAGGGCCCCGTCACAGACATAAAAGACAATAATAAAAAGTTCTGTTAGTACATTAGGAGCAAAGAGGAAGATGAAGTATAGGGCTTCTACTTAGCAGGAAAGGAAAACTAATAACTGATTACATCAAGTAATGGTTGTGTTTCATGCCTATTCAGCTGCAGTGTTGTTTTTTAAGTTTTTCCTGTTACAGACTAATTCGGCTACCCCTCTGAAGCTTTTAAAAAAATTATGGCAGCCAGACACTCAACACAATTAATATTAACAACAAGGAGGAGTAAACATAAGCCAAAATGGGGAAATAACAGGATACATAATATTTAGGTAAGTTGGAAGTGTTCAAGTTGGCAGGACCTGATGAAATTCACACTATGGTACTTAAGGAACTAGCTGAAGCAGTTTCAGAATGATTTGTAATTATCTTTGGGAATTCCAGGAAGACAGAGAAGTCTCCAAGGACTGGAAAGAACAAACATAGCTTCCATCTTTAAAAAGGGGAACAAAGACCTAGGGAATTATAGACTAGTCAGACTTTCCATACCTGGAAACATACTAGAAGATTGTTAAACAATAAAATTGTCAGCGCTTGGAGGATAATAGGATTATAAAGAATAGCCGGCATGGATTTGCCAAACTAATTTCCTTCTTTGACATTGAACAGTGAACAGCCCAGTGAACAGTTAGGAAGCCTTAATTTTAGTAAGACTTTTGACTCAGTTTCACATGGCATTCTCATAATTATAGCATTACTGATGTTGTTCTCTCATCAGCCTGAACAAAGTCACAGAAGAAGAATGGGAAAAATTGACTTTTGTATGGAGAATTGCAGGGAACTGCTTTTCTTTTGGGGAAACTGCTGGTGGGGGGAAGGAATGGTTTGATCTTTAGCCCAATGGATATATCAGAATCTTCAGCATGAATTAACAGTTGGTATTAGCAGATAATTTCTTGTTTATTTCCATTACAATATTTTTCTTTCATGATATCACCCACAATGTGATTGGTGCTGTCTAAGCATACAGGAAAACACAGTTTGTTGTGCAAAGATTTAGCAATTTAAGGAACATGATGAGGAATTCAATAGCGGTGGGTGGGTGAACCTCACAAATACAAAGAGTCTTATCATATAAGCTCCCAGAATGTGGATATTTACCTCAATGTCCTCACTTTTTGAATCTGTTAAAGCAGTGGTTCCCAATCTTTTTGATAGTGGGGACCAGTAAACCTATTCACAAGCTTTTAGAGGACCGGTAACATTTATTTGCATATTTGCATATTCATTAAGCAAATTAAATTGTGTTGCTGGCCCTACCTGTCTGGTGGGTTGTTCCACCACCCCTCCTGGCCCCAATCCTGGCTGCTTTATCGGCCGGCGCCAGCTCCCCCAGCCGCATCCAGTGCCGGGCGTTCTGCATCGGTGCGCATGGCACCCAGCGGGTTGTTCTGCCTCCCCCGCCCTCCCCCCCGGCCCCAATCCCAGCCACTTTATCAGCCGGCATCAGCTCCCCCGGCTGCGTCCAGCACCAGGCATTCTGCGTCGGCGCACACGGTGCCTGGCCTTCTCCCTGGGTCCTAGCGCCTGCCGGATCTAGCCCCGCTACCCGGGAGCATGCCCGGCAGAGACGCCGCGGTGGCGAGCTCTCTCCCAAGAGGGCCATGCTGCCGTGCTTGGCAGTGAAGGGTGCTGCTACCCCATCACACAAACTAGTAGGATCGTGTGCAATGATTTTTCTAAGGACCGGTATTTTTTTCTAAGGACCGGTACTGGGCCGTGGACCACACTTTGGGAAACACTGTGTTAAAGCATTCCCAGTCCCACCTTAAGCCTGAAAGTAGGCATGCAATTTGCAAAATAATAGAGAAAAGTTAACCTCACAGATTTGCTCTAAAGATTTCTGGTACTTCCTACTGCTAATTGATTTAGAAATATTGCAAAAACAGCTTTTTTTTTTTTCTTTATACTGGCACTTTTGTTTTTTGTTTTAGCCAGGAACAGGAAGAACTGAAGTGACTAAAAAAGTTAAATATAACTTTGATACCTCAAAAGTTTAATTTAGTTTGAAGTGAAAGCTTGTATCAATTAACCTATTGGAATGTTTAGTCAGACCTGTGAGGAGAGAGGGTGGGCATTTGGAAGAGACAAGTAGTGTGTGTACTCCAAATCCTATGCATTGATACTCTTTACATTGTTACACACACACACACCCCCTACACACATACACTCAACAATCACCACCTTCTGTTTACTTAAATCTCTCCTGAAAATACATAGTTGGGTGATGATCTCAGTACACCCTGGTCTACACTAGGGAGTTATTTTGAAATAACCCCCCTTATTTTAAATAAGAAGCAGAGCGTCAACACTACCAAGCCCATTCTTTCAAAATAATGGGCTGATTGTTTCAAAATTTGTACTCCTGCTTTCCTCAGGGAAAAACACTAATTTTGAAATAGTTATTTCAAAATAGCATTAGTGTGGGCACTCTGCTGCTGATATTTTGAAATAATTACTCCCCAGAAGAATTCAAAGTAATTACTCCCTAGTGCTTCCTGGGGCTCTAAGTTGACGTAGCGTGTCCACATAATGGAGCCTGCCTCGGACTAATTTTGAGTAGTGAGGACATGCTATTTTGATTTTGTTATTTTGGGAGTTATTTTGAATTTAGTTATTTTGAAATAATTTCCTAGTGTAGACATGCCCTATGTGAGTCAAGAGTATTAACCTCCTACATTTGTATATTCTGTATATGTATATTTTAAAAAGATCACCATAAGGTGTATATCCTAAGTGAGTTAGGCATATAATCATATCGTTCTAACCCTGGTCCTTCCTTGCCTCATACCTTCCCAACTGTTCAGCATCTTCTGTTCATTTTTTTCACATCTAATCCATGATTGTTTTGACAGTTGTTTCTTGTGAAACACCTAGTTCAGCTTCGGCTGTTACAATAAAATAATAAAAAGATATGGGCCTCAGAGTCACTGATGCACCCCTTTGAGATGAGGCTGGAAGTCTGTAGTCTCAAGGAAATTCTGCATTTTGGAACTGAAGTAAAATGGAGGTTAGCAAAGTTTTTTAAAATTTTAATATAAAATTGTGGTGCAGCTTTATTTTATTTTCCCCTCAAAAATATGCATATGTAGAATCCTGTCAAGGGCTTAAAGTGGTCTTCAAGAAATGCCAAGCCCATTACTTTCCAATGATGGAATCTGAGAGTAAGAAGCGAATGCAGGAATTTTAAATGGCTGAAGGACAGTGAAGATAAAGGGCCAGGTCCTCAGCTGTGTCAGCACTGTGCTTAAGGGAGCTGCAACAATGGTGGCTTTATGCCTTATTTTGTGGCTGGTTAATTACCGAGTCGGCCCCAGTGTAATTTAGGGCAGCATTATGACTGCTTTAAATTGTGCCTAAATACAGCAACATGCCAAGGAACTGTTCGGGTAACCAAGGATGATTGACAAATAATGGTACTTCAGCTATGCCCTCTCTCCAGTCTCATTACCACAATGCTTCCTACACCAGGGCTTTACCTTTGCACAAGGAGGGAGATGTACCACTACATTGGCCTTACGCTAATTAGGGCTTTCCCTATGTCAAACAAACCAAACCACCTGGTTTTTAGATGGTCAAGACCAGTCCCAAGGTGAAATTGTTTTAAGTTTCCAGTGGGGGAGCATAGCCAAGAGCTTTCTACATATAATAAAGGGCCTTGTATGTTTTATTTATTTCTGAATAACTACCATTCTCATGCATAATTGTAGAGCGTCATAATTGTAGAGTCTTAAGATTATTTCCTGCAAGTCCTTACTCACCCTCACAACATTAACATTTTCCACACTCCAAGCCATATATATATACTTTGCAACCGGTGTTCTTCTTTATAGGCTTGCTCATCTGAATAAATATTTCTCAGACTGCAGTATAAATACAGAACTATCATCATACCCCGCATAGGCACATTCTTTTTACTTCTCATGTGGTGAGCATCTGTAGCCGGCAGTATAATGACTTGAAATGTGGAAACTTTTCTGGCTTACTGCCAGTCTTGTAATTGTGTTTCTTCCTACAAACTTTTCTGAGTTTGTCCCAAACTTTGTATGATTGCAGTATGTTCCTACATTTCACCTTCATGTTTCTTGGAGGCTAATGTGCCAAATTCAAGCAAGGTATATGTCAGTTCAATTCCACTGAAGTCAGTGGAAAGGCACTTCTTAAGGCCACTGCTTCCCTTTCATAGAAGAGATCCATGCTGTTTAGAAATCATTATGATCAGGCCCTTATTTGTGGATAAAATACCTCCCTTTTGATATTCTCTGAGGGTATGTCTACACTACAGGACAAAGTTGAATGAAGATCTATAACTTCAGCTATGTTAATTGCATAGCTGAAGTCATAACTTAACTTGGCTTTTGGCACTATCTACACTGCAGGAAGTTGAAGAAAGAACACTCTTCCTTTGACTTCCCTTACTCCTTGTGAAAGCAGGGTTACCGGCATCGGTAACTCACTTCAAATTAGCTGTCTTAACTAGACCACTAATTCAAACCTTGGAAGACTGACAGAGGCAGTTTTGATCTTCCTCTGTAGTGTAGACATACCCTAAATTACCTTGCAGAGACCCAACACGATCACTGAAGGTGTAGAGTACCAAATTCTTTTCTTTCCTCCTAACACACAGTTCGGGAAAAACACACCTTTTCTATAGTGACAGTTAAAGAACACCAGTTCAGCTGGTAACTGGAAGATAGCTCAGTATCTTGTAAGACAAACTATAATAAGATCACCAAACTTCTTTCTGAAATACCCACTCCATATGTTTATGCATGTGTGATCTTCCCAACCCAGTGCTAATGATGTTGGTTTTTCACAAAATTTAGCCTCACTGAAAAATATAGATGGTCTCAAGCTGCAAAATCCAGTTCACTGGGGGAGGACTATGCTTCAATCCTTTATAATGATATGGGTTATATTTGGATCCAGGTCCAGGCTTGGATTCTGCAAAACTCCACATTTTCTTCCTTTACAAGCCTCCTGGCAGCATATTCAGGGCAGGAGACTGACAGTTTTCATCAAGTCAGGCCATTGTCTATTTCTGTCCTTAGCAGTTTCTCTTCAAGTTGCCCACCTGTGTTTATCGCTTCTTTACAATATTCAATAACAGGTTTTCTCACAGCAGAGTAAATTTTACTGGCAAATTATGTAAATAAAAAAAATGCATAAAAAGTAAGTAAAATAATATAAGCTGATAAGCTCTAACATTGAGCATGACAATCATTTCCCCCTCCTGCTGACATAGCACTGTCTACACTGCCACTTTTGTCAGTGAAACTTACGTTTTTTCACACCCCAACAGATAGAAGTTTTGCCAATAATAGTGTAAGTGTAGATAGTCCTAAGACAATCACCTTTTGTACCTTACATATGATATAGCGCCTCTTCCTGACTTACGAACCAGTTACGGACCAAGCAATTGGTCGTAACTCGGTTCGTTCGTAAGTCGGACCCCACTGAGTTACATGCAACCGCGCTGTTCGTAAGTGCGGATCGCGTTCATAACTCGGGGTCCGCCATTTACGACAGTTTTGGTCATAACTGCGAACGGTCGTAAGTCAACTGTTTGCAACTCGGGGACCAGCTGTACTCATAAGCTTGTGCTCCAGTGCATTAGGCACCTCTTTGGTCAGATAATTGTCTGCTTGAATTAGCGGGGTGGTCAGTCTGCCCTTCTTGTCTGAGTCTCTATAATTCTATTTTGGAGAAAAGGATGTTAGTTTCTGTACCAGTGGAGCGTACAAACTTTCTCTTACATTTGGCAGGGATTATCTTTGGCCTGCGTAATCATACTTTTACACTTGCAAGAATTTATGCTCATCTATTTGCTTCAATAGTCTTTGACTTCCAATTTTTAAAAGATGTCGTTTTGTCTCTAACTACCTTTTCTACTCTGTTGTTAGTGATGGTGGCTTCTTTTTTGGTCCTCTTACTTTTGTTGTTGTTTTCAATTTGATGTTTCAGAGGGGTAGCCGTGTTAGTCTCCAATAGAGAAAACTTAAAAAAACCAACCTACAGTACCTTAGAGACTAACAAAAAATGTAAATGGTATCATGAGTTTTCGTGGGCACAGCCCACAACTCATCTGAAGAAGCGGGTTGTGCCCAGGAAAGCTCATGATACCATCTACATTTTTTGTTAGTCTCTAAGGTGCTGCAGGACTATTCATTGTTTTTTTTTAAGTTTTTTTCAATTTGATTATATATTTAGTCTGAGCCTCTAATAATGGCCTTTTTAAAAGTTTCCATGAAGCTTTCAGGCACTTCACTCTTGTGACTGTTCCTTTCAAAATCTGTTAAACTAGCCCTCTCATTTTTGTGACCTAAAGGGGGGAAGAAAAGGTAATGCACAGAAATAATCAGAGGGAAGGGAAGAAGAGAAAGTTAAAGAATGTGAAACCTCTTTCTCAGAAGCATGGATACTACCTACTTATCTGGTATCTATTCATGCAGTGTATTAGACCCCAATGTAATGTGGTGCAATGTGAAATAAAGAGGAAGAGCAGGTACATATAGTGAAAACAAGGAAATGTGGATTAAGGGATAAGATACAATAAAAGAGATGGGGGGAAAACACATAATGCTCCTACAATAGTCAGTTAACTTACCACAGTAAAACAGTGAGACCCAGCAGGGATTGAACTCTGAGCCCAAATCTATACTTCCCTTGGCCAGAATCCTATAGAGGATAGCTTTTCCTACTTACATCTAAGTGCTGGATCAGTGTGTTCCAATGATGCTCAGGACCTCAACTATCAGGCCATTGACAGCTGTTAAGGAGGAACTCTTAGAAGTCCAATGGAGATGGTACGTCCATGGAGAGAAACCCTTCAAAGATAGAACTGCAAGCTGAGGTGAGTATTGGAGATCTTCTATGGTCGTCACAGGATAGAAGATGCTCTTTTCAACATCCTGGCTAGAACCACGAGGAGACCCAAGATGCACACTGGCTGCTGCTCAGGCAGACTGCACAGCCCATTGGTCGAATACAGTCCTTTATAGAGGGTTAGGTGGGAAAGCTGGAACATTCCATTCAGTCAGTCTGAGGTAAATGGAATTCTCAGTGCTGCTGGAGGGAAACCAGTTCTCAGGCCTCAGAGGCAGGAAAATCCAGTCCTGATAAGTTTAAAGTCAGAGTTTTATGTAAGCAACAAAATGAATTCTAGGGTCACATGTTGTCAGACTCCATTTTGTTTAACATGCAACTATAAGATTTTATCTCTAACACTTTCTTGAAGCTAATGCAGCTGTCATAGGTTTCTTTGATATCCCCCTCGCCCCACACACACATTAGAATGTTAAATTTTAATGAAATTATGGTAATTACTACTGAATCGTTCAATTCTATTCACCTCTTGGACTGGAGCCTCTGCTCCACTGAGGACTAAATCAAGAATAGCTTCTCCCCTTATGGGTTCCAGGACTAGCTGCTCCAAGCAGACATTAATGTCTAAAATGTTTTTCTCTGTATCACTTCCCGTCATGTTCCCAATCAATATGATCATAGTTGAAATCCCCTATTGTTATTAGGATTTCTGCTTTTGTAGGATCTCTAATCTTCCTGAGCATTTCACAGTCACTATCACCATCTTGGTGAAGTGGTCAGTAGTGAGTGCCTATTGCTATACCCTTATAATTCAAGCACCTAATTTCTAGCCATTAAAATTACGTGATATGTTTGATTTAGTCAAGATTTTTGCTGTATTTGATTCTGTTCTCTCAGGGTATGTCTACACAGCAAAGTTATTTCGAAATAACAGCCATTATTTCGAAATAACTTTCCTAGTGTCTACACAGCCAAACCGCTATTTCAAAATTAATTCGAAATAGTGGAGCGCTTATTTTGAATTTGGTAAACCTCATTCCACAAGGAATAACGCCAAATTCAAAATAGCTATTTTGAAATAAGTGCTGTGTAGACACTTATTTTGAAATAGGGGGCTTCCAGCCTTCCCAGAGTGCACTGGTGGCCACTCCAGCCTCAACCAAGAACACTCCTCTCCCTCCCTCCTCCCTGGAGCCCTTAAAGGGGTTGACTCTGGCCACAGTGCCTGTGCCAGCTCCAAGCCTGCCAGCCCAGAGCCAGCAGTCACTGCCCCTGACCCAGTGGCCCCAAAACATGAGCCAGCAAGCCACTGGCAGCCAGCCCTCTACCACTCCCCAGGAGCAATCTGCCAGCTCCCAGGAGCCTGCCAGGGCCCAGAGAAGGTGGGCGCCTTCCTGGTCCAGGGTGGAGATCATGGACCTTATTCAGGTTTGGGGGGATGCCCCCAACGTCCATGATCTCCGCACTAGACGGAGGAATGCAGCCGTCTATGGCAGGATAGCTGCCAGCCTGGCCACCAAAGGCCACATGAGAACCCAGGAGCAGGTTTGCATGAAAATCAAGTTGGTCTGGCGAGACCCCCAACCCTGAGCTTCCCCTCCCCCTTCTTCCCCTTGCTTCCCCCTTCTAGCTCCCTCCTCCCAAGTTTCCCCCTCCCCTCTCGCACCCTCTCTGCTCCCCTCTCCCGCCTCCTTTCCCCAGTCTCACCAGAATTTCATTTCCACCCCCCCCAATTTTGTTAAATGAAGAGAGTTTGCGTTCTTGAAAATACATGTATTTTATTTGACATCAGGAAGGGGGGTTAGAGAGGGGTAAGTGGAAGAACGTGAGGGAGGAATGCGGCACAAGCCCCCAGTGTGGCAGACCAGGGAAGCTCTTAGTGCTCCTCAGGGTGGAAGCTCTCCCACAGGGCCTCCTGGATATTGACAGTCCCCCCGATGGACCTCCTGGATGGCAGCCTGCAGAAAGTGCAGCCAGGCTCACAGCAACGCGTCCATGAGAAGCGCCAGAGTGCCCAGGGGCAGCTCTGGCTCCATGTTGCAGAGTGCTTTGGTGTCCCAAGTGAGGGCAACCAGAGCACGCAGAGACACAATGCTTTGCTCTCCCTCATTGAGGTAGGCAAGCAAGCAGGGAAAGCTGAGAACTGGCTGTCCGGGGGGGTCCCTTTAAGTACAGGCCTCAGATAGCCTCAGGCAGCAGCCACACAAAGTAACTCCTGACCTGATGCCCTGCCAGACCTGGTTCCGGCTGGCCTTAAATGCGATTCAGTGTCCACTGAGTGTGGATGCGCTATTTCAAAACAGCAAAAAGCTATTTCAAAATGCATTTTGTGTGTAGACGCGTTATTTCGAAATAAGATATTTCAAAATAACGGTGTAGTGTAGACATACCCTCTTTCACGTATAGTGTCATTCCCTGCCAGCATGAACTACTCTATCATGCCAATAAATTTTACACCCTGGTATTAACATGTCCCATTAATTATTATTTCACCAGGTTTCTGTGATACCTATTATATCAATATCCTCATTTAAACTCAGCTTTCAAGTTCACCCATTTTAGTATTTAGACTTTTTACTTTGTATACAAATCCTTGTAAAATATATCAATATTTAGTTGTCTGCCTTCATGTGGTGTAATTGAGTGGGATTCTTTTTGTTTGACTTTTTCTCTTCAGACCCTTCCTGTACTTTATCAATGTCTAGCCTCTCCTCTTTATTTGGATATAGAGTATCCCCTTTAATAAATCCTCCCAAAGGATAATTCTTTCTAAACCCTGTGCTCCTCCACATCTGTTGGCTCTCTCCCAACCCTTAGTTTAAAAATTCCTTTATAGCCTTTTTAATTTTATATGCCAGCAATCCGGTTCTGTTTTGGTTTAGGTGGAGCTCATCCTTCCTGTATAGGCTTTCTCTATGAAATTAATAGGAGGCAGGATTAAAACAAACATAAGGAAGTATTTCTTCACACAACATACAAGCCAACCGTTGGAACTCATTGCCAGGGGATGCTAGGAAGGCCAAAGGTATAACTGGGTTCAAAAGAGAATTAGATAAATTCATGGAAGAGAGGTCTATCAAGAGCTATTAGCCAAGATGCTCAGGGATGCAACTCCATGCTCTGGATGTCCCAAAGCCTCTGACTGCCAGAAACTGGGATGGGGTGGATCATTCAGTAAAGTGTCCTGTTCTGTTCACTCCATCTGAGGCATCTGGGACTAGCTACTATCTGAAGACAGGATACAGGGCTAGATGGACTACTGATCATATGGCCATTTTTAGGTTCTGTTGTTTTCTGAACCTTGTAGCCCCTTTGGCTCTTACGTTTCTGTTAAGAGGCACATAGGACAACCAAAGACAACTCATTCCATTGGATTCCAGCTTAGGGTGCATCTACGTAGCAGTGTTATTTCGGAATAATGGTCGTTGTTCCAAACTAACAATGCGAGCATCTACACAGCAATTCCATTATTTTGAAATAAATTCAAAATAACATATGGCTTATTCCAACTTCTGAAAACCTCATTCCATGAGGAATAATGCCTCTTCTGAAATTGCTATTTCAAAATAGCTGTAGTGTGGATGCTCCACTGCTGCTATTTTGAAATAGCTCCTCCCCAGGGCTATTCACAGTAATTACTCCCTAATGCTTCCTGGGGCTCTTAATTAAGGTGGCGCATCACATTAGAGGAGCCTGCCTTGGACTAATTTCAAAGGCTTCCCTGTAGTGTGGACCCACAATTTCAAAATAAGCTGTTTCAGAGTATTTCTTCCGGAATAACTTATTCCAAAATAAGTGTGCAGTGTAGACGTACCCTTAGAGTCCTTAACCCAAGCAGTCAGAATCAATCCTCAACAATTCTCATGCCATGCCCTGAACTCTTTCCTACCTCCCTTCATTTTGTCAGCTTCTGCAGCCTGACTTTGATCCTCCCCTCTTTGTGTTGTTGTCACTCTTTTCCAGCTTCTCACTAGCTTGGTTGCAGGACCTTTTTCTCTAGCAAGCTCAATCTTCAGGGGGAAATGGAAGGGTTAGTGCTGGCTTACCAAGATGCTACTCTACACCAGAGGGGGTTGCTTCTCTTTCTCTGGAGCTGACTAGAGATTCTCAGGATAGAGAGACAAATTAGTTTTGCCCATGGAACTCTGTAATACTTTTGTTAGACTTCTAGGACCCAAGTTTGGGAGGGAGGGTAGGAGCTGCATTTATACTGCAAAGCAATAGGGCTCAAACCCTGGGTCCTAGCTTGACTTGGGCTTGTGCCATCCGCTCTTGCAGGATCCTAGGAGCCTGAAACTGAGCTCAAGTCTAAGGATACATCTACACTGCACAGCTATTTTGAAATAATCTATTCCGGAATAGTTATTCCAAAATATCTTATTTCAAAATAGCATGTCTACACTGCAGGGAAACCTCAAAATTAGCCCAAGGCTGGCTTCCCTAATGTAGACATGCTATCTCAATTTAGAGCCCCAGGAGCCACTGGGGAGAGAGAACTTAAAATGGCCCTGATGAGGGGCTATTTCAAAATAGCAGCAGTAGAGTATCTACACACACCTTATTTCGAAATAGCTATTTCTGAATAGGCATTATTCCTCAAAGAATGAGGTTTACAGATTTTGGAATAAGCCGTCTATTATTCAAAATTATTTTGAAATAAAGGAATGGATGTGTAGACACTCACATTGTTATTTCAAAATAATTCTAGTTATCACAAAATAATGGTG
The DNA here is from genome assembly GCA_032595735.1 of Pelochelys cantorii. Lineage (NCBI taxonomy): Eukaryota > Metazoa > Chordata > Testudines > Trionychidae > Pelochelys > Pelochelys cantorii. The sequence goes on along the minus strand of CM064327.1, from coordinate 41,252,476 downwards.
CAGTGTAGACACACCCTTAGGGTACTTCTACAGAGCAGTGTTATTTTGGAATAACCAACATTATTCCGAAATAACATAGTCCGTGTCTACACTAAAAGCAGTTATTTCAACATAATGTTGAAATAATGGAAAACTGGAGGACTTCTTACTCCAACTCTTGTGCCCCTCATTTTACGAGGAGTAAGGGAAATTAGAGGAAGAGTGCTCTTTCTCGGACTTCCTGATGTGTAGACAGCGCCAAAAGCCAAAATAAGCTATTTCAACTTAGGCTACACAATTGATGTAGCTGAGGTTGCATAGCTTATTTCAGCTTTAGCCCTGCTGTGTAGATATGGCCTAAGAGATCTTTGTGTAGACAAAAACCTGAGTGAGCCCAGGCTTACATTCCAGTGTAGACATATCCCCAGTCCCCCTGCTACTATGAGGCTGCCAATCAATGTGGGCCTGCAGTTCCTGTATCAACTTTCTGGTTGCCTGGCCTACATGAGATCTACACACTCTCTGATAACACCTCAGAATGATATTAGCTTTTTTTGCAACTGCATCACGTAGTTGATTCATATTCACTTTGTGATCCACTTTGACTCCCAGATCATTTTCAGAAGTACTACTGCCTAGTCAATTATTTCCCATTTTGTAGTATTACAATTGATTTTTATTTCCCAAGTATGGTATTTTGGCCTTGACTCTACTACATTTCATCTTGCTGATTTCAAGCCAATTCTCCAATTAGGGAAGGTCTTTTTGAATTTTTATCCTATTCTCCAAAATCCTAGAAATCTATTCCTAACCTGGTGCCATCCACAAATTTAATACATAAGAACATAAGAATGGCCATACTGGATCAGACCAAATGTCCATCTAGCCCAGTATCCTGTCTGCCAACAGTGGCCAATACCAGATGCCCCAGAGGGAAGGAACACAACAGGTAATTCTCACATGATCCTTCCCCTGTCATCCACCTCCAGAGAAACAGAGGCTAGGGACACCATTCCTACCCATCCTGGCTAATAGCATTGATGCGTCTCACCTCCATGAATCTATCTAGCTCTTTTTTGAACCCTGTTAAAGTTCTAGCCTTCACCGCATCCTCTGGCAAGGAGTTCCACAGGTTGACTGTGTGTTGAGTGAAGAAAACCTTCCTTTTGTTTGTTTTAAATGTGCTGCATTGGTGACACCTAGTTCTTTTATTGTGGGAATAAGTAAATAACTTTTCCTTATTCACTTTTTCCATACCAGTCATGATTGTATAGACCTTTATCATATTCCCCCTTAGTCTCCTCTTTTCTAAGCTGAAAAGTCCAAGTCTTTTTAATCTCTCTTCATATGGGACCCATTTCGAACCCCTAATCATTTTTGTTGCCCTTTTCTGAACCTTTTCAAATGCCAATATCTTTTTTGAGATGAGGTGACCACATCTGTACGCAGTATTCAAGATGTGGGCATACCATGGTTTTATATAGAGGCAATAAGATATTTTCTGTCTTATTCTCTATCCCTCTTTTAATTACTCCTAACATTCTATTGGCTTTTTTGACTGCCGCTGCACACTATCCAAAATGACTCCAAGATCTTTCTCTTGAATAGTTGTAGCCAAATTAGTCCCCAACATATTGTATATATAGTTGGGATTATTTTTTCCAATGTGCATTACTTTACAATTATCAACATTAAATTTCATTTGCTATTTTGTTGCCAAATCACTTAGTTTGGTGAGATTACTTTGAAGCTCTTCACCGTCTGCTTTGGTCTTAACTATCTTGAGCAGTTTGGTATCATCTGCAAATTTTGCCACCTCACTGTTTACCCCTTTCTCTAGATCATTTATAAATAAGTTGAATAGGATGGGTCCCAGGACAGACCCTTAGGGGACCGCACTAGTTACCTCTCTCCACTCAGAAAACTTACCATTTATTCCTACCCTTTGTTTCCTGTCTTTTAACCATTTATCAATCCACGGAAGGACTTTCCCTCTTATCCCATGACAACTTACTTCACTTAAGAGCCTTTGGTGAGAGACCTTGTCAAAGGCTTTTTGGAAATCTAAGTATACTATATATGCTGGATCCCCCATGTCCACATGTTTGTTGACCCCCTCAAAGAACTCTATAGACTAGTAAGGCATGATTTCCCTTTACAGAAACCATATTGACTTTCCCCCAACAAATTGTATTCATCCATGTGTCTGACAGTTTTATTCTCTACTATAGTTTCAACTAATTTGCCGGTACTGACATTAGCCTTACCATTCTGTAATTGCCAGGATCACCTATCGAGCCCTTTTAAAATATTGGCATCATGTTAGCTATCTTCCAATCATTAGGTACAGAAGCCAATTTAAAGGATAGGTTACAAACCACAGTTAATAGTTCCCCAGTTTCCCATTTGAGTTCTTTCAGAACTTTTGGGTGAATGCCATCTTGTCCCGGTGACTTGTTACTGTTAAGTTTATCAATTTGTTCCAAAACCTCCTCTAATAACAGCTCAATCTGGGACAGTTCCTCAAATTTGTCACCTAAAAAGCATGGCTCAGGTTTGAGAATCTCCCCAATATCCTCAGCCATGAAGACTGAAGTAAAGAATTCATTTAGCTTCTCTGCTATGACTTTATCATCTTTGAGTGCTCCTTTAGCATCTCGATCATCCAAGCGCCCCACTGGTTGGCACCCTTCCTGCTTCTGATGTACTTAAAAAGCATTTTACTGTTACTTTTTGAGTTTTTGGATGGCAGTTCTTCGAACTCCTTTTTGGCTTTTCTTATTATATTTTTACACTTAATTTGACAATGTTTATGGTCCATTCTATTTTCCTCACTGGGATTGGACTTCCACCTTTTAGAATATATCTTTTTATCTGTCACTGCTTCTTTTACCTGATTGTTAAGCCATGGTGGCACTTTTTTGGTTCTCTTACTGTGTTTTTTAGTGTGGGGTATACATTTAAGTTGAGCCTCTATTATGGTGTCTTTGAAAAGTTTCCATACAGCTTGCAGAGATTTTACTTTTGTCACCATATCTTTTAATTTTTGTTTAACTAACTTCCTCATTTTTATGTAGTTCCCCTTTCTGAAATTAAATGCCACAGTGTTGGGCTGCTGAGGTGTTTTTCCCACCACAGGGGAAAAACATTTATTACATTATGGTCACTATTTCCAAGCGGTCCAGTTATATTTACCTCTTGAACCAGATCCTGTGCTCCACTTAGGAATAAATCTCCCCTTGCGGGGTCCAGAACCAGTTGCTCCAAGAAGCAGTCATTTAAGGTATCAAGAAATTTTATCTCTGCATCCCGTCCTGAGGTGACGTGTACCCAGTCAATATGGGGATAGTTTAAATCCCCCACTATTACTGAGTTTTTTAATTTGATAGCCTCTCTAATCTTCCTTAGCATTTCATAGTCATTATCACTGTCCTGATCAGGTGGTCGATAATATATTCCTACTGCTATATTCTTATTATTGGAGCATGGAATTACTATCCATAGAGATTCTATGGAACATTTTGGCTCATTTAAAATTTTTACTTCATTTGATTCTACATTTTCTTTCACATATAGTGTCTGTCCTTCTGATATATTTTATACCCTGGTATGACTATGTCCCATTGATTGTCCTCATTCCCCCAAGTTTCCCTGATGCCTATTATATCAATATCCTCCTTTAAAACTAGGCACTCTAGTTCTCCCATTTTACTCTTTAGACTTCTAGCATTTGTGTATAAGCACTTTAATAATTTGTCGCTATTTATTTGTCTGCCATTTCTTGATGCATTAGACTCTTTTTCATTTGATTGTGTCTCATCTGATCTGACCCATACTTCCATCCTCTCCTCCTAACTAGAACATAGAGCATCTCTATTAATAGAACCTGCCCTAATAGATGTCTCTGTCCAATCTATGTGCTCCTCCACATCTGTCAGCTTTCCCCCAGCCCTTAGTTTAGAAACTGCTCTACAACTTTTTTAATGTTAAGTGCCAGCTGTCTGGTTCTATTTTAATTTAGGTGGAGCCCATCCTTCCTGTATAGGTTCTCCCTATCCCAAAAGTTTCTGCAGTTCCTAATAAATCTAAACCCCTCCTCTCTACACCATCATCTCATCTACACACTGAGACTCTGAAGCTTTGCCTGCCTACCTGACCCTGCACATGAAACTGGAAGCATTTCAGAGAGTATACTCTCTGCTCCATCATCCAAGTCATTAAAGAAAAATCAGAATAGTTTGAGACCCAGCACAGACCTCTGTGTGACTCCACTACGTATGTCCTCCCAGTGTGACAACAAATCAATAATAATTATTTTTGAGTATAGTATTTCAACCATTTTTGCACCCACCTTATTGTAATTTTATCTAGAATATATTTTCTTTGTTTGCTTATGAAACTGTTACATGGGTCTGTGTCAAAAGCCTTACTGAAAGATATATAGATATCTAACGCATGTGTCACCCATCTCCTGCTTCCCCCATCCATTAGGCCAATAACCCTATAAAAGAAGGAAATTAGGTTGTTTTGGCATCATTTGTTGTGAATATCCATTCTGGCTATTACTTGTAACCCTATTATCCTCTAATGTGCTTACAAATTGATTAATTATTGGTTCCAGCGTCTTTCCAGATATTAAAGGTAGGCTGACTGGTCTATAGTTCTCTAGTTCTTTTTTAAAGATAGACCTATGTTAGCCCTTCTCTAGAGTTCTGATATTTCAAAGATCATCAATAATAGTTCCAAAGTTCAGCTAGTTCCTTATGTATCTTGCCTTTTTTAAAGATTTTTTTACAGCTTTCCAGATTATAACTCTTTGAGCTGGGCCTTTGGTTAGAAAATATTATGTGTTCTCTTTCAGAGTAAGATTATTCCATAACTGTATATTGCCTCTACCCTCAGTGGTGAAACATCTCTTTGTTAGGAATCATATAGGTAATACATAACAGAATATTTTAAGTGCATGTTGACTTATATGTTGGGTATTAAATCAGACATTTAGATACAGCTGTCATGTAGTCCATTAGAAAATGTTTCAGTATACCAGATGTATGCTGTCTAGCTTCCCCAAACCAAGTAGATATGCCAACAAACATACCTGAGAACAGCCATTTATATCTCATTTTTATGGGTACCAGTAACAGTCAATCCTACAATACTCCCTACATTTACATCACGTATGTTTATCATGAACAGGCAGATACCAGTGCAAAGGTAGTCAAATTAACTGATCTATCCACAGCCTCCCAACATCCTTATCTTATGACATATCTGCAGTTCATAAGTTCTGCTGAACCCACTTCTACACTGAATAAATCTTCAGTGTTCTGAGTAACATTATTACTAATGCATAAAGGTCCTGTTTAATGTAGCCAATGTTGCATGTCTGACTTTTAAAGATGAGTTTGGATGGTTTCCAGGTTACATATATATGTGTCTCCTTAAAATATGCCTCAGAGGATGAAGCTGACCAGAGAATCTGTGAAAATGCTAAATTTATTAAAAGTGTGTTGACTACTCTCTCTAGTTATGTGAAACATTTATGGATGATCCCTCAAGAATCTGGCTGCTGGTTGGATGAATAACAAATGCTAGCTAGCAAGTCTGTGTTCCAAATACTCCTGTAGCTATGTATAGTAGTAGTAATTCTTCTACAGGTTTTACTATATCAGCTATTAGTTTTTGTTGAGGGGTCTTTTGTCATTGCATATTATTAAAATATTGCTATATGGGTCTGATGTGACACATGTGAAATAGAAGATGGCATTAATTTATATGATAAAACTGTATAAGAATATATCGTTTTTATATCATTATATGAATATCTTTCTTCTTTTATGGAAAATTCTGTCATCTTGCATCCTAGAGAGAATAGTCAACCCATCCTTACAAACTATTTACAGGGCTCACTGAAATTCTGCCATGGAATGTAGTACTTGTATAATTGCACACTATCAATGAACAACATTGTTGAGAGCAAGAACTGAAGAATACTGTCTGCAGCTGAAAATGCAGTTGAAATTTAGGTTTAAAAAGTACCATAGTTACTCCTGCCACCAGGACATTGGCACTAATACTAGTACTCTTCCCTTACTCTCATAAGTTCCACAATTTCCACAAATAGCCAGAAGCATTTTTTATCTAATTGAAGGGACTGAGGATAGGTCTGTGCAGCAAAAAAGTCCTGAAAACCTGCATCAGCGAGTCTCAGAGCCTGGGTCAACTGACTCAGGCTCTCAGGGTTTGTGCTATTGGGCTAAAATAGCATTGTTGATGTTTGGGCTTGGGTTGAAGCCTGGGCTCTGAAACCTAGTAATGCGGGGGGAAGAGAGAGGGAACTCCAGCATATTCTCATTGACTTCAGTGAAGTTACCCCTTATTTTCACTACTATAAATCAGAATACAATCAAGCACTTGTTTTAATGGCAAAAAAGTGCTTTTGTCCTGTGTTGAGATTATATTTCAAATTTCAGATCCAACAGATTTTTTTTTTTGGCTAACTAAAGAGAATTTATAACTAGAACTGTTGTTAAACCCATAAATATCGGGAGTGTTATCACCAGTCTCTGCTATATTTAATTTACTGAGTGCTGTCCTTGAATAATAGGCATACAAGGTTCTGAATAGTTAAATGCAATAGGATATTCTAGTAGTTATACACAGATACTTCACAAGCTGCAACTGTTGGACATAGATCTTAGCAGCTTCACCAGTCCCCCAATCTTGTCTTTCTTTTCATCAGAATAGCTGTACTTCATTTTAAAATACTCTGTGAGGGCACAGAAGAAACTAAAAAGAAGTTCATAAAGGCTTTGGATAATATTTTTCACCTGTAAAACATGTAAAGTACAAAAGTTCACATATTAGGGTGCAGACTGTTTCTTTATGACATTCTTTCTATATTTTAAACATAAAATGTGTGCCAAGTGATTCTTGGTTTGAAAAAAATCATGTAAAAACTTGAATAGTATTAATAACCAACACACAATACAGAGCTTCTCATATACAGTTTTAACATGGGCCCTCTATGGCTTTGCCAATAGTTTCAAGTTAATTTTAATGAAAAAATGCACATATTGATTACAGGAGCATATCATGCCAATGATTAATTCTTCTCCTTTTTAAAGTACATTCTCCCTGATCTAGAAGTGTCTAATGGAAATGATCGCTCATGCACAGGAACAAAGCAGAATGCATAGCCTTTAGTTTTGCTTCAGCAAATGTATCCAAATGTACTGAAATTAACAAAGGATTAATCTTTGTAGTGGAACTCTGCTTAATATACCAAAGGGAGGTTTGGCATTACATAAGAACATAAGAACGGCCATACAGGGTCAGACCAAAGGTCCATCCAGCCCAGTATCCTGTCTGCCGACAGTGGCTAATACCAGATGCCCCAGAGGGAGGGAACACAACAGGTAATCCTCACACGATCCCTCCCCTGTCACCCACCTCCAGAGACACAGAAGTTAGGGACACCATTCCTATCCATCCTGGCTAATAGCCATTGATGGACCTAACCTCCATGAATTTATCTAGCTCTTTTTTTAATTCTAACACAGTAGTTCTATTTAGGCACTGAGGGACATATTTTTTAAAGTATTTAGGCACTTAGTGGGTTTTTCAAAAGTAGTTAGACACCTGACATTGTGAAAAGAATGGATTTTAGGCACCCTAGTGCTTTTGAAAAATCTCACTTGGTACCTAATTGCCTGCAAAAGTCTGTCTCTTCTTCTATGGGATACTGAAATACCCAGACAATCAAGACTTTGTTGGCCTCTGGCTCTACAAAATCTGTTCACTTTTATAGAGTCATAGAGTTTAAGTCCAGTAGAGCCCATCAGACCATAGTGTATGACTTCCTGTACAGCACAGACCACCAACACCATCCAACACCTGCATGCTAAACCCACAGTCTAGCCTTTTAGATCTGTTTGTAAATGGATGGTCTGGGAAATAGTTGGATCGCTGTTTAGGGTCTTTTATTGCAGTAGACAACAATAACGGTATAACACAATCAATCAGGAATTCTGGATTCATTCATGCCTGCTGCTTTGTTCTTTGCTTTAATGTAATTGTGTGGGATTTTTCTTGACAGTGATAGCTATGTTAGAGAAGATGTATTAGAGGAGGTGCAATCTCTTTAATAACTCAACAGAAATCCATGAAAATCTTGCCTTTGTCCAGCAAAGTTCGCAAAACGCTCAGTGCAGGCAATCCTTTAAGATGTACTCTGGTTTCCTATTACTGCCTGATATTATATATCAGAAAGTAAGAAATCAAGGTAGACCATTCTGTCTCATATACTGGATACTCTGTGCTGCACAGTTCCAAAAGAAGTCCCTAATTCTGGTCCTGATTCAAGATCTCATTTTAATGTGCAGAAAAGTGCTACTTGGATGAGCAGAGGAATGAAAAACCTTACTTATGAGAGGATATGCAAAGAGCTTGGCTTGTTTAGCCTAACCAAATGAAGGCTGAAGGGAGATATGGTTGCTTTCTTTAAATACATCAGAGGATTAAATACCAGGGAAAGAGAGGAATGATTTAAGTTGAGGGTCAATGTTGACACAAAAACAAATGAATATAAACTAGCTATTAACAAGTGTAAGTTTGAAATTAGACAAAGGCTACATCTAGACTACATTCCTCTGTTGACAGAGGGATGCAAATCAAGCACATTGAAATTGCTAATGAAGCAGGGATTTAAATATCCCGCACTTCATTAGCATAAACATGGCCACTGCTTTTTTCAAAACAGAGCTTTTTTGAAAAAATGGCAGTCTAGACACAGCTCTGTTGAAAATAAACCCTTTTTCGACAGACCCTGTATTCTTCAAAAATGAGGTTTACAGGATCTGTCCAAAAAGGGTTTATTTTCAACAGATCCACGTCTAGACTGCCGTTTTTTTTTGAAAAAGCTCCATTTAAAAAAAAGCGGCGGCCATGTTTATGTTAATGAAGCATGGGATATTTAAATCCCTGCTTCCTTAGCAATTTGATGTACCTAATCTACATCTCTCTGTCGACAGAGAGGTGTAATCTAGACACACCCAAAGATAGCTTAACCATCAAAGGAGTGATGTTCTGAAGCAGCCTACCAAGGAGAGCAAAAAACCTAACTGGCTTCAAGACTGAGCTTGAGAAGTTTATGAAGGGTATGGCATGAAAGGGCTGCCTACAATGGTATGTAGCCAATGTGTGACTGCTAGTAGCATTTATCCCCAACAGTCAGTAGTGGGAAACTGGGTGAGTTACTACAGAACATTTTCCCCAGATGTCTGGCTATTGCTCAGGGTCTAACTGATCACTAAAGTTAGGACTGGGAAGGAATTTTCTCCTGGACCAAATTGGCAGAGACCCTGTGGGTTTTTTGCCTTCCACGGCAACAGAGAGCATGGGTCACCTGTAGGTTTGAAATAATATAAATGGTTGATTCTCTGTAAATAGAAGTCTTCACATCATGATTTGGGCAGTTCAGTAACTCAGGTGAAGGTTATGGGTCTGTTACAGGAGTGGGTGGGTGAAGGTCTGTGGCTTGCAATGTGCAGGAGGTCAGACTAGATGATCATGATGATCTTAAGTCTGTGAGACTATAAGAAGTGTAACTTTAAAAAAAAATTGTGCTTGTAATTTTATTTTGAATGAGAATTTGTACAAAGACATACTGGGTACTGAGTACCAAACCATAGAGACTGCAGATTGAAAAGACCATGTTTTCCAGTCCATTCTCATTGCAAATATAGCATATTATTCCATAGCGATGGCTACATTTGATTATTTTTTCAAGAGTCCTAGAAAAGTTTGAGTGATCAGAAAAAGATCTCTTCAGAGGCAGCTTGGGTGAAAGTGATCATGAAATCATAGAGCATGAAATCATAGAGCTCACAATTCTAAGGAAGAGTAGAAGGCAGAACAGCAAAATAGAGACAATGGATTTCAGGAAGGCGGATTTTGGTAAGCTCGGAGAGCTGATAGGTGAGGTCCCATGGGAATCAAGACTGAGGGGAAAAACAACTGAGGAGAGTTGGCAGTTTTTCAAAGGGACGTTATTAAGGGCCCAAAAGCAAGCTATTCTGCTGCATAGGAAAGATAGAAAATATGGCAAAAGACCGCCTTGGCTTAACCACGAAATCTTGCATGATCTAAAAATAAAAAGGAGTCATCATAAAAAATGGAAACTAGAACAAATTACAAGGGATGAATATAGGCAAACAACACAGGAATGCAGGGGCAAGATTAGAAAGGCAAAGGCACAAAATGAGCTCAAACTAGCTATGGGAATAAAAGGAAACAAGAAGACTTTTTATAAATACATTAAAAGCAAGAGGAAGACCAAGGGCAGGGTAAGCCCACTGCTCAGTGAGGAGGGTGAAACAGTAACAGGAAACTTGGAAATAGCAGAGATGCTTAATGACTTCTTTGTTTTGGTCTTCACCGAGAAGTCTGAAGGAATACCTAACATAGTGAATGCTAGTGGGAAGGGGGTAGGTTTAGAAGACAAAATAAAAAAAAGAACAAGTTAAAAATCCCTTAGAAAAGTTAGATGTCTGCAAGTCACCAGGGCCTGATGAAATGCATCCTAGAATACTCAAGGAGCTGATAGAGGAGGTAACGGAGCCTCTAGCTATCATCTTTGGAAAATCATGGGAGACAGGAGAGATTCCAGAAGACTGGAAAAGGGCAAATATAGTGCCCATCTATAAAAAGGGAAAAAAGAACAACCCAGGAAACTACAGACCAGTTAGTTTAACTTCTGTGCCAGGGAAGATAATGGAGCAAGTAATTAAGGAAATCATCTGCAAACACTTGGAAGGTAGTAAGGTGATAGGGAACAGCCAGCATGGATTTGTAAAGAACAAATCATGTCAAACCAATCTGATAGCTTTCTTTGATAGGATAACGAGTCTTGTGGATAAGGGAGAAGCAGTGGATGTGGCATACCTAGACTTTAGTAAGGCATTTGATACGGTCTCGCATGATATTCTTATCAATAAACTAGGCAAATACAACTTAGATGGGGCTACTATAAGGTGAGTGCATAACTGGCTGGATAACCATACTCAGAGAGTACTTATTAATGGTTCTCAATCCTGCTGGAAAGGTATAACAAGTGGGATTCCGCAGGGGTCTGTTTTGGGACCAGCTCTCTTCAATATCTTCATCAACGATTTAGATATTGGCATAGAAAGTACGCTTATTAAGTTTGCAGATGATACCAAGCTGGGAGGTATCTTAAAGCTCAGAAAAATGAGCCATGACAGTTTTAATAGCAAGTATAAAGTGCACTTTTGTGTTAACACAAAACATTGAAAATATTTTTTAGGAAATGACGTATTCTGACAACTTGACTTTTAGTTTTTTCAAAAAGCTTAGATTGCTGCTTCACCTGTAAAGCGCATTGTAACTGATCAAACTGTGCATTGCATCTAAGGTATAATAGATGAGGGATTCTATTTTACAGGATACTAGTGTTGTTCCTCAGCAACTGTAGTATATCCCAATGAAGGAGTCTGATTACTGCTAAATACCTTCATTACAGAATTACATAGATTTTATTACTAAACTTTCATTTCTCTCTGTCCTGTCCCACTAGAAAATCTTCTAATCTTTAATAAAAACCCAAATTGAGCTTTTTAAACTAATTAATTATTTAATTATTGTTCAATTAACTAATTAATAACTAATTAAGTGATTCTAACAGTTCCAGATACATCCAGATAGAACAAAACTGCTTTACTAGTGAATGTCCAGTACAATCCCAACAATTTCATTGGAATGTTAAACTCAGGAAAATGTCTGTAAAATGGCATCTTCTTAACCTTACAAACTTAACAGACGTATCTGCTGTTTGTGTGTCTTTGGGTGCTATTTGTTTGTTTTACTGCCAAAACCAAGTTTTTACTGCTATTCCTATTAAAGAGTCAAGATAGCAATGGGAAAGAGAACTGGAATCAATGCTATAGATGAAACTTAGAAGTTCTGCCTGTGGGTGTGCACGTGCAGGGATCCCGTTAAGGCACCTTTGTGTTCAACTCTCCAGATCATGATGCTACTTTGCACCAATCTGTTCCCCTTGCACAAGGTAGAACAGCCCACAGGAGTTACTTCAGTAGATCTACATTGATTTATATCAGCAGAAGTGCTGCCCTCCTATGTTTAGTTTGGTATATTAACAGGAAAAACTGTCTTTTTACTTCAGCAAATCTCAAATATAGAGTAATCTAGGTAAGATGGATGTAGAGAAACACAAGATATAGTATATTCTTTATAGGTATTTATACTGTGCTCATCACCATAGTTTCTGGTGCCTTCCAATAGTGCATTAGGTGACATGACTATGCCTCTTTCTTGTGTTTTTTGTTCTCTCATATTATCTCTGGGGTGAGAATACAGATAATCTTGTTTTGGTAGGTTGTGGGTGCTTTATATACTATGCATATTGCTTAGTACTTATTATTAGAGAAGACGACATCAAATAAATGCACCTTGCCATGGAAGCAGAGTGTGGAGAGGCTTTTGATGGTTCCCAGGTAGTTCATTGCACTGTCTGGGACACCCTTGAAGAAAGATCTGTCTCCTGCACTGGTGATCTTTACCCTTATTGTAGACAAGTCTCACAGGGGTAGCGGTGTTAGTCTGTATCTGCAAAAACAAGGAGCCCTGAAGCACCTTAAAGACTAACAGATTTATTTGGCCATAACCTTTTGTGGGTAAAAATCACTTCATGAGATGCACGGAGAGCTTTGGTGATTCTGAGGCCCACCGTTGTTGATCAGTTTTCATGCCAGAACCTTGGGCTGCTGGAATATAAAGACCTTGAAATTGATAGGCAATTCTATGGGAAAGCAACGTAGAGAACAGAGGACAGGTAGGATGTGCTTACAGATGTCTGGGATGCTGAAGAGTCGTGGTGCAGCATTCTTTACTTGTTGGCGTTTCCTAAGCAATGAAGGCTTCATATTCAGGCCTACCACTGCTGGAGTGCTTTTGTTCAGTGTTTCTGTTCTGAGATTACTAGTACTTTAATACAAAGTAGGTTGCACAACTGGTGCAGCACAGGAATTACCGGTAATACATGAGAAATTTCCTGCACTTCTTCCTGGCTATTTTCATGGCAATATTTTCAAAATGCTCAAAAGAATAAGTGTAAACTAGTAGTGACCTGTGAAACATTCCCCCCTTCCATAGTAAAAGGGGGTTCTTCAGTGCACAGGGGAAAAAGGCATGTAAGTTCTTATTGACCCAGTGTGGGGGAGTTGATGAGAGGTGAGAGATAAGCTGCCTCCGAGCATATTTGCAAAAGTCCTCATTCCTTTCCACAAACAGTTCAGTGAATACAATGTTACTGACACAAATGTTCATGAAATAATAAAATGAGTTCTCTGCACCAGGAAAGAGAATACGCGTTCTTCGTTCAAATCCATGTCAGTAAGTATTTCTCATACCATTTATCCTGCTCTAATCACAGGATTTTATAGTTTATTCGGAAAATGGCATCACTACCAACACAGTTTCCAGAAAACACCAAGCTGTGGGAGTACTGGTTCAGCACTGACTTGAAGGCACTGGTGCAGCACTTTGGGCCTGCTCCAGAGTTCACTAAAGTCAAACATTCCCATTGACTTCCACTGGCTTTGGCTCCAAAGGGTCCTACTCAATGAAACAGGTTGAGTGCTGATACAAAAACCACTTCATGAATCTCCATTACCACTTTCTATAGGTCCTAGCTATTCCCAAAGACTATACTAACATGATCCTGCTTAGCTTGCATAATCTGATAGGACTGCAGACCAAAGTGCTGTGCTAGCAGAGAAATTTGTTTTATATCCTTCCTCATTCCAAGAAAAATATTCCTATTGCTATTGGGACTCTGTTCTAATTTTCTGAGGCTAGTGCTCTCATTAGGTCTGACTCTAAGATGGTGACAATTAGCCCAATGTAAAAGCTACAGGACTATGCTGATTGCACTAGCTGAGGGTCTGATATATTTGTATTCATTGAATAGCACAAGCCCTTAGCCTACACGATTGCCCTTTCCTCTTGATCTTAATTTCTTTTGCTAAGTTCTTCTGATAGCATCAGCAAACAAATAGAAAACAGTGACTCCGCTTGCCTTCAAAGGGTCTGTGATGGGGCACCTCAGCCCTGCACTGTCGAACAGACCGTGGGCTGGGCCCAGCTGGCTGAAAGCGCCCCTCCCCCATGGCCTTGCCAGGCATGCTCACAGGTGAGCTAGAGTATAAAAGGCCCTGAGACTGTGCACTCAGGGCTGACTGCTCAATGGGTAGGACCTGCTGAGTGAGCTCCAGAGCAGCAGCAGCAGCAGCAGCAGCAGCAGCAAATGCTGCAGCCACAGCAACAGCCTGGAGGTAGAGCAATGGGGAGACGTGTGGGGTGGTAGGAAGTGGCCCAGGGTGGGGAATTGATTACTCAGTGTGTTGCGGGGAGGGAACCCTCACTGAGCAAGCAGTGGACTGAGCCACTACCTATAGGGCCCTGGGCTGGGACCTGGTGGAGTGGGAGAGCCCAGGTCCCCCTACCCCTCCCTCTGCGGTGCTCCTAAGCAGAGGTAGTCCCTGGAGCCTGTGGACTAGGCCTCAGGGCTGTATTTACCCCAAAAGAGGGGAGCACTACAAGGACTAGGCCTCAGGGTCATATTTACCCCAGTAGAGGAGGGATGTTGCAAGGAGTAGGCCTCCAGGACTGTATTTACCCCAATAGGGGGGCATACTGCAAAGACTGGACCACAGGGCCATATTGACTCTGATGGGGGGCACCACAAGGACTCGGCCTCCAGGCCGTATTTACCCCAATGGAAGAGAGTGCTGCAAAGACTACACCCCAGGGCCACATTACCCTGATAGAGGGGAGTGGTACTAACACTAGGTCTCTGGACTGTGATGACCCCGACAAGGGGGAGCGCTAGAGGCACTTAGGCTGCTGAGCCGCACTAACCCCATAAGAGGGGGGATCTGGGACTCAGACTCCAGCCATTGGGCTGTGCAGTCCCTGATAAATGGATCTGTGGGGGGAATTTGGCCACAGGAGTCCACTTGACGGGAGCCCTCCCCTCAACAGGGGATAGATGCATGATGCATAGGGTATGCCTATACTGCACAGAAAAACCTGCGATGCCAAGTTTTAGACCCTGGGGCAATTGGCTTGGGCTTCAAGACTCAAAATAGCAGTGTAGAGGTGGAATAGCCTGGGATCTGAAAACTAGTGTAGAAGTGGAAGTTTCAGGGTGAGATCATCTACACTGATACTTTTAGCCCCATAGCCCCAGGCCTGAAAACCCAAAACACTTAAACCAAGCTCTGGGTCTTGGAGATGTTGGTTTTTACAGTGTAGACATACCCAGATACTACACTTGGGACCTCCGTGGTCTATATCACCATATCTGTGCACCATAACAGGACATCTGGAATTAGTAAAACACTATGCTGGGTGACAGGTCTTTAGCGTGTGCCTTTCCTTTTAAATTTATCCATGCCTATAACTATGTATTAAGTTTTTAGAGGAGATCATTCACAGTTTAACCAAAAGTCTTTGCCTAGCAAGCATGGCAAAGCAGATTGCAATATTAAATTGTTCACATCATGCTATCTTCAAATGACTTTTTTTGAAAGCACAGAACCAGTGAAAGCCCATATAATGTGTTTGTTGAGATAGCTAATCAATACAGCATGACATTTTCAATAAGAAAAAGCATTTTTCATATGGTGGCAGCAGGGAGGAATATGCCATTTGACTGAAATGTATACTGTAGTCACTCTTGAAGACACACAAGCAATTAAACAAACGAGAACTTCCTAATGGAAATGGGAATACAAATATGGGTAAAAGTAGTTTCAAATTCACACATCTCCAGCAAATGTGTTCTTGATTTATAAAGTATAGACCATATTTAATAATATTGTCAGATGTAATAAATTGTGAAAGATTTAATACCAATTTGTTAAATGTAACATTTTAAATAGCACTTAATGATATTTTATTTATGCAGTACTGACTTAAATGTAGAATTGGCTTTCCTTTTGGCAGCTGCAGCCACAGCAAGAGTTAGAGGCATGCATACAAATCAAAAGCAAAGAAGGGACCCTTCTTGTCTGGAGATCTGAATCCATTCAAGTGTACCAAAGTCACATTAAAGTAATAGAGCTACATTTCTGGCCCAAGCCCAGTGAGCACCTTTTCATTTGTTCTTTTTAAATACTGAAACTATTTACCTAATAATACAATACAACTGTCACACTGTATAGAGTGGCACACAACTATGAGTGTCCATCTCAGGCTTTCAGAAAACAATGACAAACACTCAAACCTGGTGGTAGGTTCTATAATTAGATTTCACCACGCCAGAAACAAATGTGATCTCCTGGATCACTGTACCGGTCTTACTATGGAGTCCCAGATAGTTCCCTGAGACTCCCCAGTCAAGTTGCCACCCAGGCAAACTGAACTTTGTGACGGTGATCCCTTAAACCAAAAATCACACCACATCAGGTTTCTCTCAGTTCCAAGAGACCAGTCACTTACCCTAGATCAGCTGGTACTCTGGATCTTGCACAAAAGACATTGCTGGCAGACAATTCTATAGTAAACTAACCATAGGTTTATTAGCTAAACAGAGGAAATGAAAGTTACTAAGAAGTTAAAGAAGGTAAAATATATTTACAGATGAATCGCAGTTTAACTCCAATAGGGGCAGTGATAAACTGCCAGATTCCCAAAAGTCTTTCAGGGCTACCCAGAATAACCCTGGGGGTCTGCAACATCTCATTCAGTTTTCCTTCCCTCTTAGGGTGTGTCTAGACTACATGGCTCCGTCGACGGAGCCATGTAGGTAAGTTTACTAGACATAGGAAAATGAAGTGGCGATTTAAATAATCGCTACTTCATTTACATCAAAATGGCCACTGCGCTGTGCCAGTCAGCTGTTTGGCGGCACAGTGGGGCAGTCTGGATGCTCCGCAGTCGACAACGAAGGCTTTGTCGACCGCTCCGTTATGCCTCGTGGAATGAGGTTTACCGGAGCAGTTGACAAAGGCTTCCATTGTCGACCGCGGCACGTCCAGAGTGCCCTGCTGTGCCACCAAACAGCTGATCGGCACAGCGCGGCGGCCATTTTGCTGTAAATGAAGCGGCGATTATTTAAAGTTCCTATGTCTAGTAAACTCATCTACATGACTCTGTCGACGGAGCCATGTAGTCTAGACATACCCTTAGAGTCTAAATAGTTTAGAGCTAAATGATCTTTCTTCAATCCATATTTATAACTAGCTGACAGTGTCTCTACCCATATGATCTTTCCCTTTGATTGGTGAGGAATACACTTTGAGTCTCTGACATTCAGTCAGCACTACAATGGTCTTTTGTTTTAGAAATAGCACCTTTCCTGATAAAGTCCTTCACTAACATTACCCAAGGCTTGTTCATGCTCAATGAGTTATTTAGTTACAGGGGTGTTTATAATACAAATGTTACATTATAACAGGAAAAGATAAATGAAGACAATGCATGTAACATCCCATTAGTTGTAGGAAGTTTAAACACCTCAAACATGAATTGCTTTCATCTATACTAATACACAGGTGTATTGACCTGAATACACTCTGACATTAGCTGGTCTGCCAGCATTACTACCGCCATATGCCAAATGGGATACTTATTTGTGTCTCAGTCATCTGGAACTGGAAATACATTATGGTGAGTCACACCAGGCAGCTCCACAAAAGATAACAAAAAGAAATTATTTTCTCATTTTAGAAACAAAATAGGACATTGGAGTGAGATGCATGGAATCCTCTAAGACAAAGAATTAAAAAGGAGGAAGACAGAAGGTTGTTAAGGAATGAAATTTGTTAAAGAAAGGTCTTTTTCCTTTAATTTTATGATTGTTCCTAAATGAAAAGCAGCCCTGAACCAGCAACGGCAATATAATAAAGTTAGTCATAGATAAAAGATTATTTTACAATTATTTAAGAAGACTAAAAGAAATACAATTAATGTCTAATGTTTTTAATATTTTCCATGGACATTTTCTTTGAATAATATATGTACACACTTGATCCACTTTCAATATATTGCAATAATTTATTTTGTACAGTTATAGATATTGTAATAAATAATATACTAAGCAGAAGCAAAAACATGGTAATATATAAGATTAATAAGTTCATAAATTGATGGAACTATAGTGTGCCATGGTAGTATTTGAAATATAGACTGGCTACATAGCAGCTGACCCAGACATATAAGAATCTCTGCATATTTGGGGTGCCAGTAAAAATAAAAGTTGGGAGGAGGGTTTTCTATAATTTTTATATCCTCAGGCTAGATTTAGATTTTGAGAGGATTCAGAGAACTCACTTTGGTTGGTGAGTCAAATGATTTGTACATTGAATGAGGCCAATGTGTCCTGGTGATGCAGAAGCTAGCAAACAGCTTTGTAGGAAAAAAACATAATCACATTATCCAAAACAAACAATAAACAAGATCTTTATTGCAGCCAGAAAGAAGAAGTTCATAATTTCCCAGGTAGACAGCTGAGGAGCTAGGCCAAAGAAGAGAACAGAGTGTTCCGAAGCAGCTAATGTTGGAAAAGGAACAGAATTTTCTAAAGCACTTGTAGATGCAAGTGGAACACAGTAATGGAAATAGCTCTTGTGTGGAGGCAGGCAATGGTGACTGAACTGAGGTTTCTAGAGTAGCATGTGTCCAGTTGTGACAACCTCTGTTTAAAATCAACAGTGCTTATGTATATAGTCTAAATAGTATATGTCCTTAGTGTAGGTAAAATACACTGGGACTCTCTTGATGTCACGGACTTATTCAACAATAGAAACTGACCTAACACAAGGCTTCAAAATGGGTCAGCAGGCAGCAATATTTTGCCTTACCATTAATTTGTGAACTCTTCAACTATCATATTTGATTATTTGCTATCTCCCTGGTGTGTAAATGGCCTCCTCAGTCACATGGCTTGTTTTGTTTCTACTCCTTGATTGGACAATTGAAACATTACACAGAGAAGATGAGTATGTTGAGGGATGGGCACCAGGGTTTTTTTATGTCCTCTATTTTGATTTTCTCTTTAAAGATAGTGGTCAGTCTCTCAGTCTCCCTGCCACCATCCCCTGCCTGGAAAGGGCGGGAAAAAAGGGAAATGGGGAAAAAAGGTGGGAAAAGGTGAGTCACATGCATGGGTGTTTGGTGGCTTAGTCAGGGAAGAGCTCAAACCGCCTTCCCAAACTGCCAGCCTGGCCTTGCCCACACACTGCCTCCAGACCCCTAGTATGCCTACAGCAAGTGGTGGAGCGTTGCCCCGGATCACCTGCCCTCCCCATGCTCTGGGGCAGCTCAGGCCACATGGCCTCCTCCCTTCCCACTGCTCCCAGGGGCAGGGAGGCTCAGGTCGTGTGGCCTCTTCCCTCCCTGCTGCTCCAGGGATGCTTCCCCATTGTGGGGAGGTGCACGTACACTCAGCACATTGCTCCTCCTCCTCTCCTTCCCGTGATGGGGGCAGGACCTCAGCAGAGAGGTGGGGCTGCAATTGGGGCTGGGGGCCTGCCTCCCCCAGCCCCAGCTGCCTCAACCACCCATGGTCACATGATGCTAATCTGCCCAGAGATAAGAGGGCTTATGAGGGGTGTTCACCCACCCCTCAGAGCTCTCTGCATGTGTGTCTACTGGACAATTCAGCAGTGCTGGAGCGACTGCTAGCAGGCTGTTTGGCTTGAGAGGCTGTCTGAGGCACAAGCCCAACTGCTGTCACCAAGAGGCTAGTAATCTCCCACCAGAGAGTGTCTGGGACAGTCATTTGTGGTGCAGCAACCCTGTGCCCATGCTTGTAACAACTTGGCACAGGGGTTATTTGTTTTTAAGGTTAAGGAGATTGCAGCAGGGCCAGTCATACACTTACCATCACTCACCTTCCAGTCCACACACCTCAATCAGGATGACGTGTCAAGCATAGAAGAAAGGAAGAAAGAAGACCAGAAGTAAGATGACCTTCCACCTACCTGAGTCTCTGCAACTCCATTCTGTCTCTGAATTCCCTTTCCCCAGCCTGAAGCCTCACTGGACATTATGATGGTGGTAGGACACCTTGTTTTTTTTATTTTGCTCTTTAAGTTTAGTATTTTGTTAATAAACTAATTGTTGTTCCAGCTATTTGTGCCTGTGTGACTAATATCCAGTGACACAGATATGGAAAGGATGGAGAACCTGTGTCCTCATAGATAAGATTCACTCCTTGTCTAACAAGTACATCTGGCTCAAATTGCAAATAAGCCTCTGTGCAAATAATATTGTTTGCATGTGAATACAGGTATTCACACAGGGTATGTCTAAACTACAGAGAAGATCGAAGCTGCTGCTGTCGATCTTCCAGGGTTCAAATTAGCATGTCTAGTGAAGACACGTTAATTCAAAATGAGAGGGGCACTCCAGTCAATGCCGGTAGTCCTGCTTCCACAAGGAGTAAGGGAAGTCGAAGGAAGAGTGTTCTTCCTCCAACTTCCTTGAGTGTGGACAACGCCAAAAGTTGAGTTAAGATACTTCAACTTCAGCTACGCAATTAACATAGCTGAAGTTGTGTATCTTAATTCAACCTTATCTTGTAGTGTAGACCAGTGTTTCTCAACCAGGGGTACGAGTATCCTTAGGGGTACTTGAGAGAAGACTGGGGGTACATCAACTGAAATTTGGGGAGAACTGAATTTTTGTGTTAAGTTTTACAGCGCTTTATTATTTTTGTACTTTTTACACCCAAAAATTTCATCGCCCACCTGGCTACGATTAAGTTGTTTAAACAAATGTGTTTCAATGGTAGAAAAAATTGAAAGCTGTAGGTAGTGGGGGTACTTATAATTTTTTTAAAGGGGTACTTTATAAAAAAATTGAGAAACACTGGTGTAAACATCCATAGAGAACAACTATCAGTTGCCCGACTGTTTGGGCAAGCAGAAACCCATGTGCACAACTGTTGCTGGAAAAGTGAAAAGGAAGAGCCACAAACATGGCTGAACTAAGCAGCTTTTCAGAGTTTCAACAATTGCTTACAAATATTTTCCAGTATTTGTTTTACTCTAATTTGAATTTACTTGAAAGTTACTAACTAGACATATTTTACTATTTTTTACCTAATTCTTCATTCATTAATCATTTGAGCGGCCCCATTGATTGTAAAGGGCTACTTGCATAACTGGGTTACATATTTTGCATCACTCCAAATGCCTAAAAAGAAATCTGAAAAAGGAGAACACTTGAATTGTTCTATTTCTATGGACATACCTTATAGCTGAAACTGTCTACTGTTTCCATTAATTAGCCTAACTAAAACGACCTGCTGGAAAATATTTCAAGGACTAGATCATAGGGGAAAGAAAATTAAGGACATATTTTAGTGTACAGAGATACCTAATTTTCCGTCACTTAATGAGTATCTTCTTTATCTTAACTTATGTTATTCATCGAGCAATTCATGACACTATTTACTGGAAAGTAATAGTTCCATTTACCAGAAAACTAGTTTAATCTGCTACTCATTGTTTTTCATCCATTAAATAAAACTGACCTTTCATCTTTAGCATTGTGCTTCCAATGAAGACTTGCCAGAAAATCTGAAAATCTGTCTCATCAGACAGCTGCAAGGCAGCCTACATAAGTAAAGTGTGCTGGTATCATTATCACCACATTCAGTGATGAATGAGTCCATTTCACATAACTACAAAGTCAGTCTTGTTTTTGCAAAGCTAACAGCATACAAATGAAGGAGAGAGGCTTGTGTCTTGGCTGGAGAATCATTGAGGAAACAATTTACTATGACTTGGAAATTGAAACTTTCAAGGGCAGTGTAATAAACACAAGCAAATCTGAGATTTGCCCTGGGAAGTTTGAATAGGATCATGAATTAGGCATTTCCCCACAGAATGGTGCTTGTGTGGTTTTTTTTTTTTTCTGAGGACAAAATCTATTGGTTCTTACTCATTCCTGACACAGGTTGATAGGCCAGATTATCCACAGCCTTTTCCTTTCAACAAGTGAATATAAAGTAAATGTAAATATCTTATACTCGCCTGAGTATGCCAAGTGCTGAGCTGCATTCCCCAATGTCTGATAAGGGCTCTTCCTGTGACAGGACAGAAGGTTGCTTTGCCATGCATTTTTAAGTAGAACACTCTTCTGATTACATTTCAGAATTCTGCTTACAATGGGTGGATGGCATTATATGGCCCCCAAGCATCCCTCATGTAAATTGTCCCAGCAACAGAATCAGAGTCTATTGGGGGAGCAGAAAAATGACAATGATGTCACACAGGGCCTGATCCAAAGCCCATTGAAATCATTGGGAAGACTGAGTGGTTTCAGCTGGGTTTGAATCTAGTTCAAAGTGGGCAGGGTTTAAGAACTGTAAAAACCTTAGCAGTTGCCTAGTGAGCATGCTCAAAAGTAATTTTAATAATTTGTAAATTTCATAGTAGTTTATTTTTCCCCCTTAACCAATCAGACATTTCTCACTAAGGGCTATTTACAAGCAGAGTTTCAAATATCAGCCATTTTTATGCCAGTGTATTCAAAAAGAGTGGTTAGAATATTTTGCAATGGGAAAAGTGAAAGATTTTTGTTCCATTCCTCCATAAATCAAAAATATGGATTTGCTCAAAGAAAAAACCGTCCAGATCTCTAGTTAGAGAGAAAGCATGGAAATTTTCTGTCAAAAATGAGTATTTTGGAAAGTTCTGTGTGATTAAAAGTAGGGGCTTACAAGTAATTTGTTATATATATATGCTGTAGGTTAGATTACATAACCTGTGTCTGAGATCAACAAGGTAGATGTATTGGCTACATTGCATTGAAGAAAAGATCAAAAGGTGAACACTGTCATGAAAATGGAGGTGATATCTTTAATGTGGAGGGGGTCTATAAATTTAGATTCATCATAATAATATACATTATTTCCCCAGTATATTGTTTATAAAGGGTGTCTACCAATTAAAACTGGTGTTCATTATCTTCACAGTAGACAAATCTATGTAGATACAGAATGGGTACAAATAATCCCCTACAAGGAAAGAGGTGAATACATGTCTTTTAGACTGTAAGCTCATTGGGACAGAGCTTGTTTGTATAGCTCCTAGCACAATGGGGCCAACTGTGGTCTCTGGGTGCTGCCACAATATAAATGTTAAATTGATTTTTTTCCTCTATGAATGTTTATAAATTATACCGGTAGGCTACATCTACACTGCAGGCTTTTTGCGCAAGAATGGCTGTTCTTGCTCAAAAACTTGCGGAGTGTCTACACTGCACGCATGTCCTTGCGCAAGTAAAATTACAGGAAAGCATCAGAAAAGAGGACTTCTTGCACAAGAGTTATTCCTCTCCCCACGAGGAATAAGCCCTCTTGCGCAAGAGCTCTTGCACAAGAAGGCAGTGTGGACAGGCAACCCCTATGGCAAGAAACCCCTATGGCTAAAATGGCCATCAGAGCTTTCTTGTGCAAGAGAGCATTCACGCTGCCATGGATGCTGTTGCGCAAAAGCACATGGCAGTGTGGCCCCGCTTTTGCGCAAGAACTCTTATGCAAAAAGTTCTTGCGCAAGAAGCCTGCAGTGTAGACATAGCCGTAGTGCAGTGTTTCTCAAACTGTGCTTGACATCTCCAGGGGCTCCGTGAGGTTGACAAACTGGAAACGTTGATAGGTACAACACATACAATCAGTGGACCGCTGGGGCTCCGCATAAATTTTCACACATGTAAAGGGCTCTGGAGCCCACGAAGTTTGAGAACCGCTGCCATAGTGTATTGATATTGGTGGTCAAATGTGCTTCAGGAGGAATGCTGCTCAAATGCAGGGGTTCAAAAGGACTTTTTTCCAGTGGTACATATACTGTTGCACAGTGGCTAGGTGCGTTATGGTGGCGGGTGTTTTGTTTGTTTTCCACTAATTCTTCACATTAGTTATACCAGCGAAGACATTGCTCTATGCTGCTGGTGATTGGTCCATAAACAACATTGCTCTAAGCAACTATGATAGCTCTCATATTCCTAGTATGGAAAAATAAGGATCCAAATTCTACAGAAAGATCTGTTCGCTTTATTCCATTCAGGCAGTGCAATGTGGTGAAACTTTGTCTGCAAATGGCTGGCAGAGAATTCCTCTTGTGGAGGAAAACTACCTGCCTGCTTTGACAAAGCTAACTAAGGCAGCTGATGCAAGAGCCAAGTCTGGCTCCTGCATCAGCTATCCATTTAGCCCATCAGCAGGGCAAGGAGTGTGTGGGGGTGGATCAGGATTGTGGTGCAGTAGAGCCCCAGTACTTCTGTTCTGCATTGACATAATGTTGTTTATGGACCAATCACCAGCAGTATAGAGCAGTGTCTTTGCTGCTATAACTAATGCTGAGGCTGGGCAGCATGGAATCAGCTTCTTGATGTTTCTTGCCTTCCCTCTGCTGCAGAGAGCAGAGCTTGGATGCAACGGAGCCCCGGAGCCCATTTCATGGAGCTAACATTGGCTCAGTCAAGAGGATCTTTTCATCAGTGTGCTGGAACTGTCCCTGGAGCTGTATCCTTAACAATGAAACAGTCATAAAGCTTTAATGGGCTTGTTCTGAAATATGGTTTTGTAAAGTTCGTAAATGCATAATATATACTGACACGCTTAACAGATTATCTGACTTGCACATTAAAAGATTGCTATCTTGTGCATTGGCCCCATTGTAACCAATGTACTTTTAGGTTTGAAGATATGGGCTATCTGAATTCCTAATGTTCATTAAAAGATTTCTTTTCAAATAAGCAACAGTGACAGCATATTTAGAAATGCGTAGATTCAAACATTTCAGAATTTTCTTATGTTTATCATTTCTAAGTAAATATTTTTTTGTAATGTCCTAAGTAAATATTTTATTAGCCCACAAGTGCACAGCTCAGGACTTGATATTTTAATTTGCACAGGGAAATACAAAATCCTTCTTTCTTCAATTGTCCAGAGACATAGTTTGATTTAGTAGTGTTCAGGGAGCATTTTTAGTAATGTTATTTATTTGCTTAGCTCATTATAGCTATTTGTTTTGGGGCATTTTCAAACTTTTAATTAAAGTGGAGAAAGGATCTAGGTAGTCCTATACGGTACAAAGCTTTTTTATATAAACACTATTTGGTATTTGCACACTTAACCTATGAATATTAGGGTTTTTTTTTAAATAATGTAACCATGCACACTTGTGTGCACAATTAGTGACTCTTTGTACATGATTTATTTTAAGTAGTTTTAATTTATAACACTTCTGTCTAAACAAGTTGACATTTCCAAATTTTTTAACAATTTGAACAGTTCCCTATAAAAGAGTGAGTCTGGTGGTATAACACACACTTCAAGAGGTTTTGGAGAATAAAATCTTTTAAAATGTGTCACATAGTAGCTATTTTTCCTGAATCTGGACAGTGTCAAATTGCTAATTTTCAGCATCTCCCCAGGAATGAAATATTATATTAGTTACGTGTTTTAAAATGAAATATTATATTAGTTACGTGCTTTTTTTTTTGATTGAGTTGATTTTTCAATTATTTTTAGCATTTTCTAACACATGGACATTTAGACTTTGCTATTTTCTAAATCCATTTGAGGTTAATATGTAAATATGCACAAACTTGGAAAATGCAATTTTCTGTTTGGAAACATTCTTTCCATTTGTCTTTTATGTGCAGCCGTGCACACACACGCGTGCATGCACATGCACATTTAATGTCAGCCTGATTACAAAATGCACAACAGTGGGAATAGTAATTTGTATCTGTGGAAAGTGAGTGCACAGCATAACAAAATCAGAATGGCAGGTTTTACATTGCCTTTGCAAGGTTGCAAAAGTATGCACAACTCACAATGACACATGCTCATTATCGGCCAGATCCTCAGCTGCTGTAAATGGTGAGCGCTCATTTGAAATCAATTGGATTAGATTGCACCATTATGTATTCTTTACACTGTTACAACGTCATTGATTTCAGTAGAATTATTCCTGATTTACATTAAACATTACTGAGATCAGAATGCAACACGAATTGATGTTCAGTAGATGAGGCAAAATAATTGCATTATTTACTGAATACGTGTTCATAGCATATATCTCTTGAAGTGCGAATTACCTATGATATGCACAGGCCTGCAGGGTGCCAAGTGCCCCATCCCATCCTAGTGAAGATTATATGGGTGGAGGGAAGCTTGGTTCTTTCAGAAATGACTCAGCAACTCATAGAATCTGGCTTTTGGGGCTTGTCTATATAGCAAGTTACTGCACAACAAGCCAGTAAATCTACACTATGCCAGTAACATTCCATGTGGACATGGCTACAGTGCACTGGAGTGCACTGAGAGTGTAGCTTGGCACATAGAAGCATATGTTAATATTAGGCAGAATAATTTGTTCTCTAAACTCTCCTCAAACATGAAACCAACTGAGAGATGTCTTGCAACATTTCTTTTTTACACAGACATTTACTAATGAAAAGGTCCCTATGCAGTATTAAGCACTCAAGAAATATACATTGATTCAGCACAACCCTTTGAGGATCCGATTAGATAGATGCAGTTTGTACCAATATAATGCTTGTCCCTGTGTTTAATTCTATTGAAGAGGCAGATCAGCATTCTGAATGTTCAGAACATAGACATATTTAACTTCTCAGCAGGCATACACTGACAAATAGATATGAAAATAAAGAGTGTGAATTTGGTAAACTTCCAGACATTCCAAAAGCCGTTATTTGGACTTGCACTGTCTACTGTGTGTGCATGTGTGTGTGTAAGAAGTAAATGACTTACAGCTTGTCTGTTTCCAAAGACCACATGTTTTAGGGGATTGCCAATAAAATTACACAGTTTTACAATTTGCCAAAGCTGTAAGACCAGACAATACTAAATCGACATGATATTGTCTATTTTAAGAACAACTAAAAACACTCAGAATGTGATAGCTGTTTACTGATATACAAATATATTCATTATATTAAGATCATATTTTGAACCTAGGATATCCTAGGACTTCACGACCTACCGGAATAGCATTCATCTCCTATGATAACCAGAAAATTTCCAAAGCCAATCTGGTTTAGGAGAGCTGTGGTGAAAGCCACAGAATTGGTGCTTCTGGACTTTCACTGGTACAATAGCAGTTGAAGTAGTGTCATGTGGGGATGCTACTGTAACCCACACACCTGCTGGCTGTGGTGCATTGTCCCATGTAGTGGCACTTAGACCACTTACAGAGGGAAAGAATGAGAGTGCTTCACAAAGCCAGCTGATGTTTAGCACAAGCAGAAGAGGCTCATGTACTAAGCTGCAGAGGTCCCAGGTTTGGTTCCATCTATTGGTGTTGTTACAGCAAATATTTTCTGTGGGAACATACTAAATGGTTGCAAAGACAAAAGGTGCAATCGGTGCTTATGTCAACTGATTGTACCTAAAGAAGTGAAGTGGGGTAGATGAGCCTTATAAGTTTCAGCAAGTAATCGCTCTGTCACATACTAGATTCTGGACATGTAGCCTTTGGATCTCAAGATGCTAAAATGCACTGTGCAGTGAGGGCAACAGACAAGATTGCTCCTCATTAATATTTCTCTTCTTGTTTTTATTCAGACAATTCACTGGCAGATACATTGGTCCTTAACTATCTTGAAAGGAAGCACGTGCAAACTACTAATTTAATTGATGTAACATAATATCTGCAGAACTTCAAGAGCAACATCTCTGCCTTTAGCATTGGCCCCAGACCTGCACCTGGATTTGGGAGGGGAGAGGCCTGTGCCAATGTGGGATTCCCTCCTACTTCAGTAGGATTCTGTACAGGTGCCAGGGTCTGCCCAACCCACAATGATAGCAGGATGAGAACTTCTGTGTGTGCTGATATAATCAGTTTTGCATTGCCAGCTCATTTTCTTCCTGCATTTATCTTGTAAAAACAATTGAATATGCTTCATCAGCTTCAACTTCAAAATTTCATGGGCCATTATCTGCATGCACACACCCAGACCTCCACTAAAAAGTGACTTTTAAATTCCTTTATTCAATACCTGGCTGTGTTCATTCAAACATCCTGCAGTGTCTGGTAAATAGGCCTGTTTGCCATCATGTTCTGCTGGTATTTTACTTATGCCACATTCACATTGTATTTATATCATCTTAATTGTTTCATAATGCTGTAAAAAGTGGCCAGTGGAATCTACAATGCCGGAGTGCATTAAGTACAATCTTTTTGAAATGTTCTAAGATATTAGTTCCATATGATAAAATGCATAAAATATAACATAGATGCCAATGGGATTAGAAAAATGAACTCTTTTCCACTTTTCCACTTACCTAAATACTGGAAAGAAACACAAGTTATTAGCTTTATAGCAAAATAATGATCTCCTGAGATAGTGCTGAAGGATTTAGGAGCTGGATAAACATAAGTAAGTTGTATATAAAAACATACACGTATATACACACTGGGGCTATGTCTATACTCACGGCTTCTTGTGTCAGAATATGCAAATGAGGATAAGTGTGGAATATCGCTGAGCCTCATTTGCATACCTAATGAGCCACCATTTTTGCAGAAGAGGATCTTGCACCGGAAGGAGCTGTCTACACTGCCCCTTCTTGCACAAGAAAACCCCTCTTGAGCAATGCCGTTATGCCAATTATTTTCAGAAATAATGGCATTGCGCAAGAGGGGTTTTCTTGCGCAAGAAGGGGCAGTGTAGACAGCTCCTTCTGGTGCAAGACCCTCTTCTGCAAAAATGGCGGTTCATTAGGTGTGCAAATGAGGCTCAGCGATATTCCACGCTTAGCCTCATTTGCATATTTCTGACACAAGAAGCTGCCAGTATAGACATAGCCTGGGAGGAGTATTCACGCATTCTTAGATTTGGAAGGGTAAAGAGAGAGAGAAAAGTACTCAGCACTTTCATATAGTCACCATTCACCCTGACTGACAATATCAGGCACATCCAAATCTAAACATCTCCAATATTAGGAGCTGTTGAAATACGGGATTTTAGTTTGAGTCCATCTCTATTCATGGTACATTGAATTAATCACTAATATTGAGGAGAAGAACCTGTGGGACAATGAGGATTTGTCTATACTTGAAAAGCTACAGTGGCACCACTTTAGTGCTTCTGTGTAAACACTACTTACACTGGCGGGAGGGAATCTCCTATCAGTGTTGCTAGGTCGACTCAACAGAAAGCTTCCTCCTTCAATCTAACGCTGTCTACAAGGGGATTTAGGCCAGTTTATCTGTGCTGCTCTCAGGAGTGCGGATTTTTCAAATTCCTGTACAATATGATGAAATTGGCCTAATCTTCTAGAGCAGACAGGCCTAAGAGGGAATACCTAGGGCCATATTATGAATGGCCTAGTACTGGTGTGCCAGCAGCGTGATCTAGTGCCTCCATGTTAGTGTTCCTGTTTCGGGCCAGTTTCCATGGGTCCTGAGAGTGCAGGCACAGTGGGAGGCTAACACTGCATGTATGCAGATCTTCCCAAAGGGCAGGTGAGGACAATTTCCTATCCTGTCCCCAGTGTTTATCCCAGCTGGCAGAGCTGTCCGGGAACACCTGGGAGTGCATAGCATCCAGTGTCATTTTAGTAAATGGAGCATTGTCTTTGAGAGGCAAATTACAATATGTGTGCTGTTGAACCAGCTGGAGTTCTCAAAATAGAATATGAACCGTATAAAGATAACTCTACAAAAACACTACTGGAAATACAAATACTTATCTAATCTTCACATTTGGCAATCTGTGCTGCATAGCTGATTGCTCATACTGGTGTACCATAGTATGACTTT
The DNA here is from genome assembly GCA_032595735.1 of Pelochelys cantorii. Classification (NCBI taxonomy): domain Eukaryota; kingdom Metazoa; phylum Chordata; order Testudines; family Trionychidae; genus Pelochelys; species Pelochelys cantorii. The sequence continues at coordinate 41,222,648 of CM064327.1, read as the reverse complement.
CACAACCAGAAGAAAGTTAGCCAAGAAAAAGAGTACCATTTAGTTCAGAAGAAAGATGTTCATACAGTTTTATATTTTAAATGACTCCAGTTGAGAGCTTGGAAAATTAAAAGGGCACATGGCCAAAAATAGGTCAATGTAATTTTACTGAATGCAGGCTAAATAAGGATCAGCCCTATCTAACTTCTCAGATGTACATTAACCAGAGACACTGTATAAGGTTCCAAAACTATCATATGCCTAAAAGGGATTAGGGGATAACTAAAGTGAAGAAAACCAATTTATTTATAATATGAAACAACAGCTCTCAGAAACAAATGCAAAGACAGTTCTATAGAAGACAGAGACACAGGAAATGCAAGTCCATTTGTTTAGAGAGAAGGGAGAAATAGCTTCAAGCTGAATATTGCTGGATAAAACACTCCAGCCTAAGCTGAAACTGTTTCCAGGCGCATAACTTATTTAGTGGGGGAAAAGACATTCTAATGATCTGCTGTCAGAAAAAAGTTATAAAGGGAAATGTAAACTAGTGCCTTGCAAAGAGTAACCCACCTGTAAGGGGAGCTAAGCATCCTGTGTGTTTTTATTCACTACTGAAAAATGATGACAATGGCACATTAATGTTGAGAACAGAGCCCACAAGGTTGCCTTGCTTTCTGTCCCCTTCCTTTTTATTCTACTCCCTCTAGATCTTAAGCTCTGTGGTCCGTTGCCACTTCCTTTTCCCAACAGTCTACAGGCCAGCTTCTTAGCGGGTGTAAATTGGCTATTATTATTTATACCTGTTGAGGATCAGATTTTTTTGCTTTATGTCCAGGTGCAATAGGACATTTTGCAGAGTTATGCACAGATTGTCACAATTCAAATTTTTTGGTTGTGATGAGGCATCTGCCCCACACTGGACCTTTAAGGGTTAAAACCCAGCCCTGGGAGAGGCTGTGAAGCCCACAGATGAGTCAGATACAACTAATTAGGGCACAGCTGGGGCTGTATAAATAAGGGCTCCTGGAGGGAAAAGAGCCCTCACTCTTGCTCTAGGGCTACATCTACATTGGCATGCTCTTGCGCAAATACTCTTTAACGCAAGAGTTCTTGCGTTAATGTATTTGCGCAAGAGAGCGTCTACACTGGCATGTGCCTTTGTGCAAGAGATGTGCTTTTGTGCAAGAGCATCCGTGCCAGTGTAGACACTCTCTTGCTCAAGAAAGCTCCGATGGCCATTTTAGCCATCGGGCTTTCTTGCGCAAGAAATTCAAGTTGCCAGTCTAAAACTGGCCTCTTGCGCAAGAACAGTTGCACAAGAGGGCTTATTCCTGAGTGGGAGCATCAGAGTTCTTGCGCAAGAACTCCCCGCCAGTGTAGACAGACAGCATGTTTTTGCGCAAAAGCGGCCGCTTTGGCGCAAGATCGCGCCAATGTAGACACAGCCTAGCTGGGGAGCAAGGGGAGATGATCTGGCTGTTCGGGAAGCTGGAGGCTTCCTGAGACAGAGCAGTGCTGGGGAGGTCCTGCCTGACCTTAGTCCCAGGCTGCAGGGCCTGAGAATACTAGGGCTCTAGACAGAGCAGTGCTGGGGAGGGACAGGCAGAGCTGGGGCGCTCTAGTCTGCCTTTACTCTCAGGGTGCAAGACCTGAGTGTACTATGCTTCAGGGAAACAGCCAGGACAGGAAAAAGCAGCAGGTCCACACCCCCTTGCCAAAGGTGAGTGGCCATTTCAGACTGCAGCTTGCCCTGGAGGTAAGGGGCTAGATGATGACTGGCAGTGGGTCACTGAGGCAAAGTGGGCATAGGAGAATTGGGGGTTCCCTGGGAGTGACCTAGGACAGTACTAGGAGGAAAGGGCACTATAGGTAGGAAGGGAGTGCTTTAGGGCTGAAGAGCTAATTCCCAGAGTGACCAACTGGAAGTGCCTGGGGATGAGTGCTTGCCCTGTGACATTGGTTTACAGAATTTTTGAAATTTCCCAGTTTTTCATTATTTCCCATCTCTGAAATTTGCTTTGATTTCTCCCCCTTGACAAAAGGACTACTCATGCATTGAAAAGATTGCAAAAAATGCCAATTTTCACTTGTTTTCTAAGTGAAAGTCATTTTTCCCCAAACAATCGGCAAATTTTCACTTGCTTTTGCTTCTGAAAATTGGTCCACTTTAACACTGGAAAGTTGATCTGGATTTAGAACATAAGAATGGCCGTACTGGGTCAGACCAAAGGTCCCTCTAGCTCAGTATCCTGTCTTCCAACAGTGGCCAGGAACCAGGTTCCCCAGAAGGGGTGGACCGAAGACCATGATCAGCAATTTGTCTCCTGCCATCCCTCTCCAGCCTTTGACAAACAGAGGCCAGGGGCACCATTCCTTACCCCCTGGCTAATATCCTTTTATGGACCTAACCTCCATGAATTTATCTAGCTCTTTTTTAAACTTTGTTATAGTCCTAGCCTTCACAGCCTCCTCTGGCAAGGAGTTCCACAGGTTGACTGTGCGCTGTGTGAAGAACTTTTCTTTTATTAGTTTTAAATCTGCTACCCATTAATTTCATTTGGTGTCCCCTAGTTCTTATATTATGGGAACAAGTAATAACTTTTCTTTATTCACCCTCTCCACACACTCATGATTTTATATACCTCTATCATATTCCCCCTCAGTCTCCTCTTTTCTAAACTGAAAAGTCCCAGTCTCTTTAGCCTCTCCTCCTGTGGGACCTGTTCCAAACCCCTAATCATTTTAGTTGCTCTTTTCTGAACCTTTTCTAATGCCAAAATATCTTTTCTGAGGTGAGGAGACCACATCTGTACACTAAACTAAAATTTACTCTAAATTAAAATAAAAAACCCATGGACCTCATCAAAACTAATCACAAAATAAGGCCCTCTTTTAGTTCTTCTGAAATGTGCAAGGACCAGAAATATTAATTTTGCTTTTCATAGAAAATATGTTGCATGCTTCTAATTTTTTATTACAAGGTCAAATGCCAAGAGACACTTCTGGGCAAATATTTATTTTAAAGATACATATGAAGCAGGTAAAGGTACAGAAACATTTCTACAAGACAGCAGGTTACAAAGACTAAAAGGAAAACTTGCTATATCACAAACACAAAAACATTCAGTGTTGTCCAGTCTCTGTACAGTTCACATAATTGAATACATTGCATTTCCTGTACCTACTTATTTCTCATAAAATTTTCTTTTCTTACTAGACAATGTTTGCTTCATTTACTTTCCTGTGTGTTCTTTGTTAAACTAAAAGTCAATGACAACTTTGAAAAATAAATATTTACTTTTCTGAGCTCAATCTTCACCCCCTTCCCCTGAAAGTCAATGCCAAAATGACCAGTCCTGTGGAAGACACATAGGACTGAGTCTTGCTGCAGTCAACAGTAAAACTTAAAATTATGCTGAATCAAGCCATAGATAATCATGTTATATCTTCAAATGGCCATGAATCAATGTTTGTGTGTCAGTGAGTGTTGTTACACCAGCTCCTGGGTGCCTTGTATCACTCTAACCTACCTTCCCGCCTTCTCCTATGCCAGGTCTCCTCTGAGACTATGTCTAGACTGCAGGCTTTTTTTCAGAAGAAGCTTTTCCAGAAGAGATCTCCCAGAACAACTTCTTTTGAAAGAGGCATCCACAAGCAAAAGTGCATCAAAAAAGCGATCTGCTTTTTCAAAAGATAGAATCCAATCAATGTGGATGTTATCTCGCATTTCAGTTATGATTATTATGGACAGAGTGGCCACCAGGTGCAAATCTGTAAACAAAAACAGTTTTACAAATGTACCACCCGTAAATAAATAAATAATTTACATGATCAAGGTGAGATCCAATATAGCAGCTCCTTCTGTCCTTCCTTCCATTTCTAATGCACCTCTCGCCAACATATATGATGTAGGAATCTATTCAGCTTGTAATAAAGGTCTTATAAATAGACATCACCAGAGTGTCAACCCTTGCTACAGCATTGCTTCAGATCCATAGTGCAAGTGGGGGGTGGGACTACAGCTTGAATGTTTGAACACATGTGCAGCCACACTGTGATCTCATAATAAGAAAACAAAATTTATGTATGTAATACAGTACATGCGTATTCACCAAATATGATTTATAGCCGGAACTAATGACCAGAAATATTGTGAAAGGCAGGAGGGAGGGATTTTAAGGCCAAGAAAGGATCATTACAATCATCTAGTCTGACCTCTGCATACACAGGTAATAGAATTTCTCGAAGTGATTCCTCTAGCAAGCACATAACTTCTGGCTGAGGTAAAGCTTATTTCTTTTAGCCAAATGCAAGGTCATTTCATTTTGATTTAAGAACTTCAAGTGACAGAGATGACACCTTGTCCCTAGGTAAATTGTTCCAATGGGAACCTTTGGTGCTAAAAATTTGCACATTATTCCTTCTGCGTTGATCTAGCTTCAGTTTCCCTCCAGTGTTATACCTTTCTCTGCTGTATTAAAGAGCCCTTTTCCTATGAGCAATCATCTCCCAATGTTGGTAATTACAGACTATAATCAAGTCACCTTTTAATCTTCTCTAAAATAAATAAATGCATTTCTCGAGTCTCTCAATATAAGGAATATTTTCTAGTCCTCTCATTATTCTGTTAGCTCTTTTCTGAAGCCTTTCAAAGTGCCAATTTTGTTTATGAAGGCTGGACACTAGAAACAGGCCATATTCATTATCTCTTTAATGTTCTATACAGAGATAATATCAACTGCCTATCCCATTTAATATTCCTTTGCTTAGTCTTCCAAAGATCATATTTTCTCTCCTACCTACATCACCATACTAGGAGCTCATGTTCAACCTTATCTGAGTTGTTTCCAGTGGCAATGCATTCCAAGATACGTCCTGCCATCTTCATTCTTGGATGTATGATTTTACATATAGCTCTCTTAAAACATGTGTTGCTGAGTGAACGCTACTTACTAAGTGATCAAGCTTGCTCTGTAAAACTGACATTTTCTTGCCAATATTTACCACTCTGCCAATTTCTATGTAAGCAGAAAAGAAAATAAATTTAAGCAAACTCATGGGATGGGTTGAATTTTGTGCAACTCAATGTATGTGTTAATATGAAAATGAAAACTACAACTTAGCCAATTAATCACATACCCTGCCTATTTAGTTATATGTATAAATTACTTATGATTGTTTCTGGACTTGTATCTGTAGTGTGGATGCCAATGACCATGAAAGGAAACCTTTCTCCTATGAACCTTAGCATTAATGTGAGTGTGAAATCTTGGCCTTATTGAAGTTAAGGAGAGACAATGAGGCCAAAATTTAAAATAGGGATTGGGTAGCTATGGGGAAAGAGGGAACAAGATAAGGCACAAGGGAAAGCTTTGTGAAGTAGGCAGGCAGAGCTGTGTTGTACATATGACAAATTGGGGCTGCTGCCCTACACCCCACACGTTTGGGGGTGCCACAATGGCCACCCCAATTGTCCTATGGATGGGAGGGACCTGGGAGATTATGGTGACCTGGCACAAAGCAACAGCAGGGTTCACTCCCTCTGCACTCACCACGTGGGCGACAGCAGCCAGAGTGGCACGGCAGGGCAGAGCAGGCTGCTAGGCAGCTTCAGCTCCCTCCACGCATGTGGTGGTGGGAGGAGGCTCTGCTGCCACCATACCAGCTGCCATAATCTCCCGGGCCACATTGTAAATATGTAATTATTATGAGAGTTAAATTAGCTAGTAAAGCAAATGGGAACTTATGTTCCTTTTTAAGCTTGATTCTAAACCAAGTGTGTTTATGTTGTGTTGGAAAACATTTTAACCTGACACAGGTAGAGTGGAGTACCTGCTTCTCTGGTGTGTTTACATTGTGATTAGAGGTATTTTAAGGGCTGTCACAACAACAACAGCATCTCAAATCAGCCTATATTAAGAGGAAGTTGTTGCTTCCACTGAAAACAGTGACAAATCAGGAAAGTTAAACTTGCAGTGACCCATGATACTTTCTATATCTTTCTTTATTTTTCTGAGTATATATTCCATCTGCTCCTGCCTGGACAGAGAAACTTTTGTTCTTATGTTGTATGGTGACATGTGCAGTGTGTTCCCTTAGATTGTTATTATTAACTATTGGCAGGTTCCTCCTGCTTAACTTTTTAATCTTTTATTGTAAAAAGCTTGTTGGGGTAAAATGAACTGAAAGTTGATGGGTTGTCAAATGACTGTTTTCTTCTGCTTTAATAGTAGTGCCTATTTGTTTTCTGCAGAATGGTTTATAAACTTTAATTATTCTTAACCGCTCTCCAGAGGTTGGTTTCTTGACCCCTCCCACATTAAGCTCTGGGACCTAGTGTCCTTCCAAGACTTAAAGCAGATTTAAAGTCTTTGAGTCAAACACACAAAAATGCCTATGTGATTTAGGAGCCAAAGCCCCATTTTCAAAAGTGACTCAAGCACTAAGGTTCCTAAATTTCATTGAAGGTGAATAAGACTTCAGCTCCACAGTCATTTAGGCCTTTTTGAAACATCTGCCCTTCATATTGTTTAGCAAATAGCACCAGGGAAATAGGTTTTTTTGTCTGAAAAGGACCCGAGATATTCCAATGCTATGCAATAAAGAGGAGTCTGTAATTGTTCCCTATTCCTGTTCCCTAGGGGAAAAAATGAATGTCAGTGAATAGCCTGTTTCCCTTGCTTTTACTATTACAGGGCACTGCAAATAGCAGTCTTTGCTCACTCTGTATAAATAGGATTTAGCCCTCATGGGAGGTGGGGCTTCACAGGGGTTGATTAGTTTATTGCTTATGACCATACTTCGGACTGATTGGGATTTGGACGTAAACCACCATGACCACTCAGCACTCACCAGATACATCATTTACAGTGCGGATGAAAGAGGAGCCAAGAATATTCCTTCCAGAAGGTATATAGGACTCTGTACTGGAAGGGATAAAATTCCTTCCTCTATTCAATGTCAGATTTCATACTGAGCAGCTGGCTTGGCAAAAGTGCTGAGACTCCCAAGAGAGAAAGTGAAGAATGGATGGAGAGTCCATAGGGAAAGGGGGAGGTAAAACTAGCTTTAGCAATTTAGGATCATAGTCATAAAGAATGGAGTATACCTATTAAATCATCAAGGGACATGAGGGCAGGATATAGTTCCCTGATGAGCGGACACAAGACTGAAGTTTATTCTGAGGTTTGTTTGCCTAGATATGTATATGGCCCGCATCATCATAATGTCTCAAGTGACAGCTGGATGAACAGAGGCCAGATTCAGAAGCAAGTTTAGTGGGAGACCAAAAAGTCAGTGCAAGTTGCACCTTCTTCTGGTTTCTTTCAGTGAGTATGTCAGCTCCATTTGACTTGTATCTGACTGACTTGGATTTATTTATTTTAATTCATGCCTATTATCTATATATTGCTTGGAGCACCCAGACATTTTAAACAAGAGGGGGGTCACTTTTGTGCTGGGTTCTGCATAATCATAAATTAGAAGATGAGCCCTACCCATCTAGCTTACAATCTAAACAGCCACTGCGTATTTTATGTAATTTATTGTTTTTATTGTGTTCTCCTACTTCAGTTTTCTGATCCAGTTGTTCAGATTATGTATTGACATAAGTGACTTCCCTGAGAAAGGCAGAGTCCATAAAAGCTCTCAAGCCAGCTACACACAGAGATAGACTATCAGATATCTCTCCCTGAACATCTGACATTCAGCTGAACCGAAGCACGTTCTTTGCTCTCAAACCTGCAAGAGCAGATTCCCCAGTGTCTGAGTTACAGCAAAACTTGAAACAAATTGCTGAAGAAGGAGCTCCAGTATTCTTCTGACGTTCTGCCATCCATCACCAGATCTACCAGATACTTTTGTAAGTAATATCTGAAAATATCTACAGGTCATCATTAAAAAGGTAGCAGGGTTAGACAAGAAACAGAAGGCAAAGCCTAGATGTGGCATATTTATGATTACAGTAGTTATAAAGATGTATCCACTAAAACGATAGATGGTTTGTCATGCAAGATATTGTATCATGCTTGAACATTTTTGTTTATATAGACCACAAGGGAAAGCTTGAAACCTGGGCTCTTATAATCTTCAGAGTTAAGAGTCAGCTAGTTTTCTTTCCAAATCCTTATTTTCATATATTGAGACTACATGGAGAGCTTTCTGAATTTAAGCTCCAATTCAAAATGGTAGTAGGCACATGCTTAATTTTAAGTGCCTAAAGGGTGCCTGGGGATGGGAGGCCAGGGCAGACCCAGACGGGGAGAGGTGCCCCAAGCCACCCCTTTCATCTGCTTGGTGATTCTGTCTCTTTTCTGCATGGTTTTATGTATCCCCATATGAATGGGGGAGGGGGGGTGGTATAAGAGCTTCAGCTCCACCCACCCTCTCTAAAGGGTGCAGGCGGGCCGTGGAAGGCTCAGGGTTGGAGCAGTCGTGTATGGGAGCACACCCCCAACCAGCCCTTTTCACCTGCCTGGTGATTCTGTGTCTTTTCTGTATGTTTTTATGAGAAGCAATCCCATTCCAGGCACATCCCATTTTCTTGGCACAATTAAACTCTTATCTTGGTTTAAGCTCTGATAAGAGGAAACTGTATAACGAATTTGGTGATCCTAGCTCTTACTGTATAGGAGGCATTCTTGAACAAACAGACAGATCACAGCCAGACAATCTCTCTAAAATATATAGTAGAAAAAACTCAAGAAAGGAAACATGCCACATAATGTCAGTTCTGAGAGTCAATGCCCAAAGAAACCTCTAAACTTGATGCAATTTATTCAGGAAATAGAGACCAAACAGTGCAAACATAGACTCTGAAACCCTTCCTCATACCAAGCAATTGAAATCTAGCTGTTTTATCCACTTTATTTTAAAAATAAGGCAGTAATGTGCCTAATAAAGGTTTCAATGGGAGTAGAATCAAATCTTTTTGTCCTAATTTCAATATTTTATAATAGTGGATCATTTTTAATGTAAACTCTAGGCTTTTCATCTGCATATATTTTGTACGTTCTCTCTTTTGATATCAGTTTTTTAGTATGCAAAGCTCTAAAAACATAAGATCATATACAGTCAAACCAAAGGTTGATCTAGTTCAGTATCCCATCTTCCAACGGTGACCCATGCCAGGTGCTTCAGAGGGAATGAACAGAACAAGAATCATCATGTGATCCATTCCCTCTTGCCCAGTCCCAGATTCTGGCAAACAGAGGCTAGGGACACCATCCCTGCCCATTTAAATAAATGAACAGGAAGTTATTCTCTCTGTGTATGTTTTATGTACCACTCATCACGGTCAATGAGTTTTAGTACAGATAGTTTAAGAGGGGTGTCATTCTATAAGATTTTGTTGTCGTTGTTGGTTGTCTGCTCTTTGGGGCAGGCACTTCTATTTGCTGCATGTTTTTATATCTAGCACAATGGTTACTTCTAGGCTGTAGCATAGGGGTGGGCAATAAACCAGAGGCATTTTGCAAAGATTGGCCTCGGCAGGCTACCAGCTATTTGTTTACCTGCATATCCACAGGTCTGGCCACTTGCAGCTCTTGTTGGCGGTGGATCACTGTTTCCAGCCAATCAAGAATGGAGTTTTGGGAAGGCAGCAGGAGCAGCAGCTATGCACACTGGGACGTGACTTGCTTTTCATCCCGTTCCCCAGACTATCAGGGAGCAAGGGGAAAATACTTGCATTCTGTGTTTTACTCCTCTGCCCCTCCCTTCACCAGCCAGGAGTGAGAGGCATGTATGGTATGCAAGTACTTTCTCCTCACTCCCTGACAGTCTGAGAAATGGGATGAAAAGCAAGCCATGTTCCAGAACACACAGCTGCTGTCCCCCTACCTTCCCGAAACTCCACCCTTGTGGCTAATGGCAGCTGCAGGAAGGCAGAGCGGACCAGGACACTACTTCCCACAGCTCACATTGGCCAGAAGCAGCTATCTCCAGCCAACAGGAGTTGCAAGTGTTGGTACCTGCAAGTAAATAAAGCACTAGTGGCTCACCAGTGAATAATCCTGGAGAACCGTGTCTGACCCACAGGCCGCTTATTTCTTTCACCCCTGCTCTAGCACGATATAAATGGCAATCACAATTAAATAAAACTGTCCCATGCAACTCAAAACATGTGCTAGTTATAAAAACATGTAGCAAACAGAAGTGTCTGCCCCAAAGAGCTGACAATCAATGACAAAATCTTATATAATGACAGCCCTATTCTACTATCTGTAATAAATGGATTCAATAAGCAATGATATGAGTCAATAAACTCACCAAAGTTGTCAGTGAAATTATATTTTAAGGCAATATCAATGAGATATAAGTGAAACTTACGCTATAGTAGATTTTTATTTTGATGAATGATATGTTTAAAAGCCTAGTATTGTAATAAATAATGTCAACTTTATCAAATACTGAATGACCTGATATACAACTAGTTCCCCTTCCCAGATCTTTAAAGGTGTTAATTGAAGTAGTCTGAAGCCATTCGTTTTAACTGCATTGATGAATCAAGTATTTTGTCCAAACTATAAACAGATATGTGTTTAGGGCATTGTTTATCATATTTCACCTGAGCATACACTTGGGGGGTAGAAGGAAGCAGGCATGTTTCCAGAAAGAACATTTCTTCAAGATCAGGCAGAGGGAAATTATTGAGTTGGATAAACTATTATGGCATATGGTGAGTCTAAGTGATGCAGGACGTATGGATTTTTTTAAATGCATGATGTGCTAGCTCCTCTACCTTTTTGAAGCCATTTGTCTATGTTAAAAACATATAAAGCATCTGTTGCATAGTGAGATGAGTTGCTTTTCTGTACAATCGTTTTCAATCAATGTGTCAACCAAATTCTTGAGTTCATGTTGGGCTTGGATTTTGTTATCAATTTCACAAACTCACAAATCGTGGTAAAACCCATGGTTTGTGCTAAAACTGAAGAGATGCAATCAAGGTACCTTCATATATTCAGCCATGACCCAGAAAAGGCTCCAGTCCTAGAACTGCCTCTGTGCTTGTTGTTATCTGACACTTTCAGTGAAACTGAAACAGGAACAGGCAGGTGAATGTACAGAGAGAAGGAAGCTAGCAGAGAGATAGGCTTGAGCATGTTTGGTTGTGTTGTTCTCAGGGAGCTAAAAAGCCTCTTATTTTTAAAATGTATCAGTATTTTTAAAAAGTTGAGAGAATCCTTTGAGAGAAAGGGGGGGCTTGGTGGCTAAAGTTACACAGGAGGCCTTGGTTCTAGTCATTGCTCTGCAACAGCATTTCTCTGTGACCTTCCTTATACAAGCCAATTAGCTTCTCTGAGCTTCAGTTTCCCCTTCTGTAAAATGTGTTGAATTGAGATGACTGGCAGTCTAGGTACCAAAGCCAAGAATCTGACAGATGACAATCCTACCCAACCTTAGTTGGAATCAGGAGATGAAGATCAGTGACCTTCAGACTACTGTACACCATGATCTCCATAATAAAAGCCAGATTAAAACTAGCTCACCCAGCGGAATCTGATGAGACTTTGTGACATGTGATGGGGCATTTTGGATACACTTTGTTCTTCTGAATCAGTCAGTCAGACCTCAAATAGACTCCCATTGGCTAAGCCTAAGTGTAAGAGCCCAACTGAAGCTTGATTCATCTTTTAAAATTCAATTTGCTCATTGGTATCAGTTCTAAGTCTCATGATTGTATTTCAGGTCTCAAGATATTTCAGGTCTCAATATGTTTTTCCTAAATCCCCAATTCTTGGAGTCAGGGGATGAACTGAGAATCTCAGCTTTCCCTTTTTTTTTTTTTAAAGTGAGCTGCTAGCCATCTTGGCTTCAGAGATAAAGTTTGAAAAAGTGAACACTGTGGACTTCGGAACCAGGATGTAAATGAAAAACCCCAACATTTAGTATTATTTTTAATCTTATTATTTTTAAGCCAATCTCATGATTTTTAAACAACTGTGGTTGGCAGTCCTGCACTTCTCTGAATACCATAGATTCTTCTTGGCTAAACAAGGCCTGAATTACTAAACAAGCTGGGGGGGGGGGAGGGGAATCTTTCCAGCTTTCTTTAAGCTCTATAAAGGAGCAAAGGAGGGTACAAAAATATTTCTTTTCCTTTTGCAGGTCAACAACTTCCCTGAATGAGTGAGACAACCAGCTTTTTGTTGTTTTTACAGGAAATGGTTGCTAGTGTTAATTTTTTAGTTCATCTGAGTTCTTGTTTATGTTTGCTTTGTTACCACGGTACTCTCTATGCCTAGCATAGCTGTTGACTCAACTTGTATTAAGGGTTTTATGTGTGTATCTTTGTCCCCTCGTAATATAGCAGTGCCATCTTATATGCAAATAACAGTACCATGTGTTCCTCGTATCTTCATTGTATAAATAAATTGTTGTTTTAAAAAGCACATATGGTACATATGTTCCATTCGTGCCAAAGAAATCCACCATCCTGCTTTGTTCGGACTCAGATATAGCTCATCTTAAAATTGTGTAGTTTTAATATTGGAGGATGTTCCCTACTCACTAAAGTTAGTACTGCTGGCATTACCTTGGATAAGCAGGAAATGTTTTCTTCCTTGTGAATCAGTGAATTTGACTGGAATTTTCAAAGGTGTCTATGGGAATTTAGCTCTCAATTCCCACTGAATTTCAATGGGAGTTGGGCACTTCACTCCTTTGAAAATCCTGGCCTCAATGTTTAAGGTGCTATCTGCACCATGCTCCAAACCGCAGTGTTTATGTGTAGTTTGGACTGGAACTCAGCTAGCATTATTGCTGACATGGTTTGCTTGCCCAGGGTGGATGGCGCCAAGGCATGTTTGAAAAGCATGCCCTGAAGGATCCCCTTTTGTTTTTAGAAGGCCTAGTTTAAAAGTGGGTGACAATTAGACATGTTTGAACAGCTGTTTGCAGTGTTGTTGTAGCTATGTTTGGTCTGAGGGTCTGAGCAAGCCAAGATGGGTGAGGTAATATCTTTATTGGACCAACTTCTGTGTGTGGAAGAGACAAGCTTTCAAACTTCACAGACCTCTTCTTCAGGTCACTTCTTCACCCCTCAGGAAGAGCTCTATGGAGCATGAAAGCGTCTCTCTCTCTCACCCACAGAAGTTGGTCCAATAAAAGATATTGCCTCACCCACCTTATCTTTCTCATATTTTAACAGGGCAGTTTAACTGGGGTGAAGCCCATTGTAAACTGTGCCCTAAATCTACCACATCTCACCTTGTCCTTTGTTACTCAGATCTTCTCCCCTTGCTGACAGCACCGCTTCACTGGCCTTGTCTCCCAAGGCAGGCTCACTGGTGCTCATGCTAACCAAATCAATGATGTCTTCCTCATTCGAAGCTGATGAACAGCATCAGAAAACTTCGTTTCTGTACTTTTAAATTCATTCTCCCTCAAATTAAAGTATGACTTGGCTTTTTAACAAGAGTTCTGGGAAGGGCATTTTTGCAACAAGTCCATGTGTGATACAGCAGGGAGAATATACAATGGACACTTCCATTCCAGGGGAAACTGTGAAAACTGTAGTTAGCTGGACACAGTTAGATGGCACATCTCTACCTTCACTGGGCTCTGCCTGTTAAGAATCATAGAATCATAGAACACTAGAACTGGAAGAAACCTCGAGAAATCATCAAGTCCAGTCCCTGCCCTAACGACAGGACCAAGCATAGCCTATATCATCCCTGACAGGTGTCTGTCTAGCCAGTTCTTAAATATCTCCAGTGATGGAGATTCTACGACCTCCAGAGGCAATTTATTCCAGTGTTTAACCACCCTGACAGTTAGGAAGTTTTCCCTAATGTCCAACCTAAACCTCCATTGCTGCAATGTAAGCCCATTGCTTCTTGTTCCATCATCAGAGGCCAAGGAGAACAATTTTCCCCCTCCTCCCTGTGACACCGTTTTAGATATCTGAAAATCGCTATCATGTCCCCTTTCAGTCTTCTCTTTTCCAGATTAAACAAGCCCAATTTCTTCAGCCTTCCCTCATAGCTCATGTTTTCTAGACCTCTAATCATTTTTATTGCTCTTCTTTGGACCTTCTCCAATTTCTCCACATCTTTCTTGAAATGTGTGCCCAGAACTGGACACAGTACTTCAGTTAAGGCCTGATCAGCTCAGGGTAGAGCGGAAGAATGACTTCTCATGTCTTGCTCACAACACTCGTGTTAATGCATCCCAGAATCATGTTTGCTTTTTTTGCAACAGTATCACACTGTCGGCTTATATATAGCTTGTGGTCCACTATGACCTCTAGATCCCTTTCTGCTGTACTCCTTCCTAGACAGTCGCTTCCCATTCTGTATGTGTGAAACTGATTGTTTCTTCCTAAGTGGAGTAATTTGCATTTGTCCTTACTGAATTTCATCCTATTTACCTCAGACCAGTTCTCCAGTTTGTCCAGATCATTTTGATTTATGACCCTATCCTCCACAGCACTTGTGACCCCTCCCTGCTTGGTATCATCTGCAAATTTAATAAGTGTACTCTCTATGCCATCATCTAAATCGCTGATGAAGATATTGAACAGAATCAGTCCCAAAACAGACCCCTGCACAATCCCACTTGTTATATCCTTCTAGCATGAGTGTGAACCTTTAATAACTACTCTCTGAGAACAGTTATCCAGCCATTTATGCACCCACCTTATAGTAGCCCCATCTAGATTGTATTTGCCTAGTTTATTGATAAGAAGGTCATGCAAGACGGTGTCAAATGCCTTACTAAAGTATGAGTATGAGGCTATTTATCATTGAAACTTCTTTACAGTCATGAAATATAAATAAATGCAGCTTTAAAATAATGTCTGATTGTATGTAAATGTCTCATGAAAACCACAGGGTCCAGATCTCAGATAAATGCATCTGGGCAGGGCTACCTGAGAGCCAGCTTAATCAGCTCCCTGGTGCCCATCACTGAACTTTGCTGATGTTACACACAGATCAAGCCTATGGAAGAGGCGGGCAGGAGGATCTGATCCTGTGATAAATCACAGCTCACATATGCTCAGAAGAGAATTTCTGGGATTTCACAGCTTAATTCCCCGCAGTTGATGGCTGCACTGAGTGCGCTCCAGTCTGGGGCTGAGCAGAACTTTCCCTGACAAGATAACTTTGGGCTGCTGCAGGCCATTCCAGTTTGGAGTCCAGGCACCTGAACTGAAAGCAGAGACCCTGTCCTTCCTGTACTTTTAAAGCCCCCCTGTGGACACGCAGCCAGCACAGAGGAGGAAAGTCACTGGAATCCAATGCAGAAGAGAGAAGAGTCAGACTTTGAAGTGGGGGCAGAGGGAGTAGATTGGGACAAGGAACCTGGGGGAAGACTGGGACTGGAGGCTTGTGAGTGGAGAGAGGGAACCTGTGCCTGGAAGTTGTGAAAACAATATGACTGTGATGTGAGACAAGTGCTAAGGTGTTAGGAGGCAGGGACAAATAACCTGCTCCCCCAGGAGATGGGGTAATCAAATCCAGGTCTGTTGGGCAAAGCCACAGAGGTTTGCTGCAAGCAGTCAGTCTGCCTTCCAGGCCAGGTCAGAGAGGGACTCACTTAACTAGGCAAGAAGAAGCTGGCAAGTTAGATCAGCGATATGAGTTTAAACTTTGTTTAATCATTTTAACCCATTGTCCTTCGATCCTGTATTATTTTGTTTAATAAATAATGTGGTTTAGAAAGACAGTCCTGGCAAACACTTGGTGGCCTCACAGCACTCAAGCTCTTGCCATTAATGAGAAACAGCCTTGCTGAAGCCAGGCACTCAGTCTCCAATTAGCAGTGAGAAATGTGAAAGCCTAGGACCTAGTACCAAGGAAGGGGCACTCCCAGAAAAGCTGTATAAAAGTCAGAGACACAGCACACTCTTTGGATCTGTGGCAAGGAGAAAAACTGGAACTCATATGATAGCAGAATCACTCTTCATTCTGGTGTAACAGAAGTAATAGCCATTTTGTCCTCCTCAGGTTGCTTTGACCTAATAATTCAAGCTGCAATAGTTTTGATATCCAATAAACACTATTCATTATTGCCTTTGAAAATATATTTCTTTGCCTCCGATTGAATTTGGTTTTATTGTTGTGAGGAAAAAAAGACATCTTAGCATCAGTCAAACAAAATTGATTTCCCAATAACTCAGAACTCTCTCTTCTAAGGTGAGCTCCCTGTGCCAAATCTTTGAAATGTGCCATATGTGCCTTCCCACTGCCAATTGTGAAAATGTGGTCCCAGACCACTTTTGGCAAATTCTCACTAGGATTTTGTCTTGATCAAAGAAATGTCTGTTGCTTGCCAGAAGAGTGTAGGAAGGCATATATAGATAATGGGTTGAGCTCCTGCTAGTTGGTTTGGGAATTCTATGAAAATGCATATTTCCAGAGGAAGAAAAGCCATTGTTTCCATGGTGGTCTTAAATGTAATCAGAAGACTCTGGCAGAAGAGATTGTTCCAAATTAACTGGAATTCTCAAGTTACATTTTTATGACTTGTTTTCTAACATCTTAAGTCTTTTGTTTAATACCAGGATTTTATGGCATTTCACAAGTGACTTCATATCTTAAAGTTCAGTTTTTAAAATATCCTGTTTATCTGCACGTCTCTAATATAAAAATGTATAAATCTGGTTGCACATGTGTCAGCTTAAATTCTAGATCTAGAATAGCTATGAAAACAATGTAAATAGAGCAGGTTGGAGAAATTCCTAGGAATCATGGTTTTGTCAAATTTTGTTGAGCAGTCAAAATGAAACTGTTTCATGGAGTCAGTTCAATTTCTATGACTTACAGTGAATCCAAATTTTGAAATGTCAAAATCCTCCATGAAGCAGAATTACCTTTCTCCACCCAGTTTTTTTCTCCACCCAATAAAAAGCAAAGTATGGATTTTTTTAACTCTTTAAGACCTCTGTAGAAGAAAACCCCTGTCAAATGGTCACTTAGCTCCATCTGAATTTGCTTACTTGGGGATAATTAATATTGTTGGTAAGTGTCAGCCTACAGCCAAAGCAGAGTAAATAGTTAACTGGCTCTCACATTTGCATGGGTAGCCACAGTCCTGCACAAAGTTTTCCTCTCTTAGGATGACTCTTCTTTCATCTTCTGGTGGTAGTGGAGAGAGAAGAGCTACCACCAGACTTTCTTCCTCTCTCTCTGGCAATGGACTTAGGACTAGCAAGAATGTTCTGCTGCCAGTCTTCTTTCTTATCTAGACTATAGATAACACATGAAACTCAGCAAAGACAAACATTAGGTGCTACACTTAGGGAAGAAAAACCAAATGCACAAATACAGAATGGGGGATAACTGGGTTGGGCAGTAGCTCTGGGAGTAGTGTGGCTCACAACCTTAACATGAAAGAAAGGGTTTCTTTCAGCAAGATCAGAATGACATGGCTACATCTCTATTACTAACCTTAACATGAGTCAGCCATGCAATGCTGTTACACAAAAAATGCAATTTTAGGTTGCATTAACAGAGGCATAGCATGCAAGTCATAAGACGTTCTGCTCTGCTCAGCGCTAGTTGAGCCTCAGCTGGAGTACTTTGTCCAATTTTGGTCACCAATGCATAGAAAGGACGTAAAGAAACTGGAAAGGATCCAGAGGCAAATCACAAAGCTAATCAAAGGGATGAAATGCAAGCCATATGAGTAAAGGCTGAAGGAACTGGGTATGTTTAGTCTGGAAAAGAAGCAATTAAGAGGGGACATGATATTGAGTCTTCAGATACCTGAAAGGCTGCCACAAAAAGGGTGGAGAAAAGTTGTTCGCACAGTGGACAGGATAATGGACTCAAACTATAGCAAAATAGACTTAGTCTGACTTTCAGGAAAAACTTCTGAACTGTAAGAACACTAGGACAATGGAACAGACTGCCTAAGCAAGTCATGGAAGCTCCTTCACTGGAGGTTTTCAAAAAGAGGCTGGATAGACATCGGTCTTGGATGGTTTAGACCCAACAAACCTCTATGTTGGCAGGGGGTTAGACCACATAGCCCTTGCAGTCCCTTCTAACCTTATGATTCTATGGTTCTATGCAGGGACATCCTGTTTTTAGGGACCCTGCAAAAACAAAGGACAGCCTGGGAAAAGGGGGCACTGAAAGTTGTAGACAAAATGCCAGCTAGATGAGGCATTGACTCATTGGTCTTGGGATGAGGCTCAGCACTCCAAAGTAGGAATGTGCCAGCAGTAATCAAGACATCTCAGCTTAATTCCGAGGAGCTTACTTTGGAGCTGACAATGGTATTTTTCTAGCTCTTGATGTGCTAAAATGAGGGAATTGTTCCTTGAGGCAGCTGAACCTGAGAGGCATGACCAGGCCTGAAGAGATTTGAAAAAAGGAAATACCATGGAAGGAAAATATTTCATTTCTGCCATCTTGTGTGGTGCCATATTTCTAGATGATTGCTGTGTTCATTTCACTTATATTTCCACTCAGTCTGTCTTCTGTTCCCTGAAGTTATACTAATTGTGAAAAATCCTACATTGTATATGGAATCCTTTTAGAAGCTATAATAGCCTTTTACAATGCCATGTTTTACCTGTCCTGAAACATCAGCTGTGAATGCTTATGTTCTTTTCACACAATAAAATTGTGCATATTCACCTCTTCATGTTGTTATTATTTATTAGCATTCTAGCAATATCTAAGGGCCCCAATTGGACTTGAAGTCCCTTGTGCTAGAATAAGAGATACCATCTACCCCAAAGACCTTAAAGTCTAAGAGCTCCATATTAGTTAATTTACCAATGCTGGTAGCACCCATCATTTTTGCTGCCTTCTGTGGTAAGGTCAGAAGTCTGAGCTGAAGTGTTGAAGATGCTGAACTGTTAGTAAAGACTTGTCTTCTGAGCTTGTCTGCCCTGATGCTCAGAGTGAGCCGCCCAGCCTGGGAATCAGTTTGCACTACTTCCACAGCTTGCTAAGTAGCACTGATGGATTTGTAGCTTGTGTAGCAGCTTATGCTCTGAAGCCCAGCTGATCTTCCTGGGTGTGAGTTTGGTTGGCTAGCCCTTATCTCCACCAGAGTTGCAATGTCCACACTGCTACGTTTAGTAGGCTAACATGAGCACAGCTCACCTGGGTTTCACCTTCTTGGCTAGACAACTCACCCCTTGCTGCAGGATATGGCCCTATAGACAACAAAATGGACAGAGACATTCTAACTGTACACCTGTTTGGCTGGTGATGTGATATGGTATGAGACACAAGCAAGACATCTTGATTTTCAGATACAAAATTGATCTTGTAATATTGGCCATCAGAGGAAAGTTGGGTTTTTTTAACTATGTGAGCTAAGTGACCTTCCTATGGAAAGGACTAAGGATGAATCGCCAATGTGTTATTTTAAATCCATGGGTGGTCAGGAGCAGGTGGCTACAATTTAAGAAGAAGATTCCCTCCACATTCCTGAGCTGAATTTTGGAAGAACAGAAGAAGAGACAACACTCAAATGCCATCCCCACTTTTACACTGGCCTCAGCACTCGATGGACCAGTACTCTGGCTAGTCCTAAGTAGATGTCTATGGAAGATAGACGTGTTCAATAAAGCAGACAATTTTAATACCAAGTTTTATTACCAGTGCAGGAAAGGAGAACCTGACAACCAACGACCAGTTACAGCTCTCTGTCTACCTGCCCCACCCTAGGCTAAAACAGCTCAACATGTCCTACTTGGCTATGTTCCCCAAGAGTCCATACACTAGCTGAAGCACAATCGACCCTAGCTCCTCCTTCTCCCCATACTTGATGTGCCCAGTGCCAGGAGTGTGGGAATGAAGGGGTGAGACTTGCTGGAGGAATCCCCAGAATACTTGGGGGTAGTTTAAATTCCTTTTGTGCCACCTGATCAATGCAAAGGAAGCAGAGCAGCACAGAGAATCTGCTCTCAGATGTAGCCCATTGACCTTTTCAAAATGATGTTTGGCCCTGAGGCTGATAAGCTTGGACACCACAGATCTAAGAAATAGATACATATATTCAGTCAATATATGAATCCCAGCACAAACACAAGCTGAGTGCCAAAATACTCAAGTTGAATTTTATTCTTTTGTGCCTTAAAAAATGATCCAATCATTTTAAATATTATACTAGGAGATACTTTTGGAATGCAGCTATTTTTTGAAATAAAATCAAACATCTTTGATATTTAAAATAAATGCAAAATTCTGCAAGTTGTTTCAAAAGCATTAATAATATTATGTCCAGTGGAGATGTGCAACACTTTCAAGATGGATAGTTTGTACTGACAACAATTCAAATATATTTACATTGTCCCATGAAAAACTCGGTAGTTTTGACTTTCAAGAGGATTTTTTTTTAATATCGATGGTAAATGGAGATTTTGACTTGCTGCCCAGGACACGCTGAGAGCTGCTCCTTAAAAAGAGAAGAAACAACTAACAGGATAATGAATCACAACATGTTTCTCTATACAAGGGTTATTTTAGTTAAATTCCCAGCCACTTTAATTATGAATATTACACCAAGTTTCCTTAGACTAGTGTTTTTCAATGACCCGTCCATGGACTGATGCCAGTCCCTGAGATTTCCCTGACACGGTTTAGAAAGGCAGTAAGCTGGTCCATGATATCAAAAGTCTGAGAGAAACTGCTTTAGACTATTGTATTTAGTAAAAGACTTTTGACTCATCCATCATTATCTACACTTTACTGAGTTCACTTTAAACATTGCTGGCTAAAACTCCAATTTATCAAGCCTGTGTTGCCTTGCCGTTGGGGGATAATTTATTTTCATTCTGAAAGAGTTGAATGTGTGCATGTGTGTGTGTATGTGTGTGTTGCTGTGAGCTGTTTGCCAGAGATTCACACTGCAGGGAACAAGCGCTTAAGACTTCACTGTGCTCACCTACCAGGCACACATGCAAAGAATTTCCTGTGGTGGTGCCACTTTTGCCCATGAGACATATGATGGAAAGGAAGGCCAAATCAGGAAGGACTCAAATACAAGAAGTCAATTTGCACCATCCATAAAGACAACATGGTAGCTGGAAATAAAGGCAACTAGTTCTGTCTGTTTGTAGGTCTCTATTTCTGAGTGTATGGGTGAGCAAATAAAAATTAGCTTTGGCACATCTGGGTGAGGTATGTACAAGGGATGTTGTAATACTCTGCCTATACTTCATCTTGTGTCATGCGAGCAGCAGCCATGTACAAAACCAGTTTTCAAGCATAGTTTTCACTACCCTGGCTTCTCTGACCCATGTGGCTAGAGATGGATTCTTCTGAAAGCCCTGTCAGCCTGAAGTGTGCTGTGCTGCCTCCATGCACATGTGTGAAGTAATGGCTATTTTAATCTGGAGCCTAGTTTCTAATGTGACTATAATTAATTCAGTGCCTGCTTGCAGCCACTTGTGGGAAACCTTATGGAAAGGAGCGGGGGGAGGGGGGATTTCTGCAACGATCCTCCACAATTGTTCCATCAAGAGAAGGGAAGAGGCCAAACAGAGCGCCCTGCTTTTAAAGGTCCAGCCCAAGCCTCACCAAGGCCCACTACTAAGATCTGCTGCTTAGGGAAGGAAGGAAACTGTGCCTAGAATTAAGCAAATAATTGCTATTTCAGGTAGCAGCTGAACCAAAGAGTCCCATCTTTTTTCCCCCCATTTTGGATTAATCCAAAACAGCAGTTTTGGTTTTTCTCTCCCCATCCCCCAAAAAATAGCCTTTTGGGTCAAAAGAAATGTTTTCTTTGACCTGAAACCACACTTTTCTTTTGTTTTGTTTCATTATCAAGTGTTTTAGCCTTTAAAAATGACAATGCGTCTAACTACATTTAAAAATAAAATGTCCTTTTGAAACAAAAAAGTCAAAACCATTTCATTTTGAAACTGCCTAAAGGAATAATTTGACTTTTTAGAAAAGCACAAATCAATATTGTTTTCTATCTGAATTTGTGACTGGTTTCAGTCACCCCAAGCCTCCATTTTTCAGGGAATAAACTATTCATCCAGCAATGTTTGTCCAGCTCTAATTGTGACAGATCTGTCTACTGCCTGGAGCAACACATAACTACTCAGTTTGGGTGGAGTCTTGCCTCCCTGCCCCTTCCCAGCCACTCATTGAAGACTGCTTCCCCCTGCAGGTAAGAAAAGGGGGCAAAATGGCATAATGCACTAATACAAGGGTGTAAATGGGTGCTTTACACCCTCTTTTGAATACCTCCACAGGACAAGCACAACCTAGACCTGGTTGAGTTTGCATTTCTTTTCTTATCTGAAAGCTTCAATGAGCTTTATGCTTTTATTGTACTGCAATTGTGGGGCAGTTACCAAAAGATTACATTTTCATTGATATCCTTAGACTAGCTACTGTAAAGCAAGGCTGTGTCTACCTTTTCTGCATAAACCCAACTTTGACTGGCTTATGTCTCACAGACTATATTAAAGAACTTGGCAAGCTTGTTTTTAGCCACACTTTGTTGGGTTTATTTCCCCTCAAGTTTGGATTAGTTTGATCCAGGAATTTAAATGCCTTCATATAGATGTGAGACAGTTACAAAGTACAGGACAATGGCAAAGCCTAGCATTAATCAGTCTTTGCAGGCATTGCTCTGGGGGTTGGTGATGTGTGTGTGTAGGGGGAGGGGAGTAGAAGTCTTTATGATTGTTAAAAACAGTAATTCTTGGAAACACCACCAGACACTTATCAGGTTTCAAATGCATTGCATTCCTCCTCCTGGAGGTGTTCTTTGTATGCTTGCTTTCTTTTCTTTCATGGCTTTTCAAGCTGACACTTGCATGCCCATTGTGCAGCAATATTTAGTAATTAATATACTATATATCTGACTAATATATTGTGACCAAATCCTCAGGTAGCTCTTGTGCTGTCTTATGAGCCTTGGAGCCAGCAACTCCAGAGTGACAATCCTGGTCCTGACAGTGACTTCCTCTGAGATCCTGCACATGTCACTTAACCCCTCTGTTTGTTTAGCCATCTGTACAATGGGGATACTAATGCATATGAACCTCAAAAAGCTGTTGTAGGGATTACGGAGTGAACATTTGGAAAGTGCTTTGAAAATTCAAAGCACTATGTAAGTGCTAAGGATTCCTGTGCTACATTCTGTACTGAATGACACTGTACCAGCAGAATCTTTGGCCCAAAATATCAAATGATCATGCAGAGTGCTGTTCACTTGGCCATGCCTTTCACTGTTTTAAGTGCAGCACTGAAGGATAAAAATAAGTTACCCCTTTCAGAGTCAGATGAGGGGGAAGAGATGGGAATGCTTTTTTTCTCTCCTATCTCCTTTGTTTTCTAATCATTCTGTACAGATCACAGCAAATTAATGGTAGGGGAAAAAACAGGACTCCTACCCTTTTTTGTTCCTTGACAATGTAGGAAGGACCAAAAGGATTTCCCCCCCCCCCCACCGCAAAAAAATTGGAGGTGTTCCTTGTATGTTCTTTACATTAGAAGCTGAGGTCTAGTCTACTATGAAAGAACAAAGAAACATAGCAATTGCTTAGCAGATTGGACAAATGATCCCTCTACTCCAGTATCTGGTCTCTGACAGTACACACATTCTTCACAGGAAGATGGAAGAAACTGTAGTGGGTAATTATAGAATAACCTGCCCATAGGCAAAGTTTCTTCCTAACCCCTTTTCATTTAGAAGTTGCCTATATTCCGAAGCATGAGCTTTATATCACTACCATAAAAATATTCCCTATGTAAAATAATTTTGATAGTGTAGTTACCCACATAAATGCCAAATCCTTTCTTGTAATTGCTTTAAATTTTTGGCCTCAATAATACATTTTGGCAACGAGTTCAATAGACTGTTTGTACTGTGTAAAACAGGTTTTCATTGTATTCATTTTAAATTTGTTACTTTAAATTTTGTTAAATGCCACCTTATTTTTGGATTATGAGAAATCTGAGGCACATGATTTACCCTCTTTATATCAGTTGTGATTCTGTATACGTCTCATGTATCCCATTCTATGCTTTTCCTTTCTAACCTATCTTTTTAATTGCTCCATGCTTCTTAGCTATTTCCTATCTTTTTAATTGCTCCATGCTTCTTAGCTTTCTCTTGCAGCATCTCTGAACCTCTTCTACTTCTTCTGTTTGTTTTATGAGAGAGGGTGACCGCTGGAACTGAATATGAAATTCCAGATGAGACCATACCCTACATTTGAGCAGTCATACTTTAATATCTTCGCTATTATTTTCTGCCCCATTCCTTATGTGTTCTAACATTTCGTTTTGACTTGTCATTCCTGCTGCACATTGAAAAGAGGTTTTCACTGAGCTGTCCACAATGATTCCAAGTCCCTTTCTTGAGTGGTTACAGTTGATTTAGGACCCAGCAATGTGTTTGAGTAGGTCAAAGTATTCCTTTCAATGTGTATTGCCTTGCCTTTAGCTGTCCTGAATTTTATCTGCCATCGTGCTGCCAATTCATTTAGCTTTGCTTGATCCCTCTAAAATTCTACAGTCTTTGACTACATACATTTCTGTCATCTTCACATTCTGCTTCCTCTCTTTTCGCTTATTTTTGCCAGATTATTAATACACATATTAAATAATACTAGACCTAAGCTCTAGGTCATCAAAGCATTTAAACACATGCTAAGATAACTTCCAATTCACTTCAATGAGATTTAAGCACATGCCTAAACTTAAGCCTGTGCTTAAGTGCCCTGCTGACTAGGGATAGACTGCTGCATTGGGGGCCTAGCATAGAACCTTAAACCGTCTTATCTCTTGCAAGTGAATATAAAAAACTGATCATTCTTCCTCTTTGTTTTCTGTCTCTTAGCCAGTTTCTAATCCCTGACAGTACCTTTGTTTTCCCACATGGCTACTTGGTTTTCTTTAAAACTGCTTTTGTGGGATTTTGCCAAAGCCTTGTTAGAAGGTCCAGAAAACCTATGTCAGCTAGTTCTTCTTTATATGCAAAGACTCTAAGGTGACCAGAGAACTCCTGAAACAATAACATTGCAAGAGACTAAAAGCTGAACAATCCAGAAAGGAAGAATTTTTTATTCGGATTTTTTAAAATTCTCAATTACAGTGTTTATTGTTGCTTGGATGTTTTGTCGTTATTGTTGTTGTTGTTGTTGTTGTTAATACCTTTTAAACTGTAATTCTTAATGAGAACTTCAGAGAAGAGGCATCTGTGTTGAAACTCCAGCTTTCCTGCCACTTTAAATAAGGTGTGAGAGCTCCCAATAAACACGCAAAGAAGTCATCCAGCAAAGCCAGGGAAGACCAGAATTGATATTCCTGAAACTTCTATGATAAAAACAAGCAGGGGAAAAAAACCTGATTATTTAAAAACATCTTTCAAATTAGCAAGCAAAGCAGCAAAAATGGCATAACTCCAACTTCTGTAAAATCCTTTGCCATTCACCTTAGAAGTAAGTCAATGGACTTTTTGTTAAAATGGCCATTAATTTTTATTAACCTCTCTCAAGGCTTCTGAGAGTTGAGAGAGCTGTTTTGTTTTTTAAAAGCACAAATATGAAGCTAATTTTGTTGATGTCATTCTTTCAGAAAGTTCAATCCTTCAATTTTCACACAGACTCCCAATTAGTTCCATATCGGATGATGTCAATGGTCCGTGGGACTATCCATGTGCACAAAACTAAGCAGGATTGGGGCCAAAGTCTTCATTACTTCTTGTCTGGGCTCAAAATGGTCAAACTTCCAAACAGTAATGAGAAAACCATCAGCATCTTTCAGGTCTGCTTTTCATTCTGAATCCTGAGGCCAGAGAATTTATGGGCTTCACTAAAAGGGGATTCTAGCTGGAGCTGTTTGTTATGTGTTTGTTTTAGATAGTTGTACAATCATGATTATGAAATTTAAATAGTGATATGTTAGATATCTTGTCTGTATGGGAATTTTATTTCATAAAGCCAAAGAATCATATTGCGGGAGCTGCTCAGAAAAGAGAGGTTTTTACATCTGGCAATGGGGGATTTCATGACTGTAAAGTAAAAATGATATTATGCACATACTCAAACATAAACACGTTGTAAAGTGCATTCAGCCTAGATTCCAAACACATTGAACACTGTATGATTTAATGGTGGATAAACTCACAAAAATATCCCAGTGGGGGGGACTACAGACGCCAAAATGACAGCTGCTATCATTTCAAAACAAGTAATTGTTTATAAATGAATATTTTTCATGATAAATTATTGAATTACATGAAAATCAGATGACCGCCTGCTGCCAAATTTGTTTTCAGTTTCACAAGACAGAAAGGAATGTGCTGCAGACAGTGAGTGAAATTAAAAGCTGCTGGTCTTTTCCCACAAAGGGTTGATATTCTCTCATAGACGTTTCCCAAAGCCTCATAAACTTGCAGAATAGTAGTCCTGGGGAATAGCTATCTGGCTTGTTATCCAAAATATTTTCGATATATAGGATTTCAGGGAATCTCTGCCTAATCTGAGCCAGTTGTAGAAGGGAGTTCAGATATCATATTTATCTGACATTGATTTCTAGTTCAAATCCACAGAGCCCCAATATCTGTGATAACTATTGGCAATTTCAATAGCACACCATAAAGGTATAATTTAATGCTGTTTTAGTTTGTTTTTTATTCTCTGTTGTTTGCCATTGAGAAGTCTAAAAATACATTTTTCTCACCCAATTTCATCTTGTTTGAATTGGCAAGCCCTCGCATTTCCTCTGTGTTTTGAATGGAGTTGAAATTAACCTGATGTAGCTGTTTTGTTTGAGGCAAATCCTGAAGTCCTAACTTGGACAACATTCTCAGGAAAGTCAATCAGCAATTTATAAGGGTAGGATATAGAGACATCAGAATTTGGCCCTTTATTAACCATACTTGTAAGTTACACAGCACTTTATCTTGCCAGACCATCCTTGTTTGTGTACAAAAATCAAATGCAGTCAAACACAGTTTTAGGAATACTGTTGTCACTGATTTGCTGTTGCAGAATCAACAGGGGGAGCACAAAGCCCTGTGTGGCCTATCTAAGCCTAAAGATGTGTGAGCTTTCTAACTTGCACAGCCATGGCATCTCATCTTCATTCTAAAGGCAAAGCACAGCCTCAGAAAACTGCTTGGATGGCTTCCTTGCCACAGGTCTGGGATGCCACTTTCCCCAGCTGAGAACTTTTAATGAGCCACAATCCCAAACAGGCTGACCTTGGCTGAACTCCACAATGGCCTAGTTATAGCTGTGAGGAAATGAGCAGCTTTGCAGTTCATGCTGATCGTGGCAAAGAATTCTGGTGGGGTTTGTTTACAATAGTTCAAATCTGGACAAATTGGAGAAATGGTTTGAGGTAAATAGGATGAAGTTTAATAAGGACAAATGCAAAGTACTCCACTTAGGAAGGAACAATCCATTTCACACATATAGAATGGGAAGCAACTGTCTAGGAAAAAATATTGCAGAAAGGGATCTAGGGATCATAGTGGACCACAAGTTAAACATGATTCAACAGTGTGATGCTATTGCAAAAAAAGCAAACATGATTCTGGGATGTATTAACAGGAGTGTTGTGAGCAAGACATGAGAAGTCATTCTTCTGCTCTACTCTGCGCTGATCAGGCCTCAACTGGAGTATTGTACGCTGCATTTCAAGAAAGGTGTGAAGAAATTGGAGAAGGTCCAGAGAAGAGTAACAAGAATGATTAAAGGTATAGAGAACATGAGCTATGAGGGAAGACTGAAAGAACTGGGCTTGTTTAGTTTGGAAAGAAGAAGACTGAGAGAGGACATGAATGCGGTTTTCAGGTATTTAAAAGGGTGTCATAAGGAGGAGGGAGAAAAATTGTTCTCCTTGGCTTCTGAGGATAGGACAAGAAGCAATGGGCTTAAACTGCAGCAAGGAAGGTTTAGGTTGGACATTAAGAAAAACTTCCTTACTGTCAGGGTGGTTAAACACTGGAATGAGTTGCCTAGGGAGGTTGTGAAATCTACATCTTTGGAGCTATTTAAGAGCAGGTTAGATAGACATCTATCTGGGATGGTCTAGATGGTACTGGGTCCTGCTGTGAGAGCAGGGGACTGGATTCGATGACCTCTCGAGGTCCCTTCCAGTCCTAGTGTTCTATGATTCTATGAAATTCTATTAGGTGCTGCAGAATTTGGGTTCAGTTTGCAAGATAGCCTGGCTTTGGCCATGTCATTCCTCCACCAGCTTTTCCTTCTGTATTGCATCAAACATCAGGTACATGTATTCACTATCAATGCCTTTCCTAACCTTACCCTGCCCTTCACCTCTCATTCACTATCAAGATGTCAACTACAGACCATTACACACTTGCTACATTTTCAAACAAACACCTTTGTGCTTCATTCCGTGGTACCCCTGACATGTGCAAGGCATTCCCCATAAACAGCCACAAATCTGCCTCCTTCTTCTTCTTTGCATCCCTCCTTCAAATTCTAATTTGCTATGATGCCTACAAATAGCTTGACAATGCTTAGGCTTCTTGTGTGCTGAGACCTCTGCCTACCGTGCTGACCAATACTGCCTTTGTTTTATTGCCCTCTCCTGTTGTCTGTCTGTATCTATTTTTTATTGTCGTATACTTAGGTTGTAAACTTTTGGGACAAGATCTTTTGTTGTGTATTTTGTACAATGCCTGACACAATTTAGTCCTGATCTATGTCTGAAGCACCCAGGTGCCATGGTATTACAAATAAACAGAAATGTCATCTGTTTCATTATGAGCTCCTTCATACAGGACATATTCCTTCCCTAACATGCTCCTTACTTTTATTAGGGAGCTGCCCCTAATTGCCTCTGACTCAGGAGTCAACCAGTTATCTCATTCCTCTTTCCTGGTTCATCAGGGAAGAGAGAAGAGCAGTCAGTCTGAACAGGCCACCCAGTCTCCTTTGGGATAGCTGGTACTCCAGCCACCACCAGATACCTGAACCTCTCCAAGTTCTTCTTTGCCTATTCAGCTCCACAACTGCCAGCCAAAGAGATGGGGATTTTTTTTCATATAGTTTTCAGTGCCATTAACACAGCCTTTCTTCTGGGTCGCTCAGCCCATGGTGGGGCCAGAATGCATTTGGGGAAAACAACAAGGTCAGGGATATTGATCCCATGAAGTTTCCAAATATAGAGCAAGACAGTCCCTGCTCCACAAAGTTGCAATCTAAAGTGATGAGATTACAGCAGCTGGGTTGCTAGAGGTCACATTTAGGGTCTCAACCCTTGACAGTTACCCTGTAATACTTGCAGTTTTGTGGGCTCTGGTAAGATATGCTTCATCAGGAATCCATTGCTGTGCACAGCACAGGGGAGCCAACAGCCTCTGCAAGCTTCTGGACAAGGTGGGGCCAGCTCTGTAATTCTGGAAGGGGAAGGGCCTCAGGCAGAAGGGGTGGGAGTGGGGGGGTCTCGTCCCAGCCCTCAGAGCCACACGGAGTCCGCAGTGCTCCCATGGTAGTTTAAAAGGCTCTGGGCTCCATCCACTGCCACATCTGCCACAGTAGCAGCGTGAGCATCCCGGAGTCCTGGGCCCTTTTGAATCACCAGGCTCTCCCCCACACACACACTTCTGCCATTGGCAGGTCTGGCACAACAACAACTTTATTGAACTTCCAACTTACTAACATTGCTACATATCTTATGTGTCAGTAGATGGCACTCTTTCTATTGCTTATCTATCTATCTATGTATCTATCAAATACCCTGGCTTGTGTATCTACAGCACCTACTGGAAACACAAGTGCCAATCTTCACCTACGTAAGGCAGATTTGTATAGAAAACCTTTTTTTTTGTTGTTGTTCCCCCTGGCCTTTCTGTCTATCCTTAGACTGTGAGTACCTCAGAACGAGGACCTATCCCTTCTTGTACATCTGGAAAATGCCTAGCCCATCGTGGGCACGACTGCAAACACATAGGCTGTGTCGAGACTGGCGCGATCTTGCGCCAGAGCTATGCAAATGAGGCTCAGCATGGAATATCGCCGAGCCTCATTTGCATAACTAATGAGCCGCCATTTTTGCGGAAGAGGCTCTTGCGCAAGATGGAGCTGTCTACACCGCCCCTTCTTGCGCAAGAAAAACCCTCTTGCGCAAAGCCGTTATGCTGATTATTTTCAGGCATAATGGCTTTGCGCAAGAGGGTTTTTCTCGCGCAAGAAGGGGCAGTGTAGACAGCTTCGTCTTGCACAAGAGCCTTTTCCACAAAAATGGCGGCTCATTAGTTATGCAAATGAGGCTCGGCGATATTCCACGCTGAGCCTCGTTTGCATAGCTCTGGGGCAAGATCGCGCCAGTCTAGACACAGCCATACTGACAAAGAAAGACTATACAAATGCTGCTTGAAGTTATAATGGGAAGTTAATGGAATATCAATGAGTTTATGAAAAGAAGATTTAAAAAATTATCTGTAATCATAATACAGTTTGACTGGTTGTCACAGATGCAGAACGCATCAAATACATTTGAATCTTCCAAGTATGAGTGAGGACTGGGTGCAGATTCACTCTGTGTGAATGACTTTAAAGATTAGAAACTGAAGACTGTTGTCTGCTTCTCACTCTTCCCCCTGCTCTCTTCCTTCTCCCTCCCCCCCATACATTTTTTTTTAATGAAATTGCATTGAAGATTACTTCCTTGAGCCTGGTAGTGCTGTGAGTGAATTCTGATGTTATTATGTCAGACCTGGTGATACATATCTCTTCACAATTCAAGCATTCACCACTTTAATAGTTTTTGCTCGGTGAAAGCTTGTATGTGATGACCCTGCCTGTCAGTTGCTTCTGGATATGGCATTACATTTCTTTTGATGTTTTTTCTCAGAGCCATTTGGATGTATCACCTTATGATGAGCTTCAGATTTAGGGAAACCTGCTGGTTTTCACTGATAAAGGCAGTGGGCCCCAAACAAACAGTTTTCTGCCAGACTTGACTGTCTAATACAGGGCTGGATAAAGAGGGCTTAGTTTCTCTATCAGGAGCGGAAGTGAAGCGTAGAAGTAGAGTGCGGCTTTTAGTCTTTGCTGATCAATAGATAAAGGCCTCACAAATCCTACTCAGGGGTTTTCACCTTGCATTATCAGGAAACAAAAAGCATCTTCAGATCCAGAGATAATCAATGTCCAGGCTAACATTAAAGCAATAAATGATTACAAGAAAGTACTGATATTAAACTGCAATATGCCACAGGGTATAGAAATTTTACATTCAGCATTCAACTGCCTTTAGCTTTCAATGGCTTTGTGTGTTTCATGAAATCTAGGTTCTAAAATGTTAATTTGTGCCTCATCACTACTAATGGGCCAGGAATTATGACATGTTTTACACTGTCATTCATTTAAAACAGATAGTTTAGATTTCAGCCACAAGCTGTAGTTTATATATATTTATTACAAACAACAGTGAATGCTTAAGAGCCACTATTTTAAATCTAAATGACATTGTGTTTAGTATCCATTTCCGCCAGCTCTGAAATGTGCAGCCTGTGGAATCTGTCATCTTTCTCTGTAATTCTCATATATTTGAAGTGACAACTCCTAGTAAGTAACTAGAAACGAGAGAAAATACGGAGCCATGTTCCAATGAACTGTTTTACTTTACTACAGTTTAGTGTGAGCATCTGACAGAAGAAAAGCAATGTATCTAAGAAGAGAATATTATGTAGTAAATCATTGGCTACTATCAGTATCAACAAAACAGTGTTTTTAAAAAAAAAGGAAAACTTGTTGAAACAACCAGCTACTAGTGTCAGAGCGAAGCTTTAACCCCTGGAAAGTATTATGGGCTGGACTGTGCCTGAAGGCATCACCCTGTGTAAGAAGCAGTGCACAGTTCCCTCACCCCAGGAGGGGCCAAATAAAGGGAATGTGACTCAATCACAATCCTATCCCTGCTCCCGCCTTGTTTCTAAGGGGCGAGTAACTTACTACATAGCAGTTTGACTCTTCCCTCCCTATGCTGCCTCTGCTGTGTTGCCTGGCACATCTCTGGATGATAGTGCCAAGGTTCTGCCCAAGCCCCACCTTGGTGTGTGGGAAGGACACATGCCAGGAATGAAATAGCTAGGCAGTCACATCAGGCTGGACCATAATCTTGTGCTTTATAGGCAAAAACACCTTCTATAGAGCATAATTCTCCCTCCCCAGAACACATGCTCCCACCCATCTGTGTTGCTGCATACATTAGATTACCTAGCAAAATACCTGCTGATTACTAACTTGGCTTCCATGGGGCATAGCACTTAGGAGGGAATCTTCTAGTCCAGGTCCACAAACTTGCTCTAGCCAAAACAAAACTCTCCTGCTTATCAGTCCTCCACACCAACAAGCAGTTCTGCTGTTGGGATGGGAGGTAGACTCTCCTTACTTGACACAAATAGTTAAGTTATGCTAATTGGGTTATGGAGGATCCGAGAAGGGGCACATTGAAAAGACATCCCTAAATAGAAGAACCATGTACGTATTGCTTATATACTTCTATCGTTTGACCACTAAAATCAAGAACTGAAATTTAATATTATTTTATCAGGTATTTGTATTAAAGGCATAGCTAGAAAATCCAGTCAATATTGTGGCCCCATTTTGCTAGGCAAATAGAGATAGCCCCTGTCCCAAAGAAATTACAAGCTGAATAAGCATAGAAGAAATGCAGTACAATATATATGAATCCCTGGATTCAAACAGAAATGAAGAAAGCAGTGCGGTGAGTTATCAGTTGCTTCACGTTTTCATTTTCAGCTATCTACACAAGCAAAAAGTTTTAGACGATAATTCAGCCTGCACTTGGAGAATAATTTTGACCTTGAAAATCTGATTTTATGATCAGAAACACATGTAGAAGAGCATTTAAAGGTAGCATAGACTGCAACATGATTTTATGGGGAGCTTGGGTATGCCCTTCAGAGTAATTGGGATGTGGAATGTGGAAGTAGCTTTTACAGGAAAGTGGGGCTAAGGCCTCCTGTAGCCAGCCTCAGGCAACAGAGTGAGTATAATATCAAGAAGAATTCCCATTCAACTTGATAATAAGGTTCATGAGCATGTTAATTAAATGAAATCTCACATCCCAAACCCTGTTGTGTTAGCCATTAAGAGTGCACAATAGAAACATGATTTTTTTTTCCTTCCAGAAGTCAATAATAATTTTATTTCCATGGTTTTAAACAAGTTAAGAAATGAGTGTGAAAGCAAACTCCCTCGCCCTCATCCATGCTGACTTATCTTCATACTCACTTCAGGCCCTAGCTAGCAACAAGGGGTTTTTTTTAATTATAACTAATTCATATAGGTTGGCCTCACCATTTGCCGAGACACTATTTTCACTAGCCAGGGCTAAAAGTTGGAGCAAAAAAATGAAGCCCACTCAGTTCTGATTGTTTGAGGCTTGGTAAACACCAATATCTCCCCTTTCTTCTGCTAAAAGTAGGGGAAATGTGGATGTTCTGAAGTACAATTGGAGCACTTTGCTGGATGCAGAGATGCTAACTGGATCAGAACTGTCATGGTACTTGTGCACAGGGGCAGAGCACTGAGGATCTCTGTAGAGGGGAGCCACATTTTTTGTGAACAAGGGTACTCTCTGATGCACTATAGGCACAGGCAGAGCATTATGCAGGACAGGGATGAGATAAGCTCTGGATCCAATGGACTCTGTGGATCTACTGATTCAATCAGTAGACCTGAAAAATCACATTCTTGAGGGAAGGCTACTGCTAAATCAAAGCGTAAGTGGGAACATAGGCAGCAGCATTATTGCTGCTGTTGGGAGTCCTTTGTTCGCTCTCAGTCTATGAGACAAAGCAGCCTGTTCTCTGAGCTCACTAGCATCCTGTCTCTGTTTTACAAACCCAGTTTGAGCTTAGTTAAAGAGGAAGAAAACTTCATTTTATTCTGGTGACATATATTGCTTGGAATGTTGTAATCAGGATAGCAACAATCTCCCATGTAGACTGGTAGAGTAAAGCTTTGTGCTCTTCACTCCTGTGTCTGCTGTGCACCATGGTGTAATGCATTCCTGACCGCATGCCCCACTGGGCTCACACCTTCTTATGCCAGTATGGCATAGAAGCCATTTTACTGGCCGTCCACCATCCAGGCATCCGGATATTGGGGGACCCTCCTTTGGGTGGCGGCTCCAGCTTTAGAGCCACTTTGCACTGAGGTTTTGTCTACACTATGAGTTTTTGCTGGAAGAGGCAATGCAAATGAAGTGCTGATTAGCATATTGTCGTGCTTCATTTGCATAATCTCCTCTGATGCCTTTTGCATAAGAGATTTTTACGCAAAAACAGGCAGTGTAGATGTGTCCATTTTGCACAAAAACCCTTTTTTGCACAAGATCCTTATCCCTCTCCCGGAGAAGAATAAGGATCTTGTGCAAAAAGGGTTCTTTGCGCAAAATGGACATGTCCACACTGCCTGTTTTTGTGCAAAAAGCATCGGAGGAGCTTATGCAAATGAAGTGTGACAATATGCTAATCAGTGCTTCATTTGCATTGCCTCTTCCGGCAAAAACTCGTAGTGTAGACATAGCCTGACAGTTGTCATGTCTCAGGCTTTTATGGTAATGTATTTTGTGAGCTACCAGTCAAGTCAATAATTTACTTTCTGGAATTTTGGTGGTAGTTAAAGGTGAGTTGGTATTTTGACTCCATTATGTCTCTAATATGCACATGATACATGAAATGTTTTGCCTTAAGGTTTGAACACTACACTTTCCAGCCTGTTCTGCTTGAGGAATGTTTCACCTAAGTGGTAGGCTCTGGCTGACTTGTCTGTGCTTGCATGGGTGAGTTCTACAGACCCACTAGAACTGATCAGACCTCCTCTCAAAGTCTGTGATTTTTTGGTTGAGGGTAGCGTTTATTGTACTGCCTTATTTTTTAAAAAACAATCCACACTTAATGTAGGCCAGAAATGGAAAAGGAAGAATATTTACTTTCCCAATCAAAAGAATCTGGGCCAGATCTTCAGCTGGTGTAAATCAACATAGCTCTATTGACTTCAATGGAATTATGCTGGTTCAAACATGCTCTGCATTTAGCCTTTTTTTCCCCCAAATACAATAATGAGTCACCCTGCTAAGCATAAAAAAGAATCATTTACCCTTAAGGAGCATTTAGTGACAATCTGCATTATCTTTAGGTTCAAACAGATAGCTTTGTATGTGCAAAATCTAAAAAATGTTTAATCTTCTATTATTTTTTGGGACATTTCTCCAAAGATTCCACAATTGAAACTCCCATTTAAGTCAACAGTAGTTCTGGGTAGACAAGCATGAAGCCCTAGATATTCTTAAGAAACTTAATTTAATTATAACAAGGGAACTGGGGGCTGTAATCAGATCTTTTAAAAATGGCTTGAGATACTGGACAAAATGTTCCTCACTAATAACTGGTCTTACACAGTAGAGGTTTCCTTTGAAGTACCACATACGGATACATGATCCTGTTTAATGACAGCACTTTAAATTACAGGCTGGTTAATTCTATGTGAATTCTTCTCATCTGTTTCATATTTCTAGTACACATTACTGTACAATGAGCTGTATCCATTGCTGTCAGTGAAACCACTGTCCTAATCTACCATTTTTCTCAGAATCTGATAATAATGGTTAGCTTTACCTTAGGAGAGAACCTACAGGCAAACATGTCATGCATAGCACAGTTTGACTAAGAACAGATACATGCCACTGGTCATAAAGGGTAAACACTTAAGACATTTAACCCAGCTGAGCAGTACTAAATGGAAGGCAATGGTCATCTGGCTTTTGAATCACCTAATTGACATGTCAGAAAATAAGCATTTTATTGACAGAAAGTGATTGCAGAGAAAAGTCATTTTTCAGTTAAATAGCCAGATACTTCCCTTCCTCCTTCTCTTTGTATTCCTAGTGCTTGGGGTACATTTTGCTGAGAGAATAAAACGACCACAGCCTATGTAATTTTTGTGTTATTCTGCCTTGTGTCATTTTTGTGTTATTCATACCACTGTTCTAATTGCGGGGTTCCAAAGTGCAGTAATCTTCAGTGTAACCTGCAGAATGTCACGGACATGCAGTTTCCACATTGTTTTAGATTTCAGTTTTCTAATTATTTTCCAGTCATCCCAGTTTGTACAAAGATGACTTAGTAGGCCATGATTCAGGTGGCATTAAACCAGCTGTTCTGATTCCACTCAATTTAACAATACTCTTCATTCAAAGGGCCTGGTTCCAGTCTCACACTAGTATAAATCAGGAGGGATGCCACAGAAATCAATGGGTCAGATTCTCTTCTGCAGCCAACTTCCACTGGCTGCAGTGAGGGAGGGGAGCAGAGGAGTATCAGAGAGCAACGACTCCTTGATTTTCTGTCTAGTCCCAATATTAGGTGTAGGTTGAAGCAGCCGGGGGGGATGTTCTTACTTACGCCCATGAGATAGGGTCCCAAAGAGGTCATCCATCAGCTGGTGATAGCCAGAATGCATCTCATACCAGCTACTCCCCCATTCCCTGAGTGCCCTGATTAAATTCATTTTGACTCCTAACATACCCCTTGCAACAAGGACTATGAGGAGAGAAGCATAGGCACTGAATATACTGGCTCTGTTCCTGCAGGAGTCTAGTCCACACTGAGCATATCCCCAGTTAGAGGTTTGCAGTTGATCTCCACTCATTGTCACACACACACACACACACACACAACACACACACAAAAGGCAGAAAATCCACCCCAACAAACAGTGTATGTGACATGACAATCAGAACAAAGTGAGCACTACGAGTGTAGAGGTGTGGCAGCACTCCCTGACTTGAAGTGGTTTCCATTATAGACAGGATTTATAGTTTGGTTCAATGGCTCTCAGCACCCTCACTATATTAATTGTTCCAGCATCTCTGAGGCTATGTTTTCACCACCAGTTTATTTTGAAATAACAACTCCCGAAACAACTATTTTGAAATAAGCTTATTCCTCTTCACAAGCAGGAGTTATTTTGAAATAACTCCCCAGTGTAGACATGCCCTGAGTGAGCAGTGGGTTTACTTCATAATTCCAGACTCAGCAATAGCTCCCCACTATGAACCCAACTGCACACTTCCTTGGAAAGCACCATAGAAGGGTGGGATATTGGGAAGGGATCCTGGAATCCAGTGGGAAAGTACTGCAAAAAGTCAGCTTTTCTGGTACTGTTCGTCTGGCTGCTTCCTTCCCTAGCAGCAGAGCTCTAGCCACGCTGCCCACCTTATACAAGTTTTATGAGGGTAAAGGCACAGAGATCTAGTGAATGCTACTTGAAAGAGCATTACATTGGGTGCAATCTGCTTGAATGTCTCTGGGGAGAAGAATGCTATGAGGAATTGCACTAGCTAAACCCTGCAGATTCTGATCCACAGGGATCATTCTTGAGAGGTCTTCTGCAGGGTCCCAAGAAGGAGTGGACATTGCTTCAAAGGTTTCTCCCCCACCATTATGCCATCTCTAGCTATAACGAGGCCACCACATTCCCCTTCCTTGTGGAAATAGAGGGGAAGGTCAGCTCTGTAGGGTACCCATACTGGAAAGAGAACATTATGTGACCAACATAGGGTGCATCTACAGAGCAGAGCTTAACTTGAAATAAGCTACGCAAATTGAGCTACGTCAGTTACATAACTTATTTTGAAATTGAAATTGGGAGTGTCTACACAGCACTTATTTCAACATAGAGCACTCTTCCTCCAACTTCCCTTACTCCTCGTACAATGAGGGTTACAGGAGTCAGGGTGCATCTACACAGCAGGGCTTAACTCGAAATAAGCTATGCAAATTGAGCTACATCATTTGTGTAGCTTATTTTGAAATAGCTTATTTCGAAACTGGGAGCATCTACCCAGCACTTATTTCAAAACTGAGCATTCTTCCTCTGACTTTCCTTGCTCCTTGTACAGTGAGGGTTACAGGAGTCTGAGTAAGAAGTCCTCCAGTTGACAGTATTTCAACATTATTTCAAAATAACTGCCTGCTGTGTAGACACAGACAGTTATTTCAAAATAATGCTAGTTATTTTGAAATAATGTTGCTGTGTAGACTTACCCTTAGAGTAAAAAGTCCTCCAGCTTGACAGTATTTCAACATTATTTTGAAATAACTGCCTGCTGTGTAGACGCAGTAAGTTATTTCTCAATAATGTTGCTGTATAGACGTACCCATAGTGTCACAAAATCTTTTATATTTTGTATCATACCCTAATTTGTTTTTGAAATTTGTGCTTCATTATTTTTTCTTGTCCTCCAAATCAGAATAAATCACTACTCGATCCAACCTGATTGTATCAGCATTTACATTTAAATCTACTAAAAACACCCCCAATCTTTTAAAAGCCTAAGTCATGCTTTCATTCTCAAGAAAAATATTCCTGAATCCTATCCCTTCAATTTCATATTTTGCTGTTGAATTTTTAAAAGTTCTGATCCTTGATAAAAGCACAACTGTGATCCCACATACTTCACTTAAATGGTGGGAAAAAATGATAAAAGATGTATGATTGTCCTTGTGCCTCCGGGTTCAATTTTTTAAGGTCTCAGTTCAGCAAGGCACTTAAGTACATGTCTAACTTTAAGAATTTGAGTGGTTAGACTGACTTCAGTAAT
The DNA here is from genome assembly GCA_032595735.1 of Pelochelys cantorii. Classification (NCBI taxonomy): domain Eukaryota; kingdom Metazoa; phylum Chordata; order Testudines; family Trionychidae; genus Pelochelys; species Pelochelys cantorii. The sequence continues at coordinate 41,184,114 of CM064327.1, read as the reverse complement.
ATGAAGAATTCTTTTTGGGGGTTTGGCTGTTGAACATATATTTTCATACTGTAGCATATGATTAATGCAGAAGACTGTCCTGTTTTCCATTACTTCCTAATTTACATACATTGTTCTATTTTTTGCTAACAGCGAGAAGTAGGAATGTGATGAGTATCTAAACACAATTAACTTGTGTTAAGTTTTGCATGTACATAAACCTCCAGCTAAATAAAGCATCTGCTACAGGTCAGCAACAAACTCTAAACCTTTCTGTTGCTTGGCAGAGAAATTAATTCCATCAAACCATAATTTTTAAGGTGAAATACTAAGGCAGACTATTAATTCTGTGCAAAAATATACATCATCTTAATCTACTACTCATTATTAGTATTAATTTTTAGTAATACAGCACCCAAAATATGCTAGATGCTTTACAAAACTAATAGAAAGACATGACCTTGAAGAACATAGAATCTACCTCACTACCAGATTCCTCCCAAAGAGAAATATTATATTAACTAGAAAATGAGAACAGGCTACCTTAAATTATGTTTTAACCCTACCATTCTCCCCCAGAATATGTATAATACCATTAATAAGAAGAAACTCTAACATGGTGGGAGTCTGACTCTCATCTAACAATAGCTGTGTCATGGTTAACCACCTGAAGTGGAACTTACATCATAACAGTGTAAAGGAAATAGGGATTAAAACAAAACAGTTAGTGGCATGGGAGGAGAAGTTCACCCAGAATCACTTGTTGACACCAATAATGGCAATGTCTCCAAGGCAGGCATATTCTCACAAAAAAAGGTAGCTCAGTCCCATGTTCCAGATCTGAAATTCTTCAGCTGATACCATGTCTTTAAAAAGTCACAACATCTCCATCACAGTTACACTGTTTTGCATGACCAACATATATGATGCTGATCTTGTCTTGGCAGTGACTGCAGCAGAATCTCATTGAGCTTCTGCAGCATAGCTAAGAACTAGGCCTGCATGTCCTAGTTTTAAATCTCTTTTGGCTTGTATCTCCTGTGTCTGCTTGCAAGATGCTGAAACAGGTATTCCCTCTTCATCCAACTAGAAGTACTGAGGAGGCTTCTTTGCAATTTCAGTTTAATGCAGAAATCTCACTATTGCCTTGTCTTCCAGCTCTCCTAATTGGATAAAGTTATTAAGAAAACAGCTGTAAAGGAACACCAATAGCATCCGATTTCTAGCATTAATCTTAAAATGTTCTTATTCAGTTTTCTAGCCTGTATATGGCATAAATATAACACTGCCATTTGAACACTCATGATGATTCTACTACCACAGGGTTCTGCTGGACTGCCTCCCTATACTGACAGGAGTTAATAGGGCCATTCTCTATTGGTTTCACTCATGACAGGTAGCTCTACCCAGTCAGCTTGTTTCCAGATTCCAACATGGCTCAGTCTTATTTTCTCTCCTCTCCAACTCCTATATCAGACTACCCTCCCATTGACACCCCTTATTCTTCTTGCTTGGTTGGTGCACTAGAGTCAACAGGAGCATGATGAGCAGTATGCATGTCTAACAAAGCTTTTCACCATCAAGCCTCCGGCCTTGCAGGCTGTATGTCCCACCAGACTAAGGCAGACACCTGAA